>JAPDVU010000002.1:109268622-110653622 GCA_026230045.1 Corynorhinus townsendii
CTTTAAGGTAAGATCCCACTTTGACTCCAAGCCAGGTAGGTCTTCTGAAATTTCTCCAACATCAAACCCTATTTCCCTAAGATGGAAAGGTGCCAAGATTTCACTTCCTTTCTCATACCCTAAGAATGGGCCACTTTTGGAACAACATGACCCAAGACTATTTTGTAAAAAACACAGGAACTATCTCATGTATGTAAACTAAGGAGGGCAAGCCAGGAGTGAGGGAAACAGAAAATAATTAAGAAATAAATCACCATAATACTGAATAAAAAATGAAGGTTATATTACTGGATAAACCAAATACCTGCACCCTATTGTTTTACATAATACAGCAGAGCATATTATTAGAGAATCCCATAGAGGACTCTCAATTAAAAAAAAAAAAAGAAACTCATTCAGATAAGCACTGAATACTATAGATATAACTACAGATCTCTGGAATTGTATCACCCCTGTTAAATTTCTTCCTAGGCACGTGGTCAAGGCAATAAGCTATTTATGGTTATGTGACAAATGTCTCCTGTGATCTTCATTAAAATCAGGGTAAGGTAATGGCATATTGAATGTGTGAGGGACAAGTTTGCTTTTACATCATGGTAATGCTCTTGAGTACATTCATCCTGACATTTTATTTGATGGCCTTCTCTGTGCAAATCAGCATCCTGTGTGATAGAAATATATCTGCTGTAGCAGATGTGTTATATTTTGCTCTCTTAAGAGGATCATTGTTCTACCAGGGCAAATTACCTTGTAATTTGTGTCTTGCTTTTGGATCAGCAGCACCTCTGAAAATGTTAATATTTTCATTGTTTCGAAGGCACAACATTATATCTTGTAGCAGTTTGACAAAATTAGCACTAGGGCTTGGTGAACATTTCAGAATTTATTTTGATTTTAGTCTTTTTAGAGAGACATTTTCAAATTATCCCTAGCTTTTAGCAGTATAAAAATTATTCCTTTTTATGGATAAAAGCTTCTAACCATAACATTATTCTCCTTTGATGCTTGATTTCTTAGAGAATATCTGATAGGTCCTCCCTCCCCACAACTGGTGGGCAGAGTTATGACTTTACTGGCATCTGCCGCTGAGACATCCCCGAGACATTGAACCACCCATCAGCACATGCCAAGTGCCCTGGGGCCCACCCCTTCCCATTCAGCCCTGGGCCCAACCTCTTCCTGTTCCTTCCTCAAAAGGCCGTCTCCACCCCTCCATTGTCACTGTTCTCCTCTCTCTTGGTCTCTCTGTCTGTGGAGGACAGCCCGATTGGGTCCCTCCTTCTCCTCCTCCCCCTCCTCTAATCCTGGTTTCTCTACCTCCTCCATAATGAATATCGCTCATTACTGCAGAATAAACTTCCTCTTTAATATGTCTTGGTCTCTGACTCCCATTTCCTGCCCCTCAAACCTTACATCTGGTGCCTTGAAACCCGGGTGGTGCATGCATCCTATTTGACCTTTCATGGTTCAGGGTGCCTCTCACTTCCCCTCAGCCTCCTTCCACAGCTCGGCAGCGTCAGTGGTAAGTCCCAGCCCATGCTAATTCCTCACGGTTTTTTCCAGTGTCTCTGTCCATAAACCACGGCCCGCGTCAGAGATTGCCTTCCAGGCATAGCCCTCTGGACCCTCTCCAGGAGAGGTTCCGAACCTAGGGAGGCAACGAAGATGTTCCTGTCCCCCTCAGTTCTCTAGCCTTTTGGCCTCACTCCGGACCCCAAGGGGTAGGGGAGACATCCCCTACTGTCCCTTGGGTTCCCTGTTGTAGCATTGGCTCAAGGATTGGGATGCTGGTCCTTGGCCTTTCACTACCCAAACCCAGGAATTGGAATGAGAATCACCAAAGACACCTCTAGGGTGTCTCCTCACCAATCTGGCTACTTCTGTAACATGGCATGGCCTCATTGTGTCCAGATGATCCAAAAGCGGGACTTAAATCCTCACTGACCTCAGTAATTTCTGCTGGAAAGCTGGGAAGTGGTCCAAGGTCCCATATGTCCAGGTTTTTTGGTTTTTTTTCTGCGTTCCCATCCCTCCCTCTGCTCCTCCTGCTCCACGTGTGCAGCTGTCTCACCCCAGGGAGGAATGTGCCCCAACTTTCCTACCCATCAAATGAGGGGACACCTCCCAGGGCAGGACTGGCAGATAGACTTCACTCATATGCCTCCCCACAAGAAGACCAAATATCTGCTTACCATGGTAGACACCGTGACAGGGTGGGAAGAGGCCTTCCTTACCTGCAAGGCAACTGCTGAGGTTGTGGCTGAGACACTAATAACACACATAATCCCTAGTTTCAGCCTCCCCACCTCCATACAATTAGACAACGGCCCAGCATTTATATCAAGGGTTGTTCAGCAGGTTAGCACCTCTCTTGGCATCTCCTGGAAACTGCACATACCCTACCGCCCACAATCATTGAGTAAGATCGAGAGGATCAACAGCCTCCTTAAGAACCATCTAACTAAACTCTCTCTAGAAATTCGCAGCTCCTGGCTGGACCTCCTGCCCATGGCCCTGACTGGAATTCAGGCTACACCAAGGAGCCCCACCTTTTTAAGCCCTATTGAATTCCTAAATGGGAGACGCTTCTTGCTCAACCATTGTCTCCCTACTGACCCTCCTCTCCTGGCTACTTATCTTCCATACCTGCCCTTACTCAGGCAACAGCTCCGGGAACATGCTGACAGTTTTCTGCCCAGGCCTGGACCAGCCGACCAAGACTCCCGAGGACCAGCCTTCTAGCCAGGGCACTCATTCCTCCTCAAGAATCTTACCCCCCAGGTTATATTTCAGCTCCAGATGCAGAAAAGCAGCAAAACCAGACAAGTGATTCTGTGGCAGCCTCAGGACTAGCTTTTACCTCCCAAATGACTCAACAGGATCACTCTCAAGACTTCACCAACCAGTCCCTTGGGGAAATTATTCTGCTGCACTCCTTATCCAGCCTCCCATCATTAGGCCAACTGGTGTCTATTCCTTAAATTTTGCTCTTTAGCCCCTTTCTCATGCGCTGTTTCACTAGTCATTTGCAGAACAGAATGCAGGTGTTCACCAACCAGAAGGTGGGAGAGATCTATCTGGCCCTGAATTCAGAACCTAGCACCAGAATCCTTGAGACTCCAGGTAGACGCCCCTAACGACGCCCCTTCTCAGCAGGAAGTAGCTATGGAAAACGGACCTTCAGCCCCTGACCTTGCCTGGACTCCCAATTTTTTATATCACCAAAAGCCTGGAATGATAGGTCCTCCCTCCCCCCAACTGGTGGGCGGAGTTATGACGTTACCAGTGTCTGCCACCGAGACATCCCCGAGACATTGAACCACCAATCAGCACATGCCAAGTGCCCTGGGGCCCACCCCTTCCCATTCAGCCCTGGGCCCAACCTCTTCCTGTTCCTTTCCTCAAAAGGCCGTCTCCACCCCTCCATTGCCGCTGTTCTCCTCTCTCTGTCTCTCTGTCTGTGGAGACAGCCCAGTTGGGTCCCTCCTTCTCCTCCTCCCCCTCCTCTAATCCTGGTTTCTCTGCCTCCTCTGTAATGAATCTCGTTCATTACTGTGGAATAAACTTCCCCTTTAATATGTCTTGGTCTGACTCCCGTTTCCTGCCCCTCAAACCTAACAATATCCTAGGAAATTGGTAGTCTGGCTGAATTATAAAACATATTAACCAATGCCTCTGTCTTCTAATAGGTTATTCTTAAGATGAACCTACATTTCTGTCCCCTACTAATTGAGTGCACAAGTTATATTAGTTCGTTTACAAACCTGTACCTGTCTGTTGTGCTCTTGTAATAATTACAAAAGCTAGTTAAACATTATATAAATTTAAAAAATATATTTCAAAACACTTGCTGCTATAAAATACTAATTAGAATGTCCTGAAAAAACTTCAGAAATATGAATTGCTAAAAAATTGACTTTGGAATAAGCTATATTGATGACAAGATTATTTTGTCAAGGGGAGGATACAGGAATTATAAAAATCTAAAAGGAATCTAGACTCTAATTTTTTACAAGTATATTCAAATTCTTACTTTAAAAGTAATCTAAAGTTGTCACCAAATTCATACACTCAGGAAAGAGCTTGGTTCTAAATCAAACAGTTGGTGAATAAAGGTATATTTGTAACTCTAAAAACATAATAATATTAGTGGTGCAAAAAACACACTTATCGTCCTGACTGGTTTGGCTCAGTGGATGGAGCGTTGGCCTGCGGACTGAAAGGTCCCAGGTTCGATTCCAGGTAAGGACATGTACCTTGGTTGCAGGCACATCCCCAGTAGGATGTGTGCAGGAGGCAGCTGATCGATGTTGCTCTCTCATCGATGTTTCTAACTCTCTATCCCTCTCCCTTTCTCTCTGTAAAAAATCAATAAAACATATTTAAAAAAACACACACTTATCTAAAAGGTTGTTTATACAAAATTCAAGTGTGAGTTTACCTATTCTGACACCTGCCATCACCCCTCATGTGCTGAGAACCAATTCCAGCATGTAATAATTACAAGAGTTTTACCAAAAGGTTGGTGAAGCTTGGGGAGCTCAACAGGGTTGAGTCACATGTAATTTACCTGTTGGAAATGGCTACAAAGCATTTCCCCAAACCTGAATAGGATTGTTAACTGCCAGACAGCTCAAGGCATTTTATTGCCTCCTGTTGACCAAACACCTGAACAGCTGTAGGCTATTCCCCAAACTGACAATGTTTTTGTATACCCTTTGATACCGTACCCTTTGAAGTGTATATTTCCACCTTGCCTTGGGACAAATTGTACTAATAAAAGCAGGTTCCTTGGTCAAGGTGAGAGCCTTCTAGCTCCTTCAGCTGGAAGCTCCTCTGACCCCCAATGCCTTTCAAAAATATCTTTCATCCTTGGACTCCTTCTTAATCATCTATGCGCAGTCCCTTTCTCCAGAATGCTGAACCCTTTGTAAGGCTAGGAAAAAGAACCCCAGCACTCATGGAATCATCAAATGAACTTTTTAAAAAGTCTTAGTTTTTACAAGGTTTCCTCATACCAGTTCACTTTAAAGAAATGAAAGCGTTGACCCTGGCCAGTGTGACTTAGTTGGTTGGGCACCAACCTGTGCATTGAAGGGTACTGGTTTGATTCCCAGTCAGAGAACATACTTAGGTTGAGGGCTTGATCCCTGGTTAAGGGGTGTGGCAATCGATGTTTCACTTTCACATCTTGTTTCTTTCTTTCTCTACTTCTCCTTTCCTCTTCCTCAAAAATTTTTTAAGTGTTAAAAAAAGAAAGAAATTCAAGTCTTGGAAAAAAGTTCATGAATATAGCATACTAATCAAAATGCACCTCTTGGCACTTTTCCTGTGGTCACCCAAGGGAAAATATGTCTCCACAGCAAGCATAAAATTTTTTCCTGTCTTTCAAGCAAAATACTAATGTAATTGATATGTACTACTAATCAGATCAGTATAACACATGATAATATCTTTTCCTCTGTGAATAGGAGTGATATGCTTCAGTGGTTAACACAACATGCATGAGGCTACCCTCTTTATATGCACAGAGGTGTTCAAGCAATACATTTGAAAACCAGCATGGGGAATTCTATCCATATGTGGTTAAATAATTGAAGCAATTGCCATGTGAGTTGCTGGCTACCACATCTGTATATTTCTCCAGGCTATAATCAGTACCAGATGTCCTACCAGATGATGGTTTATGATGCCACAAACATTTCTGACAATCCTTGTGGAAGTGCGAGGCTCGTGTTAACTTTATACTGCAGTATGACGGTGAGAACCAAGAGGAAACAGCATGGTAACCAAAGAGACACTCATCTAAAGAGCTCCACCCATTCTTGCCATATTAATGGATACACAAGAAGAAATAAGTGCACAGTCTCCTCCTCCTCCTCCCATGACATAGAAGTTGCTAGACTTAATAAGAGCCTCTAATATCATACTTATGATGCAAATTCTTTACAATTGAATTGCCCATTACATTAGCCATTGGTGAATATCCTAAAGATTTTGCTTAAGCATGTTGCTTATTTTACTTAAGTGTTCTTAATTTTACAGTGTATATTTGAGTAATTGCAGAAGGTCACTGTACTTTTCATTCAGAATGCATTTCAATAACTTTATTAAATTCTATGTCTATATTTTTAAAGTAAGCAAGTGACCTGCATGTTGATATCATTGAAAGTAACTTTTTTGTAAATACTTTTTAAAAATAATTCATTTTATAAATATTTATTGAGTACTCTCATGTACCAGACTGTGTTATAGACCTTGAGGATACAATGACAAATTAAACAGATAAAAATATCCCTCTCCACACAGTTAAAATTAAAGCAAGAGAGGTCACATTTTCCTGGGGTAGCTTATATTAAAGAAGTGCATTCTAATGATCTATTATAAAATTAACATCTATGTATGGAAGAGTACCAAGAAAATGAGATGTGACTGAGGATGACAAGGGTTTCTCCCTGCATAGGAGGTTAAACTGGCTCTTCAATGCAGTGGCCTCAGAAGCCAGAATGAGATTGACAGCTGTGTTTTTGGCCTGTTGACTTACTATCAGTACTGAAGGAAAGGTAGAGCTGCTGTCATCTCAGTGACAATCTGCTCAGGTACTTCTTCAAGGAGTCTAAGTCCTCCACTGGGGCCAGAGTCCCCTGAGGCTAGAGACATGTATGGGCCTTGGCAATGCAATGATAAGCAACCCCAGCCTGGGGTAACTCTAGGGAGTGAGAAAGACCCTGACAACCTCCTCAGATCTTAGCTAGTGCCAGGTATCCCCTCTCCCCAGAGCTTAAATGAGATTGACTGACCTGACTTAGACATTAAGTAGACATCTCAATCCTTCCCTTGTCCAACTCCAGTAAGTTTCCTGGCTCCAGTTCCTGTGATCAGGATGAATTTTCCCCACAAATCCCAGGAAAGGGAAGCCCCTGGCTGGCCAGAAGCTCTAAGCCTCACCTGGGTTCTAGTATCCAGGGAAAGCAGGAATGTCTGATGGCAGTAGTGAGCTGGGCTTGGAATTTCTTTAGTGTCTGGGGTGCAGGGTGTGTACCAGGCTTGATTGTTGGCAGTGGGCCTTTAGTGATGAGCCCTGGCAGGCCCTGTGTGGTTCTGTTAAAGATAAGTCATGAGACTGTTTAAATGCTCCTCAATGTTATAGAGTGGCAAGGTCTGACTAATTTAGAGTAACCCAGGGCTGGGAAGTGACCAGAGCTGTATGTAGGAAGATGTGCTTCCCTAAAAGGAGAGACATTTCAAAGAATACTTGGTAGAGAATGGGTTAATGACTGGTGTAAGGAGTCAGATGGTTTAGAGTTAAAATGAAGACAAATTTCAGCAGCTCAACTCCAATTAGATCATGCAGAGCACTAGAGAACCTGTTCCTAGGCTAGAGGAGTTCATGATTCTCAGTACCTTCAAAATGTATAGTCCTCAACCTAAAGGGCAAGTCACGAAGAGTAGATGACTTCCTAACACCCTTTACCCCTTTGGATTCCCTCCTTTTGAAGCATTAATCAATTTATTTATTACCTTGTTACTGGGAACATGTGGTATAGGAGTGGGATTCAGAGGAATAGGGGCTGCTTCTACCTGTGACAGAGCCTGGAGCCATGGGCTGTCTGAGGCCAGAACCAGGAGACTGAGGCATCTCTAGATTACCCATCTGTAAAGCAGAGTAGCAAGCTGGGGAGAGAGGGGACCCACTCTGAGCTTGCATTTTATGGTACTGTTCCAACTAGTCTAATGCTTAGGCAACTCTTATTTGACCAAAGTCACCATGGAATTCCCCTGGATTAGCAAGAAGTTGCTATACCTTCTTCCTTGTTCTCCTTCATCCAGCTCCATTAGAGAGGAAAGGTTTAATACTTTCTGAAACTGTAGTGTTTTACACTACTGAGAAAAACAAGGGATATCCATATTTATGGAGGAAAAAAACCAATAAAATAGAGTCATGTTTTTTAGAAAGTTTTTCCTAATCTTACTAGTTAGAGATAGATCTTCTTAATAATTTGAAATCCTTTTTAATTTTATCTCTGTATATTTTTCATTGTTTAAACCTTAATAAATACATAATTTCATAATATACTTTTTAAATTTATCATTATCACATAAGTATTTCCCATGTTACTAAAAGCACTGCATTGTCAGCATTTTGATAATTGCATTACATTTCATATACCAAGACTTACTTACAAATTCACCCATTGTTGGAAATTTATGTCACTTCCAATTTTCCTACTTGAGTGCTATTGCAACAAGTACACTTATATTTCAGAGATGTTCAAGACATATACAGGGTTTCCTGCACAAAAAATTAAAAATTAAAAAAATAGAAAAACAATTATAGAATAAGAATATAAGGCAAGAAAATAGTTGCCCTGGCCATTGTGGTTCAGTGGATGGAGCATGAGCCCATACACCAAAGGGTCTTGGGTTTGATTCCTGGTCAAGGGCACATATCTGGGGTTGCAGGTTCGATCCCTGGCCCCAGGGTGTGTACAGGTGGCAACCAGTTGATGTGTCTCTCACATCAGTGTTTCTTTTTCTCTCTCTCCCTTTCTTTCTACCTCTTTCCCTTCCCATCTCTCTAAAAAAATAATCAATGGAAAATATCATTGGGTGAGTATAAAAAAAAGAAAGAATATAGTGTTTTGTACAGCTATACAATGTGTTTGTGTTTAAAGCTCAGTGTTAATACAAAAGAGTCAAAAATTAAAAAGTGTATAGTTTATCAAGTAAATAGTCACAATAAGCTAAGGTTAATTTATTATTGAAGAAAGGAGAATATTTTTATAAATTTATTGTAGCCTTAGTATACAGTGTTTATAAATTCTGAAATAGTGTACAGATATGTCTTTTATTCACTACTCATTCACTGACTGAGAGCAATTTTTAGTCCTGTAAGCTCCATTCATGGTACATATCCCATATATGTGTACCATTTTCTATACTGTATTTTTATACCTTTTATGCTGTATTTTTACTGTACATTTTGTGTTTAGATGCATAAATACTTATCTTTATGCCATGATTTCCTACAGTATTCAGTATTGTCATGTGCTATATGGTTTGTAGCCTAGGAGCAATAGTTTATACCATCTAGCCTAGGTACATAATAGGCTATATTATTTAGGTTTGTGTAAGTGTACCTACCCTATGATGTTTGCTTTGTAATGATATCTGCCAATGACACATTTCTCAGAACATATTCCGGTTACTAAGTAATGCATGACTGTACTGTTTTTTAATGTATAATCAGGTACCCTAACACTAAGTTGCTAAAACAATAAAATAAAGTCCATGTTATTGTGTGTTGGTTAGGCATTTCTTCTGGTCTGGGATGGCTCCATTGGAACTGGATAATCTAGGCCCTCAAATGGAAAGGCTAGGATGGTGGGATTTTTCTCTCCATGGGGTCTCTCATCTTCCAGTAGGCTGGCCTGGGCTTTTGAGATGATGGCAGAAGGCTTTTTAGCAGCCCAAAATGGCAATCCCAATAAGTAAACATTATTCATATGTCTCCTAATAATACTCCATTGATAAGAGCAAGTTACAAAGCCAAGATTAGATGAAAGATACAAGAAAAGACTCTACCACCTGATGGGAGAAGCTTCCAAATCACATTTAAAAGGGCTTCACCCTACTTGGCACTGGAGGATAGCTGGTTAGCCAGAGACGGGTAAGATTCCTCAGGGAAGGAACAACCTAAAACAGGCACAGTCGCAGAGTGGGGGTCAACAGAGGAGGGACACAGACCCTCACCCCCCCAACCCTGAAAGGGCCTGAACCCTCACCCCTTCTGAGGGAGGTCTCCTGCCCCCATGGCTGCTTTGCTTCCCACTCCCAGCTCAGATTGGGACACAGGTGACAGAGACTTGGCCAATAGCAGCTGCCCTATATCTAAATCCAGCATAGCACCAGGAATGCTCAGGGCCTACTCAAAAATGCAAATAATCCTTTCCACTAATATCTACAAGGTAAACTAAGATTGTTGGTAGAGTACTAAATTTGACAGTAAAATAGTAATCAAGTTTTCAGATTAATTTAACTAGGCTAATTGAAATAAGTGAATATTCAAGAAAATGTAATTGTACTGGACAAAAAGCTATTTCTAAAGTAATAACTACAATTTCTATTGGTAGTTTATCTCACTGTAAAATTCCTGAACATGCAATGAACCTAAAGCAGTCATATTTTTGGGCAAAAAATTAAAATTTAAAGTTATCAAGACTGCATTATAAAATTTACAAAAGCCTCCATTAATCAAAAAAGGGGGGGATAGTAGGGTAATATCATGTAAGGAAAAATATCCTATAAGTAAATTACATCTAGAAAATTTTTACTTTATAAAATTAATTTTCATTTGTAATGCTAACAGCAAGACACCCATGAGAGGAACTGGCAAGAAGTCCTCAAAAGGTTCATGGGCTTCTATATTCAGCAGGGCTGAATAACATTACCTGCTGCTGGAATAGCCAAAAGCATTTCCCCAAACCTGAAAATCTGTATATATTATTGCCTGCTACTGGAACAGCCAAAGGCAGTTCCCCCAACCTGACAATGCCTACTGTATACCAAACCTTAACTTTGATATGTATATCTGCTTTGCTTAAGGGAAATTTGTGTTAATGCAAAGCTAGGGGTCCAGAGATTCAGAGAACTTGGTTACTGAAGCTAGGTCTCCTCTGGCTTCCCAAAATGCCTTCCAAATTTATATTTCATATCTAGTCTCTTTATTAATTTACTCACAGACCTTCTCCAGATTCCTAAACCCTTCTAGATGCTGACAAACACCCCAGCAAATGACCACAATTTTTTCTCTCCTTCTATGCGTTCTTTTTTTTTATTGTATTATAAATAGTGGTATTTATGTCTCTTTTTTTCCCCCATTGGCCTCCCCCTGGCCTCCCCTACCATCCAGTACATGCCTTCACCTGCCCCCCCCCCACCAGTGTCTTGTATCATTCAGTTATGCTTATATGCATGCGTACAAGTCCTTCGGTTGATCTCTTACAGCCCCCCCCCCCCCAACCTCCTCTGCCTTCCCGCTGTAGTTTGACAGTCTGTTCAATGCTTCTTTGCCTCTGTATCTATTTTCCCCCCATTTCTTTCCTTTAAAAAGTCTTGCCTCTGCACACTAGAAATACACATATAATAATAAAAAGTGTTTGAGTCCCAATTTCAATGTCCAACAGTTCTGAGTCCCCGTTTCAATGTTTAACAGTTCCTTACGTGTACATGTCAGCAATGATATCTGGATGGTGGGCACATGGTGGCAATGCAGGTCCGACCCTCTCTGGTTTGGTCCTAGGCAACCTGCAGCGGTGCACAGCTGCTGACTGCTAGTGTGGCAAGGTGTCATCAGCGTCTTCCATCTCTGGACTGTTTCTCCTCTTGTCTTCGTGGTTGGAGCAGACCTGCCAATTCCTCTCTGTTGCAAGAATCCACATGGTCTTGGAGTTGTTTTCTGAAAATATACAAACATATTCTCAACCAAAAGTTAATAAAGGAATCTTTTCTATATAATTGATTTGGGATCCTTTTTATTTTTGCCTAAGCAATTTTCCTTTGTCTTATTTAGACACCATGTGTGTTTTTCATGGGTGTCTTGCTATTAGCATTACAAATGAAAATTAATTTTATAAAGTAAAAATTTTCTAGATGTAATTTACTTATAGGATATTTTTCCTTACATGATATTACCCTACTATCCCCCCCTTTTTCTGATTAATGGAGGCTTTTGTAAATTTTATAATGCAGTCTTGATAACTTTAAATTTTAATTTTTTGCCCAAAAATATGACTGCTTTAGGTTCACTGCATGTTCAGGAATTAAAATAGTACGTATTTTAAGCACACACACACACACCCCAGAGCCAGAATGACACTAATTATCCCTCTTCACATCCAAATATATCATACTCTCTTTAGGATTTATGAAATCACCTTCCTAATGCATGCTGTTAAAAATGAATTCACTTGTTCTGATATTTTAGAGAATGTCTAATTATTTAATTATCTCTATTATGTGACTAAAGCTATGGTAAATTCTCTTCCTAATGTCACCATGCTCTTCCTTACGGATAAGACTCATTTGAATGTATAGCAAGTTCACACACACACGCATGCACACTCACACATACTCAAACATCATAGTGATATAATGCTACAGAGCTATTTTAATTAAAACTATTGAGAATATGTTGTTGTATTTCAAACTCATCTTCCTCTGACAATGATATAAAATGGTGATGTGTGTACATCAGTGAGAGACCCAGCAAATGTTATCTTTCAGTCATTTTCCTGAGATCATGCAAGAGTTCATCTCAAGTCCCTGGTCAGGCTCTTGTGGGAATAGAAATACTGCACTCTAGGCTTGACATCACTGCCGTTTCCAAGTGTTACCAAGGTGATCACCTATCCAGCATCGCTAACCCTTCTCAAAACAACTCAATTTGAGATTCAAGTTTCACATTTCCAAGGTTATGGGAGGGTAATTATTTCACTTCTCAAGGGAAGAAGATTTAGGAGGTAAATAGCTCTTCCTTAAATCTTAAAGGATTCTGATCTTTTTGGGCCACAGAAATCCAAATACTAAACTGATTAAATTCAAAAGAGTAAAACATGATAGGAAATTGAAAAAATCAATTTTTTAGTAGTATAACCAAAAATATTTTTCTCTAGTGAAAACATCTTGCATAAAGTAAAAGTATGTTATATCAATAATTCATGACTTAAAATAATTTTCATGTAAAACAAATGCATGGAAATATTTGGGTATATATTGAATAAAAATGTCTATAAAAAAGAGGGATTTTATAAACTGACCTGGCATGGGAGGAAGCATTGCCATATTTTATAGGCATGCTTTTTTTTCTATGACTCTAAATTAGAATATTATTATAAAACAAAGGATTTTCATTGTACATATGTTTTTTTACAAAAAATATTTTTAATATATTGTTGAGGCTTCAAGATGATGCAGTTGAAAATAAATATCAAGGAGCAAATATTTCAAAGTATTCTTGATTTTATGAAATGTCATGGGATAATTGAGAATTAAAGATATTTGAAGAGTATTTAAAATACAAAAATTAGCTCTTTACACCATGCTGCCCAAGTATAATATAAGAGAGTGCATTATGCATTTAACTGTCCAAACCACAACTCTACTGGAAGAGACCTTGAAATGCTATAACATTTTTGGCTAAAAATGTTTTGCTTGCCTCTACTGTATTTTACTTAGGTTTTTGTTCACTACAGGACAAACATTTTTAAAATATATTTTATTGATTTTTTTACAGAGAGGAAGGGAGAGGGATAGAGAGTTAGAAACATTGATGAGAGAGAAACATCGATTCAGTTGCCTCCTGCACACACATGCCCTTGACCGGAATTGAACCTGGGACCCTTCAGTCCGCAGGCTGACGCTCTATCCATTGACCCAAATCAGTCAGGGCAGGACAAACATTTTAAAACACACGGCATTCTTTCTAAAGAGGTTTTAACGTTTTTTTTCTGTTCCCTTGTATATGTGTTGCCTCTGAAAAAAGAAGTCCATTAAAGATTTTAAAAGATAATTAAAGATGCATGGAAGGTTAACTCCTATATGTGACAGAGGATATGCAGTTCAATATTAGGTATTTAATTTCGACCTGTCTGAGATTCTATGGTCATATGACTTAGGGAAGACAAGGATGAATTCAATCATGATATTTTTCAAGAGGAAAGACAATGTATTTTTATTCCATTTCTCCCTTTCTTGGTCTTTAATATTTCCCACTCTGCATTAATTACTGGTTGTGGTAACAGTCTTTTTATTTTTTCTTCTTTTTTTTTTTTTGGCTTAGTGGGATGAAAATTAGGGAGAATTGATTGTTGGAAGGTTCACTGATTAGTTAAAATTATTCATCCATAAACCTCTGGAGAGGTGAAATGGGAAGGTTAAGAGATTCAAAGTGGCTGCAGTCTGCAATGTTTTTTTGCTCATTATTTATATTACTTAGGTAATCCATTAAAATTTCACCTAAGCTATTCTAGATTGCACACCTCTCAGAAAATACAGACTGAAAAGTGGGCAATCACAAACAATTGCTCTACTACCAACAAAGTCATGTAAGTCATAGAACATTCAATGGACATTAGGATTTCAAAAGCTAAGTCCAATAGAGTGTACCTGCCATCTGCAAATGTGAGGAGGTCATAGTCCAAAGTAGAACAGCCAACAACTAAAATAGAACAAGTCCTGGTGAACCCACTATTTGGATGCTCCTCATCCTGTGTCTACCTAGACTTTCTGGTGGCCTGCTCTCACTGTACTTAGCTCTATGTTGCTCACTGAAGTCCCTTCCCCTGATCCCTGGTCCCCCAATTTCAGAGTCTTATTGGAGATACATTAAAAATTCCAATCATTTTTTAAGCAAAGTAATTTAGAAATTTATCCATATGCTACAAGTTTGAATATATGTATGTGTGAGAGAGTTTGTGGGTGGGAACTTGCCTTACCTAACAAAAGACCCATAAAGTTGTTTATTTTCAAATTCTTTTTAAAATATTAAAGTACAGTTGACATTCAATATTATTTTAGTTTCAGGTGTACAACATAGTGATTCAACATTTATATATCTTAAGATGTGTTCACCACATCTTAAGAAATTTATTCTGCTCCATTGGCACAGACAGTTCAAAAGAAAGTCAGCTTTTAAAATAATGTGTTTTTCTCTACTCTAAATTTACTATCTATAAATTGTGTTTAAAAACTTTTGTTGCTAGTATATCATATCATCACTATGTACATCTTAAATATCTTACACCTTTGTCAATCATTTCTCGATAAAGGTAAATAAAACTTTGTTGCTATTTGCTTGAATGGCAATAAACGTTTGAGGACAAATCAGTGTTGTGTTAGAAATATAAATGGAAAAGGGGATTCTGAGTAAATAAGCCAAGAAAGCACCCATCTCATAGTTTCTTACTTTAAGTTCTTCTCAAGGAGTATTAGTAGGGTAAGCTAATAATCTCACCAAAATTTATTTCTTACTGAGACAAGTTCTCCAGTAACACTTGGGACAACTATATTTCATGTGGTAGCTCACTGAACTGTGGCTCTTCCCCAAGTGATGTGGCAGGGGTGGCAAAGAGTGAAAACTGGGCAGAGGACTTTTATTGGCCCAGTCCATGTGGTGCTTCCATTCACATGTTATACAGAACCATTGGCTGCAAGCCCCACCTCACAGCCACAATCTGGGGTCTTGGAAGAAAATCAGAACTGGCATTGGGAAGTCCTAGCTGAGTATCTGGACAAGAGCAGGAGAGTAGATGAGGAAGTGGAGAAATCCTGAGCCACAGAAATGTCTCTTACTGAAAAATTCTCTGTAGCATGGGGCCTATAGTGAGACAAAGAAGGCTTCCTGAGAAAGAGAGGGCAGCCTGCACACTGTGCTCCATTTTTTAGGGACAGGAAAATGGCATGGCAGAAGTTTGAAGGATACCCAAATTTTGGCCTTTGAGATCAAAGAAAAAACAATCTACCAAACAAGACAGTGACTACCCTATAAAGTACTGTAAGAAGAGTACTCACACTATTCATTTAGTTTGTGTGAATTAGTGGCTACTGCCAGGTCTCCTGAGCAGAAGGATTTACTAAAATAACTTTTTTAGTTTTATGGTGTGAAAAGAACTCTACCAACTACCCCAATTAATTGCCAAAAAATGTTAATAACTATGTCATAATAGACCATCATGTAAATGAGCTTTAAAAAGTAAAATCTGAAGAGCAATCTTGCCATTAATTTATCTGAACAAATTATAATGTAGGAATACTTCTAAGTCTCACAGCAGGTGAAAACTGAGAAAAAGCATGCTTTTGCAGAAAAGCAAAACATTTTAGATATGACATCAAAATTTTGGAAGAAAGACAGAGTTTCCTCTTTTGCAAGGGAGAGTATTTTAAGTTTCTTATTATTGTTATAATCACATTATTATTGAAGTAATTATAAACCTATCAAACAGCTATGGAAGGAGAAATTCAAAATAACAGTAGAATGACACACTCCCAGGACGAAACCAGAAATAGGACTAAAATACAGAAAAAACACCCCGAAAAATCAATTGAGGACTAGTTGGAGAGAAATCTGAAACAAGGATGGAAAGTGGAGAGTGCATAGAGACTGGGACAAAGTGTGGAGGTGTAAAAGGGCTAGCCAGGCTCTCACAAATAGCAGATGAAGTCCCAGAGGGACATCTCAGATGGGGGGAGGGAGGACGCATTCCCACTGAGAACTCTAGAGTCTAAACCACAAGCTGGCTCTCCAGGCCAGAACACAGAACTGATAAAGGTTCCCACATAGCACCTGAAAGGGAAACACAGCAGGAAACTCAGCAAGAGACAGTTGGAAATGCAGGCACCATCATAAAGGGCCAACACAAAACATTGCATGTATAGCCACTCAACTTGGGCTCTGGTAGAGGGGATGCAGAGTGGACTGGAGTTGTGTGAGGATAATTAAAGACTGGGGGTTCTGGGGCTGGAGCTTGGAGGGCAGCCACCCCAGATTCAAGTGCTGAGTCATTCCCTCTCACTCTGGAGGACATCCTTCTCCCGTGGACTATTACTAATGAGGCTTTTTTTTTTTTCTTGGAGGGAAAGCGATTGCCCCACACCGTTGGAAGACCTCTAGCCCTAACCTGAGGTTGATACCCTGAGGCTAATCAAGGCTGATAACAATCAGACTGCAGGCAGAGGAAGATCTCTGGAGGATGTGATTCTTTGCCTGATCTTCTTCTAGGACTGAGGCTAAGAAAAGTATACCCTAGGGTACATCCTGGTCCTTTCCAAAGGCATCCACACCCAGCAGAGGGAGCCACAAACTGTGGATTGCTGATAGCTCCAAATGTTATGCAGGGCAAGTCACAAAGAGCATCTGACATTATCCTGCAAGAGAATGGAAGTCATAGCAGATCTACCTAATACATAGACAAAAACCTAAACAGGGAGTCAAATTGGTAAGACAAAAGAACAACTCCAAAATGAAAGAACAAAATAATTCTCCAGAAGAGCTAAATGAAATGGATAAGAAATTTATCAGAATTAGAATTCAGAATATTGATGACAAAGTTGCTCAACAGCATGAGAAAAGATACAGCAACTATGAAGAATGACATAGCATTAATAATAAACAGAATGGAAGGGATACACAACACATTAGGGGAAGCCAAGGATCAGGTCAGTGAATTGAAAGATAGGGTAGAAAAAAATCACTTAATCAGATAACCAGAACACAATAACACACAATTAAAAAATAGGAGTATGGCTTAAGGGGGCTGTGAGACAACATGAAACATAACAATATTTGCATAATAGGTGTCCCAGAAGGGGAAGAAAGTGAAGAAGGGATAGAGACCAGGTTTGAAGAAACAATGGCAAAAAAACTTCCCTAACCTGGCAAAGGAAAGAGTCACACAAAGCCAGGAAGCACAGAGAGTCCCAAGCAAAAAGAACTCTAACAGGTGTGTGCCCAGAAACATTATAATTAAAATGTCAAAAATTAAAGAAAAAGAGAGAATCTTATACATAGCAGGAGAAAATCAATTTGTTATATACAAAGGAGCTCCCATAAGGCTTCCAGCTGATTTTTCATCAGAAACTATACAGTCCAGAAGGAAATGGCATGAAGTACTCAAGGTTATGAAAAACAAGGATCAGAGATTAAGATTATTATATTCAGCAAGGGTATCATTCAAAATAAATGGTGAAATAAAGAGCTTCCCTGACCAAAAAAGGCTAAAGGAGTTTATCACCAAAAACCAGCAATGCCACAAATGATAAAAGACTGCTGTGATGAGAAGAAACAGAGAGACAGAAACAAAGGCATACAATAAATAAGTACCTATCAATAATAACCTTAAGTGTAAATGTATTAAATGCTCAAATCAAAACACATAGCATAGCAGAATGGATACAAAAACATGGCTCAATTATTTGCTGTCTACAAGAGACCCACCACAGAACAAAAGACACACACAGAATGATAGTGAAGGGATGGGAAAAAAATGTCCATGCAAATGGAAATGAAAAAAAAGCTAGGATAGCAATACTCATATCTGAAAAAGTAGACTTCAAAATGAAGGCCATCACAAGAGACAACAAAGGTCACTAGATAATACTCAAGGGATCAATCCAATAAGAGCATATAACCATGGTAAACATATCTGCACCCAACAAAGGAGCAAATAAATATATAAAAGAACTTATAGAGCACTTTCAGGGAGAGCTCAATAGCAAAACAATCATAGCAGGGGACTTTTTTTTTTTTTAATCCTCACCTGAGGATATTCTTCCATTGCTTTTTAAAGAAAATGGAAGAGAGAGGGAAAGACAGAGAGAAATATTGATGCCAGAGAAACATCAATTGGTTGTCTTCTGCATGAGCCTTGACCAGGGCCCAGGCCAGGGAGGAGCCTGCAACTGAGGTATGTGCCTTTGACTGGAATTGAACCCAGATGCTTTGATCTGCAAGCCGATGCTCTACCCACTGAGCCAAATGGGCTAGTGCCATAGTAGGAGACTTTAACACCCTGGTGACTTCACTGGATAGATATTCCAAAAAAATATATTAAAAGAAAACAGAGACTCTAAATGATGCACTGGATCAGTTGGATTTAATTGAAATTTATAAAACATTTTACCCCAAAGCTACTGAATACACATTCTTCTCAAGTGCACATGGGTAATTCTCAAAGATAGGCCACATGTTAGGACATAAAACAAGTTTCTACTAGTTCAAGAAATTAAAATCATATCAAGAATCTCCTCAGCTCATAATGGAATGAAAATAGACATCAACTACAGTAAACACACTAAAAAACATTCAGTCACATGGAAGCTAAATAGCATGTTATTAAACAATGAATGAGTTACCAATTAGATCAAGAAGGAAAATAAAAACTTCCAGGAAACAAATGAAAATGAACACCCAACTATCCAAAATCTATGGGACACAGAGAAAGCAGTCCTGAGAGGTAAGTTCATAGCACTACAGTATTACCTCAAAAAAACAATAAAAATTAATAATAAACTGTTTAACCTTACAAATTAAAGAACTAGAAAGAGAACAACAAGAAAATCCCCCAGTGAGTAGAAGGAAGAAAATAATAAAGATTAGACCAGAAATAAATGACATAAAGGCTAAAAAAAAAATCAGTGAAACCAATAGTTGATATGTTGGAAAAATAATGAAGATTGATGAATCGTTAGTCAAGTTCATCAATAGACAAAGAGAGAGGACCCAAATAAATAAAATCAGAAAAAAAGCGGGGAAGTAATAACTGAGACAACATAAATGCAAAGGATTGCAAGAACATACTATGAATAACTATTTGCCAACAAGCTGGAAAATGTGGATGAAATGGACAAATTGCTAGAAAAGTACCATCTCCCAAAACTTAATCAGGAAGAATCAGAAAACATGAATAGGCCAATAAAAATGGATGAAATAGTAGTAATAAAAAACAAAACAAAACCAAAAAAAAAAAAAAACTCCCACATCCAAACAAAAAATAATTTAAATTAAAATAAATAACTAAATAAACACACACACACACACACACACACACACACACACACACACACACAAACAAAACAACTCCCAGCAAACAAAAACCCTGGTCTGAACAACCCCACATGGGAGTTCTACCAAACTTCCAAGGAACACTAACGTCTATCATCCTCAAACTATTTCAAAAAGCCCATGAGGAAGAAACACTTCCAAGCTCTTTGTATGAGGCCAGCATTATCCTAACTCCAAAATGGATAAAAACACTAAAACAAAAACACAGAACTATGGGCCAGTATCTCTGATAAACATAGATGCTACGAACCTAAACAAAATATTAGCGAATTATATCAAGCAATTCTATATAATAAAAGGGTAATATGCAAATTGACCATCACTCCAACACACAAGATGGCCACCCCCATGTAGACACAAGATGGCCGCCATAAGATGGAGAGCAGAGGAAGGCAGTTGTGGGCAATCAGGCCAGCAGAGGAAGGCAGCTGGGAGGGACCAAGATGGCAAAGGAGGGCAGTTGGGGGGAACCAGGCTTGCAGGGGAGGGCAGTTAGGGGCAACCAGGCCTGCAGGGGAGGGCAGTTGGAGGGGATCAGGCCTTCAGGGGAGGGCAGTTAGGGGTGACCGAGACAGAAGGGGAGGGCATTTGGAGGCAACCTGGCCTGCAGGGGAGGACAGTTAGCAGCCACCAGGCTGGCAGGGGAGGGCAGATAAAAGTGACCAGGCAGCCAGGGGAGGGCATTTAGGGGCAATCAAGCTGACAGGGGAGTGCAGTTAGGGGCGACCAGGCTGGCAAGGGAGGGAAGTTAGGGGTGACCTACTACCAGGGGAGGGCTGTTGGGGTGACCAGGTCTTCAGGGGACAACAGTTAGGGATGACCAGGCCTGCAGGGGAGGGCAGTTGGCAGCGACCAGGCCAGTAGGGGAGGGCAGTTAGGGTGACCAGGCTGGCAAGGGAGGGCAGTTAGGGGTGATCGGGTCAGAAGGAGAGAGCAGTTGGGGGTGAACTGGCTTGCAGGAGAGGACAGTTAGTAGCCACCAGACTGGCAGGAGAGGGCAGATAAGTGTGACCAACCTGGCAGGGGAGGGAAGTTAGGGGTGACCTACCACCAGGGGAGGGCTATTGGGGGCCACCAGGCCTTCAGGGGAGGGTAGTTAGGAGTGACCAGGCCTGCAGGGGAGGGCAGTTAGTGGTGACCAGGTCTTCAGGGGAGGCAGTTAGGTGACCAGGCTGGCAAGGGAGGGCATTAGGGGTGACTGGGCCAGCAGGGGAAGGCAGTTGATGGCAACCAGGCTTGCAGGGAAGGGCAGTTAGGGGCTATTGGGCTGACAGGAGAGCAGTTAGGCATTGATCAGGCTGGCAGGGGAGTGGTTAGGAGGTGATCATGCTGGCACACAGAAGCGGTTAGGGGCAATCAGGCAGGCCAGCAGGTGAGCTGTTGGAAGCCAGCAGTTCTGGACTGTGAGAGAGATGTCCAACTGCCTGGTGGGATTGGGCCTAAATGGGCAGTCCCTCGAGGGGTCCCAAATTGGAGAGGATGGAGGCTGGCCTGAGGAACACCCCCCCCCCCTCCATGCACGAATTTCATGCACTGGGCCTCTAGTATATTACAAATATTATACAATATGACCAAGTGCGATTTATTCCATGAATGCAAGGCAGGTAAAATACTTGTAAATCTATAAACATGACACATCACATAAACAAACTGAAAGACAAAAATCACATGGTCATATCTATAGATGCAGAAAAGGCATTGGGCAAAATCCAACACTCACTTTTGATATAAACTCTCAACAAACAGGTAATAGAGGACCATAACTCAACATAATAAAGGCCATAAATGTTGAATCTACAGTGAACATCATACTCAATGTGCAAAAACTAAAACCATTTCCCCTAAGAAGAGGAACAAAACAGGGATGTTTGCTTTCACCTCTCTTATTCAACATAGTTCTGAAAGTCCTTGCTACAGCAATCAGAAAATAAGCAAAAATGAAAGATATCCAAATTGGAAAGGATGAAGTAAAACTCTCATTATTTGTAGATGACATGATATTGTACATAGCAAACCCTAAAGATTCCACCAAAAAAGCAACGTAATTTTATAAATGAATTTAGCAGTGTAGCAGAATATAAAATTAACATCCAGAAATCAATGGTATTTTTATACATTGATAATGAATTGTCAGAAAGAGAAACTAAACTAACAATGCCATTTACCATTGTGAAAACAAATTTTGATACTTAGGAGTAAACTTAACTGAGGAGGTAAAAGACTTGTACTCAGAAAACTACAAGACATTGAAAAAAGAAGTAGTGGAAGATATAAACAAGTGGAATAATATACTGTATTTACAGATTGGTAGAATTAACATGATTAAAATGTCCCAACTACACAAAGCAATCTATAGATTCAATGAAATCCTTATTAAAATCCAACAGCATATTTCACAGATGTAGAATAAATACTCCAAAGACTTATATAGAACCAAAAACGACCTGGAAAATCCACAGCAATCTTGAGAAAGAAGTACAAAGTTGGAGGGATCACAATGCCAGATATCAAGTTATATTACAAAGCCACTGTTACAAAACAGCCTGGTACTGGCAGAAGAACAGACATATAGATAAATGGAACAGAACAGAGAACCCAGAAATGAACGTAAGGCATTATGCCTAATTCATATTTTTAAAAAATGAGGCAAAAACATACAAGAAAGTCTCTTCAATAAGTGATGTTGGGAAAATTGGACAGTTACATGCAAAACAATAAAATTAGACCACCAACTTATACCATGCACAAGAAAACATTCAAAATGGATAAAAGACTTAAATATAAATCAGGAAACCATAAAAATCCTATAAGAAACTGTAAGCAGCAAAATCTAAGACATCTCTGATAGCAATTTGCTTATAGATTCAGATTCCAAGGCTAAGAAAAAAATGAACAAATGGAACTACACACAAATAAAAAGCTGCTGCTTATCAAAAAAAAAACATCAACAAAAGAAAAGGGAGCACTTATTTGGCAATTATACATCTGATAAAAGTTTAATATCCAAAATATATAAGGAACTCATACAACTTAACAAAAGGAAGACAAACAATCCAATTAAAAATGGGCAAAGGTCCTAAATAGGTACTTCTCCAACATGGACATACAGATGGCCAAGAGGCATATGAAAAAATGTTTAAAGTTACTGATCATCAGAGAGATGCAAATTAAAATGTCAATGAGGTATCACCTCACACCTGTCAGAATGTCTGCCATCAACCAATGAACAAAAGACAAGTGCTTGTGATGATGTGAAGAAAAGGGAATCCTAGTACACTGGTGGTGGGAAGGTAGACTGGTGCATCCATTATGGAAAACAGTAGTTTCCTCAAAAATTTAAATATGGAACTGCTATTTGACTCAGTGATGCCACTTCTGGGAATATAACCTAAGAATCTGTAAACAACAATCAGAAAGAATGTATGCACTCCAATGTTCATAGCAGCAACATTTACAATAGCTAAGATCTGGAAACAGCCCAAGTGCCCATCAGTAGATGAGTGCATAAAAAAGCTGTGGTACATTTATACCATGGAATACTATGCAGCAGTAAAAAGGGAGAATATCTTACCTTTTGAGACAGCCTGGAGGGACCTGGAGAGTATGATGCTAAGTGAAATAAGCCAGTCAGAGAAAGACAAGTATCACATGATCTCAGTCATATATGGAATCTAATAAACAAAATAGAAATAGAGATATAGAAGCATAGAACAAGCTGTGGAATCTCAGGAGGAAGGCAGGAGAGGGTGGACAGGTGGGAGGAGATAAACCAAAAACCTTCTATGCATATATGCATGACCCATGGACACACACAATAAGGTGGTGAAGGCCTGGAGTGGGGATCCAGGATGGGCTAAAAGGGGTCAATTGGGAAAAGGAAAACATATGTAATACTTTCAACGATAAAGATTTAAATTTTTTTTTAAAGAGGGAAAAAAGCCTTGGAAGGCTGTGTTCTGTTTTGTTTTTTAATGATGATGAAATAGATCAGATTCTGATTTTATTTTCATGAAGAAATTATTTCCAGATTCAATAAGACAGAGAAGGTGTTAAACTTGAGATTGAATGAGGATTCATAAACTCTTTTGTTTTTGTTTTTGATATCACTATCATTTATAACTGTAAGATGTAGACTATATTATTTCCTAGGAAGGCAACCTGATGCAATGTACAGTGACAGGCAAAGGCTCACATTCAGATGCACACTTTTTAGCTGTGAATTTGGTTTGCTACTTTTTACCTCATGGAGCCACATGACCTAAAATTGGTATTAAGACAAGCTATGGATCTTGACATATGATAAGTATTTATTGTACCTATTACTTTTAATTTTCTCTGGAATATTTTCTCTTAGTTTTTACCATTGTAACTGGTTATTCATATTTTCTTGAATTTTATTGACTTTACTCTTGAGGGAAATCCTGTATTTTTAAAGTGAGTTATTATGTTAAAAAGCATTAGAAAATACTCTAAAGGGGAATATATTTGGAAACTTAAGAATAGCCTAAATAAGAAAGAAACTGAAAACTCTTTCTGGAAGCAGGTGGTAGTTTTAAGTTTTGTGTCTAGTGAAATCAAGTTTTTAAAAAAATGTAATTAGCCATTTTTGAGAAAGCTGCAGATAGAAGAGAAGCTCTATACTCTGAAAGTTAGTTCTCCATGGAAGTGTATATAAAAATAAAAATAAAATAAAATAAACCCACCAGAGTTATCTAGAAAAAGAAGAAGCTCATGAACTTTCTTTGCCCTTTCTGTCCTGGGTCAGAGAGATAGAGAAGTAGAAAAGCACAAGAAATTCTAAGTCACAGAAAGTCATTACTTTATTTTTAAGAAAATATCAATGGAGATTTTAGTATGATGAGCTTCTGTAGGATATTGCCTTCATTTTTACTGCAATAAATAAAAAATTGGAGGAAAAACTTACTGCTGGGGTTCTTGTCCCAGAGTTACAAAGGGTTCAGCATTATGGAGAAAGGAGCTGATGTGTAGATTCAAGAAAGAATCCAAAGACGAAAGATAATTTTGAAAGGCATTGGGGGTGAGAGGATCTTCAGCTAAAAGAGCTAGAAAACTACCCCTTGTCTAAGGACACCATGCTATTTATTAACACAATTTTTCCTAAGGCAAGGTGGAGATATACACTTCAAAGGGTAAGGTTTCAAAGGGTAGAATTTACAGAAGCATTGTCAGATTGGGGAATAGCATACAGCTGTTCAGGTGTTTGGCCAACAGGAGGCAATAAAATGCCCTGAGCTGTCTGGCAGCAGACAATCCTATTCAGGTTTGGGCGAAGTGCCCTGTTTAGCCGTTCCAACAGGTAATTACATTTGACTCAACCCTTGTTGAGCCCCCCAAGATTCACCAACCTTTTGGTGAGACTCTTGTAATTATGACATGCTGGAAATGGTTCCTGGCAGCTTACTAATAATGTCGTCCACCCCAACCTCATGTGTACATAAGTGTTAATATCTTTTGTTAAAGAAATTACCCCAAACTTATGAATAAAGCAAAGGACGACTGAATGACTTTTCATTGTCATTGTTTAACATACTCACTAGAGAATAATTTAATTTTATAGGAGAATGCAGTTGTATTGATTTAAGCATTTGCTATTTAATCTTTTTTTTTTACTGTTTTTCATTTACACATTAACTTGTATGTTTCTGGCTGATAGAAAAAATGATGCCAAATGTTGTAGCTTAATTTTTCTACTGCCCTGGAGTTTTGCAGTAGGTGAGGGAGGTATTGGACTCAACTCTGAATATAACAAGGAAAGTGGGGATTTATAGACCAGGAGCAGGGTAAGGGTGTCAGTGGATGGAAAATTACTAAGAGGCAATATCAAGGCTGAGGAGATTCTTTGTAAACTAACCTAACAGGATTTTTACTGAAGGCAGGTTCAGGGCATCAGTTATCACCTGGGGGTTGTGGAAGATGACTTTGATCAGATATTAAGGGTGATTAGCTATTGAAGGTGGCAGTTGCTTCTAAACTGACTCAGCAATATTCTTACTACAACCAGGTGATACAAACAAGATAAGAATGAACACTGAAGGTCAAGGGAGAGGTCTAGAAGGCTTAGGAACTTGCCTAGAAATAGATCAAGGACAGAGTCTTTGTCATTATATAAATCTCTGTTTCTCAGCATCTCCTTTGAACTAAGCTCTCCATCTTACTGGTTCCTTCATTAACCAATTAATAAAACTATTTGGTATGTATACATTTTATATTTATATGGGATTCATGTTTTGATTTTTTTAAAAAAATATATTTTAACTCTTTAATGATGAGCTCATTCTTTTATTATTATTATTATTATTAAATTTTATTGGGGTGACATTGGTCAACATGAACAATAGGTTTCATGTGTGGATTTCTAAATTACAAAATCTGAATATATCACTATGTGTCCACCACCCAAAATCAAGTCTTCTCCTGTCACCTCATATCAGGACCCTCTTCTCCCTCCACCCCCCAGCAACCACCACACTGCTATTTGTATTCATGAGTTTCAGTTTTATATCCCACATATGAGTGAAATTGTATGCTTCTTAGCTTTTTCTGTCTGACTTATTTCACTCAGCTTAATATTTTCAAGGTCTATCCATGTTTTTGTAAATGACACTATTTTATCCTTTCTTATGGCTGAGTAATATTCCATTGTGTATATGTACCACATATTCTTTATCCAGTCCTCTATCACATGGCACTTTGGGTGTTTCCATGTCTTGGCCACCGTGAATAATGTTGCAATGAACATAGGGGTGCATACATCTTTATGTATAAATAATTTAGAGTTTTTCAGGTATATATTCAGGAGAGGAGTTGCTGGGTTGTATGGTAGCTTCATTCTTAATTTTTTAAGGAATTGCCAGACTGCTTTCCATAGTGGTTGTATGAGTCTACATTCCTACAAGTAGTGAATGAGGGATCCCTTTTTTTCCACAACCTCTCCAACATTTGTTATTGTTTGTCTTGATGATAATGAACATTTTAACAGGTATAAAGAGGTATCTCACTGTAGTTTGAATTGGCATTTCCCTAATTGCCAGTGAGGTTGAACATATTTTCATATATCTATTGGCTGTTTGTATGTTTTCTTGGGAGAGGTATTTTTCAGGTCCTCTGCCCACTTTTTGATTGGATTGTTTATTTATTTGGTGTTAACTTTTACAAGTTCTTTATATATTTTGGAAATTAAACCTTTGTCGGAGCTACTGTTTGAAAATATCATCTTTACCTGGTTATTTGCCTGTTTTGTTTTCCATTTATTTTGCTGTGCAGAAGCTCTTCAGTTTGATATATCCTATTCATTTATTTTTGCCTTTACCTCCCTGGCCTTTGTGGTCAAGTCTATAAAATGTTCTCTACCACCCAGGTCCATAAGTTTGGTACCTATATTTTCTTCTATGTAACTTACAGTTTCAGGACATATGTTTAATTCTTTGATCCATTTTAAATGAATTTTTGTACATAAGGACAGACTGTAATCCAGTTTCATTCATTTGCACGTGGCTTTCCAGTTTTTCCAGCACTATTTATTGAAGAGACTGTCTTTACTCCAATGTGCATTTCTGGCTCCATTGTTGAAAATTATCTGTCCATATACATGTGGTTTTATAGCTGGGCTCTCTGTTCTGTTCCATTGATCTGTGTGTCTCTGCTAATGGCAAGATGTTTTGATTACTGTAGCTCTATAGTATAATTTCAAGTCAGGTAGCATGATGGTTCCACCTTTGTTCTTTCTTTTCAGGATTGCTTTGTCTATTCTGGGTCTTTTTTGGTTCCATACAAATCTGATGATTTCTCATTCTATTCCTTTAAAAAATGACATTGGGATTTTGATGGGGATTTCCTTAAATCTGTATATTGCTTCGGGTAATATGGCCTGTTTAACTATGTTGATTCTTCCAATTCATGAACATGGTATGTTTTTCCAAGTCATTGTGTCTTTTTAAATCTCTTTTAATAATGCTTTCTAATTTTCAGTATTTTACGTCTTTCACATTTTTTTAAGTTTATTCCTAGATATTTTATTCTTTTATATGCTATTGCAAAAGGATTTTTTTTCCTATTTCTTTTTCTGAAGTTTTGTTGTTGGTATATAGGAAGGCAATGGATTTTTAAAATATATATATATATTTTATTGATTTTTTACAGAGAGGAAGGGAGAGGGATAGAGAGTTAGAAACATCGATGAGAGAGAAACATCGATCAGCTGTCTCCTGCACACTCCCTACTGGTATGTGCCCGCAACCAAGGTACATGCCCCTGACCTGAATTAATCCTGGGACCCTTGAGTCCGCAGGCCGATGCTCTATCCACTGAACCAAACCAGTTAGGGGGCAATGACTTTTTGCACATTGTTTTTTAATCCTGCAATTTGACTGTATTTGTTTACTGTTTCTAGTAGGTTTTTTTTTTTTTTTTTGGTAGAGTGTTTAGGGTTTTCTATATACAGCATCATGTCCTCTGCAAAAAGTGAGAGTTTGACTTCTTCCTTCCCTATTTGGATGACTTTTATTTCTCTTTTCTTATTGCTCTGGCTAGGACTTCCAGTACTATGTTGAATAACAGTGGTGAGAGTGGACATCCTTGTCTTGTTCCTGATCTTAGGGAAAAAACAATTTTATTTTTTAACATTGAGTCTGATATTGGCTGAGGACTTATCATATATGGCTTTTATTATATTGAAGTACTTTCCTTCTATTCCTATGTTATTGAGTGCTTTAATCATAAATGAATGTTTTATCTTATCATATGCTTTTTCTGCATCTATTAACAAGATTATGCGATTTTTATCCTTTCTTTTGTTAATGTGGTGTATTATGTTGATTGCTTTGCTAATGTTGAACCATCCTTGTGCACCTGTAATAAATCCCACTTGGTCATGATGTATTATTTTTTGGATATACTGTTGTATTTGACTAGCTAGTATTTTGTTTAGGATTTTTGGATCTGTATTCATCAGGGATATTAGTCTGGCTTCCCTTTTCTGTATTATCTTTGCCAGGTTTTGGAATCAGGGTTATATTGGCCTTGTGGAATGTGTTGGGAAGTATTGCCTCTTCTTCAATTTTTTAGAGGAGTTTGTAAAGAATAGGTTTTAATTCTTCCTTGTACATTGGTAGAATTCACTGATGAAGCCATCTGATCCTGGACTTTTGTTTGTTGGGGAGGTTTTTGATGGTTGTTTCAATTCCCTCACTCCTGACCAGTCTAGTTAGATTTTCTAATTCTTCATGATTTAGTCTAGAAGTTTATATATTTCTAGGAACTTATCCATTTCTTCTAGGTTATTGAATTTGGTGGCATAAAGTCATTCATAACATTCTAGTATGATCTTTTGTATATCTGATGTTTGTGGTGACTTCTCCCCTCCCATTTCTGATTTTGTTTATATGGGTCCTTTCTCTTGTTTCCTTAGTGAGTCTAGCCAGGGATTTGTCCATTTTATTAATCTTTTTAAAGAACAAGCTCTTTGTTTTATTTATTTTTTGTATAGTCTTTTTGTTCTCTATTTCATTTAGTTCTGCTCTAATTTTTATTATTTCCTTTCTTTTGCTAAATTTGGGTTGCTTTTGTTCTTCTTTTTCTAGTATTTTAAGTTGTGATATTAGGTTGTGTTCTTGGAATTTCTCTTGTTTCTTGATATAAGCCTGTAATGATAATGAACTTCCCTCTTATTGCTGCTTTCACTGCATCCCATAGGTTTTGATATGTTGTGTTATCATTCTCATTTGTCTCTCTATATCTCTTTATCTCATCTTTTATTTCTTCTTTGGCCAGTCATTTTTTAGTAGTATCTTGTTTAGTCTCCACATATTTGTAGGTGTTTTTTTTATTACCTCCTTTTTGCAGTTGAATACTAATTTCAAGGCATTAATTGTGGCCAGAAAATATGCTTGGTATAATTTCAATCTTTTTAAATTTGTTGATGTGTGTTCTGTAACCCAACATATGGCCTATCCTTAAGAATGTTCCATGGGTACTGGAGAAGAATGTATAATCTGATGTTCTGGGATAGAATGTTCTGTAAATATCAATGATACTCATTTGGTCTAGTATTCAATTAAGGCCAATATTTCTTTATTGATTTTCTGTTTGGCTGATCAGTCTAGAACTAGCAATGGAGTATTAAGGTCTCCAACTATAATTGTGTTTTGATCTGTTTCTCCCTTTAATTCTGTAAGTAGCTGTTTAATATATTTCAGTGCTCCCTGGTTGGGTGCAAATATATTAAGAAGTGTTATGTTTTCTTAATATAGTGTTCCTTTTATCATTATATAGTGTTCATCTTTGTCTTTTGTTATCTTGAGATCTATTTTGTCAGATATAAGTATTGCCACACCTGATTATTTTGTGTGGATGTTATTAAGCTTGGAGAATCATTTTCTACCCTTTTACTTTAAATCTATCTTTGTCTTTGCTGTTTAGATGTGTCTCTTATAGGCAGGATATGGTTGGGTTTTGTTTTTATCCACTCTGGTATTCTGTGCCTTTTTACTGATGAATTTACATTTAAGGTAATTATTGATGTATGAGGATTTCCTATAGCCATGTTATCTTTTGTTTTCTGGTAACTCTGTCCTCCATTGGTTCTTTTCCTTCATGCTTCTGTCTGTTGTTTTTGTTTGGTGGTATTCCATGCATCTTTCCTCTGTTTCCTCTTTTTTAAAACTATATGTCTTCTTTTGGGAATTTGTGTGTGTGGCTGCCATTAGTTTTATAAAAAGTGAAGTTTTCCCCTTTTTGAGTGTATCTTTGCAAGTTCATACCTTCCCCCCTTCCATTTGTATGTTTTTATTGTCACAAATTATCCCTATTTATGCTGCAAGTGTTTTGGCAATTCTACTCATAGTGTTGTGATCTTATGTTCTTTGTTTCAGGTAGAATAACTCCCTTGAGTATTTCCTGCAGTGGAGGTTTTCTAGTGATAAGATTCCTCTGCTTCTGTATGTCTGGGAATGTTTTTATTTGTCCTTCATATCTACAATAATAAAAGAGAAACATGCAAACTGACTGTCCCTCGGCTATGCCTGCCAGCCAATCAGGAGTGAATATGTAAATTAACCCAACAAAGATGGAAATGGCCATGGAGCTGGAGCGAGCAGGAGGCTTCGGTTGCCCCCAGCAATGGAGGAAGCCAAGTTTCCCTCCTGCCTTGGGCTCTGCTCAAGGAGGGACTGGAGAAAAGAAAACAAGGAGGGGCTGGGAGCCTAGTTTGCTGAGGGGCATGGTCAGCCTGAAAACAGCCCTCAGCTGGCCATGGTCCCATGGGGTGAGGGTTCCCAGTGGGGGGCCTAGCCAGCCTGCAAACAGACATCAGCCCCTCACCCAGTCTGGCCTGCCACCCCAGCAGGTACCCCCACCCTGAAGGAGGTGTGGCCAGCCTAAAAACGGCCCTCAGCCCCTTACCCAGGCTGGCCATGCCCCCATGGAGTAAGAGTCCCCACTGGGGGGCGTGGCCAGCCTGAAAAGCACCACAAGCCCGTGTCCAGGCTGCCCCATGCCCCAAGGGAACCCCCACCCTGATCCAGGACACCCTTCAGGGCAAACCAGCTGGCCCCCACCCATGTACCAGACCTCTATCTATACTAATAAAAGGGTAATATGCTAATTAGACTGGGAGACCTTCCGAACATTCTTCAGGACAAAGTCATGGTGGCAGGGCTGAGGTAGAGGCTGTTAGAGGCCAAGAGCGGAGGGCAGTTGTGGGTGATCAGGCCAGCAAGGGGGAGCCATTGGGGGTGAGTAGACCAGCAGGAGGGCCAGTTGGGGGTGAGCAGGTCATCAGTGGGGGTCAGTTGGGGGTTATCAGGACAACAGGGGGGCAGTTTGGAGTGAGCAGGTCAGCAAGGGAGTAGTTGGGGATGAGAAGGCCAGTGGGGAGGGAAGGTGGAGGCGAGCAGGCCAGTAGGGGGGGAAGTTGGGGGCGAGCAGGCTGGCACGGGGGCGGGCAGTTGGGGGAGAGCACATTGGCATGGGAGGCAGTTGGGGGTGATCAGACTGGTGGCAGAGCATTTGGGGGTGAGCAGGCCAGTGGCAGAGGGCAGTTGGGGGCAAGCAGGCCATCAGGCAGAGTGGTTAGGGGCAATCAGGCAGGCAGGCAGGTGAGTGGTTAGGAGCCAGTAGTCCCAGATTGCGAGAGGGATGTCCAACTGCCGGTTTAGGCCCGTTCCCTCTAAACTGGCTGTAGGAGATCCTTCGAGGGGTCCCAGATTAGAAAGGGTGCAGGCTGGGCTGAGGCACCCCCCTCAGGGTTTGGAATAAACTCTATTCCATAGTCCCTCTCTTCCTCCTCCATTACACCTATGATGCTGATATTACTTTTTTTGATGGAATTAGAGAGGTCTCCTAGAGCTCTTTCATATTTCTTTATTCTCTTCTTCCCTCTGCATCATTTCTTGATTCCTACACAAATTTTGTGCCCCAGGCCACTAGTTTAAAGGATAATTTTGTTGGATATATTATGTGTGGCTGGTAATTTCTCTCTTTCAGACATTTGAATATTTGGTTCCACTCTCTTCTGGCTTGTTGAGTTTTTATTAAAAAGTTGGGTGAAATTATGATGGGTTTTTCTTTGTGGATACTTTCTTATTTTCCCTGGATGCTTTGAGGATTTTTTCTTTGTCACTAATTTTTGACAGCTTCATTACCAAGTGTCTTGGAGGGGGCTTTCCTTTTTGGATTGAAGTAAGTAGGTGTTCTGTTTGCTTCTTGGAGTCAAGGATCTAGTTCTTTTCATAGATTTGGAAAGTTCTCATTCACTATTTTTTTTAAATAAACTCTATTCCATAGTCCCTCTCTTCCTCCTCCATTACGCCTATGATGCTGATATTACTTTTTTTGATGGAATTAGAGAGGTCTCCTAGAGCTCTTTCATATTTCTTTATTCTCTTCTTCCCTCTGCATCATTTCTTGATTCCTACACAAATTTTGTGCCCCAGGCCACTAGTTTAAAGGATAATTTTGTTGGATATATTATGTGTGGCTGGTAATTTCTCTCTTTCAGACATTTGAATATTTGGTTCCACTCTCTTCTGGCTTGTTGAGTTTTTATTAAAAAGTTGGGTGAAATTATGATGGGTTTTTCTTTGTGGATACTTTCTTATTTTCCCTGGATGCTTTGAGGATTTTTTCTTTGTCACTAATTTTTGACAGCTTCATTACCAAGTGTCTTGGAGGGGGCTTTCCTTTTTGGATTGAAGTAAGTAGGTGTTCTGTTTGCTTCTTGGAGTCAAGGATCTAGTTCTTTTCATAGATTTGGAAAGTTCTCATTCACTATTTTTTTTAAATAAACTCTATTCCATAGTCCCTCTCTTCCTCCTCCATTACGCCTATGATGCTGATATTACTTTTTTTGATGGAATTAGAGAGGTCTCCTAGAGCTCTTTCATATTTCTTTATTCTCTTCTTCCCTCTGCATCATTTCTTGATTCCTATCTTTGATATCACTAGTTCTTTCCTCTAATTTGTTGGTTCTGTTTTCTATGCTCAACAGCTCACTCTTAATTTCTTTAATTGCATACTTCATTTCCAGGAGTTCTAATTGATTCCTATTTAAATTTTCCATTTCTTTGGAGAAATACTAATTTTGTTCATTGATTTGTTTTCTGAGTGCACTGAATTGCCTGTCTGTATTTTCTCCCATGTCATTGAGTATTTTCAGAACTGCAATCTTAAAATCTCTGTCATTTATATCTCATAATTCCATGTGTTCCAGTCTATTTTCTGGGGATTTTTTATTTTCTTTCTGGTCATTGTTGTTGTTGTGATTGTTCATGGTGTTCAATGTTCTCCTTTGTTTTCTCATTTATCTCTAAGGAGGTATTTTTACTCTCTTCCAATAGATAGTGAACAAGATTTTTATCCTCTGTAGCCTCACAGTTTTGAGCCTCCGTGGCTTCCACGGGGCTGCATTGCCTCTATTGCTTGGATGTAAGGTTTTTTCCCCTCCTCACTTTGATGATAACCTCTGACCTACAAGGGTCCAGCCCAGGCACTGCTCCTGTTGTTTAGTCACAGAGGGAAACTGTTTTTCTATTGCAACAGCTCTTGGTTTACAGAGAAAATACTTCTGGAGACAACTCCAAGGGGAATGGGATGCGAGTTTTGGGAATCTAATCAGTGGCAGGGTTCTATGATTTACTTTCTTTGTCTGCAACTCAGACCCTATTCATAACATGCCCTGTGGTTTGGACACTCTCTCACTGCTTATGTGCACAACCACAGAACTCTAAAGGACAGTGTCCTCTCTTACTGCTAGCTGGTCACTGCTTGCCCCTAGCCAGCCAGCTACCTGCTAGACTGCCTCCCTGATGCTCTCTGTTCCTCCCAACTGGCTGGGGAAAGTGCCTGGCACCACTGCGGGAAGTGCCTGCTACCTCGAATTCCCAGCGTCACTACAGATGCACTATGCTGTAGCCTTGTTGGTGCTTCTCTCCCTTTTCATCTCCCTGCTTATTCCGAGGAGTGCACCTTAGTTGTTTCAGTATGCAGGTCCCTCAGACGTGCATCTGTGTTGAGCCAGGACTACTTTGTTGGATTATAGGTGGTTATCTTGTTGAGAAGTTAGGGGGCAAAGAAAGATTGCACCCTTATGCCACCATTCCTTTGACATCACTCCCTCTGAGCTCATTCTTATGTGAAGGTTTTTGAAGTATAATTTTTGAAGTTGTGGAAGAGATAAAGTTCTTCCACAGTAGACTGATCCAACTCTATGATATTAGTCAGTTTTTTAACTGATTAGAGCAATATATATATATATATATAGAGAGAGAGAGAGAGAGAAGAGAGAGAGAGAGAGAGAGAGAGAGAGAGAGAGAGAGAGAGAGAAAGAGAGAGAGCCAAGTACATGAAATTCGTGCATAGGAGGGGTGTGTATCCCTCAGCTCAGCCTGCACCATCTCCAATCTGGAACCCCTCTAGGACTTCTGCCCAACCACTCACCTGCCTGCCTGCCTGATTGCCCCTAACTGCTTCTGCCTGCCAGCCTGATCACCCCCTAACCACTCTCCTGCCAGCCTGATCGATGCCTAACTGCTCCCCTACTGGCCCTATTGGCCCTAACTGGGCCCTTGCTAGCCTGGTCACCCCTAATTGCCCTCCCCTGAAGGCCTTGTCCCTCCCAATTACCCTCCCCTGGAGGCCTGATTGCCCCCAACTGCCCTCCCTTGCAGGCCTCGTCCCTCCATACTGCCCTCCCCTGCTGGCATGATCATCCACAACTGCCCTCCCCTGCTGGCTATCTTGTGGTGGCCACCTTGTGTCCACATGGGGCAGCCATATTTGACCACATGGGGGCAGCCATCTTGTGTGTTAGAGTGATGGTCAATTTGTATATTACCCTTTTATTAGATAGGATATATATATATATATATATATACATATATATATATATATATTAAGTAATAACAATACAAGATAATGAAGGGATACTTAATTCTTATGGTGGTATTTCATAGAAAGTTGTAAGCTTGCCAGGGTCTAAGAAATAAATAAATTCCATAAGAAGAGAGTAAGAAGAGAATTGGGGACAAAGGAAGCCATTTATGAAAGGGAAATATAAGTTTCCTGTAGGGTACTATAAGTAAGTGTTTCTGAAGTGTACATTTCAAAAGGGAAGTGTTGAGATGTTAGGCTAGAAAGGTAGGCAAGGAATAGATTTTTGAAAGTTTGTATTATTACAAAGGTTGGACTTTTGTTTAGTAGGCCATAGAGTTCTGAAGAGTAGAATGAGATCTGCATGTTCAAAAATTACCCTGATACACTACATTTGAGCATTATATCATTAGAATTAAGGATTCTAGTCAAAGTTTATGCATTAAAAAAGGACAGTTGAGGAAATGACTAGGCAGTGGCAATAGAGATGAAGACAAATACTTTAACATGTATCTAAGAGATATAATTGAAGACACTTAATTCAAATTGGATATTGGGAATAAAAGTTGTTTAGGATGACTCACAGGATACATTCTTATGCCTATTCCTTACCAACTGAGGTAGGAAAGAACATTAGCAAAATACAATGTGGTGGTAGGAAGTAGGGGTAAGAGATGGTGTGCAAGAGTGATAGTAATTGGTAAAATGTTCACCGTGTTGACTTTAAGAGGTGGGTGTCTAGTAGAAAGTTGGATCTTTAAATTCAATATTCAGTCATATAAATTCCACAAGGTAATGGAAAAGCCTAAATCACAGGCAGAACTGATAATAGTACATATTACTATAAGGTATAAGTAGTGATGGCTCTATCTTAACAACCAAACTCAAGATAGTGTAGGCAAAGTCAGAAGATAACCCTTTGCAATTACTAGTACACAGGTTAACTATGTCCCTGGGGATTTCTTCTTTTAATTAAGTTGTATTGATCATATCTTCTTTTAAAAAATAAGACTGTAAATATTTAATCACTGAAAATTAGTCTCCTTCTAATGTATTTACTGTTTCCTAGTTTTTAAAACTTTTTATTTTGAAATACTTTTAGTCTTTCATAGAAACTGTGCAAATAATACAGGTAATTCTAGTAGACCCTTCATCTGGCTTCCCTCAATTATGTCATACTGGAGGCCCAGTGCATGAAATTCGTGTACGGGGCGGGGTGTGTGTCCCTCAGCCCAGCCTACACCCTCTCCAAACTGGGACCCCTCGAGGGATGTCTGACTGCCCATTTAAACCCAATCCCACTGGGCAGTTGGACATCTCTCTCACAATTCAGGACTGCTGCCTTCCTGCCTGATTGCCCCTAACCACTTCTGCCTGCCAGCTTGATCACCCCCTAACCACTCCACTGCCAGCCTGATTGCCCTTAACTGCTCTCCCCTACAGGCCTGGTTCCCTTCAACTGCCCTCCCTTGCAGGCCTGGGTCCCCCCAACTGTCCTCCGCTGCAGGCCTGGTCTCCCCCACCTGCCTTCCTCTGCAGTCCTGGTTGCCCCCAACTACCCTCCCCTGCAGGCCTGATCCCTCCTAACTGTCCTCCCCTCCTAGCCTGATCACCCACAACTGCCCTCCCCTGCTGGCCATCTTGTGGTGGCCATCTTGTGTCCACATGGGGGCAGCCATCTTTGACCACATGGGGATGGCCATCTTGTGTGTTGGAGTGATGGTCAATTTGCATATTACCTCTTAATTATATAGGATTAGAATTATCAAAATAAGAAAACTGATATTAATATAACATTATTACCAAATTATAGACCTTAAATTCCATCACATTTCCCATGCACTAATTGTTTTGTTCTTTTAGTGTATAGTCCTAGGAAATTTTAGCACACTTATGGATTCTTGTAACCATTACCATAGACAGGATGCAGAATAGTTCTACCGCCTCCAAAACTCTCTTCTATAAATGTAGTCACTCATTCCCCACTCTATTCGCTAACAGTGATCTTTTCTACATATTTATAGTTTTGTCTTTCTGAGAATATTATATAAATGGAATCATACAGTAAGGAACATTTTGAGAAGGACTTTCTTCACTCAGCCTATTTCTTTTGAGATTCATCCAAGTTGTTATGAGTATCAATAGCCAACCCTTTTTAATTAAAAATTAAACCCACTTGCAAAGCCTGTCTCTGGCATACAATTACTTTGAGGTTTTGAACACTCTAGTTAGCAATGATTAATAAATGGTAATGCTTCATTTATCTCTCTAAGGTTGAAATATGACCATAATATATTCACATGCACTAAGCCATGGGAATCACCCATGGAGGTAGCTTAAATGTCCTAGCTGAATGACTCATCTAGAATCAAACAGAAGCCAGAATAGGGCATGGGTGCATCCAATTCTCAGAATGTAGATACCTCTGAGGTGGTGACAGATCAGAATGTGAATTTCTCCTGGCTACATGAAGCAAGGGCTTACAGCACACCAAATGATGAGATCTGAATTACAGAGCCTGGCAAGGAAGTGCATACATGTGATAGGGCATCTGTCCACATGGACTGAGATTGGAGCATCACCCTGCCTCTGTAGTTGCTGGTCTTCCTAGAAAAACTGGCAGAAGCCTGTGAATAGTACCTGTGCTTCGTCTGCAACTTGAGAGGAATATATGTGGGATTTTCTTGAGTTGTACATGAGGACTTTATTTACATTTCATTTCAAGTAACTCATTTGTACTTTATTTTCCTGCTATTCATGAAATTGATGGTGATTAGGATAAATATTACTTTTAAACCATACAGCTTCAAATAATTATCTACCACACATAATTCAATCTTCAAAGACATTGAAATTCTTATAATTATTAAAAGTTGTTTTGTTTTTTTTTACTTCACCTGACCTATCAGGTCCTGGATTACAGGAATAAGTAAGCTTTTTAATTTAGGAGAGAGTTTTTTTTTTTTTTTTTTTTTTTTTTTTTTTTGTGTGTGTGTGTGTGTGTGTTTTCAGAGAACCAATCTGCATGCTTGAAGCAGATAACCTCACAGGTTCAGAATTTTTTTTTACATATTTGACAAAAATAAAGCTTTAAAACAACTAGCATCCACTAAATATAACTAAATTGTAAAATAATTGCCTGGGTAGTGGGAATTCACCTGCACATGGACACCATCATGACAGTTACTTATGCCTCTGATGATTTATGGTGGCTGTTTATGGCTGAAACCCTTCCAAGTAGCAGAAACAAGAGACAATTTTCTTGTTTTTAGCATAGACTTTTACATACATAGAATTTGCCAAGTTTCCTGGTCCTCAGGTAGATGCAAAAATTCCTTAACATTATTCTAAATCTTCTTTGAACTAAAAACCACATCCAGTTGTATTTAATCTGATACTTAATAGCAGATTGTATTAGCAGCATGTAAGGCAAGGTGTGGAGGGGACGTTTAGTTCATTTAATGATAGCAAGTTTGCTAAAATGTAGTTCATTTAATGATAGCAAGTTTGTTAAAATTTCATATTTTGAAATCTGTTGTTGGAAATGTATTCATATGTGCTAGAAGTACTAAAGTAGATACAATCTGATAAGCTCTCAGGAAAGCAAACAAACAAAAATGCTGGGTCCTGAGCACAGCTGTTTGTTGAGGGCATTAAATTTTTACAGTCTTTCTCATAGGACAGTATGCTTTTATGCATTGATTTATATTTTAATTATGACATGTAATAATTAAGATATTACATGTCATATTCAGTTCCTCAGAAATTAGATAAAATTACAATTTAGACCTAGGATAAAAGGTGGAGGGAATTAGCATTTTGCAGCATTAATTAGCTTCCTTACCCTTGCTTATTTCTGATCAAATGGAGGATGTTTAGTTCAGCTGCAAACAGGGCTAATGAGTATCCTTCAATTGTACGATGTGACATGGATGTTCCTAATGCATGTAAATTCAATTGCTTTGCCTTGATTTTAAAAGTATGGTTTTTAAAACACTGGTTAATTGTAGATCACTAGGATCAACAATGAAGAAAGGAATCTATTAGATATAAAATTTAACATTGAAAGGACTCCCATTGAAAGAACGCTTTGAAAACCTCTTAGAGAATGTACAATTATGTAAACTTCCTCCCATTTTAGTACTCCAATTCCTCCTAGCATTTCACTGTATTGCATCTTCATTATGATTCAAAGTTGCCAAAAGAAACTGGTAACTTTAGCAGACAGGCATTTCATTTTAAAATAATTTCTTTTATTGTTTTCCAGAGCACACTTCAATCTTCCTCAACAAGCTCCTCCTTGACCCCATGCCTACCCCTGTAGCTACTACTCTGTTGTGCCCAGCCTGTGTATTTGCTTCACTGTCATCTCCTGGCACTAGGTTTCTCACTTTCCTTTTCCACATGGCCGCTTGGTTTGCAGAAGATGCTTTCTTACAGATGTGTTCCCTCTGCTGACAAACAATTACTCCTGTTTCCCCCAGCGGGAGGCCATTAGGACATCATCACGAGTTCTGCTAAGTCATCTCACAATCACAGTTTTGTGCAATCACCTCTCATCTGAGACTCTCTGGGCATATGCCATGCAGGGAAACTAGCAGTCACAAGCAGCAGCTGCTCCAAGCATATTATTTGTTATTTTGGTCCAGAAGTGTAACAGATAATGTGTTTGAGGGTCTCATTGGATGCTTTACTGGCATCATTTGCAGCAAACTTGAGAAAGACTGAATGAAAGTTATCATGTGCTAGTGCAGAGGGGAAAGAGACATTTTCATATTTCCATAGCCATTATGCACAATGGATGATACAATAGGCATCTTATAAAGTTATTCTATTTGGGCAGACTTGCACATTTCTGAATTTTGAAAGAGTAAATTTCCAGGTATTAGTTATTTTCATGGAACATGGTTAACCAGTTATATGTTTATTTTTATTTTAATCTCACAAATCCAGCTATTTGAATACACATAGTGAAGACCTAGCTAATGCATATTATTTTTAAATCAATAAATACACATGCAACTGAACACTTGTGATTATTTTTTAGGTTTTTCTGACAGCTCTACCTATTCAATCTTCTTGTTTTAATACGAAACATCTCACAGGAGTTTCAGTAAATCTAAGCTCACCAATTAGTATATCATGAAATAAGTGGATTTTAGAATAATGCCACATTAACACTCAGATTGTTTTTTATTGATTTTTGGGCATAGTTTACTGCAGCACTAGGGTGCAATGTGTCTTCATATAAAATCAAACAATGTGCCAACAAGCAAAGCTTTCCACAGAGTCTTGCAAGGCAAATGAGGAAGGGGACAGCGTTTTCCCTGTCAGAAATTTCAACATTTCATTTGTTTCTGTCACTGGTTTGCACAAATTTGTTAACCTCAGACCCTCAAAGCTTCAAAATAAAATGGCATCAATTTAGGCTCATTGAAGTGAAATCCAGTCAAGATTAGTGTGAACATCTGAATTACAGGTTCTTCAGAAAAAACAGTTTTATTTTTGTCCAGGACACATAGGTAATTGAACTAAGCACTGAACACAGTGTCTAAGTCTGGCACAACATAGGCACTCAATAAATGCTTATTTAATTGAACTCAGTTGCATCCAAGATTCATATAGAAGTCCTACTTTAATGAGAGGGTGAAAATCATCTGCAATTGGAAAAAACACAGTTCCAGCCACAACAACAAAAGCTCTTCTTAAATTTTAACTAGCCGCTTGCACTTGGAAAAATGCTCCCAGAGTACTGAATTTGCTGTGCTCCCTTAAGTAGCTGGAGAAACATTCTGATTCAATGTGGCCTGAGTTGTTCATTTTCTCTGTTAAACCAGTGTTCCTTGCCTTATTTTTTTTCTTCTACTGACAGGAAAAAAGAGAAACTGGAGACGTAGTTTTTCTCTTCATGTGGATTTTCACAAATTACAAAATTGGACAAGGGAATGTGGACTATTCTCAATTTTATCTCCATTCTTTGTTGCCTCTACTCAAAAGATTTTAAAAAATAAAGAAAAGCAGAGTTTCCATTGAATTGGTCAAGTGGTATCAATTACATAAAAATTCAGATGCTCTAGTCCTGTCTTGGTGCTTCTTATCTCAACTGTCAAAAACATCCAATTTCTGAATCCAGTGTCTTTGAAAGACAGAAAGAAAAAGAGAATAGGAGAGATGGAGCAGGACAGAGAGAGAGAGAGAGAGAGAGAGAGAGAGAGAGAGAGAGAGAGAGAGAGAGAGAATGCACATTTATTCCTGGAGAGAATAAAGTCTGAAAACTCACTTTACATGTGAGTGTAAAAACTGACCTGTTCCTTGTTAGTCTCAATTAACTTATTGTAGATTATTCAATTCAATAAATATTTGTTGAAGTTCAAGACAATCTATTAGCTGCTATAGCTGGATCAAAATGGAGGAAGATAGTGTATCTGCCTTTATAGGTGCCTCAGAAAAGAAAGGGGTGAAATCATTGTAGTAGACAACTACATAAAAGAAATCATTCTACAAATTACTGTACAAGAGTTAAAAGTCAGATGGACTTGCATTTAATCCCATATGAACTCACTATGACCCTGATCATGACACTTAACTCCTTTAAACCTCAACATTCATATCTGAAAAAGTAGGCTCAATACTGATGATAGGCTTAGTAGAAAGATTGAAGTACATGGTGTAGTAGCTGTTAAAGCTAAAAAAGGAAGAAGGGGAATTATTAAATGGTCTGAATTAATGTTTTCTCCAGAAAGATGGTAATAAGGTTGGCCTTGAAATATAACAGAATATCACCAGCTTTACTTTGCTGAGGTGGTTCAATGGACATCCATGCTCATGGTTACATGCAGAGTTGTCATCATTAATGCCTAGCAGATTGTTGGTCTGACCATCAACCTTAGTGGTGTATTGAGAGCAAAGGGAAGACAGAGTCTCAGTAGAGGGAAGTAGGGGAACTTAAGAGAAATCCGTGTCAAGCCAGAACAACCTACTGGATACTTGCACAGTACCAGACAAGGGAAAAGTTTATTCTTGATTAGAGTAATGCATTAGTGGTCCAAAGAGGTTCACATCAGGGGAAGAGAGAAAAGAGTACCAGTGGGGAAGTATAAAGAAAAGATAAGAGGCTGTTGCAACTGTTGAATCAGAGAAGGACAGAGGAAGACAGAATGGCTTTCAGACCTGTCCTCCTTGGGAATTGAGAGCTAATAGCAACAAAGGAGGAAACACACTTATTATTCTGTCTGAATTCTTTCTTAGTCAGCTGTGTTTTTAATTTGGGGCACTATAAGCAAAGGAAAAGAAAATCATTCATCTCCATAGCACATTCCTGGAATTTTGTTTGGAGCAGAAATGAAATTGTCATCCACTACGAGGCTTTGGCTTAGGAGAATCATAATGTAGTCTACAGTTTGGAAGCACAGTATATTCCTCAGAGTTTGGGAATTCAGTCTTTTCTACACAGTTGGTATAGGACCAATGAAAAAGAAAAAAAATGGAGCAAGTGGTAAAATCTCAAGGGAAAGCAAATGAGAGTTTGGGAGATAAGTCTAAAAATACAATCAGAGATAAAATTCCTAAAAAATTGCATATTAGGCAGAGGAGGTATCTTTAGTTCAATGTAAAAAGGAAGCTCTTGTATATTATTGAGAGGCATAAGGAAATATTCAGAGCCATGCTTTCTAAAAATGGACCAGAAGGAAGGGAAAATGAAAAACTAGAGGCTTCAGAGAAATCAGTTAGAAGCCTGATCTAAATCAGTGGTGAAATAACGGATGTGTGGAGTAGAACACAGGAGTTTATAGCTCGTTAGAGGGATGAGGAAGGAAGGAAAGAGTCATGTAATAAGTGACTATAGCAGGTATAAGCAGTCCCTGAACTCAGATAGACTTAATGGCATTATAATCTTGAAAAGTTATATAATTTTTCTGTATCTCATTTATGATTAGCTATAAAACTGATATATTAAGAGTACCTACCCAATAGGATTGCTGAAAGGATTAAATAGGCAAATACATGTAAATTGTGTTGAAAAATATCTGATATATAGTAAGTACCACATAATTCAGAGTTATTTGGAGAATTTTGAGCTTCTTGAGAAACTGATGTATGTGGTGGTGCCATAAACTGAGAAAAGGAATATGGGCTGAGAGCATATTTGGCAGTAGAGAAGAAGATAAATCAGAAATCAAAGTTTTCAAATTCTATCCTTCATCACAACAGGTGTGGTGTAGGTAGCCCTATCCATTAGCCAGTCTATGAGGGAAAGCTGATGACAAAGTGCTAGATGGAATAAGATAAAACCCTCCCATGGAGAGGTGGTAGGGTTAGACTTTGAAAGGGGAAAGATCACTTCACTCTCATAAAGAATGTAGTTATGGAGAAGTTTTAATCAGGAAGTTGAAGGAATTACTTTGAATAATGTTAGTAATGAAATAAATTTAGGATTTTTAAAAGCATGAAGAACCTGGAGCTGTGGCTGGCAATCTACAGAGGGTGAGAAATTTGAAAATAATAGTTATTTACCTCCTGATAAAGATAAGAAATGCCAAGTCACTTGCCTGTGGAATCTTTTTACAAAATGTCATTTCAGACTTCATTTTCCAGGAGTTCCAAAATTTATATATATTATGTCAACAATGAAACACTAAGCTTTTCTCAGATGAATGTTAGCAACACCAGTTAGCCAAGTATTGAAAATAATTTTGAGTTGTTGAAAGGTATGTGATGTGCCTGTGTGGGACCGAAAAGGTATATGCATATGTGTGCTTGTGTGCGTGTGTGTGTGTGTGTGTGTGTGTGTGTGTGTGTGTGTGTGTTGTTGTTGTTGGTAGGGTGTGATCATATAAAGTGACACCATTCTGAGAGTTTAACACTTTGAACTATTTTGAGTTTCACTGGGTAATGTCTAGCAGTTTTTTTAAATGTTATGCTAAATAAATTTCCAAACAAGTTATAAATTAATCAGTTGAATTTTACAAATGAAAAAAAAATTGATTTTACAATAATCTATTGTCTACCATGAGACAGAAGATCTTACAAATTTAACCCCCCTGGACTATCTTTTCCTATTAAAATATAGGAAATAGGATAGGGAAGATGGAGACATTGTGGCTTTCCCTATGTACATTAATCAAGGACCAAAAAGGAAATATAGGATCAGTTCCATGTCACTGTGGTTATTAGCACATAAAATAACTTTGGATTTTAGCCTGATTTATCATCCAGGGTGGCTTTTACTACCTACAGATTCAGCACTGTTCATTTGAAGGTGTTTTCCACATATTTTACATGCATAATTGCTCAGCAACTGGCGGGGTTGGTTTAATATGAATAGTCTCTTTTTATTATTAAATCTTTATTGTTGAAAGTATTACATACTAGTACATTTTCTTTGATTACAAAATCCTCATTATTAACCGGTACACCTAGTAGGTCACCTTTACCCTCCATTGACCCCTTTTAGACTACCTTGCTCTGAGCCTCAGGCCTTCACCACCCTATTTTCTATGCATGGGTTATGCATATGGCATAAAAGTTCTTTGGTTGACCTCTTCTCACCCACCGACCCTCCCCTGCCTTTCCTCTGAGATTCCACAGTCTGTTCTATGCTTCTATGTCTGTGGATCTATTTTGTTCATTAGTTTATTTTGTACAATAGATTCCACATATGAGCAAAGTTATGTAATACTGATCTTTCTCTGACTAGCTTATTTTGCTTAGCATAATACTTTCCGGGTCCCTTCATGCTGTCTCAAAGGATAAGAAATTATTATTTTTTACTGCTGCATAGTTTATTCCATGTGTAAATGTACTGCAATTTTTTTTTTTTATCAACTCATCTACTGATGGACACTTGGGTTATTTCCAGACCTCCACTATTGTAAATTGTGCTGCTATAAACATAGGGGTGCATACATCTTTTCTGATTGGTGTTTCAGATTTCTAAAGATTTATTCCTAAAGTGGAATCACTGGATCAAATGGCAGTTCCATATTTAATTTTCTGAGGAAACTCCATACTGTTTTCCATAGTGGTTGCATCAGTTTACATTCCCATCAGCAGCGTACTAGGATTCTCTTTTCTCAACATCCTTACCAACATTTGTCATTTGTTGATGGCAGCCATTCTGACAGGTGTGAGGTGATAACTCATTGTCATTTTAACTTGCATTTCTCTGATGATCAGTGACTGAGCATTTTTTTCATATGTCTCTTGGCTATCTGCATGTCCACTTTGGAGAAGTATCTATTTAGGTCCTTTGCTCACTTTTTAATTGTATTGTCTTCATTTTGCTAAGTTGTATGAGTTCCTTATACATTTTGGATATTAACCCTTTATGAAATAGATCATTGCCAAATATGTTCTCCCATGCGGTGGGTTCCCTTTTCATTTTGTTAATGGTTTCCTTTGCTGTGCAGAAGGCTTTTATTTTAATGTAGTTCCATATGTTCATTTTCTCCTTTGAGTCTTTTACCTTAGGATATGTATCCATAAACATACTGCTTCAACAGATATCTGAGATTTTGCTGCCTATAGTTTCTTCTGGGATTTTTATGCTCTCATGACTTACATTTAAGTCTTCTATCCATTTTGTGTATGGTGTAAGTTGGTGCTCTGGTTTCATTATTTTGCATGTAACTGCACAAATTGTCCAGCAACATTTATAGAAGAGATTATCTTGACTCCATTGTATTTTCTTGCTTCATTTGTCCAATATAAATTGAGCACAATGTCTTGGGTCAATTTCTGGGATCTCTGTCTGTTCTAATGATCTATATACCAGTTCTTGTGCAAGAACCAGGCTGTTTTGAGTACAGTGGCTTTATAGTATAACTTGATATCTGGTATTATGATCCCTCAAACTTTGTTCTTCTTTCTCAAGATAGATATATCTTTTCCCAGTCTCCTTTGGTTACATATAAATTTTTGTAGTATTTATTCTTGATCTGTGAAATATGCTGTTGGTATTTTAATAGGGGTTGCATTGAATCTATAGAATGCTTTGGGTAGTATGAACATTTTAATGATGTTAACTCTACCAATTAATGAATACTGTGTATTCTTCCACTAGTTTATATCTTCCTCTATCTCTTCTCTTCAATGTCTTTTAGCTTTTTGAGCACAAGACTTTTACCTCCTACGTTAAGTTTATTCTTGAGTATCTTAATTTTTTTGTTGCACTGATAATGGGATTGTTTGTTTAGTTTCTCTTCCTGATAATTCATTAATGGCATATAAAAATGACATTGATTTCTGCATGTTAATTTTGTATCCTGCTACATTGCTGAATTCATTTATTAAATCTAGTAGTTTTTGGTGGCGTCATTAGCATATTCTATTACAATATCATGCCATTTGCTAATAATGAAAGTTTTACTTCCTCCTTTCCAATTTGGATGCCTTTTATTTCTTCTGTTGTCTGATTGCTGTGGCAAGGACTTCCAGCACTATTCTATATAATCCTATATAATAAAGGGGTAATATGCAAATTGACCATCACTCCAACACACAAGGTGGCTGCCCCCATATGGTCAAAGATGGCTGCCCATGGCCGCCACAAGATGGCCAGCAGGGGAAGGCAGTTGTGGGTGATCAGGCCAGCAGGGGAGGGCAGTTGGGAGAGACCATGCCTGCAAGGGAGGACAGTTTGGGGGGACCCAGGCTTTAGGGGAGGGCAGTTGGGGGGGACCAGGCCTGCAGGGGAGGGCAGTTGGGGGCAACCAGGCCTGCAGGGCAGAGCGGTGAGGGGTGACCAGGCCGGTGGGGAGGCAGTTGGGGCGGATGAGGCCTGCAGGGAAGGGCAGTTGGGGGCAACCAGGCCAGCAGAGGAGAGCAGGTAGGGGTGACCAGGCTGGCAGAGGAGGGCAGTTGGGGGTGACCAGGCCTGCAGGGGAGGGCAGTTGGGGGGGGGTGGGACCAGGCCTGTAGGGGAGGGCAGTTGGGAGGGATAAGGCATGCAGGGGAGGGCAGTTAGGGGTGATCAGGCCAGCACGGGAGGGCAGTTAGGGTCAATTGGGTCAGCAGGAGAGGGCAGTTAGGGGTGATTAGGTCAGCAGGGGAGGGCAGTTAGGGGCAATCGGGCAGGAAGGGGAGCAGTTAGGTGTTGATCAGGTTGGCACGGGAGTGGTTAGGGGGTGATCAGGCTGGCAGGCAGAAGCGGTTAGGGGCAATCAGGCAGGCAGGCAGGTGAGTGGTTGGGAGCCAGCAGTCCTGGATTGTGAGAGGGATGTCCCGGATTGGAGAGGGTGTAGGCTGGCCTGAGGGACACCCCCCCACAACGCATGAATTTCATGCACCGAGCCTCTAGTGTTGAATAAGAGTGGTGAAAGTGGACATCCCTGTCTTGTTCCTGTTCTTAGGCGAAATAGTTTTGTTTATTTCCCATTGAATATGATGTTCACTGTAGATTTGTCATTTCTGGCCTTTATTTTGTTGAGATATGATCTCTCTATTCCTACCTTGCTGAGAGTTTTTATCAAAAATGGGTTTCGACTTTTGTCAAATGCTTTTTCTGCATCAATTTATATGATCATGTGATTTTTGTCTTTCAATATGTATATATGATGTATCATGTTTATTTATATGCAAATATTGTACCAGCCTTGCATCCATGGAGTAAATCCCAGTTGGTCATAATGTATGATCTTTCAAATATATTGCTGGATCCAATTTGCTAATATTTTGTTGAGGATTTTAGCATCTATGTTCATCAGGTATATTTGCCAATAATTATCTTTCTTTGTAGTGTCTTTATCTGGTTCAGTAATTAGGATAATATTGGCTTCATAAGAAGAGCTTGGAACTGTTCCTTCCTCTTGGATTTTTAGAAAGGTTTGAGGAGTTTAGGTTTTAGTTCTTCTTTGAATGATTGATAAAAATCCCCAGTGAAGCCATCCTGACCAGGGCTTTTGTTTGTTGGGAGTTTTTTGTTTGTTTGTTTGTTTGTTTTTAATTATTGCTTCTATTTCCTCAGTTGTTATGGCCTATTCAGATTTTCTGATTCTTCCTGGTTCAGTTTTGGGAGATGGTATTTTTCTAGAAATTTGTCCATTTCATCCACATTATCTAACTTGTTGGCAGATAGTTGTTCATAGTATTTTTTTTACTATCATTTATATATTTATGTTATCAGTTGTTTCTTCTCTGCTTTTGTTTCTGATTTTATTTATTTGGGTCTTCTCTCTTTGTTTCTTGATGAGTCTTCTAACAATTCATCAATCTTGTTTATTTTTTCAAAAAACCAGCTATTGGTTTCATTGATATCTTTTTGATTTTTTTTTTGACCTCTACATCATTTATTTCTGTTCTAATCTTTGCTACTATTCCCTTCCTTCTACTCATTCTGGAGTGTTTTTTTTTTTTTTAATATATTTTATTGATTTTTTACAGAGAGGAAGGGAGAGGGATAGAGAGTTAGAAACATCGATGAGAGAGGAACATGGATCAGCTGCATCCTGCACACCTCCCACTGGGGATATGCCCACAACCAAGGTACATGCCCTTGACCAGAATCGAACCCCGGACCCTTGAGTACGCAGGCTGACGCTCTATCCACTGAGCCAAACTGGCTAGGGCTATTCTGGAGTTTTTTTGTTATTATCCTTCTAGTTCTTTAAGTTGAAGGGTTAAATAATTGAGGCATGTGGTGCTATGAACTTACCTCTCAGGACTGATTTCACTGTCCCATAGATTTTCCATAGTTGTGTGTTCATGTGCATTTGTTCCCAGGAAGTTTTTGATTTCTTTCTTGACCTAATTGGTAACCCATTCATTGTTCAATAATATGCTATTTGGCCTACATATGTTTGGATATTTTTGAGTGTTTTTACTGTAGTTGATTTCTAATTTCATTCCATTGTGATCTGAGGAGATGCTTGGTATGATTGCAATCTTCTTGAACTAGTAGAGACTAGTTTTGTGTCCAAACATGTGGCCTATCTTTGAGAATTACCCATGTATACTTGATAGTAATGTATATTCTGAAGCTTTGGGGTGAAATGTTCTATAAATGTCAATTAAGTCATCTGCTCCAGTGCATGATTTAGTGTCTCTATCTCCTTGTTAATTTTTTTTTCTGGAATATCTATCCAATTAAATCAGTGGGGTGTTAAAATCCCCTACTATGACTGTTTTGCTGTCAATCTCTCCCTTAAAATGCTCTATAATTTTTTATACACTATATTTAGCTGCTCCTATGTTGGGGGCATATACATTTACCAGGGTTATATCCTCTTGCTGGATCAATCCCTTTGGTGTTATATAGTGACCTTTGTTGTCTCTTGTGATGGCCTTCATTTTGAATTTTATCAGATACTAGAGGCCCGGTGCATGAAAATTCATGCACTGGAGAGAGGGGATCCCTCAGCCCGGTCTGCCCCCTCTCACAGTCCGGGAGCCCTCAGGGATGGGAGGCAACCTGGCGATCAGGGGAAGGCAAAGCCCCATCACACCTCTGCTGTTGCCACTGCTGGCAGCGCTAGCCTTGGCCGGCCCTGGTTATCTGAGCCTTGGGCAGCCCTGGGTGGCTAGGCAGCTGACATCCAAGGCTTGCCTGCACCTTGGGCCAGCCTTGGTCAGCTAGGGGACTGAGGGGACTGGGGGACTCTGGAGGCAGGTGTGCGGCCCCAGTGAGGCTGAGGGGACTGGGCACCACCATCTTTGAGGGTGTGGCAGTCAATTAGCATATTCCCTCCTTTTTGGCTGTGGGCGCCACCATCTTTGAGAGTGGGGCAGTCAATTAGGATATTCCCTTCTTATTGGCTGTGGGCACTGCCATCTTTGCGATGGCTTGAGGTTCAATTAAAATATTCCCTCTTTATTAGATAGGATGAGTAGTTCTATCCCAGCCTTTATTTTTGTTTCATTTGCATGGAAAAACTTTTCCATCCCTTCACTCTCATCCTGTGTGTGTCTTTTGTTCTGAGATGGGTCTCTTGTAGACAGCATATAATTGGGTCATGTTTTTGTATCCATTAGGCTACCCTATGTGTTCTGAATGTAGGATTTAATACATTTACGTTTAAAGTTATTATCTATAGGTACTTATTTATTGCCATTTTTATTCTGTATGCCTATGTTTCTGTCTCTCTGTGTTCCTTTTTCTCATTAAGCATTCCCTTTAGCATTTCTTGTGCTGGTTTGGTGGTGATAACATTCTTTAGCTTTTTTTTTTCATGGGGTGGGGAAGCTCTTTATTTCACCATTTGTTTTGAATGATAGTCTTGCTGCATAAAGTAATATTCATTTCTGATCATTACTTTTCATTCCCTTGAGTACTTAATGCCATTCCTTTCTGGCCTGTAGAATTAATGATGAGAAATCAGCTGATAGCCACATGAGAACTCCTTTGTAGGTAACAAATTTATTTTCTTATGCTGCCTTTAAGATTTTATTTTCTTTAATTTTTTGCATTTTAATTGTGATGTGTCTGGGCATGTGCCAGTTTGGGTTCTTCTTGCTTGAGACTATCTATACCTCTTGAAATTGTGTGACTCTTTTCTTCACCAGGTTAGGGAAGTTTTTTGCCATGATTTCTTTAAACAAGATCTCTATCCCTTTCTTCACTTTCTTCTTCTGGTACTCTTATTATGTGAATATTGTTACATTTCATGTTGTCCTACAGCTCCCTTAATGTGTACTCCTGTTTTTTAATTGTTTGGGTGTTTTTGTTTGTTTGTTTGTTTGTTTTTTTGTATTCTAATTGAATAATTTTTTTCTACCTGTCCTCTAATTCAGCAGTCACCAACCTTTCGGACCTTATGAACCACCACTGGTTGAAGACCACTGTTCTAATTCATGGATCTGATCCTCAGCTCCCCCTATTATGTTGAGTATTCCTTTCAATGTGTTCTTTGTTAGTGCTATGTCATTCTTTATTTCTGACTGGTCTTTTTTTCATAGTTACTATATCTTTTCTCATGCTGATGAGCATCATTGCCATAATTATTCTGAATTCTAATTCTGATAAATTTATCTCTATTTCATTGAGCTCTTCTTCTGGAGAATTCTCATGTTCATTCATTTGGATCTTGTTGTTGTTTTGTTTCCCCATTTTGGCTGCCTATTTGGATTTGTGTCTATGTATTTGGTAGTTTTGCTATGACTACTAATCTCTAGTGCAGGACAATATCAGATGCTGTTTCTGACTAGCCCTGAGTACCCTGTTTGGAGCTATCAGCAATCAAAAGATTGTGGTTCCCTCTGTTGGGTCTGGTTATCCTTGGAAAAGACCAAAATGTTAACCAGGGTATGCTTTTCCTATCCCTGGGCCCAGGAGATCAGGCAAATACTCAAAGCCTCCAGAGACCTCCCTCTGCCTGCAGTCTGATTGTATTCAGGCTTTGTTAGCCTCAGACTATTGACCATATGGTGGGGAGAGAGATCTTCCAAGAGGGTGGGGCAACTGCCTTCCCCCAGGCAAAAACTGTCTGGATAGCAAATGTCCAGGGGAGAAAGTTGTCCTCTGCTGCATAAAGGAATGATTTTTCACAGGAAACTGGGGTGGCTTCCCTCTGGGCTCCAAATCCAGCGCCACCAGCCCTGGTTTCTCCTCACAAAGCACCAGTCCACTCTGTGCTCCTCTGTCAGAACCCAAGGTGAGTGGCTGCACATGAAATTTTGTGTGTTGGTCCTTTAAGAGAGTGCCTACATTTCTAGCCATCTCTGGCTTACAGACAGCAATCTGTTGCTTTTCACAGCCATATGTTATGTGGAAACCTTTCTCATTTCTGGTGCTCTAGGCTGTGGAGCCCATCTTGGGGTTGAGACCCCAGAGTTGTCACTGTAAACCCCCACAATTGAGATATTGCTCCAGGACTTCAGCTGCTGTCTGGGAGCCCAGCCAGCCCTTTTACACCTCCACACTTACTAATAGTCTCTATAAAGTCTCCACTTTCCTTTCTTGGTTATCAGAGTTCTCTCCAGCTTTTTTTCAGTTGATTTTTCAGGATGTTTTTTCTGTATTTCCAGTTTAGTCCTGGGAGAGTGTCAATGAAGCTTCCTTTTACTCCACTACTATTTTTCAGTGTGAACAGTCTTAAGGCAAAGAGGCAACCCTCGGGCGTCAGAGTTGTTTTTTTTTTTCTTTTTTTCAGTTTCAGTAGAGTCAGGGCCAGTCATGGATTGATGACTAGCACTGTGCCTAGCAATCTTCCAGATCCACTGGGTCCATCAATGGATTTAAATGATTCATTTCAGTGACTTGATATTTCACTATAGGAAGGTAAAGTACCAGCTAGTTTTAAAAATAATCCTCTTCAACTTTTTGTAGCATCTCTAGTAAACCCATCATAGGGAAGGGGAAAGCAAGGTTTGTTAGAAGCAACTTAGACTCATTAAAATTCTTTAACATGCCCTAGCCAGTGTGGGTCAGTCAGTTGAGTGTTGTCCCATGCACTGAGAAATCACTAGTTTAACTCTTGATCTGGTACATGCCCGAGTTGCGGGCTCCATCCCTGGTGAGATGCATGCAGGAGGTGACTAATCAATGTTCCTTTCTCCCGCTCCTTTCCTCTCCATCTAAAATAAGTAGTTAAAAAAATCCTGTAATATAATCCTCTACCTAGCAATACTACTTGGATACCAATGGTTAAGGTTATATGAACTTTTTGGAGTAATAACACTGATCCACTGGAATAATAACCACAATTATTTATTGAGTACTATGTGCCTGAGTATCTTCTAACCCTCACAGCAATCCTTCATGTTATATACAATTATTTCCATATTATAGTTGAGAAAACTGTATCTGTAGAAGACAACTTCCAGAAATCACACATTTAAATTCATTTCTGTCTCATTATAATGTATTAGTTTGCCTCTCAATAGAAAATGATGGAATAAAGACTTGTGACTCCAGTTTTTCATGCTAGAGACAATTCATCCTTCATGGAAAATTGTTTCTTCTTCTATATTATGTTGAGGGGATGTAAGACTTCTGGTAGGAAAACTGAACATTTTACACCTATCATAACATCAATAGGCACAAAAACCTAACCCTTATTTCTTTCTGACCATATCATTGTGATATTCCTCAGAAATTAGAAACACTAGAAATTTAGTTTAGAAGAAAATATTCAACATTAGGATAAACCATTTGTATGCATTTTATCTACCCAATGCCTTTACTTAAATTCAGGAGTCATGTTTTCTGTTGTTATTGAATTTACCATCATGCTTGACAGTGAGAGAGTTTTGTCAGTAAATTTTAAGAATATCTGATTCCTTAACTCTACTTCTTCCAATATGTACACTTGTAGGTCACTTACTAGAGACTTATATCTGTCCCAGCTGTGAGATCAATTAAAGTCTTTGCCAGATGGAATCTACATTGCTTAAGTTAATGATTTGATGGTCTAATAGCTATTCATACTTTTTGCTCTGGCTTCTAGTTGCTATCATGCTACAACTATGTGCCTGATTCTAGAAACCAGACTGTTGCCTTGTTTATTGTGTACATATCCCCTTCTTGTTCACCTAGGCATCACTGACATTTTGGTCCTGTTTCTCCCTGACAAGCTTGCTTCAGCCGTCCTAGTCTTCTAGACTAGTCTTCCAGCTTCAAACTTCATACTAGATTTTCAGATACCTATGGCACATATTTGTAATGCTCACATCCCACTTACTTAGACCTCCATAAATCTCCTCCCACATACTTTCCTGATGATAAGCCCTGTCTAAAGACTTACTGTTGGCTCTGCTCAGAGAATATGTCCTACTCTGATAAATTATTTTTCATATTGGACTCTTTTTTAAAAAAATTCCCTGTCTGAGGGTATGTTTTTTATTGATTTTAGAGAGAGAGAGAAACATTCAGGTGAGACAGAAATATTGATTGGTTGTCTACCCTACATGCCCCAACTGGGATCAAACCCACCACCCAGTATGGGCTCTGGCTAGGAATCAAACTACCAACATTTTGGTGCACAGGACAATGCTCAACCAACTGAGCCACCTGGCCAGGGACATCTCTGACTCTTGATCTGAGATGAAGCATCTAACCTGAGCTTTAATTTGACATGAATTCTAATCAAAAGATAACCTCTCAATTTAGAGGTTTATCTATTGGATTATGTTTTTCTTTTAAGGCAGCTAATTGCCCTTTTCTTTTTAATAGCCAAATTATAGACAAACATGTGTCTACTCTTCCCCCTTTCTTAAAGAGAGGAAACTAAGGGAGATACAACAATGACTATTTCAGATCTCTCATGCATGTATGTGTACAATGAGCACAGACAACATAAGAGTCTCAATTAATAGGCTCTTAGAGTATTTCTGTGTACTTAACATAGAGTAACCCAATGAGACCATCAACATTATGTAACCTGAGAACAGAAGGGACTACCTCAAAAATTAATTCAAAATTCATGAATAATCCAATCAACAACCAAATAACAAGTATTTATTGAGCATTTTCAGTTAAAATACTATACTAGGGGTGGGCCATATGTAGACCTGTTCTTCACTGTCAAAGGACTCACCAATTAAAGCTCTGGTAATTCATGTAAAACACTTAAAATTCTATCTTTTAGTGCCCTAGCATAAGGCAGAATGAGGAGAATAGCAAAGAATTACTCCCTTTTGAAGATAGGCCATATAGGAAAAGGTCACCTTAATTGCCACACCTAGAGTTCATGTCTGACATCTAGTGGTCATGTTAGGAATTTTAGCACAGGATACCAGACAATGGCTAGGTAAAGGACCCACAGAAGATTTGAAGTAGCTGAAGTGAAAATGCATTCTCCCTGGCTTCTTCTCTCACAGTCCTGAACATGCTGCATGAATATTCTTTATTAAACTACATTTTATAAATATGATTATGATTCTAAATAATCATTTAATGTTAACTTTCATTTAATTATATTCTAATCAGGGTATGAGGATATGAAAAAAAGCAAAACTAAGTTTTCAGACTTTAATGAATGTTTCATGTAACATTATCCTATTAAAAAGATAAATCCATACTGATTTATTTTGACTATTGTTTATTATTTTTCCTTCTTAAAAAAATAAAGAAAAAAAGTAACTTACCTCATAGGGGTATGTATCTACCTATTAATCAGTGACAATAATTATAACTTATAGGCTTGCTTTGATAATGTAAGAATTCTTATTATGTAAATAATTTTGTACAGTGCTTGAAACATAATACTGATAGACGAAACAGAGGGCCGGAGTCCAGGACACAGGCTTTATTAGAGGAGAAGACCCTGCCGGGCTATCTTCCAGGTGGAAAAGAGTGAACATGCTGGGATGGAGGCACCTTTTGAGGGGAGGAAACGGAAGGGATGGGGCTTCTTGGCACACGCTGATTGGTGGTTCAATGTTTAGTCCATATAAGGTGCCTGGTTAGGTGTTCAGGAATGGAGTTTACGTCATTCTTTGTCCATCAGTTGGGGGAAGGGAGGATCTATCAAATACTAGTAGATATTCAATTGGTATTTACTATTATTATTTTTTTATTTTGAGCTTCATTATAATAAGCGTTATAATAGTTTTTAATCTATGCACATTAGTAGCCTTATTACCTGTGATAAATATTATTTCCCCCAAATATTAAGATCCACCTATTTATTGAATTCAAATGTTATATGTGATATTTAATGATCATAGAGATTTAAAGTTGAAGGGATAATCCCAATCTCTAATATAGCACTCTATTTACATATAAGGAAACATTACTTGTGATGTTATGCAACTTTGCACATTATTCAAATAGTTGAAGATGTGATTAGAATATTGATTTTCCCATGAAACTCAATGCATTTATCAGCACCACTACAAATGGCTCATTTAAATTTAAATATTCAAACTAATGCTGACAAATGCATCCTCTATCACATACTGAAATATGAAATACATGGCTATAGAAATTAAATGCATTTTTACACTTTAAAAATACTAATATTTTTATATAAATAGAAAAATAATTATAATTCACTGTTGGGAAATTAATAATATAAGTAAGAAAAAAGGTTAAACTAAAAGAGCAACCATAGCCCTGACCAGTGTGGCTTAGTTGATTGGGCATTATCCCATGCTCCAAACAGTTTGATTCCCCACTAGGACACATGCCTGGGTTGCATGCTGGATCCCTGACTCTGGGCATGCAGGAGGCAGCTGATTGATGTTCCACTCTCACATCAATGTTTCTCTTTCTCTCTCCCTCTCTCTTCATTCTCCAAAAAAATCAATGAAAATATAATAAATAAACAAAAATTCAACCATAACCCATTGCTTATAAATAGATATATAAGTACATGTATATTCTTTGTATATATATAAAAAAACAGTTGTTTTTTACTGTTTTATAAATAGATGCACATAGGTTTCAACTAAGAGGTAGACTTAAACTGTACATACTGTTTTGTAATGTGAGTTGTTTATTTAGGTTATAGACTTATTTTCATAATGATATATATATCATAATTTGTGTTGGTTGCATATATAATATATGCTTATGCCAAATCAATTTAATTAATTCCTCTTTGAGATCTTAATAGCAGGGGGCAAAGGATAATGGAAAAAATGGTAGAGCTATTAAAAGCTCTGTTTCCTCCCTCATTTTTCAGACGTAGGCCTTTATGTTCCAGAAACTGGTATCAGGAAGGCATACCTGGATGAGGATGGGCCCTGATGGCAGGGGAAGTTGAGTGATCAGCTTAGGAATATACATAATAAACTTGAAAACAGTGGTTCTATAAATGGTAGAAAATGGAACATATTACTGATTTTTGAGTCCAAAAATCTGAGGGTAAAATACCAAAAAGAGAGTAAGCCTCCCCATCTTCCCAATGACATGGGGCAGGCCCATACACCACTGAGTTTGGGCATGGCTATAAATTTATGTATGCATCCATAAATTTAATATTGAGTTATAAATGTACACATTTTAAATATGCATATCTCTATGTAATTGTTTTCTGAGAACCAAGCAAAGGGCTGACTAGCAAAGGCATATATAATTCTCACAGGTGTGGTAGGGAGGGGCAATGCTAATGGAATATAATCAACTATATAAGAGTGACTGTGGGTGTTTCTCTCTTTTCCACGTCCAGTGCGGAAAGAGAGCAGGTCCAGTTCCTGAGTAGAGGAGCTGGGGATTAAGAAATAAAAGAAAGAAAGAGACCAGAGAGAAAAATAGAAACACAGCTGGGAGCCAGGTGGGAAGCCATTCTCGCTGATGGGAGAGGCAGGGACCCTGAGCCCATGCAGCAAGTTTATTTTATACCCCCAAATACCAGGAAGTAACACCAAAACTTAGGATCAAAGGAGCTTATTTGCATTCTTGAGTAGGCCCTAGCATTCCTGGTGCTTGCCTGGATTTACATGTTAAAAGCCCACTCTCTGACACCAGACAAAGGTAAAAAGTCAGTACTGATAACACCCCCCACCTTCTTGGGGAGGGTGTAACTGAGACATGGCTCTGCCAATCCCCTCAGGCTCAGCTGACAACAATTTAAAGAAATGCTCATGTGCCTCCCAGGCAGCCCTCTACAAGTGACCAATCCAGGGTCTTGACAGAAAATTCTACATAGAGTTGGAACTCTATAAATTGTCCACCAAATGTCCATATTGAAAACAAAGAATAGAGAAAAACAAAGACTAGTATAAAATTATATGAGGATATGATCAGAGTAAGGGCAGAACTACATTATTTCCTGTCTCTCTCTGAATCTATTTTTTTTTTTCTTCCATCACAACTATCTGTATGAAAAGATATGGAAGTTTCCCAACTCATGCTGTTGCCTCCTTTCTTGCATGTTCTTCTGCAGCTCTGTGTGAGCCTTTTGAATCCAACATCAAAATAAATATAGTGTATATTTTCCTTATAGAATGCATTTTTATCACTCAATAGTGCACTCCTCACTTTTTCTCCAAACTAATGGCAAATTATTGAGAACACTAGTAATGCTCCTTGGGTCTCGCTGGGTGTATCCACAGGTACTGCCTTTGATCCACATATCTGTCCTGTGGGCAGCCTGTCACAGAGCAAGTGAACAGGGGAAGCTCAGTGCCAAAAACATTGTTTGGGGACCTGCACATTGTGAATGTCCTGCCAACCATGCAGGCCTTGTGAAGTAGAGCATGGGGAACTGTCAGGTCCACACCCAGCATGATAACAGGTGGGAAATGCTGGAGAAAAATTGGAGTGTGCATCTTCCAGGAGGAGACAGCATGAAATGCCTTATTCTCCCCATTTGAAGGGGCATTTCCTATTTCTAAAAGACAAAGGTAGAAATAATAATAGTCACAAATACAAAGCTATACTTTACCCACCTCTGACATTTTTCTTTGTGCTTCAAATTAAAAAATGTTTTATTTGATCTAAGAATAAAAGTCCATGGTAATTTCATAGAAAAATACAATAAAATCACTGGTAAGGATAAGCTATACTGGCTAATAAAGGTTGTTTACTTTTTAAAAATTTCATTTGTCCTCCACTGCTTATTACATCAGATAGAACAGTGGTCGGCAAACTGCAGCTCGCGAGCCACATGCGGTTTGCGAGCCGCAGTTTGCCGCTCTGTTGACTAATGAGTTTGTAGACCACTGAGATAGAAAAAGGCAGTCGGTTATGCTAGTGCAGCATTATTGAAACAGTATTCACACCCCATTCCATAGATGGTTCACACACTTTATTTCCTGTTAAAAACTTAATTAAATTGCATGATTTGTTAGCTTGTGTTAGATGTTGAGAAAAGCAGTCTGGAAAACTCTACATTCTGTGTAAGACCAAACCAGCTGCTTCAGAGGAAGGACTTTTGGTCTTGTGTAAATTTTACAAACTACTGAATTGCTAACAGGCTCTTTGTTGTATGTTTTTATACTCTTCTTAAGAAGCTCCGCATCGCTTGAAAAACACACACAGTATTTTAAAGAAAGAAAAGGCAGTGTGTATTCTGTTAAATCAAAGTAGTCAATAATGATATTTTCCTGTGATATCCAGCAGATCCTGCTACATTTCTATAATGATTAGCCTAAAAAAGTATTTTGCAACATAATCCACCTCTAATTTTTCTTTCTCTGAAACCAACTGTCAAGTTTATTTTTTTCCATACTTTCAAACAAATGCATATCTTTCTAGGATTGCTTTAAAGAGCACAACCTTAAGTTAAGCTTTCCACATTCTTTCTGATTTATGGTTGTATTAAACTCAAGCAAATTCACTAGTTGAAATCAATCTGTGGTAAAAAACAAAAACAAAAACAAAAAATCCTGGTCTATAATTTAAGATTATTTAACTGTTTACTGGAAAATAATTAGATAGCATAATCATTGACTAAACCTCAATCTTCATTGTTTTTAAATACTCTTACATATTATATTGTGGATGAGAATAAAGAAGAGAAAAATAGCAGAAGGCACCAGACAACTGAGACATTCTGCAACTCTTTAAATTGCATGTGTAAGTTAAAATACCTTTGAAAATATTGAGAGAAATCTGAATAGCAAAATTGTCTAAGATGTTTCATATTTGTGGACAGCCACACACATATGTGTATGGGCATGCACACACACATATCCCACACTTCTTGAAATGAATTCATCAGGGATCTTCTCCTTAATTTAGGCCCAAGCTTGAAAATAATCTGTTGTTCTTTCTTTTTCTTGACACTATTATATCAAAACAGTCTCCGGGCATTAGTCAGTATTTATTAGCTTTAAGGCCAGAGATAATGATCCCATTCAATCAGAGCACATGAATAATTCAAGTCCCAACTTCACATAATTTCTAGCTCTACTTTTAAAACCAGTAGAAGAACCATTTGTATCATTTATTTATTTTTGGTGACAAAGGAGGTAGCTTTTTTGTTTGTTTGTTTTTGTGTTGTGTGTGTGTTTGTGCGTGTGTGTGTGTGTGTGTGTGTGTGTGTGTGTGTTTTCCAGGAAAGAGAGCCTCTTGGTTCTTTCATTTCAAACTGATCAAAGATGAGCCCAAAATAACATGTATTTGTATGTAAATATGAAAAGGCCTGATGCTCCAAGGGTGATATTTCAGTTGCCTTTCTGGATCATTTATATATAAACTTGTTGAGGGTCTTTTAATAACTGTGAATGGTTTAATATCATTTTACACACTACTGCTTGGAAACATTTATGGTGTCTGCAACACTATTGAAACTGTCATTTTGGGGGTCATTTCTGAAATGTGCAATCTGAAAAGTACATTTGAAAGAGGATAGACTCTAGACTCTTTTAAGTACTAAAGAGAATTTTAAATAATTTAATCATAAATGCTATTTCTCATTTCTAACATAAACAATGGAAGTCAATTGAAAAGAGCACCATTTTTTTTCTCAAAGTTCCTGTATCACTTTCTGTAATAAAGGATATGTTGTTTTTTTTTTATTTATACTGTCCAATATTGAAGCCAATAGTCATGTGTCTATTGAGCACTTGAAATAAGTCTCATGTTCTTAATATATTATTATTTAAAAAGTCTTATTATTAAAGTAGAGGCCCAGTGCATGAAATTTGTGCACAGGTAGGGTTCCTAGTGGCTGCCTGCAGGGGCCTTCCTTCATTCTGCACCACCCCCTGGTGGTCAGCACATGTCATAGCAAGTGATCAAACTCCCAGTGGGTCCAACTCCCAAGTGGACACGTTGCATATTAGGCTTTTATATATATATAGATAAGTTTCATGTTCTTATTATAGATTATCAAGATATTTGTGATTAATCCATTATGTATTTTCTTTTGCTAATTCATTTAGAAAAATTGGAGTGAAATAATGTCCCAATTGCTGCTTTTGGTAAAATGAATTATAATGAATGGTATGTGATACAACCATTAGAATGAATCAAGAAGCAATAGAGAAATTAAATGAGAGAAAGCTGTTATTTATATCTTAATAGCTCACAATAAGCAAAAATGTCTCATCAATTTAGAGGACCTTGACAATAAACTTTATTTGGGATGTATACCCTAAGAAAATATCTGGTCTTCAATAAGCTAATTAGCATTTTTTTAAATGTAAAATTATTAAATTTTAGGAATTTGTGCACAGGTAGGGTCCCTAGCGGCTGCCTGCAGGGGCCTTCCTTCATTCTGCACCACCCCCTGGTGGTCAGCACACATCATAGCAAGCAATCAAACTCCCAGTAGGAGTGATAATTGACACTTTTATTTATTGTACTCTTTTAGTGGGTTTTGGCTCACTCCCGTGCAGAATATTCTGAAGAAGAAGAGGAATCAGTAAAGTAAAAATTGAAAGATAAGAGTCAGTAAAATTGATTGATATATCTCTCAAGTTTATTTCAAGTTCATAAACAACTACTATATGCATTGTCTCAATCAGCTGTCTATAGAAGGAAGGTTATTATCAAATACCAAAATCCAGATGCACTTATTAACTTCCAGGTACAGTCCCAATGCATGTTTGTGCATTCATATTAGTGATTAATTAAGGGCCACTTAGGAGAATTTTAAGCTCTTAAACTGGATTAGTGAAAGTAATCAAAAGGCCAATTGAGTTTTGTAAATTGAGTTTTACAAGATAGGGAGTGGACTTTGAAAAGGACTTAAAAAATCAGACATCATTGATTTCTTCATCACAGCCTTAAAATGAGGGCTGTCATTAGACGATTTGAGAAGAATCATCAACTAAATGTTGGCACTATTTCATAATAGCTGAAATGTGAATTGTTGTACCAATAATTAGTGTTAAAACCCCAGAAGCAAAACCCATGGCACTTTATGATTAGAAGTTAAGTTTTAGATGAAAGATTCCTTTCCCTATAATAGTGGTTAATTTAGGAAGTATCTCATTGCTATTCTTTAGAAGCATTACTAAATGTTTTTATAAGCTAGTGAATTTCTAAGTTGGATAATTAAAGAGTTGTTAAACACAGTACAATGTTTATGTGTATTTTCTATTATAGTTTTGTTAAGAAGTAGTGTTAATAGAGTTTCAATTTCAGTATGGTTTTCAATACTTTTGAGTTTTAGTTTCTTTTTTCTTAATTCTTTATTGTTTAAAGTATTACATATAAGTCTCCTTTCCCCCCGTTGATCTCTCTCTAGCCACCTTCACCAACCAGCACATGTTCCCACCCCCTTATTGTCTGTTTTCATTGGTCATGCTCATATGCATGGATACAAGTCCTTTGGTTGATATCTTAACCCCTCCTGCCTTTCCTCTAAGGTTTGACAGTCTGTTCCATGCTTCCCTGTCTCAATCTATTTTTGTTCATCAGTTTACTTTTTTCATTATATTCCAAAAATGAGTGAGGTATATAAATGTGATATTTATATTTCTTCAACTGGCTTATTTTGCTTAGCATAATGCTCTCCAGGTCCATCCATGTTGTTATGAATGGTAAGATTTCTTTCTTTTTTACAGCAGCGTAGTATTTCATTGTGTAGATTTACCATCAGTTTTCATCCACTCATCTGCAGATGGGCATATAAAATATTTCTAAATTTTAGCTATTGCAAATTGTGCTGCTATGAACATAGGGGTGCATATTGTTCTTTCTGATTGGTGTTTCTGATTTCTTGAGATATATTCCTAAAAGTCAAATGGGAGTTCTATTTTTAATTTTCTGAGGAAATTCCATACTATTTACCACAGTGGTTGCACTAGTCTGCATTCCCACCAACAGAGCATGAGGGTTCCTTTTTCTCTGCATCCTCTCCAGCACTTCTCCTTGATTGATTTGTTGATGATAGCCATTCTGACAGGTATAAAATGGTATCTCACTGTCATTTTGATTGGCATCTCTCAGATGATTACTGACTTCAAGCATTTTTTATATGTCTTCTGGCCTTCTGTATGTCCACTTTTGAAAAGTGTCTATTTAGGTTGTTTGCCCATTTTTTTTTTATTGGATTGTTTATCTTACTTTTGCTAAGATATGTGAATTCCCAATAAATTTTGGAGATTAAACCCTCACCAGATATAACATTGGCAAATATGTTCTCCCATACAGTGGGCTTTCTTGTTGTTTTGTTGATGGTTTCTTTTACTATGCAGAAACTTTTTATTCTGATGTAGTCCCATTTGTTTATTTTCTCCTTAGTTTCCATTGCCTTGGGAGCTGTATCAGTAAAGATATTGCTATGACATATGTCTGATATTTTGCTGCCTATGGATTCTTCTAAGATTTTTAGGTTTCCGATATTATGTTTAAGTCCTTTTTCCATTTTCAGTTTATTTTTGTGTATGGTGTAAGTTGGTGGTCTAGTTTCATTTTTTTTTTTTTTGCATGTATCTGTCCAATTTTCCCAACACCATTTATTGAAGTGACTGTCTTGACTTCAATGTATGTTCTTGCCTCCTTTGTCAAATATTAATTGAGCATAATGGCTTGGGTCAATTTCTGGGTTCTCTGTTCTGTTCCATTTGCCTATATTTCTGTTCTGTTCTAGTACCAGGTAGTTTTGAGGACAGTAGTTTTGTAATATAGCTTGATATCTTGTATTGTGATCCCTTCAACTTTGTTCTTTCTCAAGATTGTTGTGGATATTTGGGGGTCTTTTTTTTTTTATTCCAGATGAATTTTTGTAGAGTTTGTTTTAGATCTGTGAAATATGCCATTGGTATTTTTATGGGGATTGGATTAAATCTAAAGGTTGCTTTGGATAGTATGGGCATTTTAATTATGTTGATTCCACCAATCCATGAACACAGTATATTCTTTTATTTGGTTATGTCTTCCTCTATCTCTTTTTTTCAATGCCCCATAGTTTTCTGAGTACAGGTCTTTTACCTCCTTATTTAAGTTTATTCGTAGGTATCTTATTTTTTTTGTTGCAATGGTAAATGGAATTGTTTTTGTTCTTGTTGTTTCTCTTTCTGTGAGCTCATTATTGGTATATAAAAAAACCATAGATTTCTGGATGTTAATTTTGTATCCTGCTACATTGCCAAATTCATTTATTAAATCTGTAGGTTTTTTATGGAGTCTTTAGGGTTTCCAATGCACAATATCATGTCATCTGAAAATAATGACAGTTTTACTTCTTCTTTTCCAGTTTGTATGCCTTCTATTTTTTCTTCTTGTTTAATCGCTATGGCTAGCACTTCCAATACTATGTTGAACAGGAGTGGTGAGAGTGGGCACCCTGGCTTGTTCCTGTTCTTAGGGAAAATGGTTTTAGTTTTTTCCCATTGAATATGATGTTGGCTGTAGGTTTGTAATAGAAGGCTTTTGTTATGTTGCAGTATAGTCCCTCTATTATCACTTTGCTGAGAGTTTTTATTAAGAAATGGTGTTGAATTTTGTCAAATACTTTTTCTGCATTAATTTATGATTATGTGATTTTTATCTCTCAATTTGTTTATGTGGTGTATCATGTTTATTGTTTTGCAAATAGTTTACCATCCTTGCATCCCCAGAATAAATCCCACTTGGTCTTGGTGTATGATCTTTCTGATGTACTGCTGGATCCAATTTGCAAGAATTTTGTTGAGGATTTTGGAATCTATGTTCATGAGGGATTTGGCTTGTAAATCTTTTCTTTTTGTTGTGTTTATCTGGTTTTAGGATTAGGGTAATGGTGGCTTATAGGAATAGCTTGAAAGTGTTACTTCTTGAATTTTTGCTTATAGTCTGAGGAAGATAGGTTTTAGATCTTCTTTCAATGATTGGTAAAGCTGCTGTGTGAAGCTATTTTGCCAAGGGCTTTTGTTTGCTGGAAGTTTTTTTTTTCTTTTTTTTATTACTTCTATTTCCTCCATAGTTATTGGCTTATTCATATTTTTTTATTCTACCTGAGCGAGTTTTAGAAGGCCATATTTTTATACAAATATGTCCATTTCTTCTAGTTTGACCAGTTTGTTGGAATAGAGGTGTGCATAGTATTTATTTTCACAATCCTTTATATTTCTGTGGGGTCTGTTGTTATTTTGCCTCTTTCATTTATGATTATGTCTACTAGGTTTCTCTCTCTTTGTTTCTTGGTGAGCCTGGCTAGAGGTACATCAATCTTGTTTATCCTTTCAAAGAACCAGCTCTTGGTTTTATTGATCTTTTGTATTTTTTTTTTGTTTGTTTTTGTTTTTGTTTTTTATTTTGGTCTCCATTTCATTTATTTCTGCTCTGGGCATTGTTATCTCCTTTGTTCTACTCACTACTGACTCTGGGCTTTTCTTGTTGCTCTCTTTATAATTCTTTAAGTTGTAGAGTTATATACTTTATTATAACCAATCTTTCTTCCTTCCTTCCTTCCTTCCTTCCTTCCTTCCTTCCTTCCTTCCTTCCTTCCTTCCTTTCTTTCTTTCTTTCTTTCTTTCTTTCTTTCTTTCTTTCTTTCTTTCTTTCTTTCTTTCTTTCTTTCTTTCTTTCTTTCTCTTCCTTTCTTCCTTTCTTCCTTTCTTTTTCTTTCTTCTTTTTTAGATTGGCCTGTAATGCTATGAACTCCCTCTCAGGGCTATTTTCACTGTGTCCCGTAGGTTTTGTATTATTGTGTTTTCATTGTCATTTGTTTACAAGATGCTTATTTATTTCTTATTTGATCCCTCTGGTAATCCAATCATTGTTTAATAATATGATTTTTATCCTCCAAGTGTTTGAATTTTTTATTGTTTTTATTGAAGTTTATATTTAATATTATGCCAATGTGATCTGAGAAAATGCTTGATATGATTTCAATCTTCTTGAATTTGATGAGTCTTTGCCTGTGTTCCAATATGTGGTCTATTTTTGAAAATGTCTCTTATGCACTTAAGATGAATATGTATTCTGTAGCTTTGGGGTGAAATGTCCTGAAGATGTCAATTAAGTCTTTCTGATTTTTAGTGAGTTGTTTAGGATTGCTGTTTCTTTGTTGATTTTTTTTTCTAGAGTTTTATCCAATGATATCAATGAATCATTGAAGTCCTCTACTATGATTGTATTGCTGTCAATCTCTCCCTTGATATCTTCCAGCAGTTTTTTTTATGTATTTGGGTGCTCTGCATTGGGTGCATATACTTTTATCAGAGTTATATCCTCTTGTTGTACCAATCCTTTTAGTATTATGAAGTGGCCTTCCTTATCTCATGTTATGGCCTTCACTTACAGGTTTATTTTGTCAGATATAAGTATTGCTATCCCAGAATTTTTTATTCATTTCCATTTGCCTGAAAATTATTTTTCCATCCCTTCACTTTCAGTCTGTCTGAGTCCTTGTTCTGAGGTGAGACTCTTGTAGACTGCATATATATGAGTCACATTTTCTTACCCATTCAGCCACTCTATGTCTTTTGATTGGAGCATTTAGTTCATTTTTGTTTACTCTTATTATTGACTAGAAGCCTAGTGCATGAAATTCGTGCATGGGGGTGTGTGTCACTCAGCCCAGCCTGCACCCTCTCCAATCTGGGACACCTCGAGGGATGTCCGACTGCTCATTTAGGCCTGATCCCGGTGGGCCTAAATGGGCAGTCAGACATCCCTCTCACAATTCAGGAATGCTGGCTCCCAACTGCTCACCTGCTTGCCTTCCTGATTGCCCCTAACCTCTTCTGCCTGCCAGCCTGATCACCCCCTAACCACTCCCCTGCCAGCCTGATTGATGCCTAACTGCTCCCCTGCCAGCCTGTTTGCCCCTAACTGCCCTCCCTGCAGGCCTGGTCACCCCTAACTGCCCTCCCCTACAGGCCTGGTACCCCCCAACTGCTCTCCCCTGCAGACCCAGTCACCCCCAACTTCCCTCCTCTGCTGGCTGGGTCACCCCTAACTGCCCTCCCCAGCAGACTTGATTGCCCACAACTGCCCTCCCTTGTAGGCCTGGTCCCTCCCAACTGCCCTCCCATGCAAGCCCGGTCCCCCCCTCAATTGCTCGCCCCTGCAGGCCTGGGTCCCCCCCAACTGCCATTCCCTGCAGGCCTGGTCATGCCCAACTTCCCTGCTCTGCCGGCCTGGTCACCTCTAACTGCCCTCCCCTGCAGGCTTAATCAACCCCAACTGTCATCCTTTGCTGGTCTGGTCCTTCCCAACACCCCTCCCATGCTGGCCTGATCGCCCACAACTGCCCTCCCTTGCAGACCTGGTCCCTCCCAACTGCCCTACCCTGCTGGCCATCTTGTGGTGGCCATCATGTGTCCACATGGGGTCAGTCATCTTTGACCACATGAGGTCAGCCATCTTGTCTGTTGGAGTGATGATCAATTAGCATATTATTCTTTTATTAGATAGGATGATTAGATAAGATAGAAGCCTGGCGCATGGGTGGGGGCCGGCTGGTTTGCCCTGAAGGGTGTCCCGTATCAGGGTGGGGGTTCCCTTGGGGCATGGGCCAGCCTGGGCGAGGGGCCTCTGATGGTTTGCAGTCCGACCAGGCTCCCTGGTGACCCAAGCCGAGGCCCTGGTATCTGGGATTTATTTATCTTCTATAATTGAAACTTTGTAGCCTTAAGTGGAGGCTAAGTCAGGCCAGGGCAGGTGGAAAGCTTGGCTTCCTCCATTTCTGGAAAGCCCAAGACTCCTGCTTGCTGCAGCTCCATGGTTGCAGCCATCTTGGTTGGGTTAATTTGTATACTCGATCCTGATTGGCCGGTGGGTGTGGCTTGTGGGTGTGGTGGAGGTACAGTCAATTTGCATATTACTCTTTTATTAGATAGGATGGGAGATCCTTTGTAGGTAACTCTATCTCTCTCTTTCAGTCTTTAAGATTCTATCTTCATGGTTAACGTTTGCCATTGTAACTATGACGTGTTTTGGGGTTGGCCTTTTTGGGTTCATCTTGTTTGCACTGCTGTGTGATTGTGTGACTCTTTTCTTCCCCAAATCAGGGAAGTTTTATTTCATTATTTCTTCAATTATGTTTTGTAACTCTTGCTCCTCTTCTTGTCCTTCTATCCCTCCTATTATATGTATGTTACTTCATTTCACATTGTCCCAAAGCTCCCGCTGGCTTTCCTCCTGCTCTTTAATGTGTTTCTCAAATTGCTGCTCAGATTGGGTGTGTTTTTTTACCCTATCTTGTAATTCACTAATTTGGTCCTCTACTTCTTCTAGTCTGCTGTTGAAACCTTCCATTGTGTTTTTATTGTAGCTATATCATTTTTTATTTCTTCTTGATTCTTACATAAGTTGATTTTCACAGCTATCCAGTTTATAAACTGTATGACTCATACTCTGAATTCTTTTTATGACATCTTGCATGACTCTGTTTCATTCAGTTGTTGTTGTTATTATTATTATTATTATTATTATTATTATTATTATTATTGGTAGATTCATCCTTTTCTGTCCTTGGGAGGTTGTTTCTTTGTATCCCCATTTTTGTAGTCTCTTTCTGGCCTGGGACACCCTGCTTTAGGTTTGAGAGATTGAAGACCCTATCAGGGCAATGGTCCAGATATTTTTAGCCCAGAGGTTGGGTCTGCCATTGACTCTCACACCTTTATCGTATATTCTCTGTTAGGCCACCATTCTACTAGTCAGTAAGGACTATTTGTTTTACTTCAATGCATGACATAACTGTTTTAGAAATGGCCTCAAAATACTACTACTTAGAATGTAATTAATTCAAAACAAGTGATAGAAGCAAAACCTGGGAAGGAAAAATATAGAACTAAATATAAGGCACTTAAGGGTACAGACATGAACACTAGAATGAGTCCCCATTATAGTTTCATTCATATGCTATGTGACTGAGGATGAGCTGTGAACCTCTTCAATTTTCACTTTTCTCATTGGTAAAGTAATATGACTATCTTCTTGACAGGGTAATAAAAAACATGTCACAAATGTAACAGTGTTTTGTATAAAGTAAGCAGTATACACAACCCTGAAGTAACTTTTTATGTTACTTAGACATAGTTGTCTATCTTTCTATTTATATAAATATATACCTATCCATGCACCTATACATCTACCATTCATTTATTCATCTGCTTATTTGTTATACTAAAAATGAGTATAATTAAGAATGGATCAAATTCTCAGAAATAAGGAGGATTTCTTTCTTATACATCATCTTCCTGAGCAATAATAATGAGCATTCTTTTTGCCTACTGAAACCCTAAAATATCCATTCATTTATTCACCATTTATTGGGCATTACTATTTCAGGGCCTGTGATAAAAACAAGAGATCAATAGAACTTTGGACAATTCAGCTGCCAAACAATTTACATACTATTCAGGGTGACAAGTTGTACAAAAATTGTAATGGAGCATAACTGGTGCTTTAAATAAAGATCAGGAAATAATGGGAACTGAAGGAAATGCAGGGAGCATGAAATTTAGAAGGAAAATGAAGAGGCACGTCAAAAGACCCTTTCCCAAAATGGAGCATAATCCTATCTAATAAAAGAGTAATATGCAAATTGACCATGCCTCTGCTGCACCCACAAGCCACACCCACCAGCCAATCAGGAGCGAGTATGCAAATTAACCCAACCAAGATGGTTGTGGCCATAGAGTGAGTAGAAGGCTTGGGTTTCCCCGGTAATGGAGGAAGCCAAGCTTTCCGCATACCCTGGCTGGCCTAGGCCTCCACTCATGGCTACAAAGTTTCAATTATAGAAGATAAATAAATCCCAACAAAAATGGCAGCAGCCACAGAGCTGGAGAGAGCAGGAGGCTTGAGTTGCCCCTGGCAATGGAGTAAGCCAAGATTCCCGCACACCCTGGCTGGCCTAGGCCTCCACTCAAGGCTACAAAGTTTCAATTATAGAAGATAAATAAATCCCAGATACCAGGGCCTCTGCTTGGGTCACTGGGGGGCATGGTCAGCCTGCAAACCACCACAGGCCCTTCACCCAGGCCGTCCCACACCCCAAGGGAACCCCCACTCTGATCTGGGACACCCTTCAGGGCAAACCAGCTGGCCCCCACCAATGTGCCAGGCCTCTATACCATCTAATAAAAGAGCAATGTGCAAATTGACCATCACTCCAACACACAAGATTGCTGCCCCCATGTGGTCAAAGATGGCTGCCCCCATGTGGACACAAGAGGGCCTCCACAAGATGGCCAGCAGGAGACGGCAGTTGGGAGGGACCAGAACTGCAAGGGAGGGCATTTGGGGGTGATCAAGCCTATGGGGGAGGGCAGTTAGGGCCAAACAGGCTGGCTGGGGAGCAGTTAGGCATCAATTAGGCTGGCAGGGCAGTGGTTAGGAAGTGATCAGGCTGGCAGGCAGAAGCGCTTAAGGGCAATCAGAAAGGCAGGCAGGCGAGCAGTTGGGAGGTAGCAGTCCTGGATTGTGAGACCGATGTCCTACTGTCTGTTTAGATCTATCCTACAGGGATTGGGCCTAATCGGGCAGTTTGAGATCCCTTGAGGGGTCACAGATTGGATAGGGTGCAGACTGGGCTGAAGGACACACACCCCCCCATGCACAAACTTCATGCACTGGGCCTCTAGTCCTATATAATAAAAGCCTAATATGCTAAGTGTCCGGTTGTCTGGTTGGCCATTCCAACAAAGTGCAATATGCTAATGATATTCTAAGGCCACTCAACCACTTGCTATGACATCCACTGACCACCAAGGGGCAGTCAGTTGACTGTTCGACCAGTCGCTATGATGTGCACTGACCACCAGGGGACAGATGCTCTGACTGGTAGGTTAGCTTGCTGCTGGGGTCCAACTGATTAGAACTGAGCGAGATGGGCCAGACATGCCCTGGAGCCCTCCTGCATCCCTCCCCAGCTCTGATCATGCACTGGTAAGGTCTCTTGGCCTGGCTTGTGCCCTCTCACATTCGGCCTGATGGTGGTATGACAGGTTGCCATGATACACACTGACCACCAGGGGGCATATGCTCAATGCAGGAGCATTTACCCTTTGTACTATATATATGCCTAATATGTTAAGTGTCTGGTCGTCAGGTCAGCCATTTAACCAATTAAAGCATAATATGCTAATGATATGCTAAGACCACTCAACCACTGACCACCATGGGCAGACAGTCAACTGGTGGACCAGTCGCTATTATGTGCACTGACCACCAGGTGGCAGATGCTCTGACTGATAGGATAGCTCGCTGCTGGGGTTTGGCTGATTGAGATTGAGTGAGACAGGCCAGGCATGCCCTGGAGCACCTCCCAAGGTCCCTCCCTGGCTGGCCAACCTCCCGCATCTCTCCGTGGCTCTAATCGTGGATCTCTGGGGTCCCTCGACCTGGCCTGCACCCTCTGGCAATCCAGGACCTCTTGGGGATGTCAGAGAGCTGATTTTGCTCCAATCCCACAGGTCAGGCTGAGGGCTCCCACTGGTACATGAATTCATGCACTGGGCCTTTAGTAGATATAATAATGCTACCTGCATTAAGAAGAAGAAAACAGAATGTGAAAAAGAATTCAGAACATTTTCTCCTAATGTAATTTTCTGTAATAAAAATCATGTAACTTTGAGGTATGCTATTCTGTGAAATTGTGTTAGTTGATATAATATGGTAGAGCCATCATTAAGAAGATCATTTATCACACTAGAGGAATTACACTGTGCATTATAAATTACTATAATAATATACTGCACCTGATAGTAATTAATTTTAGTGCTGTCTGATTTATCATAATATTGAACCATTTTGTATTTGAAGAGAAACAAATAGAAGTTCATTTTCTTGGTTTTCTGAGATATGGTGAACACAGATGCTCAATAATAATTATTAGAATTGATAGTTACTGCATTTTATGGGTTTGGTAGTTAAATTTCTTAACTTTTTTATTACTTTTAAATTCATATTTATTGTTGAAAGTATTATAGATGTACCCTCTTTGCCCACATTGATCTCCCTATTCTCCTACCCCCGCACCTACTACACTATTGTCTATCTATGGGTTATGCATATATCAATATAAGTTCTTTTGTTTATCTCTACCCACCTCCCCCCTCCCCTTCCCTCTGGAATTCATCAGTCTGTTGCATGCTTCCATGTCTCTGGAACTATTTTGTTCATCAGTTAATTTTGTTCACTACATTCCCCATATAAGTGAGATCATCTGATACTTGTCTTTCTCTCACTGGCTTATTTCACTTAGTATAATACTCTCCAGGTCTGTTATTAAATAGATTTAGTAGTTAAAATTCTTAACTTATTTTTTTAAACATTTGGCTTATATTTTTCTTCATGAAGGTGATTGGAAAACTAACTTAGATTGTGATTTCTGTCTAGATTGTCACATTGATTGCATGGATTATTCAGTCAGTCTGGTTGCCTGAGTAAAGGGCCTTTTTTTTTTCATCACTGCCCCTTGCAGGTCCCTTTTAAACCCATAGGTTAATGGAAGAAAGCCTCCTTCCTAGTTTGGGGAGGACTTTGCTAGTAGTTGTGTCTTCCTCATGGAACCTCTGAGTCAGGGCTCAATTCAAATTACTTCAGGAATCATGGAGAAGTTACAAAATGAAGAAGCTATGATGTCAATGAATACCATTAAGCAAATGCCACAACCTCACAAGGCAAATGATGTCTAATAAGCCATGAGGAGGAAAGCACCTATGGCTTCATGATTTTAGTAGTTTAATTATCTATGAAGACATTAATCTTTTGTTGTTGTTGTTAATCCTCACCTGAGGATATTTTTCCATTGAGTTTAAGAGAGAATGGAAGGGAGGGATGAAGAGAAGGAGAAGGAGAGAGAGAGAGAGAAAGAGAAAGAGAGAGAGAGAGAGAGAGAGAGAGAGAGAGAGAGAGAGAGAGAGAGAGATCAATTGGTTGCCTCCCTCACACGCACTCCCTGACCTGGGCCCACGATTAAACCTGAAACCCAGGTATGTGTCCTTGACCAGGAATCAAAACAGAAATCCACACTGGCCAGGGCTAAGATTGATTTTGATAAACATTTAAGCTCCAATATTTCCTTATATATTTTATATTTTGTGAATAAAATGAGTATATGCTAAGTTAGTCAATTCTACATTCAATGATAATTTCCCAATCCGTATTTTAAAATCCATATTTTCACATACTTAATTACTTGAAAAATGATGCCAGTATCTAATTATTAGGCTCATCTTGGCAATTTGGGCTGTTGTTATTGTTATTGAATGATTACTATTGAATGACTTCAGGTCATACTGAGTAACTGGAGTAGTGAAAACATTCTGTGGTATCCTCTGATGTTCATGAGTGAGCACCTATTGTATACATTGGAGATAAAACAATCCTAATATATAAAAACACAGGGTCAGTAACGATGGAAGGTTCCACTGACTAGAAGTCAGTCCTGCAGTCAGTGCTGGGTTGCCATGGTGACCCAGCACTGACTGCCGCTGCTGTAGGCACAGTGACACAGCATTGACTGCTGAGGAGGCTGCGGATCAGGCCCAGAAAGAGGCCTGGAGAGAGAAGCAGGGTCTGATCCATAGCCTCTGTGGCAGCTGTTGATCAGCCATTGCCTCTCTCTTTCTCTTCAGACCTGGCCAGCAGCTGCAACTCTCTTTCTTTCTGGGCCTCCACCAGGGCTGCTGATCAGCCCTGCCTTTCTGATCAGGCCCAAGATAGGCCCAGAGATGCTGACTGGCATAGAAACTGACCAATCAGAACCAAATCTGTGTAAACTGCAAGGAGCCAATAGCTGCCTAGGAGGCAGAGCTTTTGACTTTGACTGGCATAGGAACTGACCAATCATAACCTAATCTGGGTGAACTGCGAAGGCAGAACCTAAGTTGGGGGCTGAGGAGGGGTTTTAAGGGCAACAGATGTTTGGTGTAAGGTGTAAGAGAGCAGTTCAATTTTTTAATGACTGGTTTGGCAACGTAGTACATAACGCTAGCTATAAGTCCAGATATAGGAATTATGTATTTTTGTCTGCCAAGAGCATCTCCTCCTGCTGAAAAAGGCTTTTCCCCCATTTTAGCAATCCTATCCTGTATAATCTATGTATACTAATAAAACAGTAATATGCTAATTAGACCAGGTCAACCAGCCATCTTCCAGATGTCCGATTTCCTTCTGCACAGAGCTGTGGTGGTGGGTGCCAAGGCAGAGAGGGCAGTTGGGGGTGAGATCAGGCCAGCAGGGGAGGGCAGTTGGGGGCAAGATCAGGCAGGCAGAGGCAGTTAGGGGCAACCAGGCCAGCAGGGGAGGACAGTTATGGGTGAGATCAGGCTGGCATGGGAGGGCAGTTGGGGGCAAGATCAGGTCAGCAGGGGAGGGCCGTTGGGGGCAAGTTCAGGCTGGCAGTGGAGGGCAGTGGGGGATGAAATCAGGCCAGCATGGGAGGGCAGTTAGGGGGGATCAGGCAGCCAGAGAGCTTAGGGGCAATCAGGCAGGTAGGCAGAGGCAGTTAGGTGCAATTGGTCAGGCAGGCAGGTGAGCAGTTAGGAGACAGCAGTCCCAAATTCTGAGAGGGGGGTCCAACTGCCTATGGAATCATGCCTAAACTGGCAGTCGGACATCTCCCAAGGGTCCCCAATTGGAGAGGGTGCAGGCTGGGCTGAGGGAACTCCCCCTCTCCGTGTACTAGACCACTAGTCCTATTATTATATAATAAAGAGCTAATATGCTAATTAGACCAAACAGCAGAACGACCGTCCTGACAACCTTGTGGCCAAGGCTGCAAGGGGCTACAAGGGCCAGCCGTGGCTGGGAGGGCTGGCCAAGGCAGCCAGGGCTGCGAGGGCCGAGCCCCTTGCATAAATTTTGTGCATCAGGCCTCTAGTGTATAAGATGAAGTTCTTGCCTTCATCAAGCTTATTAGTATAATAGGGAGTGATGGAGTGGACAAAAAACAAACAAATACATAACATGTCAAGTAGTGAAGGTGCTATATTAAATACAAGGTATTAGTTATTGCTGCTATAACAAGCTACCATTGGCTGGGTTGCTTATTAATACAAATGTATTTGTCACAGTTCTGGAGGCTGTCCAAGATTAGGGTGTCTGCATGATCCAGTTCTGGTGAGGGTCACTTCTGAGTTACAGATTGCCAAGTTTTCATTTTATTTTCAAGTAGAGGAAAGAAAGCTAGCTAGCTTTCCCACCTCTTTTTATAAGGGTACTAAACCCATTTATGAAAGCGCTACTCTCATGACCTAATTACCTTCTGAAGGTCCCACTTCCAAATACCAACACATTGGGGATTCATTTGTTAAAGCGATTAAACAAGGTAGCCTTTAGATAGAAATGGGTCTAATGCCTTGGTCTCTGATGCAAGTAAACACAAATCTAAATCAGATTCAATGAACACAAATCTAAGAAAATAAAACCTAAGAACAACAATCACAAACAGCCAACTAGGTCTTCCCAAATAAGGCAAGTGCGTAAGTCATAGCCAATTAAATAATATCCTTGCTTTGCTTCCAAGTCTTGTGTACTAAAAATCCTCTCCCCCCATTCCTATGGGTGGAGCCCTCCTAACCACTTCTGGTTTGGCACCACTCAATTCTAATTGCTGTGTGCTTTAGTAAACTATTAGAAATTTTAATGTATCTCAGTTTATCTTTTAACAGATTTCCACATATGAATTTGGGCGAGGACACAAATTTTTAGTACATAATACAAAATAAGAGGTTAAGAAATTTAATCATGAAATAACTTTAGGGTTATGACAGTGATTCTCAACTAGAGGCAATTTTGTCCCTTGAGTGCTATTTAACAACATCTGTAGATATTTTTTGGTTTTCACAATTGGGAAGGTGCTACTGATAACTAGTGGGTAGAGTTCCAAGGATGCTGCCAAATATCCTGCAATGCACAGAAAGCTCAGTTCTCTCAACAAATAATTATTTGACCCAAAGTGTGTAAAAATTGAGAAATCTGGTTTAGAGGTCAAGTGAGAGGATAATTGGTCAGTATACCAAACAGTGAGGAAATGGAGCATTCATATAGCTTTGGAGGAGAGCATTCAGGCCAATTGTCTTATTTCCCAGAATTCCTATGATGCCTGTTTACTCGTATAGCCAGCCAATTGACAGAACTCTGGTAAGACTTGGAAGGTGGAAAGGAGAGGCAGTTATTCTCCAGAGGCAGTAGCCACCAGGTGTTCACAGTTGCAGACTGAGGGATTTGGTGGCAATTTAGTTGTCACATCTTGAAGCATGACATGTCTTAAGCATGACAACTAAATGTATCATCTAATCCTGAACTGGATCCTATATTGGAGGGACATAAATTGCTCTTAATTCAACTGGGGCTCCTCCTAACTAGAATTCCTCCCAAATTACCACCTCCTAAAAAGACCTTTCTTTTCACTGGCATAGTAAATTCAGACTTTTTTTTTCAATAAAGCAACTTAGAATACTAGTATTGTGACTACCATACCTAATAATAGACAAACATGTAAATTGACTGTACCTCCTAAGCCCACAGCCAATCAGAGTGAGTATGCAAATTAACCCAATAAAGATGGAGGATAATTTGCATACATAGGCACCTAGGAGCCTGGGTCCCAGGAACTTTCTCAGCACCCAGGTCACTCTGAGGTAGGCCCCCCCGTGGGTCCTGAGCAACCTGGAAGGGCCTGAGCCAGGGAGCTCCTGGGCAGGGGTGGAGCCAGGTGATCGGGCAATCTGAGGGAGCTGGGGGTCCCCTGTCCAGGCCACAAGCCTGGGCCAGAGGCTTGGGGCCTGGGCAGAGGCAGAGCCAGGCGATTGGAGGGAGCTTGGGGGCCCCTGCCTAGGCCCCAATCCCTGGCCAGAGGGTTGGGGCCTAGGCAGGGGCAGAGCCAGAGATTGGAGGCAATTGGTGTGAACTACAGAGGAAATATCTTTCTGACTGCTCATTGGCTAAGCTCCCTGTTTGCCACTGGTAATATTCTTAGTAATTTAGGTATAAGAATCCAAAAAGGTGATCTAGGGTTTTTCCACCACACTCCTGGAGAAAAAAAGGAAGGTCCACTGCTGGAGGGCTAAGAAATGTCATATCCTGCCCTAGCCGGTTTGGCTCAGTGGATAATGCCTAGGTTTGCTGACTGCAGGGTCTGGTTCAATTCTGATCCTCCCTGGCTGGGGCCCAGGTCAGGGCTCATGCAGGAGGCAACCAATCAAAGTGTTCCTCTCACTTTGATGTTTCTCTCTGTCTTTAGCTTTCTCTTCCACATTCTCTAAAAATCAATGGAAACATATCCTCAGGTGAGGATAAAAAATAAATAAATAAATAAATAAATAAATAAATAAATGTAATATCCTATGAAAGACACATCTTGAAAATGCCTAAAGAAAGCTGTCATTTTTTCATGGTGAAGGGACTGGAGTTGGTGTTTATGAAAACACCTTGGAGGCTTCAGTGACTGGCAGTGGCTGCAGTAGTGGGGTGATGGGGCTGGTGCCTTCCCCTGGTCAGCCTAGTTGCCTCAGTAGGACTTCCCCTGAGGGCTCCAAGTATGTGAGAGGGGGCAGGCTGGGCTGAGGGAACCCCCCCCCCCCCAACCCAGTGCACGAATTTCATGCACTGGGCCCGTAGTATATATTAATAATGGCAATAACAGAAGTAAATTACCTTTATAAAGTTAGATACAATCTCTTTTTATTATTACAAAAATATTCTGAAGTCCAGAGATGAGAATTGTCTTTGAGTTACTATGGCAAGTATAGCTAGCATATGAATCCAAAAAATACTTCTGGACTCACATTTTTATATCCATTCCATTATATTTATTAACCTTATACATTCACTCATTCATCAAATAGCTATGGAATACCTACTAGTATAATATACTAAGCACTGTGCTACCACTGCCTGCAATAGCATACTATGTATTTATTTTAACATGTAATATGGATTGATAATCTATTAATATATAGCAATAGAAATATCATATGGCATATTGTATTTTCCTCTTCACTCATTATAATAGGAAAATACCAGCATTTTGTGAGGTTTCAAATGGGAACTCCATTTTCAGAAATGTGTCCCCTTTACACATGAAAAAAAAAAGGAGTAGAAACTCTTCTACTGTCCATGTACACAAGTTCATTAGCTCTTTCATTTTATCACATGACTTTTATTTAAGTTTCACACTGCAAGAAAAAAAGGTATCTCACTTCTAATAAAAATGGTTCACTTCTTTAATTAGCTTACCTCTTTGATTATCAGTCTCCTGATCCCTATTCTAAGATTGATTCACTGAAATTATCTACCAGTAAATTATTCTCATTAAAATTATTCAGAAAGGCATCTATCTCCTAAACTTATATAATGAAAGTGTAATATGAAAATCAACCGAATTGCGAAATGACCAGTTGGCAGGGGCATGGTAGGGGGAAAGGGGGCAGGGCTGGCAAGCAGAGGGAAGGAATAGGGATGGGGGGATGGGCGGCAATCAGTGATGGTGGAGGGGCAATGGGGGTGGCGCTGTCCCCTGATCGCCCATTTGGTCCCCTCCCACAGAGAAAGGCCAGACTGCAGCTTAGGCCCACTCCCTGGGGAGCAGGCCTAAACCATCAGTAGGATATCCCCTGAGGACTCCTGGACTGTGAGAGGGGGCAGGCTAGGCTGAGGGATGCCCCCCCCTCCCAGTGCCTCTAGTATGGCTATAAAACTTTTAAAATGTCATGTATTTCCCAAGTATCAAACACTCATGAACTTGAATACCTGCTTGCATAAAGAACAAGTGAAAGATTGTCTCACGGAAAAACTAATGGCTTCATGGCTACACTAGATTTATTTTATATGCTCAATATACAAAAAAAACCTCCAGATATATAATAAACACATAATTTGAATCAGCAGTCATTTACAAGATGACATATGATGAGGTGGTTATTGGAAAGGTTTGCCTGAGTATAGGGGGGCAGTTTGAATGCCATGCCTTCATTTATCACACATCAATTTCCTAGCCTTCTCTGAGGTGGCACACCTACCTCAGGCAACTTTTGCCTAAATATAGCTATCTAAATGATGTAATATTTGAGTCAACCTGCATGATACTTTAAAAAAAAAAAACACCAATATTACTAGTATCAGTAATAATGTTTTGTGGGGTATTTTTGTTTGTTTTTCCGGAACCCATCTGGACACCACAAAAAGCACAGTTTGGGAAAAGCTGGTCTCACTTCTAGCTCTTTGCTGTTTCTAGTCAGGGCACTGACATGGGGGTTTTGTAACTGTAGAGTTTGTATGTGGCTGTATTTATCTCTCTGGCTGCACTCCAAAATGAAACATTAATAATGTCTGCATAATCATGTCCTTCATTCCTTTCCACTGGCTTATATAGCATTAATAGTTTTCTGTGGATAAAGATACAAATGACAGAATGAAGCATCATGCCAAGTTCTAAGCATTTATACACTAAATTGTATTTTTTTTAATGTGTCAAAGTTAGGCACACAAATGCAAAGACTGGATTCCAACATGCAAAGTGAATAGAAGCAGTTTCTTGATAATGCTGATCCTCTATACAGAAATGGGGAAACTTGGATTTGGATCACTGAACTCATTTTATCAATGATATATGCCTCAATACACTTACCTTCCTCTCCACCAGCCTAATATTTGCTTCCTTCTTTTTTTTTTTTCTTTCTGTTTTCATATCAAAGACCAGATTAACTGTGTCTCCATCATACTCCCTCATATACTCCAGGTTTCCAATCACAACACTTTCTTCAATTGTAGTGTGATTTTTCACTTTGTTTTTGTGTATTTCCTACTGGATTGTAAAATCTCTATGGGCAGAAAATATTTATCTGGTTCACTATTGTATTGCTGGGGCCTAGAATGGTATCTGGTAGATAACATGTGCTCAATAAGTATTTGTCAAATTAATAGATATTACCTTGCCCTTGTGTGTGTGTGTGTGTGTGTGTGTGTGTGTGTGTGTGTGTATCAAGAGGGATACAGACCAATAATGAACAATTACAAGGACATCATGTCTCATCCTATATAATAAAGAGGTAATATGCAAATTGATCATCACTCCAACACACAAGATAGCTGCCCCATGTAGTCAAAGATGGTTGCCCCAGGTGGACACAAGATGACCACCACAAGATGGCTGGCAGGGAAGGACAGTTGGGGAGATCAGGCCTGCAGGGGAGAACAGTTGGGGGGAGGACCAGGCCTGCAGGGGAGGGCAGTTGTGGGGGACCAAGCCTGCAGAGAAGGGCAGTTGGGAGCAAACAGGCCTGCAGGGGAGGGCATTTAGGGGTGATCAGGCCTGCAGGGAGGGCATTTGGGGGTGAACAGGCCTGCAGAGGAGGGCAGTTAAGGGTGACCCGGCCTGTAGGTGAGAGCGGTTAGGGGTGACGAGGCTGGCAAGGGAGGGCAGTTAGGGGCAATCGGGCCAGCAGGGGAGCAGTTAGGTGTCAATCAGGCTGGCAGGGGAATGGTTAGGGGTGATCAGGCTGGCAGGCAGAAGCGGTTAGGGGCAATCAGGCAGGCAGGCAGGCAAGCAGTTGGGAGCCAGCAGTCCTGGATTGTGAGAGGGATGTCCGACTGCCCATTTATACCCAATCCTACCGGGATTGGACCTAAATGGGCAGTCGGATATCTCTCGAGGGGTCCCAGATTGGAAGGGTACAGGCTGGGCTAAGGGACACCCCCACCATGCACATAACTATAACAAAGTGCCCAAATAACTTGTCAAAGGGCTTGCCAAAAGGAAGACCAGGTGCTCACAATACCACACAAGAAAGATACTGTGTAATAGGGTCTGTTCTCTCCTTGATTGATGCAGGCTCCATAGATAATGGAAACTACATGTGTATTTTCAGAAAGCAATATGCTGTGTGAACTGCAAAAGAAAAGAAAACAGGCATGAGATTTTAAAAGAAAGACAAAAATCAAGAAAGAAACCAAAAACCTTTTGCTTTTGTTCTCCTATAATAAAGTCTGTAGATGCTGGAAATAAAAGCATACATTTCTTAAAGAAACTAAATGTGGTTACATGCCCTCCTATCTATGAGCAAGCTCAGATACAAGAGAACATTTGGAAACTGGTGCTTTAGCTATTAATTTGCTTCCATAAAACATTTAGCCTTTATTTTTCTCTTTTCAGTTATTTATTTTCAATGATTTAAAAATATTATAATTCTGGAATTAATATAACTATATAAATATAAACTTCTTTTCTGTGTAGAGACTGAAAAATACAAGCTATAATAAGTGTTTATGTCTCAAACTATTCTTTAAATAAAATAAATATTATTAGATTGCATCAGAGTATATTCAATATTAAAATTTTAAGCATTAGTTGATAAGAATATAAATTAGTTCCTATTAAGACAGATAAAATAAAAAACTCAAGAGTGGTGCTTCTTAGATGTACATACATTTTTGGGAGTGCATAAATATTTTGAATTTGTGCCTCATAGCTAAGTATAAATTTCTAGCATGGATCAAAATCTTGCAAAGAAATCCTGGCAAGAAAATTAAAAACAAAACAAAACAGAAAATACTGAGTTAGCCTCATAAAAGGCAATGAATAAACTGGAAATAGAAAGTGCTTTATTTTCAAGTTAATTCATTTTGGCAAACTACATGGTAATATAATGTCTTTTATATGATACTAAAAGAACACTTTTCAGTGTGTAATGAGTAGACCCCATTACTAATGAATAACACTTACCATATGACAGTTAATAATCATAATAGAGTAGATATGGGTACTGCAGTATAATTTAATCAGAGGCCACAAGAATTATTTATTTATTTAGCTGACCAACATCTAATTATCCCTGTGTGTGGTTGCTGTGTGCAAAGGGAAGAGTGTTTCTCTTTCACATTGTCGCCATGACCCCTGGAGCTGTAAAACTTATTAAGATCACAGCCATGGATTAGATTTGTCTGGGCAATGAATAATTCTGGAATTTATCTTGTCATACTGGATGAATTTTCCAACATTTTAATACCAAAGTTGATAAGGATAGCTATTATAATGGCATTTATAGAGTCTGTCCTGTGCTCTGCATGATCACTGCTCCTTTTCACAACAATCCTACAAAACACTTTCAACAAAATGCCTATCATAGGTGAGGAAACTAGGCTTAGAAAAGCTAAATAACTCTCCAAGATTGAAGAGTAAGAAATGTCTAAATGACTAAGCCCAACCATCTATGACCCTGTAGTTTATGATTTTTTTGCACTTACCATGCTGTCTATCTTTATGTGGATAAATGCTTTTCTTGCAATCAAAAATTAAGTGACTCTATATTAGAAGTGCTCAAACAAACATTTAATATGCCACAACAAATAATTTTATGTAAAAAGAAAAATATAAAGTTTCTTATATATTTTGTGACATAACCTGAATTTTAATATTATCCAAATAAATTAAAGCCACTATGATAAATCAAATTATTGTTGTGTTATATTTTAAAATATAATACAATGATTAAAAATTTATTATAAATAAAAACTACTTTAAAACTCACACAACACCAAATCTAGATGTGTTGTTCATGTATGTTGATATAGAATTCTTCACCGTATTTCAAATTCTAGAAATGAAAAATGTCTACTAAATTAGGACATCAAAGAGCATCCAAGTGCTGAGCCATGCCTAAGTCCATCATTAGAAATAACAATGTGCTGATATTGCCAATATTCTGGAGATCTATTTTCTAACCAAATGTTCCATGTTTTAAAGTTCCTTACAAGTGCATAAATACTAGTCGCTTTTGCTAGCAGAATGGATGATAAATGTTTAAATTCCACCCCTCCCCCCCCCACACACACATGCATACACATTTCTGAAACAGAAAATAAAACTTCCTTTTTTTTTTTTTTTTTGGACTCAATTTGTGTTTCCAGATGTCCAGGGTCAAAGGTTGGAAATAAAAGAATCAAGTTTTGGCCTACTCTAACCAGACAGCCTGTACAAATATGGGAGAGCTTTACAGAGAGTGTCCTTGTACAGTTTTATATTTTCTCTTGCCTTTCCTAGTCAGAGGCCCATATCCACTCTGCTGAATTATGCCATCTAACTCCACCTTGTAAGTGGTCTAGGTCTCTTGTATTTATTTTTCAGTTAATTGACTGCATTGTGAACCCTTAAAATGCTTATTATGAGTGCATAAATTTGAAAAGTTGCTAATTCTCTTCTTGAGATTGATATGCTATGTTCTACTTGGTAACATTTGATATTCTCTTTTTGATAACTACCTCAATATGAGATGAGAGACAGAGGGTGAAGTAATAAAAAATGGAGACATAATGAACTTGATTCCTTTTTGCTCCACTGAATGGTTAACCTTTAACAATTACTTTAAATTTAAGACAACATTTGTTTTCCTGGCCATATTTTTAAAGAAAATATTCTGGAAATTGACATTTTACCACAAATATAGTAAAAGACTAGGGGCCCAGTGCACAAATGTGTGCACCTTTAAAGGAACTGTGTGCCCCAAGGCTGTGGTGAGCACAGGGGCAGGTCTTGGCCCATTCTCTGCGCCCCTGCCCCATACCTCCTGCTGTGGCTCCTGGTCCCCTGTCTATCAGCAGCCCAACTCTTGCCACCACCACTCCCATTCACTGATGACGCCGGCCCTGCTCACACCCGCTGACTGCATGGAGTTATTGGGACCAGTGCCAGCAGTAGGTGTGAGAAGGGCCAGTGCCATCAGCAGGTGCAAGCTGCCCCAATAACCCCTCAGGAACAGAAGTGAAGAAGCCCTTAGGGGTGATTGGGGCTGGCAGCCGCCGCTCACACCCACTGATGCTGCTGGAAGCTGGTGCAAGCGGTGGCTCTGGCACTGGCTGTGGGTGTGAGTGGGCCAGTGCCAGCAGTGGGTGTGAATAGCAGCTGCCGGCACTGATCACCTCTCAGGAGCAGGGGGAGGTGGAGAGACCTGAGGGGTGATCAGGGCCGGCAGCCAACGCTCCAACCCACTGACAGCGCCAAGTAATCAGGACTGGTGCTGGACGCCAGCAGCGGGTGCAAGCAGCAGCTCTGGCACCAGCAGCAGGTGCAAGTGGGGCTGGTGCCGGCAGCAGGTGCAGACACCAGGTGGGACCATGGCACATGGGAGCAAAGAATTTTTAGTAACCACCAGAGGTTTGCCCCAATGACAGTGACATGCACCCCCTGCCTTGGTCTGTCACCCCCACTCACCTGCTCCACCATTGTGCAGTAGCCAACACATGCCAGGTTCTGGACTCTGCCGCCTGCTACCGATGCCTGCCATGTTCTGCATGAGCCCCCTGGTGGTCAGTGCCCATCATAGCAACTGGTTGTTCAGTTGTTCAGTTGTTCGGTCGTTCTACTATTTGGTCTATTTGCATATTAAGGTTTTATATATATATAGACTAGAGGCCCGGTGCACCAAATTCGTGCACTCGGGGGGGGGTGTCCCTCAGCCCAACATGCACCCTCTCCAATCTGGGACCCCTCGGGAGATGTCCAACTGCCTGTTTAGGCCCAATCCAGGCAGTCGGACATCCCTCTCACAATCCAGGACTGCTGGCTCCCAACTGCTTGCCTGCCTGCCTTCCTGATTGCCCCTAACTGCTTCTGCCTGCCAGCCTGATCACCCCCTAACCACTCCCCTGCCAGCCTGATTGATGCCTAACTGCTCCCCTGCCAGCCTGATCATCCCCAACTGCCCTCCCCTGACAACCCGGTCACCCCCAAATGCCCTCCCCTGCATATTCCCTCTTTATTAGATAGGATTTTTTCTTTAGCATATTGGAAAGCCGTAACTGGTTTAACTCAGTGGATGGAGCATCGGCCTGCAGACTCAAGGGTCCCAGGTTTGATTCCAGTCAAGGGCATGTACCTTGGTTGGGGGCACATACCCAGTGGGGAGTGAGCAGGAGGCAGCTGATGAATGTTTCTCTCTCATAGATGTTTCTAGCTCTCTATCCTTTACCCTTCTTCTCTGTAAGAAATCAGTAAAATATATATTTTAATAAAAGAAACATATAAGATTCCTGCATATCTGTCTGGCTGGTGTGACTGAGTGGTTGAGACCCCAGGCTGCCACCACCAGAAGGGGATCACACCCAGGCCAGGCTGAGACCCCAGCCCAGGCTATGGCCAGGGATTGCACCGGGTGCTGGTGCCTCCCAGCCAGACACCCTGGGCTGCCGCTGCTGGGTGGGGATTGCTGCGTGGGAGGCATCCACCTCCCTCACAGCCATACACCCTGGACTGCCACCGCTGGGAGGACTGGGGGACTCTGGCAGAGCTAAGAGGACTGGGTGCTGCCATTTTGTGGCTATGGGCGCCGCCATTTTGTGGCTATGGGCGCCGCCATTTTGTAGCGGAGTGACAATTAATTTGCATATTACTCTTTTATTAGATAGGCTATTTTGCATCTTGCTAGTAAAAATAATTTTGTTATCAACTACCCTTTCTCTCTCCAGGTAAAGCATTTGTAAATTTGTAAATATATATTTAAATAGTATTTTAAGATGGAAGTTAAGATGTGGTAGGTTTGTTTATTTTTAAATCTCTTGAGCTGGAACTGTAGGTCAGTTCTCTTGCCATTCCAGTTTGTTTGAGTTTTATTTTGTAAAGTTCCCTGTTCTTAGACAGATGCTGTATTCTCTACATGGATAGCTATTCATAGATTAGTAACTATTAATTAGTAACTATTAATATACTTTTGTTTATATTACACTTTAACTGCTATTTATCATATTTGTAAAGAAAAATAAGTGTGTTAACAAAATGTTTTATATATTTGATCATTAACATTTCAAATATGTATTTAAAAAAAAATTTAGTACCCAAAGTTTTTGTGTGTTTTTTTGTGTGTGTGTGTGTGTGTGTGTGTGTGTGTGTGTGTGTGTGGGCGGGGGGGAGGGATGCCACACTTCTACTCAAGAGAAACATTTTTATAAGCACAGAATACTTTTTTTTTTACTTATCATGTCATGAATTCATAGGGAATGGGTTGCAGCGGCTCAGGCTCTTTTCCATTGGTTCTCACAAAGTGTGCTTCTCTGGGTGGAGCAGGCTGATGCTTCAGTTGAACCCCAGTACCTTTCTCTTTGGCTTCCTTCTTTTTCTGATAATTTCCCTTCGCACGTTTCAGGAAACTATCTAGGCTCTTAGCGTGCTTAATATGCCCAATTCACATAGTAATTCTCTTGGCAAGAATCTTGCCCTTAACTTGCTTGTTCACAATAATGCCCGCTGCATGCTGGGTGACACTGTAGACTCTTCCAATTTTGCCCTGGTGACATTTGTGGGGCATTCCTTTTTGAACAATGCCCATTCCCTAGATGTCTACAATATCACCTTTCTTACAGATTAACATGTATGTGGCCAAAGGGACAGCTCCATGTTTTCTGAAAGGCCTAGAGAACACATACTGGGTGCCTTTCCCTTTTTCCCTTTGTGTTAGTCATTTTGGTGAATTACTGGAAGATGGTGCTTCTGGCTGAAAGGCTCAAATATGTATTGATTAAGTTATATACCATGCTTTACTGTGTGTGTCTCTGAGGTGAATTGAGGAATTCTTTGAAGTAATTAGCTTAAAAGTACCTAAGAATGAGAACACACAAATATACATATAAAAGGACAACTTTTCACTTAATTTTCTCCTTATTTTGTTTCAAGGAAGGAAAAAATACTATAGGTTATAAAGCTCACTCAAAATTATTTACCAAGTATAAATGAACTATAAATATAAATTTATAATTGTGTATTACAAATAAGGGAACAAAAGAAATTATTCAAATCTGACTATAATGCCTTACTTTTTAGGTTACTTTGTCACAGTTCTACACCTAGCATAAGTGGGAAATAAAAATAATGGCAATAAGGTAATACTGAAAATGAGGAGGAATTGAAGGAGGAGGAGGAGGAAAAGGAGAAGAAATGCATCCTACATATTTAGTAGTATAATAAACACTCTAACACCACCTCCCATATGTGGGGGGGCAGTGACTTGTAGGAATTTCAAAGAAGCTGCTCCACCAGGTTCCGTAAACCTGTCCACTATGATTATAACACATTTTCCATTCTGATTTTTTTTCTTGTGTGGTTCTCACTTAATTCTGTGGCCTGAAAAACTTTCCATTCTTCAACATAAAACTAGGGATGAATGATCATTCAGAGGAAAACACAATTTTCTTTACTTTAAACATGATTTTAAATATTAAATTAAACATTATTTGACAAATTAAACATTGGGGATCTTTACATTAAAATCATGTATTTTTAGCATAATGAGCTGAGCTGAGCAAGAACAGCACCTACTTCCCATGGATGTCATAAGGGTTCAATTAGATAATTATTAACAATAACAATAACTAATATTTATTGTCTACCATGTACCTAACACTGAGCATACATTATCGAGTCTAGTCTACATAAAGTGCTTAGCACAGTGCCTAACTCTTAATAAACATTGAAGAAATAGTAGACATTATTATCATTGCTAATTTTCCCAACCTTCATGAAAGACATATTATATCCATTTCCCAGATGAGAAACTTGAGGCTCAGGGCTAGTAGCTAGCTCAACAATACTAGCCATTTTTATTTAATAGCTATCTTACTATGTAATTATTATTATCACTTTAATGAAAATTATTTGGTTCAAAAAAGGTAACTTGAGTGAATGATTTTGGCTTCAAAGTTCCTGCTGGCCCACATCCTATCTTCTCTCTTTTTTTTTTTTTTTACCATTTTTTTTATTGTTTTAAGTATTACAAATAGTAGTACATATGTCTCCTTTTTCCCCCCATTGATCCCCCCCCCCCCGACCTCAAGAATCTATCTCCTCTGGGTGCATTCAACTCACTATGCTCCCTTATCCATGAGTTATAGAAAAGCTCCTAGAGATTAGTAAAAGGAAGTATGTATGTTTTGAGGTGGGAGGGTGGCAAGGAATGGTTGCAGGAAAACTTACTGTTGACACTTGTAGCAGCCAATTTATAGCAACATTTACAAGGCTTTATTATATTCTAGCTCCTCTGCTAAGTACTTCACATAAATTATCAATTTAATTTCAGAATAACATATTGCTATTATACCCATTGATGGATAAAGGCCACTGATGCTCTTATGACTTAAGCAGTCATATCACACAACTAGTAAGGAAGTCAGGACCAAAAAAGTTTTTTAGACCAAAAAAAAGATTCTTCTACAACTACAGAAGTATGCATTATGATATTTAGATTTATTGAGTAACTCATTGGTGCATATTCCTCAGCCCTAGAGTTTGAGGGTTTTTTTTAAATAGTTTATAACTTAGAGTGGTTGGCATTACAGCAATCTATATTATGATTTTGTTTTTAAAATGTATTAAAATAAATAAATAAAAATGTATTACATGAAAGATCTTGAGCAATTAACCTGGCAAGGTGGAAGAGTGAATTGGAATGAAGAGAAATTGGGAGAAGTGAGTACTAGACAAAAAACTACTGCAATGGTTCAGACACATCCTGATTAGAGTCTTGGTAGGGATGTGGAAACACTGATTCTCCTTAAACCTGAAGGAGAATCTCACTTAACCAAGTCTGTGGCCTGAAAAACTGTCCATTCTTCAACATAAAACTAGGGATGAATGACCATTCAGAGGAAAACACATTTTTCTTTACTTTCAACATGATTTAAAATATTAAATTAAATATTATTTGACAAATTAAGCATTGGGGAATTTTACATTAAAAACATGTATTTTTAGCATAATGGGCTGAGCTGAGCAATTTTTTTCATCTGAAAAAAATTATATTTTTAGTATGTTTGAACTTATATTTCTAACATACTAGTATTATGATTGAATGTTTCTTAATGAAATTATTTGGTAAATTCGTTGTTGTTAAAATAATTCACCTTAATGATCTGATTGTTGATCTTGAATCTCATAATTTTTCATGTTTCCTTAGAGCAACACTTATATTGTTATTTGGTCAATCAATTTATAAAATAAGCCTTCCTATATAGAGAGACAAAGAACAATACTGAATCCTATATAATAAAAGGCTAATATGCAAATCGACTGAACAGCAGAATGACCGGTCACTATGAAGTGCACTGACCACCAGGGATCAGACACTCAAAACAGGAGCTGCCCCCTGATGGTCAATGAGCTCCCACAGGGGGAGCGCTGCTCAGGCAGAAGCTGGGATCACTGTTGGCGAGTGCCACAGTGGTGGCCGGAGCCTCTCTCGCCTCTGCAGCAGTGCTAAGGATGTCCGAATGCTGGCTTAGGCCTCCTTCCCATCAGTCGGACATCCCCCAAGGGCTCCCAGACTGCAAGAGGGCACAGGCCGGGCTGAGGGACACCCCTCCCCCCCCCCCCCCCGAATGCACAAATTTCATATACCAGGCCTCTAGTTACAAAATAATAATCTTGGGAAAAATTGCAAGAAATAAGAAGTTTATTTTCTAATTCAGATGAAAACACTGAGCAGTTTAGCATTTCACTCTCAGTAATTGTTAAGATATTTTTAAATATATTTTATCCTACAGAGAATGTGCCAAATCTCATTTCTCAGCTGTTTTTCAATCAATTGCAGTATTGTGATATAGGAAACAAAACAATCTCAAAACAAGTGATATAGTGAGTTAAATTTGATTCATGGAATCTGATGATTTCTTGAAAAATACCTGTTTCCTTTCATGTCTCTCTTTTGTTCAGTTGAAAGGATGAGTTATAATGACCACAGAAAACTATAGATTTTTATAGCACCAAAACTAAAGCAAAAACTAAAATCACAAGCTTGTCATGAGGAGGTGAGAAAATTAGGCTCTGCCCAGGCCCCATATGTGTGTGTATTTGTATACAATAATGGCACCACATTTTTGGCCACTCCCATGTTCTACTAGAGGGTATGATTAGTGATGAATGTTCACTTAACTGGAACAAACCAGCCAGCTCTCTCTTGAGTAGCAAATAAACCCAGGAAGTTCTGCCCTGTCACAGCTATTTAACAATTTTAGAACAATATTTGGTATTTATATTTCACATATCAGATACTAGCTTTACATGAAGCTCCAATCTCTGTTTGGGCATGCACATTCTAATTGAATGAAAAAATAGATACCAGAGAGGAAAAATATGATGTACAAATTAAGAACAAAATGTTGTCCAACATAAACCCTGTTTCCTATTTTTATCATTTGATAACATGTTGGAATATTAATACAGTAATGAGTATATGTGGAAATAAACTATTTATGACATTGCTATGATCAGAAGACTTGTTGATATTTAAATAAAGAAAAAGGAATCAGCAAATAAGTTAACTGGCTAAGTGTTTACGCAGATATTATAAAATTGAGTTCATGAGGCTTAACCAGTTTGGCTCAGTGGAGAGAACATTGTCCTGAGGACTCAAGAATCCCAGGTTTGATTCCGGTCAAGTGCATGTACATTGGTTGTGGGCACATCCCCAGTAGGAGGTGTGCAGGAGGTAGCTGATTGATGTTTCTCTCTCATTGATGTTTCTAACTCTCTATCCTTCTCCCTTCCTCTCTGTAAAAAATCAATAAAATATATTTTTAAAGAAATTGAGTTCATGGATTAAAGGATTTATAATTAATAGCAGTAATTATTAGCTGGAATTAATTATAGTTTTTTCATTATCCAAAAGAATGACTTTCAAGCATATTTAAACTTAAAGTATATTGCATTTTATAATAAGAATCTGAAATCTGATAATAAAGTCTAGTGGTGTCTTAATAAATATTAAAATAAATATATGTCCTCTTTCTTAAGCTAAAACATTTCAACTCTAACCATTTACATATGTGATGAACATGAATTAATTTTACTATCTTGTTGATGCCATTTTTATTGATATTGATCTTTAATTAAAATTTTTTAGCCAAAGTTTAGCCACAAGAGCTATAGTGTTAAAATGTGAAGTTTTTTCTAAGAGAGTTAATGGGAGCTTAATTACCGAGGTGGGCGTTAGAGGAAGTCAACTAGAGATTTAAGGGAGATTGCAGGAATGTCAAGGAATTTGACATGGAATTTACAACCATGTTTTTGGGGATACATTTTTCATGGGTGTAATAGTTTGCCCATGCTGATTAACAATAAAGTTAAGTTGTTGTTAGAAGAGAATGGGAAGGTATGTAACATGACACACTTCAAATAACTGACCTAGAGAGTTACAGGAAATAAAGTTATGACTCAGTGGAAGCTGAAATGGAGAAGGAAAATCAGGAGGAATTCCTTTAAGAATGTTTCCAATTTACCATAGTTTTGTTCTTACAGTCTCTAATGTAAATTAAGTCAGTATGGTGGAGGTTAAGAGCACTGTATGGGGAGTCAGGACTGGGTTCCAGCCTGTGTCTGTGACCATGGAATTGCAGGACTTGACTCAGGACACTTACCTGGCTAGAATTCTGTTCCTTTATTAAACAAGTGTGGTGCATTAAAGCACCTCCTACATTAGATTATATTCCAGGTTATAGACTTGACTATGTCTGGAATTTAGAGGACCATTTTTAAAAAACTATGGCAGAGAGAGCACTTTATTTTTCTCAACTAGAGTGAGAATTATCTCCACTCTCATCATGTTGAGAAAGAGCTACAAGTGTCTGCTGAAGTGAGATATGATTGTGTCACCATTCTGATGTGGACTTTCTCAGGAGTGTTATCGACTATGCACCTATGACACTCAACTTAGGAACAAACACTGCATTTTAATTTGGTGCAACAAGTCATTCAGGGGGGTTTTCTCCTATATGTAGTTTATTCTTAATAGTATAAATATATTAGGAAAGGTTTATTAAAGGATACCAATTTGGCAGAAAGTGATGCCAAAGTTTCTGTTAGGGTCCAAATTCGTTGTCTCATGAAATGAAAGAATGAGTTCATGAACAAAGAGGTAAGTGATAGCAGTTTTATTGAAAGAAAAACAGAAAGCCCACAGCAAGAAAGGGTCCCAAGTGGATTGCCATGAAACCTCTCTCTCTCTCTATGAGTACATATATGCCCTGCTGGCTTCTGATTGTTGTTTTTTTTTTTCGAAGAATTCTACCTTAGCAATATCCTTGGGATTGGTTATTTCATTCACCTCACTGCATTGTTATTGGTTATCTGAAAGCTGTCTTCCTTAGCAACATCCATACATTTTAAAGCTCAAGTTCCCTCCACAGGGAAGGATCTGATTGAGGGCTGCCATATCAGGTCCAAGGTGATGTCACTGCCGGCATTCTTCCCACATCTGCAATGTTCTACCTAACCCCCCTTCACACACACACACCACCACTACCACCAGTGGTCCTGTCCCTAACTGCCTAGCCCTCTTCTATCTCCTCAAAAGCACTGAGTGTTTGCGGAAACTATAAGTCTGAAAGAGGAAAAGAACTGAGTTGTAGTCTTTCTTTTGTCAAAGCTATAAATATAAATGAATGATTAAATTGTGAGAGCTATGAAAGATGCCATTGCATTTTTTAATGAAGAAAAAAAGCACAAACATATATATGTGTGTGTGGGTTATAAGTTTGCTTTGTGAACTACATGGAAATGGTATTAATGCAGAGAAATGAAATGGATATCAGGATGGAGATAATCATTAGTCTGATTAAATGTCCATAGAAAGTCTGAGTCAACTAAGAGAAAGACAGTAAGTGATGCTCTTTGAATCAATACTGCTTTATATTTTGCAGTGAAAGAACCACATCCCTCACCCACATTTATATTTTCCCTCAAATTAAAGCAAATCAGGTCCAGGCTATTGTATCATACTAATTAGTCACAACATATTTACTGCTTAGGTGGTCTGTTGTCCACACACCTTATTTATTTGTAGATATTGCAAGGTAATATTTCATAACAGTTTTTGGCTTTTGGGGATGTCAAATGTTGTATTGTAAATCAGCGAGCTAGATACAAGTAGCCTTAACAAGCCAATTAATTAGGAGTCTTTATGACGTGCAGGTACAGAGCAGAATATCTGTCAAATTCTGAGCAAAAAAATGGAGGAAGCTTTCTTTATTTATATACTTCCAGTTCTTTGTCTCTCATATATGTTTTTTCCGGACCTTCTGTAGACTTTACAAAGAGCTTTGTATAAGTTATTTTTGCAGACAGCCTGTAACCTTGGGTACATAATGAATAAACACTTGGCATGAGAATATGGGGATATTATTAGTATTGGTCTATTACATTAGATGGCTAGCTTTCAGGGTCTGACAGTTAAATTTATCTTCTCTAGTATTTGAGCTAAAAAACAAAGTTATTTTATAGAATAAGAGACTGTCTAAAAATGACAGTTTACAATGACAGAGTTTACAGAACAAGGAATTATCTAACAATAGAGAATTTCAAACAGCAGTTTTTATACAAGAAGGAGGTTACTATGCTTCAAGCTAATCCAGACTTCATTTGATAAAGAGCAGGAAATAAAAAAACAAAACAAAAACAACAACATTGTTACAACATGATCCATGACCCAGAGCTTAGAGCAGTGTTTCTCAAAGTGTGCTAGCAGCAACACCCTCACCTGAACACTTGTTATAAATACAAATTCTCCCCCACTCCCAAATATGTTTTTTAGTGATTTCAGAGATAAAGGGAGAGGGAAAGAGAGATAGAAACATCAATGATGAGAGAAAATCTTTGATTAGCTACATCTTGCCTCTTAACTCCAACTGGGGATCAAGTCTGAAACCTGGGCCTGTGCTCTGACCAGGAATTAAACCATGAACTCCTGGTTCTTGGGTCAATGCTCAACCACTGAATGACTCTGGCCAAGTAGAAATACACATTCTTGAGCCCTTCCAAAGTTTGCTGAATTATAAATACTGGGAATAGGGATCAACAATCTGTATCTGTGTTCTAACAAGCTCTTTAGGTGATTCTGATGTGTGCTAATGTTTGAGAACCATGGCTCTGTGTTCTCTAATCTCAGTATTCATAAAAAGCATCTTAAGAGATTGTGTAAACTGCATACGGCAAAGTAATACCTCCTAAGTAAGATCACAACAATATACTTTGTAAATTGATCAATTGATTATAAATTTATGTGGAAATTCAGAGGGCCCCCCAAAACTATAAAAAAAAAAACAGAAAAAACCCCACAAAGCTGGTTGTCTTGCACTAAAAGAAATGAATACTTAATAACAGCTATAATAATTAAGCCAGTGTTACTCTTACTTCATTCCAGGGACAAAAATCAATTTCATATGGATTGTAAATATAAACATAAGATATAAAATAATAAGCTTTAAGATCAAAGCAGGAAAAAATTTTTCATGAATTTAATGTAGACAAAGATCTTTAAAAAAAAGAATGCTGACTATAAGGGATAAATTGATTACATTAAAATTAAGAACATATTTCATCAGAACAATAAGAGTGCCAATCTATATGGTGGTAGGTGAGATTTACAATAAATATATAGCTGAAGAAAGATTTGACTCAAGAAAGTTTAAAAACCCCCTCAAATTAATATGCAAAGAATAGATAACCTTTTAACAAATGGAAAGAGACTTTTACAAACATTTCATAAAATATCATGTTTAATTGTGTCATAAATATATGAAAGAAAAGGTACTCAAATTTATTAGACATCATCAAATGCAAAAAAAAAAAAACAAAAACAAAAACTACAATGACTCCACCCTGCACCCACTAGAATGTTATCAAAATTAAAGACAGAAAATACCAAGTGTTGGCTGCTGATGTGGAACAACTAAAGTTCTCTGAAAATGCTATGAATTCTACTCCTAGATATATATCCAATAGAATGCAAACACCTGATCATCAGATATAATCCAGAATTAACATAGCAGCTCTGTTTGTAATACCACCAAGTAGAAATGACTCATCAAGAATAGAGGAAGGGGAGATGGCAACAGGCAGTTTGGAGTGAGGTGAGTGTGTGAGTGTGTGTGTGTGTGCGTGTCGGAAGGCTTCTATTTGTAGGAGTGGGAACTGAGGGGGAGGGGTGATTTGGTGCTCCTAGTGGAGAAACTGGCCCATGGCAGCTGCCATGCTTGGCTGGGAGCTTCTCTCCACCTGAGTAGAGACTTGCCATTTTGAGGGAACTTAGGGTCCTCTACAGGAGGAAGCTGCAGGGAGCAGCTCTGTCCAAGCACCCCAAGCCACCAATGTGTGGGGAAGCATGGGGCTTGGTTGAAATGTATGTAAGGAGGATTCTCCAAAAGGTCAGGACCTAGTGGCAGGGAGGGACCTTGATGAACAAGGAACTACCTTGACTTTTCCAAACAAGTCCAGTCCACTGGGTGTTTTGCTAGAATCTCTCTGTTTCTCTATGAATATCTGATCTTGTAGAAGGATGTGATTTCTCAAGGATACTTACCCTGCTGATTGTATCTAGAGGTTAATTTTAGTTCAAGCTGCTATTACAATAAAAGGCTAAGAAGTCAGGCAATCAGGGCTGTTTTGGTCCCTAAAGCCAAACAAGCCCCTTAGTCTTCTCTTTCACAGAAATGTGTGTCAGAATAATCTATTCATCCATCACTCAGGGTCTGCTGGTCAGACCAATGGCCCCTTGTGGCCCCACTCCTGGGACCTGAACCCACCACCATGGGCATGCAGACCAATCATAGTTGCTTGGTTGGCATGAACTGTTGGTCACAGAGGACTGTTGTTGGAGACCCACCATGCCATATTGAGGACCAGTGCCAGTGGGCTGCCTCACCATATAGGCAAACAGGTCCATGGTCAGACCCCACCTCCTTCTCAGCAGAGTGCTCAGCCTGCCCTAACCCCTCCTTGAGTGTAATGATCAGAGCAAGGCCTCTTCAGAAGCCTGGACTGGCCTGCCACACCTATTCATCCTGCTCAAAATCCTCTGGTCCTCTTTCACTGACACAGCATGCCCTACTCTGTGCCCATGAACAATTAGCTCAATGCCTTGAAGAGATGCAACCTGATGTCCCTTGAACACATGGACCTGCCACAGTGACCTGGTGTATCTAATCCAGTGCCACCAGAAGATTGGGCCCACCACTGTGGTATGATAAGTCACCTCTGGAAGTGCAGACCTGTGCCCTTGAACCTACCCACCTCACCCTGGCCTCCTGGACTACTGGACTGCTAAAATAGAAAGACAAAGAAACAACCGCCAAATGGAAAAAAGGAGGAATTTCCAGAAAAGGAACTAAATGAAATGGAAGTAAGCAATTTGTTAGATAAAGAATTCAAAGTAATGGTGTTCAAACAGATTATTGATAACTATAAGCAACTTAATGATAATTTTAAGAAACTGAATGAGAACTACACCAGCATGAATAAAAGGTTGAAAGAAGGAAGAAGACTCAAGCAGAAATGAAGAATGACATATGAAATAAAGGACACCCTGGATGGATTCAACAACTGACTAGAGGAAGCTGAGTAGTAAATCAGAGAATTAGAAGACAGGGTAGAAAACATCCATTCTGAGTATCAATTGGGAAAAAAATATTAAAAAGCAGGAGGAAGGTTTAAGGAAGACATGTGACAATATGAAATATAACAACATCCACATAATAACAGAAGTATAATTTTAGCAAGGACTAGACAATGTCTTTGAATAAATAATCACAGAAAACTTTCCTGACTTGGCAAAGGAAAAAGTCACACAAGTCCAGGAAACAGAGTCCCAATCAAGGTGAACACCCAAAAAGACCCAGATCAAGACACATCATAATGAAAATGACAATGGTTAAAAATAAAGAAAGAATCTTAAAGGCTGCAAGAAAAAGACAGAAAGTTAACAAGGGAGCTCCCATTAGAATGTCAACTGACTTAACAATAGAAACACTTCAGGCCATAAAGGAGTGGCATAAAATATACAAAGTAATGAAAAGCAAGGGACTGAATCCAAGACTACTCTATCCAGCAAGGCTGTCATTCAAAATTGAAGGTGAAATTAGGAGCTTCACAGACAAAAAAAAAAGGCTAAAGAAGTTTATTACCATCAAACCAGTAAAGCAAAAAATACTAACAGGACTGTTGTAAGAAGACATAGAGAGAGGAGGAACACATACATTAAGAATAAAAATGGTAACAAAAAAGTATCTATCAATGATAACCTTAAATGTAAATGCCTTAAATGTTCCAATCAAAGGATATAGGGTAGCTGGATGGATAAAGAAAACATAACCTGAAGAGATAGAAAAATAATCCCATGCAAATAGAAATGAAAATAAGAGCTGGGATAACAATATTCTTATTTTCCACAATACACTTCAAAATGAATGTAATAAAATAAACAATGAAGGCCACTTCATAATACTAAAATTATCAATCAAACAAGAGGATATAAGCCTGGAAATTACATATGCACCCAATATAGGAACACTCAAATATATATATATACATTATTTTTTTCCCCTGGAAGACCTAAATGGAGAGATCAAAATCATAGTGAGGGACTTTAACACCTCACTCACTGACATCATTGGATAGATCTTCTGGAAAAAAAAAATCAACAAGGAAATAGTGACCTAAATTACACACTAGATCAAAACAATTTAATACACATTTACATAACATTTTAACCCAAAGCTGCAGAATATACATTTTTCTCAAATGCACATGGAACATTCTCAAAATAGACTACATGTTAGAACACAAACTAAGTTCTAACAAATTGAAGAGGATTGAAATAATATCAAGCCTCTTCTTGGATCACAATGCTATGAAACTAGAGATCAACTATAATAAAAATACCTGAAAACATTCAAACACATGGAGGCTAAATAACATGTTATTAAACAATGAATGGGTTACCAGTGAGATCAAGGAATAAATAAAAAACATCTTAAAAACAAATTAAAATGAACACACAAAAATGTAAAAACTATGGGATACAGTGAAGGAAGTCCTGAGATGGAAGTTCATAGCCCTACAGGCCTACCTCAAAGAAACAAGAAAAATTAATAATAAACTTTCTAACCCTACAGCTTAAGGAACTACAAAGAGAACAACAAGAAAGGCTCCAAGTAAGTAGAATAAAGGAAATAAAAATTAGATAAAAAATAAATGATGCAAACAAACAAAAACAAACAAACAAAAGATCAATGAAACCAAGAACTGGTTCTTTGAAAAGATATATCGATGTACCTTTAGCCACACTAATCAAGAAACTGAGAGAACCCAAATAAATAAAATCATAAATGAAACAGGTGAAGTAACAACCGACACCACAGAAATAGAAAGGATTGTAAGCAAATACTATGAACAACTATATGTCAACAAGATGGACAACATGGATGAAATGGACATATTCCTAGAAAAATTCAACCTTTCAAGACTCAAGCAGGAAAAATCAGAAAACTTGAATAGGCTGATAGATAGCAGCTGATGAAATTGCAGCAGTAATAAAAACCTCCCAGCAAATATAAGCCTTGGTCAGGGAAGATTTATGGAACATTGAAAGAACAAATAATACAAATACTCTTCAGACTATTCAAAAACTTCAAGAAGAAGGAACATTTCCAAAAACATTTTACAAAGTTAGCATTAGCTTAATTCCAAAACCAGACAATGACACTACAAAGAAAGAATTGGAGGCCAATATCCCTTATGAACATAGATGCTAAAATCCTCAACAAGATATTAGTAAATTGGATCAAGCAATATATTAAAAAGATCATATACCATGACCTAGTGGGATTTATTCCAGGGAATCAAAGCTAGTAAAATATTTGCAAATCAATAAACATGATACATCACATAAACAAATTGTAGAAAAAAATCACATGATCATATCAATTGATGCAGAAAATCACCTGCCAAATTCCAATACCATTTCGTGATAAACACTCTCAGCAAAGTGGGAGTAGAAGGATCATACCTCAAGTTACTAAAGGCCGTATATGACAAACCTCCAATTGACATCATACTCAATGGGAAAAACAAAAAAACAAAACAAAACAAAAAAACATTTCTCCTAAGAACAGGAACAAGACATGGATGTCTTCTTTCACCACACTTATTCAAAGTAGCACTGCAAGTCATAGCCACAGTGATCAGACAAGAAGAAAAAATAAAAGGCATCCAAATTGGAAAGGAGGAAGTAAAACTGTAATTATTCAGATATGACATGATATTGTACATAGAAAAGCCCTAAATACCCCATCAAAAGACTACTAGATTTAATAAATGAATGTATCAATGTAGCAGTATGCAAAGTTAATACCCAGAAATCCATGGCATTTAAATATATAGTGTATATATATACTAGAGACCCAGTGCACAAAATTATTGCACAGGGGTGTGTGTTCCTCAGCCCAGCCTGCACCCTCTCCAATCGAGGACCCCTCGAGGGATGTCTGACTGCCCGTTTAGGCTCCATCCTACTGGGATCGAGCCTAAAGGGGCAGTCGGACATCCCTCTCACAGTCCAGGAATGCTGGCTCCCAACTGCTCACCTGCCTGCCTTCCTGATTGCCCCTAACTGCTTCTGCCTGCCAGCCTGATCACCCTTAACCACTGCCCTGCCAGACTGATTGATGCCCAACTGCTCCCTGCAGGCCTGGTCACCCCTAACTGCCCTCCCCTGCAGGCCTGGTCCCCCCCCCCCACTGCCTTCATCTGCAAGCCTGGTCCCCCCCAACTGCTCTCCCCTGCAGGCCTGGGTCCCCCCACCCCCAACTTCCCTTCCCTGCAGGCCTGATCACCCCCAACTTCCCTCCTCCGCCAGGCCTGGTCACCCCTAACTGCCCTCCCCTGCAGGCCTGGTCACCCCTAACTGCCCTCCCTTGCAGGCCTTGTCCCTCCCAACTGCCCTCCCCTGGTGGCCATCTTGTGGCAGCCATCTTGAGTCCAAATGGGGGCAGCCATCTCTGACCACATGGGGGCAGCCATCTTGTGTGTTAGAGTGACAGTCAATTTGCATATTACTCTTTTATTAGATAAGATAGAAGCCTGGTGCACTGGTGGGGGCCAACTGGTTTGCCCTGAAGGGTGTCCTGGATCAGGTTGGGGGTTACCTTGGGGCATGGGGTATGGGGCCTGTGGTGGTTTGCAAACACGCCATGACCCCCAGTGACCCAAATGGAGGCCCTGGTATCTAGGATTTATTTATCTTCTATAATTGAAATTTTGCAGCCTTGAATGGAGGCAAGGGCTGGGTGGGAAGCTTGGCTTCCTCCATCGCCAGGGGCAACCCAAGCCTCCTTCTCTCTCCAGCTCTGTGGCTGCCACCATTTTTGTTGGGATTTGTTTATCTTCTATAATTGAAACTTTGTAGCCTTGAATGGAGGCCAGGGCCGGCCAGGGCCCTCCATTGCTGGGGACAATCCAAGCCTCCTGCTTTCTCCTTGGCCACAGCCATCTTGGTTGGGTTAATTTGCATACTTGCTCCTGATTGGCTGATGGGCATGGCTTGTGGGCGTAATAGAGGCATGGTCAATTTGCATGTTTCTCTTTTGTTAGTGTAGGTATATATATATGTATATGTATATATTAGAGGCCCAGTGCATGAAATTTGTGCATGGAGTGGTCCCCTCAACCCAGCCTGCACCCTATCCAATCCGGGACCCCCTGGGGGATGTCCAACTGCCAGTTTAGGCCCGATCCCTGGATCAGGCCTAAACAGGCATACTGGCAGTTGGACAGCCCTCTCACAATCCTGGACTGCTGGCTCCTAATCACTCACCTGCCTGCCTGCCTGGTAGCCCCTAATTGCCCCTTTCCTGCTGACCTGGTTGTTCCTAACTTCCCCCTGCCAGCTTGATCACCCCTGCCTAGCCCCCCTGCCAGCCTAATTATCCTCAACTGCCCCCCTGCTGGCCTGGTCACCCTATGCAGCCTGCTGTTCAATCATTTGGTTGTCCCTCACTAACCTCCTGCTATACTTGTTGCCCCATGCAGCCTGTTGTTCAGTCATTTGGTCATCCCTCACTAACACCCCTACTGGCCTGGTTGTCCCATGCAGCCTGCTGTTCAATCATTTGGTTGTCCCTCACTAACCTCCTGCTATACTTGTTGCCCCATGCAGCCTGTTGTTCAGTCATTTGGTCATCCCTCACTAACACCCCTGCCGGCCTGGTTGTCCCATGCAGCCTGCTGTTCAATCATTTGGTTGTCCCTCACTAACCCTCCTGCCTGCTGGTCGTGGGCAGCCATCTTGTGAGGGTGTGAGGGTCAATTTGCATATTACATCTTTATTGTATAAGATATATATTGATTTCTGAGAGAAAGGGAGAAAGAGGGAGATAGAAACATCAATTATGAGAATCATTGATCCACTGCCTCCTGCATGCCCCCTACTGTGGATTGAGCTGGCAACCTGGACATGTGCCCTGATAGGGTTTGGAACTATGCCCACCTGGTTCATAGGTCACTGCTCAACCAATGAGCAACACCAGCCATGCCCATGACATTTTTATATACCAATAATGAACTTTCAGAAAGAGTAACTAAAAAAAAATCCATTTACAATTAAAACAAAAAAATTAAGCTACTTACGAGTAAACTTAACCAAGGTGGTAAAACATCTCTACTTAGAAAACTACAGGCCATTGAAAACAGATGAGGAAGATATAAACAAGTGGAAGAATATACCGTGTCCATTATTGGTAGAATCAACATAATTAAAATGTCCATACTCCCCAGAGCAACTTATAGATTCAATGCAATCTCCATTAAAATACTAAGGGAATATTTCACTGATCTAGATAAACACTCAAAAAATTTATATGGAACCAGAAAAGACCCCAAATAGCCTCTGCAAATTTGAGAAAGAAAAACAAAGTTGGAGGGATCACAATACCAGATATGAAGTTATACTACAAAGCCACTGTAATCAATACAGCCTGGTACTGGCACAAGAACAGACATTCAGTGGAACAGAAGAGGGAACCCCAAAATTGATTCAAGTCATTACACTCAATTAATATTGGACAAAGGAGACAAGAGCATACACTGGAGTAAAGACAGAATCTTCAATTAATGGTGTTAGAAAAATTGGACAGATTCACATACAAAAAAAGAAATTAGACCACCAACTTACACCATGCACAAAAATAAATTAAAAATGGATAAAAGACTTAAATGTAAGTCATGAAACCATAAAAATCTTTAATGAAACCATAGGCAGCATAGTCTCAGACATCTCTCATAGCAATATGTTTGTCAATACATCTCCTAGGGAGAAAATAAACAAATGGGACTACATTAAACACACACATAAAAACAAAACAAAACAAAACAAAAACAACCTTTTGCACAGCAAAAGAAACCATCAACAAAATGAAAAGGGCCCCAACTGTGTGGGGGAACATATTTGACAATAGTATATCTGATAAAGGGTTAATACATAAAATATATAAGGAACTCATACAACTCAACAAAAGGAAGACAAACCATCCAATTAAATGGGCAAGGGACCTAAATAGACACTTTTTCCAAATGGACATACTGATGGTCAAGAGACATAGGAAAAATGCTCAAAGTCACTTATCATTAGAGAGATGCAAACTAAAACTATACCTCACACCTGTCAGAATGACTACCAGCAACCAATCAACAAATGACAAGTGCTGGTGAGGATGTGGATAAAAGGGAACTTTAATACACTACTGGTGGGAATGCAGGCTGGTACAGCCATTATGGAAAACAGTATGGAATTTCCTCGAAAAATTAAATATGGAACTGTCATTTGACCCAGTGATCCCACTTCTAGGAATATATACTAGGAAATCAAAAGCACCAATCAGAAACAATATATGTTCTTAGCAGCACAATTTACAATAGCTAAGGTCTGGAAACAGTCCAAGTGCCCATCAGTAGATGAGTGGATAAAAAAGTTGTGGTATATTTACACTATGGAATACTATGCAGCTGTAAAACAGAAGGATCTCTTACCCTTTGAGACAGCATGGAGGGACCTGGAGGGTATTATGCTAAGTGAAATAAGCCAGTTAGAGAAAGATGAGTATTACATGATCTCACTCATATGTGGAATCTAATGAACAAAATAAACTGATGAACAAAATAGATCCAGAGACACAGAAGCATAGAACAGACTGACAGATCTCAGAGGGAAGGTGAAGGTGAGTGGTTGGGTGGGGAGAGATTAGCTAGGGAAATATATGCATACTAGAGGCCTGATGCAAGAAATTTGTGCATGGGTAGGTCCCTAGGCCTGACCAACAATCAGGGCCGATCTGTGGAGCAACCGGTGAGGCGATTGGGGGGCCCCCACTGGCTCCCGCCTTGGCTAGCCTGGTGCCACCCACTAGCTGGCCCTGCCTGTCCCCCACCACCTCTAGTCACCGCCCTCTCTGGGAGGTGAACAGCAGGGTGATTGCGGCAATGCTGGCCAGCTTGCCAGCCAGCCCCATCCTCCTGTGCCGCCCACTCACCTGCTGGCTCTGGCCCAGCCTCTGCTGCCAGTCGCCTCCCTCTGCAGGGCGACCAGTGGGTGACTGGGGGGCCTCCGCTGGAATCCGCCTTGGCTAGCCTGGGGCCTTGGGGCTGGGGGCAACTCCTGCATTGAGCATCTGCTCCCTGGTGTTCAGTGTGCATCATAATGATCAGTCGTTTCATTGGTCATTCCACCAGTTTTTTGGGTGTTCAGTCTATTTGCATATTAGGTTTTTATTATATAGGACTAGTGGCCCAGTGCACGAAATTTGTGCATCGGGGGGAGGCTGTCCATCAGCCTGGCCTGTACCCTCTCCAATCTGGGAACCCTCAGGGGATGTCTGACTGCCAGTTTAGGCCCGATCTCACAGGATCGCCCCCAACTGCCCCCCCCTTTCTGGCCTGATCACCCCTAACTGCCCCCCTGCTGGCCTGATTGCCCCCAACTACCCCCACAGCTGGCCTGATTGCCCCCAACTGCCCTCACTGCTGGCCTGCTTGCACCCAACTGCTCTCCCCTGCCAGCCTGCTCACCCCCAACTGCCCTCCCCTGCTGGCCTGATTTCCCCTAACTGCCTCTGCCTTGGCCCCACCACCATGGCTTTGTCCAGAAGGTCTCCTGGTCTAATTAGCATATTACCTTATTAGTATAGATATGCACAGACCATGGACTCAAAAAATAGTGTGGTGAAGGCCTGGGAGGGGCAGGTACAGAGTGGAGGGGATCAATGGAGGGAAAAAAGGGGACATGGGTAATTGGGTAATGCTTTCAACAATAAATATAAATTAAAAAAATATAACAAATGGATAAACAAATGTTGGTATAGTCATTCTCTGACACACTATGCTACAGTAAGGACAAATATATATTCACACATAAATTATGGATGAATTTTATGAACATAATGTCAATTTTTTTAAGTTCACAGGGTAATTCTATGACTAAAAGTTCAAGTACAGGAAAAATTAATCTATGGGAATCCAAATTGGTGGTGGGGGTGTGGGATAAAAAAAGGGCACAGAAGGAAGTCTTTGAAGGAATCTATTAATGTTCTGTTTTTCACCTGTATACTGGTACAGGGGTGTGTTCAATTTGTAAATTTTATTCAGTGAATAATATTTTAGTGCACTTTTCTTTTTGTGGGTTATACTTAAAAAAAAAAAACATTTCCTACATAAAATCAAAGTGCATGATGAAAGCTGCATTTTTAAAACACCAATCAGGAGGTAGTGTGAGGGAATATGGAGCTGATATCAGGAACAATGGAGAAAGAGGTTAGGAAACTATTGATTTAGACTAGAACAGAAATAGTAGTGTGGTATAAGGTAGAAGCTGGGAGATAGACAAAGCAAATGAAATCAAAGGTAAGTGATAAAGTAGAACTGCCAGTACCACATGATGGATATGAAAGATGAAGAGAGCAAAATACAGGAATGGGCAGACTACCTTTTAAGACCCTTCTGTTACAGAGGTGGATGCACCTTGAAATCAGAATAAGATGATTTCTAAAGCTGTGTGGGAGAGAAGGAGGTGCTGGGTAAAAATAGAACTTCAGTTTATATAGGTAAGATGATTTCTCAGGTGAAGTATTTGGCATGTCTACTGCCATCCTTTTTTATGGGCTTTCCTCAGACTACTTCCAGGATAACACATGTTCCAGGTTTCCTCCTAGCTTGATTAGTCCTTCTCAGCCTCATGTACTGGTTCTTCCTCTGACATGCTCAGGTCTCTGTTCTAAGTAATTTTTTCCTCACCATGTGATAAACTGAGTTCAGGCTCATGGCTTTAAACATTATAAAAACCTCTCCTCCAGATTCACATACACAAATAGCTACTTGAAATGCTCCCTTATATTACTCAAAAATGTCTATGTCTCAAATTCAACATAACCAAAATTGAAATAATTCTACCTGCAAGTCTAATCCCTTTCCAGAGTTTCCTTTTGCAGCAAACGACCCCACCGAAAATGCAGAAATATGGACATCATCTTTGACCTCTCCCTCTTCTTACCTATTTTTCCCCAACAGTAAATATTTTTAATTTTATAACTAAAATGTTTCTCAAATTGTCATCCTGTTTTTATCATCAACATTGCCACCACCATAGTCCAAACTACCATCATCTCTTGCCTCAACCTCTGCATAGGCCTCCTCACTGCTTTCCTCTCAAACACTCCTGCTCTTCCCCTCTCTTAATTTACTCTTCACACTCAAGTAAAAATGATTTGTTCAATATACAGATATGATTCTATCAGATGCTTAAAATTCTTCAAAGGCTTTTGATTGATTTTAGGAGTAAGACCAAAGTAGTTAACAATGTCTCTATCATTTGGCTCTTCTCTTCCCAGCCCATTCCTTCTCCATAAAAGTGTCATTTATCTCCTTCTATATCACATGGCTTTTGTACTTGCTGCACTCACCACACTGCCCTGATGCTTCCCAAGTTATCCTGGTTAATTATCACTTCTCTTTAACTCAAGGCTAAGTTCCTCAAGGAAGCATACTTGATTGTTCAGAATAAGCCAGGTCCTTCATGTACTTTTTTAAAAAAAAAGTCCCTATCAGTTTAATTTACATTTTTCTGTTTGATTATTGATCAATGCCTGTGTCCCTCTATAGATTGCAACCTCCATGAAGACAGGATGTAACTGAGCATAAGACCTTACCGCGTTTCTAGAACAGACCCAAGAACATTTTATGCTTAATGAATATTTGATGGATGAAAGAATCACATGGGGAAAGCAGACTTCATAATGAATAGCTCCAAGAAACAAATTAATGTCATTAGCTGATTGTTTGTAGAGGACATCAAGCAAAATAAGGCAAAAAAGAAATCAAGTTTATTGAATAAAACATTAAAATTGACTTCTTATGGCTTTGCCTAGATTGCCTTTTACACCAGTTTAGTGTTAGTTCCTCCTACTATGGCATTCAAAAAGGTCTTCAATTGAATTCTGGAAATTAGAATACCAAATCATTGGCTCGGAACAGTTTGGCCTCAATTTAAACAATAGCTAAGTGATATATTTTAATCATTTTCATTCTTTAGAATGTCGTCTGACATGTAATAACTACATGAACAAAGATTTCAGGATCCTAAGTTTGGGGAATAAGAGACTAAAGGAACTGATTCTAAGACTTCTTCACACTATGGAAACTTTTTGCAGAAAGCTGAGTGTTGATAAGAGCTTCATAGATCCATAGCTACACAAGAGCCCAGCACAGGCGGTATGTATTAAGACCTGCTTTAGGGTGTTGTTGTTGGTTTTTTTTTCTTTTTTCTTTTTTGAAATGTGAGATTTCAAATAATTTGGTTTCTTACCTCTTGCCACTGTTCTCACTCCACACTTGTCATTTTACATACAATTATTGAGTTGACCTGAAAAGCTTTTAGGTTGAGAGGTGTAAGGTCAGTGTCCCCACCTCTTCCCAACCCAATCTGATACCTACCTCAGATGGGGCCTTTGTACTGTCCCTGCTGGACACTGCACCTTTCTGTAATTATAAATGTCTGTTTTCAGTCACTTCAAAGGTTTCCCAGCGCTGGGAGTCCCCCTTCAAAGCTTCTGCATTGCTGAGGAACTTCTATCATTGACAGAAGGTCCTGCTTTGAAGTTTTTCATGCCATTTATTGATTTTCCCCTTTAAAGATGTTCAGATTAGAAAATGCTTCACCCACTTTGAAATGTGCATGTTTTCATGATGGTAGAGGGTTAATCCTTTGAAGATATTTACATTTTATAGCAATGTCCTTATATTAAAAAAATTGACATCAGTTATGCCACATGCTTTATGGTGCTTTCCTTTTCTCTGCTGGATCCTTCAAGTTCAAGATACTTTCAATTTAGTATGTTGTTGATTTTTTATTATACTTTTTTTAGGCAATGCCAAAGAGACCAATAAATGTGCTAAAATGAGAGAGCTTGGGTAATTTGGAAATGGTATTTATTCCAATTGTTTACACATGATTACTTAATGTTAGGACACTTTTAATGTTTGGGAGTGTTACAAAGTTTCTTGATCTCATGACCATCTCCAGTGTCCTAATATTATACATAACCACCAATAAATGTTAGCTTTGAAAATGAGTTCTATCTGTATCATACAAATGCATATTTTATATATTTTTTCTTTATGTATATTGGTTATGCCTCAATTTCCTAATCTCTCAAAGAGAAGAATGGGGATAGTATGAGGATTAAATTAAAAACTGCACTTAAGAAATAGCTAATGCAAAGTATGTTAGCTGTGTTGAGGCCAATTAGATGGTCAAATTCAATGTATTCAATACTGAATAACAGCCTATATATTGTTTTAGAAATTAGCTTCAGGGCTGTCCCTGCTGATCAGAAGTCCACTACCTTTTTTTACCATTAGCTGATTTCAGCAATTCTGTCACTTGGAAAATCTGTCATTTAGCTTAAAACTCTGCTTACTGTTACAATACAATACTATTAGAGAAAGGTAACATTTTAAGTTCTTAGTATAACTGAAGATTCTAGTAGCATGGTGTGGTGATACAAAGAGATGAGGAAAGAAGAAAATTGTGCTGAAAAGTGGAAAGAAGATGAAAAAATTGAAGAACAATGGGGGTAAAGGAGAACTCCATATCTGAACTTTCACAAATTTTTGAAGAAATTAAAAAAATACTTAGCATGCAAACACACATATTGGTATTCTTATGTGTTGTTGGTGGATGTATAATTCAATATAGACTTTTGGAGTTTAATATATATATACATATACAAACATGCAACACTCATGAAACTGATTTATAACTAAATATAATGAATGATAATAATCCTAAAGTACAGGTCCTAAATCTAAAATTCCATACACAAGAAAAAGGGAAATAAATATAACGGGGATGAGTTTTGATACCTAGTGGGGTTGTAAACTCATATTTATTGTGGTCCAGTTGTTAACCAGGAATCATATAACTTAATATGCATAGTAAAAATAAACAGAGCTTTAAAATTTTTGTGTTTACTGTAATATGATTGTAATCATAATGCCAGGGAAATATTCATTTTCTGGATGTCAGTGATTAATTTCTCCAGAATTCTAAAGCTATTGCTTTATTCAGTAATTTAATCATTCAGTTATTTAATATTTATATAGTGTCAAGGAAGTACAAATGGCCAATAAACAGATGATAAGATACTTGATTTTACTACTCATGAGGATGAAGTAAATATGGACAACAATGAGGTACATATTCTATCCATTTGGTGCTAAATAATATGAAGTGTTGTTAGGGGTGGGGAAATATTGGTATTCTTATATGTTGTTGGTGGATGTATAATTCAATATAGACTTTTGGAGTTTAATTAGGAAATATCTATGAAAATGTAAATATGAATATCCTTTAACCCAGGATTTCTGCCATTACTGTCCTTTCTCTCTTCTAATCTAATCTCTGCATGAACCAGAATGATGCTTTCAAGGTTCATTGCTTTGCTAAAAATATCCCCAAACTCCATTTATCATGTAGTATAAGTAAAAATCTTTACAATTGCCTGTAAAGAACCTACACATTGCTTTTTTTTTTTCTTTATTGATTAAGGTATTACATATGTGTCCCTATAGCCCCATTGCCCCCCCACACTCCCACTCATGCCCTCACCCCCTGTGGTCTGAATCAATCGCTTATGCTTATATGCATGCATATAAGTCCTTTGGTTGATCTCTCTCCCTTACCCCACCCTCCCCTATTTTTAGTTACAGTTGGCATGCAATATTATATTAGTTTCAGGTGTATAACCCAGTGATTAGACATTATATAACTTACTAAGTGATAACCCCAATAAATCTAGAAAGCATCTGACACATACATAGTTATTATAATACTAGAGGTCCAGTGCACGATATTTATGCATGGGGGGAGGGGTTGTCCCTCAGTCCAGCTTGCACCCTCTCTAATCTGGGATCCCTCTCACAATCCAGGACTCCTGGCTCCCAACCGTTCGCCTGCTTGCCTGCCTGCTTTCCCCTAACTGCTTGTGCCTGCCAGCCTGATCACCCCCTAACCACTCCCCTGCAAGCCCAATTGCCCCTAACTGACCTCCCCTGTGCCTGGTCACCCCTAAATGCCCTCCCCTGCCAGCCTGGTCGCCCCTAACTGTCCTCCCCTGCAGGCCTGGTCAACCCCAACTGCTCTCCCCTGCAGGCATAGTTGCCCCCAACTGCCCTCCCCTGCAGGCTTGTTCCCCCCCAACTTCCTTCCTCTGCTGGCCCAGTCACCCCTAACTGCCCTCCGCTGCTGGCCTAGTTGCCCCTAACTGCTCTCCCTTGCAGGCCTGGTCCCCCCAACTGCCCTCCCCTGCTAGCATCTTGTGGCGGCCATCTTGTGTCCACATGGAGGCAGCCATATTGTGTGTTGAAGTGATGATCAATTTGCATATTACTCTTTTTTTAGATAGGATTACTGACTATATTCCCTATGCTGTACTTTACATCCCCATAACTATTCTGTAACTACCAATTTGTACAGCTTAATCCCTTCATCTTTCTTCTTCTTCTTCTCCTTCAATACTATCCTTTAGCATTTTTATTAATACTGGTTTGACTGCAATGAACTCCTTAGCTTTTCCTTGTCTGGGGAGCTCTTTATCTGGCCTTGGATCCTAAATGACTGATTCATTTGCTGAGTAGAGTAATCTTAGCTCTGGTTCCTTGATTTTCATCACTTTGATTATTTCTTGCCAATCCCTTCTGTTGAGAAATTAGCTGACAGTCTTATGGGTGTTCCTTTGTAGATAACTAACTGCTTTTCTCTTGCTGCTTTTAAGATTTTCTCTTTGTCTTCAACCTTTTTCATATTCATTACAATGTGTCTTGGGATGGACCGCTTTAGGTTCATCTTGTTTGGGACTCTCTGCACTTCCTGGACTTGTATGTCTATTTCCTTCACAGGGTTAGGGAAGTTATCCATCATTATATTTCCAAATAGGTTTTTAATTCCTTGGTATCTCTTTTCTCCTTTTGCCACACTCATGATGCAAATGTTGGCACACTTGAAGTTGTTCCAGATATTCCTTTTACTATCCTAATTTTTGTGGGATTCTATTTCTTGTTGCAGTTCTGATTATTTTCTGCTTCCTTATATTTCAAATCTCTGGTTTGATCATATGCTTCATCTACTTCACTACTGATTTCCAGAAATGTATTATTCTTTATTTCAGTTCATGTATTTTTCATTTCTTACTGGATCTTTTTTGTTTTGTCTCCAATTTATATTTCTTATATCTTTGCTGAAATTCTTACTAAGTTTATCTACTCTTCCCCAAAGTTCATTGAGCATCTTAAAACCAGTGTTTTGAACTTTGTATCTATTGGATTGCTTGTCTCCATTTTGGTTAGTTATTTTCCTGGAGTTGTGTTCTGTTCTTTCATTTGGGACATGTTTCTTTGTCTCTTCATTTTTGGCACCTTCCTGCATTTCTTTCTATGTATTAGGTAGAGCCTCTATGTCACCCAGGCTTGGTAGAGTGGCCTTACATAGTAAGTGTTCTGTAGGACCCAGTGGCAGGACTTTCCTGATCATCCAAGCTAGATACTTCAGGTGCTCCCCCTGTGTGGTTGAGATTTAATTGCTCTTGGTACCTCATTGGAAGGGATTGAACCCCAGGCCAGTTGTCTGGGAGGACTAGCTATTACCATGGTGTAAGCTCAGCTGTGCAGGGGTCAATCCCATGAAGCATAAATTATTTCAGTGGGAATATGGTGTCTGCTAATTTTATCCCTTGAGTGTGTCCCTTGTGGAAGTGGTTGGGTGTTATTCCAGCATGTTCTGAAGCTATGCACCAGGTGTGCTATCTCTGGGGCCTTCTGGGACATGGAAACCACATCTGGTCTGCCCAGGCCCACTCATCATGAACTACAAAGAAAACAGCAGATGGCTCCTACTTGTGCTGGGCTTAAAGGAGCCCAGGAGAGGCCAAGTTGCAAACCAAGGTCAGCTACATCTAATGCTGAGCTTAGGGTCACTTAGCAAGATGTATGTGGCACGTTGAGACCAGATGCTGCTTGTTTGAGAGATTTTAAGAAAGTCTGAAGCATGAGCCAAAACAGGCCTTTTGTATGGACATGCCACTGGTAAAGGCTTGGATGGACCTGCAAGTTGAATGGTGAAGGGTTTCAGAAAATCACCAGGGCAGAGAGAACAGTGTTAGCCTGGTTGGTGGAGACTGAGATATGGTGCCTACCTACCTGCTGGCTCTTTGGGGAGAGGGCCAAGAAAAGGTACAATGGTTTCTGTCAGCACTTCTGTATGAGAGAGAAAATTGCCTGTCCAGCTCACCCTTGCTATTGGATTACTCAGCTTCTCCCTGTATATCGCTGGTGCCCCAACACTGGAACTCAGAGACAGTGAGTCCAAATCTACGTGCAGGCCTTTTAAGGGTAATGTGTGGGACTCCAGAAGCTCTTTCTATTAACTAGCCACAGTCTAAGCTAGTTTTTAAGCCAGAAGCTACAGGAAATTTTCTTTCTGGCATTGGATCCCTGGGCTGAGGGTCTTGGTGTTGGGCTGGTACCTCAATCCACAGTGGTTGCCTCTGTATCCAAAATATCCCTCCTGACTTTGGGTGTGGGACCAGCCTATTCCACATCTCTGCCCCTCCTACCAGTCTCACATGGATTCTGCTCTATATTCTTAGTTGTAGGACTTCACTTTATCTAGATTTCAGGTGGCTCTGAATGATGGTTGTTCTGTAGTTTAATTGTAATTTTAATGTGAGGAGGGTTGAGTTCTGCATTTACCTATGCCACCATTTTGAGCAGAACTGCCCACAAATTACAATTTTCCTCTCATTGCCTCTCTGGGTCAGGATTCTTATATGTCTCTCTCATCCCCATCACTATACTCTGGACACATTGGCCTCTTTGCCTCACAGTCTTTGCACATGCCATTGCTTCTTTTCTGGATGTTCATTCCAGGCTGGCACTTAATTCTGAACTTCACTATATTTAAAATCTACTTAAAAATTGCCATCTTGATAGAAATAGTTCTTACTATTGCCAGAGAATCAAATTCCTCCTTCACCCATAGGAGTGGGATAGAGGTTTTTTGGGGTACTGCTAAAACGAGCAACTTCAGAAGATCCCATGGGAGAATGAGGTGTAGTAAAATACTTGAAATGCATGGAGTTATATTCCTTGGGTTCCACAGTCCCATGTCCTTTAATCCAGTCCTAAAAGAGGGCAGGTGGAATTCTAGTAGAGACAAAATAAGGCCAGTGTCCAGAGCTTTCATTCCATGTTGCAACAGGTGTAGCTCAGCATCCAAGCTAATTAAAGTCCATTAGTTCACAATGGTGACCAGCAGGATGGAAGTAAGGGAGAGGGGATGTGTAAGGAAGTGAGAGGGAAGTGTTCGGATGTGGTGTGTGTGTGTGTGTGTGTGTGTGTGTGTGTATGAGAGAGAGAGAGAGAGAGAGAGAGAGAGAGAGTTTGATCTTGCAGTAGTCTCAGGGGCTGGCAGACCAGGTTCCTGTATGGGAAGCCCCTGCTACCACTGTGGGTACTCCCTGGGTGACACAGCACTGGCATGGAAACCATGCCATTTGGAAGGGGAGAGTGGCTGAAGCTAGGAGCCAAGCCTCACCTGGACACCACTCAGGACATCACAGTAATTCACAGAGTTTGTGGTACCCCAGCCAAAGTCACACTGCCTCAGTCACAGACCATGGGACCCCAGCCTCCCCAACCACTGGTTCTGGGACCTCCACAGTGAGTTGTCATTAAGTGCACTCTGGAAAAAAGTCACATTACTTCAGCTGCAGTCTTGAGGACCCCCGCTTCCCTGGTCAAAGATTATGGGATCCCACAGTGAGTTTCATGCCCATGAGACCTCAGGCAACATTTGCCACAGGAGCCTGGAAATCGAGCACATTCACAAACAGCTTGTATGACAAGGTGGGGAGAGGAGTGACATAATCAGAACATATGTGAGGAGACTCCATCCACAAACAGGACAATAACATTCAAGACCCAACTACATCAGGAAAACCCAAATAACAAAAGTAGGGGGCTTTAAAAGAACACCCAGCTCAGGAGATCTGAGGGACTACACCACTGGATCCCCACTACTACATAGGACCACCCTCCAAAAAAATCTGGTTGGCATAGCAGTTTCATCTCAGACATGGAAAAAAATACAAGACAACAAATATTTAGAGACAAAGAAGGGGGGGTGGTGTTGGAGAATTGCCAGAAAAGAAATTAAATGACATATGACATGGAGACAATCAACTTGTCAGAGAAAGAATTCAGAGTAATGGCTATAAGGATGCTCAAATGTCTAGATTATAATACACACAACTCAATGAGAATTATAAGGAGCTGAATGAGAATTTCACCATGAATAAGAATCAAGAACAAATGAAGAACGACATAGCTGCAATAAAGAACACATGGAAGGTTTCAATAGTAGACTAGAAGAAGCTGAGGACCAAATCAGTGGGTTAGAAGACAAGGTAGAAAAAGCACCCAAGTAGAGCAGCAATAGGAAAAATAAATTAAAAAGCAAGAGGATAGACTAAGGGAACTTTGGGACAACTTGAAATGAAACAATAATAGGGGTGCCAGAAGAAGAGGAAACTGAGCAAGAAATAGAAAACTTGTTTGAAGAAATAATGACAGAAAATTTCCCAGACCTGGGGAAGAAAAAATTCACACAAGTCCAAGAAGCACAGAGAGTCCCAAGCAAGATGAATCCAAAAAAATCCACACCAAGACACAATGTAATTAAATTGGCAATCATAAAAGACAAAGAAAAAATCTTAAAGGCTGCAAAGACAGACAGAAAGTTACCTACAAGGGAACCTCCATAGACTATCAATTGACTTCTCAACAGAAACACATCAGGCCAGAAAAGAATGGAATGAAGTATACAAAGTGATGAAAAGCAAGGGACTGAATCTAAGAATACTCTATCCAGCAAGGCTATCATTCAAAATTGAAGGGGAAATCAGGAGGTTTGCAGACACAAAAATGCTAAGAAAATTTATTACGACCAAGCCAGCAATGTAAGCAATGCTAAAGGGACTGGTGTTAAAAAAGAAGAAATAAAAAGGGAGGAAGGTACACAGGCATAAAGATTAAAAATGGCAACAAACAATCACTTATTAATAATAACCTTAACCCTAACTGTATTAAGTGCTGCAATCAAAAGACATACCATAGCCAAATGAATAAGAAAACATGACCAATTCATATGCTGTCTACAAGAGACCCACCTCAGAACAAAGGACTCACACAGATTGAAAGTTAAGGGATAAAAAAAAAATGTTTCAGGCAAATGAAAATGAAAAGAAAGCTGGGGTAGCAATACTTATATCTGACAAAATAGACTCAAAATGAAAGCTATAATAAGAAATAATGAAGGGAACTTCATAATACTAAAGGGATGGATACAACAAGAGGATATAACTCTGATAAACATCTATACACCCAATACAGGAGCATCTAAATATATAACAAACTTCTGGAAGAATCAAGGGAGAGATTGATAGCAATACAATCATAGTAAGGGATTTTAATTCCCATTGACATCAATAGGTAAATTTTCTAGACAAAAAATCAACAAGGAAAGAGCAATCCAAAATGACTCACTATATCAGATGGAACTAATTAACATCTCCAGAACATTTCACCCAAAAACTATGGGACATACATTCTTTTCAAGTGCACATGGGTCATTTTCAAAGATAGACCACATTTTGTGACACAGGCAAAGTCACAAAATGAGAGAGGATCCAAATAAACAAAAGAGGTGAAGTAATAATGGACCCCACAGAGATACAAATGATCTTTAAAAAAAATACTATGAACAACTCTATGCCAAAAAACTGGACAGCTTTGACCAAATGGACATATTCCTAGAAAAATACAATCTTCTAAAGCTCAATCAGGAAGACTCAAAACACCTGAATAGGCCCATAACTACAGATGAAATTGAAGCAACATTAAAAAACAAACGAACAAACAAAAAAACCCCACCCTGATCAAACAAAAGCCCAGGTCCAAATGGCTTCACTGGAGAGTGTTACCAAACATTCAAAGAACTAAAACCTACCCTCTTCATACTATTCCAAAAAATTCAGAGGCAGGAATACTTTCAAGCTTTTTCTATGAAGCCAACATTACCCTAATCCCAAAACCAAATAAAGATACTACAAAGAAATAGAATTACAGGCCAATATCACTGATGAACATAGATGCCAAAATCCCCAACAAAATTTTAGCCAATTGGATCCATCAATACTTTAGAAAGATCATACATCTTGAACAAGAGTGATTTATTTCAGGGATACAAATCTGGTACAATATTCACTAATTAATAAATGTGATACATCATATAAACAAACTGAAAGACAAAAAAGACACGATCATATCAATTCATGCAGGAAAAAAAAGCATTTGACAAAATCCAACACCTTTTTAAATAAAAACCCTCATTAAAGTGGAAATATAGGGATCATAACTCAACATAATAGCCTTATATGACAAAACCACAGCCAACATCACACTCAATGGGCAAAAACTAAAACCATTTTCCATTAGAACAAGAACAAGACAGGGTGCTCACTTTCACCACTCCTGTTTGACACCATACTAGAAGTGCTAGCCATAGGGATCAGACAGGAAGAAGAAATAAAAGGGATCCAAATTGGAAAAGAGGAAGTAAAACTCATTATTCGACATGATATTGTACATAAAAAACCCTAAAGACTCCATCAAAAAACTAATAGATTTAATAAATGAATTTGGCAATGTAGCTGGAAATAAAATTAACACCCAGAAATCTATGGCATTTTTATACACCAACTAGGGGCCCAGTTCACAAATTCATGCATCTTGAAAGAAACCAGGGGCCATGAGGCTGTGGTAGGCACAGGACTGGGTCTCAGCCCATCCTCCACACCCCCACCTGGCCCTTCCTACCACAGACCCTAGTCCCGTTTGCCAGTAGCCCTGCTCCCACCGCAGCAGCTCCAACATGCTGATGGTGCTGGCCCCGCTTGTACCCACTGACAGCGTGGAGCTATTGGGGCTGGCTCCAGCAGTAGGTGCAAGTGAGGCCGGCGCATCAGTGGATATAAGCAGCTATTGCTGCCCAGCTCACCCTGGAGGAGCAGGGGGAGGTGGAGAAGCTCTCAGGGGCGATCGAGGTTGGCAGCTGCCACTTATACCCACTGACGGCGCCTGAGTGATTAGGACCAGTGCTGGGTGCCAGCAGCAGGTGTGAACTGTGGATCCAGCATCAGCTGTGGATGCAAGCGGGGCCATCGCTGTCAGTGGGTGCAAGCGGGGCCACTGTCATCAGTGGGTGTGCATGGCTGCGGCTGCCCTGATTGCCCCTCAGGAGCAGGGGGAGGTAGAGAAGCTCTGAGGGGCGATCGGGGCTGACAGCCACTGGTCGCACCTGCTGAGGGTGCTGAGCCATTAGGGTCAGCACCAGGCCCCAGCAGTGGGTGTGAGTGGGGCTGGTGCTGGCAGCAGGTGTGAATGCTGGGTGGAAATGTGGCACACAGGAGCAAAGAATTTTCAGTAACCACCAGAGGCTCACCTTGATGACAGCGACTGGTGCCCCACCTTGGTCTGGTGCCCCCGCTCACCTGCTCCACCATCCTGCAGTGGCCGACCCCCACCATGTTTCACTATCTCCCCCTGATGGTCAGCACACGTCATAGTGACTGGTTGTTCGGTTGTCCGGTTGTTCCAACATTCGGTCTATTTGCATATTAGCTTTTTATTATATAGGGTAATGAACTCTCAGAAAGGGAAACTAAACAAAAAAATCCCCTTTACAACTGCAACAACAAAAAGTTAAGATACTCAGAAAACTATGGGACATTGTAAAAGAAATAGAGGAAGATATACTCAAGTGGAAGAATATACTCTGTTCATGGATTGGTAGACTCAACATTATTAAAATGGCCATACTACCCAAAGAAACCTATAGATTCAATGCAATCCCTATTAAAATACCAACAGCATATTTCACATACCTAGAACAAATATTCCAAAAATTTATATAGAATATAAAAAGACCCCTAATAGTATCAGCAATCTTGAGAAAGAAGAACAAAGTTGGAGGGATCACAAAGCCACTGTACTCAAAATAGCCTGGTACTGGCACAAGAACAGGCATATATACCAACTGAACAGAATAGAGAACCCAGAAATCAACCGAAGCCATTATACTCCATGAATATTTGACAAAGGAGGCAAGAGCATACAATGGAATCAAGACAGTCTCTTCAATAAATGGTGTTGGGAAAATTGCACAGACACATGCGAAAAATAATGAAACAGACTACCAACTTACACTATACACAAGAATAAACTTGAAATGGATGAACGACTTAAATGTAAGACGTGAAACCATAAAAATCCTAGAAAAAAAACATTGGCAGCAAATTCTCAGACATCTCTCGTAACAATATGTTTTATGGATACATCTCCTAGAACAATGGAAACTAAGGAGAAAATAAACAAATGGGACTTTATCAAAATAACACCTTCTGCACAGAAAAAGAAACCATCAACAAAATAATAAGAGACCCCACTGCATGGGAGAATATATTTGCCAATGATACATCCGATAAGGGGTTAACTTCCAAAACTTATAGAGAACTCATACAACTTAACAAAAGGAAGATAGTCCATTTAAAAAATGGAAAAAGGACCTAAGTAAACAGTTCTTCAAAGAGAACATAGAGAAGTCCAGAAGGCATATGAAAAAATGCTTTAAGTCACTAATCATCTGAGAGATGCAAATCAAAACAACAGTGGGGCACCACCTCACACATGTCATAATGGATATCATCAACAGATCAATAAGCCACAAGTGTTGACGATGATATGAAGAAAAGGGGACCCTTGTACACTGCTGGTGGGAAAGCAGATTGGTGCAGCCTCTGTGGAAAACAGTTTCCTCCAAAAATAATAATGGAACTCCCATTTGACCCAGTGATCCCACTTCTAGGAATATATCCCAAGAAATCAAAAACACTTATCAGAAAGAATATATGCACCCGTATGTTCATAACAGCAAAATTTACAATGGATAAGATTTGGAAACAGCCTAAGTGCCCATCAGCAGATGAGTGGATTAAAAACAGTGGTACATCTACACAATGGAATACTATGTAGCTATGAAAAAAAGAGTTCTTACCATTTGCAAAGGCATGGATGGACCTAAAGAGCATTATGCTAAGTGAAATAAGCCATTCAAAGAAAGATAAGTATCACTTGATCTCACTCATATGTGGAATCTAATGAACAACATAAATTGATGAACAAAAGTAGACCCAGAGACAGAAACATCAAACACACTGTGAAACCTCAGAGGAAAGGTGTGTGTGTGTGTGTGTATAAATCAATGAACTCATATGCATATATGCATAACCCATAGACACAGACAATAGGGTGGTGAAGGCCTGGGGTGGGGTGGAGTGGGAGAGATCAATGGGATAAAAGTGGATATATGTAATACTTTCAGTAATAAAGATTAAAAAAATAATAAAGTCTATTAGTCCATTGTGTGGAGTCCTACATGGTTGTGAGCCATGTGGTCGCAGGGGAGCGCACCCCTGCAACAAGTGTTAGGAGCCTGATGTGAGAGAGAGTAAAAACCAAGAGAAAAGAGAGCATGTTCCTTTGTCTAGAAGTTTTAAATATTCATTTTTGGGTGCTTGCAGTGGCCACACCCATCTTGGCCACTAATTTCTTGCCAGGTATGACTGGCAGACAGGTAGGCATCTTCCCATGTCACTCAGACCTTACTAGTCATGCATCCAAATTGCCTTTGTCTAGTCCCTTTTTCCTATTAGCAGGAAGAGATTTGAGGGTGTTAAATTAACAAAGCTGTACAAATGGCATGCCTATATTATCTAGTCTTGCCTTTACTCCTTCCTGTTAAAAATAATCCGATTATTACTAGTATAATAGTATCATTACCACTATATCTAAAATTTCAAATCAATGTTTTAAAATTTAAAAAGTCAGGTAAAGAGCTTCTGGTTTAACTCCAACATGTAAGAGCTTGGAAGTTATTCTTTCCATCTTTATAACAAGAAAAAGCTAAACAAACTGACTCCTGATAAAAATTTGAATCTGTTAGAGAACTGAGGTTGCAGGGAGACCACTACTATACATTTTAAAGAGATGTTCACCCAGAGAGATACAGCTGAGGTTTGCTTACATGAAACAGATACTTGCAGAAGCCACAAACCCATAGTAATACTGCAAATATGAAACTAGATCGGGAGAGACTTGAGCTTGCTTGTAAGCTGAATGGAATTCCACATAAAGAATTTCATAAGAGCTCAAAATAACTAATTGCAATACTAATGTTTACACACTTTCAACCCTTCCCCACTCCTCACACACTCTTCAGCCTCTTCTACTCTGATGTTCACCATCCTTGCTCTTTTTGCCTATTCCTTTCTTACATCATCAACCCATCATTCTAAATCCTTTCTCAGTAAATTGGGGCCTATAAGCTACAAAATCTCAGCACCTTATTTAAATACAAATTTCATGTGTCATTTCTTGTTCTAAATGAATTTTGTATCTACCTCTTCTAAATGGGAAGCTTCCTAAAGGCAGAAAATTGTGTTCCTTTATGTTTTTATCCTCTATAACAGCGATTTTCAATAGGTGTGCCGCAAGAATTTTTAAGACAAGCAATACTTAGTTTCCTGTTGATTGCCAAATAAAAAAAAATGACAACAGCTAACACAACAATAGCCATCCAGTGGGAATGAGTAAAAAGTGTGCCTATTTTGCTCAGCCAGTATGGCTCAGTGGTTGAGCATCAACACATGAACCAAGAGTTCAATTCCCCGTCGGGGCACATGACTGGGAACTTGCAGGAGGCAGTGGATCGATGATGTTTCTCTCCATCCCTCTCCCTTCCTATCTCTCTAAAAAATTAATAAAAATGTATTTTTTAAAAGTATGCCTATTTTTTGGTCAGATTGGCATATAACATATTTTGGTGTGCTGTAGAATTTTAGTAATTAATTGATATGTGCCATGAGATTTAAAAAACAGTTGAAAATCACTGTTCTGTAGTGATTCAATAGACTATCCATTGTTCAAAAGGTCCTTTTTATATTACTGTTTACTTGAATTAAATTAATACTAACTTTAGGAAAAAAAAGTGTTGAGTTTAGTTTAAATATTTCCCTAATGACAAAGACATAGGCTCAAGAATTACACAACTCCTCTAGTTCTAATATTTTCATTGATTGCTTATTTGGGGGCGCATGCTATCTCATTCATTATATTCTAATACAGTGAAGTTTGTGGGGATGCGTTGTATCTTGTTGGCTGTTATAGTTTGGATTAATTTCCTGTTGCTGCTGCAGTAAATTACTACGAAATTAGTGGTTTAAGTCAACACAAATTTATTAACATATGCATTTGTAAATCAAAAGTTAAAATTGGTTTCACTGGCCTAAAATCAAAGGTGTTGGCAAGGCTGCATTTTTTCTGGAGATGCAAAGGGATAATCAATTCCTTGCCATTTTCATTTCTAGAGTTTTCTCAAATTCCTTATTCTAAATCACTCACATTGTCAACCCCTACATCCATCATTGCATGGCCTTCTCTCTGACTTTGACCCTCTTAGCTCTTTTTAAAAATATGTTTTTATTGATGTTTAGAGAGAAAGGAAGGGAGAGGGAGAGAGAGAGAGGGAAACATGAATTGGCTGCCTCTTGTATGCCCCTCTATGAGGGATAAAGCCAGAAACCCCCTCATGCGCTTTGACCAGGAATCAAACTGGCCACCCTTGGGTGCACAGATGATGCCAAACCAAGTAGCACCAAACCAGGGCTTGACTCTTTAATATAAGAACTCTGTGATTACATTGGGCTACTTTGATGTTCCAGGATAATCTCCCCATTTTAAGACTCTTAATTTAATCACATTTGCAAAGATTCTTTTGCCATATAAGGTGACATAATTGCTGGTTTCAGGATTAGGACTTGGACATTTTGGAGGATCCATTCAGCCTATTACAGTCTCCAAATTTATTTTGTTTTTGTTACTTTGTGGGTTTTTCCTATGAAGATTTACACATAGCATAGAAATCATCAAATCACCAATTTACTGAAACCTGTATCACCAAGTAAGAACAATACCAACTTTATCAATGAAATAAAATTAAAGTAACATTAATTTATTATGATATACTACGGGCCTTGTGCACAAAATTCATGCATGGGGGTGTGTCCCTCAGCCCAGCCTGCACATTCTCCAATCTGGGACCCCTCAAGGGATGCTGGCTCCCAACTGCTCGCCTACTGGGATCAGGCCTAAATGGGTAGTTGGACATCCCTCTCACAATTCAGGGCTGCTGGCTCCCAACTGGCTCCCCCTAACCACTCCCCTGCCAGCCTGATTGATGCCTAACTGTTCCCCTGCCTGCCCAGTTGCCCCTAAGTACCCTCCCCTGCCAGCCTGGTCACCTCTAACTGCCCTCCCTTGCAGGCCTGGTCCCCCCCGACTGCCCTCCCCTACAGGCCTGGTCCTCCACAACTGCCCTTCACTGTAGGCCCAGTTGCCCCCAACTTCCCTCCTTTGCTCACCCCTAACTGCCCTCCCCTGCAGGCTTGATTGCCCCAAACTGCCCTCCCATGCAGGCCTGGTCCCCTCCAACTGCCCTTCCCTACAGGCCTGATTGTCCCCAACTTTCCTCCTCTGCTGGCCTGGTCACCCCTGACTGCCCTCCCCTGCTGGTCATCTTGTGGTGGCCATCTTGTGTCCACATGGGGGCAGCCATCTTTGACTACATGGGAGCAGCCATCTTGTGTGTTAGAGTGACAGTCAATTTGCATATTACTTTTTTATTAGATAGGATAGAGACCTGGTGCATGAGTAGGGGCCAGCTGGCTTGCCCTGAAGGGTGTCCCAGATTAGGGTGGGGTTCCCTTGGGGTGTGGGGCAGCCTGGGAGAGGGGCCTGTGTTGGTTTGCAGGCCGGCCATGCCCCCTGGAGACCCAAGCATAGGCCAGGGTGGGGTGGAAGCAGGTACCTGGGATTTATTTATCTTCTATAAATGAAACTTTGTAGCCTTGAGTAGAGGCAGGGTGGGTGGGAATCTTGGCTTCCTCCATTACCAAGGGCAGCCTAAGCCTCTAGCTTGCTCCAGATCCATGGCTGCCACCATATTTGTTGGGATTTATTTATCTTCTATAATTGGAACTTTGTAGCCTTGAGTGGAGGCCAGGGCAAGCCAGGGCAGGGCGGGAAGCTTGGCTCCCTCCATCGCCAGGGGCAACCCAAGCCTCCTGCTCTGTCCAGCTCCATGGCAGCCAACATCTCAATTTGGGTTAATTTTCATACTCGCTCTGATTGGCTGGTGGTCGTAGCGGAGTGATGGTCAATTTGCTGTTTCTCTTTTATTGGTGTAGATGTTACAGAAATAGAGGTAAAAATTAGTTGAGTGATATATGAAATTTAAGCATTTTTAAGAGTTTATTTGAACCAAACTGATGACATATAGAGGAAAGTACTGTCTCAGGTGTTTCCAATTTACTCATTCTTTATTCCTTAGATGACCTAACAAAGGGTACATGGTTTTCCTTTTCCCCCACACATATGTTAAGTCACTGTCTTTTTGCTTTGTATGTTATTTCATAATCCTATCTAATAAAAGAGTAATATGCAAATTGACCATCACTCCAACACAGAAAATGGCCACCACCATGTGAACAAAAGATGGCCACCACAAGATGGCCAGCAGGGTAGGGCAGTTGTGGGTGATTAGGCCAGCAGGGGAGGGCAGTTGGGGATGATCAGGCTGGCAGGGGAGTGGTTAGGGGGTGATCACGATGGCAGGCAGAAGCAGTTAGGGGCAATCAGGCAGGCAAGCAGGCAAGCATTTGGGAGCCAGCAGTCCTAGATTGTGAGGGTAATGTCAGACTGCCTGTTTAGGCCCAGGATCCTCAATTAGAGAGGGTACAGGCTGGGCTGAGGGACACACACACAGATACACACACACACACACACACACACACCATGCACAGATTTTTTTGCACCGAGCCTCTAGTTTTAAACATAACTGTCCATGTTTTGTAAGGGCTGAGTTTTAAGAAGTTTTATACTGTAAGACTTAAAAGGGAATAAGTATTACAATTTTCTCCCTATGACCTTTTGTAATTTATAAGTCCAAATGAACTGAACAACACTGAATAATTAACTCATGCTGTGTTCAAGCCCCTATGCATTCATATTTTACACCCTAATTATTAGGAATTCTATCCTTGTGCAAATCTTTGATTCCCCAACTTAAATCAGGTTAATAGACTCATATGTTCCAATTATGGCAATATCTTTCTCTTAACCTTGGCAGAGGGAGCATTATATTAGGTCAAAAAGAATCTTTGAGTTTCATTGAGAAATTAACCCATAAGGGAATTGCGCTCATGGTTGTAGTGTTAATTAGTTTCACCATAAATATATTTTGTGGCTTATTTAACATTCAGATGCTCTCTGTAATTGAATAAAAATATATGCCCTGATATGCTAAAACCAGTCAAATGTAATTTTTATTTAATTATTTTTTTTCTTCTGAAACAAGTATTCAGTACATTTTACATCATTTTGACTAATTAAGACAATTTAGTGTCACCACATCCCAGTGACTCATACTGGTGGGGTTTTCCCATTACAAGTAGAGGAACTACAGAGTAACAGTTTTTTTCATTAGTTACTAAAGAAAGGAGAAACAACAAGCTCCTAGATGTAAAAATTGAGAAAACTAACCCTTGAAAGTATTCTGTTCCAAATCCATTGGTTAAAATGAAAAGGAAAGGAAGATGGTTTGAATTAAGATAAGCTAAAGCAAATAGTTTGGTAAATACATATTCTGTAAATATTGCATAGCCTAATATTTAAAAACCCTGGGTCCATCATGACTGGAGGCTCGACTAACCAGAAGTCAGTCCTACGGTCAGCACAGGGTTTCTGTGGTGACCCAGCACTGACTACTATGACAGCAGACACAGTGACCCAGCACTGACTGCCAATGGGGCTGTGGTTCAGGCCCAGAGAGAGGCCTGAAGAGATAAGCAGGGTCTGATCTGTAGTCTCTATGGCAGCTGTTAATCAGCAATTGACTCTCTCTTTCTCTCCAGGCCTGGCCAGCACCCTCGCCTCCATTTCTCTCTAGGCCTTCACCTTGGCTGCTGATCAGCTCTGCTTTTCTGATCAGGCCTGTTGATAAGCCCACAGATGCTGACTAGCATAGAAACCGACCAATCAGAACCAAATCTGGGTGAAGTGTGAGGAGCCAATGGCTGCCTAGTAGGTAGAGCTTTTGACGCTGGCTGGCATAGAAACTGACCAATCAGAACCAAATTGGCTGGCAGAGGAGGGCAGTTGGTGGCGAGATCAGGCCAGTAGGGGAGAGCAGTTGGGGCGAGATCAGGACTGCAGGGAAGGGCAGTTGGGGGTGATCAGGCAGGCAGAGGCAGTTAGGGGTGATCAGGCCAGCAGGGAAGGGTAGTTGAGGCTGATATCAGGCTGGCAGGGGAGGGCAGTTGGGGAGGGACCAGGCTTGCAGGGGAAGACAGTTGGGGGCCATCAGGCCAGCAGGGGAGGGCAGTTGGAGGTGAGATCAGGCTGGCAGAGGAGGGCAGTTGGGGGCAACCAGGCCAGCAGGTGCGGGCATTTGGGAGTGATTGGGCCGGCAGGGTAGCAGTTAAGTGTTAATCAGGCTGGCAGGGGAGTGGTTAGGCTGGTAGACAGAAGCAGTTAGGGGCAATCAGGCAGGCAGGCAGGTGAGCGGTTAGGAGCTAGCAATCCTGGATTGTGAGAAGGATGTCCGACTGCTGGTTTAAGCCCGATCCCATAGGGCTCAGGCCTAAACCAGCAGTCAGACATCTCCTGAGGGGTCCCAGATTGGAGAGGATGCAGACTAGGCTGAGGGACACCCCCCCACAGTGCATGACTTTCATGCACTGGGCCTCTAGTTTATGTATAAATAAAATTACTAAGATAGGACACTGATGGGTGTGTTCTCTAGAAAAAGTAAAATGCTGTGGAGCTGATCATTGTACCCAGTAGTTTAATGGCATATTAGAATACAATTAGAAATCCTATCTTCTCTGCATGTCAGGGATAGCATGTATATGCTCATAGAAAAGTAACTTTAAAATTTCAGAATGAAGAAATGGCTTTTCAGACAAGTATAGAACCTTTAACTGAATGTTTTAAAGCTCTTTTTAGTGCTTTAATACAAACTTCTCATAACTGAAAAGAACATCTTGAAAGTTTGGAGCAATTTCTACTCTTGAATATAGTACAAACAGTAAGATTTGAATGATAAATATATAACTCACCTTCCAGGAAAGTCTCATAAAATTTGAGCAGAAAGAATAGTAACACTCTCCTTACACTCTGACACTGAGAAAATTATTAATTTGCAATATACTTAGATAATTTGTTTTAAATTATATTATTGCTAGCTCTGGATATGAGATAAAATCACTCCATTTTATTTTATTTTTTAAAGTTATTTATTTTTAGATGTAATCAACTTATAAAATTGTACTAGTTTTAGGTGTTCAACATAATCTTATATATGTATATATTGCATTTAATTGTCTAAATTAAAACTAGTTATGACCTTTTAGATAAAGTACTGAACTCAGGTTTTATTTCTGTAGTACTACCAACTCAAAAGGTTTTACAAAAATGTGTTACTTTAAAAAATGCTTTCAATTTTAAAAAACGACATTCATTAGACACCTAATGTATGGGCAGAAAATATTTAGTTTTTTTTTTTAAGTGAATGCACCTTCTAAGTGTAGAATCATATAAAATAAATGCGAACCAAACCATATTAAAAAAAAAAAAAGAGGTTATGAAGAACCTTGAATCTTAACACTCAGATTAATGATTAAGTATAGTTTTGTGCATAAAAGTTTTTATTATGCAAAAATTTCATACATATAAATGTACATACATAAGCTGTGAAGCATAATAATAATTTAACACCTGTGAGCCCATCACCTAACAGTAATGAGGATATTGCAAATGTTGTTGCAGCTGCCATTCAATCCTCCACACAGGTTTTCGTAAAGAATACCATTAAGTTTTGCATGGCTTTTAACCTTAGAAAACTGGTATTCAACCTTCTAAAGTGTTTTTCTCTCTTTTTTTTTATTTTCTCAATCCCTCACCCTCCTACCCAGCGCCCAACACCCTCAACCCCCCAACAATTGCCAGACTACTCTCTATACGTCTGTCTCTATTTTGCTTGATAGTTCATTTTTTTCATTAGATTCCAAATATGAGTGAAATCAAATCTGACTGCCTTATTTCTTTTAGCATGTACTCTCCAGGTTCATCCATGCTGTCAAAAAGGGTACAATTCCCTTATTTTTTTTGACAGCTGCAAAGTATTCCATTGTGTAAATGTACCACAGCTTTTTTATCCGCTCATCTACTAATGGTCACTTGGGCTGCCTCCACATTTGAACTATTATAAATATTACTGCTATAAATATATGGATGAATATATTCTTTCTGTTTGATGTTTTGTGTTTCTTTGGATAAATTCCAAGAGGTGAAATCACTGGGTCATAAGGCAGTTCCATTTCTAATTTTTTGAGGTAACTCCACACTGCTTTCCACAGTGGCTGATCCAATCTTCATTCCCTCCAAGAGTGTATGAGAGTTCCCTTTTCTACATATCCTGGCCAGCACTTGTTATTTGTTGACATAAGCAGTACAATCTTAAACATTTCCTATAGCAATATTTTTTGAGATATATTCTCAGGCAAGGGAAACAAAAGAAAAAATAAACAATTTGAACTACATCAAACTAAAGTGTTTTTGCACAGTTAAAGGAAATCATCAACAAAATGAAAAGATAACCCATGGAATGGGAGAACATATTTTCCAATAGTACATCTGATAAGAGGTTAATATCCAAAATTTATAAAGAACTTATAAAACTCAACACCAAAAACCAAACAATCCAATTAAAATATGGACAAGGAACCTGAATAGACAATTCTCCAAAGAGGACATATAGATGACCAATAGACATACGAAAAGATGCTCAATGTAATTTTTTATCAGAGATGTGAAAATTAAAACCACAATGAGTCAGAATGGCTATCAAGACTTAATTTTTTGACAGATCCTTCAACACATTTTATACTAGAAATCTAGATATTTATAAACACATTTACATAAACAACTTTATATATTTATACACACACACACTGTTTTCAATTTCTAGATTATAGCTGATGATGGGTCAAATTTCCTTGTGAAATAGGAATTGGTGCTTGTGTGATTATCTCTTTTGGGTGCATTCTCATAAACAAAATTGCTGAGTCAAAGCAAATGCATACTTTATGTTCTAATACATAGTGTCTTCCAGAGAGATTGTACAAAATAAGGTCACTATCAGTAATACATAAGAATGCCTAGTCCTCTCCCTAAGTATTAAGAAACATTTTACTGTTTGTTTATATGAAAAAAAAAAGACATTTCAATGTTGTTTCATTTTCATGTATTTGGATGTAAGCTTGAAAATCCTTTTATATGTTTTTACTAGTATTTTTCCTTATATAAATTGTTTATATTTAAAACTTGACTATTTTTCTGTTGCTATGAATTTTGCCTGTATTATTAGAAACTAATTTTACTTCTTTCCTGTTTGTTAACTTCATTTAAATATCAAATCTTTTTTTTTTTAATTCAGAAAATTTTAATTCTATGTACTCAAACTTAACAGCACTTTATATTTTATGATTTGGGGTACATGATTAGAAACAAAATTTACACTTGAAGGATATAAAAATACTCAGCCATGCTTTAAAAATACTCAACCATGCTTTCTTTTTCTACTTATGTTATTATCTCTGTTACTAATAAGATTTGATACAGCCAAGATAGATTTTGGTGTAAGAAGTGAGTAAAGTTTTCAAACGCTCATACAGTTGTTCTAATAACATAATAAATATTCCATATTTTCTCCATTGATTTTAAATATCACCTATATCATATCCAAAATTTCAATTCAAACCCTTAATCTATTTATTATCTCTATTGTGTTCATTAATTTGTCTGTTTGTTTCAACATATTGTTAAAATAAATACATAGCTTTATTTTGTATTGACTAGCATTTCTAGAGCAATATTCAATAACATTGGTAATAGTCTGTACTTTTATATAGTTTATCAAATTATTATTATGCCTCTAATGGTTAACATTAATCATAATGACATTAGATATGTATATATTTATATGTATATATAAACAAAAATATTTCTAAACCAATAAAAATCTCATAGAAAAGTATAAAATATTTGTGAAGTGTTATTTCAACATCTATCAAGTTGAAAATTTTTCTATTGATTTATTAATATTTTGATTTAAATGAACACATTTCTTTTCATAATATTTAACATAAATTATCTTTATTAATATTTCTCAAGTATTCTTATATTTTACCTCTATACTCTATTTTTCAAGATGTATTATTTTGCATCAATATTCAGAAATGATAATAGTTTTTCTTTTCCTCTGTATATGTTATCTTAATGTCATTTAGAGTTATTCTGGTTTCTTAGAAATAATTTAAAATGCCCCTCCTTGGGTTATGATTGAATCAGTTTCAATAACAACCCAAGTATATTTTCCTTGAAGATGTAAAAAGAACCAAATCTGTGAAATTGGGTACATTTGATCTTTTTGGAGGACAGATAATGATAGTTTTGATATACTTCTTTAATTCTTGTTCAGTTATTGATTTGGTTAAGAATTTATATTTTCTGAACATAATTTTATGTAAAGAGAAATTTCTAAAATAAAAATTCATCCATTTAATCCAGGTTTGCAAATGCATTTAGTTTATAAATATCTTAAATTACACTTTTCATGATATTTTGTATCAGGGTTATATGTAACTTATTTCCTATGTTTTCAGTTTAGATATTTTTTTCTAAGTTTTAATATCTTGCTTAGTTTCTGTGTTTTCTATTTTTTTCTGTTTCTGCTTTTCTCTTTAAAATACACATATTTCTTTTATTTAACATTCAGAATATCCTTATGAAGTAGATATTATTTCCTTAACTTTGCTTTAAAGATGGAAAAATGGGGAAACAGAGACATTTAGAAAAATTACATGCACTTTCACCAATGATTCTCTCTCTTCATTGATGTTTCTATCTTCTCTCCCTCTCCCTTCCTTTCTGAAATCAATAAAAATATTTAAAATCTTATTTTTTAAATTATTAATGAAAATTTTATTTCATTTGGTTTCCTTTCTTTTAGACAAGAAACTAGAGGCCCGGTACATGAAATTCATGCACCGGTAGAGTCCCTAGGCCTGGCTGGCAATCAAGGCTGATCAGGACCTTCTGGCTGCCAGCTGGGACCTTCCTTCTGGCTCCCGGTCAGGGCCTCCCTTCCCTAGCTGGGGCCTTCCCTTGTTTTGTCTTTGTTCTGTCCTGCTCCCTGGTGGTCAGTGGATGTCATAGAGAGTGATCGAACTCCCAGTCTCCTGGTCAGACTCCCAAGGGGACAATTTGCATATTAGCCATATATAAATAAATACACAGAGTAGAGGCCTGATGCACTGAATTTGTGCATGGGAGGAGGCCCAACCTGCACCCTCTCCAGTCCAGGACCCCTCAGACATCCCTCTCACAATCCTGGACTGCTGGCTCCTAACCGCTCACCTGCCTGCCTGTCTGATCATCCCTAACTTCCTCTTCCTGATGGCCTGATGCCCCTAACTACTCCCCTGCTGGCCTGATTGCCCTTAACCACCTTTGCCTGCCCGCCTGATCACCCACTAACCCAGTGGTTCTCAACCTTTCTAATGTCACGACCCTTTAATGCAGTTCCTCATGTTGTGGTGACCCCCATATTTTTTTGCTACTGTTATGAATCATAATGTAAATATCTGTGTTTTCCGATGGTGTTAGGCTCTACAGCAGCGGTTCTCAACCTGTGGGTCATGACCCACAGGTTGAGAGCTGCTAGCAGGGTCACCTAAGACCATAGGAAAACACAGATCAGGGGTGTAGCTGGCAGCCTCTCACCAAGACTGGCCTTGCCCACAGTGGGGACCCTCCTCCCTGATCTGGGGCCCCCTTTAGGGAAGGCCAGCCAGCCCCCACCCATACACCAGACCTCTATCCTATATAATAAAAGGGTAATATGCAAGTTGATCCTAACAGCAGAATGACCAGAACGACCACTGGATCAGTCACTATGAGGCGTACTGACCACCTCTTGGTCCCTTTCCCTAACTGGCAGGCTCCGATCACCTGATGGCCACCTACAGCAGGGGTGGGGCTGGCGAGCAGGTAGAAACAATCGACCTCTTGGTCCCTTCCCCTGGCCATCAGGCACTGATCACCTGGTGGCAAATGGGGAACTGGGGGAGGGTGGCAGTTGGGGGTGGGGCTGGCTGCAGGCAGCTGGGGAAGATAGCCCTGATTCAGGCCAGGCTTAGTGACCATACCTGCACAAAGATTTCATGTATCTGGCCTCTAGTATGCATATAAGATCTTTGGTTAATCTCTTCCCTCACTCCCCCTCCCCCCTTCCCTCTGATTCATCAGTCTGTTCCATGTTTCCATGCCTGTGTGTTGACCATCTGCCCCCTGGTGATCAGTGAGCATAATAGCTTCCAGTCAAAAGGTCCACCAGTCCAAAAGCCCAACAGTCACTTAGGCCTTTATATATGTAGACAAGTGGCCTGGTGCATGAAATTCGTGCACAGGGGGCGGGGCAGGGGGAATGTCCCTCAGCCTGGCCTGCACCTTCTCCAATATGGGATGCTTCAAAGAATGTCCTGCTGCTGGTTTACAGGGATCAGGCCTAAACTGGCAGTCGTACATCCCTCTTGCAATCTGGAACTGCTGGCTCCTAACCTTTCACTTGCCTGTCTGCCTGATTGCCCCTAACCACTCTGCCTGCTGGCCTGCTCACCCCCAACTTCTCCCTGTGCCAGCGTGCTCACTCCCAACTGCCCCCCCTGCTGGCCTGCTCACCCCCACCTGCCCTCCCCACTGGCCTGCTCACCCCCAACTGCATGCACCCTTGCTGGCCTGCTCACCTCAAACTGCCTAACCCTGTTGTCCTTATCACCCCCAACTGACCCCCAATGATGACCTGCTTGCCCCAAACTGACTCCCCTGCTGGTCTGCTCACCCCCAACTGCCCCCACTCGCTGGCCTGATCACCCCCAATGCTCCCCCCACCCGACCAGCCTGATCACCCACAACTGCTGTCCCATCCTGGACTGATCACCCACAACTGCCCTCCCCTCTTGGCCTCTAACTGCCTCTACCTCAAAGAAAACAACAGCTACAAGGACTCTTAATTTCAGGTCAAGAGGACTTTATGTTTGGCAGTTATTTTAAACCATTATCAGGTGCTTCATATATCTAGTATCATATTTAATTATGACTAATATTAACAAAACTGAACTCTCCCAGTATGTAGCTTTTTTGATATATCAGAGGAAAAAAAAAAGAGAGAGAATCTTATATTTCATGCACAATGAAAGTCCTGGCAGCAAAAAACTCAATCTGAAAATAGTGAAATATCACCATAATTGCTCATCAGTATTTATCATGTGCTATTGAAGTGAATGTCATTAAAACAAACAGCTTTTGTAGTTAAAAGCCAGCAAATGAAAAATGATTCTGCCAATCTTGCTATTGATTTATTCTTGCCATTCAGCACTGAAATTAAATATACAAAACAAAATAAACTGGCTAGCTTTCATTATCTTCTATTTTTTCAAACGTTAAGTTTTCCATCACTGAGCCCATATCACAAGTATAGCACTGAAAGCCATAAGAGAGAGAAAACAATTAAATGACTGCATTTCAATGACAAGATTTTTTCTGACATTAAGAACTAAAAGAGTTTAGATAGATTGAAGTTTGTAACTGACAGTCAGGCTGTGAAATTACAATGCAGCCTTGACAATTATATTATTCCTTATTTTAATACATATCAAGATGAATATAGGATTTCTTTTCACTTTTAATGGTATGCAATGTAACAGGAAGACAAGAGGAGTAAGCACTTAACACTGTATTACAGTGTTATAGTTCGATGCAGTGACAAAGAAAAGGTATGACATTAATGTGCACAAGCATCAATATTACAATTGACATTGATTACTCATCCTAATATATAAAAATCCAGGATCCATAACAACTGGCCAAAGGCTGGACTGAACACCGGAAGTTAGCCCTGCTGTCAGTGCTGGGTTGCCATGACAACCCAGCACTGACTGCCCCCGGTGTGGGCGCAGTGACCCAGCACTGACTGCCAAGGGGGCTGCAGAACAGGACCAGAGAAAAACTTGAAGAGAGAGGCAGGGTCTGTGGCAGCTGTTGATCAGCTGTTGCCTCTCTCTTTCTCTCCATGCCTGGCCAGCACCAGCACCTCTGTTTCTCTCTGGTCCTTGCTGGGGCTGCTGATCAGCCCCACCTCTCTGATCAGGACTGGAAATAGGCCCAGAGTTGCTGGCTGACATAGAAACTGACCAATCAGAACCAAATCTAGGTGAACTGTGAGGAGCCAATGACTGCCTAGGAGGCAGAGCTTTTGATGCTGACAGGCATAGAAACCAACCAATCAGAACTAAATTGGCCAGCAGGGGAGGCCAGTTTGGGATGAGGTCAAGCTTGCAGGGGAGGGCAGTTGGGGAAAAGATCAGGCCAGCAAGGAGGGCAGTTAGAGGTGATCAGGCAGGCAGAGGCAGTTAGGGGCAATCAGGCTGGCAGGTGAGAGCAGTTGAGGATAACCAGGCCTGCAGGGGATGGCAGATGGGGGCTAGATCTGGCTGGCAGGGGAAGGCAGTTGCGGGTGAGATCAGGTCGGCAAGGGAAGGCCATTGGGGGCAACCAGGCCAGCAGGGGAGGGAGGGCAGTTACCAGCAAGATCAGGCCAGCCGTGGTGGGCAGTTGGGGGGCGAGACCAGGCCAGCAGTGGAGGGCAGTTAGTGGTGATCAGGCAGGCAGGCAGAGGCAGTCAGAGGCCATCAGGCAGGCAGAGAGGTTAGAGGCAATCAGGCAGGCAGGCAGAGGCAGTTAGGGACAATCAGGCAGGCAGAGAGGTTAGGGGCAATCAGGCAAGCAGGCAGAGGCAGTTAGGGGTGATCAACCAGGCAAGTAGATGATCAGTTAGGAGCCAGCAGTCCTGGATTGTGAGAGGGATGTCCGACTGCTGGTTTAGTCCTAATTCCACAGGGATCAGGACTAAACCAGCAGTCGGACATCCCACAAGGGGTCCCCAATTGGAGCGAGTGCAGTCTGGGCTGAAGGAACTGCCTCCCCACCCCAATACATGAATTTTGTGCATCAGGCCACTAGTTCTATATAAACTGTGTACAAAAAGTTAAAATAAACTTTTATTCTTAGACCTATAAACTGCTGACAACAGTTATCATTGAGAACACAATATAATGCAATTAGGGATGGACAAAATGATTTCCTTCTTGTCTCAACTATATAATTGTCAAAGTTGAGGTTCAGACATATGCAAAATTATTTAATTTATTATTGTTTCAAAATGGACTTAGCAATTACAGACCCATTGGAGTCCTGTATTAGTCCAGTTCCTTAATGAATTAGATTCATTAGATTTGCAATTTTCCCTAGTTGATTTAAGTTAAATTTAACATATGGAATGAATTGCCTCTTTCTATGAAAGGCAATTACATTTTTTTGGGGTGAAGTTTTTGCTGCCCTTTCTTTCTCTTAAATTTAAAAACTAAACATTGAAAATTTGGAGAGACATTTACTAAAATCATGTCTAAAACTTTCTGAAATCTTAATCCAGCTTCTGCCTGAATTTTACTGATTTGCCTTTTACTTCAAGGCAATATGTGGGATCTAAAATCACTACAGAATGGTGTGAGTGACACAATATTTTTATGAGCTTGAATCTGATTTAATGACTGGATTGCATGCAAATGTTGGGTTATAACTCACTTCCCATTTATTAGGGGCAGAAATAGAATATTGGGGACTAGCTACAATTATAAGAAACTAGAGGCCTGGTGCATGAAAATTCATGCACTGGATGGGGGGGTCCCTCAGCCCAGCTTGCCCCCTCTCACAGTCTGGGAGCCCGCAGGGACAGGAGGTTACATAAACAGACTAAATGCTCCAATCAAAAGACATCAAGTGAGTGGATGGATAAAAAAACATGATCCATATATATGCTGTCTACAAGAGACCCACCTCAGAACAAGGGATTCACACAGACGAAAGTGAAGGGTTGGAAAAATATCTTTCGGGCAAATGGAGATGAAAAGAAAGCTGGGCTAGCAATACTTCTATCTGACAAAATAGCCCTCAAAGTGAAGGCCATAACAACAGATATGGAAGGCCATTTCATAATAGTAAAGGGATTGATAAAATAAGAAGATATAACCCTGATAAACATATATGCACCCAATGCAGGAGCACCCAATACTTAAAAAAAAAAAAAAACTTCTGAAAGATATCAAGGGAGAGATCGATAACAATACAATCATAGTAGGGGACTTTAATACACCACTGACATCACTGGATAAATCCTCTAGACTAAAAAATAAGCAAAGAAACAGCAATCCTAAATGACTCACTAGATCAGATGGACTTAATTGACATCTTCAGAACATTTCACCCCAAAGATATGGCATATACGTTCTTGTCAAGTGCACATGGGACATTTTAAAAAATAGGCCACATATTGGTTCACAAGTAAAGTCTCCCCAAATTCAAGAAGACTGAAATCATATCAAACATTTTCTCAGAGCACAATGGCATGATATTACAAATAAACTGCAATAAAAACAGCCCCAAAATTCAAACAGTTGGAAGCTAAATAGCATGCTATTGAACAGTGAATGGGTTACCAAAGAGATCAAAGAAGAAATTAAAAACATCCTGGAAACTAATGACAATAAACACAAAACAATCCAAAATCTATGGGACACAATGAGAGAGAGAAGTTCATAGTGCTACAGGCCTACCTCAAAAAACAAGAAAAAATGGTAATAAATCATCTAACTCTATAACTCAAAGATTTAGAAAGAGAGCAACAAGAAAAGTGCAGAATGAGCAGAAGGAAGGAGAAAATAAGGATCAGAGCAGAAATAAATGACACAGAGACAAACAAACAAACAAACTAACAAAAAAACAATACAAAAGATCGATGAAATCAAGAATTGGTTCTTTGAGTGGATAAACCAGATTGATGAACCTCTAGCCAGGCTCACCAAGCAAAGAGAGAGGACCCAAATAAACAAAATCAGAAATGAAAGAGGCAAAATAACAACAGACCCCACAGAAATACAAAGGATTGTTAAAAATACTATGAGCAACTCTTTTCTTTTTCTTTTTCTTAATATATTTTATTGATTTTTCAGAGGAAGGAAGAGGGATAGAGAGCTAGAAACATCGTTCAGTCGCCTCCTGCACACTCCTCACTGGAAATGTACCCGCAACCAAGGTACATGCCCTTCACCGGAATTGAACCTGAGACCTTTTAGTCTGCAGGCCGACACTCTAACCACTGAGCCAAACTGGTTTCAGCAGAACAACTCTTTTCCAATAAACTAGACAACCTGGAGGAAATGGATATATTCCTAGAAAAATAAAACCTTCCAAAACTCAATCAGAAAGATTCTAAACATCTCAATAGCCAATAACTATGGAAGAAATTCAAGCAGTCATCAAAAAGCTTCCAGCAAACAAAAGCCCAGGGCCAGATGGCTTCAGAGGGGAGTTTTACCAAACATTCAAGGAAGAACTAAAACCTGTCCTCCTCAGACTATTCCAAAAAACTCAAGAAGAAGGAACACTTCCAAGCTCCTTCTATGAAGCCAACATCACCCTAATACCAAAACCAGATAAAGACAACACAATGAAAGATATTTACAGGCCAATATTCCTCATGAACATAGATGCCAAAATCCTCAACAAAATTCTAGCAAATGGGATTCAGCAGAACATCAGAAAGATCATACACCATCACCAAGTAGGATTTATCCCCGGGATGCAAGGATGGTACAATATCTGCAAATCAATAAACGTGATACATCACATAAACAAATTGAGAGATAAAAATCATATAGTCATATCAATTGATGCAGAAAAAGCATTTGAAAAAATCCAACACCTTTCTTGATAAAAACTCTCAGCAAGGTGGGAATAGAAGGATCATACCTCAACATAATAAAAGCCTTATATGACAAACCCACAGCCAACATCATACTCAATGGGCAAAAACTAAAACCATTTCCCCTAAGAACAGGAATAAGACAGGGATGCCCACTCTCACCACTCCTGTTCAACATAGTACTGGAAGCACTAGTCATTGTGATAATACAAGAAGAAGAAATAAAAGGCATTCAAATTAGAAAAGAAGAAGTAAAACTGTCCTTATTCACCGATGACATGATACTGTCATAGAAAACCCTAACGACTCCATAAAATAATTAATAGACTAAATAAATGAATTCGGCAATGTAGCAGGATACAAAATTAACGCCAAGAAACCTATGGTATTTCTATACATCAATAATGAACTTAAAGAAAGAGAGACTAAAAAAGCAGTCCCATTTACTATCGCACCAAAAAAAAAAATGGGAATAAACTTAACTAAGGAGGTAAAAGACCTATACGTGGAAAACTACAGGACACTGAAAAAAGAGATAGAGGAAGACATAAACAGATGGAAGAACATACCATTGTTCATGTATTGGTAGAATCAACATCATTAAAATGTCCATACATCCCAAAGCAATCTATAGATTCAATGCACTCCCCATTAAAATACCAACGGCATATTTCACAGACCTAGAATGAACTCTCTAAAAATTCACCTAGAATAAAAAGAGACCTCGAATAGCTGCAGCAATCCTGAGAAAGAAGAGCAACATAGGAGGGATCTCAATACCAGATATCAAGCTATATTACAAAGCCACTCTTCTCAAAACAGCCTGGTACTGGCACAAGAACACACATATAGATCAATGGAATAGAATAGAGAACCCAGAATTTGATCCAAGCCACAATGTTCAATTAATATTCTACAAAGGGGGCATGAACATACAATGGAGTCAAGACATTCTCTTCAATAAATGGTGTTGAGAAAATTGGACAGATACACGCAAAAAAATGAGACTAGATCACCAACTTACACCATACGCAAAAATAAACTCAAAATGGATAAAAGACTTAAATGTAAGATGGAAGACAATAAAAATCTTAGAAGAAGCTATAGGCAGCAAAATACAGACATTTGTTGTATGAATATCTTTACTGATACAGCTCATATGGCAGTGGAATCTAAGGAGAAAATAAACAAATGGGGCTATATCAAAATAAAAAGCTTCTGCACAGCAAAAGAAACCATGAACAAAACAACAAGAAAGCCCATTGCATGGGAGAATGTATTTGCCAGTGTTATCACCGATAAGAGTTTAATATCCAACATTTACAGGGAACTCATACAACTTAACAAAAGGAAGATAAATAACCCAATAAATAAAATGGGTAATGAACCTAAATAGATATTTTTGAAAGAAGACAGAAGGAAGGCCATATGAAAACATGCTCCAAGTCACTAATCATCAGAAAGATGCAAATCAAAACGACAATGTGGTACCATCTCACACCTGTCAGAATGGCTATCATCAACAAATCAACAAACGAAAAGTGCTGGTGAGGATGCAGAGAAAAAGGAACCCTTGTGCACTGCTGGTGGGAATGCAGACTGGTGCAGCCACTATGGAGAAAAGTATGGAGTTTCCTCAAAAAACTAAAAACGGAACTCCCATTTGACCCTGTGATCCCACTTCTAGGATTATATCCCAAGAAACTAGAAATACAAATCAGAAGGGATATATGCACCCCTATGTTCATAGCAGCACAATTGACCCTAGCTAAGCTTTGGAAACAGCCTAAATGCCCATCAGCAGATGAGTGGATTAAAAAACTGTGGTCCATCTACACAATGGAATATTACACTGCGTTAAAAAGGAAGGAGTTCTTAACATTTGCAACAACATGGATGGAACTGGAGAGCATTATGCTAAGTGAAATAAGAGTCAGAGAAAGATAAATATCATATGATCTCACTCATTTATGGAATATAATAAATAACATAAACTGATGAAGAAAAATAGATCCAGAGACAGAGAAACATCGATCAGACCATCAAACCTCAGAGGGAAGGTAGGGGAGGGTGGGGGTAAGAGGGAAAGATCAACCAAAGGACTTGTATGTATGCATATAAGTTTAACGAATGGACACAGACAATAGGGGGGTGAGGGCATGAGTGGGGGGGATAGAGGGGGTAATGGGGAATAAGGACACATATGTAACACCTTAATCAATAAAGAAATTTTTAAAAATAAAACATAAAATAAAATAATATATTAAGATTACAATTATTATACTTGTTAATTGTCATTTTATATTGTCTTTGATATGTTATAGGAACAACAAATTAAGATCTAATTTTCCTTGAAATTTCTGATTTTTTTTTCTAAACTTCTACCACCTTCTCATTGTTTTCCTCTCAGGTGCACAAGTATCCAATGCCCTTTTCCTTAGTCATCTGTCTTGAGGATTTTAGCAGAACCCATGGTGAATAAACTCATGTGGGAGACCTTACCATAGGTTTAGAGTTGTCAGTATACAAAAGATAGAGTTTATTTTTGTATTAGTACTTAACAATTATTGTATTATTTTCCATACAAATAACTGCAAAACTATTTTTGCTTCACCTGTATTTTATACTTCCAGACTTGCTCCTTATTCTTCCAATAACATTTCTCTAATCCTTAAATGTTTCTGCTACTGTGCTCCAAATACATTTAAGAATCAATTTGCAAAATTTTAAAGAAACTTTGGTATATAAATAGCACACAAATTTATAGATTAACTCTGGGAAATTGTATCTCCTTATAATATGAAATCGTTTAATTCAGGGTGATAATAAAACTACGTATATGTGAGCCTTCATTTACTAACTTAGTAAAACTTTTTTCTATTTTTAGGTTAGTACTGAATGAAATTAACTTTTTTCTCTTTGTATATCATACTGTTCTTTGATATTTTGAAAAAAATTTTCTCTTTGACAGGTTCTAAATCTAAATTGTAATTGAGCTTTTAATTCTTTATTAGTTTTGTGACTATCTCTTTTACTTCTTATATTATAACTCATATTATTTCCATTGATTCAGGTGATTATCTTGGGATTTCCATGTACAAAGCATATGATGTAAAACTTGTGCTGTCTTTGTCCCTTTGTAATAATTGTACCTATAATGTGGTGATATTTTACCAATTAAGTAGAGTATTTATGTGTTGAATAGTAGAAGTGATTTCAGAATTTCACAGTTTAAAAATTGTGTGTCTGTTGTTTTAAGATAGTCTTTTTCATATGAAATAAATATTTTTTAATTTCTAGTTTTTTAATAGTTTTGAAAAAAATAAATATTATATTCTATCATTATCTACAAAGATCCATTACTTTTCTCTTTCAGATTAACTATCCCTAAATTGGTAAAATAAAACTGCCTTGGTTATGTTATACATATAAAATACTACTTGATTTGATTTCCATATAGTGCATAGAAAGGTTTTATAACTTTATCCATAAATGTGATTGATTTATGTGTGAAATTTTGCTTACTTTTTGGCAACAAAAGTTTAAAGGTACACTAAATATTTCAGAGAGATTTCTATCTATTCCTATGATCTGGAACAATTTAAATAGCATGATAAATTATCAGAATGTTAGGATTTTATAAAACTCTACTCAAAAACATGTGCAAGATGTTGACCACAAGATATTGAAATCTAATTAGCATTCGTATCTAAAAACATAATGCTACTTTAAAAAATGTGAGAAATATTTTCAAGATAACTAAGAGTATAATGTAAAAAACTCTAGATCAAAAGCCAGGATATGTATGTTCTTGTACAAGTTCTACCACTATCTATGTGATTTTAACCAGGTCTCCTTGCTGGTCAGGACTTGAAATATTTATTTGGTAAGTAAGGTAGAAATTGATGACATGTAAAAATATTTTTTGTTATGTGATTTTCCAAAACATTTGATTTTCAATTTTTTGACTTTATTTTATTATTTGCAGTTTACTTCAAATTTTGCTAACCTACATTGTGAAGGCTTGGAAAGATATCCTAGTTTATTGAGGAATGAGTGCATAGTAGCATAAGACAAATGTGGTGTGCTAGGTACCACTGACATCTCTCTCAGTACAGATGGTCAAATAAAAATATGTGGTGTTTGCTGAAAGAACATCAATGTGTCCTTAGGTCTGCCGGGTGGGGGTGGGGGGGGGACAAAAAAACAAAAACAAAACAACAAAAACAAACAAACAAAAAAACAACAACACTGAGCAGTTTGTGTTCCTCCAGCTGACCTTTCTTAATCCAGTTCTTATTTTGCCCTTTATAGTCAAATTTTAATTCACCATAGATGGTGGTGAAGTAAAAAAAAATGTTTTATGTCTCATTTTATTCTTATATCTTTACAACAGTATCTACAGAATGTGAGCTCTTAATTCACATTTTTTCCATCAGTTACTTCATCTCCACAGATGTATGCACAATTGTTCTTTTAGGACTCTGCTCAGCCCACAGATGTCTCTGCAGCTGCTCTCTATTCCAAAGGGGATTTTTTTTTCCCTTAGAAGCAGTCATGTAAGGTTTTCTGTTGTTTTATTTTGTATGTTTGTTTTATTTTTATTGAAAGCACTGTAAATATTTTTTCTTCTGTGGGGGAGAAAAATCTTATCAGAAAGATGGCCTTGAGAATTTCATCAAGAAAGTCCCGAAAATAAAGAGCTATCTGTATTTCTGCTCATTCTTTGAATCCTGCTAAATGTTTTGCATACGGGAGGCCCAAGAACTATAATCACCCAAGAGCTGAATCTCCAGCTCCTGTTTCTATGACTGAATTGATATGCTGAGACAAGGTAAAAATTGTCACAATTAATTCAGGGAAGAAAGAAAAAATCAATCAAACACCTAATTTAGGCAAAATTGTCAATTTGAGAACAGATTGAGGTTTAGGGGGAGGAAATGATTTAAATTGCTGCCTATATTTTCTGCATCCACTAGGCTTATGAACTTTCTATTTTCTTTTTGTAGTAGAGATGACCACATAATTCAACAGAGTGAACCTGATATCACAGCAATTATGCTTTTGTCTGTATTACTCTACAAACCTCTATACATTTGTAGAAGGAAAAAAATTTCCTTCAAACATTACCCATATATTTAGCATCACTGAATATTTAAATAATAAGTGGGCTCACACTGACCCAGAACCCTAATATGACTTACAAGAAAACACAGAGCTGGTCTGATGCTCTGAAAGAAGTTGATGCTCAATATCCTGATAAACAGGTTACCAGCACCACATTCATTGCCCCTATTATATTAAACTCATCAGAGGTTAAAATTGCTAAAGGTCTCTGATGTTAGATCCATAAAAGAATAAGGATTTATTGTTACCTCTTTTTTTATGTGTGTGTATGTTTTCTGGGAGGTTGCGTTTGTTTTGTTTTGAGGAGAGATGGATAAAACACTGGGTAGAACAATTGCTAGGACAATGAAATAGTTTACTTCTTTATGGGAATCAATGCAATGTTAAAGGTCTTTATAATTCAAAATCATGGGTAAAAGGCATTTACAAGATCTAAACAAAAACTTATATAGCAATATTTTTTAAAGTTGGGATGAAAGTAGAAAAACACAGCCCTGCAAATTACAGCTCCACAGATAAGATCTTATGCTTCTATGTCAAAAGGTAGTGATTATATTTCATGGCAAGAGGCACTATGAAAATATTTAGGATAAGTTAGATATGCTTTCATTATTATACATAATAAATAATAGATACATATTTCTATATATGCAGAAATTCTCAATCTTGACCAATCTGGTGTCAAACAGTTACACATCTATATGCAAAAGACATCAATGGTTCATGCCTGAACTAATATTCAAACTACCATTTGTTGGCAGAATTGGATCTTGTGCAGTAGCATAACTTTGGATGTTTGGGCTAAGCTGGTATTAATCTTTCACAAGATTGTTATTGAAGCAGTTTTGTTAGCAAGCATTTTACCAGAAATACACCATATGCTGAAAACCATTTGTTGATTTAAAGTATAAGGGCTTAATTCTCAAAGAGGAAATTTCGATGTGCATAAAGTTACACATTCAATTGTATTTTCCCTGAAATTACCTAGTCATGCTATAAACTGTCAACCACAGAACTCATTGCCTCTTTTTTCAAAGATTTGTTTGCTTGCAAAGATTTAGTTTAATGACATATTTTTCTTTCTTCCTTCATTTTCAACAAATAAAAGAAATTTCTGAGTGTATTTCTGTATAACAGATTTTATAAAATGTTAGACCTACAAAGATCCTCCTTTCACTTTATTCCTGAGAAGGTTACTCATTTTCATCACATATTCTTCTTTTTAATTGAACGATCAACTTTGTAAAATGCTTTGGTAAATGACTTGGAATAATAAATCAACAACTGGTAGTCTATGCAAATAAATATATTACATATATAACATTATTCATATATGATATATAATTTCTAGATGCACTTAGTACAAGTATATTTTAAAAAGACTACTGTTCAAAGTATGAAAAAATTATAATGGCAATCACAACTTTTATCCAATATTACCTTTTCACATTAAAATATGAAGAAGGTGAGGTAACATATATGCTGATTCTGTGAAGATAAAATATTTTGAAGATATTATGTTGCCTTTGGTCTCATTTGCTATAGGTTTATTAGATGTTGCAGACATTTGAGCATTTCCATGTCATCCTTTGTGTGTGTGTGTGTGTGTGTGTGTGTGTGTGTGTGTGTGTGTTTTTAGTTTGCTAATGACAAATGCCTCCTCTACCACCACCACCAACACAAATGAGTAACTTGGATACCAGGTCCTTTTAATGAAGCTTTTAAAACTTGCAAAATATTATTAATCTAATTAGTGATTCATCCTATTTTTATGCTTATATTATTCACCACAAAGAGCCCCCTACAGGTTAAAGTTTAAATGTGGATTACCAGATAAAGTTAGTCCTGAAGAGTTTTCTACGGTGCAAGGAAAAATTAAACTTGCTTTTTACCTCATCTTAGGCTCTGTCATTTAGGTTTTTGCCCTGTTCCCTTGTTCACAGCAAGGATATTAATTTTGCAGTAAAATCTTTAAGCAATTATGCAGATAGCTCTGAAAAAGCAACATACACACAGTGTAAGAGAAGCTTAACAGAAAAATGGGCCCCAGATATTCATTAAAAACAGATGGTTACATTGCCAATAGCATAACTTTGGATGTTTAGGCTAAGCTGGTATTAATCTGCCACAATATGAAGAGAAGATAAAACTACTAGGGTACAAACTACGGATTGCTCCTAGTTTTTGCTTACAAAGGAATACAATGACGATTTATGGCTGCCTTTTTGGTAAATGTCCAAAACCAAAGTAATATATTAATAATTCTGGCTATCACTAAATAATGATACTCATTACAGGACACTAATAAATATGAAGAATCATATAAAAATGTTTACTTTTCTAAAATTGCTTTCAACTACATGAAAGGATCTCATTTAAAATTTTATATTAGGCAATTTTGTTGTAAAAATCTATTGAAAATGAATAATCTTTTAATTAATAAAACACAATTTACATTTATATAATAAAATATTTAAATTTCTTGCATTTTGAGTTATTTGTTAATTGGAAACAGATATTTTCAATCTAAACAAAATCAGATAAAGTAAGGCAGAAAAATACTTGACCAATTCTTCCACATAAAAGCATGGATTATAGAATGGACCTCTATGTGACTGAGCAATTGCAATAATGATAAATATGTGAAATATTCAGTGTATAGCAAAAATAGGTTTAAAGTTGTTCATATGGAAAACAATATAATAATCTATAATAATAAAAGCATAATATGCTAATTAGACTGGATGGCCGAATGACCTTCTGGATGACATTAGGGACAACCTTCTGGACAAAGCCGGGGTTGCGAGGGCTGAGGCAAGCCACTGTGGCTGCAAGGGCCAAGCCCCTTGCATGAATTTTGTGCATCAGGCCTCCAGTTAGTAAATAATTATATAAAAATATACTTTGTTTCACATACTCACAACTATAAACCTACTGTTGCCCCATTCTGTGTATTTATTTATAGAATTTACAAGGTAAAATAGTGAATAATGTCATACCTAAGACTGTACATATGTATATATTTTTGCATATATATGTAAAATGAGGTAGAAGAGTTACAATGAATTTCAACCCAACTTTGTTTTGTAGGAGAAATTCTACCAACTAGAGAAACATTTTCACATCAGAATTGATGTGATGTGGACTGAGCGATAGCCATACCATCATGGAAACAGGCATATTTATTGTTGCTCTAAGGCCTAGTGCGAGCATCTCAATGATATTTTACTACTTTGTCAATGTATGTTTGAAAATGGTCTTTGTTACCACTAAAGAGTTTGTTCTCCCTATTGGGTATTGGCCATTTTTAATATAAAAAATGCATATCTATTGTGAGAAAAAATCTAAATAGAGACACTAAAAAAAAAGTTCAGATCATCCCTAATCCTATTACTTTGAGATGACTAGCACTATTTTATATATGTTTTCAATATATTTAGATGCATACTAGTATATTGAAAAATTTAGATCTGTGTATTTTAAAATCTGCTTTTATTTTCTGAACTATCTATATAATGATTTAATTTTATATAAGACATTATTCTACAACCTCATATTACTAAATCCATAACCTAAAATTTACTTTACTAGCTCCCTATTGATAATAAATGGTTTCAAACAATTTTTATTACTAAAAAATTACAAAATTCATTTAGCATTGATCATCTGTCATTGTCCCTGTTTCATATATAGATAAAAATTTGTTTTGGCAAAACTATATTCATGGAAAGAAGCAAGTTCAATTGGCCCTTTTTATTAATTCAATTTTTAAGTGCATTTACAGTCTGGATATTATATCCTATTGCTAATGGAAATAACCACATTGCTTTAATAATCCTGAACTAGCTTTTCAAATTAATCTAATTTCCATCATTCCTGCTCATTTTTCAATCATGCTCTGTGTTACAACCATGCAGATCACTTGCCATTCCTTCAGCACACCCTCTATTCTTAAATACCAACAAACCTGTGAAGATTTGATTCTTCCAGATAGCCATGGATCTTCTCCTACATATATACCCCAATGAGTTGCTTTCTATTTGTGAGAAAAGTGTTTTGGTTTTTTTTAATATCTCTTTCGCAATGGATTGTGAGTAACTTTAAGGAAGCTATATTTTATTCATTTTTGTATTTCCAATACTTGTGTAGAGTCTGACAATAAGTAGGAATTCTGTAAGTGTTCATTAAAATAAGTAATGACTGAGGACATCTTGACAAGAAGAGGAATAAAAAATAATGCAAAACAGAAGGATGGCTACTTTCATTAAGTCCTGTCCAGGGCTCAAATTCCTGTGGCCTCAATGTCACTTTAAAGGATGAGAAGACATAATATACACAGTGTAGACTGCTTTACTCCCCCTTTTCACCATTGTGAACAGACCACTTGTATCTGGACTCACACACACAAAAAAAACCGAAACTATTGGGCCTGATTATGTGGGGAGTAAGGGAAGGAGGTTATATTTTGAAGCAAAGGGAAGAAGAGTCGGAATAGTGATTTAATTGGATTGAACAGTCTCTGTGATGACTGCCAGGCCCTAACCTTACCAGCACTCTTCTTTGAGCAAGGGGAGAGGGAGTAACATGATTATCCTTACTCTAAGTGCCAATACAGAAGAATTGAATTCATGTGTTCACACTCATTTGTAATTATTGAATATATAATTTGTAAAACACTATGTTAGCTGCATGTATTTGTGGCAATGATCAGTGGCTCTATATACTTTTTTGCTCTACCTGCCTTGTGAGATAGTTTTAAAGAGAGACCTAGGAAGTCAGAAAGAAGGAATTTTGGTTCAGCCCAAAATAGAACTGGAATGGAACAGGATTCCTCAAAAAGGAATGAGCGTCTCATTAATGGAAAGGGCCAGTAAAACAACCTACTGATGTGGGAAAATAGTACAGAGAGCTGTTCTCTATTGTTTGCAAAATTGCATTCCACAATTTCCAAACTTCTTCCAAATCTATAGTCTGTGAACCCATGTAACTAACTCTCCATTTCTTTTCCAAAGTATTGGGTGTGATTGATGTAAAGATTTAAAGTAATATCATTCATTTTCCCTTGTGCTTAAGTATGATTGGTGTCATATGCCAAAAAGCCTCAACTAATATAATAATCCCATTTATGAATATTTTTCATGTGTTTATTATTTTTCTTTCTAATTGAGAAATTAGCCAGACCCCATTATGCTACTTTTGAATACACTATCTAGATTAAACTTGGAAAAAATTAATTATATATCTAGGTCTAGTTATAAGCTTAAAGAGAAATAAGGAAATAATTTTTTAAAAAGTTTCAACATTGAGTCAAGAAACCTTGACTCAATGTTGAAATTTTTAAAATAATATTTCCTTATTTCAAGATTATTTTTTTCTATGTTGGTATTTCTCATAACACATGAGATTAAACAGTCTAGTAATAAAATTCAACTGGCATATATATAAAAATAATTTCTGTGATAATATTTTATTTCAGTGCTACCAAATTTTTTTTGAGGTTAATATCTTTTGACAGGAAATGAACAGAGCATTAAAACAATATGCAGCTAGACATCATATGAAAATTTAGTGTATTTTCCTCTGAGGAAATTTTCTTTTGCAGATACTTTAAACTTCTTGGTAAGTAAAAAAAAAATGTTATGTAAGGTTTAAAAAGAATACCTATAAAAAGACATAACAAACAAGTAATGGTTGAAACACTATAATTAATTGAAATTGTTTTTATTAACTATTTATGGGTGTTTTTATGTTCTGAGAATTCAACTTCGAATATGACCAAAATGTCTACATTTAAAGAAATAATGAATTATTTAACACATTCTGTATGTGGGCCAGATAATTTGCTCTGATGATGGGGGCTCTGTGCAAATAAGAAAGAGATCACTTTTCCAAGTGGAAAACACATAAATGTATTCCATCCAAGGACACTAGCAACACTCCAAATTCCACTCAACTATACCAAACACACCTATACATGCGCAGCAACTCACTCATATGTTTTGACAAAACAACCAAAAGTACATTTTGTATTGACAGTAGTAAGAGTTTCAGATTTATGTTAATAAGAGACTCAGAAATTTCTACTTTCATATTATTCTTTTATTTATGCAATTAGTTATTTTACTATTTAATTAATATTTTAGTTGAACCCACCTTGTTGCAAATGAAATTTGATGACACTCATATGAAGAAATAAGTGGAACTTGAAAGTACTTAGTTTTTCATAGCTTGTTTTTCTTCCTTTTTATGAAAAACTTGAAGATAAATAATATCACCAAATGAATGCAAATCAAGGTATTTAGAAAAAAATGAAAAAGTTTGAAAGTGCTATTTAAGTACTCTACTTATTTTCATCACTATAATTATAACTCAGCCTAAAATAATTTTAAAACTATAAAAGAAATACATAAATGATTGTATAAATACATATATGTATTCACAATAAGATTATTGTATTTGCCCAACCTTGCCCTTATCAGAGAAGCTGTCAGTTGAATTCTTTAGGAGCCACTGGTCACACTTCACATGGCATCACTTCTGCATTCTGGGCACCAAGTGTCTGGTGTGGTGGAACAGGAGAAACAGAAAAAACATAACCTTCCTTATGGCCACAGTGCTTCCCAAGAAGGCAGGCTGTGACAAGCTTCCATGAGACCAACTTCAGAGCTGTTGCTGTCCACAGCCTGTGTGCAGATCCTAACTGAGAATTTAACAACTTCTCCATACAGCCAGGAGAAAAGCTACGTACAGTGAAAATGCTAACTAAAAAGATGTTGTATTTCAATTTCAATTCTAACTACTTTCAAGTCTAACTGCAGAGAAGTTGTCTTTCACACTTTTAAAGAGCAGCTAAATCAAATATCCTAGGAAGATACAAATGAAAAAAAGAAAAATTATAAAGTGCATGGCGCCCAGAATGCTATAAGTAATGTTGGATTTAGCTAATAAGGTTTTTACAATTTCTAGTTTGAATTCTATTGTTAAAAATCTAAAATGTCTCTGTAGGCCAGGCCTCTACCTTAACCATGTGAATCTAGATGATGCACTATAGAGAGCAAGGGCGGACATGAAAGGAGAGCTCAGGCCTCAACAAAAGGACCAGGGCCACTCAACCATCACTGTCTCCAATAAAGCCGGCTCACTCTTCAGTCCTGGTTTTTTAAGAGAACTTATGAATTTGAATTTTAATGTAAAACCTAAGTTTCAAGTGTTCTGAACTAATTTAATAATAAGAATTTTACAAATCATATAGGACAGATAATACATGCTCTCGTGTTGCATTCAGATAAAAAAATGTGTCTTCCTACTGGAAATTCTGAGGAAATGAAGGCTGGGCTTCAAAATATCACATTTTGTGCCTACTACTGTTCCACAGCTGTATAAAATAATTAGACTTAGTTGGCAAAGCATCTTTGATTTGGTGCTAGAATATTATGATGTTTGCCAAGACATACCACAGTAATGTTCCATTGTATTTCATGATGGTGTTTGATTAAAAATACAGATAGAACAATCAATTGGGTAAAAAATTTACTTTTATCTTTCCACTCCTTTTGTTACAGAATGGAATTTGTTAGTTTAAGTGGTCTGGTTACCGATTTGGAAACAAAGCCTTTAGTTTTAATTTATCACAAAAAGCATGTGAGGAGCCACGCTATTATTATTTTTAATAGCTAAGGAAAGATAAAAGTAACACAGACGTAATTATAACATGAACAGCTAACATTTATTTGCTGAATATTTAGCAGTGTGGTCATTTTAAGCAATTGTATGCAATATTTTATTTAATGTCCACAATAACCTTAAGATATAAGTAATATTATTAATTTCATTTTATATTTAGAAAATATAAATCATTTGATCAAAGCCACACAAATGGTAAGTAGAATTTAAAGCAAGGCAGACTAATTCTAGAATGAACTTTTATGCAACAAGTTCTGTTGCTGCTATTGATATTACTGCTAGTTACACTGAAACCTTCAAAGAACCAGATGCTCTCTCATCATCTCAATAGCCCTATGTAAAATAAGTTATATTCTTATTTGTAGACAAGAAACTAAGGCTCCTGGAGGGTAAGTAATGTGCCCTTGTTTAAAGAGTGGAAATATGGGGCGTAGTCTCAGGTCTGATGCCCTTGGCCAGGCGTATTTCAACACATCACAGTGTTACCGTCATATAAGAGTTTCAAATACATTCTTCTTAAACAAAACCTAAACCACTCCTCTTTCAGTTAAAACCAACACCCTTTGGGTTCATATTCAATATTGATACTGATTAATTGGGTAAAATATTGCTAATGAATTAAGCCTTTTAAAGTTCATAAAAGCTCAAGATTTCTACTTACTTTCAAGATTAATAACCTTTTTCTTTAACCTCAGTTATTAGTTTTATATATTTGATATTTTTTATTCATCTCAAAACATACATCTGTTATGATCTAAAGATTTTTAAACGATGTTTTTGCCCTACTTAATACCTAGATTTCATTTTTTTAATATGAGCAAAGTTTTATGGAAAGGATAGTCTTTTGAAGTCAGAATTGAAAGAAAAAGACATTGTATTCCCTTTCAATGATGATGATTTTTAGCTTAATTTTTGTGTGTTATTCTGATTTTCTAAGCTATACTTTTAAAAAATAAACATTTTGCTTAGTAATTAACAATATTTTATTACTGCTTAGAATGTGAAAACATAACAAAATTGTAATTAATGTATGTGATTTCTTTTTTATATTCTGATATATAATTTTGAAGAATTTCACTTTATCTAGGTTGTGCATAGTCAAATCACATAACTTAGAATAATTTCAAGTATCTAGTAAATAAAGTTTATCTATATATTTATACAAAATACTATAAGTGTCAGGTAATATTAAAGAAGATTTAAAATACAGTAGCAATATCTTTCTACTTTATTAATTGGCTTCCACTCAATTGCAGGAGATTTACTTTTAAGTACAGCTACAATTTCTCAATCAATTTTTATGATTTAAAAATGTTGTACTTTGACTATAGACATCTACACATATATGCCTGGAGAGATTTACAATTAAAATTGAACTAGCAGCAACTTTCAGTTTTTCATACCAAAAGCCAATGATACAGAGCTGTGGGAAAATTTGATAAAACAAACTCTAAGACTCACAACTTAAAAGCTTAGATTTTCCTTCTCCCACCCCATAATGTTGACCTTGGTCTGGTCTGTTCCTTTCTAATTGTTTTAACGACATTCTCCTTCATGGATGATGGTTTCTTATTAAATTATTTATTGACGTGGCTGACACTAGTTGAATAGATTCATTTAATTTCAGAAGTTGTTGGAGTCTAGTTCACTGGCAAAAAAAAATCCTCTTTAAACTCTTTAAAAGACAAAAAAGCATCACCTTTTTTATTTTAGCTCTTTTAAAGCATTTAATAAAGCATGAAAAGATATGACATCAATCCTACTAAAATACAAGGGAAAATGAATGATGTTACTGTAAATCTTTACATCAATCACACCCAATACTTTAGAAAACAATGTAGTTTTGTTTGCATTTCAGAAGTGACAAACAACTCTTGTGACTGGCTTAACATAGTCACTTTCTATTAGTGAAGACCAGAAGCCAGTCAGAATTAAAATGTGGCTCTGCGTTGCTAGGCAGCAGAGTTGTCTTGACATGGTGGTTAGTTTCCTTTTCACTGAATGACAACAGTGAAATGAAAGAAGTTTTGAAAAACTTGATAATGGTTTTCAAAGGCTGAGGATAATTAGTAGAGCTCACTTGTGCAGCACTGTGGGGAAACTTTCAGGCGGCCATGAGAGGGACTGTCACTAAAAATTTAAACTCTTGTACACAAACTTGACCTAGAATCTTCTCCAGGTTTCGGCGGTTCATTTCAGAACACCCTTCTGAGACCAAGGGGTGTTCGATGAAAGCATTAAGACAGATGGGTAAAGCCCAAAGGAAGAAAAGAATCAATAGTTGTGATTTAATCCATTGGTGAAAGGGAGGAATTAAGTAAAATCGTAAAAATGAGAAATGTGTAAAAGAACTTTAGTTAACACCTATAACAAAAATGTTTTCATTGCACAGTTAGTTGCAATTGAGCAGACACTCAAATCAAATGTAGAAAATAAAGGTAAAGAAAAAACACATTTGATTTACTGTGCAAGGGATAAAATAAAAGCCCTGATTTTATTATTTTTAGTATTCTCCAGTTCCATTCAGAAAAATATCCTTGACATAACTCCCAAAGCATCTGGTAATAATTACAATTTAAGCTTTTATTGTCTGTAGTAATCAAATATAGCATATATTTAACAAAATGCAAATAAACAAAAAAACCCAAGCAAACAAAGAGCACCCACAGAAAATACACATTGCTCACTATCGCATCTGAAACTAGCTAATGCGATAGCATTTTGTTTAGCCACCTTTGTTATTAATTTACCCAGAATTTAAAAAAACTGAGCAAAACGGACTCATGTTGAAAGAAAGGACCAATTAGTGTTGGATTAACATTCATGGTTATTTACAGTTGTTTTTGTACTTGTTCTTGTGCTCTGACTTCCTAAAATTTCACAACCCAAAGATTTAGAAAAATGGGGTTGTTTAGACCCAAAGTGCAATAAAGTGGCTGTGACCATTGTGTAGACACCACCTCTCTCATTATACCCTCTCAATCAACACTCAGTACACAGGAAACCGCAATAAAGCCCATCTGCCACGGTTAATCTGCAGGCAGACCCACACCTATGTCTATGCCCCTTACTCTATAGCCTTATTATTCTCAGATCCAAAGCTTCATAAGAGATCAGCCAAAGTCCATTAAAGTAAATAATAGCTAGAAATGACAGGCTTAGCAAAGATTGGGAGGAAGTTGAAGACCAATCTGAGCTCTGAGCTCTGATTAATAGAGAAAAGCATTAGGAGAAAAGGGGAGAAAAATGACCTCAGCCTGCTCCAAAGAATTCCTGAACCTTCGTTGTTAGGGCAAGTGCTACCATCTGAGACGTTAGTGATCCTTGAATTTCCTTCACTTTGATGCAGCTCAAATGGGAAAATTTTGAAGGTTCAGCAAGGCCCCGGACCTCAGCTGGAAAGCTGTCTGGAGTCAACCCTGTCAAAATTCTCTTGTGTAAGAGAAAGCCTTTATTAGCTAGATTGCAACAACAACAATAACAACACTCACAAACGCCCTAAACAGTCTCATAAGGAGGGGCCTCTGCTAGAGATTGCAGACACCTTTATTATTTCCTTGCACATAGTCATTTTTTTAAAGTCTCCAAATAGATGTAGTTAAAATGAAAATTAATGCCTATTAGGGACTAGGTGAATTTAATCTGCTGGTAGGAAAGTGTGTGTGTGTGTGTGTGTGTGTGTGTGTGTGTGTGTGTGTGTGTGTAGGAGGCAAGTATTCAACTATTTATCCAGTTTCATCTTGAAATATGATATTTCAACATAAAAAAATCCTTCGCAATCAATTCAAAATTTATTTAGTCAAGACAGAATAATAAAATGCTTCAGTTATTTCAACTGTGCATTTTATATAAATTGACCAGAAAAAAATTCCAAATTATTTGCAAAATGTTTTCTCTTCATCAATTTAAAAATTATTTTCATATCCTCTGTTTGACATATTTCTTAATGATAGGAGCCCAGGCTGTGTTATCCCCTATATCCGTGTCTTTTGTCTTCAAATGAAACATTTTTGAATTTTGGAACAGCTCTTAATAGTCCTTTGAAGAGATATATACCTGGTAGACCTATTTGTGATGGGGAAAAACTCATTTCAAGTCAGTTCTATTCTGAAAAATGTATTTTCTTGTAAAAAAAATACCACATTGTTTATGAAATGTAGATTAAAATTGGAGTAGTAGAGAGAGAGCAAAACTGTGAAGTTCTTTAAAGTTAGATTTGAAAAATAACAAAGACCCTGCTTTCAAAAACACAAGTCTGAAGGGAAGAAAGCATTTGGCGGAGGCAGGCAGGTATTGGGAAAGCCCTAGTGATTTCTCAGGAAGATACTATGGGTCCAGATGAGGACTTGATCTCAAGAAAGCTCACCTTTGAATGTATTCCTCATTCAAGTTTATGTTGTAGCATGCAATTTTCATAAATAAAATAAAGAGGCAATGCGAAGAACCATGGTTAGAATGATGGTTCTTCAAGGATATTGCTGATGACTTGGCTAATGCACAGTTGATGTGAAAATGGTACAATTTTCATATTTTAATCTTAAGTGGAACAAGAAATGACAATTATGAAAAGACAAAATAGATACCACCAACAGCTGTAATTGCTATCTAGGCTGCTCAAAGATGGGCAAGAGACACAGTAAATCAATATTAAGTTCTTCACAAACACAGGTATCACAACAAGAACATCATATAACATCATTATAAGAAAATTCTATTACAGTTTGGACAGTTGTAAAGAATACAGCATGAACACTCGGAATGTGAGGCTTAGTTGTCCTCTGCAGCTTCAGCTGGTATCTTAGAGGGGAAAAATCCCTTGGAGTTATGGCTGTGTATTTAGTTAAGTATGCAAACTGTGCAGTCTTCAGTAAATGAATTTGATCTTCCTTTTTAGAATTTAAAATGGTAAGATCATCAAGGGTTAAATGGCTCTGTCATAAGTAATTATAATAAGTTGAAGTTCAGTTGTTTTAACACACTGGAATTTGGGGAAATGCTTTTGTATGTAATACTACATCCTAAGATATATTATGTAGTGCTAAAGAATTAAACTGGTGGGTTAAGAAATCGGCTAAACTTAAGAAAAATGATTAAAAGGTAAAAGCATGGTATAAATGTAATTAAAAGAATGAAAATTGAAATTGCTCAATGCAAAATGCAAGCCTTAGTAATGAAAATGAAATTTTGAAAAGCCAATAGACAAGGAAAGAAACATACAAACATTTGAGGAAAAGATATAAAAAGGTAACAAATATGTACAAAGAGATTGGTCATAAAATCAGAAGAAAATGCTTGCTTTTATAATTATAGTTTTTTAGGCTAATACTTTAAATACTTATGAAAAGCAGGTCTGATTTTATGCACATGTTCCTGGAGATATTTGTTTCCTCTATGGGCAATGAAACAACAATCAGCACAACATTTTCTTTATCAATTCTTATTGCTCTTGTGCACTTGTTCATAAATTATTTATGTACTTATAAAATTGGAGAAGTATATTACATTTCAGTTGAGCATTTAATATTTGTAAGTAAAATAAAATGTTTAAGATCTATTTATTCCTTTATCTTCTTACTCGTTGCCATACTGAGCATTGTTTGAAATCACAGAATCTTTCACAGCTATACAGACATGCAATAGAAAAGAATTACTTCTCACCATAATTTTCTAGTTGATATAGAAATGCTTTAAATGTGAAACTAAATGTGAATGATTTGAGAATGATTTGAAACCGAAAAATAAATAGTCTATTGATAAAAAATGAATAGAATCAAATACCTTTGGTGCCTATGTGACAATGAAAACAACAACAAAAATAAACAAAACACCCATGGGTTACTATGAGGTTTTGGCATGTTTATCGGTTTTATCTCCCTTGAACATTTCCTTCATGTTATCATTAAATTCAAGGCATTCCTAAGTTACTTTATTATTTATACAAATAAAAAATTAAATGTCCATATAATTTAGTTTACATACCTGTGGAATATGCTTCTAAATAGTTATATGCATGCTATTATGTATATTATAGCATAAACTGGCCCATAAATATTATCTGAGATAACATGCATAAAGAAGCACCTGCATTTTATGGCCTTGAAAAGGCAACTGAAATTTTAATTTTATTAATGGAAAATAAAACTTTTGATAGTAAATTCACCATGTCAATACATAATAGTATTATTCCAAATGCTCTTCATGAACTCGTATACTGTAATTGACGTGTTATGAATTTAAATATGAAAAAATGTATTTGGGGTGTTCATGTTGCCATCAACACTTAAAACTATTATTTTCTGTCCTTGATAGCAGAGAAGAATATTCAAAATGAAAAATACTTTTCTACCCTTTTACTAAAGACTCGGAATAGGATATTACTTGATTTCTACAAAAATAATAATCTTCAAAAAATAAATATATTGTTGAAAAGTTAAGGCTTGTGCACTAACCACAAGGTGTCTCCAATCTTCAAATTTTCTAAATTCTTTTCCTTATCCCATCTCCATATTTCAAGAGAGTAAACCTATATGATCACATTGAAATATTGGAAAGGTCAAAAACACTTTTTCAGATATAAATTAAAAGTGTATATTTTAGAAGGGACATTATTAAACTTAAGTATATACATATGTAATATTATATATACTATTATATACAAGTCATAGTTATATATTAGATAATTATGTAGACTACATTATGCTTATAATATAGTACATACTAAATAAGAATTTACTAGTTATTTTATGAGTTTATGTTTGGAACCTGGCCTCTTAAAAACAGTGACAAAATAAAAAAAAAACATTTTAATATCAAAGCTCAGTTTAGTTTATTTATCCATGACTAAGATTTAATTTTTAAATAATTATATCAGCCACTACAACAAGCTACTTCAAGGGAAAAATTTTTCAGAGTGGACTATACACATCTGCAAATATCCACAAATATAACAAACTCCTGGTTTTTACAAACCAAAGCTATTGGTGAAAAGTAATTACTAAAGCTCATCTCATTATGACATATGAATATGTAGCTAAGAATAAATCTCATTTAAAAATTCCCATTATAGAAAGTTTTTCTAGTTTAAGGCAGTGGTATGTTTATTTCTCTCTGTACTGAGAGACAAGTGCGTGTGCGTGTGCGTGTGTGTGTGTGTGTGTGCGTGTGTGCGTGTGTGTGTGTGTGTGTGTGTGTGTGTTTAATGGGATGCTGTTTATGCCCCTGTATCTTACCACTCTGTCTCTGGATAACAATCACAGGACCCAGATGCTAAGGGTAAGTGATATTTTCCCACAAGCGGCTTCTGGCTCCTTGGCAGACGTGGTAGGCAGTTGTGTTGGCAGCCTCTGCCCTGCTGCTGGCTCTCTTGTGTGGCTTTGCTGTTGGAGGAATGCCTGGCCTGCCCTGTCCTTCTGGATACCATTTCCCTCTGACAGCCCTTGGGTTTTGTGAAGCTTTACTCTGTGCAAATCCCTTGTGCAATCCCTGGATGAACTCTCTAAAGGCAAAATAGGCCTTTCGTTATGGTCATGTGTAATGATGATCTGAATTGCTGGTTCAGGTACTCAGGAGCACCCAAACATCAAACCAAACTTTTCCAATTTTTGTAGCTAATTTGTTTTCATTTCTGTTCTGGTTTTCACCCTAAGCACATTGTATCCTAATTTAATTGCCAGGGTGTTGGCCACATAATTTTGCATAAATATTATTCTTTGTGATTTTCATGTTGTAATTTATGTGATTTTTAAAAGTCCTTTGCTTCCTCATATTCATTATCATTAATAATTATCAAATATTTTATCAGATTATGAATAAGAACCTAATGAAATATCTCTTGCAAGAAATAAAAAGGAGGAATTTTGCAATTTTACCATGTGCAATTGGGTGATGAATTATTTAATGAAATAAAGAGCATGCTTCGGATATTGATACTGAAGTAATACTTCATTCCCTGCATGCTTGTAATCTGGATGACATTTTGAAGCATGCGCTCAAGTTGTACAAACAAAGGCACACAACAGAGCCAAAGATGGTTTCAAAGACACCAATATAACTGTCTACCACATAATTTGTGAGACATCTCACATGTTTCTTCATAGTGATATCACAAAAGTAGTCATAAATGTGTATTATGGATTAAATGATCTGCTAGTTTACCATATGCCTGACCACTGTCCCCAAGGCTAAACAATATCTGGGGGACCAATAGACATTTTTTCTTTATAATCTGAAATATCAATAAAGATCCCGAGTTTTCTAAAAGAAATAAGCACATTTTGGATTGAAATACCTATTCCAGTTAAACCCAGTTGAAACTCATTACTTGTTATTCTGCCATTTTTATTTCATGTGACTGTAAAATCCAGAATTATTGATACGATGTTTTATAGTTTAACAAGTAATTTACTACTCATTCAAAACAAAAATGAAGAAATACTATCTAGGTATTATAGGGACCTTCAGATATTAATCTAAACAATTTCTCATGAAATTCTTCATGTGTTATGTGAAGAAGTAGAAATTATCTGATGTGCTATGTGATAATATAAATTAAGAACAAATATAATTTAGAAAAAGGATCATTGGAGCCTCACAGATAAATAAAGATCATTATCTTTTCTCAGTATCTGTGGATCTGTATCGGTAAATTTTGTTTTTAATGTTGGATCCTGCCTGATGCACAGAGTGTATTCTTGTCCAGAGTTTTGCAAACTGGGAGAGAACTAACTCAGTGGAGAAATTATCACATTCCAACATGATTCCAGTATTTCTCTTTATTTGATAAATGCGTGTCTGGGAGAGTATTTCTAGTCATAGCAGCATAAAACCTCAAAGGTTGTTGACAACTGGTTACTATGAAGTATATACTTATCTTTTGATTCATAGATATACTTTGTTCTTTCTGAAATATAAAACAATTAATAAGCATGTAAGGAATTTTCAGAAAGTCTGTTGCAAAATTTTGGTTTCTTATTTTCTATGCTATGTAAGAACCCAAAAGTTTGTAATTGCATATCTATATACTACTTGGTGTTAATTTAAACCACATTTCCCTGCTAGTAACATTTTTGTTTCATAATTATTTACATTATACTGTTTTAGTTTTTTTTCTCTCACCTGAGACATTGTTGGGAATGTATAGTTTTATGTTTGAAAGATCTAAAAACATAATTTTAAATAAGGAACATGTATACCAATAGAGTCCCTGGTAGTGTTCTCCAAAACAATAAACAAAGAAAACTAAAACTATTTTTTGTTTTCTTTTTACCAATAGGTGTCACTGTTGGGACTATAGGGTAGTGATCCCAATACATCTAACCATTTACTTGAAAGATCTTACATTATCTATATAATCCAGAAAGTAATTTATTGAGTCATACTAACCAAACTTCCTTATGAAAATTGCTTGACTAAAATTTTACCTCAAATAAACATGAAACCATTTGAAATATGAAATCACCCTACTGAAAATATACTAAGAATCCTAGGGTGAAAAGTATCAATCAGTCACTGCCAACAAAAAATAACTCATGCAATTTTTGAAGACAATTTGAGTTGTATCCTAGTATGATTGGATTTTAAATAATATTGAATATAAAAATATAAATGCCGAAAAATAAGAACAGAATTTGGATTTCATCTTTTGAAAACTTTCAAAGTTAAAGGACACTTGTGGAGTCAGGTCATTTTTTCCACAGAGCCAAAAAATACCTAATTTCCTTATACAGAAACAGATCACATGCATCTTTATCCCAGGAAATGTTAAAATAATTTTAAACTTCTGGTAAAAAATGTTTCGTTTCTCCACAAAAATTACTACAAAGATCAGTGAGGTTACTCTTGGCCTAATTTGATTTAAAAAAACATGCTGCAATGATATCTTCATGTTAAATTACACTTGAAGACTATTATTTGGTTCATATTTCTTTACTATAAGTAGGAAATCTTGGCAGTACAATTTTGCTTTGCAATTAACAAAAATAATTTTTGAATGTTTTAGTTTTACCTGAAGATTTTATTTGAGTTTTTTTGCTAGTTGAGAGAAATATTTGGGTATGTGTGTAAATAATGTACACCATCCAGCCCCCACCCCCTACACACGATGTTAAGAAATACAATTTTCTATCAGAATGGTTTAAGCCTTAAACTTACATGAAAGTATTATGTACAGATTTTTTTTTAAAGATTACCCATTATTTCATTGTTGAATAATCTTAAAATATCTCAGCATGTTCAAATTCAAGCAGTTCATTCATCAGAGCTTTATGGTCATTTTATTAACTGAAAAACAACTAGTTAGACATGACAACTTTCAAAGTGGCAATGCCATTATTCAATGTTTTTTACAGTTTGTTCATTGGTGATTCATCTTGTGAGCAACTTTTTCCAATAAAAGCTGAAAGTCATTCTCTTGCTTTCTTTTTCAGAACAGTTTGGCATGGACAACTGCACAGAGAGAGATTCGCCAGCAGAGGCCTCTCTAGATTTACCTTCTGATTTTAAGAACAGAATCAGCTGCAGTTAACACAGCTACTTGAAAGAATCTCATTGCATAGGGAAAAAGATCACTCTTTAATGCCCTTTTAAGTTCCATGATGTTGATTAATGTTGCCCTTTACATTAATGATGTTTCAAGTAAAAGAAAACAAATTTAAAATGCATCAATTCTATTGAGGATGCATTAATTAGACAGAGACTTTACCATATGCTGTGGCTGGAGGGTTTGCTGGCCTTTCTCTTGTAGTTACCTGTGTAAAATCCACCCTATCCTCTACATGAATGCCCAAGCTGAATAGCCATTTGAATGAAGGCTTTAGTTTGATTCGCCATACAAGGGAGACTGTGTCACTGTGTTTTCTTTCTAGGAGTCACTAAGTGATTTCTATATCAGTTGTCATGGTGATATCGCAAAGCAGGGGAAAATGGGGGCAACTTCAGGCTTTCTCCTCATCCTCTGCACTAAGATGTTGTTAGCAAGCCTATAAAACATTGAGCTTTCTCTAGGCCTTCTTTTTGTTCTCTGATTGTCAATAAAACTCATTTTAAGGGTAACAAGGACATCTAAATGTCATCTGTCACAGTGTTAGAGAGATTAAGTTTGTTTAGGGACTTGTGCTGGACAAAAGCCACTATTTGTTCCGCAGATACAAAGCAGTGTTGGCTATCACCACTCTTGATTTAGAAGGAGGCCCAGAGACCATCGAGGAAATATCATCTCAGTTGCAGGTGACAAAGAGGCCTTCTTGACATGACAGCACTAAAGAACAGAAAATTAATTATGGTTTTGAATGAATCTGCAGTTCCGTTTCCCACAACCCTTTGTAGATATCCCAAGCCTGAGGTCTCCTCTTAGACAGAGGTGTGAAAATAGCTCTTGAGTGCCACAGGCCTGTATAAAAACACGACACACACCTGATCGTCCTTGAAAGAATGATAAAAGAGAGAAGAAAGGTTTTGCAAAGGAAGTCCAATAATAATATGTGCTGCATTAATTCAGCATTTGCTCAATAATGAGGCTAAATGGAACATACAGATTAATGAAGACATTGTTGTTATTAAAATCAAATCCTGTGGTTCATATACTTTTCTTAATAATGAACATTGTGGCTATTGGAGAGGAAAAATGGGATTTTTTTCTCCATTAATTTGGCACACATCCCAGATCTCATTCAACCAGAACCTATCCTCTGCAAAATGCAGCCCTTGGCCTTTATGTGTTTTAGTCTTTCTATTTTTTAATCTGTGTAAACTTGAAGGAAACAATATTCTCTTTATGAAAGATTTGAAAAAGTGAACCTGAAGCCTAAGTAATAATTAAATAATTTTAAAACTAGAATGTATATTCCAACATACAGGATGATTAGGAAATATATTAAATCATATGCTTATAAGAGGGTGTTCACATCACATCTGTCTGCACTATGGAAACTGGTGCAGTATCTGGGGCTTTTAAGGTCTGGTCACATCAATGCATCTCAAATACTATCTTATAGAAAATATTCATAGTAGAGAGGGCCATTATGTTAAAGAATAGATAATCTGCTATAAATGTTGGGCAATGGTAGATTCTTTATTTGCAATTTATTAGAAGCTAACAATTTGGATATTCTTGAAGTATGAGTGAAAGCAGAATCCTATGACTCATTTTCTAATATCCCTGTGGACACCTCCACATGTGACACAAGTATATTTGCAGAAGCACAACACTTGGACCAGAACTCACATATGAAAGGACAATGATAAACCTCTCTTGATCAGGGCTCTGGGGTGGAATATCTACATATTCCGTAACTCATGCTTTCTCCAATAAATTTGAAAATTAGACTTTAATCAAATTGAAAAAGCGGTCTGGGTGTACAGCCATAGATGTTGTAAAATTTCAGCTACTGGACATATTCTATTTTAGTTGTATATTTGGCAGTTTATTATGAAAAAAAAAAACTTATAAAGGTCAGGAACTCGAATTGTCAAAAAGCAAAACCAAACACTTCGTGGAAGCTGCACAGTAACAGATCTGCAGGCATGCCTGTAATTTTAAACATATGTAACTACTGAAAGGAATTAAAATTCCTGGAACAAATAACCACCAAGTTCAGTATGATTATTTTTTAAAGATAGAAAGATTGATTCTACACAAACTAATGAAAGCAAATACAACTTGAGATGTTGTTAAATCAATATTATGGGCTTAGATGACTTTTGTTTCATATCTTAATAGCTTGGTCACTTGTTATTCATTCAGCCTCACACCAGACACCAGTGTTATGAAGGACAAAACTCTCGGGGCATTTTGAATTTAATTTGTGTTTCTCTACTTATGCAGAACATGTGTTGGCATCAGGGATGGTTACACCAGGGGGATCACAATGTAGAATAAAGTTTTAGCATGATGTTCAGAGATAATGTTCTATTCCTAAAAACACAGTCCTTGGGAAGGTAAAGTACAGTTCTGAGTTCTGATGCACTCTTGAAAGTACTGAAAATATGCTTCCTTCCTATTTTTTAGTCTCTTATTTTTAATATTATTATAGATAAAGAGTTATCTGGAAGAATAAAAAACAAATCCCTAAAAGTATATTTAGCTTTAAAATAGGCTAATGAAAAGGACTGTTTGTCATTTATACTTAAAGTTATAAATAAGGTGACTGAGAAAATAGATTGAAGAAGTCCAATGACCCCCTAGACACACATATATATATATATATATATATTTTTTTACATGCACACACGGAGTTACATGTGTAAAGTCTTATTATTTTGTACCCAACAGGACTTCTATGTTATCGTAGTTGTTTTACAGCTTCACACATTCAGAGTAACTCTGATGACAAAAGTAAAAAGAAATGTATGCTGCAGGGTATTATTATTATTGTCTAAATTTCTTGGGATGAACATCCTCTAAGTGCCTTTAAGTAGCTATTCAATTTGGATACATTGTTTAATTCCTCAGGCCCCAGTTCTTTCTTCAGGAAAATATAGGGATAGATTAGATAGCCTCTAAGACTTCATCTAGTTCTAAAATGCTGTTAATAAATTCAAAAGAAGACTTTCAGTTTCTTAAAAAAAGCAACTGTTTTTATAATAAAAGGCTTGGCAAGAACTTTACAGTAAGATTAATTTTTAATAAAATATACAGGTGTGTGTTTTTTAAGATATACTGTACAAAATTCTACAATGGTATTTTCTAAATACTCCAATCATTTCACTTTTGACAAATGAATGGCAAATAGTTCATTAAAATGGAGATAAGTCAATGCATTCAGAAAATGGTAAAAAAAAAACAAATGAAAATGCATAAATGAATGTTTTATAACAAAAGACTATGTCTTTGATAAATAATACACCTACTTGCTATGTCCTTGCCACTTGAACCAAATGCAGCAGTTGAGAATATTTCCTTCCCCCTCTTCTCTCATCTTGCTTCCAATTTTCAAATCATGTTTTGTATTCTTGTCTAGAGCAATCATATAACATCTAAGTTTATAAGAAAATAGCCGACTCTGGTGGATAAGTCCTACACTGTAACATTTCCTTTTTACCTTACAGAGTCCAACATTTCTTTATCAAGTATGGTCATCATCAAGCATATATGCAAATGATAATATCAATAAGTAAGCCTAGCCCTGCCTTCTCAGGAATGTTTTCAACCAGATAAAGTATTCTATGTATATTAAATAGCTTAACAAGAATAATGAACTAATGCAATTTTACATAATTCTATTTCTTCTGCCTATATATTCTACTAACTGTAGTTTCAACAAATTTTTATTCCAAGTTGTGGATATACAATGATGTGCTATTTGTCCAGATTATATTTTATTCAGCTACTAATTAAAATGGAAATACATATACTATTAGAACCACTTTATTAAAAGTTAATAATAATTTATATTTTATTAATAATAATAACTATACTGTATTGGAAAAAACAATATATTGCTTAAGAAAGTGTAAAGAGAATCAGTCTGATAGTGTATTCTTGCTATATTTTCTAATTAGTTATTGGTAGTATTGATAAATACATTAAAAAATCTTGAAAAATGTATTTTTTAAAGAAATCAAAATCCTTAATAAGCTATAGTTACTTTTTAAAATCAAATTCTTTTATTTTTTATATTTTAAAATATACCAGTAATTTAGCATTGTCAAATATTTTAAATCAATGTAAGAAAAAATAATAAATTGATATTACAGTTAAAATAAAACATTTTCTTTGAATCTGCATCACAGCTTACCATTTTCAATAGTATTGAAGTTTTCAATTTACCAAAAAATACTTTGGGCTTGTACATCAAAAGATACATAAATAATAAATCTAGTGGGAGAATGATATACACTCAGAGTGAGTGAAATATAATATTGTCAATTAAAAAATGTTTTCAGGAAAAAAGTTAAAAACAAAATCATAACTTCAAAAATGTTACTAACGTTAAATTTCCAAAGAAATATTTCTATTTATGAATGTATTATTTGTGACAGTTTTAGACTTAGTAATATTCTAAATTAAAATGAGTAATAAACCAAAAACTTTGAATGATTAAAAGCAATCAGAATTTTAGTTCTACATGAAAACCATTTTCTTAACCTGCTCTAAATTAAAATGATTCTCTTTATCATTCATTTGCATTTGCACTATCTGAAAAACAAATAAAACAGGTTAATAGATAAAGCCTCGGTCCAAGTGTACTTTCTCCATTCTCATTGTAGCATCTGAACAATAGATTTTGGAATCTGAAAATTTAAAAAGTGGATTTAATTTAGCTATCTCTTCTTTTCAAATATCAATATCATTTATTTTTATAACGAAATTGCATTAGCTAAATTTCTCAATGTTTTGAGGCTTTTTATATTTTCCAGATACCATTTTTAGTGAAGTTTTGTTTAAAGTGAAATATTCAGAGAGACTTCACAGTTCATTTGTAAAGATTTATTTTCTATCAGTTCTGGAGGAAAAAGCATACAACATAGATTTAAAAAAATGATTTTCAGACAACAATAAAATGATACTTTGAAAGGTGGAAACTGTAAAGATGACATGATATTACGATCAAAAGAGATATTCAATAAGTAAATTATATTTCCTATTAGGTAATGATTCTGTTGCTTTCAAGCACTGCCTATCATTAAGTCAAAAATAATTAATTCAGACCTTACATTACTCTTAAATGTAAATTTTCTACCAGTGATTCCATATAAGTAGTGAATAATAAATCTGAGGAATGTGGTAACAAAACAAGGGTAATATATATATATTTTTTCAGAAAATATTTGAATATGTCTCATCTCTAAATGAGTTTGTGTACAATTTATAACAGAAGGTGCTATTTCAAAATAGCAGCCAGCCTCCTCATTGGATGACAGCCATTGTGTAAACTAGACACCATCCTTTGCTATAACCTGACTGAGTTTTTATTTCTTTTAATTCCCTTTTTTTTTCTCTCCTGCAAATACTAATTTAGTTTATGATATTTAGTGCTCCTTTATTCATTGTGTTTCATTACTTTTATTTCTTTGTGTTTCTTTTACTAAGACCTTGATGTTTTTTAAGCATTCTGCTTCTTTAATAAATTTTAATAACATTATTAATCATTTTACATTTTAGTTTTTCACATTACTTAAATTTTATATTTAATGAAACTACTTTAAATAGCTTGAAAATGAGTAAAAAACACTAATATGTTATATTTAAATAATATTGCGCTTCCTGAAAATGCTCCCTGTAATGAGACTCAAGTCTCTTTTTAATGCCTTAATTTATATTATAATTTGTCTTTCTCTTCTTCAAAGAATATGTTTAAATTAGAAAATACTAAAGAGAAGGCTTTACCTACAGAGTGGAAGGTGAAGAATACAAACTTTTACCAGTATCTAAAACAAACAAAATAAATAGATGAATTTTGCAAAAATAGGTATGAATTAAAGTAAACATAAAAGTAGGCTCTCAAGCATGATGCCAAAATTAGAAAATATCATGTTATACCCTTTCTCCCCACACGTTTATTTGTTTTTAAATTATCTATTGAAGATTATTTGGCAACCAGTAGGAGTGGAGCTCTGGATTCATATTTAGAGAAGACTGAGTTCAGGTCCTGACTCTGAGAAAAGTAAATAAATTCTCAAAGCCACACTTTACTTACCTATAAATTAAGAATGAAGGTTATAACTATTCTGTGACAATTAAGATAAGGCATATCAATTATTTATCAAAGAATGTGTCACCCCGGAATAGCTCAGTGAAGTAGGCCAGTACGATGTTGTTAGTATTTTCTAGACAACAAAATATCACTGAAAAAAATATTGGTTTAGAATCAATTAGAACATATGGGTTCTAACACTTATGAGATGAGTGGCATTGGATAAATCAATTTAGTTCTTTGTGTTTCAATTTCCAAGTCTATAAAATAGTATATATCTTTGTTTGGGCTGTAAGATCTGTGCTATGCCAGTAAATACAACTATCTGATCTGCAGAATTTGCTGAATTCTCTGGTGTAAGTCCTTCCACCATAGCCAAAGTTCCCAAGGCAGAGTTAGGAAGAGATGTACATATGCACATAATTACATCGTATACTATAGTATTTCACATTATATTATTTTATTTATATACTATTATTTTCCATACAAATTTAATAATTATTTTAAAATCCTCCAAAGCAAGATATTAGTGAAATATAGTTGTTGTGTTGTTTTTTTTAAAGAATTAATGAAATTTGAGTACTTTTTTTTTTTTTAGTGTAATTTATTTTGTGGTAAGTTTTCATAATTTATTTATTTTGTATAATAATTGTTGTGTTTAGCTAAGCTCAGTCATGACATTTATGATAATTTCATAATTATCTCTGTGGGCCAAGGGGAGCCAACTCTAGAACCACAGTGTATGAGAGTTAAATTAGGTAAAACTGGCAGAAGCTCTTATATTGATTTCAGAGAGGAAGGGAGAGGGAGAGAGAGACATAAACTCAATGATGAGAGAGAATCATTGATTGGCTGCCTCCTGCTGCCCCTTACTGGGGATCCAGCAGACAACCCAGGCATGTGCCCTTGCTGGAATTGAACCTGGGACCCTTCAGTCTGCAGGCTGATGCTCTATCCACTGAGCCAAACTGGTTAGGGCCTAATTTCTTTTCTTTTTTTTTAACAAAGTATTTTATATATAAATATATGTATACATAAAACAGTTTATGTTTATTTGTTATCATTGTGATTTACCCAAGTTTCTTTGCTCACAATATAATGAATTATTGCTATTGTCTGAGTCAAGTGGGTAAAGTAGATAAGAATACCAAGACAAATAAACAAAAACACAAACCTCATTACTGGACACAACTCAATTTGGAAAACATTCAGTATAATTCGTGAGTATAATTACTCAGAACATATTTCAATGTTGATCGACTCTACTAAATATTGTCTTTATTAATACTTCTAACTCTATCTTTGATGACTATAAGAGACATAAGTGCTCTTTACAGTATATTATTCATTTTAGTGCCTAATTTTAAATCAGAATAGAAAATCTTACAGTATTTAGATATCAGTGTAAAAGGAAATATTTCAATATTTTTCTTCCTAGATTAATGCATTTGCCTAAGCTAGTTAATTTTTTAACTAGCATGATTCAAAATTGGCACCCTGGGGAACAATTGCCACTACAAGGAATTCTCTGAAAAATCAATTAAAGCAAAGTTAAATAAATGAAAAAAAGCTCCTTCATTGAAATTCTCAAAATACTAACATATTAAAACTTTACCATTTCCTCTATAGTCAAAATATGTGCAAATATTTCTCCTTAAGTACTAATACGTCTTCTTTCAATTGACCCAACAAATATTTATTGAATACTTACCATATTCCAATACTTGTGCTAGGTAATTTTGCATATTGCATGATTCTCAACTTCTCCTTGTTAATATTTTACCTAGGTTAGCTATTTACCATATTTTTTCTGTGTATAAGACACCCCCATATATAAGACGATCCCCACTTTTCCAACCCAAAATTAAGAAATCAATATTTTAAACATTTTTCTGGTTTTCCTTTTAAGGCCTTTTTCTTTTTTGGGCTTCTTTAAGGAGTTGCTCTTCCTGTTTTCTCCACTGTCTGAGCATTCACTCAGTGGGAGGAGATCTAAATTGTCTCTCTGCAGCTCTATTTCCATGCTCTTTTGCATAGCGGATTACATCCAGTTTGAATTTTGCAGAGAGTAAGACAATTGCTTACCGGTATTTATATTTTTATTTTTTGACATCTTTACGGGCTCAGAACGCTCTGGTTCCTGTTGCATCTGAATACTCTCCACCTCCACTTCCAATTATGGCATCAGCTGACTTCAGTAACAACAAGCCTTGTTATTGGAGGAAACCTGTTTGACACGGTATGGGCAGCTATGCACCTGTGCAGTTCCCTCCTAGGCTGACTTCTGTCTATTAGACACCCCTCGATTTTCAGTCTAAAGATTTTAGAAAACAATACAAGGAAATCTTATACAAGGAAAAGTATGGTCAAACTTTTCATATAACAAACATACTTTATTAAAGAACGTTCACATTTTTACACTTCAGTTATGACTTATGTTCATAAAGATTTTATATTTTTCTCTGCCCTCTTTACTTGCCACTAGTCTTTGATTTTCTAATATATTTATACAAATATCACATTTAAAAATGATATAATTTAAATCAGCAATAATCATGCTTGGTTGTGTTATGCAACATAAAAATTAGAATTTTTAATGTAGTTGAGCTGAAAAATTTAATTATAAGCTATTAACTCTAAGAAAAAATATTTTAATATTACACAGATTAAAGAGAATAATAATTAGTTAATTGTCTTGTTAACAATTGAAACAATTAGCCTATTACACTATTCATGTCTTAAGTTTTGACAAACATATACATAGATGTTATAATGTGTATCTGATTTATATTTTAAAGTGAAATTGGATCTATGATTTTCTCTCCAAATTCAGAAAATAAAATTAAAATATCTGTATAAGTGTCAAAAATAATCCCAATGGTTTAAGAAGCCAATTCAATAAGAAAACAATATATTAGGTAAAAATTCACGTTATTTTTTCAGGTCATTATCATATACAATAAAAATTTGAGTTCCTCTGACTGACATACAGTAATGCTTAACCAAGAATGTCAATTATTATAATCTTCCATGAATATTTTCAAAATTTTAAGTGTAAAATGGAAGCAATTGTCTTATATTTTTACTTTTATAAAATAATCTTTGGAAATGCTTTAGCAACCAAGTACTGTGTTTGCACTTTTAGTATTATATCAGCGTTGCTTCATGGTGCAGTTCCTGTATTTGTAGGTTTTATTATGATATAACAGAGTGGCTTACAGAGAGGGAATGTGTAAATAAATCACAGCTTCCTAAAAAAAAAATACAAACACCTTCAGAAAATTTACACTGGCAATGAAACTTGATTTGAACTACATTTTTATTTCAAAATAAAAATTGCTCAGTGAATAGAGCGTCAGCCTACAGACTGAAGGGTTCTGGATTTGATTCAGGTCAAGGCACATGCCCGGTTGCAGGCTAGATCCTGAGTAGGGGGCATGCAGGAGGTATCCAATCAATGATTCTCTCTCTCTCTTCCCTCCTTTCTGAAATATATATATATATATTAGAGGCCCGATGCACCAAAATTCATGCAAGAGTAGGCCTTCCTGCCCCCGGCTGCCGGCACTGGGTTCCCTCTGGCACCTGGGACCCAGGCTGCTTCCCTCCTCTGGCTGCCCACAGGCATCTGGGTAGGACCTGAGCTGGCTTCCCTCCAGCCCCAGTTTCGTCAGGAAAAACATCCAGAATGACTTCCAGAAGACATCCAGTCTAATTAGCATATTACCCTTTTATTGGTATATATATGTGTGTGTATACATATATATAAATATAAATAAATGTAACTTACTGAGATTCACTGGGAAATATAAAAGCAAAAACAAAAAAAGGGGCAAGTGTGAAGTCATAAATTGTAATAGACCCTAAATGTAAAATCATTCTTAACCTAGAATACTTAGTTTTACTTTACCATGGTAACAAAAAAATGTATATTTTAAACACATTTGTAATAATTTACAAAACATTTTAAACACATAATTATTGTTTGTCACTAAAGAAACAGTATGCATACACAATGTTAGGTGACTACTTATGCGTCTAAGCAAAAAATGGTGACTTTTCCAAAATCTCAAGACAGAAACAATTAAATGACCTATTGATGTTACAAAAGACATTTGTTTCAGGAATGTAATACAAATTTCATTAATGGAAGCATTGTTGATTAATTTATTATTTAGTCCATTCCTCTAAATTTTAAAATAAACTATTTTAAATTCAGCATTTGGTAAGTTTTAGAAAATACTTTTCTTTTTTAAATATATTTTTATTGATTTTAGAGAGGAAAGGAGAGGGAGAGATTGAAGCATCAATGATGAGAGAGAATCATTGATTGGCTGCCTCCTGCACACCCCCTACTGGGGATCAAGCTGGCAACCCCGGGCATGTGCCCTTGACTGGAATTGAACCCGGGACCCTTTGGTTCACAGACTGATGCTCCATCCACTGAGCCAAACTAGCTAGGGCAAAAACACTTATTTTCTATTAAGTATGGGGAAAATGTAAAATAATATATATTACTGAAAAAAATCACCATAGCAATACTCAGAAAAATTAAATTTTTAATCAGAAAAATTTTAAATGTTCTAATTTTCATCTACTATCTTTTCTAAAGAAATGCCATTGTATCTATCTCTTTTGATTTAATTTTAATGGAAAATTAACATTTACAATCATAATTTGAAATCTTATGGTAAATGTTCAAAGAATATCTACTGATAATTATTATCTAAGTGAACCCAAAAATAATCATATCTTTTTTAAGATATGTTTTGTCCTCCCCACACCCCTTACTTATGGAATAAACTGAATTTGTCATGTTACTTATAATGCCTGATTTTCAGGAATAGTGATTCACACAATAATAATGATTTCTCTTTGTATGTAATCTTAATGTAACAAAGCATCCTTAAATGAGGAAAGTTAACATCGCAACCCTTTCTCTCATGTGCTGTACATTAAAATGCCATATTATGGGTTAGTCACTATAAATGCACAAGCTACTATAATGATACAACTGGAAGCTTGGTCTTTGGAGTCTATCATTAATGACGTTAAAAAGTTAAAAACTAATGTTTAGAATTGAATGGCTTCAGAAGATTATTTATAGTATAATTTTCATTGTGATTTCAGAGCTAAAGTTTAATGCACAACTTCATTGTTTTTGAAATTCAGTGAACCCTGTAGTTACTATTTCTGTCCTCAAAAAGAAACCATGCATTTCATTTTAAAGTATACACAGATTATAAGGTTACCAAATATAACAAAATCACATTATTTAAAATTATGATTCATGGAAATTCTATTATAATAATTTTTTAAATAAAGTATTAGGATCTGAAAGTGATAATCTATACTTTCTTCTCTTTGGGGATATTGTGTAATTTTGAAAATATACTACTGGGTGTAATTGTGAGAAAAAAGCATGTAATTAGAAGTTTTGATGAACTAAATTTGAATTCAATTTTTTTCATTCTATATCCTGAGTAAAAGTGATTAACTAGTCTCAATATCCTGAACTGAAACAAAATAAGGATTATATTAATTACTTAAAAGAAGTGTGTGAAGATTAAAAGAGGAGACTTTAAAGAGCTAGCACAATTGTGTCTGCCATAGGTTTGAAGCTCAACATCACATTTGCTGTTCACATTCCTTATAAATACAAAATTACATCTATTTTTAAACTTTGCTCTGTCACATAATTACAAATCTGAAGGAAGTTTTTACTTAAGTCAGTGGTTCTAAACTTGCTTGGTTAGAATGCTCTGGGCCTCTCAAAGTTGGACACTTGTGTTATCAAGATTTTTATCAGAACAACTTCCATTATTCAGTTTTATTCACAAATTATTAACTAATAAAAATACATTGAAAATATATTTCTGTGGTAAATTAAAAACTTATAGAATATGGTCAGTGTCAGATTGGTTGTCCCATCACTTGTATGTGTTCCACCTGCAATGCTGGTATTACTCTAACCAATTACAATGATCTTCAAGGTATCTTTGTAAATACAAGGCAGAATTGAAAAAGAGACTTGTGGAAGAGAGAAGTAAATGGAGAAGAAAACACTAGGTATGAGCCAGAAAAGAAATCAAGGAATGAAGAGTAGGCAGTGAACTATGACATCGAAGAAATATAAACCAAGGGATAAGGGATAATCAACATCATCGATAGAGTCTAAGGAGAAATGAGACTGAAGATAGAAAATTGATTTTGACTAGTATATCATTGGTAAACAACATGAATATAATTTTTGTACTGTTTTTTTATAAGGGATTCTACCAAAATTGCTCTGGCTGAGATCCACATGGATGTCCAATGTTCCAAAATAAAATGGACACAATTTTTTTGATAAAAACTCTCAGTAAAGTAGGAATAGAGGGATCATATCTCAACATAATGAAGGCCATGTGTGACAAACCTACAACCAACATAATATTCAATGGATAAAAACTAAAAGTGTTTCCCTTAAGAACAGGAACCAGACAAAAATGTCTGCTTTCACCACTCTTATTCAACATATTACTGGAAGTCTTAGCCACAGCAATCAGACAAGAAGAAGAGATCAAAGGCATCCAAATTGGAATGGAGGAAGTAAAATAGTCATTGTTCACAGATCACATAATATTGTACATAGAAAACCCTAATGACTCCACCAGGAAACTATTAGACTTAATAAATTAATTCAGCAAGGTAGCAGGATACAAAATCAACATCCACAAATCAATGGCATTTTTATACACCAACAATGAACTCTTAGAAAGAGAAACTAAAAAAGCAATGCTATTTACCATTGCAATAAAAAAAAAAAGAGAGAGATACTTAGGAATAAACTTAACCAAGGAGATACTAGTAGAAGACCTATACTTGGAAAACTATAGGACACTGGAAAAACTAATAGAGAAGGATACCAAGAAATGAAAGTGTATAGATACCATGTTCATGGATTGAAAAAATTAACATCATTAAAATGCCTATACTACCCAAGGCAATCTACAGATTCAGTATAAACCTTATTAAAATACCAATGACATACTTCAGAGAGTTAGAATAAATACTTCAAAAATCTATATGGGACCATAAAAGACCCTGAATAGCTGCAGCAATTTTGAGAAAGAAGACTGAATTGGGAAGGATAACAATACAGGGTATCAAACTATACTACAAAGCCATTGATAACCAAAATAGCCTGGTACTGGCACAAAAACAGGCATATAGACCAATGGATCAGAACAGAGGCCCAGGAAATTGACCCACACCATTGCAGTCAATTAATAGTTGACAAAGGAGGTAAGAACATACAATGAAGTAAAGACAGTCTCTTCAATAAATGGTGCTGGGAAAATTGAACAGATGCTTGCAAAAAGATAAAATTATACCACCAAATTATACCATACACAAGAATAAAATCAAGGTGAATTAAAAACTTAAATATAGGACATAAAAACATAAAAACCTTACAAAAAATATAGGCAGTAAAATATCAGACATCTTATACAGCAATAGCTTACAGATACATCTCTAAGACCAAAGGAAACTAAGAAGAAGATAAACAAATGGGACTACATCAAAATAAAAAGCTCATGCATAGCAAAAGAAACTACCATCAAATTGAAAAGGAAACCCACTGAATGGGAGAACGTATTTGCCAATAAATACATCTTATAAGGGTTATTATCCAAAATATATCAAGTACTCATACAACTCAACAAAAAGAAGTCAAACAATCCAATTTAAAAAAAAAATGGGCAGAAGACCTGAACAGACATTTCTCCAAAGAGGACATACAAATGTTCAAGAGATATATGAAAAATGCTCAACCTCACTAATCATCAGAGAAATGCAAATTAAAACCACCATGAGATGTCAGCTCACACCTGTTAGAATGGCTATCATTAACAAATCAACAAATGACAAGTGCTGGTGAGGATGTGGAGAAAAGGGAACACTAGTCCACTGTTGGTCAGAATGCAGATTGGTGCAGCCATTATGGAAAACAGTATGGAGTTTCCTCAAAAAAATTAAAATTGGAACTTTTGTTTGACCCAGCAATCCCACTCCTAGGAATATATCCTAAAACCCCCCAAACACCAATCCAAAATAATATATGCACCCTTATGTTCAAAGCAATGTTATTTATAACTAGAGGCCCAATGCATGAAGATTCATGCAAGAATGGGCCTTTCTTCCCCTGGCTGCTGGCACTACCTTCATTCTGGCTGGAGCCACCTTTCTGCTCCAGCCTGGAGCCGCCTTTCCACTCTGGCGCAGAGCGGCCTTTCTGCCTTCCCACGCTGGCTGGGGTGGTGCAGAATGCCCCTGGCAGCTCAGCACCTGTGTATGCAAATTAACCTTCCATCTTTGTTGGGTTAATTTGCATACTCACTCCTGATTGGCTGGTGGGAATCGTGAAGGTATGGTCAATTGGCATGTTACTGTTTTATTAGGTAGATAGCTAAGATTTGGAAACAGCTCAAGTGCCCATCAGTAGATGAATGGATAAAAAGGCTGTGGGACATTTACGCTATAGAATACTATGCAGCTATGAGAAAGAGGGATCTCTTACCCTTTGGGAGAGCATGGATGGACCTGGAAAATATTATGCTAAGTGAAATAAGCCAAACTGAGAAAGTCAAATATCACATGATCTCACTTATTTGTAGGATCCAATGAACACAATGAATTGACCAACAAAATAAGACCTGAAGTAGGGAGAAATGGAACAGAATGATATACCTAAATGTGGGGTTGGAGGATGAAAAGAGATAAACCAAAGAATTTATATACTTACATACATAGCCCATGGACACAGCAATAGGGTAGTGAAGTCCTGGGCTGAGGAGGAGGGGTTGGGAGGAAGAAGAAAGGGGAGTTTGGGAGTTATCTGTAATACTAACAACAATAAAAATACATTAAAAAGTGAAATGGAAATTTTTAAATTTTGTTTTGACTATAAGCCAGATTGGCACTGTTGTTAATATTTTCTATAGAAAAGTATCTTCCCTTGGCTTAATTTGCAATAACATTTTCATTTTCTTATCTCTGGCTACACATAAGTCTTTTGCAGAAAGCTTCCTGAATTGACCATACACTGTATAATTATTCTATGCTTGGTCTTAAACCCTATTCTCATGTCACTTTCAATCTATTGATGCAAATGTATTCATGTCTATAGTTAATTGATTAACTATAACTAAATGAGTTCCAAATGTTTATTTCTATCCCAGAATTTACTTTTGGTTTCAAGCCTATAAATCCAGCTACTTACTCAACAGCTCCACCTACATGTATCCACACTACTTTTAATTCATGGTGTCTTCTAGAATCTTTCCTCAAAAAAAACACAAAACACAAACAAACAAATTTCCAATTTCAGTGACAGATACACCATCTGTCCAGTTCCTTAAGCCAGAAACTGAAGAATCATACCATATCCAATCCATCACTAAATCCTGGCAATTTTAGTTTCCAAATGTGTCTCCAACCATCCATTCTCCCTACCTCTAAATTTTTTCCATGTATTATGAGAAGGATGATTTGTTGGAGATCCAAAACTTGTCACATAATATCTTCTACTTTCAGCACCTAGTCATCCCTATCTTAAAGGTTTTAATTATTCTTAGTATAATAACTGCAATATTTAATACAGTATACAAATTCAGAATAATCATTTTCTCCTCTACCTGTCTATAACCCTTACAGAGATTAGGGCAATAGCTATTCAGGGTCATCAGTCAATTGAAAGTTACTTCAAGATAGAGAATGAGTCTACATGCTTAAATATAGGGAGACAAGGCCTAGTAGAGAGAAGCAGATTAAAGTTATCTTTAAAAAACAGTTAATATTGGAAGAAATAAGATCTCAGAAGTAGGAGTGAATAGGTACAGCTTACCTGTCAAAAAGAGAAAAGACACAACTTCCTAATACAATAAAGGTAAAAGAGAATTAAATTTAAACATGAATACAGCCTTCATAATATTCAATTAACATATATCAGTTGTGACTGATTATAGTTTATGTGGCCATAAGACATTAAAATCCATTACTAGACAAGAGGAAAGTAATACTTTGTTTTATTTTTTTAAATATTGGGCTTCAATGTAAAATGTTGTATCATGTTTTGAAAATGTATTTAAATACAATGAATTATTTTTTATTTTTTATATTGTTAAATATCTGTTTTCTTAATTTGCATTTTCAATGTCATAAAATTACCATTTGTGATTTGGTATAAGACATATTTATTTTTAGTTTCCCAGAAAATTTTCTGTGAGTTTTGAAAATAATACAATGCTACTGGACAATTTTTAGTTGACTATACCAAAAAGCAAGTCTACCCTAAAATGATGAAAAGTTCATTGTTGAAGATCCAAAAAAGTTGCTGAGGCTTGAAAGCAATTGCCAATCTTTTAGCAGATGTACATGCCTGTGAGAATATAAGTATCTCTCCATATTGCTTTATCACCCTAAAGTGTCACTGTGTAAACTACTTCCTGGGAGGAAGCCAAGCACTTTTAGAAGTTGAATAAGTCCTTTAAGCAACTAAAATCTATTCATTTTACTGAAAGACTGAATAGTGTATTATCAGGAAGAATCTTATTCAGTAAGTATGAAATAATTTTACCTAATATATGAAGTAAAGTATTGGAATTGAGTTTTATATGCATATCTATACTAACAATAGGATAATATGCAAATTGGTCAGGACCCCGTCACAGTAACGATCAATCAGCAGGCTGTGTGTGCAGCAGGCATGGGTGGGCGGGAACTTGCAGTGTCGGGGATGGGGGTGGGGCCGCAGCAGAGAGGCCTCTCCACCACGGCCCTGGCAGGGGCTCCGCAGGCATGCAGAGAGGTCCCTCCACCAAGACCTGGCCCAGTAGGCAGGGACTTGCAGTGTTGGGGATGAGGGTGGGGGAAGCAGGACCCAGCAGAGGGCGGCCTGTATTCTATACATGGTGGTGGTGGCTGTAAGTGGTGCCAAGCAGAGCCTGCGGGCCAAGCTGAAGCAAGGCCTGTGGGCCATCAGAACCAAGGAGCAGCTGTGCCAGTCCTGCCTTCTAGCCCAGAAGGTGCGCGATGACAGGGACAGCCACTGTGGGGACCAGATTGACGTCTTCCTGGCCGCACTGCATGGATTTGTGGATCTGCGCAGGCACAGGCCTCCAGTGCGCACATCCTCCCCCACCCCTTGTGTGCAAACATCCCCAGTGTGCTGTCACCCATGCACGCACCCAACAGTCCCAGACCATGGTATGTGCACATTCCCCCCACCCCTCCGCCACACTTACGTCCTTTGGAGCATGTCTGGGTGCTTGGGGCGAGTGACTGTGAGATGATAGTGAGAGGGCAGAGTGATGATGCCCTGTTCCTGTGGAGGCTAGTGCGGTGACAAGATTGCCTCTGTGGGGCTAATGCAGGTGCTGAGGCAGGAGCAGCTGCAGACAGACAAACCTGGTGGGTGTGGGGCGGCCCTCGCTGAGGTGCCTTTGGTCAGTGTTCGAGATCAGGAACCTAGAGGACACAAGTGAAATGGCGGAAGAGTCAGGGTGACTGAAGAGGAGGATTTTGCACTTAGGGTGCTGGCGCCCTGACTGAGCCTTACTCTCTTGGGGCCTAGAGCACTCCTGCTGGGCAGTGGGTGACAAGATGTGCTTTTCCAAATTAATGAGAGAAAACATTGATTCTCTCGCTGCTCGTGAAGGTGGAAAATGGAGTAGGGAGACATGTGGGGAGTGAGTGAGGTTCCCTGTCTGGGGGTTCCACAGTTCCCATTCGTTCCTTTTGCCACTTACTAGAGATATACAGGGTGTCCCCCTAAAGTGTATACACATTTTGAATACATACTAATTCCAATGGGTTTAAGTATGAAAAGAAAGAAACAACAACGGAGCTGTCATCTATTAAAAGTGCGGACACAAACTGGCAGTCGGACATCCCCCAAGGGGTCCCGGATTGGAGACAGTGAAAACCGGGCTGAGGGACCACCCCCACCCCCTGCCTCGTGCATGAATTTCATGCACTGGGCCTCTAATTTGAACATAAAACCCCCCATAAAACAATTTGTAAGGAGAATAATTTTGAGAAGGTGTATGTTTATTTTAATAATAAGTCCAGCCATTAGAAAAAGTTAAGAATAATCTTTTGAAATAAACTTCAAAGTAAGGCCACTTGTTACATATGAAATCCTCTAGACATTATCATGATAAATTCATTTGTGCAGATAAAATGTGATTTTTCTAGATTCTTTATGAAACTTTTTGTTTTCCTATTGAAAATGGAAAACTTACAGTTGTTTGGGAAAAATAAATCATTTACAGGTGTCAACTATCATATTTAATAAAAGAGTAATAGGCAAATTGACCAGCACTCCAACACACAAGATGGCCACCCCCATGTGGACACAAGATGGCCACTACAAGATGGCCAGCAGGGGAAGGCAGATGTGGGTGATCAGGCCAGCAGGAGAGGGCAGTTGGGGGGGAATAGGCCTGCAGGAGAAGGCAGGTGGGAGGAACCAGGCCTGTAGGGGAGGGCTGTTAGGGGTGACTGGGATGACAGGGGAGGGCAGTTGGGGGGGACCAGGACTGCAGGGGAGGGTAGTTAGGGGAGACCAGGCTGGCAGGCAGAAGTGGTAAGGGGCAATCAGGCAGGCAGGCAGGCGAGCAGTTGGGAGCCAGCAGTCCTGGATTGTGAGAGGGATGTCCGACTACCTGTTTAGGTGGGATTGGGGCTAAATGAGTAGTCGGACATCCCTTGAGGGGTCCCAGATTAGAGAGGGTGCAGGCTGGGCTGAGGGACACCCCCCCTCCCCCCTGTGCAGTGATTTCATGCACCGGGCTTCTAGTTTACCATAAGAGAAGATTACTTTAAATAGAAGTTACATAAATGTTTTTTAGGTTTAGCAGCCTTATTTGAATAAAGTTATAAATGTAAAGCAGGATAGCATTATGAACACAGGCATTTAGCAAATGTATACTTTGTGAAGACAAGGGGCAAAGTTTAAATATGTATATCATTTTTTTTGAATAGCAGAAGCAAAACAGAGTGTGAACTGCTGGCAGCAAAAGTCCTCGACTGGATTTGGTTTAGAGAAACAAGGAAAGTGGTCTTCCAGAGACATAATTGAAGAAGTTAAACTTGTATTATGAAAACTAACCATCTGGGGGGAAGAAAAATGGTGGCAGAATAGACAGATGGGTCCCAAGCCTTGTCCCGGAGCAGAAAGAAAGAACATCTGAGGGTCACTTGGGGAGTGTTTGTTGGAGAGTTAAGGGACAGTTATACTCCAGGAGAAGGTGGGGGACTGCTGAATTGGGTTCCCCTGACTGGGCAGGCCCCTCTACTGCTGGGTCCCCTCCTAGAGCTACTGTCTCAGAGGCGGAGACCATGCCATCTTGAAGGGGAAAGTGGAGGTTCTAGGAAGCTTGAAAATCCACAACTGTGGCAACCATCAAACAGCTGGAGCCCCAGAACACCTGTCCCCAATTGTCACATACACGCAGATTCAGAGGAGCTCTACACTCCACCACAGGAAGGAGGGAGAGAACTACATAGCCAGAACTCCGGAGAAGAGACATCATGAGGAGACGAAGAAACAGCCCACATATGAAAGAAAAGCAGGCATCACCAGAAAAGGAAGTAAACAAAATGTAGGCAAGCAACTGGTCAGAGAAAGAATTCATAGAAATGGTCATAAGGTGGCTGAAAAGAATGGGAGACAAATTTGACAATATGAGTAAGAACCAAGAGGAAATGAAAAATGATATCGCTGCTGTAAAGAACTCAATAGAAACCATCAAGAGTACACTAGAAGAAGCAGAGGGAACGCATTAGTGAGCTAGAAGACAAGGTGGGGAAAATACCAAAGTAGAGCAGCTTCTAGAAAAAAGAAAGTGAAAAGCAGGAGGAGAGCCTAAGGGAACTTTGGGACAACATGAAACAAAACAACATCCACATCATAGGGATTCCAGAAGGAGAGGAAACTGAGCAAGGAATAGAAAACTTGTTTGAAGAAATAATGACAGAACACTTTCCTGATATAGGGAAGAAAAAACCCACACAAATCCAAGAAGCTCACAGAGGCCAAGCAAAATGAACCCCGAAAGACCGATTCCAAGGCACATTATAATTAAATTGGCAAACACCAACTACATAATAAGAATCTTAAAAGTGGCCAGAGAGAGACAGAAAGTTACCTACAAAGGAACCCCCATCAGACTAGCAACTGATTTCTCAACAGACACTCATCAGGCAAGAAGGGAATGGAATGAAATATACAAAGTCATGCAAAGGAAGCGTCTGAATCCAAGAATACTGTACCCAGCAAGGCTATCAATCAAAATTGAAGGTGAAATCAGGAGCTTCACAGACAAAAAAGGACTAAGAGAATTTATTACCACCAAACCAGCAATGCAAGAAACACTAACGGGTCCTGCTGAAAAAAAAGAAATAGGAAGCAAAAAAGGAATACAGGGGTAAAGAATAAAAATGGCAACAAATAAGTACCTATCAATAATAACTTTAAATGTAAATGGATTAAATGCCCCAATCAAAAGACATAGGGTAATGGATTGGATAAGAAAACAAGACCCGTATATCTACTGTCTACAAGAAACCCACTTCAGAAAATAGATGCACACAGACTGAGGGTGAAGGGATGGAAAAAGGTTTTTCAGGCGAATGGAAATGAAAAAAAACCTGGGGTAGCAATACTTATATCTGACATATTAGATCTCAAAGTGAAGGACATAAATAGAGATAAGGAAGGCCACTTCCTAATACTAAAGGGAGCAATCAAACAAGAAGAAATAACTCTGGTAAACATATATGCACCCAATACAGAAGCACCCAAATACATTAAAAAAAAAAAAAAAACTCCTGGAGGATATCAAGGGAGAGATCAACAGCAATACAATCATAGTAGGAGACTTTAATACTCCACTATCACCATTAGACAAATCCTCTAAACAAAAAATCAGCAAAGAAAGATCAAACCTAAATGACTCACTAGAACAGATAGAATTAATTGACATCTTCAGAACATTTCACCCCAAAGCAAAGAGTATACATTCTTCTCAAGTGCACATGGTTCATTTTCAAAGATAGACCATATGCTGGGACATAGGCAAAGTCTCTTAAAATTCAAGAAGATAGAAATCATATCAAGCATCTTCTCAAATCAAAGTGGCAAAAAAATGGAAATCAACTACAATAAAAACAATCCAAAAAAATTAAACACATGGAGAATAAACAGCATGCTATTAAACCATGACTGGGTTACCAGAGATATCAACGTAGAAATAAAAAAAACATCATGGCAAAAAATGAAAATGAAAACACAGCAATCCAAAATCTATGGGACACAGCGAAAGCAATCTTGAGAGGGTTGTTCATCACTCTACAAGCCTACTGCAAAAAAACAAGAAAAGATGATAATAAGATACCTAACCCTACAACTCAAAGAGTTAGAAAGAGAGCAACAAGAAAAGCCCAGTGTAAGCAGAAGGAAGGAAATAATAAAGATCAGGGCAAAGATAAACTACATAGAGACCAAAGAAACAATACAAAAGATCAACAAAACCAAGAGCTGGTTCTTTGAAAGGATAAACAAGATTGATGAACGTCTAGCTTGGCTCATCAAGAAGCAAAGAGAGAGGACCCAAATAAACAAAATCAGAAATGAAAGAGGTGAAATAACAAGAGACCCCACCAAAATACAAAGGATTGTTAAAAAATACTATGAACAACTCTATTCCAACAAACTGGACAAGCTGGAGGAAATGGACATATTCCTAGAAAAATATGACCTTCCAATACTCAATTAAGAAGAACCTAAACATCTCAATAGGCCAATAACTATGGAAGAAATTGAAGCAGTCATCCAAAAGCTTCTGGCAAACAAAAGCACTGGGCCAGATGGCTTCACAGGGGAGTTTTACCAAACATTCAAGGAAGAACTAAAATCTATCCTCCTCAGACTATTCCAAAAAATTCAAGAGGAAGGAACACTTCCATGCCCTTCTATGAAGCCAGCATCACCCTAATAACCAAAACCAGATAAAGACAACACAATGAAAGAGAACTACAGGCCAATATCCCTCATGAACATAGATGCCAAAATCCTCAACAAAATTCTAGCAAATCAGATGCACCAGTACATCAGAAAGATCATACACCATGACCAAGTAGGATTTTTCCCAGGGATACAAGGATGGTACAATATCCACAAATCAATAAACGTGATACGTCACGTAAACAAATTGAGAGATAAAAACCACATAGTCATATCAATTGATGCAGAAAAAGCATTTGTCAAAATCCAACACCCATTTTTGATAAAAACTCTCAACAAGGTGGGAATAGAAGGATCATACATCAACATCATAAAATCTATATATGATAAACTCACAGCTAACATCATACTCAATGGGAAAAAACTAAAACCATTTCCCCTAAGAACAGGAAAAAGACAGGGATGCCCACTCTCACCACTCCTCTTTGACATAGTACAGGAAGTATTAGCCATTGTAATTAGATAAGAAGAAGAAATAAAAGGCATCCAAATTGGAAAAGAAGAAGTAAAGCTGTCCTTATTTGCAGATGACATGATATTGTACATAAAAAAAAAACACCAAAAGAGTCCATCAAAAAACTATTATACTTAATATATGAATTTGGCAATGTAGAAGGATACAAAATTAACACCAGGAAATCTATGGCATTTCTATACACCAATAGTGAACTTACAGAAAGAGAGACTAAAAAAGCAATCCCATTTACCATCACACCAAAAAAAATTAAGATACCTAGGAATAAACTTAACTAAGGAGGTAAAAGACCTATACATGGAAAACTACAGGGCACTGAAAAAAGAGATAGAGGAAGAAGTAAACAGGTGGAAAAACATACCATGTTCATGGATTGGTAGAATCAACATCATTAAAATGTACATACTACCCAAAGCAATCTATAGATTCAATGCACTCCCCATTAAAATACCAATGGCATATGTCACAGACCTAGAACAAACTCTCCAAAAATTCATCTGGAATAAAAAAAGACCCTTAATAGCCACAGCAATCCTGAGAAAGAATAATAAAGTAGGAGGGATCTCAATACCAGATTTCAAGCTGTATTACAAAGCCACTGTTCTCAAACCAGCCTGGTACTAGCACAAGAACAGACATATAAACCAATGGAATTGAATAGAGAATCCAAATATTGACCCAAACCACTATGCTCAATTAATGTTTGACAAAGGAGGCATGAACATACAATGGAGTCAAGACAGTCTCTTCAATAAATGGTATTGGGAAAATTGGACAGATACATGCAGAAAAATGAAACTAGATCACCAACTTACACCATACACAAAAATAAACTCAAAATGGATACAGGACTTAAACATAAGATGGGAAACCATAAAAATACTAGAGAAATCCACAGGCAGCAAAATCTCAGACATATGCTGAAAGAACTTCTTCACTGATACTGCTCCTAGGGCAATGGAAGCTAAAGAGAAAATTAACAAATGGGACTACATCAAAATAAAAAGCTTTTTCACAGCAAAAGAAACCATCAACAAAACAATAAGAAAGCCCACTGTATGGGAGAACATATTTGCAAATGTTATCACTGATAAAGGTTTAATATCCAACATCTACAGGCAACTAATACAACTTAATAAAAGGAAGATAAATGATCCAATAAAAAAAATGGGCAATGGACCTAAATAGAATCTTTTCGAAATAAGACTAAAGGAAGGCCAAGAGACACATGAAAACATGTTCAAAGTCACTAATTATCCGAGAGATACAAATCAAAACAACAATGCTGTACCATCTCACACCTGTCAGAATGGCTATCATCAACAAATCAACAAATGAAAAGTGCTGGTGAGGATGCAGAGAAAAAGGAACCCTTATGCACTGCTGGTGGGAATGCAGACTGGTGCAGCCACTATGGAGAACAGTATGGAGTTTCCTCAAAAAACTAAAAATGGTACTCCCATTCGACCCAGTGATCTCACTTATGGGAATATATTCCAAGAAACTAGAAACACGAATCAGAAAGGATATATGCCCCCCTATGTTCATAGCAGCACAGTTCACCATAGCTAAGCTTTGGAAACAGCCTAAATGCCCATCAGCAGATGAGTGGATTAAAAAACTGTGGTACATCTACACAATGGAATACTACATTGCGGTAAAAAACGAGTTCTTACCATTTGCAGCAACCTGGATGGAACTGGAGAACATTATGCTAAGTGAAATAAACCAGTCAATGAAAGAAAAATTCCACATGATCTCTCTCAGTTGTGGATAATAAATAACATTATAAACTGATGAAGAAAAAGATAGATACAGAAGAAGTAAAGCATCAAACAGACTGTCAAATTAGAGCAGGAAGGTTGGGGGGAGGTGGGGGAGATAAGAGATCAACCGAAGGACTTGTATGCATGCATATAAGCATAACCAATGGACACAAAACATTGGGGGGTGAGGGCATGTATGGGAGTATGGTGGGTGGGGGGCAATGGTAAGATATGTACACATATAATACCTTAATAAAAAAAAAAGAAAGAAAGAAAACCAACCACCTGGGATACTCTCTGTTCAAGGGAACATCTTATAAATATGTGGTCCAGGAAAACCCAGCTATTTTAACAGTGGACTTTTAAAACAGCATCAGCAAATCTTGGATACAAAATTACCATAATTATAAAAGAAAAGAAAAGGAGTTGCATAACTTTCTAACAGATGACAGTACTCATCAGCAAAATATTGCAGCTATGCTTATAAAAATATGAACAATAAATTAACCAATTTTGAAAAATAAGCAGTTACCTCTCCTAAGGAAGAATGTAAAGTAGAAATACAAAGATTCAGGGAGGAAATAGAAACACATAATAAAATAAAATAAATAAAATAAAATAAAATAAAATAAAAAGTTCTTCCAGAATTACCAAAAGAAGATAACAATACTAAAGGAAAAATTAAAAATAGGTAAAAACAAGCCCAGCTAATGTGGTTCAGTGGTTGAGTGACGATCCATGAACCAAGAGGTCCCCAGTTCGATTCCTAGTCAGATTGTGAGCTCAATCCAAAGTAGGAGACTTGCAGGAGGCAGCCATTCAATGTGTCTCATCAATGTTTCTATCTCTGTATCTTGCACTCTTCCTGTCTCTCTCAAATCAATAGAAACATATTTTAAAAATAGGAAAAAACCAAAACAATATTATGTATAATATAGTAAGATAATGGAGAAATATTTAAGGTAACCATAATTTTAATAGCAATTCAATAAGAGCTAAAAAGTCTTAGAAAAAAAATGGTGGTTATAGAGGAGAGGCAAAAAAGTTAATATATACATAAATGAAGGTTGAAAAAAATCCAGAATATTGGAACAGAAGAAACATTTAAATATATAATTTAAGAAAACTTTCCTGAAATAAAACATTTGAGTTAGTATACTGAAATGCCATAACCAATCATGTAAGCATCTGTCAATAGCTTCTCTACAAATAAAAGTTTATTTGATTATAAAAATAAAGAAACCTAGAATATAAATTAAAGCCCACAAAAATTAATTCATCATAAATCCACCAGATATGTTAATAATTATCAATATTTGTTTAATCTGTTTTAATTTTTGGTACTTAACAAAGAATACAATGTGTAACGTAATTTAATATTATATATGATAAAATAAAATTTACAATAAAATATATTTTAAGAAAAAGGATTATATGTTAATAATTATACTTTAGAAGTTTAAGTTGGAAAACACTTTGATGACCATGGTAGAAAAAATTAAACAAAAGTCTGTAAAATGAAGTAAGTATTCATTATTTTCCCATCGTAAGCTTTTTTAATGTATCTTTCCAGGTGTTTACACAAATGAAAATGTTTCACAGACAAAGTTTGGGCACTTTTTTTCATTAGTAATTTATTTATTTAAAGACCCACAAATGGTCAAATATCAGCAATACAGATCTTTTCTATTCTTTCAGATGGCCAATTTGTATCACATTGAAAGGTGGTACTACAATTTATTTGTATATACTGTTAGCTTACTTTTGACCTATAAGCTTTTCTGACAATATTGTGGCAGATATTCTTTCATAAAAATCTTAACATATGTGCTGGTATTTTTGCAAGATAAATACCTAGAAATGAAATTGTAGGGTGAAATTATAGATACATTTTATTTTTTACAGCTCTTACCATATAGATCTCCAAATATGTTACTGTTTTCTGTATCCTGGAAAATTAAATGAAGCCATTTTTGCATTTCATTTTTTTCACCCTAACCAGATTTGTACACTACCGTTTTGTTTTTGTTTTTAATTTCCTACCAATATGATAGGTGAAAGAGTGGCACTTCATTGTTATTTTTACTAGAGTTTTAGAATCATAAGGTTGGGAATCCTTACTGACAACTTTCTGTCTTTATTGGAATTTGACTGAACATTTCTCATTTTACTGTTGGGTGTCGATTGTTTTTGTATGTTGATGTTGCAAATTTCCACTTCTGCAGGCAATATTTTTATTTTATTTTAATGTAGTGAAAATGACTGTGACTTCATTAGAAAACTTCCTTCCTCTATAATTTTATTTTTGCATAATTTCCCTTAAATGTAAACTCTTTACTAAAACTAGTGTATAATATTCCACTGTATCAATGCATCATAACTTGTTTAGGTTGTCCCTTAAATCACTAGTTATTTCATTTGGTTCTTTATTTTAAAAAATTCTAGGAAGTGTTAGTGAGAATATCCATATATTTTACATACACTATTTTAGCCATATTGGTTTCTTTATGGTAGATAATTGTGTGCTATAATAACAGAGTCAAACACCGTTTTATGTTTAATGCTTTATATCTATAATCTACTAGTTGGCCCTACATGATCATTTTAATAATGTACATACCCACTTGTATGAGAGGTGTCATTTCTTAGCACCATTACCAATACTGTGTATTGTTACTTTCAAATATATTTTCAAAATGTAATGTTTTATGTGCAAACTTATCTCAGAACAAACATTAATTATATTATTTATTCCCAGTCCTTTGTATCTTTTATTCTAGACTTCTTTCCAGTACTTTTTACTAAAAACTCAGGTGTTTTCTGTTCCACTCAGACAAAAGATTAACCCCAGTAAAGAGATACCATGAGGGCAAAAAGTAGAAAAAAATCACAAAAGGAAATTCATGTTGCTACTTTTTCATGTAAGGGGATCATTTTTTTCTGCCACATATTTATATACTTCTTTTCTCACACCAAGTAGATTTTTGTATTGAGATAAAAATATAATCTCAATTACATTATATCTGCTCCCACAGACCATTTAAACTTCTATTGTATTCTGTTCTCACTTGTCTGGGGAAAAGATGGACTATGTCTGTGAGGCTGAATGAGACCCAGACTTCTTATCATTTCCTTGTGAGATGGTGGAGGAGGGCAATTCGTTTTTCCTTCACTGAACCCCTTCCTTCCATGTACTATGGAGTTTCAGACAGACAGACTGGAGATTTGCAAGTCCTCCAAAGACTGCAGTTGTAAAACCACTTTTGCAAGATCAGACCTTTGCTAATTATACTACTAACATTTATTAACTTTTTCATTCATCACCAATTTTCATTCATTTCTTAGAGCTAATACAAATTGCCACTTTAAAAAAATAATAATGCTAAATAGGCCAAAGACAAGCAATCTGGGAACCCAAATGGTCTATTCCCCTCCTGATACACATCTCTCATTAGACACATTCACAGAGGAGGGGAAAAATTCCTCCCAAAGAGCTAGCACTGCAAATTATTATTTTTATAAATTATATTTGTTCTAGGGTTATTGAATATAATGTGTATGTGTGTTTTTAACTTAAAATGAGAGTTTGGGGATAATTGACTTGGTAAGCAGTCTCAATGGAGAATTTAAAGTGAGGGAAAACATGGTCAAGAGGAAATAATAAGGGGAGTAAAGTACTAGATCTTGAAAAATAACCTGGGACAAACCAAAGTGATTTTTATTAAACATGGTCTTTGTTAAATTTCTCTGGGTACATCCAGCAAAGATTCCAAAACTATTTGGTTATTTAAGAAAACAATTGCTTCCCTTAAATAATTCCCCTGCCTGGTGTGTTATTTATTTTCCAGTTACAATTATCATATCAAAATGCTAGCTAAAATAAAATAAATGTATCCTAATTTGATACAAAGAAAAATGAACTTTTATTTCCTTATTTATTAGTTTGGTAAGAATTTATTGAATTGTCTATTTCCTGGTTAGGAAAATCAGAACCCTAACCTAACTGACTGCACTAATTTCTGGGATTTCTGGCCCCAAGTGTTTCCATTATTCAAAATTGCACTTGTGCTTCTGCTTTGTAGAATTTGTTTGTAATCATTGTCAGAAGCCTTATTAGCAGGATTCTATTTTATTACAGAACTAGAGGCCCAGTGTACAAAATTTGTGCATGGGTGCAGTCCCTAGGTCTGGCCAGTGATCAAAGCATGAGTGTCTAGCATGGAAGGGCAGTTCCCAACTGACCTCTGGGCCCTGGGCAGTACTGGGACTCCCAGGCCCCTGTATGGCCCCCTCCACCTGAGTCTCAGGGCCCGTGTCCCCATGTGGAGATGCGGTGAGCGCAGCCAGACACCATGGGCCAAGGCGTGCATGGGCCTCTGGGACACCCAGCAGTGCCACACAGAAGCTGGGCAGGCAGCATGCTCTCTCCCAGCTGGCCCCACGGACCAGCTCCTGCGCAAACCCACAGGGAGCCCAACCAGCCCCTGCAGTCCCATTGGCTTCAGCCTGGCTCACCCAGAAGAGGCCACATTGGTTCAGGGTGGGATCCTCATTGGTAACCCAGCACTTAATCTTGGGAGCTTCCCTGGCACATGAGCCCTGGTATCCTGGTGGAGGGTAGCAGGGGGAGTGAGAGCGAGCTCAGTGGACACCTCACATTCTCACTGCACCTCTCTCCCCATTGCACCCACCCCCAGGGGTCGCAGCCCTCAACCCAGGCACTGTGGAACATTGGTCGCCACCCCTGGTGGTTAACGCAAATCATAGCAAGTGGTCAAACTCCTGGTCTCCCAGCAGGACACACAATCAAACGACCGCCTGAGGGGACAATTTGCATATTAGGATTTTATTACATAGGACTAGAGGCCCAGTGCACAAAATTCGGGCGGGAGTGGGGGGCCCCTCAGTCCAGCCTGCACCTCTCCAATCTGGGACCCCTTTAGGAATGCCCAACTGCCTGTTTAGGCCCGATCCCCAGTGGGTTTGGACCTAAACGGGAAGTTGGACATCCCTCTCACAATCCAGGATTGCTGGCTCCCAACTGCTTGCCTGCCTGCCTGCCTGATCACCCCTTACCACTTGGCTGCCAGTCTGATCGACGCCTAACTGCTCCCCTGCCGACATGATTGCACCCAACTGCCCTCTCCTGCCAGCCTGATTGCCCCTAACTGTCCTCCCCTGCAGGCCTGGTTCCCCCCAACTGCCCTCCTCTGACAGCTCGGTCACCCCTAATTGCCCTCCCCTGCTGGCCATCTTGTGGCAGCCATCTTGTGTCCACATGGGGGCGGCCATCTTGTGAGCTGGAGTGATGGTCTATTTGCATATTACTCTTTTATTAGATAGGATGGGCTAAGGCTGAAGGGGTGAATAGAATGGTCTAGGAATTAATAAACTCTCCTTCATATGCAGGTAAATATCAATTTGGTTGAGATGATAAACATGTTTACTGTCCTTAAAGCAATATGAAGTACATAGGCAATGTTATATGTGTGCCAGCTATACAGGTAAGGCATCCATTTATGGGACATTGTCACTTCTGATTCACCAACTGCATTCAGATGTTGACCTTAAGATTTGGGAGCTGAGATAATGTACATAAACAGAAGTGATTTACACTCACCTACAAAGACCTTAACCCTCAGGACTTGTCTCACAGAGTTTCTTCTCATTCAACAATCACTTTCAGATTTTATGGAGCTGGGGAAGAGCCTGCTATGGGATCACTGTAATGATCACTCAAAGGCTCAGTACCTCCATGTGGCAGTATTTGAAGAGCCTTCTGCCCAATAATTTTACTTTCCTCTTATTAGTAAAAAAAAAAAAAAAAAGTGCTTTAATGAAGAGGAGAGAAAAATAGAAATAAAATGTACTTTTATTGTAAATACAAGCCTTACAAGAATTGCAAACACAATTAAGTCACTGCTTTTATTACACAACTAGAGACCCAGTGCACGGAATTCATGCACAGGTAGTGTCCCAAACTCCTGGTTGAGGGGACAATTTGAATATTAGGCTTTTATTATGGATAAAATAGAGTTCATGAGCTGTGACCAAAAGGATGCCTTGTGGGACATGGGAATGAATTTGTGGGATGGGAGTTGACTTCTCTGTCTCAATAAGAATCCTTATACCTACTGCTCAGGGTGCAAGTTGGTATCTCACTTTGGAGAACAGTTTGGTCATATCTGATATTGAAAAGATGCACATGTCTTCATCCCCAACATGCCAGAAAGGGCTGTGTGGGGAAGTGCCAGAGTTGGTCAGAAGGCAGAAGAGAAGAAGAGAGAAGAAAAAGAAGAGTATGGCCCAGAGCCTTTATTGGGGGAGAGATAGTAGAAAAGAGGGTAGGAACCCTGAGTAAGTTTAGGATTGATAGTGAGGGTGGGGAGGCCCCTCTGGGCTATAATGGTGGGCCCTAGTTGTCCAGAACCCAACCCTGGGGTAATTTAGAGTAGGGGGAATGTTGACTTGGTGTGTGTGAGTTTGATAAAGGAGATGGTTAAGGATGTGGCCTCTGGATTGGTGGTTTGAATATCAAACATGCACTCACAGGGGAGTCATTTTCTATATTTGGGAATTAGCTCATCCTGGAAGAGGCAGACTTTCTAGAATCAAGGCCCCAAATGCCAGAATATTAAGAATACAGAAAATAAAGTCAATACAGTTGTATATACAAATGATTAATTATTACTCAGCCTTAAAAGGGAAGGAAATTCTGGCATAGGCTACAAAATGGATAAACCTTGGAGATATTATGCTAGGTAAAATAAAAGACACAAAAGAACAAATACTGCATGATTCTATTTATATGAAGTCTTAGAGCAGTCAAATCCAAGATACAGAAATTAGGATGGTGGGTGCCAGGGGCTGGGGAAGGGAATAATGGGTAGTTATTGTTTAATGGGGATAGAATTTCTGTTAAGAATAATGAGAATGTTCTGACAATGGATGGTGGTGATGATTACACAATAATGTGAATGTATCTAATTCCACTAAATGATTAAAATGGTAAAAGTAATGTTATGCATATTTTACCAAAATTAAAAATAATTAAATGTTAAAAGTAAAATGAAAATAAAATAGAGGTCATGATTAAGCTTACTCAAATATACTGCTTTTCAAAATACAGCATTTGAAATATGACTATATGCAGCAAAGCCAGTAAAGGCAAACACTTTTTCAGTGGCCCAACACTAGGATTATGGAGTGTGAGAGTAAAGTAAGGGAAAACAGAGCTTCGAATAATAAATATGTCAGTTACAACATAAGTGTTCTTTAGCAACCAATAAATTTCTAGTCTAGCCTGTCATTGCTACCTTTTACCACTATTCCTCGTTATGGTTGTAGTAACTTCAGGTTGCTATCCTACCTGACTTTTGTATTTTCTTAAGTGTTACTGCCTTTACTTTTTAATGTCTGTATCTTGAGAAAAACAAGATACCATGTAGTGCTGCCCTCCCTAGGAAGAGGACAGAAAATTGAACTTCCTCTCTGAGATTCAGGGAAGAGGCTCTTACTCATCCCAGCTGAGTCAGCGTCCCTCAAGTGACATACCATGTACACACTAAGTAGATGTGAGGATTGTGGTAAAGTGAACTATATTTGTAGCAAGATATATATAACCTTAATCTTCAATTAGAGATTTTTAAAAAATTACAAGTTGGAACTGACCAAACAAACAAACAAACGTCCATAAGGCGCTGGACACAGTTTCACTACTGAACTCATTCCAACATTCAAGAATCAGAAGGTTTATTTTTTAAAATAAACATAAAAAATTAAGTGAAATAATAACAAGTGTGAAGGCATTACCATTAGGGGCAAAATGCCCCACTATTATAGCTGTTATTATGTAACTAGAGGCCTGAAGAACGAAATTCATGCAAGGGCCTTGGCCCCCGCTACCATGGCTGGGACCCTCTGCCTCGGCCCCCACCTGCTACGGCTTTGTCCAGAAGGAAGGACATCCAGTCTAATTAGCCCAGTATGTTTTTATTATTATAGATGTTTTCTAAAGGTTCTATCTAATAAAATTATGTATTAAAAACAAAGAACATATACAAATCTTAAGAATGAAGAGTAAGACTTTTTATTGACAACAATTTGATTCTTGCCCGGGAAAACAAAGTTGACCTCCTGAAAAATTATTGTTCAGTAAAATGGTCAGGAACTGAAGAAATAATCTGAATTCACCCATGTATTAACATTTTTTCAACATCTAGTTGAGCTCTGTAAAAAAATATATATATATATATATATATATATACAAGGGTGATTCAATTATGGGAAATTTATATTATTCAAAATTTTAATGTATTTACCATCTTTAAAAGAAAGAAAAACATTTCATATAAACTTTTGAATTAGATTATTTTTATAGGCTTTGTTTTTAGAGAAGTTTTACATTCACAGAATGAACTTGAAATGAAAGTACAGAATTTTCATATACCCCTGCCCACACAAATTGATAGGCTCCCCTGCTATCATCATCCCCACCAGAGTAGAACATTTATTACAATTGATAAATCTGCATTATCATCCAGAGTTCATGTTATGTTCAGTCCTTGTGCTGTAAATTCCATATGTTTGGGCAAATATATAATGGCATGTGTCCACCACTCTGTTATCAAACAGGATAGTTTCAACTGCCCTAAAAATTATATGTGCTATCCATCCCTCTCTGTCTCCTAACCCATGGAAATATTTAACACCTGATATTTTTACTTTCTTCATAGATTTGCCACTTTCAAATGTTATACAGTTGGAACCAACAGTACAGTTTTTCAGATTGTCTTCTTTCATTTATTAATCTGCAGTTAAGTTTCCTCCAGAGAGAGTAATGTCAGCAAGATGGTAGAATAGATGGTCTCTCACTCATATGCCCCCTCAACAAGAATAATTTGTCAGCCATTTATATATAAAAAAAAATTGCCTTTGTGGGAGCTTTGGGATCCAGGTATAAAACTTACACTCAGTATAGTCCAAGTCCAAGGCGGGCCCTTTTGGGAAGGCAAGCCTGTGCCCAAGTGGCTGAGTTGGTGACTGTGGTCCCAGTTACACACCAGGAAATAGATCCATCCCCTGCTGGACTCAGTTGCAACCTCATTTGGTCTTGGTCCTGCCACTAGCACCATAGGCCCCTGGTGCTAGAGTAATGCCTAATCATGCCTTGGGCAATAGACTCACAGTTTTTGCCCCAGGTTATAGACCATGAAGTGATTTTGTGACACAGCACCAGCCCCACTCAGTTGTGATCTGAAAGCCCATGAAGGCAACCCCACCACACTCAGTCTAACTTTAGGTTTTGAGATGGTCCTGAAATTGGACTCTAGCACCTCCAGCCACAGATCATGAAAAGTTCTGCCTGCCAACATTGGCTTTTTCAATCAGGAGGGAAACAAAAGCTCCTGACTGCTCTGAACTCCAGTTCCGGGCAAGACTCTGGGGACCCAGACTCATTTGGGGAGAAAGTGGACTGTCTGGCAGTGGGCAAAACTTGAGGGCGGCTTTCTCTCAGAGGTGCCTGCAGTGATTACCACAGGACACTGAGACCCAGGGGCCTGTTAGGGCAGGGCTGACAGGAAGCCATTGCTGTTTGTTCCACCCTGAGACTCCTCCCCATCCAAGCTGAATGCAGAGGCCTTAGCATATGAATGACCAGGTCCTTTGAATTCTAAACTTACCTAACAAATTGAAGCTGAGTCAGTGAGACCCAGAACATCCAGAAGAAGGCCCAAGGCCCCACAGCACCTTGCATTGCTTTACAGCTGGACCTCATCTGGGCACTCCAAAACTCAAACAAAGAAGAGGAATCTGCATATCTCTCCATAGCTCCTGCTGGGTGGCCTCAGGCAGAGGCTAAATTAGCACATCCTTGGAGATCCAAGAGCCAGTGAACCCAGGGGTCAGAGTGGGACCATGCAGATTACAACTCCTCAGATCCATAAGGAACACACTCAGGGGGTAGACTTAGTGAGCACCAAAGCCTCACTGAAGCAAGTCTTGCCCCATAAGGGTCTCTCCAGCACAGAAGTTCTCCCAGCATAGACACAGCTGATCCTCACAGCCATTTGGCCTGGAGGTCAATTCCTCCCAGTGATACCAACAACAATCAAGGCTTAACTACAACAAGGCTGAGCACACAGTCCACAAAGGGTTGCACCAAGAGTGTCCACCTCAGGTAACTGGGGAAGCTAAGCCACAGGGCCCTATAGGACACCTAGCACACAAAGCCACTCTAGTAACTCAGGGAAGCAGCCAAAATGCAGAAACAAAGAAACAGGTCACAAATGAAAGAAATGGAGAAAAGCAAATGACTGCATATAGAGTTCAAAACCACAGTTATAAGGTTTTTCAAGAATTTTCTAGAAAAGGCCGATAAACTGAGGGTATGGAAAAAGACCAACTAGAAATTAAACATACACTGACTGAAATAAAAAATAATATACAGAGATCTAACAGCAGACAAGAGGATCTCAAGAATGAAGTCAAAGATTTGAAATACAGAGAAGCAAAAAAACACCCAACTGGAAAAGCAAAAAGAAAATAGAATCCAAAAATATGAAGATAGTGTAAGGAACCTCTGGGACAACTTCAAGCATACCAACATCCGAATTATGGGGGTGCCAGAAGAAGAGAGAGAGCAAGATACTGAAAACCTATTTTGAATAAATGATGACTGAAAACTTCCCCCACCTGGTGAAAGAAACAGACTTATAAGTCCAGGAAATGCACAGAACCCCAAACAAAAGGAATCCAAAGAGGACCACACCATAATTAAAATGCCAAGAGCAAAAGACAAAGAGAGAATCTTAAAAGCAGCAAGAGAAAAACAGTTGGTAACCTACAAGGGAGCACCCATATGATTGTCAGCTGATTTCTCAACAGAAACTATGCAGGCCAGAAGGGAGTGGCCAGAAATATTCAGAGTGATGAATAGCAAGAACCTACAACCAAGATTACTCTACCCAGCAAAGCTATCATTCAGAATTGAAGGTCAGATAAAGAGCTTCACAGATAAGAAAAGGCTAAAGGAGTTCATCACTGCCAAATCAGTATTATATGAAATGCTGAAGGGTAGTTTTTTAGGAAGAGGAAGAAGAAAAAGGTAAAGATAAAAATTATGAACAACAAATACATATCTATGAACAAATGAATCTAAAAATCAAGTGAATAAAAAATCCAATGAACAGAATAAACTTGTGAATATAATAGAATCAGGGGCATAGAAACGGAGTGAACTGACAATTCTTGGGGGGAAAGGGTTGTGAAGGGTGCGGGAAGAAACTGGACAAAAATCGTACACCTATGGATGAGGACAGTCGGGGGGGGGGGGGTAAAGGCAGAAGGTGGGGTGGGAACCGGGTAGAGTGGAGTTATGTGGGGGATAAAAAGGAACAATTGTAATAATCTGAACAATAAAGATTTATTTTAAAAAAGGACTAGAAAGAAACAGAACACTCATTACTCTCCATTCAAATAATTTTTTACATAAAAAAATCCAAAATAATCCTATATAAAAAGAGGCAATATGCAAATTGACCATTACTCCAACACACAAGATGGCCACCATAAGATGGACAGTAGGGGAGGGCAGTTGTGGGCGATCAGGTCAGCAGGGGAGGGCATTTGGGGGTGACCAGGACAACAGGGAAGGGCAGTTGTGGGGAAACAGGCTTGCAAGGGAGGGCAGTTGGGGGTGACCAGGCTTGCAAAGGAGAGCAGTTGGGGGGGCAAGGCCTGCAGAGGAGGACAATTAGGGGCAATCGGGCTGGCAAGGGAGCAGTTAGGTGTTGATCAGGCTGGCAGGGGAGGGGTTAGGAAATAGTGAGTGATCAGGCTGGCAGGCAGAAGTGGTTGGGGCAATCAGGCAGGCAGGCAGGAGAGTGGTTGTGAACCAGCAGACCTAGATTGTGCAAGGGATGTTCCGGATTGGAGAGGGTGCAGGCTGTTCTGAGGGACACCCACCCATGCATGAGTTTTGTGCACCAGGCCTCTAGTATACATATGATGATTTATATTAATAAGTCAACTTAGCAATATTAAAGGAAAAAAGAACAGTGCAAAAAATAAATTTCCATTTAATAGCAATAAAAATACAATAGTTTTTTAATAGCATTTGCTTAAATATATCAAATAGTTAATACATTTAATAAATATGTAAAAAAATGCAGAGCATTGTGAAACATTAAATGAAATTAAAGACAGCCTAAACAAATGAAGAGATATACCTCATTCATGAATCAAAAGACTCAATATTGCACAGATATCAATTTTTCCTAAATCTATATATAAAACCCAAGTGACCTGAACTATGGAATAACCAAAATGACCAGAACAACCAGTGGCTATGACGTGCACTGTGGCCCTGATCACCTGCCCCCACCCCTATCGGGGGCAGGGCTGGCCAACCCGGCCCCCAATCAGTCCCCTCACCCCAATTGGGGATGGGGCTAGCCTGCCAACCTCCCACATCTCCTCCCTGCCCCTAGCTGGCCTGATTGGCCCCCATCAAGGCAGGCTGTCCAGACCTCACCTGTGCATGAATTCATGCACTGGGCCTCTAGATTATATAATAAAAGCTTAAGCAACCATTACAGTGGAATGACCAGAATGGCCAGTCACTATGATACACACTTACCCCCAGGGGGCAGATGCTCAATGCAGGAACAACACCCTGGTACTCAGTGTGCTTTCACAGGGGAAGTACCACCCAGCCAGAAGCTGGGCTCATGGCTGGCAAGCACAGCTGCCACAGCAGGAGCCTCTCTCAAGTCTGAAGCAGCACTACTGACCATTGGCAGCAGGCACAATGGGCCAGGATGAAAGCGAGCAGCCTGGTGCCTGGCCCTGATTAGAGCTCCTACCTGGCCGCCTGCCACTTGATGCACTGCTCCATCCTTTGGGTGATGTCTGACTGCCAGTTTAGGCAGTCAGACAGCCCCCAAGGAATGACTGATTGCCAGCTTAGGCTTGATCCTGCAGGGATCAGGACTAAGCCAGCAGTTGGACATCCCCCAAAGTGTCCCAGACTGTGAGAGGGATGTCCAATGACCAGCTTAGTCCTGATCCCAGTGCCATTCTCTGTAAAAGACAGTCAGTCTGAACAACTCAGTGACTTAGGGAAGTGCAGGGGACTCAGGGTGAGCCTGCCTCTGTGCTTGACTCACCCAGTCGATGGTGTTCACAGGACAGACTGTGGTGGTGCACCCCATGCATGTGCAGCAGCTGCTGAAGCTCAAGCAACAGGCTATGAAACAGCAGAAGGCCATCCAGCCACAAGCCAGCAGTCATACATTTCCCAAGGGGTCCCAGACTACGAGAGGGCACAGGTTGGGCTGAGGGACCCACGCCCCAGTGCACTAATTTCATGCACCAGGCCTCTAGTCCTTGCTAATAAAGAGGGAATGTGCAAATTCACCGTCACACTGTCACAAAGATGGTGGCACCCACAGCAGAGGTGGGGATTCTGTAACACAAGATGGCTGCACCCACAGTGGAATCCCAAAGTCCCGTAATGAGCCTTAAGGAGAAATCACCAGGGACCTGAGGCTGCATGGTGCTGGGCCAGGGCAGAGAACCTCAGGCTGGGGAACCTGAGGCTGCTCCCCCCACCCTGTGGGGCTTGATGAGGGTAGGGTCGGCCAGGTCTGGATCTTGCCCAGTGGGGGTGGGGCTGGCTGGGTCTGGGTCTTGCACGATTTTGAGGTGCCATGGGTGGGTGGGGACTTGACTCTGGGTCCCGTGGCATGCCCCAGACTCTGAGAGGAGAAAGATTTTCATATACATTCTACTAATTTTCTTTCATCTCTGACACTTCTATTATGCAGAAAAGGCAAGTAGCAATTTTAAAATATTTCCTCTAATTAATCCCCTTTTAATGTGCACGCATTTCATGCACTGGACCACTAGTTTATATATAAAATCACCATATCTCACAAAGTTCCAAAAGGACTTTTTTTCATGCAAGTTAACAAACTCATTATAAATTTGTATACATGGAGACAAGAACAGCCAAGATACACCTGAAGAAGATTGAATACCTTGTTCTACAATATATCAAGTCTTATTATAAAAGCATGTTATATTATTAGTACAATAATGGCACAAGGATGGACAAAATCAATATATGAACACTTAATTTAGGACTAATGTAGTGTTGTTAAGCAATGGAAAAGGCAAGCCTTTTCAATATATTATGTGGGCATGATTTTGGCCCAATGTAGTTAGTTAGCTATTGCATACTTTTTCACTGTTAGTTATTGCATACTTTCTCATTTTGGAAAACAAATTATTGAAAGTTTTTATCAATATAAAAATAATGTAACATTTGACTACTATCTCACACCATACACAGACTATTCTGGGAAGATAGTAGAGCTAACTGCAAAATGGGGGAAAAACAAAAAAATTTAAAAAATAGTAGTAACCCATCATGAGCCCGGAGCAAGCATATTTAAACAGGACACAACAAGAGCAAACTATAAAGATAAACACTAAGTGAACTACATTAAATTAAAAACTTCTGCTGATCACATAATAACTCAGAATGAAAAAAACTAGCCACAAAATATGGTTGTCATTTGAAAGATGTTTAGAAACATGTGTTGGGGAAACAAAGACAACATGAGAGAGCAAAATGAGGATACCAAAATAATTTTGTCTCTCACACCCATAGCTATCATAAACAGATAAACATAGAACTTCATATTAAAGACCTTTTTATCACAGTTCCTTTTAATCAGTACATTATGTCCAGCTTTCAACAAAAAAATGAAAATGCATGCTAAGAACAAAGATAGTTTGAAGAAACAGACAAGCATCAGAACTAGACTCCAGGATAACTATGATTAAAATGCTAAGGGCTATTATGGGGAAAGTGTGTATCATCTATTCCATATAATAGCCATTTATATGCTACAATCCATTATATGGATGAACATATAGAAAATGTAAACAGAGAGAAACAAGGAAATGTCCCAAATCAGAAACACTGTGACAGAAATGCAGAATGCTTTTGATGAGTCCACCAATAGACTAGACACAGGCAAGGTAAGAATCAGTAAGCTTGAAGAAATGTCAATAGAAATTTCTAAGATCAAACTATTAAGAGAAAAAAGAAGAAAAGACATAACAGACTATCCAAACACTGTAGGACAATTACAGAAGATGTAACATATACCCAATATGAATACCAAAAGGAGAAGAAAAAAATGAGAGAGAGAGGGAGAGAGAGAGAGAGAGAGAGAGAGAGAGAGAGAGAGAGAGAGAGAGAGAGAGAGAGAGAGATAAAGGAAAGAAGGAAGGAAGGAAGGAAGGAAGGAAGGAAGGAAGGAAGGAAGGAAGGAAGGGAGGGAGGGAGGGAGGGAGGGAGGGAGGGAGGGAGGGAGGGAGGGAGGGAAGGAGGAAGGGAGATGTTTGAAATAATAATGGCTGAGAATTTTTCCAAATTAATGATGGACATGAAGCTACTTATCAAAAAACTGATAGAACACCAAACAGAATAAATACTAAAAGCAAACAACTACACCAGGCATATTTTATTCAAACTGAACAAAAAGACAAAAAAATCTGGAAAGAATCAGATGAAAAAATCATCTTACTTGTAGAGAAGTAATTTTAAGACTTACATCAGATTACCCTTCAGAAACAATGCAAAGAAAATAATGAAAGCAAAAATTAGTGTTCAAAGAAAAAAAACAAAAAAAACACTAACCTAGAATTTTGTATCCAGTAAAAATAACTTTCAAAATTAATGAAGAAATGCACTTTCTTAGCCAAACAGAAATTGAGGAAATTTGCTGCCAGTAAAAGTAACTTGACAGAATGTTAAAGTTCTTCAGAGGAAAAAATAATAATAAAGGTTAGAAAATTTGATTTGCATACAGAAAAAAGAGCATCAGTGAAAGAATAAATGAAGATAAATAAAATATTGTTATTATTTTTCTTAATTGGTTAATAGATAATAATTTTTCCAAACTAAAAATACCAATAAAGTATTCAGCTTATAAATAAGTGAAATAATGGCAGCAATACAGAATGAGATTGAATACTCTGCTATTGGGTCATTTTAGTACCCATGAAGCAGTATCCTGTTATTGGAAGAGGAACTTGGATTAATTGTAAATGTAATGTGAACTTTAGGGCAATCACTAAAAAAGTTTTTTTAAAATATATTTTATATACTGTAGTATCAAGAGACATAATTGATATGATAGGAGAGGAAAGAAATAAAACAAAATTCAGTGTTTAAAAATTTGAAATCATACATCCTCTAACCACAATGGTATTAAACTGAAAATCATTAACAGAAAGATAACAGTGGGAAAAAAAATCACTAAACACTTGGGAACTAAATAAAACAATTCTAAATAATTCATGGATTGAAGTAAAGCTTTCAAGGTAAATATAAAAAAATACATTAAAGTGAACAAAACTAAAAGTTTGTGGGATGCAGCTAAAGCAGTCCTGAGAAGAAATTTAAAGCATTCAATGCATACATTGATGAAAGAGGAAAGAACTCATATAAATAAGCTAAACTTCCATCACAAGAACCTAGAAAAAAATCAAAAGAGAAAAAAATAATAAAGATAAAATAGAAGCAATTAAATTAAAACAGGAAAAGAGATAATATCAACAGAACAAAAAGCTGGTTTTTTTTGTTGTTTTTTAATCAATAAGATGACAAACTTCTGGCAAGACTGACAGAAAAAAAAGGGAAGATACAGTTTATTAACATTAGGAATGAAACAAGGGCTAACTGTTCAGATTCTGCAGATGACAACAAGATAATGAAGGAATACAACACATAAATTTGATACTCGAGACTAAATGAAACACTTTCTCAAAAAATATATAGGCTTTCACAGTTGACCCAATATGGAATAATATGACTAGCCCTATGATTTTTCAGAAAATTGAACTCGTAATTTTAAATTCCCCAAAAAATAAATTTCCTGGCCCAGATTCTATCAAACATTGAAGAAGAACTATTTGTACACAATCTCTTCCAGAAAATACAAGAGAAGGAAATTATTCTCAATTAATTTTTTTTAATCCTTCTTCAAGGTGTGAGGATATTTTCCCCATTGATTTTAAGAGAGAGTGGAAGGGAGGGGAGAGGGGAAGAGAAAGAGGAGAGGGAGTGACAGAGAGAAAAACATCTATGTGAGAAACATAGATTAGTTTCCTCTCACACACGCCCCAACCAGTGCCAGGGATTGAACCTACAACCCAGGCATCTGCCATTGACCAGATACTCATAACCCTCCAGTGTGGAGGCTGACTCTCTAACCATTGTGCCATGCCTGGCCAGGGCTTCGCAATTAATTTTATGAAACTAATGCCGCTCTGATACAAAACCAGTATAAAAAAATTAAAAATACTGAAGTGTGGTATTCTTGATTAATATAGGCATAATAGTCTTATAAAATAGAATTTAGCAATATTTATAAAGAATTATGCACCATTACCAAGTGGCATTATAGGTATGCAAAGCTGGTTCAACATTAAAACAAACAATCACCGAAATTCACCATATTAAAATACTGAAAATATTCACATGATAATATCAATTGATACATTAAAAAGTACTTGATAAAATTCAAAACCCAAACATGATAAAAACTCTAAGAAAAATAAGAATAAAGGGAACTTCTGCAACTTGATAAAGAACATCTCCCCCCCCCCCCGCCACACACACACACACACACACACACACACACACACACACACACACCACAAAACAGAACAGAACACCACAACCTAACAAAATAAACCTACAGCTAACATTATATCTAAAGGTGAAAGCCTAAATTTTTCTCCATTATGATTGGGAATTAGGCAAAAATCTACACTTTCCCCACTCTTACTCAATACTAGAAGCCCAGCACATGAAATTGTGTGCAATTAGGGTTCCTAGGCCTAGCCTGCGATCAGGGCCATGTCCAACACCCTGTGACACCCTGTCTCACCCCGCAATGCTTGCTGCCACTGCCCTGTGATTCTTGCCACCCTGTGAAGCTCTGTGATGTTCATCGCTGTCCCATAATGTTCTACGAAGCTCCCCACCCAATGATACTCCGCAAAGCTCTCTGCTGCTGCCGCCCCGCAATGCTCCACAACACTGCCCACTGCTGCCCTGCAACACTCCTCAATGCTCCCCACCCCACAACCACTCTGCCATGCTCGCTGCCGCTGCCCCGTGATGATCCTCGACACTCCCCACCCTGCGATGCTCCTTAATGCTCCCCAAAGCATGATGCTCCGCAATGCTTGCTGACCGGCAATGCTCGCCACTGCTCACCGCTGGACGCTCACAGCTGCTCACTACCTGCCGCCAGCTGCCACTCAACATTTCCTAGTCCAGCTCCACCATAACCCCCTCCCCACCCCCCCACCCCCGTTCACTGTGGTTCCCCATCCACCATGCTGTGAGCAGAGCCTGCAGGGGGGGGGAGGGGGGGCGAAGGAGGGACCGAGAGGTGGTCAATCCACCTCATGGTGACTGGTTGTGCAGTTGTTCTGGTCACTATGCTTACGGTCCTGACATTTTATTATATAGAACTAGAGGCCCAGTGCACGAAATTCATGCACGGGGGGGGGGTGTCCCTCAGCCCAGCCTGCACTCTCTTCAATCTGGGACCCCTCAAGGGATGTCTGACTGCCCATTTAGGCCTGATCCCACTGGGTTTGGGCCTAAATGGGCAGTCAGACATCCCTCTCACAATCCAGGACTGCTGGCTCCCAACTGTTTGCCTGCTTGCCTTCCTGATTGCCCCTAACTGCTTCTGCCTGCAGGCCTGGTCTCCCCCAACTGCCCTCCCCTGCAGGCCTGGTCACCCCTAACTGCCCTCCCCTGCAGGCCTGGTACCCCCAAACTGCTCTCCCCTGCAGGCCTGGTCTCCCCCAATTGCCCTTCCCTGCAGACCCAGTCACCCCCAACTTCCCTCCTCTGCCAGCTGGGTCACCCCTAACTGCCCTCCCCAGCAAGCTTGATCACCCTCAACTGCCCTCCCTTGCAGGCCTGGTCCCTCCCAACTGCCTTCCCCTGCAAGCTTGATCACCCTCAACTGCCCTCCCTTGCATGCCTGGTCCCTCCCAACTGCCTTCCCCTGCAAGCTTGATCACCCTCAACTGCCCTCCCTTGTAGGCCTGGTCCCTCCCAGCTGCCTTCTCCTGCTGGCCATCTTGTGTCCACATGGAGGCAGGATCTTTGACCACATAGGGGCAGCCATGTTGTGTGTTGGAGTTACGGTCAATCTGCATATTACTCTTTTATTAGATAGGTTAGAGGCCTGGTGCATGGGTGGGGACCTGCTGGTTTGCCCTGAAGGGTGTCCCGGATCAGAGTGGGGGTTCCTTTGGGGCATGAGGTGGCCTGGGCAAGGGGCCTGTGGTGGTTTGCAGGCTGGCCATGCCCCACCGCGACCCAAGCAGAGGCCCTGGTATCTGGGATTTATTTATCTTCTACCATTGAAACTTTGTAGCCTGGAATGGAGCCAAGCCTTCTGCTCACACTGTGGCAGCAGCCATTTCTGTTGGGATTTATTTATCTTCTCTAATTGAAACTTTGTAGCATTGAGTGGAGGCCTGGGCTGGCAAGGGCAGGCGGAAAGCTTGGCTTCCTCCATTGCCAGGGAAACCCAAGCCTCCCTCCTGCTCTCTGTGGCTGCAGCCATCTTGCTTGGGCTTATTTGCATATTCCCTCCTGATTGGCTGGTGAGTGTTGCTGGTGGGCATGGTTTGTGGTTGTAGCAGAGGCATGGTCAATTTGCATATTACTCTTTTATAAGATAGGACACTACTAGAAGTTCCAGCCAGCATAATAGTTCAAGGGAAGGAAATAACAAATATATAGATTAGAAAGGAAGAAATAAAATTATCCCAATTGGTAGAGGACATGATTATCTCTGTAGAAATTTCCAAAGAGTCTACAAAATCTCTTAAACCTATTGAGTTCAGCAAGTTCCCAGGACAAAAGTTATACATGGAAAAATCACATGCATTTCTATACATTATCAATGAACACATGGAGGTTAAAATTAGAAATGCAAAACCATATACAACTCAAAAATAAACACTTAGGTATTAATCTATCAATGCATGTACTGAATGTTTATGCTAAAAATGACACAGTGCTGATGAATATTTTTTAATCTAAATGTATCTAAATAAATGGAGAGCTATTATGTATTTATACATATAGAGTCACACTGGAAAGCTAAAAATAGAAAACATGTAATTCTCACAAAACAGTTAAAAGATTTAACACAATTCCTGGAATAGAGAATCATGCAAGATGCAACTTCTAAGTAGATATGGGGCCTAAATCTCCTTTTCCAAAAGCAATTATAGATATTATTTCCATTATTACTAACTTCTTTTCTTTGCCTTTTTTACTATTGTGTCCTCAGTGCCTTGAACATTGTCTGAGCTATAACAGGTGCCTGTTATGGATTCAGTTGTATCCCAGAAAAGATATATTGAAATTCTTATAATGTGTGCTTGTGAACCTGATTTATTTGGAAATAAGATATTGCCAAATGTAATTAAATTAAGATGAGTTTTTCTTTTAGGGTGAGTCCTGATCCACTATAATGGTGTCCTTAGAAGAAAAGAAGCAGTCATGTGAGGAGAATTCCATGTTAAACAGAGGAAGAAACTAGAGTGGTGTCATTCATGCCAAGGAATGCCAAGCACTGATTACTACCAGAAGGTGGGGTGAGGCAAGAAAGGATTCTACCCAGTCTTAGCAGGAACATGGTCCTGTTGACACCATAGTTTCAGGCTTCTAGCCACCAGAACTCTGAGAGAGTAAATTTCTGCTTTGGTAAGCCTCCCAGTTTGTAGTAATTTGTAGCCCCAGGAAACTAACACATACCCATCAAATAGTCCTTTAATAAAATATAGGATAAATTATGTGTTCATGTTAAGGCCCTTATTTTAAAACTAGAGACCCATGCACAAAATTCATGCACTGGTGTGGGAAGGGGTCCCTTCAGCCCAGCCTGCCCCCTCTCACAGACTGGGAGCCCTCAGGGGATGTCCTACTGATAGCTTAGGCCCGCTCCTGGTGGGGAGTAGGCCTAAGTCGCAGTCTGGCCTCCCTCTGTGGGAGGTGCCTGGGCTGATCAGGGGAAGGCACCAATCCCATCACCACGCTGCTGCTGCCACTGTTGCAGCCACCAAGGTGTTTTCATCAACATAGACTCCAGTCCCTTCACCACGAAAAAATGACAACTTTCTTTAGGCATTTTCAAGATGTGTCTTTCATAGGATATGACCTTTCTTTCTTCCTTCCTTCCTTCCTTCCTTCCTTCCTTCCTTCCTTCCTTCCTTCCTTCCTTCCTTCCTTCCTTTCTTCTTTCTTTTCCTCATCTGAGGATATGTTTCCATTGATTTTTAGAGAGCTTGGAAGAGAGAGGCAAAGACAGAGAGAAACATCAATGTGAGAGGGATACTTAGATTGGTTGCCTCCTGCATGAGCCCTGACCTGGGCCCTGGCCAGGGAGGAGCCTGCAACCTAGGTACATTCCCTTGATCAAAATGAAACCCGGACCTTGCGGTTGGCAGGCTAAGGCTCTATCCACTGAGCCAAACTGGCTAGGGCAGGATATGACATTTCTTAGCCCCTCCAGCAGTGGACCTTAGTGTTTTCCTCCAGGAGTGTGGTGGAAAAACCCTAGATCACCTTCTTGGATTCTTATTACCCAAGTTATCAAGAACACTGTGAGTGGCAGCTTACAGGGAGCTTAGCCAATGAGCGGTCAGAAAAGGTATTTCCTCTGCAGCTCATGCACAGAGAACCACCTGCATTGTGTCCTCTGGGATGGGGGCATGCCCCGAGTCCCGCAGAGCCCAGCATCTCTTGTGTACTGTCTGCTGGGCTTCTGTTTGCTGGTCCAGGGGCATGCCCCAGAAGGAGGGGCTGGGAGCCTGGGTCAACAGGGGGCATGGCCAGCCTGAAAACGACCCTCAGCCCTTCACCCAGGCTGGCCATGCCCCTTACTGGGGAGCCCCACCCCATGGGGGCATGGCCAGCCTGCAAACCACCACAGGCCCCTCGCTCAGGCTACCCATGCCCCAAGGAAACCACCACCTTAATCCCGGACACCCTTCAGGGAAAACCAGCCAGCCCCCACCTGTGCACTAGGCCTCTATCTATACTAATAAAAGGGTAATATGCTAATTAGACTGAGAAACCTTCCAGGAGACTTTCCAGATTTTCTTCTGGACAAAGCCATGGTTGTGGGGCCAAGGAAGAGGCAGTTAGAGGCCAAGAGGAGAGGGCAGTTGTGGGTGATCAGGCCAGTAGGGGGGCCATTGGAGGTGATCATGCTGGCAAGGGGGGGGGGGCAGTTAGGGGTGAGCAGACAAGCAGGGGGACCAGTTGGTGGCAAGCAGGCCATCAGTGGTGGGCAGTTGGGGGTGATCAGGCTGGCATGGGGGCATTTAGGGACAAGCAGGCCAGCGGTGGGGGGGGGGGGGGAGTTGGGGGCAAGCAGGCTGGCAGGCAGAGTGTTTAGGGGCAATCAGGCAGAAAGGCAGGTGAGTGGTTAGGATCCAGTAGTCCCAGATTGCAAGAGGGATGTCCCACTGTTGGTTTAGGCCCGATCCCTGCAAACTGGCAGTAGGACATTCTTCGAAGGGTCCCAGATTGGAGATAGTGCAAGCCTGGCTGAGGGACCCTGCACCTCATGCAGGAATTTTGTGCCACTAGTAAATAAAAATCATAGTTCTATTATTAACTTTCTGAGGAATCTCCATACTGTTTTCCAGAGTGGTTGCACCAATTTACACTCCATCAACAGTGCACAGGGTTCCCATTTCTCCACATTCTCGCCAACACTTTTTATCTCTTTTGTATTTTATAATTGCCATTCTCACAGGTATGAAGTGAATTTCATTATGATTTTATTTACATTTCCCTGGTGATTAGTGACGTTGAGCACCTTATTATGTACCTGTTGGTCATTTGTATGTCTCTGGGGATATGTCTATTTAATTTCTCTGCCCACTTTTTAATCAGATTCTTGGGGGATATTGTTGTTGTTTTATTGGAATTTTTTTCTTACTATTGATTTGCATAACTTCATCATATATGTTGGATATTAACCACATATGATTTGCAAATATTTTCTCTCATTCGTATGGTGCTTTTTCATTTGCTGATTGTTTCTGTTGCTGTACAGAAACTTTTAAAATATATTTTATTGATTTTTTTACAGGGAGGAAGAGAGAGGGATAGAGAGTTATAAACATCAATGATAGAGGAACATAAATCAGCTGCCTCCTGCACACTCCTTACTGGGTATATGCCCGCAACAAAGGTACATGCCCTTGACCAGAATGAAACCTGGGACCCTTGAGTCCGCAGGCCAACACTCTATCCACTGAGCCAAACTGGTTAGGGTTGTACAGAAACTTTTTAGTTTGATGCAGACACATTAATTTTTGCTTTTGTTTTGTGTTTTCGGTGCCAGATTTAAACAAACAAACAAACAAAAACAACTGTGGTCATGTTCAATGTAAAGAAGCTTTTTCTCTATATTTCAATTTCAGGTCTTATGTTTTAATTTTCATCTCTCAGATGATTAGTGACTTTGAGAATGTTTTCACATGTCTCTTGGCATTCCTATGTCCTCTTTCAAAGAGTATCTATTTAGGTGCATTGCCCATTTTTTGATTGGGTTGCTTATCTTCCTTTTATTAAGTTGTATGAGTTCCCTATAAATTTTGGAGATTAAACCCTTATCAGAAATAACGTCGGCAAATATGTTCTCCCATGAAGTGGGCTTTCTTTTAGTTTTGTTGATGGTTTCTTTCACTGTGCAAAAGCTTTTTATTTTGATGTAGTCCCATTTGTTTATTTTTTTCTTACTATCCATTGCCCTAGGACAGCGGTCGGCAAACTGCGGATCACTAGCCACATGTGGCTCGTGAGCCATGGTTCGCTGCTCTGTTGACTAATGAGTTTGCCGACCACTGCCCTAGGAGATGTATGGGTAAAGATATTGCTAGGACAAATGTCTCCTATTTTGCTGCCTATGGCTTCTTCTAGGATTTTTATGGTTTCCCATAATACATTTAAGTCCTTTATCCATTTTGAGTTTATTTTTGTGTATGGTATAAATTGGTGTTCTCGTTTCATTTTTTGCATATATCTATTCAATTTTCCCAACAAAATGTATTGAACAGACTATCTTGACTCCATCATATGCTCTTGCCTCCTTTGTCAAAAATTAATTGAGCATAATGGCTTGGGTTGAACTCTGAGTGCTCTGTTCTGTTCCATTGCTCTATATGTCTGTTCTTATGACAGTACCAAACAGTTTTGAGGACAATGGCTTTGTAGTATAGCTTTATATCTGGTATTGTGATCCTTCCAAATTTCATCTTCTTTCTCAAGATTGCTGCAGCTATTCAGGGTCTTTTTTATTCCAAATTAATTTTTGGAGAGTTTGCTCTAGGTCTTTGAAGTATTCCAATGAAATTTTAATGGGGAATAAATTGAATCTATAGATTGCTTTGGGGAGTATGGACATTTTAATGCTGTTGATTCTACCAATCCATGAACACGGCATATTCTGCCATTTGTTTATGTCTTTCTCTATCTCTTTTTCAGTAATTTTCTGCGTACAGGTCCTTTACCTCCTTGGCTAAATTTACTCCTAAGTATCTTAATTTTTTTTTGTTGCAATGTAAATAGGATTGTTGTTATGGTTTCTCATTCTATGAGTTCATTATTGGTGTATAAAAAGCCACCAATTTCTGGGTGTTAATTTTGTATCCTGCTACATAGCCAAATTCATTCATTAGTTCTAGTAGTTTTTTTATGGAGACTTTAGGATTTTCAATGTACAATATAATGTCATCTGCGGATAATGACAGTTTCACTTCTTATTTTCCAATGTGGAAGCCTTTTATTTCTTCCTCTTGTCTGATTGCTATGGCTAGCACTTCCAGTACTATGTCAAACAGGAGTGGTGAAAGTGGGCATCCCTGTATTGTGTTTTTAGGAGAAATGGATTTAGTTTTTGCCCATTGACTATGATGATGGCTGTAGGTTTGTAATACAAGGCTTTCAGTATATTGAGGTATGATCCTTCTATTCCCACTTTGCTGAGAGTTTTTTATCAGTAAAGGGTGATAGATTTTGCCAAATACCTTTTCTGCATCAATTGATATGATTATGTGATTTTTGTCTCTCAATTTGTTTATGTGATGTATCACGTTTATTGATTTACAGATATTGTACCAGCCTTGAATCCCTGGGATAAATGCCACTTTGCTATGGTGTATGATCTTTCTAATGTAATGCTGGATCTGATTTGCTAGAATTTTATTGAGGAGTAGAGGCCCGGTGCACAAAAATTGTGCACGGGAGTGTGTGTCTCTCAGCCCAGCCTACACCCTCTCTAATCTGGGACCCCTCGAGTGATGTCCAACTGCCCATTTAGGTCTGATCCCGGTAGGATTGGGTCTAAACGGGCAGTTGGACATCCCTCTCACAATCCAGGACTGCTGGCTCCCAACTGCTCGCCTGCCTGCCTTCCTGATTGCCCCTAACCACTTCTGCCTGCTAGACTGATAATCCCTTAACCACTCCCCTGCCAGCCTGATTGATGCCTAACTGCTCCCCTGCCAGCCTGTTTGCCCCTAACTGCCCTCCCCTGCAGGCCTGGGTGCCCCCCAACTGCCATTCCCTGAAGGCCTGGTCACCCCTAACTTCCCTACTCTGCCAGCCTGGTCACCCCTAACTGCCCTCTGCTGCAGGCTTGATCACCCACCAACTGCCCTCCCTTGCAGGCCTGGTCCCTCCCAACTGCCTTCCCCTGCTGGCCTGATCATTCACGACTACCCTCGCTTACAGGCCTGGTCCTTCCCAATTGCCCTCCCCTGCTGGCCATCTTGTGTCCACATGAGGGCAGCCATCTTTGACCACATAGGGGCAGCCATCTTGTGTGTTGGAGTAATGGTCAATTTGCATATTACTCTTTTATTAAATAGGATAGAGGCCTGGTGCATGGGTGGGGGCCAGCTAGTTTGCCCTAAAGGGTGTCCCAGATCAGGTTGTGGGTTCCCTTGGGTCAGGGGGTGGCCTGAGCAAGGGACCTGTGGTGGTTTGCAGGCTGACCACACACTTCAGTGACCCCAGTGGAGGCCCTGGTATCTGGGATTTATTTATCTTCTCTAATTGAAACTTTGTAGTCTTGAGCAGAGCCAAGCTTCCTGCTTGCTCTGTGGCTGCAGCCATTTTTTTGAGATTTATTTATCTTTTATAATTGAAGCTTTGAGCCTTAAGTGGAGGCCTAGGCCGGCAAGGGTGTGCAGAAAGCTTGGCTTCCTCCATTACCAGAGAAAGCCAAGCCTCCTGCTCGCTCCATGGCCACAGCCATCTTGGTTGGGTTAATTTGCATACTTTCTCCTGATTGGCTGGTGGGCCTGGCTTGTGGGTGTAGTGGAGGTACTGTCAATTTGCATATTACTCTTTTATTAGATAGGATTTTAGCATCTATGTTCATCCGGGATATTGGCCTGTGATTCTCTTTCTTTTTATTGTCTTTATCTGGTTGTGGAATTAGGGTGATGCTGGCTTCATAGAAAGAGCTTGGAAGTGTGCCTTCCTCTTGAATATTTTGTAATAGTCTGAGAAGGATAGGTTTTAGTTTATCTTTGAATGTTTGGTAAAACTCTCCTATGAAGCCTTCTGGCTATGGGCTTATGTTTGCTGGAAGCTTTTTGATGACTGCTTCAATTTCTTCCTTAGTTATCAGCCTGTTGAGACTTTTTTATTCTTATTAGTTAAGTTTCGTAAGGTCATATTTTTCTAGTAATATGTCCCTTTCCTCTAGTTTGTTTAGTTTGTTGGTGTAGAGTTGTCATAGAATTTTTTAATAAGCTTTCATATTTCTATGAGGTCTGTTGTTATTTCACCTCATTCATTTCTGATTTTGTTTATTTGGGTCCTCTCTTTGCTTCTTGGTGAGCCTGGCTAGAGGTTCATCTATCTTGTTTAGCCATTCAAAGAAACAGCTTTTAGTTTCATTGATCTTTCATATTGTATTTTTTGGTCTCTATTTCATTTATTTATATTTTGATCTTCATTATCTCCTTCCTTCTACTCACTCTGGGCTTTTCTTGTTGCTCTCTTCTAATTCTTTAAGTTGTAGAGTTAGATAATTTATTTACAGTTTTTCTTGTGTGTGTTTTTTTGTTTGTTTTGTGTTTTTTTTTTTTTTTTTAGGTAGGCCTGTAATGCTATGAACTTCCATCTCAGAACTGCTTTCACTGTGTCCCATAGGTTTTGTATTGTTGTGTTTTCATTGTAAGTTGTTTCCAGGATTTTTTTTTTTTTTAATTCTCACCAGAGAGAGGGAAAGACAGACAGAAACAGTGATGTGAGAGAAACACATCTATTGGTTGCCTCCTGCAGGAGCCCTGACCAAGGCCTGGGCCAAGGAGAAACCTGGAACCTAGGTATGTGCCATTAACCAAAATCGAGCCCAGGACCCTACGGTTCCCAGACCAACACTCTATCCACATAGCCAAACCAGCTAGAGCTCCAGGATGTTTTTAATTTCTTCTTTGATCTCTTGGGTAACCTGATCATTGTTTAATAGCATGCTATTCATCATCCAAGTGTTTGAATTTTTTTATTGTAGTTGAGTTCTAATATTATGCCATTGTGGTCTGAGATGATGTTTGATATGATTTCAATCTTCTTGAATTTGGAGAGACAATATGTGATCTATCTTTGAAAATTTCCCATGCACCTGAGAAGAATGTAGGTATATTCTGTAGCTTTGGGGTAAAATGTTCTGAAGATGTCAAGTCCATCTGATCTAGTGAGTCATTTAGGATTGCTGTTTCTTTGCTGCTTTTTTGTCTAGAGGATTTATCCAGTGGTGTAGTGGGCTATTAAAGTCCCATACTATGATTGTATTGCTGTTGATCTCTCCCTTGATATCTTCTGGCAGTTTTTAAAATATATTTGGGTGCTCCTTTGTTGGGTGCATATATGTTTGCCAGAGTTATATCCTCTTGTTTTATCAATCCCTTTACTATTATGAAGTAGCCTTCCATATTTCTTGTTATGGCCTTCACTTTGAGGTCTATTTTGTGAGATATAAGTATTACCCCAGATTTTTTTTTTTTCATTTCTATTTGCCTTTAAGATATTTTTCCATCCCTTCAATTTCAGTCTATGTGACTCTCTAGTTCTGAGGTGGGTCTCTTGTAGACAGAATATATATGGGTCATGTTTCCTTATCCACTCAGCCACTCTGTCTTTTGATCAAAGCATTTATGCCATTTGCATTTAATGTTGCTATTGATAGGTACTTTTTTGTAGCTATTTTTATTGTTTGTGTCTGTGTTCCTTCTTCCCTTCCTATTTCTTCTTTTTATAACAGTCCCTTTAGCATTCTTGCATTGGTGGCTTGGTAGTGATAAACTCTCTTAGCCTTTTTTTGTCTGTGAAACTCCTTATTTCCCCATCAATTTGGAATGATAGCCTTGCTGTATAGAGTAATCTTAGATTCAGTCCCTTGCTTTGCATAACTTTGTATACTTCCTTCCATTCCTTTCTGTTCTGATGTGTGTCTGTTGAGAAATCATTTGATAATCTAATGGGAGGTCCCTTGTAGGTAATGTTTTATCTCTTTCATGCAGCCTTTAAGATTCTCTCTTTGTTGTTAACTTTTGCCATTGTAATTATGATGTGTCTTGGTCTGAGTCTTTTGGGTTCATTTGGATTGTGGCTCTCTATGCTTGAGTGATTTTTTTCTTCCCCAAATCAGGAAGTTTTCTGACATTATTTCTTCAAATAGGTTTTCTAACTGTTGCTCCTGTTCTTGTCATTCTGGCCCCCCTATCATACATATGTTGCTTCATTTCACATTATCTCAAAGCTCCTTCAGGCTCTCCTCCTGTCTTTTGATTTTTTTCTCCAGTTTCAGTTCAGATTGGGTGTGTTTTGCTTCCCTGTCTTCTAATTCATGAATTCAGTCCTCTGCTTCCCCTCATGTACTATTGAAAGCATCCATATTTTCTATATTGTTTTTTATTATAGTCCAGGTGCATGAAATTTGTGCACTCGGGCACGGGGCGGGGGGGGGGGGGAGTCCCTCAGCCTGGCCTGTGCCCTCTCACAGTCCAAGATCCCTCAGGGGATGTTCAACTGATGGCTGAGACCTGCAGGGAGTGGACCTACACTGTCAGTCGGACATTCTTAGTGCTGCAGCAGGGGCAGGAGAGGCTTCCACCATGGCTCCTGTGCTCACCAGCCATGAGCCTGGCTCAGGGTTTCTGGCTGTGCAGTGCTCCCCCGTGGGAGCACACTGATCACCAGGAGGCAGCTCCTATGTTGATTGTCTGCCAGCTGGTTGTCAGTACACATCATATGACCGGTCATTTCACCGTTTGGTTGATTTGCATTTTAACCCTTTATTATAATGGATTATTCTTTATTTCCTCCTGGTTCTTACATAGGTTTTTTATTTTCTCATCCATCCAATTTATGAATGTTTGACCTTTAGTCTGAATTCTTTTTCTCACCTATTGCATGCCTCCATTTCATTTAGTTCCTTTTCTGGCAATTCCTCCTTTTCTTTCCTTTGGCGGTTGTTCTTTTGTGTCCCCATTTTTGCTCTCACCTAAGAATATAGGTGTTGAGTCACACAAAGCCTGTGGCTGCAGCAGTGGGCTTGATGGAGTGTTGCATGGTTATGGTTGGTGGCTGCTCCTTAGATAGTCTTGGGCAGCATCTGCTCCTTGGGCTGTCACAGGTGGTGGCTGCTCCTCATGTGGTTGTGGTATAGCCACTCCTCACTCGGTCACAGGGTGGTGGCTTCTCATGAGGCAGCTGCTACTCACGTGGTTATGTGGAGGCTGCTCCTTGGGGAGTCATGTGGCAGCTGCTCATCTCACAGTCACAGTAAGTGGCTGCTTCTTAGGTAATCACAGGTGGCAGCTGCTCCTTGGACAGTCACAGGCAGCAGCTATTCCTCAGGTGGTCATGGGTGGCAGCTGCTTGTGTGGTTGCTGCAGCGATCGCAGAGTCCAGGGCTGCTAGGTAAGGCTCAACTGTTCATACGTGTGGTCATAGAGCCTTGGGCTGCTCTGGAGTCATTTCCTATCAATATCACTCCTCAGGTCACAAAATTTACAACTCTTCTGGCATTTCTTTGTGAGATCTGATTTATGTTTCATGCTCAACAAATGCCTTTAAGGCAACCTCACATTTGTAGAGTTTTTCAAATGTTAGCATAAATATAATTGATAGCATAAAAACAAGCAATTGTAAATAGCTCAAAATTTTAAAGAAGAAACACATTTCCATTGTAAAACAAATAAATCTATTAAAAGTCGATATAACTGGAAAACTTTCAGGTTTAAACCAATCTTTTATGTGTCTAAAGATTAGAAGCTGTCAGATGTCTTATTATTTTTTGTTGTTTGTGTGTGTGTGTGTGTGTGTGTGTGTATGTGTGTGTGTTTTAAATTAGTGAGAGATCATTAAATTTTTCTAGAAAATTAACATTACATTTTTGGATGGTATTCCACATGTACTGAAAATATGCTTTCGGAATGTATACTAATATATGTAATACTTAAAATTTTCCAATTTCTAGTATAACTAAGACCAAAAATAACTTTCTTATCAATACAATAATTTTGACTTATCTTATTCAGGGGAAATAGATTTTAAAAGTAAGCCTATGAGAGACTTATACTTACCTTTTTAAACTCCTGGAGTCTTTTGTTGGCTAAAATATTTCTAAGTAGGGCAAATCATTACACCTTTTTCAAAAATTTTACCACTAATATGTAAGGAAAGGGAAGAATGCCTAAGATTTTTACTAAACATGACCTTTGAAGGATAAATCATGGGTTGGGTTGTAAATGGAGCCACCTGGTCAACACATGGGATGATGAGAAGACAGTTAAAGATACTGGGAGCAAAGGGATACTGGGTACTTTATAGTGAGAGCTAATGGGGGAAAAAACATAAAGTCTATATGGATAGAGAGACCATAATGGGGAGAGGGACGTCAGACACTTGAGTACTGCAAATGCATACTCTCTCTGCTTGTGTAATCACTCTCAGAGATCTCATCTAACACTTATAGTCAGCAAAGAGACACTATCACCTGTGGTTGTTGCAAATTTCCTTTATACCACCTATAGGAGAAATGAACTAACCAATAAGCTTTATTTTATTTTTTAATGTTTTGCTGGTCTCCATGATTTTTTAAAATATGTTTTATTGATTTTACAGAGGAAGGGAGAGGGAGAGGGAAGCATCAATGATGAGAGAGAATCATTGATTGGCTGCCTCCTGCACCGCCCCCAATGGGGATTGAGCCTACAACCCGGGTATGTGCCCTTGACTGGAATCGAACCCGGTACCCTTCAGCCCACAGGTCGATACTCTCGTTTATTTTTTAAAAAGATTTCCTGCCCTAGCCCGTTTGGCTCAGTGGATAGAGTGTTTGCCTATGGACTTAAGGGTCCTGGGTTTGATTCTGGTCAAGGGCACATACCTAGGTTTCAGGCTAAATCCCCAGTAGGGGGCATGAAGGAGACAACTGATCAATGATTCTCTCTCATCATTGATGTTTCTATCTCTTCCTCTCCCTTTCTCTTTGAAATCAATAAAAAAAATATTTAAAAAATAATAAATAAATAATAGAAAATATTCCTGTTTTTAATTTTTATTTACTGATGTGTGAGAAAGAGAAAGAGAAAGAGAAAGAGAAGAGAAAGAGAAATAAATATCTATTTGTTTTTCCACCACTTATTTATGCATTAATTGGTTGATTCTTATATGTACCCTGCTGACTGGGAATTGAACCAGCAACCTTGGGGTACAGGAATGATGCTCTAACTAACTGTAGGCCAAGGCCAACAATAAGCTTTCTTCAGTAATTTTTAGCATTTTAAAATATCTTATTTTATTTGAAAAAATCTGAGATTCCACATTAGAAATTAAATAGTAAGAAGTTTGAGATCTGAACTCTCTTATTCAGTCTTATTAAGAAGCCCACCACCATAAACACAGTCTCAGGTGTATCCAGTATCTTCCTCTTTAGTAAAATCTCTAACCCAATCTCTGGCTTAAATGTGTAACCAGGGAGATTTTGCCTGCAGACTATGGGAACTCCCTCATATCAAAGCCGAATGCCATGCTAAGTTTTTGTTTTTTTGTGGGTTTTTCTCCTCAAAGGGATGGAGAGCAAACAACTATAGATCAAGCTGTTCTTTGTGAATCTAATTCAAAGTCCCCTTGTGTGGTGAGAAAATAGGGGTGTTTGTGTCTAATGAAGGTTATAATAGTAACTGTGTCAAATATAGAACTAGCATAAACTGTTGGATGGATTTTTATATGGGGACAAAACAGTGCTAAATATTGCTTTTAAAATTTGCAAAATAACATAAACTACTACAAAACAAAACCGATAAACAAAATACTCATGCAAACATAATTAAATTACTGTAATAATGTTAAATATGCTTATTTTTCATGTAATTAAATTTCTTCATAAGAACTATTGAGATAAATATATCTACCCTATGCCTACACAGAAATATAAAAAGGTCAGCATGATTTGGAGGCTCCTTAAGGCAGAAAATGCAAAATAATTATTTTGTCTCCCTCCTTGTAAGTTGTGGTTCTTACCACACTTACAGAGTGTTGTACTTGAGTAATAGGGCCATTAGAGCTCTTTTCCAGGAACCAGTTCCTGCGGTCTCACTGGGTCCAGCTGGGGATGACTCACAGAGGAAGTGGTAGAGATTAGGGTGTATGGGGGGAAATCAGAACAGCACAGAAATAAAGCAAATCAACCAACCATTACCTTTTGTGCCTAACAGAACAATGGCTTAACAACTGTGGTTCAGAATGATCCTTCTTATTCCACTCATTTGTGCTATTCCCGTTAGAAGGACCACCAGGAAACCTGTGAATTGCTATGGAACACACACCGGAATCCATGGCACATCTCAATTAATATTCCCTCCTGACTCAACTGGAACAATGAGGAACATCAAGCAGTTTAATCTCTGGTAATAATTCCTTTTGTCAGGTTAAGAGGTTTTCTCCTAGAATTGGATTTTTTTAAGATCGGATTTTCAAAATTAGTTATTCTATGTATTGCAAAGCAGAGAGCCCACGTTTTATGAACACATGCGTACATCTAGATAGTACATAATAAAGTCTGTGTGTTGGAACATTGCTGCTATCTGTAATTTTTACTTGCTCTGAAATAAAATCGGTCTTTTATTAGCAAACAGTTGTAACTAAACCACACAGTTGTTAGAACTCTTCTTTCAATTTTCCCTATGGGATTGGAAATGTAAATGGGTCCTTTATATCACCCAGTAGAATTAAATTTATCAAAATTTTTAGAAAGTATTAAAAAGCTTCATTGCAGATCCTTAGCTTAGTTACTAATAATTGAAACATTTGATGGGTTAAAAAGCTGCATGTTCTCAAGTGTTTATGAATATATACAGTATAATACATATGAGTAAATATATTTGGTGAAGAGAAATATTATTTTTTCATTATTTTATTTAACTACAATGAGCTACAAACTTTGATTGGTATACAGAGCGACTTAATTTGTTATTGACTGGTTACAAACAAATAAACATAATATTAAAATCAGTATATCCTGAATAGTAGTAGATTATAATTTTGATAATATTCATAATATTACTTAAGAGATTAGTGTTCTTTGATCCATATTCTCTGAGAAATTATCTTAAAATTGTACAAATATTAGAAGCTATAGTTTTCATGTCTGATGAAAGTAATGGTGATTTCCTGATAACATTATATGCTTAGATTGCTTAAAATAAATTTTTAAAATTAAATAACAAGACCTTTAATGCCTATTCTCTGTTTCTGGACTTCTGTTAGCCTAGTGCAAAGCATAGCTCTAATGTCTACATTAATTGGTTTATCCAGGATGCTATTCATCAAAATTCTTAAAGCAGCATTTATAAAAACTTGTTCAGCCATTCTAATACTCTAAATTTACCAAGTGCTCACAACCTCAGTCTGATCTGGATCCCCAGGGAACTCGCCAAGCTTAATTAGTTGTTTCCCCATGCCTCCTCTGAACTGCCAGTATCTCATTTGGGGGAGAGATAGAATTAAACTTGGTAGCTTGTCAGTTGTCCATCAGTTATAGCCATCAAGTAATAAGTTCTCTAAGAAAGAAGTTGAGAATGGGGAGAAGGTGATTGGCCTGACTGGGTGATATGGAGAAAATGCTGCGTTAATAATAGTGTTTATTCAACAAATATTTATTGGGCATCTACCATGGGCAAGGCATTGTTTCAGCCACTTAGAGTTTTATAAAGAAACTAGAGGCCCGTTGCACGAAGTGATTCGTGCAATAGGCCTTCCTTCCCTTGGCTTTCAGCACCAGTTTTCCTCCAGCAACCAGGACCCAGGCCTTCGCTCTGGCCAGAGTCTGCCATCTTCATCTTTGCTGCAGACTCCAGCCGGTGTCTTCGCTGCTTTGCTGCAACTCCAGCTGGAGTCTGCCATCTTTGCTGCAGACTCCGGAGTCTGCAGTCTTGTCTTCGCTGCACCACTTTGCTCCTGTAGATTCCTTCACCCCCACCCTCCCTCTCATAGCAGGCATCCTGGCCTGCCTGGCCACTCCACACCTGGAGCAGTTGGGCAGCTGCCGTCTTTGGCCTTCTAATTTGCGTACTCACTCTCATTGACTGTGGGTGTAGCGGAGGTATGGTCAATTTACATATTGGTCTATTATTAGGTAACACTAGAGGCCCAGTGCATGAAATTTGTGCATGGAGGAAGGGAGGGTTCCTCAGCCTGGCCTGCACCTTCTCCAATCTGGCCTGCACCTTCTCCAATCCAGAGATTTCTGGATCGGGCCTAAACCAGCTGTCCATCATCCCTCTCGCAATCTGGGACTGCTGGCTCCTAACTGCTCACTTGCCTGCCTGCCTGATAGCCTCTAACCCCTCTGCCTGCCTGCCTGACCACCCCTAACTGCCTCTGCCTACTTACCTGATCACCTCTAACCCCCTTTACCTGCCTGATCACCCCTAACCTTTCTACCTACCTGACTAATGCTCCTAACTGCTCTTTCCTGCTGGTTTCACTCTCCCCTGTGGGCCTGATCAGCCCAACCACTCTGCCTCAGCCCCCACCACCATGATTTTGTCCAGAAGGATGTCTGGAAGGACATCTGGAAGACGTCCAGTCTATCCAGTCTAATTAGCATATTATCCTTTTATTAGTATAAATGAGGGTTGTATAAAATAAAAAGAAATTTTTTTTTCTAACATTTAATGGACATTAATCACCAATATGACACTTTTTAACCTGCAAAGATGCCAGTTGCATAGTTTAAGTATATTCTTGTTCATGCATATATTTTACAGTGATAAAGGCATTTTATAGCTATAAATAATTTTATTATAATTTGTACAGAAAAAATAAGTGTTTACTTCCTACAACAGGATAAATATCAAATATTTTTCTAACACAATAATTTTCTTTATTATATTGACCTCTACATCATGTTTTTTTTATTCCTTTTTATTGGATTTATTTATTGGTTAATAAAATTATATAAGTTTCAGGTGCACAATTCCACAATACATCATCTGTACACTATATTGTGTGTTCACCACCCCAAGTCAAGTTTCCTTCCATCATCATTTATCCTCCATCCCCTCTCATTCTCCTCTCCCCCTGACAATCACCACAGTGTTGTTTACCAGTATGTCCATGAGTTTTTTTCTATATTTTCCCTTTTTGCTCAATCAGTCCACTCCCTGCCCCCACCCAGTACCCCAACCCTACCCAACAGCCACTCAACCTGCTTTCTATCTAAGAGTCTCTCTATTTTGCTTGTCAGTTCATTTTGTTCATTAGATTCCACATATGAGTGAAATCATATGGTATTTATCTTCCTCTGACTGGTGTTTTAGTTTAACATAATGCTTTCCAGGTCCATCCCTGCTGTCACAGTGGCCAGCATATCATATGTTTATTTTAAATAATTTTGTAGCAATTTTACTGCATATTTTCTATTCTGAATCCACTACAATGATTTAATCCTATATAATAAAGAGGCAAGATGCAAATTGACCATCAATCCAACACACAAGATGGCTGCTCCCATGTGGTCAAAGATGACCACACTAATATGGACACAAGATGGCCATCACAAGATGGCCTGCAGGGGAGGGCAGTTGGGAGGGACCCAGGCCTGCAAGGGAGGGCATTTGGTTGGCGACTAGCCCTATAGGGTAGGGCAGTTGGGGGGAACCAGGCCTGTAGGGGAAGGCAGTTGGGGCAACCAGGCCTGCAGGGGAGGATAGTTATGGGCAATCAGGCCAGTAGGGGAGATGTTAGGCATTGATCAGGCTGGCAGGGGAGTGGTGAGGGGGTGATTAGGCTGGCAGGCAGAAGTGGTTAGCGGCAATCAGGCAGGCAGGTGGGCTAGCAGTTGGGAGCCAGCCGTCCTGGATTCTTGGAGGGATGTCCTACTGCTAGTTTGCTGGAATCAGGCCTAAACGGGCAGTTGGACATCCCTCAATCCCTTGAGGGATCCCAGATTGGAGAGGGTACAGGCTGGGATGAGGGACACACACTGCCCCTCCCCCCAGCACAAATTTCATGAACTGGGCCTCTAGTATTTAATAAAGGTATATTGAATGAAAGTACATTCCTATGCAAGTTTATATGTGATTTCAGGAGTTCATCATTACCCACATATACATTTAAACACAGTTTACAAGTCTCAGTTATTGCATGAGCAAAAGAACCACTGTTTATAACAGTGAACTCTAAACCTTTTTGATCAAGAATTTCTTGGCTTGATTTAGCCAAATACTTGCTAAAATGATTATTTAGCTTTAATATTGATACTTATCTAATTAAGCTAATATATTTTATTGTTGTGTATGTATATTCATTATGGAATGAATACTATACTCAAGGTTAGAATAACATTTGTCTAGAATAAAGAAATTCCAAAATATCTACTATATTTTGTTTGTTAATGTTGCCTTAGGTATGTCATCCAAACAATACTTGATGGAAGCAATGCATTGTTATTATTCACCATTTGAATTGTTTTAATTAAAATTATTTAAAATTCAGCTATGTAGTTCTAGTAGAGTGTTTTTTAGTGATTTGAGCAAGAGAGGAAGGGATATGGAGAGGGAGAGGAAGAAAGAGAGAGAGAGAGAAAGAGAGAGAGAGAGAGAGAGAGAGAGAGATTGATATGCTGACTCCTGCATGCACCTGACCAGGAATCAAGTCCACAATAATCTGGGCATGTGCCCTGACCAAGAATCAAACCCACAATCTTTCAATGCACAAGACAATGCTCAACCAACTGAGCCAAACCAGTCAGGGCAAAACTCTAGTTTTAGGTTCAATTTATTTTGATATTTGCTTAATGATTATCAACAAGTGTCTGGAATAAAAGTGCATTATTGGCCCCCTTTATTAAGTGAGGATGCTAATTTTTCAATTCCATCTTCAATTATGGAAATATTTTAATTTTTTACTTGCATTTGCATGATGAATATGTTCTACTGAATTTTCTTTGCAGGAATAGTATAAAATCCCCTGTCAATTTTGAAGACCAGATTAATGAAAACTAAAAACATAGTCCACAAATCTACTTAAAGATGAACTGAATAGGGATATAAAAAAGCAAACTGATCCCTTGATGATTTCTTCATTGGTACTTCCATGCTGTGGACTCCTCTTTTGTGTTAGGACACAGGTATAACACGTGGCCTCCAAATGAGCTCTTGACACAGGACAGCATGAGGACAAGGATGTCAATTACATATTAAATATTAGCAAAGTTTAATGTATTTCTTATTTGTAGATGAAATGTAAATATAATTTAAAGTTTTACTATTTTTTTTATATTCCTAAAGGGATTATCTAGCTTTCCTAGGTGTATGTACCCCCCTCCAAAGGCCATGGTGAAACTGGCAAAATTTACCAAGTAAATAAACGTTAAATTATCTCTCTATATACACTGAGTGGCCAGATTATTATGATCTCTGAATGCATAATAATCTGGCCAGTGTATATCCTATATAATAAAAGGCTAATATGCAAATTGTCCCCTTGACCAGGAGTTCGACCAGCAGGCAGGCCGGCCAACTGCCCATGCCCATGTCCCCTCTCCCTGGCCAGGCTGGCCAGACCCCACCCATGCATGAATTCATGCACCAGGCCTCTAATATATATATATATATACTGAGTGGCCAGATTATTATGCTTTCAAAGATCATAATAATCTGGTCACTCAGTGTATATATATAACAATTTTTGTCAAAACACTAATTTTCTTCATTTTAGTGATGTTGGAAAAATCATTTAAATCTACAATGTGTCCATTTACTAAGTAAACTCATCTATCATGGCATAAGGCATATTTATAAACTGTTACCTCTTAAATTATATTTTTCATAATTTGTGAAAATACAGTTTTAATTGCTCAAACTATGGTAAATTGAAGTGCTCCTTAATAAAATAATTCTTAAATTTGAGGCACTTCAGTTCATTCTGTTTAGAAAGAAATATTACATTTGTTTCTAATTATATCACATTACCTGGTATATATATTACTACTATAATCATTAATATTATTCTTAATTTAAAAATAGTGAAGTTCATATAATATAATAGCTTTCTAAATCTTTTAGCTAAAAGTTAAATATTTTACTCCCAACCTATTTATCTGCACATTCTTTACAAAGAAAAAAAACACCAAAAACTTCTATACATTAAATATTTAATTCCTTTCAGTTATCTTCAATAGCTACTGTGCTCACTGATGGCAATTTCTAATTAATTTTAAATGACATTTAATAGCCATTGTCCCAACAAGTACAAAAGAGTGGCCTCTGTAAACTCTTAAATTAAGTCCACACTGTAGTCAAAACTCATGTGATGTTTTCATTTCCTACTTTGCAGACGAGATGGTCTCAAAAGGAAGAATAAGCTAAAGATGTGTTGGATAACTCTATAAGTACAGTCTCAAGACTCTTGTCATCTTAGCTGTATAAATTGCTTCAACAGGACTCAAGGGAATTTAAGGAGGCAAAATGACATGACAAACAATTATATTCTAACACTCTGTTTATAACAATGCCCTTTCAGTTTATTGTTCCTCCAGACTGACACATCACTGTAATCCCACTGATGAATCAAGGGACTTATGGTTCGATCACACACAGCTTGTAGGCAAAGAGAAAATATAAATAAAGAGCTGACATTCAGGAGATGTAGAGAGACTCAAGGATAAATTCTGCCGGGATGAACTTAATTTATCAATGTCAATAACAACGGTTAACACATCACAAGAATACATGCATATTAATTGAAAATAATTCAGATTAAATCACTGCTGTTTGACATTTTGAGATGGGCGCTTTATCTTTTCAAGAAAAAGAACACCATAAAAATCTTTAATCTGAAAACATCTTAATTGCATGTTATCACCTCCTAATTGCTTCTATATTATATTAAACATTTTGCTAATTACTAGCCTGATCGTGGTGTGAATGGCTTGAGGCAAGAGCTTACATCCAGCTGAAGACTACAGGGCACAGGAGGGCCAGGGGAAAGTTCAGCACTTGGTAGATTCCTGGACTTGTACCTTCTTCAGGGGTATTCACCTTTAACTCAGACCTCTGTTGAGATAAAGAAGCAATTGTGAAGATCAAAGATGTTTATTCATCCTTCAAATTCTAATGTTATTCTGGGGAAAAGGTTTTGTCCTTTCTTATATTCTAGCTATGCTTTTAGATGGTAGTATGTGAGTTTATGATTTTATGATAAATATAGGCTTAGAAATAGACAACATTACATCTACTTTTTAACCTTGGTCTTTAGGACTTGGTCAGGATACGATGCTGCTAAATATCAATTCCTTATATGGAATCTTTGGCCAATATGTATGAATATATGTATTAGAATTTAGAATTCTTCCTTAAAGTAATGAATAATTTAGAATGGGTAAAATGTATATAAATGGATAGCCAATGCTTCGCTGAGAAAAATACACCCAAAAAAACTAACCAAAAGAGTGACTACATTTTTTGTATCGGTGAAAATATATACAAGCAAAAAGATGATAAACCTTGTTTAAAAAAGAAAGGAAATACATTAAAGGCACTAAACAGTGTTTTTTGACAATATGCTTCTCAAAAGTTTTCTCCTTCAACTTTTTTCTTCTATGCTTTCCTTCTATTCTTAAATAATAGTATCTAATATTTGTAAAGATTTAAGGAATTGATATGATATAATATTTTCAGGAGGAGAATTTGTCAGGAATATAAAATGCTCAAAATGTTGCAAACTCTTTAATACATCCATTCCACTTCTAAGCATTTTTCCTGTGAAATGCATAGTGGAGGAATATGTTTTGGAAAATTTTATGTAATGATTTTTATCATAGCATTATTAATTAGATGAGTTGTGGAAAATGATGCAGTGACAAATTATAAATATTGTGATAGTCCTTTGGAGTATTGTGTTTTTTTTTAATTCTTTACTGTTGAAAGTATTACGTATGTCTCCTTTTCCCCCATTGACCTCTCTCAGCCCTCTCCCATCCCACAGCACAGGCCCTCACCTCCCTACTCTCTGTCCATTGGTTATGATTATATGCATGCATATAAGTCCTTTGGTTGATATCTTACTGCACCACCTCCCACCAGCCTCTGCTGTCCCTCTGAAGTTTGACAGTCTGTTCAATATTTCCATGTCTCTGGATCTACATTTGTTCATCAGTTTATGTTGTTCATTATATTCTACAAATGAGTAAGAACATGTGCTACTTATATTTCTCCAAGTGGTTTATTTCGCTTAGCATAATGCTCTCCAGGTCCATCCATGCTATTGGAAATGGTAAAAATTCTAAAAGTATTCCATTGTATAGATGTACCAGAGTTTTTTAATTCACTCATCTGCTGATGTGCACTTAGACTGTTTCTAAATCTTAGCTATTGTAAACTGTGCTGCTATGAACATAGGGATGCATATGTCCTTTCTGATTGGTGTTTGTAGTTCCTTGGGATATATTCCTAGAAGTGGGATTACTGGGTGAAATGGGAGTTCCATTTTTAATTTTTTGAGGAATCTTCATACTGTTTTCCACAGTGGCTGCACCAGTCTGCATTCCCACCAGCAGTGCACAAGGGTTCCTTTTTCTCCACATCCTTTCCAGCACTTTTCGATAGTTGATTTGCTGATGATAGCCATTCTGACAGGTATGAGATGGTACCTCATTGTCGTTTCGATTTGCATCTTTCCAAAGATTAGTGACTTTGAGTATGTTTTTATAAGACTCTCAGCCTTCTGTATGCTCTCTTTTGAAAAGTGTCTATTTCAGTCCTTTGTCCATTTTTTTGATTAGATTGTTCATCTTTCTTTTGTTAAGTTGTATGAGTTCTCTTATCTGCTGTCACATTGGCAAATATGTCCACCCATGCAGCGGGCTCTCTTATTATATTGTTAATGGTTTCTTTTGCTGTGCAGAAGGTTTTTATTTTGATGTAATCCCATTTGTTTATTTTCTCCTTAGTCCCCATTGTCCTAGGAGATGTATCAGTAACTGCCTATGGATTCTTCTAAGATTTTTATGATTTTCCATCTTATGTTTAAGTCTTTTATTCATTTTGAGTTTATTTTTTGTGTATTGGAATATTTTTCAATATTCCAGTTCTCCTCTCTACAGAAACATGATAGAACTCCATCTCTCACTCTCCCTTGATATTTGGTATGGTCATATGACTTTAAGGACAACTGTGTGGATTGAATTATATCTCCTCAAAATTCCTATGTTTCAGCCCTAACTCCTGATGTAACTTTATTTTATACTAGTGGCCCAGTGCATGAATTCATGTGCATTAATTCATGCACATGAGTTAACTAGAAGAAATATTTTAATATTACTGTTTGCCCTTTCTCTATAATAGAAGTGTCAACCAAATTCACAATAAACAATAACAGATGAAAAATGCACATGTGATTGGTGCCAGTGAGAGCTTTATATTGTGCATGCATGATTCAACTTAGCCTTTTATAGATATAGAATAAACCTGCTTAATTAGACCTGATTTCTGATTATGTAAACTTTTTATAGCCCAGTGAAGCTCCAACTTCTCTTTCAGGTAATTGTCAGCAACACAGCAGTAAGTATCAACACAAAGCATGTTATTATTGTAGATCATGCAGGCAGAACAAAGGGTAAAATATTTAACTTTAGCAGTGTTTGACTATATTCTGCAATGAGAAAACCTGAAGTCATTTTCCAGGTCCACTGTTTCTTACTTCTATTCAGTTGGGTAAAGTTTCTAAATCTCCATTTTCTGGCTAATGAAAAGAAAATAGGATTCCATCGAGTTTCCTATCTACCTACTCCAGGACTTCTGTGAGGATCAAATTAGATGAGGCATGGGAAAGCACTTGACACATTTGGTTAAAGTGCAAAATGTTTCCACCTGGCTATAAAGCAAGTCATGTTCCTGGCCTGAAGATACTCCAAGGAGGCTAGTTGCTAGGGAGAGGAAGCCGGGTCTTGCTAAGTGACATCATTAACAGGTGCACACAGCTGCCGTTTCCAAGCTGGGCTGGGCTGTGGGCTGCATTTTGCATCATGGGGTCTCGGCAGCATCGGCTGCAATTTGGTGGGCTGTTGCTCTGGAGTGGTGGTAGGGCCTATGTCCCACTTTGGGGAAGCCGAATTTTGCTTTGTGGGTGCCAGGGCTGCAGTGCTATCTCTGTAAATGGCCAGTGCACATCAAGGCAGCTCCTGCATTGAGCATCTGCCCCCTGGTGGTCAGTGTGCATCATAGCAACCCATTGGGTGGTCAGACACTTAGCATGTTAGTCTTTTATATATATAGATAGGACATCTAACAGGGTAATTTAAGGTGAAGTAGGTCATTAGGGTGCAACTCTGATAGGATGGGTATCCATATAAGAAGACAAGGGAACCAGATTCCGCCTACCCTCTGTGCTCCAGGAGAGAAAAGACCATGCCTCTGAGGACAAGATGAGAAGGTGACCCTCTACAAGCCAGAAGGAAAGGCCTCAGAAGAAATAAACTCTGCCAAATCCCTGATATCAAAATTTTAACCTTAATTTGTGAAGAAATAAATTTCTGTTATTTAAACCACCCAACTGTGGCATTTTTTAAATGGCAGCCCAAGAAGCCTAATACAGCAGCTCACAATAGGCAATATTGCATGAAAGAGGAAAATAAACATCTTGTTTGTTTGTTTGTTTTATGCCCCTGAGATTGGGAGATTATTTTGGTACCTTGACAAAACCTAGGCTAACCTGATTAATATATAGCTGTTTTTCACATATCTGTATTTGATTATATGCTTTACAGAATACTTGCTGTGTAATAATATATAAATATATATATAAATATGCCATATATATATATATATATATATATATATATATATATATATATATATAAAATCCAAGCAACCAGAACAACAGAACAACCAGAACGACCGAATGACCAGTCACTATGATGTGCACTGTGGCCCCAATTGGCCCCCCAACCTCCAGCAGCCCCTCCCCTGGCTTGCCCTGCCCCTGTTTGCCCTCCACATCAATTGGAGGTGGGACCAGCTGGCCAATGTCCCATGGCCCCTCCACTGGCCCTGCCACCGATTGGCCCCATCATGGGTGGGACCAGTAGCCAACCTCCCTCCTCCCTTCCCCTCCACCAGCCTGGACCTAATTGGTCCCAATCAGAGTGGGCCAGCCAGACCCCAATGGTGCATGAATTTGTGCATTGGGCCTCTAGCATTTCATAATATAGAAAAGAAATAATTGTATTATCATTAAAAGTTATTAAAAATGACCTAAATTGTTACTCTAATGTGGTATCCTATATAACAAAAGCATAATATGCAAATTGACTGAACAGCAGAATGACCAGTTGGGGGGGTGGGGCCAGTGAGCAGGTGGCACCAGGCCAGCCAAGGCATGAGCCAGCAGGCAGAGGGAGGATATGGCAATGGTGGGGAGGTGGCAGTGACCAGTGGTGGAGGAGTGGCAGTGGGGGGCAGGGTCCATCCCGTTGCTTCCCACAGTGGGGTAATGTGGGTGGTGCCACCCCCTGATTGCTTCCCTGGTCACCTCCTGCAGAGGGAGGCCAGACTGTGGCTTATGCCTGCTCTTCAAGGAGAGCGGGCCTAAGCCATCAGTAGGACATCACCTGAGGGCTCCCAGACTGTGAGAGGGCACAGGCTGGGCTATGGGGATGCCCGAGTGCACGAATTTTCATGCACTGGGCCTCTAGTAATATAATAAATGGCCTAATGATCAGCAAATTCTTTAGTTAAATTAAACAAATCTTTATTTTATCCTCTACAGTGCTTTGTTTCTCCTCTTGTGCATGTGTATGTGTGTGTGTGTGTGCATCATAAGTTCTACTTTTCATTTAAACTTTTGCTGTGACTTCATGTTTTTGCTCCTATTACTAAAATAATGGACTCTAAACATCCCCTTCATTAATACTTTGTAAAGCGATTTTTCTGATTTCTGTTTTATTTTTAAAATTTGGTTACACTCTCTGCATCTAACCTATTCCTATTCACTTTCACATTGCCAATGATCCTGGGGTTTTTTTGTCTTTGTGTTTTAACTTTCCAGAGAACAAAATATTACCTTCAACAAAGAAAGATAAAATAACACAGGGAGGAAATTAATCTCCCCTCTTTGCACTGAGTGATATTTGCTTGACTGTTTCCAGGTACTTTATTATTTTTTCTCTGTAGTAGCAACTTAATGTTGTTTCAAAAGTTAAGCATTAGACTCTTCTGCTTGCTTTTAATTGTCTATAATATTTCTTCATTTAAAGTGGAAGAATAGCTAACCTAAGGTTTTGATGATCTTTTCTCCATTTGAAAGCAATTTTTGTCTTTATCTGTGTCCGTATGTGTTCATGTTGCCCTCTGGCCAAAGGTAAGTTTTCCTGTAATTTTTATCACATGTGATTTTAGCTATGTTTTATTTTTAAAAAGAACTATATTAATGACACGATTGGGTGGTTATGAGCATTAAGTAAACAGAGCCTATTCCATAGGGACTTCAATACATACCAGCTGTCTTTTGTTTCCATTTCTCCTATAAAATTATAGGAAATTACTTAAAAAATGACTTCCTTCATAAAATAAATGTTATCATCTATTTAAGTCATGATTATATAATTTATTTTATATCACCATTCTAAGGTTTCTTTATAGTCATTCATGATTGCTGCCTCTTTTACTTTCTTTTCTTTTTTTCTTTCTCCTTATTTTTTACAGCATATTCTTTGAGATTCTGTGAAATACTGTGCTGTTTAAAATTTGATTTTGGATAATTGATAAGCCAAATAATTATTCATAAATATTTTGAATTCTTATTTTCTAAAGTGTATTTTTTTTTCAGATACATATAAACTTAGATAGATCAAAGTCTTTAATATATTTAATGCAAAGAAATGATTGGATGAGACTTGGACTGATCTTTTAAGCCTGCTGACTGTCTCACCTCAGAATGTGGGACTTTGCAGAAGGTTCTTTTTAACAAGTTTATTTCCTACTAGAGGCCTGGTGCATGGAATTCATGCAAGGGGGTGTGTCCCTTAGCCCAGCCTGCACACTCTCCAATCTGGGACCACTCAGGGGATGTACCACAGGGATTGGACCTAAATAGGCAGTCGGACATCCCTCTCACAATCCAGGACTGCTGGCTCCCAACTACTTACCTGCCTGCCTTCCTGATTGCTCCTAACCGCCTCTGCCTGCCAGCCTGATCACCCTCTAACCAATCACCTGCCAGCCTGATTGATGCCTAACTGCTCCCCTGCTGGCCCGATTTCACTTAACTGCCCTAATTGCCAGCCTGGTCACCCCTACCTGCCCTCCCCTGCAGGCCTGGCCCTCCCAATGGTTCTCTTCTGCTGGCCCGGTCACCCCCAACTGCCATCCCCTGCAGGCCTAGTCCCTCCCAACTGCCCTCTCCTGCAGGCCTGATCACCCCCAACTGCCCTCCCTTGTAGGCCTGGTCTCTCCCAACTGCCCTCCCCTCCCGGCCATCTTGTGTCCATATGGGGGCGGCCACCTTGTGTCCACATGGGGGCGGCCATCTTTGACCACATGGGGGTGGCCATCTTGTGTGTTGGAGTGATAGTCAATTTGCATATTACCTCTTTATTATATAGGAGTAGAGGACCAGTGCATGAAATTCGTGCACTGGTTCTCAACCCATCCTGCACCTTCTCCAATCTAGGACCCCTCGAGGGATGTCCAACTGCCCAATTTAGGCCTGATCCTAAACAGGCAGTCAGACATCCCTCTTAAAATCCAGGACTGCTGGCTCCCAACTTCTCACCTGCCTGCCTTCCTGATTGCCCCTAACTGCTTCTGCCTGCCGGCCTGATCATTCCCTAACCACTCCCCTGCCAGCCTGATTGATGCCTAACTGCTCCCCTGCCAGCCCAATTGCCCCTAAATGCCCTCCCCTGCAGGCCTGGTCCTCCCGAACTGCCCTCCCCTGCCAGCCTCATCACCCTAACTGCTCTCCCTTGCTGGTCTGGTCCCCCTGCAACTGCCCTCCCCTGAAGGACTGTGTCACCCCTAACTGTCCTGTCCTGCAGGTCTGGTCCCTCCCATCTTCCCTCTCTTGCTTGCCTGATCTGCCACAAATTCCCTCCCTTACAGGCCTGGTTCCTCCCAACTGCCCTCCCCTGCTGGCCATGTTGTGGCAGCCATCTTGTGTCCACATGGGGGCAGCCATCTTTGACCACATAGGGCAGTCATCTTGTGTGTTGGGGCCTAGCTGATTTTCCCTGAAGGGTGTCCTGGATCAAGGTGGGGGTTCTCTTGGGGTGTGAGGTGACCTGGGCAAGGAGACTGTGGTGGTTTGCAGGCCAGCCGTGCCCCCCAGAAACCCAAGCATAGGCTAGAAGCAGGTATCTGGGATTTATTTATCTTCTATAATTGAAATTTTGTAGCCTTGAGCAGAGGCCAGGGAAGAGTGAAGTTTGGCTTCCTCCATCACCAGAGGCAACCCAAGCCTCCAGCTGGCTCCAGCTCCGTGACCACAACAATCTTTGTTGGGTTAATTTGCATACTTGCTCCTGATTGGCTTGTGGGCATGGCTTGTGGGCTTAGTGGAGGTATGGTCAATTTGCATGTTTCTCTTTTATTAGATAGGATTTCTAATCCACAGTTCACATAATATTTGCTTGAGTATATTATCTCATCCATATCCAATTATCATCATCCTATGTAATAAAAGAGTAATATGCAAATTGACTGTACCTCCACTACAACCACCAGCCATGCCCACCAGCCAATCAGGAGCAAATATACAAATAAACTCAACCAAGTTGGCTGCGGCCACAGAGAGCAGGAGGAAAGCTTGGGTTTCCCTGGAAATGGAGGAAGCCAAGCTTTCTGCCTGCCCTTGCCATCCCAGGCCTCCACTCAATGATACAAAGTTTCAATGATAGAAGATAAATAAATTTCAACAAATATGCCAGCAGCCATGGAGCTGGAGAGAGCAGGAGGTTAGGGTTGCCCCCGGAGATGGAGGAAGCCAAGCTTTCCTGCACACTCTGGCCTGCTTCGGCTTCCACTTAAGGCTACAAAGTTTCAATTATAGAAGATGAATAAATCCCAACAGAAATGGCTGCTACCAGGAAGTGAGCAGGAGTCTTGGCTCCACTCTAGGCTACAAAGTTTCAATTGTAGAAGATAAATAAATCCCAGATACCAGGACCTCCACTTGGGTCACTGGGGCGCTTGGCCAGCCTACAAACCACCACAGGCCCATCGCCCAGGCCGCCCCACACCCTGAGGGAACCCCCACCCTGATCCGGGATACCCTTCAGGGCAAACCAGCTGGTTCCCACCAATGCACCAGGCCTCTATCCTATCTAATAAAAGAGTAATATGCAGATTGACCATCACTCCAACACACAAGATGGCTGCCTTCATGTGGTCAAAGATCCTGCCCCCATGTGGACATAAGATGGCCACTACAAGATGGCCAGCAGGGGAGGGCAGTTGGAAGGGACCAGGCCTGCAAGGGAGGGCAGTTGGGGGCCCATCAAGCCTGCAGGGGAGGGCAGTTAGGGGTGACCAAACCACCAGAGAAGGGAAGTTGGGGGTGACTGGGCCTGCAGTGAAGGGAGTTGGGAGGGACCCAGGCCTGCAGGGGAGGGTAGTTAGGGGTGACCAGGCCTGTAGGAGAGGGCAGTTAGGGGCAAACATGCTGGCAGGAGAGCAGTTAGGCATCAATCAAGCTGGCAGGGGAGTGGTTAGGGGGTAATCAGGCTGGCAGGCAGAAGTGGTAAGGGGCAATCAGGAAGGCAGGCAGGAGAGCAGTTGGGAGCCAGCAGTCCTTGATTGCGAAAGGGATCCCAGATTGGAGAAGGTGCAGGCTGGTCTGAGGGACACCCTCTCCCCCATGCACGAATTTTGTGTACCAGGCCTCTAGTCCTATGTAATAAAAGAGAAATATGCAAATTAACTGTCACTCCACAACAAAAATGGTGGTGCCCATAGACACAAGATGGTGGCGCCCAGTCCTCTCAGGCCCGCCAGAGTCCCCCAGTCCCAGGGTGGGCTTCCAATGAGAGCTGGCAGCGTGAGGCCCAGGCCGTCAGCCTGGGAGGCAGCTGTGCCCCACCCCCCGGCGCGATCTGCTCCCAGCCCCATCCTGGGCCGTTGGCCTGCAAGGAGCCCGCGCGGCCCCTGTGTGATCTGCTCAAAGCCGCAGCCCAGGCAGTCGACCTGGGAGGCGGCTGCATCCCTCCCCTCCCCCAGTGATCAGCTCCCAGCTGTAGCCAGGGGAGTGTCTGGGACGCAGTGTGCCCCCCAGAGAGATCCCCTCCCAGAGGCAGCCTTGGGTGTCAGCCTCCAAAGGGCCTGCACCCCCATGGAGTGATCCCCCCCACACACACCTATAGCCTTGGAACTTCCCTTGCCCCCAGTGGAGTGATTGGACATGGGGAGAGGGGGTATCTGGGCGATGCTGCCCAACAAACCTCTCCCATTGGGTAGAAACCTCTGACCAGGTTAGGGAGATAAATTGATTTTGTTTAAAATCTTTAGAAACCACAAAGGAAATGTTTGAGGTAGGGTTTCACATCGGAAGTAACTTACAACTAATTTCTGAAGGCAAAGGGGGGCATTGCAGTTACATTACTGGAGAGTACCCCGAGGACCGGAGGTTGGCTCTGCAAGGACGGTGGCAGGTGCTCCCCTGATTAAATGACTTAGTTACCCATTGCTTTATCTGTCCTGGGCTGTTCAGACAGAGTAGCAGGCCCAGTGGCATTCACCTACTTATTCAGCTGGATAGGAAACCTTTCTATTGGATATGCACAGTAAGATTCAGAAACCAGCACAGAAAGCAAGAAACTGGCAATATACATGAAAACAAGATGTTCCAAATCATTCAGAGATGTTAGCACAGACTAGAAATTAAATTCTACTAGCTTTGTTTCAAGCTAAGGAACTTCTGAGGACATTAATTAGTAGTAGTTTTGTAGACCTCTGTGAGTTATTCCAAAGTTTTGGGCATTTTTCTTTTTTTTTTTTTTTTTGGAGATATGTATGTAAACAAACATGTTAAATAGAATAGCTTTGCCCTAGCTGGTTTGGCTCAATGGATAGATTGTTGGCCTTCTGACCAAAAGATCCCTGGTTCAACTCCAGTCTAGGTCACATACCTGGGTTGCAGGTTCCTCCCCGGCACAGGACATGGTCAGGGTCTGTGCAGGAGGCAACCAATCGATGTGTCTCTCTCACATAGATATTTCTATCTGTCTTTCCCTCTCTCTTCCACTCTCTCTAAAAATCAAAGGAAAAATATCTTCAGGTGAGGATTAGAAAAAAAGATAGGGTAGCTTTGTTTAAAACCTACAAGTGAATTTTCTCAATTTTTAAAACAATGTAACTAATGTTTTCCTACCACTAAAGTCATTTCTCTTTCTTCATAAATTGGGATTTAATCTCTCATTATATCATGTTTCTTTTAAAAATCAGAAGCCCCCAATATTCACAATAGAACAAAAATTTCCCAGGCCATACAAGTCTATGGAAGCAAATGAGATCACATTATGGCAGACCCTGAACAACAGATGAATGGTTAATCTAACACACATTTCTGTGAAAGAGAAGGCTAAGGGGCTGTTTTGCTTTAGGAGCAAAAAGGCCTGTTCATCTGCTCCTTAGGCTTTTATTATCACAATAGCTTAAACTAAAATTAACTATTAGATACTATCAGCAGGGTAAGTATTCTTGAGAAAGTTTATGCTTCTACAAGGTTGGGTCTTAAACACTAAACATAGAGATTTTAGCAAAACACCCTGCGGGGGGGAATCTGACTTGTTTGGAAAAGTCAAGGTAAGGGCTGGTGCCTTTGGGATGGTCCCCTCAGAGGCCCCCAACTTTTTGGAGAATCCTCCTTACAGATGTTCCAATCAAGTCCTGTGCTTCCCCACATCTCCCCTCCCCCTTTTTTTTTTTTTTACTGGCTGCAGAAGACAGGGAGGTGTGGCAACCTTTTTGCTTTGAAAGGACGGGGTCTGTGAAGCGTGTTTACTACTCAAGTTCTGATTTTATAGACTGTAAGAAAACAAAGAGAATTATAATGATAGCAATGCTTAGTATAATTAAGAAGACAGGATGCTTACAAGCATTAAATCTTGCCTTCTAGCAAGGTGTAGGGGACAGGATTATAAAGAGGAAGGAGCTAGGACCATGTTTGACAAACTGCAGCTCAGGAGCCACATGCGGCTCTTTGGCCCCTTGAGTGTGGCTCTTCCACAAAATACCACGGCCTGGGTGAGTCTATTTTGAAGAAGTGACATTAGAAGAAGTTTAAGTTTAAAAAATTTGGCTCTCAAAAGAAATTTCAATCATTGTACTGTTGATATTTGGCTCTGTTGACTAATGAGTTTGCCGACCACTGTATGGCATAAGACACCAGGTATGAGGTCAATAATGAGTTTTAGTTTTGTTTGTTTGTTTTCATATTAATTGTATATTTTTTCTGTTATTTTCACCCAGGTCTTTTACCAGACCTGTGGAGTCACTAATCTTTCACAAAATGAGCTTTACATACTTAAAAGAATGATACCAACTTTACAAAAAACATGTTTTGTTTTATTTTCCAGGAAATCATCCTTAAGTTTTTTTTCAATGATCTATCCTCCTGTTGAAAAATTCCAAGCCTACTAAAATTATATTTAGTCCTACTTTTAATATGTTCCAGTCTATAAAAATCTGCCATAAGTGTGCTTTCTAAACAGGAGCACAACCTTCAGACAGTCTGATCTACTGCAGAACTAGGGGAAACTCTTGCTTCCCTCAATATGGATTTCCCATATTAATTAATGAAGCCAAAGACTACTACAGCCTTGTTGATAGACATATGACAATGATGATTCTTTTGAATATATTTGTCATCAAAATTTTATGTATTTATACTTAATAGATTTACTCCACTGGCAATATTTTGAATCTCAAGATAAATTCTTACATTTAGCTTCAAGCTTACCATGATTTTTGAGTCTGTTGAGAGTTCTTACACTTTGATTCTGCCACCCAACATATTAGTGATTGTGTCTGACATTGTTCCATCAATAAATATCTTCTAAATATTCAGACAGATTTTTGATGAAAATATTGATATGAGCTTAACAGTAATAAAAGGAGCTAAAGTGGTAATTATTCTTATTGGTAACACTTATTAAGTGACTTTTATGTTACAAGCACTAATCTAAAGTAGTGTATATGTATTATTTCATTTGTTCCTCAAACCATACCTACTATTTTTTCCTTTTTAAAAAATATTGAGGTGAAATTCACATAAAGGTAACTATTTTCAAGTGTAACTATTTTTAATGCACTTACAATGTTGTGCAACCACCACTTCTCTCAAGTTTAAAACATTTTCATTGCCTCAGGAGAACACCTGTACTCTGAAATTATTTCCCCAGTTCCCTCCCTCTATCCCCTTGCCATCATTAACATAGTTTCTGTCTCTCTAAACTTTCCTATTCTTGATATCTTATCTATTTTACTTACCCTAATGTTTTTTAATTCATCTAAGTTGTAGCATGTAACAATACATCATTCCTTGTTATGGCTAGATAGTATTCCATCACAGGTATTTTTTTTAAATACATTCATACATTGATAAACATTTGGGTTGATGGACATGTTTCTCTATTCTAAATAATGCTGTTATAAACATTGCTGTACAAGTATCTTTGTGGCATATGTTTTCATTTCTCTGGAATATATTCATAGGCATAGACTTGCTGGATCATATGGTAACTTTCTGTTTAATTCTTTGAGGAAGTAGTAAACTATTGTCTCAGCAATGTATGAGGGCTCCCACCTGCACTTATTTTCTGTTTGTTTTTCTTTTATGGTTACAGCTATCCTAGTGAGTATGAAGTGGTTTCTAAGTGTGGTTTTGGTTTCCTGTTTATTAATGACCAATGAAGTTGAACATCTTTTCATGTACTTTTTGGAGACATCTTTGAAGAACTGTTAGTCTAGTCTACTGCCCATTTTTTGTTGAGTTGCTTTTTGTTGTTGTGTTGTAAGTGTTCCTTATAAAATGTAGGGTTTGCAAGTATTTTCTACCATTACATATGTTGTCTTTTGTCTTCTTGATAATGTCCTCTGATGTGCAAAAGCTTTTAATTTTTATGGAGTCTAATTTGCCTAATTTATTTATTTTTTTTGGTAATTTGTACTTTTGGTTTCAAATCTAAAAATCTATATCTATTGTCAAATCTGAGGTCATACAGACTTACTCCAATGTTCTATTCTAATTTATAGTTTTAGGTCGTATAGTTAGATCACTGACCTATTTTAAGTTCATTTTTATAATAATTTTTATGATTGAGAAAGAGGTCCAACGTAATTCTTTGGCATGTAGTTATCCAGTTGTTTGAGCACTGTTTGTTGAAACAATTATTTTCCAAAGGATTTTAGAGACAGGAAAGGCAGTTTTGGGGAAAGGGGGGGTGATCCATGGGAGAGGAATGCATATGTGAAGGGCAGAGACAGCTCCAAGCCAGCAAATTGTTTAAAAGAATATTACAAGATAAGGGGAAGAAAAAGAGGGGGTTCAAAGTTTTGAAACTTTGAAACTGATACCATGCAGGGGAAAATGGCCAATTAGGAAAGAGCAAGGGGCATAAAATAAGGAAGCGTCAAATTAGAAAGTGGAATGAGCAGACAAAGAAGCTAAGAGCATTTACAAACCCAGAGATGACACTCACAGGACTGGTTTTTCCCATTTTAGAGAGAGAACTTTCTCCATTTTGGGGACCCTTCCCCAAAAGTAATTTGTACATGCTTGCAATAAACTTCCACACTGTTGCTTAAAATCTTTTAGTCCATGAATTTTATTCTTCAAATTTCACAGGACAAGAAACTATGAGGAGAGTCTCAGCTTGCCATTGCGGGTACCAGAATTGGTGCCTAATGTGGGGCCTGTGCAGTGTCATCTTTCCATGCCAAGTGTTAAGTAAGAGGCCTCTGTTGCCTTCTCACTATCCTCTTTATAGTTTTGGAGACATTGCAGGGCGCCTGCCAGCCATTTAATCTAGCTGCTGTCTCAAGTGGGCAATTCTCTTTCACTTTCCATTTCGTAGACACAATCTGCAGGCCATTTAAAAGCAGGCATAGATTAGTCATTTAAATGCCACCAGGGTGGCTGATGCATAAAAAGGCTCTGATAAACTGGTTTTTGGACTGGGTGAGAGGGCAGTAGGGCCCCAGCCAGTTGCAAGACAAAGTTCGACCAATGACAGAATGAGACCTTGGGCAGCTACCCAGGCTCTGAAGATCAGAGGCAAATTACTCCCTCCGGTTCCCAAACTGGAATGTCTTCTCTTGAGAAAGGACATACAGAGGTGTCTGGGTTAAGCTGTAAGAGGGACTCTAGAACATAACTATAATTAAAATCTGACCCATTGAGAGAGTGCATACAAGGGCTGGTCACCCAGTGTTCTGGGTCCTCCTGACCATTCTAGACAGTGGGAGAGAGAAACACATCCAAGAATCACTCTACAACCCACAACACAACGTCCAACCCTGGCCTGGTTCCCATTCAGGTAAAATCAGAGATTCATCTACTCTTTCTGCTCTTATGGTATTGATTCAGGCAGCTCCCACAGGGGTCCCATTGTGCTTAGCCCCTCCCCTCACAGACCACAATCTCCTCAGTCCGGACACTACTCTTCTCTGTACCTCTTTGGATGAGAAGGAACCCAGATCCTACGTAGATTCATAGGCAAATCCCCGCCTAATGTGTCCTTGGGTGGGCAATAATTAGGTGCTCCCCAGATCTTAAGGGGCAGGGCCAGAAGCTGAGCCACAGCAGTGAGAGGCACAGATCTTGCACTGAAAGCTAAGCTCTGCCCTGCATGCCCTAGCTTGGACAGAATCTAGCTGACACTGTGTGGGGCCAGAAACAACGCTCCAGGCAGCAGAGGTCAGCCTACAGGCAGGGGCAGAGGAAGTGCTCCCAGGGCCCCAGACCAGTGGCCTGCTCCCCTGATGTCACAATGGCATTGCGCCAGCCCAGGCAGCAAAGGGTCCTGCATGGAGGGCTGGGATTCCCCAGTCATGGCCTGACCGTGCCCCTCCAGGCCTATACTACCCCCTTGGGACCCCCCTCCCCCTTTGCTAGGGCTAGTGTGCATAGGCCGCCTGGCAGAGCAAGTGGTGGCTGGGCAGTATACCAGGGACAGGGAAGCTAGCAGGCTGGGAGACAGTGTCCTCAGGCACAGTTCCCTGCTCATGACTTTTCAGTTCTTTTACCTGTCTAGTTCAAAATACTTTTAGATAACTGGCTTTATGAAACCAAATTTCCAGGACCTTGGAAATACAAGTACCTAGTCAAAAACTCTTGCATCTTTAAAAGAGCAAGTTTCTGGGAAAGACTGCCATGTGCTGAAATCAGCTTAATTCATTTCAGCTGTGAAACCATAATAACTAGATTGTGTGTTTTTGTCTTTATTACAAAAACTAGAGGCCCATTGTGCCAAGATTCATGCGATAGGCCTTCCTTTCCCTGGCTGCTGGCACTGGTTTTCCTCTGGCACCTGGGACCCAGGCCTTCTCTCTGGCCAGAGAGCCACTCCTATAGCTCCCGCCGCCCCCCGCCCTCCCCCTCATAGCAGGCGTCCTGCCCCGCCCCATGTATGTGTTGATATTCTGAAAGAAAGTGTTCATATGACACATTAGCCACAGAACTCAGCAAACCAAATACAGCTTTGTAAGATGCCAAAAGTATGAGCTCTGAAAAGACTTCCAGCCTCTATTATTTTATGGCAAAATGAAACTTTAAGTACAGTTGTTATTCACACTTTCACGATGTTTTGGAAGTTAAATATTTCTAATTTAAGTTTACTAAAGTATAAAAGGAATAGTATTTCAAGATAAATATTGGAAAACCATATATATCTATGTTCTTGCTTTTCTGTATGGTTTCTGTGCAATATTTTTGCCTCCTCTAATCCATTATTATATTCAGTAAAACAAGATAACATAATATTAAATGGTGCATCTAAAATATAAAGACTTTAAAAATACTCTAGGAGAGAATGTTTAGAGTTGGAAGAAGCCTTACTAACTGAGTCAATTTATTCATTTTACAAATGAGAAAACTGAAGTCTCAAAAGGTTAAGAGTTGCTCAAGATCTACTAAACTGTCAATGGCATAATCAGGAAAGAAGTGGATTTTCAGTCTTCCAGATCAGGGACATTTCTATTACCTTTAATTGGTATTACTAATTTTTATTTCTGGCCTTATGCAATCTAAAACATTTCTAATTAGTAATTTATTCTGCTGTCCTCTTTTTGTCCATATATTATATTAATGGTAACCCATAAATTCCATTAACAAAGCTGATTTAATGGTATTAAATCTGCAATTTAATTTAGGACTAGTGGTTTTTTTAAATTTATTTTTTATTTAAAAACACATACATTTATTTATTAACATTTAATGTGATTTAATAATAATATATAGTAAACTCCCCTTATCTGCAGTTTCACTTTCTGCCATTTTAGTTATTCAAGGTTAACCATGGTCAGAAAATATTAAATTCCAGAAACAATACATAAGTTTTAAACTGCATGCCATTTTGAGTCATATGGTGAAAACTCTCACCAACCTGCTACATTCTGCCTACCAAGTGAATCAGTCCTTGGTCCAGCACATGGATCCTGCATATGCCAAGGGCCTGTTGGTCACTTTGTAGCCATTTTGGTTATCAAAATGAATGCGGAGTCTTCATCTCACTCCATCTCATCATGAAGGCATTGTATCAGCTCACATCATGATGAGAAGGGTGAATACAGTACAAAAAGATATTTTGAGAGAGAGACCACACTCATACCACTTTTATTGAAGTATAGTGTTATAATTTTTCTATCTTATTATTAGTTACTAGTATCCCGGTGTATGGATTCATGCACATTGAAAGGAAACTAATTAGAAGAAATATCGCTATCCATCCTTTCTCTATAATAGAAGTGTCAACCAAATACTTTTTATTATTATTTTTAATATATTTTATTGATATTTTACAGAGAGGAAGGGAGAGAGATAGAAAGTTAGAAACATCGATGAGAGAGGAACATCGATCAGCTGCCTCCTGCATGCCCCCTATTGGGGATGTGCTGGCAACCCAGGTACATGCCCTTGACCGGAATCAAACCTGGGACCTTTCAGTCTGCAGGCTGACACTCTATCCACTGAGCCAAACCGGTTTTGGCATCAACCAAATTCTTGATCGACAATGACAGATGGAAACACATGTGATTGGTGCCAGTGAGAGCTTATATATATAGATAAACTTATTTAATTAGACCTGCTTTCTGATTTAGCTAAACTTTTTCTAGCCCAATGAAACATCCCAACTTCTCTTTCAAGTAATTGTCAGCAATACAGCACTAAATATCAACACATAGCACATTATTATTGTAGATTACGAAGGAAGAACAAAGGGTGAAATATTTAACTGCAGCAGTGTTTGACTATATTCTGTGCAGTGAGAAAACCTGAAGTCATTTCCAAGGTCCACCATTTCTTATTTCTTTTCAGTCGGGTCAAGTTTCTAAACTTTCTAAATCTCCATTTTCCGACTAATGAAAAGAAAATAAGATTTTACTGAGAGTCCTATCTGCCTACTCCAGGACTTCTGTGAGGATCAAATGAGATGAGACATGTGAAAATACTTTAGAGACATTTGGTTTAAGTATAAAATGTTTCCACCTGGCTATAAAGCAAGTTGTGTTCTTGGGCTGAAGATACTCTAAGGAGGCTAGTTGCTAGAGAGAGGAAGCTGGGAGTTGCTACATAATGTCATTACTCAGTGCCTACAGCCACTGTTTCCACACTGGGCTAGGCTGGGCTGTGGGCCGCATTTTGCACCATGGGGTCTCAGCAGCATTAGTTGTGATTTGGTGTGCTGTTGCTCCAAGGTGGTGGCGGGGCCTGTGTCCCACTTTGGGGAAGTTGAATGTTGCTTTGTGGGCACCAGGTCCATGGTGCTGTTTCTCTGTAAATGACCAGTGTATGTCATGGCAGCACCCGCGTTGAGAGGCTGCCCCCTGGTGGACAGTGCACATCATAGCAACTGATCAGACGGTCAGACACTTAGCATATTAGCCTTTTATATATATATATATATATATATATATATATATATATATATATATATACACACACACACACACACACACACACACACACACACACACACACACACACACTAGAGGCCTGGTGCATGAAATGTATGCACTGGGGGGGGAGGGGGTCCTTCAGCCTGGCCTGTGCCCTCTTACAGTCTTGGAACCCTGCGATCAATTACCCCATAAAGGTAGGCCCTACCCAACCAAGGCTCCATGATGAATTGCCCCTACAGAGGGAGGCCCTGCCCACCCACTGCAGCCTGCCAGTGGGTGGCCTGGGCCTCCCTCTTTGGGGTGATCATGGATCCCCTGTATTGATTGATCGCCCCGCCAGCCAGTGGCCTGCACTTCCCTCTGCAGGGCGATCATGGGGCCATGACCAGGCCCCCAACCAATCGCAACGCACCTGTCTTAGCTGGCCTGGCACCAGTGGGTGTCATAGCATGGTCTTCTGGAAGGTTGTCCAGAAGGACGTCCAGAAGGTCGTTCGGCTGTCTGGTCTAATTAGCATATTATGCTTTTATTATTATAGATTGTTAATCTCTTACTGTGCCAATTTTATCAATTAAACTTTATCATGGTTATGTATTTAAAGGTTAGACAAATTTTCAACATTATAATATGCCTCTGTGTTATTAATTATTTTAAGATGGTTATTTTTAAGGCCCAAAAAGCTGAGGAAAAAACTGATCTTCCCACTAACTGCCTAAAAAAAATTTAATATAAAAGGCCTATTCAGGAAAAGAGTTATTATCATAGTTCATAGTTGAATCTAAATTATGTGTGATGGACAGGGAGGAACCCAGAAAGGCCTCTTCAATCAATGTCCTCTATGTGTACCATCCTTTCTAGATGGCCAAGCAAACATTTCTCTACTAAATATTAACTCTTTTCATATCCCTGTGAATTCTCTTCCTTGCCTTTGAAGAACCAGATCCTGACCTCCTTCTCCTTAGTCCAGAATAACATATATACCTCATTTTGCCTTAGCATTTTTGTCATGCTGTGTAAATTTCCCATTTGTACATATTAATTTGATTTTCTCCTGTTAATTTACCTTGTGTCATTTTAATTATTTGACCAACTATAAAAGCCACATATGTGCAGAAAAACAACAACATAGAGTTCATTACTCTCTATGGTTCCAGGCATCCACTGGAGATCTTGGAGCATATCTGCACTTATAAAGGGAGACTAATATAATTCGTTATGTATCATTTATGCTTTGCCTGCTTCCAAACGGATATAAAAAATCATGACATTAAAGAAGTTATCATAGAATGGTAAACTGATAAAGTGTGAGAGGGAATAGAAAAGCCAAGTAGTAAAGACAGAATCTATGCTAATAAAAGCCGAGGTGGCCCTCGTGCCCTCAAGTCATCACAAGATGGCTGCCCCCATGTTGTCACAAGATGGCCAGCAGGGGAGGGCAGTTGTGGGCAATCAGGTCGGCAGGGGAGGGCAGATGGGGAGACCAGACCTGTAGTGGAGGGCAGTTGCGGGGGGGGCGGGAACCAGGCCATCAGGGGAGGGCAGTTGTGGGTGATTGGACCAGCAGGGGAGGGCAGTTGGGGGTGATCAAGCCAGCAGGGGAGCAGTTAGGCATCAATCAGGCTGGCAGGGGAGTGGTTAGGGGCCGATCAGGCTGGCAGGCAGAAGCAGTTAGGGGCAAACAGGCAGGCAGGCAGGCAGGCAAATGGTTAGCAGCCAGCAGTCCTGCATTGTGAAAGGGATGTCTGACTGCTGGTAAACTGGCAGTTGGACATATCCCGAGGGGTCCCAGATTGGAGAGTGGAGAGGGTGCAGGCTGGGCTGAGGGACACTCCCCCCACCCCCATGCATGAATTTTGTGCACCAGGCCTCTAGTAGATAAATAATTATGCCAGAAAAAAACTAATCTCTTGGAGACTTCAAAAAGTTTCAATTTGTGCTTCCTGATAACCAAGGGGAAATAAGAAACATAAAGAGCTCTAATTTGACAAACTCAGATCTAAAATATACATTTTGCTTTTTTAATGATTTTACTTTTATCTTTTATCTGTTTTCTTGGAATGAATCTCCCAAGAAGAATTGATTATATGAACCTTAAGTATAAGCTAACAGTCATTTTATTGTTTATGTTAATACTAGAGGCCCAATGCATGAAATTTTTGCAAGAGTAGGCCTTCCTTCCTCTGGCTGTTGGCACTGGCTTCCCTATGACACCCAGGACTTGGGCTTCCCTCACAGCCCCAGTTTCATCTGGAAGGATGTCCAGTCTAATTAGCATATTATGCTTTTATTATTATAGATTTAATGTAGATATTTTGTTCATGACTATTTCTTACATAGATCCTAGATGGAAGTAGTGGCATTATTTTAAAATCAAATTTTGTATATAACCCTGGAATGACAATTCTATGTGGAACCATGTTAATGAGATGTGGTTTGGCAGCTTTCTGATGCCACACAGTAGTAATTAGCAAGTAGACTCAAAGAATAATATTTCATAAAATTTTATACAAAAGAATAAGTGTATAAATACATTAAATTTTTTCTATGAACAAAAGACATTTTTCTGTGTAAACATATTGTAAAAAACTTCTGTTTGATATTTAAAAGTGGGAAACTCTGAAATGCATTAAGACATGGAAAGTTACAAGTAATTAATACTTTAGTTATAAAAGTGTAAACTTTTATGCCCCAAATGAGTGCACTTTTAGTGCTTTTTTAATGTACAATATTTTACACATTCTATATCTGTTAAGAATGCTTGTGGCAATAGGTAACAGATGACCCAACTTGGGAGCCTTAAAAAAATATGGGTATGTTTTGTTATTCACATCACTTTATTTAGTCCAGTGAAAGTAAATTTACTCTGCTAATCACCAGTTTTTCCATTAGTTCTCTCAATCTTGCCTGATAATCAAGTGTAATAGGGTCAGTCATAGTTTCAAGAAATTTACAGCCATTGTTTAACCATCTTAATTTTCCTTATTCAAGAGTAGACTATTGTCATGGAAGGATATTTGGCTGGTAAATATCTGGCAATGAGGGGTCATTTTTGCAGAAACAGAATGGATTTCATACCCACGTGCCTCAGTCTGATAATACTCAGGTTCAGTCATTTTAGTGTGTCCCTCAATTTGATGACAGACATCTTATGTCAGGACATCTTAGATTTCCAGGAATGTCACATAATGTCTGGAACACTTATAACACATGCAGGTACAACATAAAGAAGGCTATGGATATGGTGTTTTTTTTTTTTTTTTATTAATATTACAGAGGAAGAGAGACAGAAATATCCTATGTAATAAAGAGATAATATGCAAATTGACCATCACTCCAACACACAAGATGGCCATCCCCATGTGGACACAAGATGGCTGTCACAAGATGGCCAGCAGGGGAGGGCAGTTGGGGGTGACCAGGCTATCAGGAGAGGGCAGTTAGGGGAACCAGGCTGGCAGGGGAGGCCAGTTAGGGGTGACCAGGCTGGCAAGGGAGGGCAGTTAGGGGTGACTGGGCCCGCAGGGCAGGGCAATTGGGGACGACCTGTTAGGAGTGACCAGGCCAGCAGGGGAGGACAGTTAGGGGCAACTGGGCTCGCAGGGAAGCAGTTAGGCATCGATCAGGCTGGCAGGGGAGTGGTTAGGGGGTGATCAGGCTGGCAGGCAGAAGCGGTTAGGGGCAATCAGGCAGGCAGGCAGGCCAGCAGTTGGGAGCCAGCAGTCCTGGATTGTGAGAGGGATGTGCGACTGCCCATTTAGGCCCGATCCTGGTGGGTCCCAGATTGGAGAAGGTGCAGGCTGGGCTGAGGGACACACTCTCCCCCACCCCCACATGAATTTTGTGCACCGGGCCTCTGGTCAATGATAACAGAGAATAATCAATTGGCTGCCTCCCTGACACCCCCTACTGTGGTCTGAGACACTCACCTGGGTATGTGCCCTGACTGGGAATTAAACCATGACCTCCTGGTTCATATCGACACTTACCCACAGAGCTACACTGGCTGGATATGGGTATGTTTTTGCTACAAAACAAGAAGCCACAGTTGAGTAGTTGCTGGTGATAGTTGAGCAGTTTAAGGAAGTGATGTTTATATCTTTGATGCTCTCTTGGAGGCTCTAGTTATCACATCAGCATTCCAACAAGAAGCGCAAAAGAAAAGGAACATTAGGAAAATGACAGACTATCAGGAATTGCACAGCTTATTTTCTCTTCAGTGTCATCTTTCAAAACACGCTTCCCACACCCAGCTCAGATCAGGACCCAGGCAACAGAAAGAGACTTGGACCAGCTCAGATCAGGACCCAGGTAACAGACAAGAGACTTAGCCGACAGCAGCTGACCTATATCTAAATTCAGCCTAGCATCACGAATGCTCAGGGCCCACTCAATAATGCAAATAATCCTTCCCACTAATATTTACAGGGTAAACTAAGATTGTTGGTAGATTATTAAATTTGACAGTAAAATAGTAATTAAGTTTTCAGATTAATTTAAATAGGCTAATTGAAATAAATGAATATTCAAGTAAATTTAATTGTACTGGACAAAAAGCTGTTCTTAAAGTAATAACTAAAATTTCTATTGGTAGTTCATCTCGTGGTAAAATTCCTGAATATGCAATGAACCTAAAGCAGTCATCTTTTTGGGCAAAAAAAAAAAATTTAATTTAAAATTATTAAGACTGCATTATAAAATTTACAAAAACCTCCATTAATAAAAAAAAGGGGGGAGGGATAGTAGGGTAATATCATGTAAGGAAAAATATCCTATAAGTAAATTACATCTAGAAGATTTTTACTTTACAAAATTAATTTTCATTTGTAATGCTAACAGCAAGACGGCCATGAAAAACACACATGGTGTCTAAATAAGACAAAGGAAAATCATTTGGGTAAAAATAAAAAGGATCCCAAATCAATTATATAGAAAAGATTCCTTTATTAACTTGTGGTCAAGAATATGTTTGCATATTTTCAGAAAACAACTCCGAGACCATGTGGATTCCTGCAACAGAGAGGAATTGACAGGTGTGCTCCAACCACTAAGACAAGAGGAAAAACAGTCCAGAGATGGAAGACACTGACAACGCCTTGCCACATGAGCAGTCAGCAGCTGTGCACCGATGCAGGTTGCCTAGGACCAAACCAGAGAGGGTCGGACCTGCATTACCACCATGTGCCCACCATCCAGATATCATTGCTGACATGTACACATAAGGAACTGTTAGACATTGAAACGGGGACTCAGAACTGTTGGACATTGAAATTGGGACTCAAACATTTTTTTGTTTTGTTTTGTTATTATATGTTTATTTCTAGTCTGCAAAGGCAAAACTTTTTACAGGAAATAAATGGTGGGAAAAAGATACAGAGGCAAAGAAGCATTGAACAGACTGTCAAACTACATTGGGAAGACAGGGGAGGTTGGGCGAGGGGGGCTGTAAGAGACCAACCGAAGGACTTGTACGCATGCATATAAGCATAACCAATGGATACAAGACACTGGGGGGGGGGGGCGGGGAGGGTGGGCAGGTGAAGGCATGTATTGGGGGGTAGGGGAGGTCGGGGGGAGGTCAATGGGGGGGGGGAAGGAGACATATGTACTACTATTTGTAATACTTAAAACAATAAAAAAAATAAATTAAAAAAAAAACACCAAAAACTCTTACATGAAGTTTCTCCAACTGAAAGGTGGGTGGAAATAGGGATTAAGCTAACCAATCATATCCACATGCTTCCTTCTGTGTACCTCTTTAAGTTTACCTAAAATCTCACCTCCTCCATGAAAATTTCTTCAACTACATATATCCCTAATTCTTGGAGAGTCCCATGTAGTACACCACTAATATTCCCATGCCCTATTATGTTCCCTTTAATGTTTTTTTATCTCAAAATGTAAATGTGCACTGAGGGCAAAGGCTATGTTGTCATCCTCCTTTCTGTCCACACTGAGCAGAGCATCATGCTAGGTACAAGCACAATGCTACTCCTTATCATTTGGGAAATTCCATTCAGGCAAGCTTAAATTTAAAATTGGGAACCATTAATTTTAATTGTGTAATCCTAGCAAGAAAATTTACATCTAAACATTTGTTTTTTCCCTCTATAGCTGTTAAAAGAAAAACAACAACCTCACAGGGAACATGAGAAATCAATATAATAAAATCTATCAAACATGATATGTTTCTAATATGCATATTTGCCTTTATGAATGTATAATTACAGTTGATAATAAAAAGCACATATGCTTTCTACTTTAGATCTGCGGAGCTTGCATTTGTAAAAGTCAAGGACTTAAACTTTGGAAATTAATCCTTTTAGAATTCACTTTCTAAAAAAAATATTTTCCTTAAATTCAAATGAACTTCAATTTAATTTAGCACTTATTTCAAAGCTATTATATACATATTCATTGATTATATTCATTTTAGGTGGAGATTTCAGAATCATATCACAGCAATCTTTAAAGATAATATTTTTTCATATTTATAGCCTTATTTGCTACAATCAGAGCCCAAAGGGTCTTATCTGGAAACTGTGTTTGCCAAGAAAACATATTGTTTTACTCACAGAGTGTATTTATTTGTGGAAAAGTGATAAAGATTATGACAGGAGGAAATGCCTAAATGGCTTATCCAAGTTTCTTCTTAGCGTTGTCACTATTTTATAGCCCTACATGTTTTTGTTAGTTCGTTTTTTTCCCATTAAAATGAATCTTTTGGGAAATGGTTAGAAAATGATGAGGTTGATCAAAATATGTCTAAGTATTATTGTAGGAAAGATAACAAAGGCATTTAAAGGGCTCTTTTTAAAGAAAACTGTGATTAGACAAGAAGAAAAAAAGGCATCCAAATTGGAAAAGAAGAAGTAAAACTGTCCTTATTTTCAGATGACATGATACTGTAAATAAAAAATCCTAAAGACTCCATCAAAAAGCTATTAGACTTAATAAATGAATTCAGCAATGTAACAGGATACAAAACTAACGCCAAGAAATCTATGGCATTTCTATACATCAATAGTGAACTTACAGAAAGACAGATTTAAATAGCAATCCCATTTACCATCACTCCAAAAAAATTAAGATAGCTAGGAATAAACTTGACTAAGGAGGTAGAAGACCTATACACGGAAAACTACAGGACACTGAAAAAAGAGATAGAGGAAGACATAAACAGTTGGAAGAACATACCATATTCATGGATTGGTAGAATCGACATCATTAAAATGTCCATACTACCCAAAGCAATCTATAGATTTAATGCACTCCCCATTAAAATACCAATGGCATATTTAGCAGACCTAGAAAGAACTCTCCAAAAATTCATCTGGAATAAAAAAGACCCTGAATAGCCACAGAAATCCTGAGAAAGAAGAACAAAGTAGGAGGGATCTCAATAGCAGATTTCAAGCTGTATTACAAAGCCACTGTTCTCAAACCAGCCTGGTACTGGCACAAGAACAGACATATAGACCAATGGAAGAGAATAGAGAATCCAGATATCAACCCAAACCACTATGTTCAATTAATTTTTGACAAAGGAGGTGTAAACATAGAATGGAGTCAATGCAGTCTCTTCAATAAATGGTGTAGGGAAAATTGGACAGATACATGCAAAAAAATGAAACTAGACCACCAACTTACACCATACACAAAAAAGTAAACTCAAAATGGATAAAGGACTTAAACATAAGATGGGAAACCATAAAAATACTAAAGGAATACACAGGCAGCAAAATCTCAGACATATGCCAAAGCAATTTATTCACAGATACCGCTCCTAGGGCAATGGAAACTAGGGAGAAAATAAACAAATGGGACTACATCAAAATAAAAAGTTTTTGCACAGCAAAAGAAACCATCAACAAAACAACAAGAAAGCCCACTGTGTGGAAGAACATATTTGCAAATGTTATCACTGATAAAGGTTTAATATCCAACATTTACAGGCAACTAATACAACTTAATAAAAGGAAGATAAATGATTCAATTAAAAAATGGGCAATGGACCTAAATAGATACTTTTCGAAAGAAGATAGAAGGAAGGCCAAGAGAAATATTAAAACATGCTGAAAGTCACTAATTATCTAAGAGATGAAAATCAAAATGACAATGCAGTACCATCTCACACTTGTCAGAATGGCTATCATCAACAAATCAACAAATGACAAGTGCTGACGAGGATGCAGAGAAAAAGGAACCCTCATGCACTGCTGGTGGGAATGCAGACTGGTGCAGCCATTGTGGAGAACAGCATGGAATTTCCTCAAAAAACTGAAAATGGAACTCCCATTTGACCCAGTGATCCCACTTCTAGGAATATATTCCAAGAAATTAGAAACACCAATCAGAAAGGATATATGCACCCCTATTTTCATAGCAGCACAATTCACCATAGAAGATTTGGAAACAGCCTAAATGCGCATCAGCAGATGAGTGGATTAGAAAACTATGGTACATCTACACAATAGAATACTAAGCTGCTATAAAAAAGAAGGAATCCTTACCATTTGCAGCAGCATAGATGGATCTGGAGAGCATTATGCTAAATAAAATAAGCCAGGCAATGAAAGAAAAATACCACATGATCTCACTCATTTATGGAAATTAAAGAACATTATAACCTTATGAACAAAAAGATAGATACAGAGGCATTAAGGCATTGAACAGACTGTCAAATTACAGGGAGAAGGCTGGGGAGTGTTGGGGAGGAGGGGAAAGAGATCAACCAATGGACTTGTATGCATGCATGTAAGCACAACCAGTGGACAAAAGACACTGGGCGGGGGGTGGTGGGATGAGGACATGTAATGGGGTAGGGGAGGCTGGGGGGAGGTCAATGGGGGAAAAAGGAGATATATGTACTACTATATGTAATACTTTAGACAATAAATAAAATAAAATGATAAAAATCAAGAAAACAGAAAGTTTCTACATTTTAACTAAAATGTCAATCGTTTCTTTTTAAACTAAATCTTTAAAAATAAAATCAAATCAGTTTTAAAATGTTATATTATAGTTATTAAAATATACATGAAAGTAGATATGGTTTATAATAATTGTTCATATTTTTATTTTTCAGCATCAAAAACTCAAATTAGAAAATATAGTTTTACAAATAATGCTAGTTATCTATTGCTGCAATATAGTGAAACAACAAAATAAAATTAAAATAAATAAACCAAAATACCTTAGTAGCTTACAACAATACACATTTATTTATTTTTTTATTATACTAGTATAGTTTTATTCATTTCAGAGAGAGGAAGGGATAGAGATAGAAAGAGAGAAAGAAACATCAGTGAGAGAGAAACATCAATTGGCTGCTTCCTGCACACCCCTACTGGGGATTTAGCCCAAAACCCAGGCATGTGCATTGACTAGGATTCAAACCATGACCTCCTGGTTGATGGGCTGAAGCTCAACCACTGAGCTACACCAGCTGAACAATAAATATCTATTACCATTGTTTTTGAGAGTTAGAAATTTAGGAGCAGCTTAGTTTGGTGGTTCCAAGAGTCACTCATGAAGTTGCAGTTAGCTTGTTGGCTTGGACTGTAGTCATATGAAATGTGATGAGGGCCAGAGGATCCACTTCCAAGGTGGTTCTCTCATATGCTATTAGCAGGAGTCCTCAGTTACTCAGAAAGTCTCCTATTCTCATGACATAGGGCTGCTGGAATGTCCTCACATGGCCACTGTTTCTCCACAGAGCAAGAAATGTATGAGAAAGGATCAAAAGAGCCACAATGACTCTTTGACTTAACTAGAGGCCCAGTACTCATTTAGTGCATTGGTGGCATCTCTCTGCCTGGCCTGTGGGGATTGGGGCAAAACTGGCTCTCTGACATCCCCTGATGGGGTCCCAGATTGTGAGTGGGTGCAGGTCAGGCCCAGGGATCCCCCCAGTGCATGATCAGGGAGGGCTCCAGGATGTGTCTGGCCCGTCTGTCTCACCCAGTCCCGATCCGCTGGACCCCAGCAGCAAACTAACCTACCTGTTACAGCGTCTGCCCCCCGTGGTCAGTGCACATCATAGCAGCTGGTTGAACAGTTGAATGGTCAGACACTTAGCATAGTAGGCTTTTATTATATAGGATGTTGGCAATCACTCTGTCACTTCTGCCATATACTGTATATTAGAAGTGAGTCATTACATATAGCCCACACCCAAGCTCCACTTCTTAAAAAGAGGAGTATCAAAGAATTCTTGAACATATTTTAAAATCACCATAATACTTTCATCCATTTTCTACTTACTATTTCAATAATTTTGAGGAATTCCAGACAGCACATAATTTCATCTATAAATACTTCTAAAAACTGAAACCACAATGTCATCCTCACAATTGAAAAAATATGTTTTTAGTATTATTAAATATCTAATGTGTTCAAGTTTCTTTGATATCCTCATTATTTATTTATTTATTTATTTATTTTTACAGTTGGTTTAGTTTGTTTGCAACAGAAGCCAAACAAGGATCAGAATCCTATTGCACTTAACAGCTTCTGAAGTGGTGTGATCCTCCTTTGATCATCCCATTTGAAATATACTTACAGCTGGACAAAACTACAAGATGCGGCTTTTCACAAGAGGTCTCTCAAATGATATACATCCGCTGCTTTGTTTCTACTTTGCTTATTGTTCTTTTCATCAGGAACACTCAAGAAGTAAGGAAGCAGAGTTTCCTAAGTTACCTTTGAACCTGGAATCTGTGTTAGCGTTTTGGTTATATTAATTATAAGCCACAGGTGTACACTACTGAAGTGAGTGGAAATGGAGACAGGGATATGATGAGTTTATTGTCCATAATCTATTTACTCCAAGGAGCACTTGTATATCTGTTACATACTAGTATTTATGATTTGCTACTTGTAGTTTTTCATGATTTTTGAACAGAGAAGCATATATACCTAAAGCATCATAAAGAGGAAAAATTCTACTAAGGGGCCTTAAAGTAGCAAGACACAGAAAATATAGCATTTTGTGTCTCAGAAATGAATGGGCCCATTTATTTCAATAGGGATTTTTACTTATGTATACTGTATTATCTTTGGGCACTGAACAATTGACTCCCATTTTAGAATGAATTACTTGTTAAAAGTAGTTATTTAAATAGCATAGGTACTTTAACCACTACATTTTTAAATAAAATATTCAGTAAGACAAGAAGAAAAAACTTACTCTTTGTTATTCTCTGTTCTTTCTTTAATATGTGTATGTGTATATATTTGTGTTCAATGTGTATGTTATTTATATATAAATATGCATGTTATGTATGTGTGTATATATATATATATATATATATATATACACATATATATATACACACACACACATACTCAGAGAGAGAATATAGAAGTAGCTCACAAAATTTGGCCTATGCCCTACTATTCTTTATTACATTTCTAAATTAATTATGGTTTTAGATACCTATTTGCAACAGTATTTTTTAAAGTACTATTATAGTTAATTTTACATAAATAATATACAAAATGTAAAATGTTCAAAATAAAAAAATTATCACTTATAATATCATAGCCATATTTGAGAAATTTAAATTTAATTATATACTGAAAATTAATATTTAAACTAATAAGTTATGTAGAAAATATTTTGAAATATCTTTCAAGCATTTTTTGTAGGTGGTTGTTTCTTCAATAAATGACATAACCTTTTTTTAAATTAAAATACTGAGAGATTTTTTTTCTAATACTGTATTTTTACTATATGCTTTTTACAGCAAATACCAAATTTATAAATTGCTACATTACTCATTACTATTTGAATTTGAGAAGCTTTCTGTAGCTAGTATTTGCCTGTTATCTGAGAACATAGCAAGAATATAATTACTAATAAACACAAACTATTGTTCAACTTTATTTCATAAGGCACAACCATTTATACTTAGAAATGTACACAAACAAGACTCTTACTTGCAGCAGGCATTAAACTTTGAGAGCAGTTGACTTTATCTATATCCAGTTTTTAATGCTTACTGTTAAGTTTTCTTTCTTTCTTTTTTAAATTTCCAAATCACCAGAGGATGATTTCCTTAAGAATGTTCTCCCAGGTGTGCTCAGAATATTAATGAGGTTCATCTATTTTTGTCGGATAATAACAATGTTCTCAGGCTGAATGGACGCTGTGACCTGTGAAAGAACTATTCATATGCTTTAGTCTGCCCTAGCGCATTATTTAACAAGTGAACATAGAACTTTTTCACAGTTATCTTAAGTGCTTCAGCTGTGTGTTTCATGTTTGCTTCTTGCATCTCCAACCACATAGCTTTTCTGCCTCTTTTGGGAAGACTTTCCTTGTTCTACTCATTTAAATGCTCCTTCCTTTATGACTATTTTACTGCCATACCTAAGGGGCTTCTTACTATATTTGCCTGTAACTGAAGAAGATTTTACAGAAATTAAATTTATTCAGACTGAATCTTCTGGGGAATGTGAAGGCATCTTAAACAATTAGCAATAATTAAAAAGCACCTATTCAGACTGGATAAAAGGTAAATAGATTTCATTTAACTATAGTAGCTAGTTGGTACAGTTTTCCCATTTGCATGGTGTTTTTTTAAAAAACAAAAACAAAAACAAAAACAAAAAAACCTAACGCCTGTTTGTAACTTGGAATAACAAAGAAAACATTGACTTTTGTTAGTTTGTATAAGTCTTTACTCATAAATGCTATTAACAAATTACTATACTAAAAAATTTAAATTATCTTTAATTTACATGTTGCAACAAATATTAGATCTAATAGCATGAAAATGATGCCTCACAAACTTAGGTTTGCTTTTTAATTTTTAATCATAAATTAATGTGAAACTGACTGAAAATGTAGGGTTATTCAACTTCTGGTATTTTTGATAAATTTTATTCTGATAGTTATCTGCTTCAATGAACTATTTGCTTTGTGTATTGTAAGGGTAATACACTTAACTGTATTCTCAACATCCTCCTTAAATTGTTTCAAGTTAGAGCTTGCCTTATGGATAGTCAGACAAGATAGATTATATTTTTATTCAAAAACATTTGCAAGCACCTGCTAGTGTAAGTGGAAATGTAGTGATGCATAAAAGTATTCTTCTGTCTGTACATGTGTATATGAGTACACACATCGGTTTATAAAAAATACACTTAACGTTATTTTATTTAAGAAATGTATAACTTAGTAATGTAAGCAGACATTTATATTATATGTTTGATGGGGCACCTAATATCCAACTTTTCCACTTAATTATTTAGTAGTATAGTTTTATTCTTTAAAATTTTAAGCAAGATCATATTTTAAAAAATATGATCAGCTAACATATTTACAAATAATAATTAAACTGTGAAAAAATAGGATATTGGAATGAAACAGAGTGGGAGAAAAAGAGAAAGAGACATAAAGTGCCATTAAAAAAATGTGGAAGACTAAAGATATATTTTTTAAAGGCAGTCCAAACAGCCATTCTATAGTAATCAAAAATATGTGTAATGATTTTTGGTGCCAAATAGTACCACTAAGATCAGAGCAGGGTGCTCTTGAGGTTAAGTTTACAGATTTGATCTCTTATAAGGCATACAACTTTACTAATGTGCAGCTGCTTACTCAGCCATTTTACAAATGCATCATAAATAAAAAATTAAAAATTAAGTAAAAGAAATAACCACTTCAGGTTTTGGAAAACAGTATTTTTTGCATCATGATGAACTATAAAAGAATAAACTTTAGTTTAAAAAAATCTGGTTTAGAATTGTTTTTGCTATTTTTTTGTCTAAAGGAACTTTACCTAAAAAAATATGAAACATTTTAAAGAAAATAATAATACATTCCTTGAGTAGTTGTGAGAATTAAAAAATAACCCAAGTGTAATAAAATAACTAGCTCATGAAAAAAAAGACGCTAAAATTTCCATGCAATTAGTCTCATGTAGTATTGCTGGATAACAAAATCACTGTCTCTAAATAAAGAAAAATAGCACTTCAATGAACATAAAATATTTTATAACACAAAAGTCAAATATATGTTTAGACAATATTTAGAAGCAGAATTCTAGGGTTCCCTCCACATGTAAAGTCCCTAACCCTAACCCTCATCTCTGTAGGTCGTATTTACTTTGTTGGCAGGCATGGAAGATGATGGTGTGCTCTTCCTTTCATCCTTCTCTGTGATCCATTGCTTTTGCTGAACTCTGTCCCTTACCTGATTCACCAAGGCTGCCAAGAGAATTTCTGGTCAAGTACCACTTCATCTTTTCAAAATATTTGGACCCCATACTCAGTAGTTATTTTATGTCACATAAACCTTATTAAAAATTATAAAATTAATATATTATCAACTAGATTTTCATTTAATAGTTTAGCTTACATTTTTAACAGTTTATAAATTTTGAAAATTTGCATTAGTAGAGAAAGCACTTCCATCTAATTGTACACTGACATTCTATCATTTGTAGTTGCAAATTTTGAAAATAAATTTAGTATGTATATCTATCCAAAAAATCTCACTATAATATAACTTAAAAACAATAATTTAAATATATCATTATGCCCTATTGAGATTGAAAACTTTAAAACAACTGCTAAAATTAAAATACCATTCAATAGTATGACAAGATAAAGCATCTGACTTTGGAACTTTTTATAAACTTACTTGTGCTTAATTTGATGGAAGTTTCCATGCTCATGCTTTTTGATTAGGTAGAGATTTTCAAGCATTAGTTTACAAATAAAATACCAAATAAATAAGGTGACAAATTATTGAAATTATTAGTTCAATCATTGATTAACAAATTTGCCTCATCATAGATGGGGAAAATCATGTGAAATAAAAAGGATACTTAGCTACTAGATGAGGAAAACTTGGAAGTATTTTGGCATCTAAGCACAGAGAAAGTAACTATTCAAGTATATACCATATTCTTATAAACTTGGTTAAATAATATTAGTTTGGCTTTGGGGATTTCTAGCAATAGTCATAACTAGCACTACTAATTGCCTATATAATTCTTGTGATGTTAGAGGGGCTTGCTTTCAGCTAAAATAATAAAATTTATTTTTAATCTAAAAATTTTCCTAAAGAGAACTGTCAAAGTATTAAAAAAAAAAGTATGGCTTTATTAATGAGCTTAAAATTATTTCCTTTAATCAATAGTTAACATTATTCTACATCATTACATCTCATTCTCTTGATGTCAAGCAATGATTTAATATCTGTACTCCAAAATATACATATTTTATACTATTTTCACATCAATTTTTAAAAACCATTAACATCCTTATAAGATAGATATAACCTAATACAGATCACAATCCTGAAGATGAGATGACAAAAACAATAGAGCAGCTAGTTTGCTTTTGAGTTTATATCATTCTTTTAAGGAAAACAAAGAAAGCCTATTTTTTAATCATAACTTTTCCTTCTGAATTTCACAAAGACAAGCTATCCCCAAATGTAAAGAAATAATGTGGCATACAAGAAATATATAAGTCAAAGTGAAAATCCTGGTTTGCCATTTATTGATACGATGATCTTATAATTATCATTTAAAGTCTTTAAATCTACTTTTTCTCTAAAGAGGTACCAATATTATGCATATTTCTCTGACACCAGGGAAATAAATAAACAAGTTATTTAAATTCTGTGTAGTATGAAAAGTATATTATGACTATGCAATATTAATGCAACTATAATAGTACTTGAAAAAAAAGTTACTACATAAATGGTTGTCTAAAATGTTGTGATACTTAGCCTTGTTGATAGAGCTCCAAGGTAAAACAACTCTTGACCAGAGACATCCAATATGTAAAAAATGTTTGGAGTGTTTTCAACCCAAAGTATTCCTCTGAGACTCCATCCATTAGGTACCATTTTTGAGATCCTCAGAACTGCTCAAGGTTCTTGCCAACCATAATTGCTTCCTGTTGCATATGACTAAAGAACCCTAAAATTTAATTTTAAAATATAATTTACTAAGGAAAAAGTTTGCAAATGATCTTACTCTGTACTTAACTAAAGTGCAGACTATTAAACATTGAAGTTTTGCCAATCTGAGTGTATTCTGTGTCCCAAAGATTGGAAACAAGTTCTGTGGACAATGAAGTAAAAACAATTAACCATTTCCACATGAAAAGAAAAATCTTCACATTGTTGTGGGGGGAAAAATATAGAGAGAAAAATTTAAATAGTAATCATATTTTGCTTTTCTTTTACATTTTTATAAGAATGCAAAAAATATGAATGCAGAATATCTGCTTCTAAATAACATTGGAATAAGCAACTTGAGCCAATCCTCCCACTGAGAAAAACTAGAAAGGCTAGATCAAACACTTTAAAACCAATTTCAATAATCATAACTAAAAAGGCAGTGAGGACTCACAAGGCCACAATGTAGAGAAGATGGATCCCCTGATTCATGGCACTGTTTTTGGAAGAATTGTCACTTTTGGCACTAGAGGCATCTGCTCAAAGGCTGAGAAGTGAATAATATGAGCAAATCTTCTAACAACCTCCAAACTAGGAGGATCAACACTAGGTTCCAGTGTCTGCTTAAAGAGAATTATTTGGTAAGCATACTCATAAGCATTCTCTAAAACAGTGCCATGAAAGGCTATTGTCTAGGAATGAAGACTCTTCCTGGCAAGGGCTAAACAAACCTAGCTTAAAAATATAAAAACTATGAGTACAATTATTTGGATTTCAAATACCCTATCCACCCATCATGAACAAGAATAAATCCTATCTGAAGGCCTTAATTATTAGTATATTGTTTCATGTAAATGATTGACCATCAGTCTAAGTGAACTCTAAACATAGTCAAAGAAAACAAATGGATGAAAATCAATAAAGCAAAAGTCAGTAGAACTACATTCATAGTGTGTCAAGATAATAGAGCAGAGGGATACATAACTATAATATATCAAGAGTTATATTTTTAAGAAGATAAACAAGAAAATTGAAAATGTCATTGTAAACTGAAAGTTACAAAAAAAGGACAAAGTAGAAATTCCAGAACTAAAAATTATGGTAAATTATATTAGGAACCTCAAGGAGGGTTTATTAGTAATTTAAACATAACTAAAGAAAGAGTTTATAAACCAGAAGATAAATGTTCATTGCAGTTATTTAAAATAGCCAAGATTTGGAAGCAGCCTAAGTGCTCATCAGATAAAAACTGTGATACATTTATACAGTGGAATACTTTACTCAGCTATAAAGAAGAAGGGAATCTTACCCTTTGTGACAACACGGATGGACCTAGCCTAGACAATATTGTGCTAAATTAAATAAGCCAGTCAGAGAGAAACAAAAACCATATGATTTCACTTATATGTAGAATCTAATGTGTATGGTTTAACTCATTATTTTAAACAAAAGATTATTTTACAAACTTTGGTAATCCTCTTTAGTAAATTAGAATCTTTGAATACAGCTGAACTCTATTTCACGCTAATGACCTAAAGAAGCATTCTGATTTCTATTGCTATATAACAACCCACTAAAAACCTAGTACAGTGAGTTGGCTGAACTCATTTGTGTGGTTCTTGCTTGGGTATAACTGTGTATATAGTCAGATATCACCTGGGAATAGAGTCATCTGAAGGCTCAGAGGAGCTACATGTCTGGTCCCTCAGCTAAGAAGACCAGAATGTTGTAAACCAGGCTTCCATCTCTAGATCATCATGGGGCTTTTTCATGTAGCTACTATGGACTTACAGCATAGCAGGCTCAGGATAGTCGATCTTCCTGCATGGTGGCTGCTGGCTTCCCCAAGAGTGCCCCTTCTAAGACAGCAAGAAGCAAGCCACTAACTACTACAAGTCTTATGATTTGGCCTTAAAAGTAACACAAAGTTATTTCCATTGTATTCTATTGATCATACAGTGTATTCCTGAATGAAATGCATCAGGTGACTACATCAAGGTATTAACACCAGGAGATGTGGATCACTGAGGCCATCTTTGAAGAGGCCCTCTTAAGCCAAGAAAAACAAGCAGAGACCATTTATAAGAAGTACATTGTTGCCTTTGCATCAATAGTTTCTTATCATTTTTAAGTCTTAAACCATGGATTCAACAACATCCTCTATCACATACCAAAAAAGAGTACTTTCACAATAGATACTAAGTGTGGTATACAATAAAGACACTCTGTGGTCATCTTTACTGTATACTTGTTGTTTTTCTGGTTTAGCAAACTCAATTCTGGAAGGATTTATGGTATCTTAATTGAAAAGTCATTATAAAACAAAGCATTTAAGATATATTTACTGTGTATCTACTATATGTTAAGTCTTATAAACAAAGGCTATCTTATCTTTAGAGAGCTTAGAATAACAACAGGCAGAGAATATAGTTTCAACATTTCAATTTCCCCTTGACAAATTATATAGTTTATCTTTTTTTTCAGACCTCACATTGTATCTGAAATTTTGTTTATGCTGAAAAGAAAGTGTCTTTTGGGTTCAAAAAAGAATTTAGCAAATGAAACAGAACAAGTGATAAATGTTCACTGATTCCTTCCTTACTTCCCTTCTATGATTTCAGGTGGGATTTATTAAGAGAAGATGTATTTCTTCCTCTGGGTCATGACGAACAGCTTTTTATCTGTATCCTCCAAGGAAGCTTGTGGTGAAATAGATAAAATGTCAGAAATAATTAAGAAAAATGCAACAACCTAAAATTACACCTTTTGGTGATGCCTAGTTTTCATCTCCTTGGTCCCTTGATAGATATAAACACCAACTTTATCACATCCTTTAGATGATGATGTATTAAATCAATGTGAGTGAACTCATGGAACAGCAGATGGGGAAGAGGAAAAGGAAATGTTATTAGAAAGCAGAGGTCATGGACCTAAGTGATCAATAGACACTATGCAATAGATACAGGGTCTAGAATCCTTCAAAATTGTTCTATCCAAGGCTACTTTCATCATTTTCACTAGTTTTAATTATACTTACATTTTATCAGTTTTTTACCACAAAAATTGCCTTTTTAGATATTTGTTTCAGTTTCTCTCCTTATCTTTCAGCATTAAGTGATTAGATCACTATTGTAGTAAAATCAACACACACAATGTAAACTGCCTTTATCACAAATAAGATACCTCACAATCAAGGGACCCCCCTTTGTAAAGATTCAGCATATATTTTCCTACCTCAGTTGAAATACCCTTACTCTAGATATACAAACTGATTTTCATGAACTGCTTCTAAGAATTATTTTTTACTGAGTGGCCATCCTATCTAATAAAAGAGTAATATGAAAATTGACTGTCACTCCAACACACAAGATGGCTGCCCTTATGTGGTCAAAGATGGCTGCCCCCAAGTGGACACAAGCTGGCCACCACAAGATGGCCAGCAGGGGAGGGGAATTGGGAGGGACCAGGCCTGCAGGGAAGGGCAGTTGGGGGTGACCAGGCCTGCAGGGGAGGGTAGTTGGGGGCAATCAGGCTGGCAGGGGAGCAGTTAGGCATCAATCAGGCTGGCAGAGGAGTGGTTAGGGGGTGATCAGGCTGGTAGGCAGAAATGGTTAGGGGCAATCAGAAAGGCAAGCAGGCGAGCAGTTGGGAGCCAGCAGTCCTGGATTGTGAGAGGGATGTCCAACTGCCCATTTAGGCTTGATCCCAGTAGGGCAGTCGGACATCCCGCAAGGGGTCCCAGATTGGAGAGGGTGCAGGCTGGGCTGAGGGACACCCCCCCCATTCACAAACTTCATGCATTGAGCCTCTAGTAATAAATAAACATGAATCATCAATTAATATTTTATTAATTATTTGAAGCACGTATTTCTAAACTCTTTGAACAGATAGATGAAATATCTCTAACTGTAATAGTTTGCATATGTAAAACTTTTAATTACTCAGTGGTGGTAGTTATAATAAAATAGATACAAACTTTTAAGTATACTGGAGTCAAGCAAGCTGAGGAAGTTGTCCATGGTAAGCATAAATTTAACTCTTCTTTTCCAAGCCATACATTTTAGACAGGGCAAGGCTATCCTTAAACTAACTCTGTCCTTCAATGGATAACTATATTTAATTCTAAGGAATGGTATGTCATTTGCCTGCAGATATAAACCACATTCTCCAGTTTTACTTATCTATACTAAACTAATAAAAGAATAATATGCTAATTAGAGCAGACATCTTCCAGACAATCTTCTGGACGTCCTTCAGGACAAAGCCGCAGTGGCTGCAAAGGGCCCAGACTCAGGCAGCCACAGGGGGCTGCGCAGGGCCCAGGCTCAGGCTGGCAGTGGCAGCAGCAGTGGGGTAATGGGGGTGGCACCTTCCCCTGATCCACCAGGTCGCCTCCCTCAGAGGGAGGCCAGACTGCAGCTTAGGCCAGGGACCAAGGCCGAGGCACTTAGGGGCAATCAGGCCAGCAGGGGGACAAATTAGAGGGGATCAGGCCAGCAAGGGGGCCAGGTAGGGGCAATCAGGCCAGCAGGGGGGCAAATTAGAGGGGATCAGGCCAGCAGGGGGGCCAGGTAGGGGCAATCAGGCCAGTATAGGGGCAAGTTAGGGGTGATCAGGCAGAGGGGTCAGGGGTGATCAGGCAGGCACACAGGTGAGCAGTTAGGAGCCAGCAGGCCCAGATTGCGAGAGGGTGCAGGCCAGGCTGAGGGAGCAAGAATTTCGTGTACCAGCCCTCTAGTATAAATAATAAAGGTCTCTATCAAATTGGCCTTAGCTCTCCCTTAGGCTTCTAAGAATGCCCACAGTGTGAAGGCCTTAGCTCAATAACTAAAAATTCCAATTAATGGAGTCTAAAATAACTATATTTCAGACATTTAAAGATGTCTTAAATATGTATTTAGTTTAAAGCATTAAAAATATTTTATATCTCTTGCTTACCAAATAAAAACTTGAATTAAAAATTTGGAAGTGAAGATATTAAACCCATAATGCAGTTTTAATTACCTCAGTGTGCATTTTCTAATTACAATTATATTCTTAGTCATGTAGCCTAGATATATATCTTTAGACACAATTATACCATTTTTAGTTCCTTATGAGAATTTTTGTGACTTATTCAGGATATTATAGAATATATACAAAATATATTTCTAAATTAATAATGCAAGTTTGACAGTTTACATAAAATAAAGCATAGTTATTTTAGATCTTATGAATTGGAATTTTTAGTTATTGATATAAGACCTTCATATTGTTTACACTACTTATTAACCTTTTAGAAAAGAGCATGCCAAATTTTGTCAAAGTTTCGACTACAAAGCAAGTAACACATTTCACAAATTAAAAAATAATTGGGCTCTAAAATAAACAAACAAATAAATAAAAATAACATGTGTACTTTAAAGAATAATTTTATAATTACATTTTTAGAGAGAGGGAGGGAGAGAGACAGAGAAAGAGAAAGAGACATCAATGTGCGAGAAGAACATAAATTGGTTGCCTTCCTTACTGGGGTTAGAACTCTAAGAAACCTAGGTATGTGTCCTGACTAGGAATCAAACCCACCACCTTTCAGTGTATGGGACGACACTCCAACCAACTGAGCCACATTGACCAGGGGTTAAATAATAATTTAATTTTTAAAAATTTATTTTTCATTTACATGAGTATGTACCAAAAATGTTGATCTGTTTTATATACATAAAATTTAACAGACTGCTGTTTAATTTTTGCTTTTCTTGACACCTTACAATTGCATATATTTAAGGTGTATAATGTAATAATTTAATATACACATGCTTGTAAAATAATCTCCTAATTTAAGCTAAATAGTATATTCATCTCTTCAAATATTTACCAGTTTCGGGTTTTTTTGTTTTGTTTTGTTTTGTTTTGTTTTGTTTTGTTTTAGTGCTGAGAACACTTAAGTCTACTTTCTTAGCAAATTTCAAGTATAAAATAAAGTATTGCTAACTATAGTAACATTGCTGTGCTTTATATCTCCAGACCTTATTCATCTTGTGTAATTGAAACTGGATCCCTTAACCAACATCTCACAATTTACCCCTCCCAAATCCCTTGGTAACCACCATTTTTCTCTCTTCTTATGAATTTGACTATTTTAGATTCTACACATGAGTAAGGTCATGCAGTATTTGCCTTTCTATAACTGGCTTATTTCACTTAGCCAAACATCCTCCACATTCATCTATATTGTCACTAATAGCTATATTTTCTTCTTTTTTAAGACTGAATGATATTCTAATTTATATATGTATATATGCACTACATTTCCTTTTTAAGGATGAATATTATTCATATTTCCTTTATTTTCATTTGTTATTAGACATTTAGGTTATTTCCAAACCTTGGCTATTGTGAATAATGCTGCAATAAATATGGGAGTACAGATATCATATGATATACTGAATTCATTTCCTTTGGATCTATGCCCAGAAGTAGAATTGCTGAATCATATTTTTTAAATTTTTTGAGGAAATTCCACACTGTTTCAAATAATGTCAGTACCAATTTACATTCCCAACAAAAGTGCACAAGGATTCCCTTTTCTCCATATTCTGGCAACACTTGTTATCTCGTCTTCATGATGACAGCTATTTTGACAAGTGTGAGGTAATATCTTATTGTGGTTTTAATTTGCATATCCCTGTTAGTTAGTGATGTTGAGTATCTTTTCATTACCTGTTAGCCATTTGAATGTCTTCTTCAGAAAAGTAACTATTTGATTTCTCTGCCTATTTTTAATCAGATTTTTTACTGTTATTTTGTTATCTGAGTTTTTTATTTGATTTGGACATTAACCTCTATAGGATATATGATTTGCAAAAATACTCTGCCATTCTGTAGGGTGCCTTTCATTTTTAAAAATTGCTTCTTCTTCCATGTAGAAGATTTTAAGTTTGGTGTAGTTCTATTTGTGGATTTTTGCTTTTATTGCTATATCCAATGAGACTTTACCAAGGCCGATGTAAAATAAACTTTTACCTAAGTTTTAAGGTTTTATATTTAATTATTTAATCCACTTTGAGTTAATTTTTGTACATGATGTGAGATACAGGTCCGATTTCATTTTTCTGCATGTGGACATCCAGTTTTCCTAGCATCATTTATTGAAGAGACTAACCTTTACCCCTTTATATACTCTGGTACCCTTCTCAGAGATCAGGTGACTGTGTGTAGATTTATTTCTGGCTCTCTATTCTGCTTCATTGGTTTGTAAGTTTTTAGTCCAGTACCATACTGTTTTGATTCCTGTAGCTCTGTAATATATTTTAAAATCAGGAAATGTGATAGTTTCAGTTTTATTGTTCTTGTAAAGATTGCTTTAGCTCTTTGGAGTCTTTTGTGGTTTCATATGAATTTTAGGATTGCTTTTGCTATTTCTGTAAATAATGATATTGGGATTTTGATAGATTGTTTTGAATCTGTAGATCATTTGGCTTAGTTTGGACATTTTAATAATATTAATTATTCTAATTCATGAACACAATGTGTCATTTTGTTCATTGATTTTGTATCTTGTGGTTAATTTTTCCCCCTCTCTTCTTCTTTTGTCATCTTCCTTTGTTATCTGATGAATTTTTTTTCTGTAGTGATTTGTTTTGGTTTTTTTTTTCTTTTGTGCCTCTGTTATAGGTTTTTGTGTTTAGGTTATCTCAGGGCTTGTATAAAATATCTTTACGTTAATAAAAACTTAATTTCAATTGCCTACAAAGCACTACCCTTATACTTCACCCCATACATACTGCATTCTTGTAATCAGAGTTTACTTATTTTTGTATTGTGCATTCATGAAGTAATTTGTGTTAATTTTTCTTTTGGGTCAAAAGAAATTTACACACTACCTTTCCAGTGTTCCATTAGTCTGTATATGTCTTCATATTAATCCTTCCTATGAGATTTACATTTTCATATTCTTTTGTGTTGTTGTTTAGTACATTTTCATTTCCATTTAAAGAATTCCCCCAGCATTTCTCATAGGGCACTTCTAGTGGTGACCAGCTGCCTAAATTTCTATTTATCTAATAATATATTTTTTTCTTCTTCATTTTTGAAAAATAGTTTTGGAATAACTTATTTGTCAGTGTTGTGTGTTTTTCTTCTTTCGGTATTATGAATATATCATTGCACTTTCTCTGGTCTGCAAAATTTATACTGCTGAATGCCTAATTTTATTATGAGTTGCTTTCTTCTTGATGCTTTCAAAGTTCTCTCTTTGTCTTTTAACAATTTAATTATAATGTGTCTTAATGTAGATCACTTTAGTTTCAACCTATTTGGACATTTTTACACTTCATAACTGGTAATCTGGATGCTTATTTTACTCCCCAGATTTTGAATGTTTTTAGCATCATTTCTTCAAATAAGTTTCTTATCCCTTCTCTTTTCCTGCTCCTGGGAATCTTATAATGTATATACTAGTTCTATAAATATTTCTCTCTTTTCCGCATCCAGCGTGGCTAGAGAGCAGTCCGGTTCCTGAGTAAGGGCGTCTGGGAATTGAGAAAATGTAAGAAACAGACAGACACAGAGATAGAAGGAAAAGCTGGGGCTGGGTGGGACAGCTGTCCTCTGATGGAGAAACAGTGACCCAGAGCCCATATAGTGAGTTTATTTTATAAAGCAAAATAACAGGAAGTTTTACTAAAGCCCAAGACAAAGGAGATTATGTGCATTCTTGTGGCTTCTTTGTAATCATCACTTCTGGTTGGGCCCGGATACTCCTGTTTGTTCCTGGTGCTTGGCTGGATTTAGATAATGAAACCCACCCCCTGGCCCCTGAGCTGAAGGTCAAGCTGACAACACACCTGCCTCTGGCAAGGTATGTTTCCAGGGCATGTGTCTGCGGGGCACCACTGGATTCAGATGATAACCAGTTCAGGGGCCTTTTCCAGGCACTCACTACAGGTTCACTTGTTAGTGTCCCATAAAACCTATAGGCTTTCTTCACTCTTCTATTCTTTTTCTTTTCTGGATAACTTTTTTTTTTTTTATTGATTTCAAAGAGAAGAAGGGAAAGGGATAGAAACATCAATGATGAGAATCATTGATCCATTGCACCCTGCATACACCCTACTGGGGACCGAGCCCAAGACCCAGACATGTGCCCTAACTGGGAATCCAACAGTTACTTCTTAGTTCATGGATCAATGCTCAACCACTTGGCCACACTGGCCAGGCTCCTCTAGATAACTTTAAATGACTTATCTTTGAAGTCACAACTTCTTTTTTCTGCTTCCTTAAGTCTGTTATCGAAGCTCCCCATTATATTTTTTTATTTTATTTATTGTATTCTTTAGGTCCAGATTTTCTCTCTGACCCTTTTTTATGATCAATCTCTTTATTGAACTTCTTTTTTGTTTATGCATTGCTTTCCTGATTTTTGTTGAGTTGTCTATCTGTGTTCTCTTGTACATTGACAAGCTTCCTTAAAACAATATTTTGAATTCTTTGTCAGGCAATGTTATAAATCTTAAGTTCTTTAGTTTGTTATTAGAAAGTTATTGTGTTCCTTGTGTGATGCCATGTTTTCTTTATTGTGTGTTTGTGTGTGTATGTGTGTGTGTGTGTGTGTGTGTGTGTGTGTGTGTGTGGTTTTTTTTTTTGGGTTATTTTGTGTGTTTTTTCAGAGCCTTGCATTGGTGTCTGTACATTTGCGGGAGAAGTCAACTCTTCCGAACTACATGGACTGACCTTGGTAAGGAAAGACTATTTATGGGTGGATGTGAGGGCACTGATGGATTGTTTATGGTGGCTCCAGCTCTGTGGGAGCTCAGCCATGGTTCTGGATTTGGGGAGGCCATAGTGGCATAGTTTCTGAGGAACTCCATCAAGTGAGGACAGCATCAGCATCAGGATCAGGGGTTCTCAGTGGCCAAGAATGTGGGTGTTTGTGACAAAGGCTGCTGGATCCTCCTGTTCTTCTTTTTCCCTGTGGAAGAAGTCACAACTAAAGAAAACTGTTTTGTCATTGGGACAGACTTATAAACTAGATTTTTTAAGGTTCTAGCTAAATATATATACACACACACACATACACACACACACAAACTCACACATACACACACACTAGAGGACCAGTGCACAAAATTTGTGCAGGGGGGGTGTTTCCCTCAGCCTGGCCTGCACCCTCTCCAATCTGGGACCCCTCGAAGGATGTCCTACTGCCAGCTTACAGGGATCGAGCCTAAACTGACAGTCGGACATCCCTCTTGCAATCTGGGATTGCTGGCTCCTAACTGCTCACCTGCCTGCCTGCCTGCCTGACTGATTGCCTCTAACCACTCTGCCTGCCTGCCTACTCGACCCCAACTGCCCCCCTTGCTGGCCTGCTTACCTCCACCTTTCCTCCCCACTAGCCTGCTTGCCCCCAAATGCCACCCTGCTGGCCTGCTCACTCCAAACTGTCCCCCTCCCCCACTGTCCTGATCACCTCCAACTGACCCCCACTGACAGTGTGAGGGTCTGATGGCTGTTTGTAGGCTGGCCAAGCCCTGCAGTGGAGACCCTCACCTCATGGGAATGTGGCCAGCCTGGGTGAGGAGCTGAGGGTTGTTTTCAGTCTGGCCATGCCCCCCAGCAATCCAGGCTCCCAGACCCTCCTTTTTTTCTTTTCTTTCTTTTTTTTCATCACCTCCTTGAGTGGAGGCCAGGGTGGGTGGGAAGCAGGTATCTGAGATTTATTTATCTTCTATAATTGAAACTTTGTAGCATTGAGCAGAGGCCAGGGCTGGCCAGGGTGAGTGGGAAGCTTGGCTTCCTCCATCTCTGGGAGCAATCCAAGCCTCCTTCTCACCCCAGCTCCATGGCCACCGCCATCTTAGTTGGGCTAATTTGCACACTTGCTCCTGATTGGCTGTGGGTGTAGCAGAGTGATGGTCAATTTGCATGTTTCTCTTTTATTAGTGTAGATTAACTTTGTTTTCACTTTTCCTTTTTCCACTCCTCTGATATGGGAGGTGGGGTAGGTTGGGGAGTACAGATATCCTAAAATGCAGGTTCCAAATGAACCATCATCTGAACATATCCAATATAATAAAAGGCTACTATGCAAATTGACTGAACAGCAGAACGACCCCTCACTATGATGCTCACTGACCACCAGGGGGCAGATGTTCAATGCAGGAGCTGCCCCCTGGTGGTCAGTAGGATCTCACAAGGGGAGTGCCACTCAGTCAGAACCCAGGCTTACAGCTGGCAAGTGCAGCGGTGGTGGTGTGATCCTCTCCCGCCTCCACAACAGCACTAAGGATGTCTGACTGCCAAGGGGAGTGGGCCTAAGCTATGAGTCAGACATCTCCCAAGGGCTCCCAGACTGCGAGAGCGCACTGGCCAGGCAGAGGGACACCCTTCCCCAGAGTGCATGAATTTCATGCACCGGGCCTCTAGTACTAAAAAAAAATTATTGTCTTAGAAATTAAAACAAGATTAATGGTCAAATAACTTTTAGTTTAGTAGTTTTCAGATATACTTTTCAGATATACTTAAAAGTCAGATATCTTATTACCAGGGGAAATTTATCAGCTGAATGGTTTCTTTTACTTATTTATGAATTATAATTTTACCTGGGGTACTTGAACCATACCATAAGACCCTCATTGATCTCAGCTGAAAAAGTTTCAATAGACTTAAATAAAAATTTAATCTGTAGATCAAAGTATTTTCAAGAGGAAGTTTTAAATTTTCATTTTTTATATTATTCTAACATGCTTAGTAATTCTAATATTTAAATTTTTTGCAAACTTGAAGAAATGGTATAAATACTTTGTAAAAATTTCTAAAATGTTAAAAAAGTAAAAAAAGAAAACAAAAATTACCTAAAACATTAATCATTTTTATTCTGTTACACGTTATTTTACTCTTTTCTCATGCATATTTTGGAATGTTGCCATATTTTTCTTCTTTTGCCAATTATTTCTTCTCTCAGAAATCTGTTGCTTAAATCTTTTATATTATCATTATAATAGTTCTTAATACACTTAACATATTTGAACTATTGTACCATATTTAATTTGTAGTATTATACTATTTTCACTTAAACTATAGTAAAAATAATCGTGTATAATCCTTTTTTGTGTGTGCTTCTGATTGTTTCTTTAGAATACATTCTTATAAGTGGAATGTTGCCTTAACCAGCAAGCCATTTTCTAGTTTTCCTTACATATTTCCAAGTTATTATCTAGATTCCAGATTAATTTTGGAGTCTAATAGTTTTTACCAATTTATGATTCTTCCATCAAAGTAAGAAAGCTCCAATATAATCATAATCTATCCAACCCTGGATTTGCCAGTACATTAGTCTCTCAATGGAAGCACATTGAAATTCTTGTTTTTTTTTAGTGAGGTTGAACATATTTTTGTATATTATTAGTTATGTTGATTTTAAGTGAATTATATTCAGCTCATATCTACTTTTTTGATGATGTGCTTTATTTTTTTTTTCTTTTTAACATTAAAAAGTTTATTTATTTATTTTTTTAATTTGGTGGAAGTCAAATTAAGTTTTCCTCTTGATAGTGTCTTTCTTCATTTTTATGTTTAGGCAATCCTTCCCAAAACCAAGGATAGGAAAACAATACTCTCAATATTTTATTCCAAGTGCTTCATAATTTTGCTACATTGGATTCATTTATGAGATTTGTTTTAATGCATGTTTAGAGGAGAAGGCCTCAATTAGGCCAATCCACTTACCGTCTTTCATTTAACTACCTACCGATTCAATGAGATTGATATCACCATTCTTAACAGAAAACTGAGAGACAGAGAGATGTTATTTTAGATGATCAAATGTCTGGTAAGTGGTGTGCTTAACTATTATAATCTACATTAACATGGAAAATCTCAGACACTTTCCATAAGAATTTCCTAGAGTGCTGCCTAATCAGACTTAATTTCAGGATTTCTCCATTGTTTAGTTCCAGTCTTTAAATCATGCTACCAAATACTTCCTTTGTCTTTGATAAATGTCATAAATTGGCCGCTCTAGTATGTACCACTTTTCACTAGACACAAGTATTACTATTTCTCCTTTGGTATAGTCTCATCTATTTTTTACTAGCATAGAAAAAATATTTTTTCTGGATTTCATATAGGCTTGGTGAGCAAAAATCAGAAGATAACTTTTCATGAAACTTGACTGAAGTTTTAAAAGCAATAAAAGGGAAATTCAAAATAGTGAATGACAGTGCAAAAGTCCAGTGCTCTCACTAGAATGGCTCCTGAGTCACTGGAATGGCTCCAGAGGCATCTCAGCCCTACTAATAGAATAGGAGGCATGACTTTAGCATATGAAGTGCCTTCTCATCCCCAACACTACCACCTCCAGTAGGGTTCCAGGCACCTTTGGGTTTCAGTATGGTCAAAGTAACTCCTGACCCTAAAGAGAGGAAAACATTTTCCTTTTTATTCATTTAGTCACTGGTCATTGACACACTAACATCTCTTTCTTTTCATCGATGTTAGAGAGAAACATCCAAGGGTTGCCTCCGGTATGCGCCAGACCAGGAATCAAACCTGAGAGAGACCCTTTGATGCATGATACAGCACTCTAACCACTGAGAAACACTGGCAGGACACTCATTAACATCTTGAAACTTGATTTTCTCCCTCAGCATTGATCTCTTCATAGTATAATTTCTTTCTGGAGAAACTTCATTCTTAAACACACCCACCAATGCTTTCACGCGCACATGCACACACACACACACACACACACACACACACACACACACTTCCAGGCTACTCTGGTTCCATGGCAGCAATAAAATGACCAAATACAGTAGATCAATATCCCCAAACCTAGGTTATTAAAACTTAAGTAACACATAACAATATCAATCATCTGAAGCCATGCCAAGTTTGATCAGATTTCTTTTCATCCTTCTCTAAGCAGCTATTTAAAAGAGCTTGTGATCTATTCTTGTTATTGTTATTTGGGTAGAAAAAATATTCCAAAAATCAATGACTTAAAAAAAACACATCTATTTGGTCACAAGTTTGTCTATAGTTTATGCAAGCCTTGGTGGATCCAGCATATTTTTCCTCTGTTTGGCATCAGCAAAGATGGCTTAATTATCAGGAACTAGAATCATCTGAAGATGTTCATTTACTTGTCTGGCAGCAGTTGTTGCCTGCCAGTTGGGATCAAGCTGAGGCTATCAGGCAGCACACCTACACATGATGTTTTGATTTGGCCTAGTATTCCTTACAATATTTTGTTTGTATTCAAAGTGTAAGTGTCCAAAGATGCAGATTGAAGCCATATTACTTTACAACCTAGCATTGAAAGACATGTTGCATTATTTTCACCAATTTTATTAAATCAAAACCATCACCACATTCCATCTAGGTTCAAAGAGATGGGGAAAAAAAGACTGTACTGCTCAAGAAGGGGTGTCAAGGCTCTGGGCAATTTTGTGGGAAAAGAAATATTACTGTGGCTGATTTTATAAAATGCCACCAACCACAATCATCTTTTTTTGGTTATAAAAATCCACATTCACCTACAGGCAAAAAAATTCTACCTTCTCTCTAAGGCCCCCATATTCTCATCCCATTATGGGTACTGGTTCAGGTTCAGACTCTAAATTATGTTCAGTTGTATATGCGGCTTCAGAATAGTTCTTATCAATTAAAAATCCTGTGAACTACATAGAAAACTTATCAACTTCCAACACACCCACCAAACAATGGCAGGATAAACACTCTCATTCAAAAGAGTGAAAAGAGAGACCCAGAGTGATCAGTGGTCCACAGAACTCTGTCATCCTGGAAGGCTCATATTGGCAGTGTCTGATTTGTGACAACTTAATAAGAGTAAAGGGAATTCAAAGGGATTTTTATTTATTATCTTATTAAATTCTTAACATAAAATGTGTACAGTGAGTATACATTTATGAATTAATTTGGAATTATGATAGTATAAATATGTGTTTTAATTTGAAAAGGATTAAATAGGCATTCAAAAATAGAATTGATAATCTAAACACTAAGATTTGAAATCAAAATGATGAATGCAACATAAGTTATGACTACAACATATTTAAACCCTGCTAAGTCTGTAGTTTGAAAATTAATACATAAATATATCAGGAAAGCAAAAAAAAAAAAACTATTGTGGCCATGTCTTTTTGTTATGTCTTGTTTTACTATATGCTCTCCTGATATGAATAAGAAATAAATAATATCAAAATATTTTGTGGAGTATAATGTAAGCTATTTATAACCTTTGCGGTTGTGAAGTTCTAGATAAGCTCATTTTCAGAACAATGAAAAATTCACACTAAAGTTACCAGCATTAAAAATTTACTTTAATTATTTTAAACAATTTTAAAATATAAAGTCTTCTGCATTTTTAAGTAGTCTTGCTCAATGCAATCATTTGTTTTATGTGACTTAATGTAAGTAGAATATTGTTATATAAAAGCAATAAGCTCAGAATCTGTTGAAACATGAAGTTCAACTTTTCCATTTATATCTATGAAATAATGTTTCTTATCCTTATTGAATTGCTAAATAAACTCAAAAAAACTAACAATCCAAATGCAGATTTCAAAAGAAAACTTACGCGTACAGCATATGTTATACTGTATGACAATTTCAACTCTATATTTTGAAAATTAATACATGCAGATAATAAAAATGCAAATATGATGACCAAGATTATTTTACTCTATTCCCTCCTACAATATATTCTAGGCAAAATAAATAATAAAAATGAAGGGCTGCTATAGTTTTTGAAATTTGCTATCACATTTCACTAATATTCATAGACTGGGTGCTGTCAGTCCGTATTGTAATATGCCATTTCTAATTTTGATTTAGAAGCTGGATAGCTAATTTCAGGGCATCATGAATTAAGCAAAAATATATCAGTTCAATAAAATTAATGAAATAAACCATCTCTGATAAGTGGCTCTAGGAGCTTTTTGATAAGTAAAAGTCCATTTGAACTTTGCCTAATTGGTGTTTTGTTTAGTTTTTTTTACAAGGTCTTGCTGGATTTGCATTTTTTTACCATGTTCCAAACTGGTGTCATCACAAAGTTGCTAGAGCTAGAATTGATGGTGTATGTTGCTGTAGAGTTTTTAAAGCACAATTTTGTAGTGAGAGTAGTGACAGTATGAAATAAATGCACATGTATTTTCTGACACTCTGTTCCCCAATAGTAGAGTTCTGGAAGGGAACTGAAGCCTGAATTTGCCTCAGAGGTTTCCAAGTTCTCTTCTGAAACTGACCATTCCAATTGCACACTAGACAGTAATGTCCAGCACTTCTCATTGAAAAGCATATTACTTAATGCTTTAGTTCCCACTGAATATCTTCTAGACTGGCTTTGTAGGAGAGCAAAGCAGCAAAACAGCCAACCTGCATGATCCTGGGAAACATTAAAAACAACAATGGATAAGAAGTAATTTATATACTGAATGAACCTCTGTTCTATTCAGCACATTTTGTAGAGTATCTCATTTTCTAAAGCACTTTGACAGGTCACCTTTAATGAAATCAAAGCTTTTAAGGGGCAAGACTGATGATACTGCAGCCCTGATATTTTCTCTCTACCATATGGGCATAGTGTTAGGTGCTTAACTTAGCACAGTGTTAGATGCAAGATGCATGAGTTCCAAAATGATTCTCAGTGTTCATTTAACATGAGGATTCCTTTGAGAAAAGGCTACCAGTGGTGCATAATAGTGCCAAATGTGCAGTAGTTTTATAATGTGGGTTGATATCCACCAAGAACTAAATCCTTTTATTATCCTCTTTAGGGAGACTTCTAAAATTCTGCTCTTCATATTATGAATAATAACCTGGAGTAATTAGAGGTTACTGGAAATCTCTGCACATGTGTCAAAGCTTTCTTCATGTAAGTCACAATAAAGTGTTTATTAATTGGGCTACCCCTAGAGATACAAATGGGGCAACTACTGTGCCATTTCGTCTTCTCAAATAAGTTATTCTTTTGTTTTATGTATTGTGGCTTTAGTTATAATATAAATGAATCTTTAAAATTATATAATCACTAGAGGCCTGGTGCACGAAATTCATGCATGGAGGTGTGTGTCCCTCAGCCCAGCCTGCACCCTCTCCAATCTGGGTCCCCTCAAGGGATGTCCAACTGCCCAATTAGGCCTGATCTTGGTAGGATAGGGCCTAAATGGGCATTGGACATCCCTTTCACAATCCAGGACTGCTGGCTTCCAACTGCTCACCTGCTTGCCTTCCTGATTGCCCCTAACCGCTTCTGCCTGCCAGCCTGATAACCCCCTAACCACTCCCCTGCCAGCCTGATTGATGCCTAACTGCTCCCCTGCCAGCCTGGTCACCCCTAATTGCCCTCCCCTGCCAGCCTAGTCACCCCTAACTGCCCTCCGCTGCAGGCTTGATGGGCCCCCAACTGCCCTCCCTTGCAGGCCTGGTCCCTCCCAACTGCCCTTTCCTGCTGGCCACCTTATGGTGGCCATCTTATGTCCACATGGGGACAGGATCTTTGACCACATGGGGGCAGCCATCTTGTGTGTTCGAATGATGGTCAATCTGCATATTACTCTTTTATTAGATAGGATAGAGGCCTGGTGCATGGGTGGGTACCAGCTAGTTTGCTCTGAAGGGTGTCCTGGATCAGGGTGGGGGTTCTCTTGGGGCATGGGGCATCCTGGGTGAGGGGCCTGTGGTGGTTTGCAGACTGGCCACGCCCCTTAGCAACCCAAGTGGAGGCCCTGGTATCTGGAATTTATTTATCTTCTATAGTTGAAACTTTGTAGCCTTGAGTGGAGCCAAGACTCCTGCTTGCTCTGTGGCCGCAGCCATTTTTGTTGGGATTTATTTATCTTCTATAATTGAAACTTTGTAGCCTTGAGTGGAGGCCTTGGCCAGCCAGGATGTGCGGAAAGCTTGGCTTCCTCCATCACCGGGGGCAACCCAAGCCTCCTGTTTGCTCCATGGCCACAACCATCTTGGTTGGGTTAATTTGCATACTAGCTCCTGATTGGCTGGTGGGTGTGGCTTGTGAGTGTAGCATAATGATGGTTGCATATTACTTTTATTAGATAGGATTGCCTTCTTCAATAATCTGAATGATTTTTGGGTACTGGCAGAGGTCCTATTTTTCCATGGTGCTACAAGTAAGACCTTACTTCATAAAAATGTAGTTATGCAAAAGCACACCTTTCACATGGAGATTTCAATTTATCACTGACATATTTGTGGTTGTGAGTTTGTGAGAGAGAGAGAGAGAGAGAGAGAGAGAGAGAGAGAGAGAGAGAGCAATGAAGTGTTAACATTCACCCATCTGAGGAGTGAACCCAGCAACCATTTCCAAGAGAAGCACTACATTCTGTTCAGAAAGGAATTGAAGAGTTCCTTGTCAAACTGAGCCAACCAGGGGCCTTTAAAGGAAACAACCTAATCACCAAAATTGAAATGTGGCCAGGACACTGAAGCTGGTGCCTCCACTCTTTCAGAAAGTACAAGGACCCTGGTTTAATGTCTTATCTGAAAGTTGATGTTTATGGTTAAAAGTGCCTTGCTTTCATACACTGTTAGGCAATCCATAGCTGAGGCTTCCATTAAAAAAAAAAAAGTAATTGAATAAATAGTGGATTGGTAAAACCACTCCTCATTGGGGTAGGTATTGTGTTATTTTTAAAAAGAGAAAAGCAAGAATTATGTCTTTTTCTTATTAGTCCACAGTGACCTTTCTTACTTCAATGTCCAACAAACATTTGCATTTAAATGTTTATGATTTATCAGAAAAATTAATCCTACCTCTTATCAAAGTAAAAAAAATAATCATTTTATTCTATATATTTTCAGATGAATTTATCAAGGAATTAGTACATTTTAATTTCAGATATTAGCAGAGTTTCATACACCATCAGATAATTAAAATATTAATGAATATATATGCATGTATTTTGGTAAAACATTTTCAAGATGATAATTAAGAATGATCAGTATTTATACAAATAAGCTTCATGGTTGGTGTCTAATTACAGATTGAATAGGGTCTTCAGAATATCTAGTGGAAAAGAATTATTTGACAATATTCAGTTATAATCTAAATAAATCTCAATATTCAACATATTTTCATTGAAATTTCTGAACAAAGTACAATTTCAGTATATGTTTCAAAAAGACCCTAATAAAATAGATAATAAATGCATCTTTTAAAAAGGAAAAGCCTTAGGCATTTTAGTAGCCTTAATTATAACAATAAGATTTGATTTTCAATAAGTAAGGAAATATTAAAGGAAAGGTAATTTTGATGTTAATTAGGAATGATAATGTTATTTAATTTATGAGTATAACAGTTTTCAGTTTAACTTTATGTATCAACTATCCATAGTTATCCAAGTCAAGTCTCTCTACTTGTGAGTAGAATTTACTTTCTCATTTATCTTTATACTAATAGAACTAATCCCAAAGTTACTCTTAAATGTACTGCTCAAATGTATTTCTATTCAGGTCAGGGTGTCAGAACACTGTTCTCAGGAGGTCAGGGTCATCCTCATTAGCATTGCTCTGTTCTAAGGCTGCGATGACACCTTTTGTCCTAAGAAGCCTGGGGTGCCTGGATGAAAAGGCAGATGGATTCAGCAAAACTTACTCCACCTATAAGTGTCCTTACTAATGGTAGGTCACCATTATATATTCTATACATATATGAAGAACAGCATATTAGTACTCTTCAGCTTCTATATTCTTTTAAGATTTATTCATGAGAAAAAAAGGTCTGTGTTAAGTATAAGCCAAAAATAAGTTAGCACACTTTAGTTTAAAAAGTAATGTTCCTTTAATAACAAAAAGTATATTTAAAGCATTACAATTATAAGATAATTTCTAAAATGGGTCTAATTAAAAATTTTAACAATTTAGTGGCAGAAATTATTGTAATATAATTAATTTTTGCTCAGAATACAATTTTAAATTGAGTAGAAATTTTTACATAAGATATGTATATTATCTTACCTAATAATGGACAAACATGTAAATTGACCATACCTCTGTTATGCCACCAGCCAATCAGGAGTGATATGCAAATTAACCCAAGAAAGATGGCAGTTAATTTGCATACACAGGCACTGATTGACGGGGCGGGGTACTTGTGTCGACGCCATGGTGATGACGCAGGTCTTCTGCCCCACCCCTGCTCTCTCAGGGCCTCTGGGCAGTGTGGGAAGGCTGGGCTGGAGCAGAAAGAGATGGCTCCCAGAGCAGAAAGAGGAGGCTCCCAGGCCTGAGCAGAAAGGGGCTGGGCCAGAGTGGAAAGGTGGTGCCGGCAGCCAGGGAAAGGAAAGCCCATTCTAGCACGAATCTTTGTGCATCAAGCTTCTAGTCAATAATAATAAAAGGGTAATATGCTAATTAGACCAGATATCATTCTGGACATCCTTCCTGATGAAGCCGAGGCCAAAGGGAAGCCAACCGGGGTCCCAGGTACCTGCTGGCAGCTGGAGGAGGGAAGCTTGAGTTACAGGTGCCAGAGGGAAGCTGGTGCCAGCAGCCAGGGAAAGGAAGGCCTACTCTTGCACAAATTTTTGTGCATTGGGTCTCTAGTAACATATAATTATATTGTTATTTTAATTATATATGTTACTAGAGGCCTGGTGCACAAAATCGTTCACCGGGGAGTGGCAGTCGGATATCCCTCTCACAATAAACCGGTAGTCGGATATCCCTCTCACAATCCTGGACTGCTGGCTCCTAACTGCTCGCCTGCCTGCCAACCTGATTGCCCCTAACCACTTCTGCCTGCCAGCTTGATCACCCCTTAACTGCTCCTCTGCTGGCTTGATTGATGCCTAACTGCTACCCTGTTTGCCTGATCACCCACAACTGCTCTTCCCTGCCAGATTGATCACCCACAACTGCACTCCCTGCCAGCTTGATGGCCCCCAATTGTCTTCCCCTGCTGGGGTCTGATCACCCCGAACTGCCCTCCCCTACAGGCCTGATCATCCACAATACCCCTCCCCTGATGTGATCCACCTCCTCCGTCGAGACCCACCTCTTCTGCATGAGGCAGCGGAGATGCTGGGTCCGGCTTCCACACTGTGCAGAGCCGTAGGACCTCCAGGCCTCACCATGCAGAGTGGCCACCAGGCCCCACCTCCACTGTGCACACAGCCATCTTGTGGCAGCCATCTTGTGACAACATCTCACAAGGGTGTCATGCAAGGGCGTGATGCCACCTAGGCTTTTATTATATAGGATCATATATTATGTCATAGCATAAAATTAATTAATTAATCATAGTATATATTATCATGTTACATTTTTAATCATGATTATATTAAATATGTTATAATATTTAATTCCAAAGTTATACTAGTATTATAGCGCTGAAAGAAACAGTCTTTATGAAGAGCAAATCCAACATACAAAAGGCAACAGAACCAAAGAATAGAGTGAGAGGAAAAAAGGGAGAAGGAAAAAGACAGGGAGATCAGGACTGATTGAAAATGACAAAATATGATAACTTGTATCCAAGTATGTCCTAAGTATGCCTGATTTGCTCCTAGAATTTTAATTACATGTAATTATAAACCCCCCTCGTTTTAGTTGATTTGAGTTAAGGACTCCAAGGATTACTTACTAATACATCTGTCATTGCTTCAATTAATTGGTAGTTAACTAGACTAAAACAATAAATTATACACTACTTCAAAATTGAAAGCATATGTGTTTATATTTGCACAATGTTTTGAGATTTTAGTGTGTATGTACATCTTATAAGGGAAAAAGAAGCTCATGTCATTTAACAAAGAGAAAATATATAGTCAATATATTTAGGGTTATAATAATGATAATTAAAACCATTTTAATAATTAATAAAACTATCTATATATATAAAAGCCTAAGTGATCATACAACTGTTCAAATGTCCAACCGGTAGCTATGATGCACAATTACCACCAGAGGGCAGAGGGCGGATGCTCCGACCAATAGCTATGACGTGCACTGACCACCAGGGGTCAGACACTCAATGTAGGAGCTGCCAAGCTGCAGTGACTTGGTAGTTGGAGTTCTCAGGTGATGCACCTGGAAGCAGAGAGGAGGGAGCCCAATTCTGGGGTGTTACTCAAGAGCCACCATCTCAGGGGATGTCTGAGAGACGGTTTTGGCCAAATTCCTGCAGTCCAGGCTGAGGGACTTCACTGGTGCACAAATTTGTGCACCGGGTGTCTAGTCCTATCTAATAAGGAGGGAATATGCTAATTGACTGCCATGCCTTCAAAGATGGTGGCACCCACAGCCACAGGATGGAGGCACCCAGTCCCCTCAGTTCCCCAGCTGCCCAGGGCCAGCCAAGGCACAGGCAAGCCTCAGATGGTAGCTGCCCAGCTGATGCCTGAGGCACAGGCAAGCCTCAGATGTTGGCTGCCCAGCTGCCCAGGGCCACCCAAGGCTCAGGTAACCAGGGCCGGGCGAGGCTTTTGCTGCCAACAGTGGCAACAACAGAGGTGTGATGGGGCTTTGCATCCCCTGATTGCCAGGTTGCCTCCCACCCCTGAGGGCTCCCAGACTGTAAGAGGGGGCAGGGCAGGTTGAGGGACCCATCCTCCAGTGCATGAATTTTTATGCACCGGGCCTCTAGTATAATATAAAAGACAAGATATGGAATAGGAGAAAATAATTTGTAAACTGTATACCTGATAATGGATACATATCTAAAATATGATATATAAATAAATCATATTACTCAATAGTAAATAATAATCATCTAATTAAAATATGGCCAAAGGACTTGAATAGACATTTTCCCAAAGAATATATACAACTGGCCAACAAGTACATGAACAGATTCTCAACATCACTAATCATCAGGGAAATGCAAATCAAAATCACAATGAGATATCATCTCACACCTGTTAGAATGGCTTTAATCAAACATACAAGAGCTAAAAAGTGTGGGTGAGGATGTAGAAAAAAGGAAACCCTGTACACTATTGGTAAAACTGTAAATTGGTACAGCCACTGTGGAAAACACTATAAAGGCTATTCAAACAATTATAACTAGAACAGTCATGTGATCCAGAAATTGCATATCTGAGTATATGTCCAGAGAAAATGAAATCACTATCTCAAAAGGATAATGTGAGATAATGGATGTGTTAATTAACCTTCATGCAGTAATTATTACTCTCTCTCTCTCTCTCTCCATATATATATATATATGTACAATACAACATGATGATTATATATATATATATATATATATATATATATATAATCATCATGTTGTATTGTACACTTTAAAGATATATAGTTTTCTTTCTCAATTGTACCTCAATAAAACTGGGGGAGAACTATAAGAGAGCCAGTTGATATAGTATTGTTGTTTATTAGATACAAAAGAGTTTAAAAAGCATCCATTTATTTAGTAAATGTACTAAACATTTACTGTGTGACAGACAGTGTATGCAGGAAGCCGTCCATTGTCTTCACTAGTAGAGAGGTGTGGACAAGGAACCCGGAGGGCTGGTGACCATTGAGCTATAGCAAAGGTCAGGGCTGTACACCCTCTGCTTAGTTGAGACAATAGTAGCTGAAGCAACTTCCGTACCAGACAGTCATGTAAATACTTACTGATAAGATAGTCTGCCTGTTACTGGAAATTGCCTACCTAAGGGCTATAGGTGTATCCCAAATTGAATAAAAAGATGGCAAGGCCAGTGCCCAAGAAGAGTCCTTCCTCCTGAGCTGGGCTCCTGCCTCATCCCCCAATATTTCCAAATTATTTCTTGTCTTGTCTCTTCCCTTTGCATGCAGCCCCTCTTCCAGAGCCCGAACTCTGAACCACATGGTACATGGTGGTCATTCACAAGTGTAGAGATTGAAGGTACAAAGGTAAGTTAGAGTCCTTTGACAGCACAGGAACAGAGTGGTGGATAAGGAAAAGAGAGGGTCAAGGAACAAAAAAGATGCATCTAAGAGCTGGCACTGACAGGCATCTTAGTTATGAGAGAGAGAGAAAGGGGGGAAGGGGTATAAATATAGTCTGTCCATTTGATACATATATTTTGAAATACATTGGTTTCCTTTCTATATAAGTATTCCAGTAATGTTTTTTCCTCCCACTTAAAAGGTAATTTAAAATCCAAATATACTTTAATTGAAGCCCTAAATAGTTTTCAAACTGTAACATTCCAAAGTGAAGTTCTCATGACAACACTCTTTTTATTTCCTCCTTTTCCATGGCTGGATATGGTAAAGATCAGGAAAAGCCCTTGATAGATAAAGCATAGAGAAAGAGTTTTAGAGAGGTTGGCAGATGTGAAAGGTTTCCTGGGCCATTTCTGGCTGCTCCCTTGCTTGGGAGAACTGTCCCAATTCTGAAAGCCCCTGAAAATTGAAGCAGAATTCCTCTGCTGTGTCAGACATGGCTGGAAAAAACTCTCCAGACTATAGGTTCATTCTTCATTCCTCAGGATAAGACTACCTGAATTACAGATCTGATAGAGGATCTCTCTGCTGATATTTGTCCTATGAAAAACACCAGCCACCATTTTGGAACAGGCTCCCAGGCTCCTCCTCCCTGCTTGATGAGCCCATCCAGTCGTCTTTCTTTTGCATCCCTCCTGCTGCTTAGGTACTAGCAAATCCTGGCAGTTTATGAATGCTTTGCCTTCTGAAACTACTGAACTGGGGCTCCAGCACCCTAACTTTCAAAGCCAAGGCTGAGTTTACAGAATTGTCTTTGTATGCTAAAGACACTTTCAGGAAGACTGTTATCAGGAGGATTCCTGTGAAATTCTGTACTTAGCTCTACTTAAAGGGAAGGTAACTCAAGCAAAAACAACAGGCCTTTAGAATGAGGAAAATAAATTCTAGAAATCACAGCAGAAGAAACCCTTTCCACTGGTAAACTATGCTATTTTAATACTTTTTGTAAAAAAACAAAACATAATTGAGTTGATAAGAAACTGAGTTGCAAAAAGCTATATGTGAGCTGATCCTATCTAATAAAAGAGTAATATGGAAATTGACCATCACTCCAACATACAAGATGGCTGCCTCCATGTGGTCAAAGATGGCTGCCCCCATGTGGCCACAAGATGGCCAGCAGGGGAAGGCAGTTGGGAGGGACCAAGCCTGAAAGGGAGGGCAATTGGGAACAATCAAGCCTGCAGGGGAGGGCAGTTAGGGGTGAGCAGGCCTACAGGGGAGGGCAGTTAGGGGCAACAGGCTGGCAGGAGAGAAGTTAGGCATCAATAAGCTGGCAGGAGAGTGGTTGGGGGGTGATCAGGTTGGCAGGCAGAAAGGGTTGGGGCAATTAGGAAGGCAAGCAGGTGAGCAGCTGGGAGAGAGCAGTCCTGGATTGTGAGAGGGATGTCCGACTGCCCATTTAGGCCTGATCCAGGTAGTAGGGGAGCCAGGCCTACAGGGGAGAGCAGTTGGGGGGGGAGGGGGTTAGGCTTGCAGGGGGAGCAGTTAGGGGTGACCAGGTAGAATCGGGCCTAAACGGGCAGTCAGACATCCCTTGAGGGGTCCCAGATTGGAGAGGGTGCAGGCTGGGCTGAGAGACACCGCCCCCATGAATGAATTTTGTGCACCAGGCCTCTAGTTCTAACATAATTAGGGGAGGTTATCTTTAAAAAAGTCATACAAAATTATAAAGATAAAACTAGAAATTAATGTATATTTATTTATAATGAGAAAAAATCATAACCAGTGAAAAATTTTAAAAAGCTAACCAAGTCCTAACTGGTTTGGCTCAGTGGATAGAGCATTGGCCTGTGGACTGAAAGGTCCCAGGTTTGATTCCAGTCAAGGGCATGTACCTTGATTGTGGGCACATCCCCAGTAGGAGGTGTGAAGGATGCAGCTGATCAATGTTTCTAACTTTCTATCCCTCTCCCTTTCTCTCTGTAAAAAATCAATAAAATATATTTTGAAAAAAAAGCTAACCAAGAAGAAAATATATACCACAAATTGACCTATGCACACTTCAGTAGTGTCACAGTAAGCCAATTCTGATTCCAGATGATTTTGCAAGATTGTTCCAAGTAACTCTTCATCCTGTTACATTCTCCTTTTATTCTAGCACTTCCTCTCAAGCACATTTTCTATGTTTACATGTTCTCAGCTTAATTTTTAATAATTTACATATGACACCTATGACCCATATCCACATTGTAGTGTCACCCTAATATTCTCAATCAAACACCTGCCTAACACTGTTTTTGACCTCTTTGATTATAAACCACTCAGAAACCTGGCCTTTACCATCACCAAAACATCTCTTGCTAAGAACAACCTAAGATCGATATTTAGTGGGGAGACAAAATGGCGGCGGAATAAAATGACATGTCCTGAGCCTTGTCCCAGAGCAAATACAGGGAGCAGCTGAAATGAGTGGAATCCAGCCCAAATTGGCAAAGGAGGCACAACTGGTGAGACAGCTTGCAGCTGGGAAGGGCAGGGATCCCCCGGATAAAGGTAAAATCAAAGATCTAGGCAGTAGAATCTGCCGGACCTCTGTGCCCAGAAGGTCAGGGAGAAACTACACAGTGCCAAGCTACATCCCTGAGGACAGGCAAAGCGTCTGAATAATTAAAAAAAAAAAAAAAAAGGGAAAGGGTCAACGGGACTGTGGGAGGTAGTGGATTTTAGACCTTGTAGTCTGGATTTGGGATCTGAGTTCAAAGGCAGCCCCAAAGAGCTGCTGGAACTCATAGTGCCGGCAAGAGAGGAACTTGCAGAGATGCGGTCCTTCCTCATGCTGGGACCAGCACCTTTCCCCACCCAACCTAGTTCATGGGACCTTTTGGAGACAGACACTTACCTGTGGCTGAAGTGCGAAGAAGGGGTGGAGTTGTGGAATCTGGGGAAAGTAGGCAGTAGACAGTCCAGGAGAGGTGGTAGCGAGTCTGGTGCTGAGTCATAAATGGCCCAGAATGCATTTTCTCCTGAGAGATAGCCCCTCCCTCCAGTCTCCAGGCAACCAATATAGCCACACCCAGATTCCACCCTGATTAACACCATGGAATCTGAATACTCCCTGAGGCCATAGGATCTACATTAAAGAGAAATCTTTAGAAGCTAGGAACTCAATTATGTGACTACACTGCCAGGGCCCTTCAGAGTGTTTCAGTGTACCTTGCTGGCAAAGTTACCGCAGGTGCTCCTGTGAGCCGCCACTGGGAGAAAGCGCCTATCCACCACAGACACAGAAGCGAAAGTTAAGTCTGCCCACCAAACAACTACAGAACTCTGGGCAACACAGTTACCCCTTTCCAAAGTGTAGCCCCCTAAGCCACATCACCCTGACAGATGGTTCCTTGGTGCCACTGTGAGGCACCACTGGGCACACGTGATTTCAATTAATGGTGCAAGACAGCTGCTGATTTCTAGGCACCACAGTTGTGCCTCTCAAGCTCGCAGGCCTACATCAAGAGAACCCAAACACTTCAAGTAGGGAGCTACAATAGATTACCAATCCCAGGAGAACTGAGAGATTTCACCAGTAGCACCATCACCAAAAGAACCTGGGTAGCAAAGCAATTGAATCTACAATTAAAACATTACAGGAAAACATGGGGAGACAAAAAAGCAATACCCAAAGGAAAGAAGAAGAGGAATCATCAGAAAGGGAGTTAAATGAAATTGAGGCTAGCAGCTTAACAGAGAGATAATTCAGAGTAATGGTTATAAGGATGTTTAAATGGATGGATGACAAATACACACAACTCAATGACAAATACACACAACTTAATGAGAACTATAAGGAGCTGAATGAAAATGTCACCAACATGAAAAGAAACCAAGAGAAGATGAAGAATGACATAGCTGCAATAAAGAACACATTGGATGGCTTAAACAGTGGACTAGAAGAGGCTGAGGACCACATCAGTGAATTAGAAGACAAGGTAGAAAAAAACACACAAACACAGCAGCAACTTGAAAGAAGACTTAAAAAGCAAGAGGAGAGCCTAAGGGAGCTTTGGGACAACACAAAATGAAACAATATTCAAATAACAGGGATACCAGAAGGAGAGGAAGAGAAGCAAGGGATAGAAAACCTGTTTGAAGAAATAATGACAGAAAGCTTCCCTGATATTTGCAAGAAAAAAACTATGCAAGTCCAAGAAGAACATAGAATCCCAAACAAGTTGAACTCCAAAAGACCGACACCAAGACACATCATAATTAAATTGGCGAACACCAACAACAAAGTAAGAATCTTAAAGGTTACCAGAGAGAGACAGAAAGCTACCTACAAGGGATCTCCTCTTAGAATATCAACTGATTTCTCAACAGAAACACATCAGGCCAGAAGGGAATGGAATGAAATATACAAAGCAATGCAAAGCAAGGGACTGAATCCAAGAATACTATACCCAGCAAGGCTATCATTCAAAAATTGAAGGTGGAATCAGGTGCTTCACAGACAAAAAAGGGCTAAGAGAGTTTATCACTACCAAGCCAGCAATGCAAGAAATGCTAAAGGGACTGCTGTAAAAAGAAGGAAGAGAAAGGCAAAAAGAAACACAAACACTAAGGAAAAATATGACAACAAACATGTACTTGTCAATAATAACATTAAATGTAAATGGATTAAATACACCACTCAAAAGACATAGGGTAGCTGAATGGATAAGAAAACATAACCCATATATTAACTGTCTACAAGAGACCCACCTCAGAGCAAAGGATTCACACAGACTGAGAGTGAAGGGATAGAAAAATATTTTTCAGGCAAAAGGAAATGAGAAAAAAGCTGGGGTAGCAATACTTATATCTGATAAAATAGACCTCAAAGTAAAGGCCATAACAAGAGATAAGGAAGGCCACTACGTAATACTAAAGGGAGCAATTCAACAAGAAGATATAACTCTGGTAAACATATATGCACCCAATGCAAGAGCACCCAAATACATAAAAAAATTCCTAGAAGATATCACAGGAGAGATCGACAACAGTACAATCATAGTAGACTTTAATACACCACTGACATCACTGGATAAATCCTCTAGATATAAAATCAGCAAAGAAACAGCAATTCTAAATGACGCATTAAATCAGATGGACCTAATTGACATCTTCAGAGCATTTCATCCCAAAGGTACGGAATATACGTTCTTCTCAAGTGCACATGGGACATTTTCAAAAAATGGACCACATATTGGGTCACAAGCAAAGCCTCCCTAAATTTAAAAAGATTGAAATCATATCAAGCATTTTCTCAGACCACAATGGCATAATATTATAAATAAACTATAATAAAAACATTCCAAAAAATTCAAACACTTAGAAACTGAATAGCATTCTATTACACAATGATTGGGTGATCAAGGAGATCAAAGAAGAAATTAAAAACATCCTGGAGAATAATGACAATAAAAACACAGCAATGCAAATGCTAAGGGACACAATGAAAGTAGTCCTGAGAGGATAGTTTATAGCTCTACAGGCTTACCTCAAAAAACAAGAAAAAATGGTAATAAATCTTTTAACTCAACAACTCAAAGAATTAGAAAGAAACAAGAAAAGCCCACAGTGAGCAGAAGGAAGGACATAATAAAGATCAGAGCAGAAATGAATGACATAGAGAGCAAAAAAACAATACAAAGGGACAACAAAACCAGGAGCTGGTTCTTTGAAAGGATAAACAAGATTGATGAACCTCTAGCCAGGCTCACCAAGAAGCAAAGAGATCAGACCCAAATAAAGAAAATCAGAAATGAAAGAGGTGAAATATCAACAGGCCCCACAGAAATACAAAGTATTGTTAAAAAATACTGTGAACAACTCTATTCTAACAAACTACACAATCTGGAGGAAATGGACACATTCCTAGAAAAATACAACCTTCCGAAACTCACTCAGGAAGATTCTAAAAATCTCAATAGGCTGATAACTACGGAAGAAATTAAAGCAGTCATCAAAAAGCTTCCAGCAAACAAAAGCCCGGGGCCAGATGGCTTCACAGGGGAGTTTTACCAAACATTCAAGGAAGAACTAAAACCTATCGTCCTCAGACTATTCCAGAAAATTCAAGAAGAAGGAACACTTCCAAGCTCCTTCTATGAGGCCAGGATCACCCTAATACCAAAACCAGATAAAGACAACACAATGAAAGTGAATTACAGGCCAATATTTCTCATTAACATAGATGACAAAATCCTCAACAAAATTCTAGCAAATTGAATCCAGCAGTACATCAGAAAGATTACACACCATGACCAAGTAGGATTTATCCCAGGGATGCAACGATGGTACAATATTCGCAAATCAATAAACGTGATACATCACATAAACAAATTGAGAGGTAAAAATCACATAGTCATATCAATTGATGCAGAAAAAGCATTTGACAAAATCCAACACCCTTTCTTGATAAAAACTCTCAGCAAGGTGAGAATAGAAGAATCATACCTGAACATAATAAAAGCCATATACAACAAACACACAGCCAACATCATAGTCAATGGGCAAACACTAAAACCATTTCCCCTAAGAACAGGAACAAGACAGGGATGCCCACTCTCACCACTCCTGTTCAATATAGTGCTGGAAGTACTAGCCATTGCGATAAGACAAGAAGAAGAAATAAAAGGCATCCAAATTGGAAAAGAAGAAGTAAAACTGTCCCTATTCGCAGATGACATGATACTGTACATAGAAAACCTTAAAGAATACATAAAAAAGTATTAGACTTAATAAATGAATTTGGTAATGTAGCAGGATACAAAATTAATGCCAAGAAATCTATGGCATTTCTATACACCAATAATGAACTTACAGAAAGAGAGACTATAAAAGCTATCCCATTTACCATCGCAACAAAAAATTAAGATACCTAGGAATAAACTTAACTAAAGAGGTAAAAGACCTACACGTAGAAAACTGCACAACACTGAAAAAAGATAGAGGAAGACTTAAACAGATGGAAGAACATACTATGTTCATGGATTGGTAGAATCAACATCATCAAAATGTCCATACTACCCAAATAAATACCATTAAAATACCAATGACTTATTTCACAGACCTAGAATGAACTTTCCAAAAATTTATCTAGAATGAAAAAAGAACCGGAATAGGTACAGCAATCCTGAGAAAGAAGAACAAAGTAGGTGGAATCTCAATACCAGATATCAAGCTGTATTACAAAGCCACTGTTCTTAAAACAGCCCAGTACTGGTTCAAGAACAGACATATAGATCAATGGAATAGAATAGAGAACCGAGAAATTGACCCAAATCAATATGCTCAATTAATATTTGACAAAGGAGGCACGAACATACAATGGAGTCAAGACAGTCTCTTCAACAAATGGTGTTGGGAAAATTGGACAGATACATGCAAAAAAAATGAAGCTAGATCACCAACTTACACCATACACAAAAATAAACTCAAAATGGATAAAGTACTTAAACATAAGATGGGAAACCATGAAAATACTAGAGGAATCCACAGGCAGCAAAATCTCTGACATATGCCGAAAGAACTTCTTCACTGATACTACTCCTAGGGCAATGGAAGCTAAAGAGAAAATAAACAAATGGGACTACATCAAAATACAAAGCTATTGCACAACAAAGAAAACCATCAATAAAACAATAAGATAGCCCACTGCATGGGAGAACATATTTGCTAATGATATCAATGATAAGGGTTTAATCTCCAACATATACAGAGAACTCATACAACTTAACAAAAAGAAGATAAACAACCCAATCAAAAAATGGGCAACTGATCTAAATAGACACTTTTCGAAAGAAGACAGAAGGCAGGCCAAGAGACATATGAAAATCTGCTCACAGTCACTAATCATCAGAGAGATGCCAATCAAAACAACAATGAGGTACCATCTCACACCTGTCAGAATGGCTATTATCAATAAATCAACAAACGGCAAGTGTTAGCCTGGATGTGGAGAAAAAGGAACTCTTTTGCACTGCTGGTGGGAATGCAGACTGGTGCAGCCACTTTGGAGAACAGTATGGAGGTTCCTCAAAAAACTGAAAATGGAACTCTCATTTGACCCAGTGATCCCACTTCTAGGAATATATCCCAAGAAACTAGAAACACCAATCAGAAAGGATATATGCACCCCTATGTTCATAGCAGCACAATTCACCATAGCTAAGATTTGGAAACAGCCTAAATGCCCATCAGCAGATGAATGGATTAAAAAACAGTGGTATATCTATACAATGGAATACTATGCTGTGGAAAAAAAGAAGGCGTTCCTACCATTTGCAACAATATGGATAGAGATGGAGAATATTATGTTAAGTTAAATAAGCCAGGCAGAGAAAGATAAATATCACATGATCTCGCTCATTTGTAGAATGTAATGAGCGGCATAGACTGATGAACAAGAACAGATCCAGAGACTGAGAAACATCGATCAGAACATCATACCTCAGGTAAGGTAGGGGAGGGTGGGGGTAAGGTGGAGAGATCAACCAAGGTACTTGTATGCATGCATATGAACCTAATCAATGGACACAGACAACAAGGTGGCAGGGCATAAGTGGGGAGTGGGGGGTTATGGGGGAATAAGGACACATATGTAAAAAATAAAAATTAAAAAAAATTAATTAAAAATTATAAAATAAAAATAAAACACTAAATCTAATCAATACTAGTGGTCACCATAACCTTAAGAGAAATTGTTTCATGTGACAAAGATTTTTAAATGAAACTCTCTGTAGCCTGAAAATTATTTTGGAATGAAACGAAGAGAAGTTTCCTTCAAAAGTCATAAGGATTGTAATTGAAAGTCTTCAATTGGCCTCTTGAAGTAAAGTAAATAATTTGTGTTTTTGCCTCCCTGACAAAGTTTATATAAAGCTACAAAAATAAATTGACAGCCAGTTTGAAATGGAATTGCCAGGACCTAGAGCAAAGAATATCCTTACATGATATTATTCTACAATGTCATTATAATTTTAGATATTTTACCACAGCATATTGTACAATTATCCCAAACAAACTTAGAAACTAATTCTTTGAATGGTTGGCAGCAATTAAAAAAAAATGACATGAAAGGATTTAATCCCTTTCAGAAAGAATTAAGGCACTGGGAAGGCACTTGAGCATCCTATATTGGCCCCTCCTGACTTTTATGCCAAGAGGGACCCTCTTCCGACAATCCAATTGTCCTCAGCTGTTGCCTGAGCTTTGTGTTCATGCTGAGCTTGAAGCCTAGTTGGGTCTGGTACCATGGATCTGTCTCACACCCAATTGTGTGAGCTGGGCCCTCACTGGAGAAGAAACCCGAATTCCCCGAGATATGTGATCAGTACCGGGACCCTGCCAGCAGGCCAGGGGTTCCCAAGGCAGGTGCTGGGTGTGGAGGCCACGGGGGCATAGGCTACCAATGAGATAGAACTGAACCTCACACCACCCTGCTTGGCCCCGGAGGATGGCTGGTTAGCCAGAGACGGGTAAGATTCCTCAAGGAAGGAACAACTTAAGACAGGCACAGTCGCAGAGGGGCCTTTGGAGAGAACTTGGGGAGCAACAGAAGTGGGGCACAGAACCTCACCCCCCCAACATTGCAGGGGCTTGAACCCTCGTCCCTTCTGAGGGAGGTCTCCTGCCCCCATGGCTGCTTGGCGCTTCCCACACCCAGCTCAGTTCGGGACCCAGGCAACAGAAAGAGACTTGGCCCAGCTTAGATTGGGACACAGGTGACAGACAGAGACTTGGCCCAGCTCACATCAGGACCCAGGTAACAGACAAGAGACTTGGCCAACAGCAGCTGCTCTATATCTAAATTCAGCCTAGCATCAGGAATGCTCAGGGCCTACTCAAGAATGCAAACAATTCTTCCCACTAATATTTACAGGGTAAACTAAGATTGTTGGTAGAGTATTAAATTTGACAGTAAAATAGTAATCAAGTTTTCAGATTAATTTAAATAGGTTAATTGAAATAAGTGAATATTCAAATAAATTTAGTTGTACTGGACAAAAAGCTGTTCTTAAAGTAATAACTAAAATTTCTATTGGTAGTTCATCTCATGGTAAAATTACTGAACATGCAATGAACCTAAAGCAGTCATATTTTTGGGCAAAAAAAATTTTAAAGTTATCAAGACTGCATTATAAAATTTATAAAACCTCCATTAATCAAAAAAAAAAGGGGGGGTGATAGTAGGGTAATATCATGTAAGAAAAAATATCCTATAAGCAAACTACATCTAGAAAATTTTTATTTTACAAAATTAATTTTCATTTGTAATGCTAACAGCAAGACGGCCATTAAAAATACACATGGTGTCTAAATAAGACAAAGGAAAATTTTGGGGGCAAAAAATAAAAAGGATCCCAAATCAATTATATAGAAAAGATTCCTTTATTAACTTTTGGTCGAGAATACGTTTGTATATTTTCAGAAAACAACTGCAAGACCAGGTGGATTCCTGCAACAGGGAGGAATTGACAGGTCTGCTCCAACCACGAAGGCAAGAGGAAAAACAGTCCAGAGATGGAAGACGCTGATAACACCTTGCCACACGAGCAGTCAGTAGCTGTGCACCGCTGCAGGTTGCCTAGGACCAAACCAGAGAGGGTCGGACCTGCATTGCCACCATGTGTCCACCATCCAGATATCATTGCTGACATGTACACATAAGGGATGGTTAGACATTGAAACGGGGACTCAGAACTGTTGGACATTGAAATTGGAACTCAAACATTTTTTTTTATATATATATGTTTATTTCTAGTCTGCAGAGGCAACATTTTTTAAAGGAAAGAAATGGTGGGGAAAAGATGCAGAAGCAAAGAAGCATTGAACAGACTGTCAAACTACATCGGGAAGACAGGGGAGGTTGGGCGAGGGGGTCTGTAAGAGAGCAACCGAAGGACTTGTACGCATGCATATAAGCACAACCAATGGATATAAGACACTGGGGGCGGGGGGAGGACGGGCAAGTGAAGGCATGTACTTGGGGGCAGGGGAGGCCAGGGGGAGGTCAATAGGGAAAAAAAAAGGAGAAATATGTACTACTATTTGTAATACTTAAAACAATTAAAAAAAAAAAAAGAACTACCTAAGATCAACCATGGACTTAATATCCAGGTGAACCATGGACTTAATATCCAAATCAATCCTTGTCTTCAACCAACTTTTTACCATTGGTCCAATATGTCAAGGTTCTCTTGTTATCTGACGCATCTTTCTCTTGTATTTGTGGTGCCACACTTTGCTTATCTTTTTCTCTTCTCTATGGATACTTGTTTTCATTCTCCTTTTTCATCTTCCATCTTATCTTCCTCTATTTGGTTATTATATGTGGAGATTATTCAAAACTCAGTCTTTTTTAAAAGTTATATTTATTGTTGAAACTATTACATATGTTCCCTTTTTCCCCCATTAACTCTTTCTATCACACACCCACCCCCTGCCCCAGGCTTTTACCACACTAATGTCTGTGTTTATAGTTTATGCATATGTGTATATAAATTCTTTGGTTAATCTCTTCCCACCCACCCTCTGAGATTTGACAGTCTGTTCAATGTTTCTATGTCTCCAGGTCTATTTTGTTCATCAGTTTATTTTGTCCATTAGATTTCACATATGAGTGAGATCATGTGACACTTTTCTTTCTCTGACTCTGACTGGTTTATTTCACTTAGCAAATACTCTTCAGATCTTAAAATCTCATTTTGTTCTAAATCTATTGTCTAAGAAATCTCATTGAAGTCCATGGTTTCAATTTACATCTAAAGAGAAAAGACACAGATTTATATAGTCAGGCCAGGCATGCCTTTTGGACACCTCCACTTGGTAGTTCAAAAACCTCGAACTGGGAGAAACCAAGATGGCGGCACTGGTAAGCACCTAATCTGCTGCCACATACAACAATTTCAAAACTACAACTAAAAGACAGAACGGACACCATCCAGAACCACAGCAAAGCTGGCTGAGTGGAAATTCTACAGCTAGAAGGAAAGAGAAAATCTCACGGAGAATTGGAGGAAGGGCAAAGGGTTGAAATACGGCAAAGTGTCTTTGTGCACCCAGAGAGGAAGTGTGGCTGAGAGCCTGGCTGACTTTCTCTGGCAGGAGGGGGAAGGAAGCCCCCGACTGCACTGAACCCCAGTTCCGACTGCACTGAACCCCAGTTCTGGCGAAACCCCGGGCACCCAGGCTCATACAGGGGAAATCTGGACTGTCAGGTAGAGAGAAAGGCACTCAGAGTCTTGGAGACCTGAGGGAGCCCTGGCGGGCAGGGGACTGGAGGCATGCATGCTGCGGAGGTTGCCACAGGCTTTCCCCAGCTGAAGGCAGTTGGAAGCTCCTGACTGCACTGAACCCCAGTTCTGACTGCACTGAACCCCAGTTTCAGGCGAGCCCCTGGAGTCCCATGCTCTTACGGGGGGAATCTGAACTCGCGTGTGGAAGTGCAGGAGCCTGGGAAGGCAGAGGTCTGGAGGCGCACGCGTGAATGCACACAAAGAATGCGGAGGTTGCCACAGGCTTTCCCTAGTGGAAGGGAGTTGGAAGCTGACTGCACTGAGCCCCAGTTCTGACTGCACTGAACCCCAGTTCCAGGTGAGCCCCTGGGGACCCATGGTCTTTCGGGGGGAATCTAGACTCTCAGGCAGAGTCTCGGGAGCCGGGAAAGGCAGAGGTCTGGAGGCACGTGCGTGCAAGGGCAGGGCTGATGTGAAGCCAAGACTGTCTGCTCTGCCCTGAGACTCCACCCCATCTAAGCTGAACACAGAGGCATTTGCAATTTGGCAAGTCTAATCCTATAAGGCTGTCTCCAGCTCCGAACTTCTCCCAGCATAGACACAGCTGATCCTCACAGCCAACTGGCCTGGAGGTCAATTCCTCCCAGCGATACCAGCAACAATCAAGACTTAACTACAACAAGGCTGTACACACAGTCCACAAAGGGGTGCACCAAGAAGGTCCACCTCAGGTTAACTGGGGAAGCTGACCCACTGGGCCATATAGGAAACCTAGCACACAAAGCTACCCTACCAACTCAGGGAAGCAGGGAAAATGCAGTGATAAAGAAATAGATCACAAACGAAAGAAATGGAGGGGAAAAAATGGCTGAATATAAAATTCAAAACCACGGTTATAAGGCTTTTCAAGAATATCCTAGCAAAGGCCGATAAATATAATGAGACCCTGGAAGATATGAAAAAGGACCAACTAGAAATTAAACATACACTGACTGAAATAAAAAAACATTATACAGAGACCCAACAACAGACTAGAGGAACGCAAGAATCAAGTCAAAGAATTGAAATACAAAGAAGCAAAAAACACTCAACCGAAAAAGCAAAAAGAAAAAAGAATCCAAAAAGTTGAAGATAGTGTAAGAAGCCTCTGGGACAACTTAAAGTGTACCAACATCAGAATTATTGGAGTGCCAGAAGAAGAGAGAGAGGAAGATACTGAAAACGTATTTGAAGAAATAATGACCGAAAACTTCCCCCACCTGGTGAAATAAATAGAATTACAAGTCCAGGAAGCACACAGAACTGCAAGCAAAAGGAATCCAAAGAGGACCACATCAAGACACATCATAATTAAAATGCCAAGAGCAACAGACAAAGAGAGAATATTAAAAGTAGCAAGAGAAAAACAGTCAATTACCTCCAAGGGAGCACCCATACGTTTGTCAGCTGATTTCTCAACAGAAACTATGCAGGCTAGACGGGAGTGGCAAGAAATAGTCAAAGTGATGAATAGCAAGAACCTACAACCAAGATTACTCTACCCAGCAAAGCTATCATTCAGAATTGAAGGGCAGATAAAGAGCTTCACAGATAAGAAAAAGCTAAAGGAGTTTATCACCACCAAACCAGTATTATGTGAAATGCTGAAAGGTATTCTTTAAAAGGAAGAAGAAAAAAGTAAAGATAAAAATTGTGAATAATAAATACATATCTATCAACAAGTGAACCTAAAAATCAAGTGAATTAAAAACCTGAGGAACAGAATAAACTGGTGAATATAATAGAATCAGGGGCATAGAAAGAGAGTGAACTGATAATTCTCAGGGGGAAAAGGGTATGGGAGGTGCAGGAAGAGACTGGACAAAAATCGTACACCTATGGATGAGGACAGTGGGGGGGATGTAAGGGCAGAAGGTGGGGTGGGAACCGGGTGGAGGGGAGCTATGGGGGGAAAAAGGAGAAACTATTGTAATAATCTGAATAAAGATTTATTAAAAAACAAAACAAAACTCTAACTGCACTGTGGTCTTCCTCATCAGACCTAATTAGTGGCACCATCATCCAGTCAGTTGCCTACATGAGCATTCCTAGTCAAGCATAACACCTTCCTCTCTCTCACCCTCAAATCTAATCCATCAGCAAATTCTCCAATTTACCCCTTAAAACCTCTCTGGTTCATCCATGGTTCTTCATATGAACTCTATCATTCTCAACCAAGTCACCATCATCTTATAGCTAAGCACTATAATAGCCTGCTAAGGATATTCCTATATCTACTCTTTCCAGCATTATAATCCAATCACTACAGAATTGTCAAAAGGATGCTTTTAAATTACAAACCAGATCTTTCACCGTCTCCTTAAATATTTTCAGTGATTATCTGTTAAGTTTAGCATAGAGACCCAGATCCTTCTGATGGCTTATAATATCCTGCACAATGTGGCTTCCTCTTGCTCTGCCATGTCTCAAATTTGTTCCCCTCAGTCTCCAGGTTCTAGCCTTACTGGACACCTTTCACTTACTGAAGCTTGCTATATTACCCATCCACACACGGACCACACTGAGTCTCCAGTCTTTATGCTCTTGAATTCCCTTTGTTTGGAATGCTGCTTATTTCCCATATATAGTGGAATCTCAGCAAAAACAAAACAAAATAAAACACTTATTTGGGAAGCCTCCCCTGATTTCTGCTCTCACACCCCCATCATCACTACCACAATGTAGAACATTTTTGTTGTTTTTTTTTGCACTGTAAAATAATAATTTTATTTGCATAATTAGTAGTTATCTTAGTACATATCTACATATTAATATAGTAATTAATATATTTAACTCATTTGAGAGCAAGCACCAAGAATCAGATCTGAATGTACCTGCCATTGCACCACTACCACCTAAGAAATTCCCTAGCAAATATTAACCTATTCAATAAATACCAGGAACCCAGCGTACTATTCGAAATCGTGTAGCGCCGCCCACCCTCGAGTCCCCGGTCAAGCCCTGCCTCGCTCCACAGGCCCTGCAGCACCCACAGCCACTGCTGGTCTGACCCTGCCTTGCTCTCCAGACCCTGCAGTGGCCACGGCCACTGCCAGTCGGGTCCTGCCTCCCTCTCCCACTCTTGAAGCAGCCACTGGCCGCTGCTGATCAGCATAGGCTTGCGGAGGCCCCTGCTGCCCTGCCCCCGATGCTGCATGCGCAACCTAATCCTGTCCAGTCGCTGTGCATCTTGGTTAATTAGCGTATTTCTCTATTTTATATATATATATATATAGATTTGTTAAATGTTGATTGAAATAAGCTCTCAACCTTTATTTTTCAAAAGTAATTAGGGCTCTGAATTCTAAAAAAAAAACTAGGCAAATACCCCAATTGTAAAAGAACTGCTCCTGGTCATAGTTTTGGTCCTCCTCCATACCAGCTTCAATTCTAAAGCTCTAGGTAATTCCATTTGGCTGATCCTAGTTTTCTTTGACTTAGAAATCTCTCTTAATACCATTTATCTTTCTATTAACCCAAAATCCTCTCAAGATACCACTTCTGTAATTATCTCCCCTTCCTTTAGCATCTGCATTCAGTTTGAGGTTCCAGAAAGTCTGCCCGTTGCCCAGCCTGGGAACTAGTATCCCAGGGATTGGGATATCTCCAGGCTTCCCACCATGCCCAAGTGACATATCAGACAGATCAAACTGAAAGTGAATATCTATTTGGTCCCTACTGGCTTGAATTATTAAAACCAGCCCTTTTTTAGACTCTATATCATGCTCTAAATGCATTTATTTAGCCTCTGTGTCCCATCATCACCAACCTGCCCTAATCCTAATGTCCTAATCCTATACTACCCATTAAGCTAGTATATTAATATACATCTATGTAAAATATATTTTAATTGAAAAAGACCCCCTGAAATAAGTACATTTTTAGAGTGAGATCTTCCAAAATCCTCCATTTCATATTTTTTGTTGTTGTCTTTGTTTTTACCTGCATTGAGATTTATTGATTTTTTTGGGCTACCTAAGGTGGCTCAAATAATAAACTAATGTGCTCAAGAGTTAATGTCAGTTCTAAAAGATTTTCCCAGAGGAAAAAAAAAAAAGGTATTCTCCCCAAATCAAGTTCAATGGAATTCATGATGGTCTCCGTACGTTATAGAAAATAAATTGAACACAGCATCTGCCCTAGAGTTCTTGCTTCTGCTATTAGGGGACACTCATTAACTATGGGAAAATAGGCAGTGGCTCCTTATGCATCCAGAACTTCATGAGACCATTTTAATAACAAATATACACATACATTTAAACATCCTAGATATTCTACTTCAGGCCTCAAAAAATCTTGGAAACGTTTTTTTCATAGACTTCAATGCTACTAAATCAACAAAATAACTGAAACAGGCTTTCTAAGAAAACAATCACTTTTATTTAAATAGTCATTGTAAATAGCTATCCATGGAATAATATTTGTTTTAGGGTAGCCTACAAATATTTGCTTTGATTATTAATGAATCTAACTATGTATAATCAGTAATACAATAATAAGAGCATTAATTTATTTGAGTGTCTATCATGTGCAAGATATACACTCAGAGTTTGAAATGTATTCACTCATTTATCTCTTTAATAATTATTTGCATTAGGAGCAATAGTGGGCCTGCTTTACAGTTCAGAATACTGATGTGCAATGTCCTCCTAGATATTATCTACCTAGTAAGTGGAGATTTGAAATAAAGTATTTGACCAGTAGTTCTTGACTTAGAACACGTTCAGCAATGTCTGGAACCATTTTTTGTTGTTACTACTCAGGGGGTACTAAGTGTAGAGGCCAGGGCTGCTACCAAACACCCTACAATGCACAGGACACCTCAACAAAAAGAATTTTTTGACCCAAATGTTATTACTGCTGAGATTGAGAACATCTGTATCAGACTACCAAGATGGCTCAGGGACATTTGCCAAAAAATTAAAACTTCAAACAATTAAGGGAACATATATGGTGGGGCAAAAGTAGATTTACAGTTATGAATACATGAAACAGAGTTTATTATTATGTCATTATTTATTAGTTATATTATTTTCCATATGAACAACTATAAACCTACCTTTGCCCTACTCTGGGTGTCATCCACTAAAGAAAAATGGAATTATTTAAACAATTATTATAGACAAACCAAATAGCTAGTACATATGGCCTGTCACAAACAAGCCGAAGTTGATAGGGTCACCACGCCTAGACCAACTCTATGATATGGCCCACATTGTTGAGTAGAGATAAAATCAGGGCCAAATTGATCTTAATGTGTGTTTGATCATATCTGTCATAACTCCAGGAGACCTGATACAGAGAATTAAGGGGTTGAGTAGAAGGAGGTCTCTAGTGTTTTAGTGACAGGGATTCAAGATGAAGCGCTAAAAGCTATTTCTGGATGAAATCAGAGACCTAAACTTTAGAAATTAAGGTTTCTCCTGAACTAAAGAAGAAGACAGATTTTAGAATAAGAGGATGATCTAAAGTAACTTCCACAACTGAACCACTTTCTGGTTACTCAAAGAGGCCAAGAAGTGCAAATAGATGAATTCATAAATCCAAAATCCATGAATAATTAGAATAGACTGTAATAAGGATCTTATGGAGAAATTTTTAAGATTATGAAAATATTCTGAACCTCATATAACCTTCCCCATCCCTGATTTACTATCCAGTTACTCTTTTCTTTATCAGTTTTCACAGTGATGATTGAAAAATGATGATTACAAATTTCATGATTCCTCCTATATTTATCAAGCATCACTACTATAAGAAACACATATTTCCTCCTCCTATTGACTTAGTGATCTATTTTTACCTGAGACTCACAAAATATAATTTGATATAATTACCATTTTGGGACTATGAGGGTAATTTAAGTCTGTGAAATCACAAACAAAAAGGAGACAAATATGAAAACTATAGCATTCAGTTATCCTTGAAAGAAACACCTGTTGTCAGTACAGCTTGGTTGATGTGGCTCAGTGGTTGAGTGTTGACCTATGAGTCAGGAGGTCATGGTTCAATTCCAGGTCAGGTTGCAGGCTCGATCCCCAATATAGGGCATGCAGGGGGCAGTTGATCAATGATTCTCTCTCATCATAGATGTTTCTATTTCTCTCCCCTTCTCCCTTTCACTTTGAAATCAATAAAAATACATATATATTTTTTAAAAGGTAGAGCATCTCCTTATTTGACCTCAAGTGGGATTCATGCATCCCCAAGGATTGTTTTGGAGATTACAAATACATTTTAGCAAGTAGGCAAGTTCAGAAATATAGAATTTGACAGCAATGAAAATCAACTATACCAAAATCTTCACTCTCTTTGAGACAGTTTTATGCTCAGGGAAGTATTAATCAAAGGTCTTATCAAATCAGTTGATTTTTCCCATATTTTCCATAATTCTGGTAATTTGCTTGAAGATATTAGACTATAGCAGAGTGTTATTGCTCATAATTTTGTACTTATTTAAGTTATTTACTTGGCTATAATTTTAATTTGAATCTAGTATCTTTTTTTTTAAGAAGAAGTTGAATGTTTTATTATTAAACTTTCTTATTGTCCTGCAAGGCTGCTACTTAAGTGTATAAAAATAGCACCAGCAAACTCAGTATATTGCTAAGTTGAAACAGTATTGTTCATCATCTGACATCATAACAACAAAAACTTTTCTCTACTGCCTGTTATTTCCAATGGAAAGGTCATTAAGTATTTTGACCCAAATCCAGAGGCCGATGTAAGCAAGTTGCAGTATTATATAAGGCTTAAGATAACAATGTTACCCTTAAAATATATAATTATTATAACTAGATCTTACCACAGATAATTTTAGGAATTCTGAATGTTATAACTGTAGCCTAGCCTAAAAACCATACGGTGTTATGGAAAAGATGCACATTGTGTTTATCTGTCATCATTAGATAGTTAAAGGGTATTTTCGTCCAGTAGCATTGTTGTAGTTTCTTTTTACATTGGTATTATTAAATCTTTTATCCACCACTAATTTAAGACAACTATGCTAGATAAGTTGTTTCAGACTACTTTATTTAGGTGGTTCCATTTTCACTCCTCAATAGATTTTATGTATTTCTCATATGCTTCTTCACCCATTAGTTCATCTATTTCTGGAGAGTTACTCAGGGTCATCTTGATCAGCCAACCATCTTCATAACAAGATTTGTTGACAAGTCCTGGATTTTCTACAAGAGCTGTGTTAATTTCAGTTACTTCTCCTGACAGAGAAGAATAGAGTTCAATAGAAGCTTTCACATTTTCCAAAGCACCAAACTCATCTTGCTTGTTCAATTTTGTCCCAATTTCAGGCAGACTACAGTAAACAACATCTCCCAATGCTTCCTGTGCAAAATTGCCGATTCCCACTATTCCAATACCATTTTCTCTTGATATCCATTCATGTTTCTCTGTGAATTTACGTACCAACAGCAGATTGGGACTGGTGGGCAGCGTCCTGATGTCGCCTGCCCTCAGACCCCAGGGCCGCAGCGGGCAGGGTGCAAGGGGTGCTCACTCGCGGTGCGCAGGCTGCAGGCCAAGGCCAGCAAGGTCCATGCGGCTCAGAGCTCCATGTTCACTGGAGGCGTTGCAGCACAGCTCCAAGGCCACCCTGGCAGGTTGAGCTTGAATCTAGTATCTTAAGGCCAATGGTTTTCAAATAAAGATATATATCAGACATATTCATAGAGTTGCATAGACATACAGATGTCTAGGCCTTTGTCCTTACTTACTGAATTTCTTTACTTCATGTTTTAGGAATATTCTTTGTATATCATGTATATAATGTCTCAGAATCATAATTATAAAAATTATAATCATCTTTTAAATAAATCAGGTATAACATTCACTGGTTTAAAATAGGCTTAATCAGTTATCCCTAGATATAGTTTGTTTAAAATTATATTTGGAATAGCTGTATTATGATATTGTGCATGTCATAAAACAACTAACACTTTTGGTGATATAGATTCATATTATAAACTATCATTAATTCTTTGACATTTAAAGTTTTTCAGTAAGAAATTAACAATAGCCATAAGTTTCTGTCATCCATAGTCTTTGTTTTACTCCAATGCTGTGTGACAGCTCTTTGATAAGATAGAGTTTTTGTTTTCAACAACAAAAGAAGTGTCAGAACACCATGGAAAAGAGCGATACCAGGTTCTTCACACTATTGACAATTCAAAGAAAAGACTCTTGGGTAAAGTCTGGTGATGACATCACTTTAACAACTCTCAGACTGGGCTGAGTCAAGAATAAAACAGATTCTAACCAAAAAACCTATTAAAACATGATAATTTGATATACTCTGCTTTTGTAAACCAAAGTAAAACATCCTATATAATAAAGAGGTAATATGCAAATTCACCATTAAGCCCTCGCACAAGATGGCTGCTCCCAAGTGATCATAAGATGGCCAACACAAGATGGCATTTGTGGGTGATCAGACCAACAGGGGAGGGCATTTAGGGGTGATTGGGCTGGTAGGGGAGAGCAGTTGAGGGTGAACATATCTGTGGGAGAGTGCAGTTAGGGGTGATTGGGCCTGCAGGGGAGGGCAGTTGGGGACAATCGGGCTGGCAGGGGAGCAGTTAGGTGTCGATCACTCTGGCAGCGGAGTGGTTTGGTGGTAATCAGGCTGGCAGGCAGAAGCGATTAGGGGTTATCAGGTAGGAAGGCAGGTTAGTGATTGGGAGCCAGCAGTCCAGGATTGTGAGAGGGATGTCCGACTGTCGGTTTAGGCCCAATCTCTGATTTAGGCCCAATCTCTGATTGGGCCTAAACCAGCAGTCGGACATCCCCCAAGGGGTCCCAGATTGGAGAGGGTGCAGACTGGGCTGAGGGACACACCCCCCATGCACAAATTTCACGCACTGGGCTTCTAGTTTAAAAATATTATCTGATTTCCATTGGCCACTCAGAAATTCTTAAGTCTTCCGAATTTTTATGTTAATTTGGTTATTTGGTTATTTAGTCATTTCTAACAAGATATGATTGGAAATATTGATTATGCAACCATGTCCTCACAGAGTGTTTATAGTTGGGAATAATGTTTATTTAATCAGGTAGATGACAAGCCACTTTTAAGGACATTTAAAAAAAATGATATCTACAAAGTCCTCACAGAGAAACTGCCCTGGCACCTGGCTATAGAACCCCATCCTTACAAGTGGTAATAAAGTTCACTTATTAACATGCTAAAGAACCTGAAGATATATGGGTGACTTGGAGAGGAGAGCATTTCATCTAAATGTATAGACACCTCAGATGAAATTTGTTGTAAAGATGTTTTAGGTCTTAGTTTCCTACTTTCAAGACAGCAAATAATAGAAGTCTTTAAAATTAAAATCCATTCTGAGATTGCTCATGACAACTTCCAGAAAAAAAGTATATTTTTTGATTGTTTAATACTGTATGACTCTGGATTTTGCAAAATGATTTCAGAAAGAATAAATTAAGATTTCTAATGCATAAATGCAAATAATCAGGCCAAATCTAATGAACCACCCTTATTTTATGATCATAAATAATCTTTCTATGAGTTTATTAAGATGACAGAGAAGGAAGAAATAATTGAAAAAAGAGACCACTGGATTTCTTTTCAATGGAACACCATAGCTTCTGGAGATTAACTGATCCCATGGGAGTGTGCAATTTATTTTGTCTTTGACTAGGGTTCTTACAACTCTACATAGATAGATGTTAACTTCTAAAAAATGAATTTACAAATGGATACAAAACACATTCAGAATGTATTATCTCACTATAACCCTATAGCACTTGGAGTTTTTTTTGCATCAGTTTGTTCCTTCATTAATTAAAATCTTTGACACATGTTCATTTTTTTAATATATTTTATTGATTTTTTACAGAGAGTAAGGGAGAGGGATAAAGAGTTAGAAATATTGATGGGAGATAAACATCAATCAGCTGCCTCCATCACACTCCTTACTGGGTATGTGCCCGAAACCAAGGTACATGCCCTTGACCGGAATCGAACCTGGGACCTTTGAGTTCGCAGGCCAATGCTCTATCCACTGAGCCAAACCGGTTAGGGTGACACATGTTCATTTTATGTGGTATGACAATCATGATTTTATCTATCATGAAAATACCATATTTTCTGTGACATAAACTCTGGTATTCTTCAAAAGCCATTAATAAGACTTCAGAAGTTAAAGATATAAAATATTTATCAAGAGGCTCAATGGTCAATGGTCAGTGAGTATATAGTAGACAAAATGAAGGTACACTTCAAAATAAAAATGTTTATGATAGCATAGACATTTCTACTTGGTGATAAGTCTGAACTATATAGTTCTGATTTAGGAGAACAAAAAGCAAAATATAGCAGTGTCTCAGAGATTATCAATGATTTTAGGGACAACATGTGCAATAGTATGGGAGCAATAAAGAGCCTGATACAGAGCTTGAGTCCATATACTAAGAGGTCCTTTGAGACATAAGAACAATTGAACCCAATGTCTCAGCTCTCAAGGTTGCTTACTCTATTTTACAGACACAGAGCAACCATATTTTTACATGGTACTCTTTTTGTCATTAATTATCAAAGGTCAACTATACTATGAAAAAAAAATTGAGTATATACATTTTTATTTAATCATAAGTGACAAAAAATATATTTGAATCTCCATATATGCATTTTTATTTAATTGTAAGTGACAAAAATATATTTAATATATTTGAAAAATATATTATTCACCAGTATCACTTTATTCTAAATAATAGAGGCCTGGTGTACAAAATTTGTGCACTTTTGGGGGGGAGCTGTCCCTCAGCCCAGCCTGCACCCTCTCCAACCTAGGATCCCATGGGGGATGTCCAAATGCTGGTTTGTGCCCAATCCCATGGACACTCAGACATCCCTCTCACGATCCAGGACTGCTGGTGCCCAACTGCTCACCTGCCTGTCAGCCTGATAACCACCTACTATACCTCTGCCAGCCTGATAAATGCCTAACTTCTCCCCTGCCAGCCAGATTGTCTCCAACTGCCCTCCCCTGCAGGCCCAGTCACCCCCAACTGCCCTTCCCTGCCAGCCCGGTCACCCCCAACTGAACTCCCCTGCTGGCCTGGTTGCCCGTAACTTCCCTCCCCTGCCAGCCTGGTCACCCCCAACTGCTCTCCCCTGCAGGCCTGATAACCGCCAACTGCCCTCCCCTGCAGGCCATCTTGTGGTAGCCATCTTTGACCACATGGGGCATCAACTTTGACCACTGGAGGCGACCATCTTGTGCGATGGCATGAGGGTCAATCTGCATATCACCTCTTTATTACATAGGATATTTGCCATTCATGAATGCATTGGTATAAATAGATAAGGTATATGTGCCATTATTTTAAAACCACATTTTTCTGACCACTTTCTTTAAAATGAAACTCTGTATTAAACATAATCACAATCTTGTACTTCCATGGGGCAGAGGGTGGGAGCTGGGAGGAAGGAAGTCTTGTTTCCACCAAGATGAGATGATAAACTATTGCAGAGAATGAAAGAGAAGGAATAAAGTTAAGAGGATCCATCAGTGAGAAGTTTTTTGTTGTTGTTTTCATAGCTATAGAAGAAAACTAGCTGAAATGGAGAAAAAAGATAAATATGTCAAAAAGGGAAAATGTGTATCTATGGAATTAAAATTCTAACTGAAGGAATAAATTTTTCTTTTAGAGGGGATGGTCAAGAAATCTCAATTAGCAAATGTTAAATTATATGGATTTAATTATTAAGTTTGAGAAACCATAAAAGTCATAAAATACAGAGTAAGATATACAAGTAGAGGCAAAAGTAGGTTTATGATTGCTCATGTGGAAAATAATACAATAATTAATAAATAATTATACAAGAATAAATTCTGTGTTTAATGTACTCACCACTAAAAACCTACTTTTGTCCCTCTCTGTATATTACTTATATTTCTTCAGGTCATTTGCTAAGTTTCTCAGGAGTAAAAGAATCATTGCTGTCAGGACGAGCATTTTTTTCACCTTTTCCAGGACTGAAAAAAAAATGCCTAAAAGTACTTCCCACACTGTTACATGTGACAAATGAGTCATAGGAATTTTAAATTAGAACCCCTTGTCTTAAATTTAGCACAATTTACATATAAGTATAAATAAGAAACTAGTCAGCTAGAATAAAAGAACACACAATTTTGATGGCTGAGATCCCATTGTAGAAAGATAGCAGAAATGCTGTAAGGAATTATTTTCCAGAAATAAAGAAAGGAAGAAGTTTGGAGGCAGAAAACGTGGACCATCTTGTTTATTCAGTAATACCAAGAAAATAACTCCCTATATAATTCCAACTGAAAAAAAAAGAGTAATGATAGATCTGCAGTACAGATATTAATATGTAGTAGTATTTATCACATATAATTTTAGTATGATTTCTGCTAATACTAATCAACCACATCATAAACTATAAGAATAACATTTAAAAGCTTGACATAGCCCATGACCATACAAGGAGCAGCCAACCTGCAACCACACAAGGAGTGAATGCCTTGCAAGCAGTCACCACCCCTGACTGCTCGAGGAGCAGATGCCACTCGTGACTGCCTAAGGAGCAACCTTTGCCTGTTACTGTGCAACATGCCACCAAGCCCACCGCTGAAGCCACAGACCTCATGCAACTCAACACCTACATACTTTGGTGAGAGCAAGATTAGTGAGACAGATGAAAGGAGGAATCACCCGAAAAGGAACTAAATGAAATGGAGGCATGCAATATGTCATAAAAAGAACTCAGAGTAAGGGTCACACAGTTCATAAACTGGATGGATGAGAAAATCAACAACCTATGTAAGAATCAGGAGGAAAGGAAGAGTAATATAGATACAATAAAAATAATATGGAAGATTTTTAACAGTAAACTAGGAGAAACAAAGGACATAATTAGTGAATTAGAAGGCAGGGAAGCAGAACATACCCAATCTGAAATGCTATTGGGAAAAAAAAATCAAAAGAAAGGAGAGCTTGAGAGAGCTTTGGGACAACATGAAACAAAGCAACATACGTATAATAGGGGCACCAGAATGACAATAAGAGGAGCAAGGGTTAGGAACACTATTTGAAGAAATAATGACAGGAAAATTCCCTGACTTAGGGAAGAAAAAAGTCACACAAGCACAAAGAGTCCCAAATAAGATGAACCCAAAAATAGCCAGACCAAGACATGTCATAATTACCATGGCAAATATTAACAACAAAGAGAGAAATTTAAAGGCTGCAAGAGAGAGATATAAAGTTACCTACAAAGGATCTCCCATTGGATTATCAAATGATTTCTCAACAGAAACACATCAGGCTAGAAAGGAATGGAAGGAAGTATACAAAGTTATGCAAAGCAAGGGACTGAATCCAAGAATACTCTATCCACTGAGGCTATCATTCAAAATTGAAGGGGAAATCAGAAGACAACAAACAAACAAACAAACAAAAAACTTAAGGGAGTTTATCACTACCAAGGCAGCAATGCAAGAAATGCTCAAAAAGACTGTTGTAAAAAGAATGAAAAAAAAGGAAAGAACACAGGCACAAAAAATAAAAATGGCTACAAATAAATACCTATAAATAATAATGTTAAACATAAATGGTCTAAATGCTTCAATCAAAAGACATAGAGTGGCTAAATGGATAAGAAAACATGACCCATTTACATGCTGTCTACAAGAAACCCACCTCAGAACCAGACTCATACAGACTGAAAGTGAAGGAATGAAAAAATATCTTTCAGGCAAATGGAAATGAAAAGAAAAAAGTTGGAGTAACAATACATATATCTGACAAAATATACCTCAGAGTAAAGGCCATAACAAGAGATAAGGAAGGCCACTTCATACAACTAAAGGGATCAATAAAACATAAGGATATAACTCTGGTAAACATATATGCACCCAATCAAGAGCACCCAAACACATAAGAAACTTCTGGAAGAAATCAAGACAGAGGTTGACAGCAATACAATTATAGTAGGGGACTTTAACACCCCACTGACATCACTGGATAAATCTTCTAGACAAAAAATCAGCAAAGAAACAGCAATCCTAAACGACTCACTAGATCAGATGGACTTAATTGAAATTTAGAAAAGTTTACCCCAATGTTACAGAATATACATGCTTCTCAAGTGCACATGGGATACATTCAAAGATAGACCACATATTGGGTCACAGGCAGACTCTACAAATTAAAGAAGATTGAAATCATATCAAGTGTCTTCCAGACCACAAAGCATAATATTAGAACTCAACTACAATAAAAACAATCAAAAAAATTCAAACACTTGGATGATGAATAGCATGCTATTAAACAATGATTTGGTTACCAAGGAGATCAAAAAATAAATTTAAAATATCCTGAAAAGGAATTACAATGAAAACACAACAATCTAAAACCTATGGAACATGGTGAAAGCAGTCCTTAGAAGGAAGTTCATTGCTTTACAGGCCTACCTAAAAAAATAAAAAACAAGAAAAACTAGAAATAAAATTTCTGAGTCTGCAACTTAAAGAATTAGAAAGAGAGCAACAAGAAAAGCCCAGAGTGAGGAAAAGGAAGGAGATAATGAAGATCAGAGCAGAAATAAATGAAACAGAGACAAAAAAAAAAAAAAAAGATCAATGAAACCAAGAGCTGGTTCTTTGAAAGGATAAGCAAGATTGATGAACCTTTAGAAAGGTTTACCAAGAAGCAAAGTGAGATAACCCAAATAAACAAAATCAGAAATGAAAGAGGTGAAATAAAACAGATCCCACAGAACTACAAAATATTGTAAAAACAAAAAAAAAAAATACTAGGAACAACTCTACTCCAACAAACTAAACAACCTAGAGCAGTGGTCGGCAAAATCATAAGTCAACAGAGCAGCAAATCGTGGCTCACAAGTCGCAGTTTGCCAACCACTGACCTAGAGGAAATGGACATATTCCTAGAAAAATACAACCTTCCAAAACTCAATAATGAAGAATCAAAAAATCTCAACAGGCCAATAACTAAGGAGGAAATTGGAGCAGTCATCAAAAAGCTCCCAACAAACAAAAGCCCAGGGCCAGAAAGTTTCACAGGTGAGTTTTACCAAAAATTCAAAGAAGAACTAAAACCTATCCTCCTCAGACTATTCCAAAAAACTCAAGAGGAAAGCACACTTCCAAGCTCTTTCCATGAAACCAGCATTACACTAATCCCACAGCCAGATAAAGACATTACAAGGAAAGAGAATTACAGGCCAATATTCCTCATGGACATAGATGTCAAAATCTTCAACAAAATTCTAGCAAATCAGATCCAGCATTACATTAGAAATATCATACACCATGACCAAGTAGTATTTATTCTGAGGATGCTGGTCCAATATCCACAAATCAATAAAAATGATAAATCACATAAACAAATTGAGAGACAAAAATCACAAAATTATATCAATTGTTGCAGAGAAGGCATTTGACAAAATCCACCACTTTTTCCTGATAAAAACTCTCAGCAGTGTGGCAATAGAGGGGTCATACCTCAACATAATAAATGCCTTACCTGACAAACATACAGCCAACATCATACTCAATGGGCAAAAAATAAAACCATTGCCCCTAAGAACAAGAACAAGACAGGGATGCCCACTTTCACCACACCTGTTCGACATAGTACTGGAAATGCTAGCCATAGTGATCTGACAAGAAGAAGAAATAAAAGACATCCAAATTGGAAAAGAAGTAAAATTATCATTATTTACAAATTACATGATATTGTACAAAGAAAACCCTGAAAACTTCATCGAAAAACTACTAGACTTAATAAACGAATTCAGCAATGTAGCAGGAAACAAAATTAACTCCCAGAAATCTGTGGCTTTTTAATACACCAATAAGGAACTCAAAGAAAGAGAAACAAACAAACAAAAAATCCCATTTGCCATTGCACAAAAAAAATTAAGATATCTAGGAATAAATTTAACAAAGGGAGGTAAAGGACCTATACTCAGAAAATTACAGGACACCAAAAAAAGAGATATAGGAAGACATAAACAAATGGAAGAATATACTGTGTTCATGGATTGTTATAATTAACATCATTAAACTGTCCATACTACCCAAACCAATCTATAGATTCAATGCAATCCCTTTAAAATACCAAAGGCGTACTTCAAATACTTAGAGAAAACTCTCCAAAAATTCATCTGGAATAAAAAAAGACCCCAAATAGCTGCAGCAATCTTGAGAAAGAAGAACAATGTAGGAGGGATCACAATAGCAGATATCAAGCTATATTATATGGCCACTGTACTCAAAACTGCCTGGTACTGGCACAAGAACAGACATGTAGACAAATGGAACAGTACAGAGAGCCCAGGGATTGACCCAAGCTATTGTGCCCAATTAATATTTGCCAAAGGAGGCAAGAGCATACAATGGAGTCAAGGCAGTCTCTTCAATAAATGGTGTTGGGAAAATTGGACAGATACATGCAAAAAAAAAAAAATGAAATTAGACCACCAACTGACACCATAAGCAAAAATAAAATAAAAATGGATAAAGGACTTAAACATAAGATGTGAAACAATAAAAATCCTAGAAGAATCCATAGGCAGCAAAATAGCAGACATTTGTCATAGCAATATCTTTACTGATACAGTTCCTAGGGCGATGAAAACTAAGGAGAAAATAAACAAATGGGACTACATCAAAATAAAAAGCTTCTGCACAGCAAAAGAAACCATCAACAAAACAACAAGGAAGCCCACTGCATGAGAGAATATATTTGCCAATGCTATCTCCGATAAGGGTTTAATCTCCAAAATTTACAGGGAACTTATACAACTTAACAAAAGGAAGATAAACAATCCAATTAAAAAAAAAATGGGCAAAGGACATAAATAAAAACATTTTGGAAGAGGACATACTGAATACAAAGAGACACATGAAAACATGCTCAAAGTCACTGATCACCTGAGAGATGCAAATCCAAATAACAATTAGGTGCCACCTTACACCTGTCAGAATGGCTATCATCAAGAAATCAACAAATGACAAATGCTGGTAAGAATTCAGAGAAAAGGAAACCCTCTTGCACCGTTGTTGGGAATGCAGACCGGTGCAACCACCAAAATTAAAAATTGAACTTCCAATTGACCTAGTAATCCCACTTCCAGGAATATATCCCAAGAAAACAGACACACCAATAAGAAAGGATATATGCACCTCTATGTCCATAGCAGCCCAATTTACAATACCTAAGATTTGGAAATAGCCTGAGTGCCCATCATCAGATGAGTGGATTAGAAAACTGTGGTACATCTACACATTGGAATACTATGCTGTTGTAAAACAGAAGGAATTCTTACCATTTACAATGGTTTGGATGGACCTGGAGAGCATTGTGCTAAGTGAAATAAGCCAAGTCAGTGAAAGGTAAATATCACATTATTTCACTCATATGTGGAATATAATGGACAACATAAACAGATGAATAAAAATAGAACCAGAGTCATAGAAGTATCAAACAGACTGTCCATCCTGTGAGGGAAGGTGAGGTGTGAGGGGGTAAGAGATCAACGAAAGGACTTGTATGCATGCATATGAGCATAACCAATGGACACACAGATGTGGGGGGTGGCATGTGCTGGGGAGTGAGGGTAGCCGGGAAGAGGTCAATAGGGGAAAAAAGAGACATGTTATACTTTACCTATAAAGAACTTAAATTTAAAAAGAAGGCAAAAGAACTAAAAAAAAAAAAAAAAAGCTGGACTTACTCTATATATCTCATAATTTAAATCTCCAAGTGATGGGCATTGTAGTAGTATAGGCACTTTGCCATTCAGTAGTGATAAAGTACAGAATACAACAAAGTCCTTTCCCCCAAAGATTTCAGAATTTATTGAGCTGCAAGGCCTTGGAATTTTATGGCTTTATTTTTTAACTAGTGTCCTGGTGTCCTGATTTATGCACATTGAAAAGAAATAAATTAGAAGAAATATTTTAATATCGCTATTCGCCCTTTCTGTATAATAGAAATGTTAATCAAATTCACGATAGACAATGACAGATGGAGACACACTCTTTCGATTGGTGCCAGGGAGAGCTTTATTTGTATCATGCATGCATTATTCAACTTAGCCTTTTATAGATATAGAATAAACTTGCTTAATTAGACCTGCTTTCTGATTTAGCTAAACTTTTTTGCAGCCCAGTGAAACACCTCAACTTCTCTTTCAGGTAATTGTCAGCACATAGCAGTAAATATCAACACGAAGCACATTATTACTGTAGGTCACACAGGGAGAACAAAGGGTAAAATATTTAACTGCAGCATTGTTTTGACTATATTCTGTGCAATGAGAAAACCTGAAGTCATTTTCAAGGCCCAACATTTCTTACTTCTTTTCAGTTGGGTCAAGTTTCTAAACTTTCTAAATCTCCATTTTCTGGCTAATGAAAAGAAAATAGGGTTCCATCAAGTCTCCTATCTACATACTCCAGGACTTCTGTGAGGATCAAATGAGATGAGGCAAAACACTTCATAGACATTTGGTTAAAATGTGAAATATGTTTCCACCCAGCCATAAAGCAAGTTGTGTTCCTGGGCTGAATAAACTGCAAGGAGGTTAGGCATCTCTAGGGAGAGGAAGCTGGGCATTGCTATGTGACGTCATTACCCATTGCCCACAGCCACCATTTCTGTCTGGGCTGGGCTGTGGGCCGCATTTTGCACCATAGGGTCATGGCAGTTTTGGCTGCGATTTGATGGGATGTTGCTCTGGGGTGGTGTCAGGGCCTGTGTCCCACTTGGGAAAAGCTGAGTGTTATGTTGTGGGCACCAGATCCATAGTGCCATTTCTCTGTGCACATCACAGCAGCTCCTACTTTGAGCATCTGCCCCCTGGTGGTCAGTGTGTGTCATAGCAACCAGGTGGACATAGCATATTAGCCTTTTATATATATAGATAGATTGAGAGTTTTACATCCTGAAGTCTTGTTTTGCCAAGATCAGGACATTTGAAATAAGACTACTTTTTACTCTAATTATTATTTCATTAAAACAAGGCAAAATTCAAAGAATAAATGATAGATATTCAAACTGAATCAATATAACTTTATGAAAATGCACTATAGTGATTTTATTTTTCTTATTTTGCCACAGAAAAGTGAAAAAATCATCAAGAACTTTATCCACTTGAGAGTCACTAAGTTTGCATATAGGAACAGTATGTAGTATCCTGTATTCTACTTTTTCAGTAGAGAGAATATGTCACATCACAGAGCAGACCAGGGAAGGGAAAGATATAGATCACACAGACACATATAAGCCTGCATATCCTCTACAAGCAAGAGATAAGTTAGGATAATATCCAATTTAAAAAATTATTGATTTTAGAGAGAAACCAAGATGGCGGCATAGTTAAACACCTAAACTGCTGCCTCACAGAACAATTTCAAAAGTACAACTAAAAGACAAAAAGTCTATCACCCAGAACCATGGGAAAGCTGGCTGAGTGGAAGTTGTACAACTAAAAGGAAAGAGGAAAAAAGCATTGAGACGTGCACAGGTGCTGAAAAGCTGAGGTACGGAGGCGCGTGAATCGGGCTGGCAGCGGGTGTCTGTGGGCACTGCTTCTTTCAACCTGAAGGGAGACAAGCTCCTGATTACTCTGAACTCCAGTTTCCGGGGAGATGCTGGGGACCCAAACTCCTACGGGGACAAGCTGGACTGTCTGCCATCGGGTCAGAAAGTGACTTTCTTGCATAGGTGCACCCAGCAATCATTGTTTACTGCACTGGGGCATGGGACGTGGGGACTTGGAATGGCAGAAACGCAGAGACAGCTGACTGGCAGCCATAGCTGTTTGCCATGCCCTAGCCTAGTGATTCCCTGAGACCCCACCCCGCACAATCTACAAACCCACGCAAGCTCCATGCAGCGGCTTTTGCATGTAAATGGCCTGCCCTATCGCAGCTTAACCAAACAAACTGCAGCTCTGGTCAGACAGCTCCAAAACCTCCAAACCCCAAGCAAAGAAGAGAAAACTGTAGTTTTTGCTGTTCCTCCTGCTGGGTGGCCTCAGACAGTAGATGACCAGCATCCCATTGAAGATCCAGAAGCCAGTGTATCTAGTGGTCAGTGTGAGATGACACCAGATTTCAACTACTCACATCCATAAGTGACACATTCAAGAGGCAGACTCAGTGAGCACCAAAGCCACACTGAAGCAAGTCCTGCCCCCTAAGCGTGTCTCCAGTGCAGCAGTTCTTCCATTATAGACAGAGTGAGTCCTCACAGCCAATTGGCCTGGAGATCAATTCCTCCAAGTGACACCAACAACAATCAAGACTGAACTATAACAAGGCTGTACACACATTCCACAAAGGGGTGCACCAAGAAGGTCCACCTCAGGTACCTGGGAAGCCGACCCACAGGCCCATATAACACCTAGCACACAAAGCCACCCTATCAACTCAGGGAAGCAACGAAAATGCGGAGACAAAGAAACAGATCATAAACGAAAGAAATGGAGGAAAACAAATGACTGGATGTAGAGTTCAAAACCATGGTTATAAGGTTTTTTTAAGAATTTCCTAGAAAAGGCCAATAAATTCAGTGAGACCTTTGAGGATATGAAAAAGGACCAACTAGAAATTAAACATACACTGACTGAACTATTATACAGAGACCCAATAGCAGACTAGAGGAATGCAAGAATCAAGTCAAAGATTTGAAATACAAAGAAGCAAAAAACACTCAACCGAAAAAGCAAAAAGAATCCAAAAATTTGAAGATAGTGTAAGAAGCCTCTGGGACAACTTAAAGTGTACCAACATCAGAATTATGGGGGTGCCAGAAGAAGAGAGAGAACAAGATACTGAAAACTTATTTGAAGAAATAATGACCGAAAACTTCCCCCACCTGGTGAAATAAATAGACTTACAAGTCCAGGAAGCACACAGAACTGCAAGCAAAAGAAATCCAAAGAGGACCACACCAAGACACATCATAATTAAAATGCCAAGAGCAAAAGACAAAGAGAGAATATTAAAAGCATCAAGAGAAAAACAGTTAATTACTTACAAGGGAGCACCCATACAATTGTCAGCTGATTTCTCAACAGAAACTATGCAGGCCAGATGGGAGTGGCAAGAAATAGTCAAAGTGATGAATAGCAAGAACCTACAACCAAGATTACTCTACCCAGCAAACTTATCATTCAGAATTGAAGGTCAGATAAAGAGCTTCACAGACAAGAATAAGCTAAAGGAGTTTATCACCACCAAACCAGTATTATATGAAATGCTGAAAGGTATTCTTTAAGAAGAGGAAGAAGAAGAAAAAAGTAAAGATAAAAATTATGAACAACAAATACATATCTATCAACAAGTGAACCTAAAAATCAAGCGAATTAAAAAAACTGAGGAACAAAACAAACTGGTGAATATAACAGAATCAGGGGCATAGAAAGGGAGTGGATTGATAATTCTCAGGGGGAAAGGAGTGTGGGGGGTGCAGGAAGAGACTGGACAAAAATCGTACACCTATGGATGAGGACAGTGGGAGGGAGGTAAGGGCAGAGGGTTGGGTGGGAACTGGGTGCAGAGGAGCTATGGGGGGGAAAAGGAGAAACTATTATAATAATCTGAACAATAAAGATTTCTTAAATTTTAAAAAATAAAAAAAATATTGATTTTAGAGAGAGAGGAAGGTAGAGGCATAGAGAGATAGAAACATTGATGAGAGAGAAACATCTATTGACTGCCTAATGCATGGCCCCCGTTGAGATCCACCCTGTTACCCGGACAAGTGATCTGTTTGGAAATCCATCCAGTGACCTTTTTGTTCATATGTCCACACTCAATCACTGAGCCACACCAGCTGGGCAGGATAATATCTAATTTTAAAAGGCAACATGCTTGGAGGGGGAAAATGGCAGCTGTATAGGTCCAGGCTGGTAATACAACTAATTTGGAGAACATCCACTCAGAATTAATGGATTAGACACAGCTGAGAAGACAGTTAACAATAAGGAAGGGCAGAGTACATCTGGAGACTGGAAGGAATGGGGACATGGGCTTGATAGGGGCAGATGGCCAACAGGCCAAGAAGGTAAGGAGTAAGCTGCATTGAAGCAAAGCTGTGTCCCTTGGCAACAGGTGTAACATCCAACTCCTCAAAGAAAAAGCCACAGGGCTGCTGGCTTCCAGGGAATCTGGACCCAAGACCACAGCCACTAAAGGCTGCACTGCGAAAGGCTGCCTGAGCAGCATATTGCTGGGGGAGAGAAACCCACAGTTTCATTGTTTTTTTGTCCTTGCTTTATACTCTAAACCCAGAACACAGGACTTTTCCATTGCAAACACTCACCAAAGGCTTTAGTGCAGGGAGAGAGGCACAGACTTGAGGTGAATGAGGAGAAGCAGGGCAGGGAGATGTGGCCAGGAGTCCTGCATTGGGGCATTCTTAAGCTTCCAAACTTACAAGGCTATTTATTCCTGGAAGAGCTAGACTCTCCCAGTGGCCTCAAGACAGATATTACAGACTGCTACATGCTGCATTTTGAGATTTACAGAGGAAAGAAAGGCAGAAGCCAAGGTTATGAATCTGAATAGTCCCAAGAAGCCCTCAGTAACTGGATTGGAACAGGGGCCAGTCCACCTTGCTACTCTGGAAACTAGTCTGATAAAAACTCCAAGTTGCCAGTCAACCCCATACAAGGACCTCTGACCAACCAAGGCCAGAGTAATATTTTGGGCAGCTAGTGGAGGAGTAGTACTGGGTCAGGGAAAAACACCCATCTGATTCTCTGAAAGTGAAACAGCACCAACAGTACCTAAAGCCCTGTCAGAAACAGAAACTTGAGTGATTAAAACTGACAGCTGGCAGACAGGCAAAGAGGGAAGACTGGCCCTGCCTGCTTTCAGCCAAGACCTATGGAGACAGACACAAGAAGAAAACATGTGGAAAGCTTGGAGCTTCAAACAGGGTGCTAAAAAACAAAAGACAGTGCCTGACAGTAGCCAGAACCTAAGTACCTAACAAGAAGCCTGGAATTAGTAGACAGAATAGAAGAGTAGGCTCTTAAACAGGCTCTCATGGGGCATTAAAATTCGGCTGAAGTGAAAAATATTCACATTTTTATTTTTATTATTTTAAAATTTGTATTATTTTTTCTTATTTTTTATTGTTTACTTTTTTGCACCCTTTTCTTCCCCACTTCTTTTTTCCCTCCATTTTTCTTCTCCTTTCCACTTTTAAGTTTTTCTTTTTCCTTTATTTTTTACCCTTTTAAAATATGTATCTTCTTTATCTGCTTTATTGATGTGTTATTATTCTAGTCTCTGTTGTTCATTCATATATCTAATTTCCTCTTATCTGTTCCTATTCCATTTCCCCTTCTCTTTTCTTTTTCTTTACTACTCAATTTTTTTTCTCTCTTCTTTTGCTCTTTTCTTTGCCTAAATTTTTAATGTGCTTCACTTCCTAAATGTAGGCCTATCTGCTCTCCTCTCTATTCTCCTTTAAATTTTTTTCTTCTCTTTTTTTTTTCTTGTCTTCTCGTTTCTTTTCTTCCACCTCTATTCTAAAGTGTGGTCCTTCCCTTATCCATCCAAATTCTTAACCTTTTTTTCTCTATTTAAGCTCTGCATTTACAGATTCTGCCCTCCCCCTTTTTTCCAGGTGTTTTCTGTTTGTGCTTTTTGGTTTATTTGTTTGTTTTGTTGTGTCTTTACCCTAAGGCCTTCCTGTTTTTTTCCTTTTTCTTCCCACTATCATTCTTGCTCTCTTTTATTTTTCCTAACTCTCTTTTCTCTGGTGATTACTTTTAATAAGGTTATAAGTGTCTTGTGTACATTTGTGTTCTGTTCCTTCTGTATTGTGTCTTGTTGTGTTGTATTTTGTGCTGTTAAGTCAGTGCCTCCACAATGGTTGACATGACATGGGAGAGAGCAAGCCAAATAATCTGACACCCTGAGATGAGACTCCAACCATGAACTCGACGGACATTTAAGATCCAAATACATTGAGTAGAAGGCCTCACTAGAACGCCAAAATGGGGAGACCTGAGAGACTGCACCACTCGGTCCCACAAAACATTTACTACATAAGACCAATTTTAAAAATCTGGTTGGCAGAGCAGTATAATCTTATACATAGGAACAATTATAAAGAAACAAAAAATGGGAAAACAAAAAAACAACCCCCAAATGAAAGAAAAGAAAGAATCACCAGAAAAGGAACTAAATGAAATGGAGGCAAGACATTTGTTAGAGAAAGAATTCAGAGTAATGATTATAATAAGCATGATCAAATGTCTGTATCAGAAATTCACCAACATGTATAAGAATGAAGAGGAAATGAAGAATTACATAGCTGCAATAAAGAACACAATTGAAGCTTTCAACAGTAGACTAAGCAAAGCTGAGGACTGACTCTGTGAGTTAGAAAACAAGTTAGAAAAAAAAAAAAACACACCCAAGCAGAGCAGCAACTGGAAAAAAATTAAAAACAGAGGAGAGTCTAAGGGAGCTCTGAGACAAAATGAATCGAAACAACATCTGCATAATAGATGTGCCAGAAGGAGAGTAAGGAATAGAAAAAATTTTGAAGAAATAATGACAAAAAATTGCCTGACTTGGAGATGAAAAAGTCACAAAAGTCCAAGAATCACACAGAGTCCAAAACAAGATGAAACCAAAAAGACCGACACCAAGACACATTGTACTCTAATAGGCAAACATCAATGACAAAGTAAGAATATTAAAGTCTACCAGAGATAGATAGAAAGTTATCTATAAGGGATATCCCATTAGACTATCAACTGACTTCTGAACAGAAACATGTCAGGGCAGAAGGGAATGGAATGAAGTATACAAGGTGATTCAAAGCATGGGACTGAATCCAAGAATACCATACCCAGCAAGACTATCATTCAAAATTGAAGTTGAAATCAGGAGCTTCACAGACACAAAAGTCTAAGGGACTTTATTACCATCAAGTCAGCAATGAAAGAAATGTTATAGGACTGCTGTAAAAAAAGAAAGAAAGAAATATAAAGAGAAAAAGGAATACAGTCATAAAGAATGAAAATAGCAACAAACAAGTACCTATCGATAATAACCTTTAACATAAATGGATTAAATGCTCCAATCAAAAGACAAATGATACCTGAATGGATAAGGAAACATGACCTATATAAATGCTGTGGACAAGAGATCCTTCCTAGAACAAATGACTCACACAGACTGAAAGTGTAGGGTCGGAAAAAAAATGTTTCAAACAAATGGAAATAAAAAAAATAGCTTAGGTAGCAATACTTATATCTAATAAAATAGACCTCAAAGTGAAGGCCACAGCAAGAGATGAAGAAATCAACTTCATAATACTACATGGACTGGTAAAACAAGAAGCTAAAACTCTGGTAAACATATATGCATCCAATACAGGAGCATCTAAATATATAGGGGAAAAAACTGGAAGATATCAAGGGAGAGATTGACAGCAATACAATCATAGTAGGGGACTTTAGTACCTCACTGACATCACTGGATAAATCTAGACAAAAAATCAACAAGGAAACAGCAATCTTAAATGATACCCTAGAACAGATGTAACTAACTGACATCTTCAGAACATTCCACCCCAAAGCTACAGAATACACATTCTTCTCAAGTGCACACAGCACCTTTTCAAAGATAGACCACATGTGGACACAAGCTATGTATCTACAAATTCAAGAAGACAGAAATCAGATAAAGTCTCTGCTCCAACCACAATGGCATGAAATTAGGAATCAGCTAAAATAAAAATGCTCAAAAACAACCAAATACATTTAAGTTAAATAGCATGCTATTAAACAATGAATGGGTTACCAAAGAAGAAAAATTATCCTGGAAACAATTGAAAATGAACTCATAACAATCCAAAACCCATGGACACAATAAAAGCAGTCCTGAGAGGGAAGTGCAGAATACTAGAGGCCTACCTAAAAAAACAATAATAAATAAATAAATAAATAAATAGAAAAACTGGTATTATGTTATCTAACACCACAACTTATAAAACTAAAAAAAGAACAACAAGAAAAATCCAGAACAAATAGAATGAAGGAAATAATAAAGGATAGAGCAGAAATGTATTACATAGAGTTAAAGAAAAATTACAAAAGATCAATAAGAACAAGTGCTGGTTCTTTGAAAATATAAAAATATTGATGGCCCTCTAGCCAGGCTCACCAAGAAACAAAAAAAAATAAGACCCAAATAAACAAAATCTGAAATGAGAGAGTTGAAGTACTAACTGAACAGAGAGGACTACAAGAGATTGTAATACTATCAACAACTTTATTCCAACAAATTGGACAACCTAGACAAAATGGACATATTCCTTGAAAAATACAAGCTTCCAAAACTCAATCAGGAAGAATAAAAAAACCTAAATAGGCATATAAGCAATAATGAAATCAAAGCAGAAATAAAAATAAATAAATAAAAACTCCCAGGAAACAAAGTGTTGGTCCAGATGGATTCACAGGGGAGTTTTATGAAATATTCAAAGAAGAATTAACACCTATACACCTCAAACATTTCCAAAAATTTCAAGAGCAAGGAACACTTCTGAACAGTTTCTAGGAGGCCAGCATCACCCTAATTGCAAAATCAGATAAAGAAACAATAAAGAAAGAGAACTAAAGGCCAATATCCCTGATGAACATAGACACTAAAAGTCCTCAAAAAATTTTTAACAAACCGGATCCAGCAATACATTAAAAAGATCATACATCATGACCAAATGGGATTTATTCTGTGGATGCTAGGCTGGTAAAACATTTGCAAATTAGTAAATGTCATAGACCACATCAACAGATTGAAAGACAAAAATCACATGATCATATCAATCCATGAAGTAAAAGTATTTGACAAAAATCCAACAACCTTTCCTGATAAAAATTCTCAGCAAAGTGGAGATAGTGGGAACATACCTCAACATAATAAAAGCCACAAATGTCAAACCTACAACCAACATCATACTCAATGGGCAAAACTAACACCATTTACCCTAAGAGCAGGAACAAGACAGGGATTCCCACTTTCACCACTCCTGTTCAACATAGTACTGGAAGTGCTAGCCAAAGCTATCAGACAAGAATAAATAAAAGGCATCCCAATTGGGAAAGAAGAAGTAAAGCTCTCATTATTTGCAAATGACATGATACTGTGCATAAAACTCTAAAGACTCCATCAAAAAACTACTAGATTTAATAAATTAATTTGGAAATGTAGCAGGAAACAAAATTAACACCCAAAAATCAATAGAATTTTTAAACTCTCAGAAAGAGACACTAAAAAGACAATCCTATTTACCATTGCAACAAAAAAATTAAGGTACTTAGGAATAAACTTAACCAAGGAGATAAAAGACCTGTACTCAGAAAACTACAGGTTGTTGAAAAAAGAGATAGAGGAAAACATTAACAAGTGGAAGAATATACCATGTTTATGGATTGATAGAATCAACATCATTAAAATGTCCACACTACCCAAAGCAATCTATAGATTCAATGCAATCCTTATTAAAATACCAACAATATATTCCACAGACCTAGAACAAACACTCCTAAAATTTATATGGAACCAAAAACTACTCTGAATAACTGCAGCAATCATGAGAAAGAAGAAAAAAGTTGGAGGAGTCACAATACCAGATATCAAGTTACACTACAAAGCCACTGTACTCAAAACAGCCTGGTACTGGCACAAGAGCAGGCACATAAATCAATGGAACAGAAAACAGAAATTGACCCAAGCCATTACACTCAATGAATATTTGACAAAGGAGGCAAGAGCATACTTTGGAGCAGAGACACTCTCTCCAATAAATGGTGTTGGGAAAATTGTATGGATACATGCAAAAAAATGAAACTAGACCACCGACTTATACCATACACAAGAATAAACTCAAAATGGGTAAAACACTTAAATGTAAGATGGGAAACCATAAAAGTCCTAGAAGAAACCAAAATCTCAGACATCTCTCCTAGCAATATGTTCACCAATACATCTCCTAGGACAATAGAAATTAAGGAGAAAATAAACAAATGGGACTACATGAAAATCAAAAGCTTCTTCCTGGCAAAAGAAATCATTATAAAAATAACAAGAGATCCCACTGCGTAGGAGAACATATTTGCCAATGGTACATTTGTTAAGGAGTTAATCTCCAAAATATATAGCTAACTCATACAACTTAACAAAAAGAAGACAAATCCGATTTGAAAAATGGGCAAAGGACCTAAATAGATACTTCTCCAAAGCAGACATACAGAAAGATAAGAGACTTATGAAAAAATGCTCAGTCACTAATCATCTGAAATTTGCAAATCAAAATGACAATGAGATATTACCTCACACCTGTCAGAATGGCTATCATCAACAAATCAACCAAGGACAACTGTTGGCGAGGTTGTGGAGAAAAGGGAACTCTAATACACTGCTGGTGGGAATGCAGACTTGTGCAGCCACTGTGGAAAACAGTGTGGCGTTTTCCCAAGAAATTAAAAATGGAACTCCAATTTGAACCAATCACCCCACTTCTAGGAATATATCCTAAGAAACCTGAAACACTCATCAGAAAGAATATATGCACCCCTGTGTTCATAGCAGCACAATTTGCAATAGCTAAGACTTGGAAACAGCCTAAGTGTCCATCAGCAGATGAGTGGATTAAAAAACTGTGGTACATTTACACAACGGTATACTACACAGCAATAAAAAAGAAAGAACTCTTACCATTTGCAACAGCATGGATGGACCTGGAGAGTATTATGCTGAACAAAATAAGCCAATCAGAGAAAGGTAAGTATCACATGATCTCACTCATATGTGGAATCTTATAAACCAAATAAACTGATGATTCAAAATAGACCCAGAGTCATAGAAGCACGAACAGACTGTTGAACCTCGGAGGGAAGGCAGAGGAGGGTGGGTGGGAAGAGATCAACCAATGAACTTGTATGCATATATGCATAACTAGTAGATGCAGTGAATGGATGGTGAGGGTCTGGGGGAGCGGAGGATGGGAGTGGGCTAGAAGACATACTTTCAACAATAAAGATTTTAAAAAAAACTTGTTTAACACCCTGCAAACAAACAAAAGAAATAAATGATGGGAAACCAACCACCAAGTCAACTCAATATAATTAACCTTCCAAATGATCACATAAAATTAATTTTAACAGATTATCAGAATACCTATTTTACAAGGTTAATACATTTTAAAATTTCAATACAAATTTGTCCAAAATTTTAAAATAATAAATGACTAATGAGGGAGGACCCACCCAACAAAATTTAAAATATACTTCGAAGCTTCAGTACATTCAAATTTGTATATTTAGGATGCCTATTGGTACAAGATGAACAAATTCATTTATGTGATTGAATAAAGTTCCAAAATATATAAATGGGAAAAATATATTAAAAATATGGCATTTCACATTGTTGTGTCTTTGAAAAACACATTTGGCATTATTAGTTACCCATCTGAATAAAAGCAATGAAATCATTTTGTTATGCCATTTACAAAACTAAATTATAGGTGAATTAAAGATACAAGTGTAAAAAAATACAATATTTGCAAAACAATTAGGAGAATATTTGTATTACCATGTGGTGGGGTAGACTTTCAGGAGCAATAAAGGAAATATTCAGGAAAAAATTAAGACATTTATTTACACAGAAATTTAAATGTTCAACCTTGGAAAATATACTATAACTAAAGTCTAGGAACAGATAAGACTGGGAGAAAATATTTGTAATATATACAGCAATAACAAATAAATTGATGGTAAGTACAAAAAAACCACACATATTTGTATTTACACGTAATGTAAATATCTGTGTTTTCTGGTGGTCTTAGGCTCTACAGCAGTGGTTCTCAACTTGTGGGTCGCTACCCACAGGTTGAGAACCGCTAGCAGGGTCACCTAAGACCATCGGAAAACACAGATATTTACATTATGATTGGTTAACAGTAGCAAAATTACATTTATGAAGTAGCAACAGAAATAATTTTATGGTTGGGGGTCACCACATCATGAGGAACTGTATTAAAGGGTTGTGGCATTAGAAAGGTTGAGAACCACTGCCTTAGAAGAAGTTTTAGCAGTATCTATTAAAATTGAAATACACACACACACACATATCCTTTAACCATATTATCTCAGCTTGGTGAATCTATCAAATAATATAAAACTCAGATATATAAAGCAATATGTTCAAGAATGTTTATAAGTGACAATAATAAATCAGTAAACCACATTGTCAATTAATAGGAGACTGGTTGAATAAGGTAAAGTACACTCATGTTGTGAAATGCTAAGCAACTATAAAAAAAGAAACGAATTTATTCATTATTCACTCAAGAAACATTTAACATATACAAAGTTCATGTTCTGTTTTAAGTGTTGAAATTAAAGCAAGTTCTAAATGAAAGTATATGTATTGTGGCTCAAATACTATTGATGATGGAAAGTGAATCAGTAAACAAATAAATAATTTCAATTAATTACATACTAAAAACGAAACAGGGGATATGATAGAAAAGGATAGATAAGGAGATAAACTGAGATCAGAAGAAGCTGGGAAATATAAGTAATGGAAATGATACAGGTAGAGCAAAAGTACATTTACAGTTGTTTGTGTGGAAAATAATCCAATAAGTAATAAATAATAATTCAAGAATAAACTCTTGTTTTGTTGTACTGTAAACCTAATTTTGTCCCACCCTGTATTTTAAGCATAATGAACATCTTCCTTATAACTCTATCAATGAATCCAGAGGGATGTCCAGATTATATTGAACAGGAAAGAATACAGAAAAATATGGTATAGTGTGATCTTATTTTTGTTAAAATAATTAGTAAAGTCAATCTCCAGGTGTGTATGCATATGTCTTTTTTTTTTAAGTGGATATAGAAGTCTATATTATGTTAACACCAGTTAATGGGAAATTAATTAGAAGAAATATTTTAATATCACTATTCACCCTTTCTCTATAATAGAAGTGTCAACCAAATTCATGATCCACAATGACAGATCAAAACACATGTATACGATTGGTGCCAGTGAGAGCTTTATATGTATCAAACATTCGTGAGTCAACTTAGCCTTTTATAGATATAGAATAAACTTGCTTAATTAGACCTACTTTCTGATTTAGCTAAACTTTTTGCAACCCAATGAAGCACCCCAACTTCTCTTTCAGGTAATTGTCAGCAACATAGCAGTAAATATCAACATGAAGCACATTATTATTGTAGATCACACAGGGAGAACAAAGGGTAAAATATTTAACTGCAGCAGTGCTTGACTATATTCTGCACAGTGAGAAAAACTGAAGTAATTTTCAAGGTCCACCATTTCTTACTTCCTTTCAGTCAGGTCAAGTTTCTAAGCTTTCTAAATCTCTGTTTTCTGGCTAATGAAAAGAAAATAAGATTCCACCGAGTTTCCTATCTACCTACTACAGGACTTCTGTGAAGATTAGAAGAGATGGGACATGGGAAAACACTTCATTTGGTTACAGTATAAAGTGTTTCCCTGTGTTCCTGGGCTGCAGAATCTCTAAGGAGGCTAGCTTCTATGGAAAAAGTGTGCATTGCAAGGTGATGTCATTACCCAGACAGACACTTAACATATTAGCCTTTTATATATATATAGATTACTGTCATCTGAGTCTTAATGTGATACCTGTTCCCCAGCCTTTTTCACCATGTGGAAAAAGAATAGGATATGTCATTGCATTTAATGTAGGAAACAGGATACTGATTTATTTCATTTTAGTGGCATTTAGATTATTTGGATCTAGTTTACAATGAATGAGCAAGTCCCTTTCAAAAGGAGGTTCTTCATCTTCATTTCTGAATATGACAGCACATTTGGTTACACGAGGAGAATTATATCTACCTGGGTCACTGTTACCATCATATTTAATTGGCATTGATACTTCCGTGGGAGCAATATCTTTCACTGCTGCTTCAGATTGGGCTTCCTTTTCTACCTCATATAGCATTTTGTATGATTTTGTTAATTCATTTATTTCATGCATTAGGTTGTTGATGTTGATCCTGAGTCTTTCTGATCAGCCTTGGTTTTCTGGCATTGCTAATCTTTTACTCGTCATTTTGACAGTGTCTAAAATGTAGAGTTGAGCAAACTCCAGAGAAATACCATCTGAAGGATGTAAAGTTCCAGTATGGTGATAAACTTGACTGTGTATTCTAAAACTGTATGGCCCATATCCTGACGGTGATGCATTATTTGCACACATTGAAGCAAAAGCAAAAGAATTATTTATGGAACAAATATTTTCCATGCAATTTTTACTGTCAGAATCTGCATTTACCATTACGTTTTAAAAATATGCCAGGTATTCTGAAAATTTATATCATTTGGACAAACTTTACCTTTGCTGGAACATCAAGTAAATTTTCCATCAGATGGGTTTTCGTGGGAGAAACTTAGTGATAGGCAAAATTGACATGTAACAGTTATTCCACCACAACTATGTTCAATAATTGCATCCTCATTTAATTTATTTTTGCTGTGAAGGCAGTTCCTACCAGTATTGGTAGTATTTGTCGATGACAGTTTTTCAGACATATTCTGTCGATAATGCCGATTTCTTTCAGCTGCAGAGGTACATTGTGCCAATAGTTGGTCTTCAGACATAGTCTATTCACAACACTGGCTTCTTTCAGCCTCAGAGGTATGCTGTGCCAATAGTTGGTCTTCAGACATATTCTGCTGATGACACCAGCTTCTTTCAGAAGTAGAGATACAATTGGGACTGGCCAGTCAAGAAGGGGCTGCAGGAGATTGACCTGCCTGGAAGAGACCGCAGGAGGGCTTCAGGGCATGTTTGGCCCTGTCTTGCTCTAGCAGCCCCAGCTCGTGTCCCCAACCTCACAGCCCCAGCTTGAGCCCCCAGCCTTGCAGTCCCCCAGTCCTTCCTGGCACCCCACCTTGGCCTGGCACTGCCTGCTCACCTGTTCCACCATGCTTCCATGGTCCCGCTCTCATTAGGACCCATTGGGACCAGCAACGCCTCCACTGCTGCACGCTGCCAGCATCACATCATCAATGCCCACCCTGTTCTGCACCTCCCTCTGGTCATTAGTGCATGTCATAGCAAGCAATTGAACTCCTGGTCTCCTGGTCAAACTCCTGAGGGGACAATTTACATATTAGGTTTTATATATAGAGATGTGGATTATTTCAACTTTGAGATTTTTTTTTTTTTTGGCAAAGAAAAAATACTCATTTCTTTATTTCCTCCCCATCATTCTAACAGTTGTTTACAGAACAATTGTAAATTGATCAAGCAGCCTGCTTCTACTGAATTCCAATAAATTATTTCTAATTAATTACCTATGACTTCACTAGGTCCAAACCCTGCTCACTGCTGTGTTAAATATGACATTTTTTTGCACCTCCACAGCACGTCTGTATAATAGTTTTGGCTATTGTTTTTTATGCTTTCTAATTTTCAAAAATTTTCTCAAAGTTTCTATCCACATCGCCCCCCTCCCCCCTCCTCCTCCCCTCCCCCGTCTTCCTCCCCCTCCCGCCTCCCCACCCCCCCCCACACACACACCAAGTATCTTATATCTGTTTCTGAAGAACTTCAATGTCTTGGTCAGTTTAGGCTGCTATGACCAAATACCATCAAACTGGTGACTTATAAACATCAAATATTTATTTCTCACAGTTCTGGAGGCTGGGAAGTACCAAATCAAGGTGCCAGCAGATTTAGTTAGAGCCCACTTCATAGATAGAAGGTCATCTTCATGATGCATCCTCAAATAATGGAAGTTCCAAACAAGCTCTCAGGGTCTCTTTTATCAGGGCACTAATTCCATTCATCAGGGCTTTCTCTCATGACCTGATTACTTCTCAAGAACTCTATCTTCTAACAGCAGCACATTGGGGATTCAGATTTTAACCTATGAATTTCTGGGGATATAAACATTCAGTCCTCTCCTGTTCTTTCCACCACCTTAGAATTTACAACCTTGCAGGAATTTTTTGGCTAAATATAAGTACTTGCAAAACTATATGTTTTTTGGAACACAACTCATTCCATTCCATAAATTCATAACATTCTATATACCCATTCTCTGAGCTTCAGCCTATTTTATTCTTTATTTTCCTCTCAGAACCATTGCTTTTGAACATTGGCAACCACAGTTGCTGAGAAGACACATCTATACCTAGTGTTGGTTCCTTCATTTTCACTTCAACTAGAACCACTTAGTTATTATCCATTTTATATTGATATCTGTTTATGTGGTTTATGACATTTTCTGATTTGAAAATATTGTACCAGCCTTGCATCTCCAGAATAAATCCCACTTGGTCATGATGTATGATCTTTTTAATATATTGCTGGATCCAGTTTGCTAAAATTTTGTTGAGGATTTTAGCATCTATGTTCATCAGGAATATTGTCCTGTGTAGTTCTCTTTCTTTGTCATGTATACCACTTAAAGCATTAGAAAGAGAACAAGAAGAAAAACCCAGAACAAGTTGAAGGAAGGAAATAGTAAAGATCAGAGTGGGAATAAATAGCATAGAGACAAAAAAATGAACAAAACAAAACAATAAAACAGTATGTACCATCAATAAAACCAGGAACTGGTTCTTCAAGAGGATAAACAAGAATGATGGACCCCTAGCCAGGCTCAACAGGAAACAAAAAGAAATGGAACTGGGGTTCAGTGCAGTCAGAACTGAGGCTCAGTGCATTCAAGAGCTTCCGACTCCCTTCCACTAGGGAAAGCCTGTGGCAACCTCTGCAGTCTTTGTGCACACTTGCGTGCGTGCCTCCACACCTCTGCCTTCCGGGGCTCCCTAGTTTATTCCCCCCATAAGAGCATGGGACCCCAGGGGCTCGCCTGGAACTGGGGTTCAGTGCAGTCAGAACTGGGGTTCAGTGCAGTCAGGACCTTCCATCTCCCTTCCGCTAGGGAAAGCCTGTGGCAACCTCTGCAGTCTTTGTGCATACTCGCATGCGTGCCTCCAGACCCCTGCCCACCTGGGCTTCCCTGGGTCTCCCCTGGGTCTCTGAGTCTCCAAGTGCCTTTCTCTCTACCTGACAGTCCAGACTTCCCCTGTATGAGCCTGGGTCCACAGGGTTTCACCCAGAACTGGGGTTCAGTGCAGTTGGGGGCTTCCTTCCCCCTCCTGCCAGAGAAAGTCAGCCAGGCTCTCAGCTGCCCTTCCTCTCTGCACACACAAAGACCCTTTGCTGTACCTCAACCCTTTGCCATTCCTCCAATTCTCCATGAATTTTTCTCCTTCTTCCTAGTTGTAGAATTTCCACAGCCAGCTTTCCTGTGGTTCTGGATGATGTCCGTTCTGTCTTTAGTTGTAGTTTTTAAATTGTTGTGTGAGGCAGCAGTTTAGGTGCTTACCTATGCTGCCATCTTGGATTCTCTCCTATTTTCTTTTATTGCAATCAAAGGCATTCTAATTGATACACCATGAAAGAGTGGCTATATTATTGGTGAAAACTGCACCAGGAGGTAGGCCAGTGGAGTCAGACCAAACCTTGGTTCAACCACCTTGGGACTTGAGTTCTGGCTAAAAAAGAAATCAGAACTAAGGCTCAAACTATAAGAGAGAGTTTATTTAGAAAGTCACAAAAGTAGAAGAAATGGATTCAAGAAATAAGTTACAGAGTCAAAAGAAGGTCCCTTGGAACTTAGGACAAAGAGAGAGTCAAGAAAAGCACTTGGGGAAAGGCATGGGCATGCTTCATAGAGGGAGCCACACTAGGTCTTCCATTTTGAGGGGTTTTATCTGCATGTCTCAAAGGAGAATCCCAATATAATATTCATCAGATTTACAGGTGGATCCTTTCAGGGTCCTGATCTTTACTGATTGGTCAGTGCCAGGGCAGGTGGGCATTAATCAATGCAGCTGATCCTGGTGTCATCCACGGAGTATCTTGCCTGGTTTTGCTGATTTTCTGGGCCTGGAGCTGAAACACAACTGAGGTCTAGATGTTATCCCTAGAGATTATTGCTAAAAAAGTCCCTTGGGAGTTTTTTGAAGCTATTATTTGGCTAAGAAGGTCTAATGCCCAATCAGGAACATGCCAGTTGGAGAAATATCACCAGAGGCTCGCCACATGACCAGCAATATGAAAGGTCAGGGGTTATAATTCCCATTACTAGTGATAGGAAAAATCTGGAGAGAGTCTGAACAGTATGACCAGTGATATGCTAGGTGACAAAAAGTTTACCCTGGGGACAGGATTCTTATTTATTTATACATTTATTTATTTATTTATTTGCCCAGTTTTGCACATTGCTAGGCAGAGGGGTGTTCTACCTTGGTGAACTTCTGTAATTGACACATATTCCTTGTTCTTCTCATGTCTTTCTAACTGCCATCCACAGTACTGTTTGTTTATTTGTTTGTTTCCAGGTCATGTTTCTTATTCATCTTTAAAATGCATTTGTTGACAGCTGCAAGCCCTGGAACACTGGTCCCCAATTGACGCAAACTCGTGGATTCAAAGGAGCTCTTCATCCCATCACAGAAAGGAGAGAGAGAACTGCATAACCAGACATCTGGAGAAGAGAGAACATGGGGAGACAAAGAAACAGCCTGCTTATGAAAGAAAAGCAGGCATCACCAGCAAAGGAAGTAAACAAAATAGAGGCAAGCAACCTGCCAGAGAAAGAATTCAGTGAAATGGTCAAAAGGTGGCTGAAAAGAATGGAAGACAAATTCAACAATATGAGTAAGAACCAAGAGGAAATGAAGAAGAACCAAGAAGAAATGAAAAATGACATTGCTGCTGTAAAGAACTCAATAGAAAGCATCAAGAGTAGACTAGGAAAAGCAGAAGAAATGAAAAATGACATTGCTGCTGTAAGGAACTCAATAGAAAGCATCAAGAGTAGACTAGAAGAAGCATCAAGAAGTAGACTAGAAAAAAAAAATTAAAAAGCAGGAAGAGAGCCTAAGGGAACTTTGGGACTACATGAAACAAAACAACATCCGCATATTAGGAGTTCCAGAAGGAAAGAAAACAGAGAAAGGAATAGAAAACCTGTTTGAAGAAATAATGACAGAAAACTTCCCTGATATAGGGAAGAAAAATCCCATCCGAATCGAAGAAGCTCACAGAGTCCCAAGAAAAATGAACCCCAAAAGACCAATACCAAGGCACATTATAATTAAATTGGCAAAAACCAATGACAAAGTAAGAATCTTAAAAGCAGCCAGAGAGAGACAGAAAGTTACATACAAAGGAACCCCCACCAGACTAGCAACTGATTTCTCAACAGAAACTCATCAGGCCAGAAGGCAATGGAATGAAATATACAAAGTCATGCAAAGGAAGGGTCTGAATCCAAGAATACTGTACCCAGCAAGGCTATCAATCAAAACTGAAGGTGAAAACAGGAGATTCACAGACAAAAAAGGACTAAGAGAATTTATTACCACCAAACCAGCGATGCAAGAAATGCTAAAGGGTCTACTGTAAAAAAAAAAAAAAAAGGAAGTGAAGAAGGAACACAGGGGTAAAGAATAAAAATGGCAACAAATAAGTACCTATCATAATAACTTTAAATGTAAATGGATTAAATGCCTCAATCAAAAGACATAGGGTAACTGACTGGATAAGAAAACATGACCCATATATCTGCTGTCTACAAGAAACCCACCTCAGAAAAAAAGACGCACACAGAGTGAGGGTGAAGGGATGGGAAAAGGTTTTCCAGGAAAATGGAAATGAAAAAAAAGCTGGGGTAGCAATACTTATATCTGACAAATTAGATCTCAAAGTGAAGGACATAACAAGAGATAAGGAAGGCCACTTCATAATACTAAAGGGAGCAATCCAACAAGAAGAAATTACTCTGGTGAACATATGTGCACCCAATACAGGAGCACCCAAATACATAAAAAAAAAAAAAAAACTCCTGGAGGATATCAAGGGAGAGATTAACAGCAATACAATCATAGTAGGAGACTTTTATATCCCACTATCACCACTGGACAAATCCTCGAAACAAAAAATCAGCAAAGAAACATCAATCCTAAATGACTCACTAGATCGGATGTAATTAATTGACATCATCAGGACATTTCACCCCAAAGCCACAGAATATACATTATTCTCAAGTGCACATGGGTCATTTTCAAAGATAGACCATATGCTGGGACATAGGCAAAGTCTCTTCACATTCAAGAAGATAAAAATCATATCAAGCATCTTCTCAGACCACAATGGCATAAAACTGGAAATCAACTACAATAAAAACAATCCAATCAAACGCATGGAGACTAAACAGAATGCTATTAAACAATGACTGGGTTACCAGAGAGATCAAGGAAGAAATAATAAAAAAAAAAAACATGGCAACAAATGACAATGAAAGCACAACAATCCAAAATCTATGGGACACAGTGAAAGCAGCCTTGAGAGGAAAGTTCATAGCTCTACAAACACACTGCAAAAAACAAGAAACACTGCTAATAAATTACCTAACCCTACAACTCAAAGAGTTAGAAAGAGAGCAACAAGAAAAGCCCAGTGTAAGCAAAAGGAAGGAAATAATAAAGATCAGAGCAGAGATAAATGACATTGAAACCAAAGAAACAATACAAAAGATCAACAAAACCAAGAACTGGTTCCTTGAAAGTATAAACAAGATAGATGAAGCTCTAGCCAGGCTCACCAAGAAGCAAAGAGAGAGGATGCAAATAAACAAAATCAGGTGAAATAATAACATATCCCACAAAAATACAAATGATTGTTAAAGAATACTATGAACAACTCTATTCCAACAAACTGGACAACCTGGAGGAAATAGACATATTCCTGGAAAAAATATAACCTTCCAAAACTCAATCAGGAAGAATCTAAACAGCTCAATATGCCAGTAAATATGGAAGATTGAAGCAGTCTTCAAAAAGCTTCCAGAAAACAAAAGCCGAGGGTCAGACGGCTTCACAGGAGAGTTTTACCAAACATTCAAGGAGGAACTAGAACCTATCCTCCTCAGACTATTCCAAAAAATTTAAGAGGAAGGAACACTTCTAAGCTCCTTCTATGAAGCCTTCATCACCCTAATACCAAAATCAGATAAAGACAACACAATGAAAGAGAATTACAGGCCAATATCCCTCATGAACATAGATGCCAAAATCCTCAACAAAATTGTAGCAAATCGGATCCAACAGTACATCAGAAAGATCATACACCATGACCAAGAAAGATTTATCCCAGGAATGCAAGGATGGTACAATATCTGCAAATCAATAAATGTGACACATCAGATAAACAAATTGAGAGAGAAAAATCACATAGTCATATCAATTGATGCAGAAAAAGCATTTGACAAAATCCAACACCCTTTCTTAATAAAAACTCTCAACAAGGAGGGAATAGAAGGATCATACCTCAACACAATAAAAGCTATATATGATAAACCCTTAGCCAACATCATACTCAATGAGCAAAAACTAAAACCATTTCCCCTAAGAGCAGGAAAAAGACAGGGATGCCCACTCTCACTACTCCTGTTCAATATAGTACTGGAAGTATTAGCCATTGCAATAAGACAAGAAGAAGAAATAAAAGGCATCCAAATTGGAAAAGAAGAAGTAAAGCTGTCCTTATTTGCAGATGACATGAAATTGTACATAAAAACACCCCAAAAGACTCCATCAAAAAACTATTAGACTTAATATATGAATTTGGCAATGTAGAAGGATACAAAATTAACACTAGGAAATCTATGGCATTTCTATACACCAATAATGAACTTACAGAAAGAAAGACTAAAAAAGCAATCCCATTTACCATCACACCAAAAAAAATTAAGATACCTAGGAATAAACTTAACCAAGGAGGTAAAAGATCTATACGTGGAAAACTACAGGACACCGAAAAAAGAGATAGAGGAAGACATAAACATATGGGAGAACATACCATGTTCATGGATTGGTAGAATCATCATCATTAAAATGTCCATACTACCCAAAGCAATCTATAGATTCAATGCACTCCCCGTTAAAATACCAATGGCATATTTCATGGACCTAAAACAAACTCTTCAAAAATTCATCTGGAAAAAAAAAAGACCCCGAATAACCACAGCAATCCTGAGAAAGAAGAATAAAGTAGGAGGGATCTCAATACCACATTTCAAGCTGTATTACAAAGCCACTGTTCTCAAAACAGTCTGGTACTGGTTCAGGAACAGACATATAGATCAATGGAATAGAATAGAGAATCCAGATATTGACCTAAACCACTATGCTCAATTAATATTTGACAAAGGAGGCATGAACATACAATGGAGTTAAGACAGTTTCTTCAATAAATTGTGTTGGGAAAATTGGACAGATACATGCAAAAGAATGAAACTAGATCACCAACTTACACCCTACACAAAAATAAACTCAAAATGGATACAGGACTTAAACATAAGATGGGAAACCATAACAATACTAGAGGAATCCACAGGCAGCAAAATCTTAGACATCTGGTGAAAGAACTTCTTCACAGATACTACCCCTAGGGAAATGTAAGCTAAAGATAAAATAAACAAATGGGACTACATCAAAATAAAAAGCTTTTTCACAGCAAAAGAAACCATCAACAAAACAACAAGAAACCCCTCTGTATGGGAGAACATAATTGCAAATGTTATCACTGATAAAGGTTTAATCTCCGACATCTATAGGCAGCTTGTACAACTTAATAAAAGGAAGATAAATGATCCAATAAAAAAAAATGGGCAATGGACCTAAATAGAATCTTTTCGAAAGAAGACAGAAGGAAGGCCAAGAATCACATAAAAACTTGCTCAAAGTCACTAATTATTAGAGAGATGCAAATCAAAATGACAATGAGGTACCATCTCACACTTGTCAGAACAGCTATCATCAACAAATCAACAAACAACAAGTGCTGGAGAGGATGCAGAGAAAAAGGAAACCTCGTGCACTGCTGGTGGGAATCCAGACTGGTGCAGCCACTGTGGAGAACAGTATGGAGTTTCCTCAGAAAACTAAAAACGGAACTCCCATTTGACCCAGCAATCCCACTCCTAGGAATATATCATAAAAAACTAGAAACACCATTCAGAAAGGATATATGCACCCCTATGTTCATAGCAGCACAATTTACAATAGCTAAGATTTGGAAACAGCCTAGGTGCCCATCAGCAGATGATTGGATCAGAAAACTATGGTACATCTACACAATGGAATACTATGCTGCCATAAAAAAGAAGGAATTCTTACCATTTGTAGCAACCTGGATGGAATTGGAGAACATTATGCTAAGTGAAATAAGGCAGTCAATGAAAGAAAAATACCACATGATCTCACTCATTTGTGGATAATAAAAAACACATTATAAACTGATGAACAAAAAGATAGATACAGAGGCAGTAAAGCATCAAACAGACTGTCAAATTACAGCGGGAAGGTTAGGGAGAGGTGGGGAAATAAGAGATCAACCGAAGAACTTATATGCATGCATATAAGAATAACCAATGGATGGAAAACACTGGGTAAGATATGTACACATATAATACCTTAAATTTAAAAAATGGGAATAAATAAATAAATAGCAATGGTAAGATATGTACATATATAATACCTTAAATTTAAAAAATGGGAATAAATAAATAAATATATAAATGTATATCAAAAAAATAAAATAAAATAAAAAATAAAATGCATTTGTTTTCTCATTTACTTATAAAATTTTATACTTTTTATCACATAGGTCCCTTTCCTTTCATGGTTGACTCATTCTTTAAGATAATTACAAGTTCCGTTAACCAACTTAAGTTCTACAAGTATTTTGGTTTTGCCTGTGTGTAAAACATATTCATTCATGCATGTATTTTACTTTTTGGACGTTTATTAGCTTATATTATAATTTCTTTGGTTTGCAAAATATAAATTCTGTCACATTCAAGATTCTGATAGAAAACAACGCATTCTGAATTTTTCAATGGTGAAAGTTTAATGGGCTATTTATAGAAGAGTTACCTGGCTTAAAGACATGGTTGAGATAGTGTGGGAACGATGTCAGGGTTCCCGGATAGTCAAGGCCAATGGGAGCACAGAGACCTTGTTGTCAATACACCAGAATATCCAATGCTGCCTGAGCGTGAGCCTAATTGGGGTGCCCAATGCCAAGATAGCATGAGCAGATGCAAAGACACACGGTACACTGAATCCTTCTGTAGCCAAAATGACTGATGTCACTATTGGCACGAAGACTTCTTTGTATCTGGAGTAATATACAGGCTACTGAGAAGTCTGAAAGAGAGAGAGAGAAGCTGGGCAGAGGAGTGTGAGAAAGAGAGGCAGTAGACATAGAGAAGGTAGCTCCTATGTGTGCAGGAGAGGCTAGAGAGCTCAGATGGAGCTGAGAGTTCATACTGCTATGATGTAAGGCTAATAGCGCATAGAGAGCTCAGATATAGCTACCATGTTAACCAGCCAGTGTGCTGGGCAGGAGAAACAGGAGAAGCTTTGAGGCAGAGAGCTTAGGTACTGTTATGATGTGAGGTGGTGAGTTTAGGGGGCAGCATTGTGACTGCTCAGATAATAACTGTGGGTAGAGAGACTAATGCGGCTTTATCCAGCCAGTGTCCAGCTGCCTGTCTATATGGACTTTGCTGTGAAAAATTGTCTTGTCTGATGGCTATGTGACCACTGGCTTCAGCAGTAAAGACTCATTCTTAGATACCCACAACCTCTCATGTCTTTCCTGTCTAAGATCTGGGGTCTTAGGAGGTCCAGCCCCAAGCAGGGGGGCTTGGACCTAACACCTGTAACTAGTGAGCAGCGGATAAAGGGGGAACTTGGACTAAGTGCCCAACAGTTAGTACAAAGGGCAGGTTTTGAGGAGGAACCAGCCCTGGTGCAGTCGGGAAGAACTGAGAAGAATACATAGACTAAGAGCAATTCAGAGTAGTAGTGCTGAGCAATACTGCTTTCTCTGACAGATGGGGAAGCATTAAAGTAAGAGATCAAAATAAACATTTTTCATACATGCAGAGACTCATACAGTTTATCACCATGAACAATGAAAAAAATCAAGAATGTACATTAGCAAATCAAGTAATAACCCCCAAAAAGAAAATGTTGGAAAAAGACTAGAGAAAAATAATTTCATACAATGTGTATTTGAATACAGTCAATTGGTAATATCGTCCTAATAATAAAAGCCCAGGGTTGTAACTTGTAATGACCGATCACGACCAAAGGCTGAACAACCAGAAGTCAGTGCTGGGTTACCATGGCAACCTTCATAGCCACTGAACATGCTGTAAGCTTAACTGGTAGGCTCCCCCCAGCCCATAGGGGACTGGCGAGCTGCAGCTGGTGGAAAGCAGTGAGCCCAGGCTGAGCCGCCCTGTGATCATGGGGCGAAGAGCCCAGGCCGAGCCACCCCTCGATCATGGTGCAAACAGGCCAGGCTGACCCACAATTCCAGTCGAAGAAGCCGCTCCACTGACCAACCTGCGCTAGGGACCTGTTCAGGCATATGGCATGGAGTCTGGGACCTCTAGCGTGCAGTCACAGGAAGTCTCCCTCTCCCCAGAGTTAGGAGCAACAGCCCAGGTCTACCCAGCAGCCCGGTCCTAACTGCTGGGGTGAGTTCCTGCAGGCTGGGGTTTGATCCCCACACATTAGCAGTAGGAGACCAGTGCCTTTGTTATTGTTGTGTGTCCGGGTTTTAATTGTACAAATGTTCAGAGGTCCTGGGTGCCAGCTTAGCAAAATCTTTTAGGAGGAGAATTCTGTCTGGGTTTCCTCAAATTCCCTCAGACCCTACTCACCCCTCTGCAAAGGCGCAGAACAAGTGAGGCCCCTTAAGTAAAGATCAGAGGTCTCCAGCAACAGTGGGCCTCTCTCATCACAGTCATTTGGACTGGATGACATTTGAATATTTATCTAGGCACCTTTACAGAGAAACACAAGCTCAAGTCATGATCTCTGCCCTTAAAATATTCAATCTTATTAGAGCAAGTGGATGATAAAAGTCCAGTAATAACATCAGAATGTAAGGCAACAATACAGAGAGGAACAGAGGCAATTGCTAGGATGATTTTCCAATAATTAGTACAAAGTGTATGTGCTGTGAATTAAATAAAAAAAATATGTGTGGAAGTAGCTGCTTCATGAGTATGGCATTATTTTCTATTTTAAAGGAAGATGAGTTCCATGTAAACTGTGTACTATGCTATGATATCTGAGGCACAGGACAAGGGAGGCCCTAAGTGTACTATAACTTCATATTTGAATCATTCTTTATTGTTCAACGTGATTTATTTCTGTACGCCTCAGTTTTGTAATAGTTAAATTACTAGAATAATACATCTCGCTATAAAATATTACTAGAAGATCAAATGATCAGGTGACATTTATTGTTATTTTCTATAAATGAACACACTCTCTGGTATGCTAAAGTGATAGGTATTATAGAAATATTCAGATAGTGAGACCTACAGGCTTGATTACAAGTGAGGCTTACTATCACAACCCAAATTTATTGCTTAAAAAAAAAGCAGGGAGCCAACTAGAAACTGAACCAAATATAAGCCCTTGAAGGGCAAATGTAAATTGGATAAGCTTTGCTATTACAAGAGCAAGAAGAAAAAATTCAGATGCAAGAATAAAAACCACATTGCATCTGCTCTAAGTAGCTGTTAAAGAAAAAGAATGACATACTATAAAAATACTTAATACAGATTGTAAAGACATTTGTTCAAAGAGGATTTCCTAGAGTAAGTGATATTTCAGTTAATTTTTTTTAAATGTGAAAAGGTTAGCTAGATAAGAAAAAGGTGTAGGGGTCCCGGATTACAGAGGGTACAGGCAAGGCTGAGGGACTCCCCTTCCATGCACGAATTTCATGCACCAGGCCTCTAGTTTAAAAATAAATCTCATTCCACAAATGAGTGAGATCTTGTGGTATATGTCTTTTACTGACTGGCTTATTTCACTTAGCATAATGCTCTCCAGTTCCAACCATGCTATTGCAAATGCTAAGAATTCCTTCTTTTTTACAGCAGTGTAGTATTCCATTGTGTAGATATACCACAGTTTTCTAATCCATTCATCTGCTGATGGGCATTTAGGCTGATTCCAAATCTTAGCTATGGTAAATTGTGCTGCTATGAATATAAGGGTGTATATATCCTTTCTGATTGGTGTTTCTGTTTTCTTGGGATATAGTTCTGGAAGTGGTAGTACTGGTTCAAATGGAAGTTCAATTTTTAATTTTTTGAGGAAATACCATACTGTTCTCCACAGTGGCTGCACCAGTCTGCATTCCCACCAGCAGTGCACAAGGGTTCCTTTTTCACAACATCCTTGCCAACACTTGTCATTTGTTGATTTGTTGATGATAGCCATTCTGACAGTTATGAGATGGTAATGCATTGTCATTTTGATTTTCATCTCTTGGATAATTAGTGACTTAAAGAATGTTTTCATATGTCTCTTGGCTTTCCTTATGTCCTCTTTCAAAAAGTATCTATTTAGGTCCATTGCCCATTTTCTCATTGGGTTGTTTACCTTCTTTTTTTAAAGTTGTATGAGTTCCCTGTAAATGTTAGAGATTAAACTCTTATTGGTGATAACATTGGCAAATATGTTCTCCCCTGCAGTGGGATTTCTTCTTGTTTTGTTAATGGTTTATTTTTCTGTACAAAAACTTTTTTATTTTGATGTAGTCCCATTTGTTTATTTTCTCTTTAGTTTCCATTGCCCTAGGAGCTGTATCAGTGAAGATATTGCTTCAGCACATGTCTGAGATTTTGCTGCCTGTGATTCCCCTAATTTTTGTTTTCCCATCTTATTTTAAGTCCTTTATCCACTTTGATTTTATTTTTGTTTTATGGTGTAATTTGGTAGTCTAGTCATTTTTTGCATGCATATGTTTAATTTTCCCAACACCATTTATTGAAGAGACTGTCTTGATTCAATTGTATCTTCTTGCTTCCTTTGTCAAATATTTATAGAGCATAGTGGTTAGGGTCAATTTCTGGGTTCTCTGTTCTGTTCCATTGATCTATATGTCTGTTCTTGTGCCAGTATCAGGCAGTTTTGAGAACACTGGTTTTGTAATACAGCTTGATATATGGTATTGAGATCCCTCCTACTTTGTTCTTCTTTCTCAGGATTGCTGCAGCTATTTGGGGTCTTTTTTTATTCCAGATGAATTCTTGGAGAGTTTGTTCTTGGTCTGTGAAATATGCCATTGGTATTTTAGTGGGAAGTGCATTGAATTTATAGATTGCTTTGGTAGTGTGGACATTTTAATGATGATGATTCTACCAATCCATGAACATGGTATGTTCTTCAACTTGTTTATGTCTTTCTCTATCACTTTTTTCAGTGGCCTGTAGTTTTCTGAGTAAAGGTCTTTTACCTTCTTAGTTAAGTTTATTCCTATATATCTTAATATTTTTTATGTGATGGTAAATGGGATTCTTTTTAAAATCTCTTTTTCTGTAAGTTCACTATTGGTGTATAAAAATGCCATAGATTTCTTGACATTAATTTTGTATCCTGCTACATTGCCCAATTATTTTATTAAGTCTAATAATTTTTATGGAGTCTTTAGTGTTTTCTATGTACAGTATCATGTCATCTACGAACAATGACAGTTTTATGTCTTCTTTTCCAATTTGGATACCTTTTATTTCTTTTTCTTGTCTAATTGCTATGGCTAGCGCTTCCAGAAATATGTTGAACAGGAGTGGTGAAAATGGGCATCCCCTTCTCATTCCTGTTCTTAGGTGTAATGGTTTTAGTTTTTGCCCATTGAGTATGATCTTGGCTGTAGGTTTTTCATACATGGCTTATATTGTGTTGAGGTATGGTTCTTCTATTCCCATTTTGCAGAGGGTTTTTATCAAGAAAGTGTGTTGGCTTTTGTCAAATGCTTTTTTTGCATCAATTGATATGACTATGTGATTTTTATCTCTCAACTTGCTTATGTGAGTTACCACGTTTATTGATTTGTGGATATTGTACCTTCCTTGAATACCAAGGATAAATACTAGTTGGTCATGGTGTATGATCTTTCTGATGTAATGCTGGCTCTGATTTGCTAGAATTTTGTTGAGGATTTTGGCATCTATATTCATGAGGGATATTAGGCTGTAATTCTGTTTCACTGTGTTGTCTTTATCTGGTTTTGGTGTAAGTTGGTGGTCTAGTTATTCAGAGAATGAGCTTGGAAGTGTTTCTTCCTCTTGAATTTTTTAAAATAGTCTGAGGAGGAAAGGTTGTAGTTCTTTGAATGTTTGGTGAAATTCCCCTGTGAAGCTGTCTGGCCCAGGGCTTTTGTTTGTTGGAAGTTTTTTGATGACTGCTTCAATTTCCTCCATAGTTATCAGCCTCTTGAGACTTTTAGATTCTTCCTGATTGAGTTTTGGAAGGTTGTATTTTTCTAGGAATATGTCCATTTCATCTACGTTGTCTAGTTTGTTGGAATAGAGTTGTTCATAGTATTTTGTAACAATCCTTTGTATTTCTGTGAGGCCTGCTGTTATTTCTGATTTTGTTTATTTTGGTCCTCTCTCTTTGCTTTTTGGTGAGCCTGGCTAGAAGTTCATCCATCTTACTTATCCTTTCAAAGAGCTAGCTTTTGATTTCATTGATCTTTTATATTATGTGTGTGTTTTTCTTTTCTTTTTTTTTGATCTCTATTTCATTTGTTTCTGCTCTGATGTTTATTAACTTCTTCCTTTTTATTACTCTGGGCTTTGCTTGTTGCTCTTTATCTATTTCTGTAAGTTGTAGAGTTAGATGATTAATTACCTTTTTTTCTTGTTGTTTTTATTTTTTTGAGGTAGGCTTGTAGAGCTCTGAAGTTCCCTCTCAAGACTGCTTTCACTGAGTCCCATGGATTTTGTATTGTTTTGTTTTCATTGTCATTCATTTCCAAGATGTTTGTAATTTTTTCTTTGATCTCCTTGGTAATCCAAACATTGTTTAATAGCATGCTATTCAGCTTCCAAGTGTTTGAATTTTTTGACTGTTTTATTGTAGTTGAGTTCTAATATTATGCCATTGTGGTCTGAGAAGATGCTTGATATGATTTCAGTCTTCTTATATTTGGAGACACTTTGCCCGTGAGCCATTATTTGGTCTATCTTTGAAAATGTTGCATGTGCACTTGAGAAGAACATATATTCCCTGTCTTTGGGGTGAAATGTTCTGAAGATGTCAGTTTTAAGTCCATCAGATCTAGTGAGTCACTTACAATTGCTGTTTCTGTGCTGATTTTTTGTCTAGAGAATTTATCCATTGATGTCAGTGGGGTATTAAAGTCCCCTACTATGATTGTATTATTGTCGATCTCTGCCTTGATATCTTCCAGGAGTTTTTTTTTTTTTTTTTAATGTATTTGGGTGCTCCTGCATTGGGTGCATATATGTTTACCAGAGTTATTTCCTCTTTTATCAGTCCCTTTAGTTTTACGAAGTGGCCTTCCTTATCTCTTATTATGGCCTTCACTTTGAAGTCTATTTTGTCAGATATATGTATTGCTACCCCAGCTTTTTTTCATTTTCATTTGCCTGGAAGGTATTTTTTTCCATCACTGCCCATTCAGTCTGAATGAGTCCCTTGTTCTTAGATGGGTCTCTTATAGACAGTTTATATATGGGTCATGTTTTTTTATCCATTCAGCCACTCGATATCTTTTGATTAGAACATTTAGTCCATTTACCTTTAAAGGTATGATTCACAGGTACTTGTTTATTGTCATTTCTATTTTTGTGCCTGTGTTCTTTCTTCCCTTTTTAGTTCTTATTTTCACAATAGTCTCTTTAGCATTTCTTGCATTGCTGGCTTGGTAGTGATGAACTCTGTTAGCCTTTTTTGTTTTTTGTTTTTTTGTTATGAAGCTCCTTATTTCCCCTTCAATTTTGAACGATAGCTTTGCTGGATATAGATTCTGGATTCAGTCCCTTGCTTTGCATCACTTTGTAAATTTCATTCCATTCCTTTCTGGCCGCATGTGTTTCTGTAGAGAAATCATTTGATAATCTACTGGAAGATTCCTTGTACATAACCTTTGTCTCTCTCTTGCAACCTTTAAGATTCTCTCTTTGTCCTGAACTTTTGAAATCATAATTACAACGTGTCATGGTGTGGGGCTTTTTGTATTCATCTTGTTTGAGAGTATCTGTGCTTGTGTGACTTTTTTCTTCCCCACATCAGGGAAATTTTCTGACATTATTTCTCCATATAGGTTTTCTAACCTTTGTTCTTCTTCCTGTCATTTTGGCAACCCTGTTATTCATATGTTTAGTTTAGTTTTGTTTTGTTTTGTTTTTCATGTTGTCCCAAAGCACCCTTAGGTCTCCTCCTGTCTTTTTTTAAAATATATTTTTATTGATTTCAAAAAGGAAGGGAGAGGGAGAGAGAGAAACATCAATGATGAGAGAGGATCATTGATTGGTTGCTTCCTGCACGCCCCACACTGGGGATCAAGCCCGCAACCCAGGCATGTGCCCTTGAACGGGAATCAAACCTGGGACCTTCCAGTCCACAGGCTGATGCTCTATCCACTGAGCCAAGCCAGCTAGGGCCTCCTCCTGTCTTTTAATTTTTTTCTCCAATTGCAGTTCAGTTTGTTTGTGTTTTGCTTCCCTATCTTTTAATTTTCTAGTTTGGTCCTCTGCTTCTCCTAGTCTACTGTTGAAACTTTCCATGTTGTTTTTTAATGCAGCAATATCACTCTTTATTAATTCTTGATTCTTACATAAGTTGTTGATTTTATCATCCATTTGGCTTATGATGTATGACCCTTATTCTGAATTCTTTTTATGAAATATGGCATGCCTCCATTTCACTTAGTGGCTTTTCTGGTGAGTCCTTTTTTTTCCTTTGGGGGTGTTTTTGGCTCCCCTTTTTTGTTCTCACTGAAGGATCTAAGTGTTGAGTCATGCAGGGTTTGTTCCTCGGGCAGGTGTGGCTCTGCATGTGGCAGATGCTCCTTGGGCAGTCACAGCAGCAGCTGCTCCTCAGTTGGTGGCAGCTCCTCTGGTAGGTGGTGCTCACAGCAGTGGTGGTTCCTCTGGATGGCGGGGACAGGCTGCCCATGCAGCTTCTGCTCCTTGGACAAAGGTGGGATGCTCACAAAGATTCTGCTCCTTAGACCCTGGTGGGCTGTGCATGGCTGCTTTTCCTCTGATGTGGGCAGGTTGCTTGCAGGGCTACTGCTTCTTGTACAAGGGCGGGCTGCTTGTGTGGATGCTGCTCCTTGGGCAGGGGCAGTCTGCTCATGGGGCTGCTGCTCCTCGGATGATGGCGGGCTGCTCACAAAGCTGCTGCTACGTGGATAGGGGCAGTTGCTTGCAGGGCTTCTGCTCTTTCTACCCCAAGTGAGATTTATTCCGGGGATGCAAGACTGGTACAATATTCACAAATCAATAAATATGATATATCACATAAACAAATTGAAAGACAAAAATCACATAATTATATCAATTGTTGCAGAAAACTCATTTGACAAAATCCAACACCCTTTCTTGATAAAAACTCTCAGCATAGTGGGACTAAAGGGATCATACCTCAACATACTAAAAGCCTTATATGACAATCCTACAGCCAACATCATACTCAATGAGCAAAAACTTAAACCATTTCAACTAAGAACAGGATCAAGACAGGAATGCCCACTTTCACCTCTCCTGTACCACAGTGTACTGGAAGTGCTAGCCATAGCAATCAGGCAAGGAAAAGAAATAGAAGGGATCCAAATTGGAAAAAAAGAAGTAAAACTCTCATTATTCATAGATGACACGATATTGTACATAGAAAACCCTAAAGACTCCTTTATAAATTACAAGATTTAATAAATGAATTTGGCAATGTAGCAGAATAAAAAATTAACACCCAGAAATCTGTGACTTTTTTATACACCAATAATGAACTCACAGAAAGAAAAAACTAAAAAAAAAAAAAAATCCCATTTACCATTGCAGCAAAAAAATGAAGATACATAGGAGTAAATTTAACCAAGGAAGAAAAGAATCTGTACTCAGACATATGTTGTTACATTATCTTTACTGATACAGCTCCTGGGGCAATGGAAACTAAGGAGAAAATAAACAAATGGGACTACATCAAATAAAAAGCTTCTGCACAGCAAAAGAATCCATGGCTAAAACAACAAGAAAGCCCATTGCATGGGAGAACATATTTGCCAATGTTATCTTTGATAAGGGTTTAATCTCCAAAATTTATAACTCATACAATGTTACTAAAGAAAGATAAACAATCTAATAAAAAAGTAGGCAAAGGACCTAAATAGATACTTTTTGAAAGAAGTCATACTGAAGGCGAAGAGACACATGAAAACAAGCTCAAAGTCACTAATCATCTGAGAGATGCAAATCAAAACAACCAGGAGGTACCATCTCACACCTATCAGAATGGCTATCATCAACAAATCAACAAACGACAAGTGCTGCTGAGGATGTGGAGAAAAAGGAATACTCATGCACTGCTGGTGGGAATGCAGACTGGTGCAGCCACTGTGGAGAGCAGTATGGAGTTTCCTCAAAAATTAACATGGAACTCCCATTCAACCCAGTCATCCCACTTCTAGAAATATTTCCCAAGAAATCAGAAACACCAATCAGAAAGAACATATGCACCCCTATGTTCATAACAGCATAATTTACAATAGCTAAGATTTGGAAACAGCCTAAGTGCCCACCAGCAGATGAATGAATTAGAAAACTGTGGTACATCTACACAATGGAATACTATGCTGCTATAAAAAAGAGGGAACTTTTACCATTTGCAACAGCATGGATGGACCTCTAGAGCATTATACTAAGGGAAATAAGCCAGTTGGAGAAATATAAATATCACATGACCTCACTCATTTGTGGAATATAATTAATAACATAAACTGATAAACAAAAATAGATCCAGAGACAGAGAGACTGTGAATGGACTGTCAAACCTCAGAGGGAAGGCAGTGGAAGGGTCTGTGTCTGTGTAAGAGATCAACCAATGAACTTGTATGCAGGCACATTAGTATAACCAATGGATATGGAGACTTGGGCAATAAGGCCATGTTCTGAAGGGTGGGAGTGGCCATGGAGGGGTGGATGGGGAAAAGGAGACATATGTAATACTTTGAACAATAAAAAAAGATAGATCAATAATAGAAAAATGTACAGAAGTTTATTAACATGTATATTTCATGGGTACATGGGAGATACACAGAAAAGTGAGTAGTTCTTATAGGTGATTTACTTTTCAGATTAAATACCATTTTAATAAGAAAAAGAGAGAGAGAGTAAGCAATTTAGGGGAAGGAAATGTTTTTTTAGAAAAGATGAATGGTCCTTTTGACAAATAGGTGAGAGGTATGGTAGTTTGTGATAAATTTGTCTGGGTATGATATCAAGTTCTAGTGTCCTCTCTTAGGATAAAAGCAATCTTCCCTGGTTGATGAAACTCCTGGGGGTGGGGAGAAGGGATCTATGATAACAGAATTTCTTTTGGAAGATTTATCCTTAGGTAAATAAGGGGAATTCAGAGAAAGTTTCTCCCTGCATTTACTGTTTTTTAAATACCTATAGTTCAAAATAATAATTACATCAAAGTGCATATTTTTGAGGGGCATGTCTTGAACATTCACATTTTTGGGTAGCATGTTCTCCTACTCTTCAAAGTCACAAGTGACAGACAAGATCTTGCCTGTGACTGCAGTTTGCCAACTTCTGGTAAGGGATAATGTGAAGCACACAGCAAGGAAATTAATCTGTAAACATGTAAGGCAATCATTGAACAAATGATATGCATAGGATATAATTAGAAAGCAACTACTTTCACCCCAAGTTACTACTCTGTGGGGCTTATCTTTCCCGTTGCTGGGGTGAAATCTTATCTGTCCTAGCTTGAGATTTTATTCCTTCTCTCATACTCACTGGGCTCCTTCAATATTGAAGCAGAGACCTGAGGGAAATTAAGGGACAGGAAAAGGTTTTCTTGACTGGTATCAATATAACTCTGGCCATAGCAGATGTTAAATCTTATGCTTTCTTTTACAGGTATTATAAGGGTTCCTTTGGAGACACCCCATTGCTGCTTCCCTTGATTCAATTAAAAGCACATTCTCTTGGTAACTTCTGATATAGAGTAGGCCTCTGGAACTTTACCACAGAGATCACCTCACCCAAACCCCATATTTTTCCTGTGATCCAGACCTGTTAATTGTATTTAAAGAGTGTGAGTTTATAAATTGTGGTGCTAAATTTTACTCATAGCCACAGTATCTTGTCTGCACCAATAAATGAAGGTTGCATAATTTACCTATAAACCTTTGGTAATATGACTGTAAGTAGCAGATGAACATATGTGCACTAATAATATCTATGATTAACACATTAGGATTAGTTAGTTTATGTGTAGTCAATTATAGCGAGGGTCTGAACTGAAACCACACTCCTAAAGGAACCAATTACAGAAAATGAGTTCCTTGCAACAGATGAGAAAACTCATTTCATAGTTCAAAGGTTCTTTCTCCACTCCAGGGCTCAGTGGCTTCTCTGTTCTTCTAACACTTGAATAATCTGCCCAAACAAACACGAATCTCATTCTGACTGACAAGAGTCATTTTACTGGATATCATTTTACAGTGATGGCCTAGATTGCTAGAGAGAAATCACCGCCATAGACATTAAAGGGACTTTTGCTACTACCCCAAAGTAACATGCTTGTACTATGTGCATTAGTAGAAATATTTAATCTGAATCAACTAAATGACATTGCATTGTATATTTTTAAGTTTATAATCCCATATAAAATGTATGTAGTTTGTATGTACGTAACATTTATTCCACTGGCTGTCATACATGTAATAAATTTTCACATGTATGACAGTCAGTGGAACGAATGTCATGGCTCAATATCAGTCTTAAGACCACTCCCCATCAATCAAGCTTTGACATTGAGACATGAAAATCATTGACTTTCTATGCTTTTATCATCCACTATAGCTCTTTACCCTAATAACAAAAAAGAGTTTTACACAATTTACATCCTTTAAATTTCTCAAGAGTGTGTCTGATATTCTAGGGGACACATATCAAGTTGTCTGGGTGATCTCACTAAAGTTTCTTCTACATTAGACTTCAGGTAAATTTGAAGCATTCCTTATACTTCCACAGAGGTGTGGGTTATACCCACCATCCATCAACAAGTCTCTCCAGCAAAAGCCCCCACTCTATTTGTGCACCAGTGGGGTCCCTCAGCCTGACCTGTGGGATCAGGCCAAAACCAGCTCTCCAACATCCCCTGAGGGGTCCCAGATTGTGAGAGGGTGCAGACCAGGCCAATAGACCCCACTAGTGAAGGATCGGGCTGAGGAGGGATGCGGGAGGTTGACCATCTGGGGAGGGACTGTGGGAGGGCTCCAGGGCATGTCCGTCCCATTTCGCTCAGTCCTGATTGGCCGGACCCCTGCAGAAAGCTAACCTACCAGAGTGTCTGCCCCCTGGTGGTCAGTGCATGTCATAGCAAGTGGTTGAGCAGCCTTAGCATATCATTAGCATATTATGTGCTGATTGATTGAAAGGATGCTTAGCATATTAGGCTTTTACTGAATAGGATGTCTGGTTAAGTCTGACTCTGCAGTTTACTGGAGATGGTTGATAGGCAAGGATTTCAAAGCTCATTTCAACCTTTCCTTCACAAAACTTAATGTCACTTCATAAGCCTTGTGCAATAGAGTGACAGAGTACATGCTACTGAGTTTTTGTGGCCACACCTGAGGTAGAAAGAATTCCAATATAATATCCTATTACATAGAAATTTTTTCAGTATTCATGACAATTTTATTTGAAAAGGCCATGTAATCTTTTACATGAGGAATATCTCAAGGAGGAGCCCAAATCAGAAATCACTTGAGCTATATTTCAGGCAATAAACTATGAAAATAAATGCAAATATTTACTTAGATATTAAGAAGTCTTATATTTGACCCTCAGGTTATTTTGAGATATCAAAGCTAAATTAAATTACAATTAGAAATTAGCAATGAGAACACCACCTAGTTCATTATGTGAATGTGATTGAAATACCACACAAAGGACAGTACAAAGCTCTTAAATCATTTCTTAGAAAACAAATAGGACTGAAAATAAATGTAAAGATGCTCTGGGGAAGAAAGTAAAAGGCAGTTATAGTTACACCTGCACAGAGTTAGTTGTCATAGTAACAGCTGAGAAAAAAAAAACAGGATGTGAGATTGGATACAAAAGGAATGGAGACAGTGTATCTCAATAATGAAGATTATGAAGAAACACTGATCTTCTTAAACATCTGATAAAATAAAATGCCAAGAGACTTATTAAATTTGCTCAATATCTTCTCATATTTTCTACTTAAAGCCAGTCTACTGTTAAAAATAAAACAAAATGGCTAGAACATACAAAGGTGAACTTGCACTTATATAAAATGGAATTAAATTGGTTTTGAGGAAAGGGCAAAACAGATTGCAGTTAAAATGACATGTTGGTATCTAAAGTTAAATAATTCCATCCTAATTTGTTCTGTTGTAATAAAACATTTAAGCATACACATTATAGATATAAGGTCACCCACTGTTCTGAGTCTCCCAAAAAGAAGCCCATAGCTAAATTATAAATTAATTTAAAAGGTTTTATAAAATTGTAAATGGTTTGCTGAGCCTTTAGAAATGCTTCCATGGGAAATTACTAAGAATGCAATAAAAATATTTTAACAGGTTTAAACTGGCAATTTAAACTTTTCTAACATGAAAGATGACTGTTTTTTCAAAATCAGCTCAGGGTCACCTTTTTTTTTTAGGTTGAATCCATTTAAAGAAATAAAATAATTTCTCAAAATAATTGTGTTATTTTTTTTTCTGTTTTACTCTTAGCAGAAAATATCAAATGAATTCAGAAAAAGTAAAGTTGATTTTTGAGTTTTTAAAAGACATTTGGGTCTATTTTAATTGTATCTTATTCACAAGTTTGAAATATCTAGTCAGACTATTCAGTTTTTGATTACTGCTTTTATGAATTTCTTCCAAATATAACATTGATTATTACAACAATGCAATGCAGAGAAGTGAGTCTTATTCTGCCAAAGAATCAAAATATAAATATATTTTACAAGTATACATAAATGTAATAAATAATTTAACTAATTAACAATAAATGGAGTAGTTGGATTTATTCTCTTTTTCCTGGCCTGATTGGAAGTGCAAGGGAGGGACAAATAACTGCTACTAGGGAAAAAGAGATTGAGAAAGAGCCCCATGCAATGCATAAGGCTTGAAGTGAATTTTAATGACGTGGTGGTATTTACCAGGTGGGCACGAAGAGTACATGCACATCTGCTTCTTCTCACTAACTCCATCCCCTCAAGTCCTTTCACTTTATTTTTAGGGAAGATTAGTGTTATGGAAACTGAACAATTATGTATTACATGGAGTCAATTACTTTGGGCATGTCTTTTGACCTCCTAAATATAACCCTTACGTTGAATGTAGCATCACATGAAGGAATCGTTTTCAGTAGAATGTGTTAAATGTTGGCTCATGTAAATAGGTTCTGCTGGCATTGTATTTGTAGTAGGACAGTTTACTCATTACTGTAATTGTTACTATACCACATCCATTGAAACCAGTGTTCAATTAACAATGCTTTTAACCTTGTCAGCAAAGGGTAAATAACATCACACTAATAACAGTTTTAAAAGCATTACAGAATGGAAGGGGGGTTAGAAACTAGAAAAGCTATAATAATATACTAAGAAGTTTCACAAAGCAAAAGGGGAATATTTATTTGAAAATTTAATGAAATACAGACTATCTACCCCAAAGCAGGCTCTAATAAGTTATTATGTTAAAGGTTATTCCTCTAAATTTACCTCATATTCTTTTTTATAAAGGATACTTAATTAAAAGTTTCCTATAGTTAAAGAAATTTATTTTAATGATTACCATAAATTCTAACAATCGATGTAGGAATACTTTTATGCTCTGTGTCTTTACCCACAATTACTCCTGCAGCTTTCCTTCTTGGACATAACTTTGTTTAATCAAGCTGGGTTTTATTTTTATATATTTTTTGCTTAAATCTATATATTTCTGTCTCTTAAAAATCATCTGACATCAAAGCATTTTACTTATATAAAACACTCTCATCAACAGCTGCTTGTTTCTCTTCAGCAACATCACCAATCTCCTGTTCCCTAGACAACCTTAGCAGGATATATTCCTTTCCCATGTTCTCCTATTCTATTTCCTGCAGCGTCTAATGTAAAACAGATTTTTAAAGTTCATTATAGAACAGAGGTCAACATGAAAGACTATAGGATCCTGGCATTTGGTTTTACTTCTGTTCTTTATTATTACAACAAATAGTTGAACTATTATTTTCCACATCATCTAAAGACATTGGAATGAGAGCTTTTTCTTTTAAATCACAGATCAAGATTTTCAAATATTTAAGAACAGGTACCATGGGGGAAATATCACAGTAACAATAACACAAAATAATCAAAATGAACTGCAACATTCTTAATGTTTCTAAAAGCAGGGAAACCACAACTATACCATCTAGGTCCAAGCTCTTTTTCTTCTTTCCTGTTTTGATCCAGAATGTGTCTTCAAACTATCTAAGGTCAATCCCTTCACCCATGTTGTGGATTCTATTCCCTGCTGCTTTATTTGGGAACTTACACTGAGTATTTTCTCCCTTTCTCTCCTATATAGTTAAGTTAGATCTTTTCCAGTTTTTGAATGCACACCACCCTCATCCATTTCAAAACATCACCAGCCTTGTCCCATATCCATAGCACCTGCAGCTTCTGCCTAACTCTCCTTTCTCCTACACAGCCAAACTTCTCCAGCGGGTGACCTATTCTACTCACCCCATTGCCTCCCCTTCCTCTCCCTCCTTAATCCACTCCAGTCTGCTGATATTGGTATCATTAAAGTAGAATTACTAAAGACACCACATGTAAAGGCCATTTTTAACTCTCTTAGCAGGATACTGCCTTCTTAAAATACTCCCATGCTAGGCATGAAAATCCTACATGAGGGGACAAACATATTAATTTCATATCCTTTCTAAAGATCCTTGCTACAGATCGCTCCCTCTTACCCTCTCCCAACTTCTTTTTCTCCTCTCCCAGTTTCTTCTCACCAATCTGAGAAATCCTAGGCTCTTCTACCATACTGTCCATTGGAATTTTGAGATGCAAAATTGGTAAAAAGAGAAGAAAAAAATAGAAAAACTGAAAAAAATAGAGAAAATATTACAGAGGAGAGGGGAGGTGTTTATATAATAAAAGTAGTGGGTGGGCAGATAAGAATGAGAAGAAACAGTCACATACATTCTTTGTAAACAAAATTGTTTTATTTTTTATTTCAAGCTTTTTTTGGGGTTAGATGAAGGTGCTTTTAAGAAAGATACATTGGAACAAGTGGAATCAAAATGGAGATGAAGCAAAATTAGAAAAAAAATAATTTAATGAATAATAATTAACTGACTATTTGGATATCTTCAATGCTACAAGCAAGGAATACAGATATTTTGAAAATATTTTTTGAAACATCTCTTTTTCAACTCTCCTATTCACCGAGTGCTGCTTTATTTTGCTTTTTCATGTGGAACTTTTCCTTATATTTGGAAGTAGTAGTAAAAACAGGTTTGCAGTTGTCACCTTTCCAAATAATTTTTTTTTTTTCATTTTGATAGAACTGTCTTGCCATCATTCAAATAAATTTATATCTAACTATTGGACTTGGGGCCCTACCAAAAGGAAATTCAGGTTAGTTCAGGAATATTTGGAGAACAAGAAAAATAAAGAATAACTTAAGTTTTTCTATACAATTGTAATCAAACCTGAAATTTTAGTCAATAAGTCATTATGAAACTTAACATCTTGATTAAACATTTCATTAATATTCCCATCCTATTAACTTTTCCATCAATTTGTCATTTTATAAGTGTGGATTTGGACTTGTTTTGGACTTGTACCCCCCTTTCTTGGTGAGAGAAAGGAGTGTCAAAGTGAGTGGAGGGAAAGTTATGGTTTCAGCTGGCATAACTGGATTTCAGAATTGTTTCTGTAACTGGAGGGAAAATATGCTTGCAGGTATTTCCGGCCAGAGCTCTCTGAAAGATTCTCCCATATGGCCTGCTCAGTTCTTACTTTCATTTTGTATGAAACAAAAGTCATTTGAGGGCTAGTTAATGCTCTGGTTTGTGTTTTCCAATACCAGATAAAAGTTAAATAGATGAACCATTTGGGGGGTAAGGATTGAGAAATCCATGGCTGCTAAAATGCTTTAAAGTTTCAAAATAGTTTTGTTTTTTTAAACCCATTTTCCATGTTCTAGCAGCTGTGGGTTTTCCCAGGGCTCCCCCTGTGGCTCAAAAGGGAGCTGCTTAATGCTTAACAGATGAGCCAATTGAGTTTTTAAATGCAAAATTAAACTTAAAGTGCACAAAGAGCACAGGGGAATCCACAGCCAAGAACAGACTGAAGTACAAGAGTAAGCAGGAGCACTAGGCTGTGGGGAGACACTGCCTCTTCTACTGCAATTAGAAGCAACTGGGGGGAGGATACAGCCACATTCTTCTTTTAATCAACCATCAAACAGGCTGTAATCAAAATCCATATTGCCAAAAGTTTTTCATAACTATTTTCTTTAGATTTATTTATATATGTTTATTTTTCTTTAAGAACATAAAACAGAAGAAATAGTTGGGTAGGCTCTATAGAATGCAAGGACAACTATATTTTACTAGAGGCCTGGTGCACTAAATTTGTGCACGGGAGGGGGTCCCTCAACCCGGCCTGCACCCTCTCCAATCTGGGATCCCTCAGGGGATGTCCGGCTGCTGGTTTAGTTCTGATCCCACCTAAACTGGCAGTAAGACATCCCTCTCGCAACCCAGGACTGCTGGCTCCTAACTGCTCACCTGCCTGCCTGCCTGATCACCCCTAACCACTCTCCCCTGCCAGACTGATCACCCCTAACCACTTTGCCTGCCTGCCTAATAGTCCCTAACCACTTCTGCCTCAGCCCCCACCACCATGGCTTTGTCCGGAAGGACATCTGGAAGATGTCTGGTCTATCTGGTCTAATTAGCATATTAGCCTTTTATTAGTATAGATTCCCTCAGTGATGGTAAGAGAATCTGGCCCCTCATCATTGCTTTACCCTCAGATCCCTGGGCACTTTACCTCCTGTGCCCCAGATAGAGCAGATCACCCAGAATCTCAGAACACTCTGCTTTGAATGTGAGGAGCTAGGACCAATGTTAACTTTGGTTGGGACACAATTTGCCAAGTCACCAGGTAAATTGTTCTATCATTCATCAAAGTATTTGAGCATAAGAAAGCACTGGATTTTGGTGATTAAAAGTAAAATTCAGAAATAAGTTTTTACCAACTATGATAGTCTTCTCTGGTTCAAGAAAAATCATTCTAATGCCCTTTTAAAAGATCTCCATTTAAATTGTCTAAGAGCTTTTACTTAAGAGATTACCGCCATGATCAAGACTAAAAGTCCATCAGTGTAATTTCTGTAAGTGAAGGTGATAAAATAAACCATTGGTTCCAAATTATAGAAATATTTTAATGAGTCACCCTCATAATTTTAACAAGTTTTTCATTACAATAATTGCATCAGCCTTCCAGAATGAGCTAGAGCTCCAGTGAGGCTTACCAGACAACAGAACCTTCTTGATTTCTAGCCAATGAATACTGGAAGCATGAATTCTTTAGTATTTGGGGAAGCTTTGTCCTTTGTTGTCCAGAGCATTTCAATTGCATCTAGGAATAATTAGGATAATCTACAAAAGTGCTTCTGAGAAATGACACACCCATTGGAAAACTTCTGTTGTTCTGATTTTGCATTTATACTCAACTTTTAAGCTAGGAAAACTTTAAAAACTCTTTAATATGTCACTTTTGGAGAAATAATTTTAATTCTATTATCATACCAGCAGAAACCTCCCATTAGGTTACAAAGAAGAGGATGCTAGAAAGCTTCACATTTACATTTAATATATCACCAAGTCCAGCAATGACTAGTGAAGTTGCAAAGTCAAATAAGCCTTAAAAAGTGCACATATATGTATCTGTATGTATAGACACATACACACACACACACACACACCAACTCCTACCTTTCTAACCTTATTTAAATTTGCCTATTGATCTACAAATTACATTCCTCAGGCATTTTTATCTCTTTCAAACTTTCAAGTAAAGTAGGTAAGCTCACTCCCTACCCCCTGCCAAAAAGAACAAAACAAACACAGCAACCCTAACCCCCCACTAAAAAAATCCCAACAAACTATAAAACATATCTTTATCATTTGGTCTCTTTCTGATGATACTTGTCAACTCTTAACAGTTTAATGGAATAACTATTTTACCTTAATCATTTAAATTTGAAGTGTTGCTTGTGATGTGGCAACTTCTAAAAAGCAGATTGAGGATGAATGTTCTTACTCTGCATTGGGAGTTGTGCCTCTTAGGCAATCAAATCCACTTAAATCTTTGACTCTATCCAGCCTTGTCAGTTGGCCTGAAGGAAAAATACTGATGAGGTTGGGCTCCTATGAAAGCAATCATATGATTAATTGCCTTAGTGTGAACCTAGCTATTGTGATTAAAACCTAGGCCTGTGTTTAGGTAGAGCAGAGTTTCCATGCTTCAAGGCACTCCTTGGCAGATCTAGTACTCCCAAGGCCTTGAGAAAATGTGCTGAGGAATCAGCATATTTCCCTGAGGAGTTGCAGTGTTTGGGGGATCATTCAATCATTAGACCATATTCAAAGAAATGGGGTTAATCTGAATAGGTAATCATTGGATCACATATTTATATATTGGCAACCTCTTTGAAAGTGTGATCATCAGAATGCAGATTTAAATAAACAAGAACATATTAAAAAGTTGTCGTATTCTGTGCTTTAATTTAATGGGAATCCATACTCACCCCCAAAGCATCTTATACTTCTCATCTAATGATATACATACCTGCGTACCACTACTACTGGTGCACTTTGCATGGATGTAAATTAAAAAGACAATCTTCTCTACCCAAATAAAATGCTATGGCTTTATCTTTTCAGAATTCCAAGTTTAGTTATTTCTCATAGAAATTGATTAGCAACAGTTAGCCACATTCCATACATATACACACATTCACACATACACACATGAATATGTGAATTTATACATAAATGTTAATGCACATAACATTTCAAAACCTTTGTTTAGTATTTTTTCTCTTTTGTAAAATTATATAGAATCAAAATCATTCCTTTTTCCTTGTCCAATGAAATGTTGGCTTCGGAGTTCCCTTTTTATAAAAAAAAAAATTCTATATCATCAAGCAAGTAGAATACTATCCTTTTTTTGTGTTTTTTTTTCTTAAATTACCCAACATTTTAGGGGCTTTCACAAGTAGAGGCTAACATGCATGGATGCATTAAAAAGTAGTTACCCATGTTCCAGAAATTCAAACCCAATACCATTTTGAATAGATTTTTTAAATATTCATGAGAGTCACATAAAGGTAAGTGATGATAACTACAAATTATTTGTATCTTATTTATCTTAGAATATATCCCATAATCTGTTACTACATTATAGGCAATAAAATCATTCTTTCAATGGTAAAATCAATGGAATTTTGTTAATTTATTCCTCATAAAAACTGACCCCTGTGTATATAAGGCCTTTTAGAAACCCTACTTGCTTAGAAATAGAGGCAGTTATTAAGATTTACCTTTTAAAAAATATTAACAAAAACAGGGGGCATGTTATAGTATAGTCCTCATTATTTTTCATTGTTCTCCAAACAGTTGCCTTCATTTTCAGGGTGGATGCTTATAGCAGATGCATCACAGGCAGAAGCTGGGAGCAAGCAAGCCATAGTTAGTAAGTATATAGAGTCTATGCAGGGAAAAAAAAAAAAATCTTTCACAAAACATGTTGCATTGAGTGCTTGCTTTGTATCCAAAATGGAATTGTTCTCTTAGACCAGTTTGACTGAATATTTCCTACCACTGTAAAAATTTGCTCATAAAATTGAATGAGAAGTAAGAGAAAAACAACCTCTATTCCCCAATGCAAAAATCAAATATGCAAATATGAAAATGAGGAGACTGCTTCTTCCCCTTTTACAACTGATTAAATTGTCACCGCTGGAGATTACATGGGGTTTTTATTCCCTTTACAGCCAGAAAAATATATTGTCACAGACGAGACCCACCACCTGCGTACACTATGCTTCCAGTTGCCTGTAGAGGTCTTGTCCAAAACTTTGCAGCTACCCCTTTAAAAAAAAGAAAAGTTTTAGATATGATCATTCATGACAGACTATGTGATCTCTAAAGTCCTTTCTAACTTGGACATTCCAGGAAGACAAAAACTCTTTCTCTCATTACCAGATATCAGGATGCAGTTTACTTTCCCCATAACAAAACCTTCACTAGCACACACACCCTTGTTATATTGATCCCAAAACATTATTCATTTTGCATGAGAATTTCATTTTTAAAAAATATCAGAGACTCTTCTCTTTCTGTGTTTGGGTTTTATTTACTTACAGATTGATGAATTTATTTACTGGTTTATCAGTTTAGCACTGAATCTAACCCTCCCCCACTTTTGCCCAAATGTCCCTCCCAGATGGAAATATTTGATTCTTGCAAAAACTGGATATAGGAACAGAAGGATTACCTTTGCTTGTCTCATGTCTTGTCCTGATTCTGAAATGGGTATCACAATCTGCCTAGATGTGATAGAAGTAACTGCTCAGTGATGATGTCGTCTGCCTGTGTCATTCTCCACGGTGACCTGAGCAGAAAGCTGCCTCCAGCTGCAAGCCAAGAGCCTCAATGTTAAGGACACACACATCTACTTTGTTAAAGAGATCTTTTCTCTGGTGCACAGAGATGTAGCCACAAGGACAGGGAAATTTAACAACTAAAAAGGTGTCAGGATGATGTTTTTTAATGGAAGCATTCAGAAAAGAAATAACAGCAGCAAGAAATAGTGAGCAGATGCTTCATTGCAAGGACAAGTGAACAGGAACAACTCTATTTGCCTTTAGCTTTGTAGTAGATATACACATTACTTTTCTTTAGGAGAGGATGGATTGATTCACAAAGAATTTCCGGTAACTTGAAGTATGACTTAAAATATTTCCGTTGTTATTGTTTTATCCACTCAGCAAAATTAAACTTTATGGATATTTTTAACTAGATAAGATCTCTACTCTTATCTATGTCATAACTGTAATTTGAAAAATATCTTCTCAGATTGCATGAATGAGTAAACAATCAATTTTTCATTTCTAGCATGTAGGTGGGTAATCTTACAATGAAATAAAGTGATTTTCCCATGTCAAAATCCCCAAAGTCCCTATGCATTTTAAAACAGACACATATATCATACTTACATATAATATTCTATTTTAAGTTGAGAATTTTAAAAATCGTTGATTTATAAAATTGCCCTTTTCCTACAATAAATCTGCTCAATTCAGATGTCTTTTTACTGTCAAAATTAAAAGCAGAGTTGTGCCTGTTCTGTGTATTAAACCTGTGTATGCTTGAACTCTTTATTTTGTTTGTCTTTTTTTCTGTCTTTCCCATGTATCTTTCTTTTTCTTTTGTTTTCTTTTCAAGACTTTCCAAGGCTGCTTTTGTTTTATCATATTGTCTTCTTTCTATTGTTAAACTGCTTTTAACGAAAATGTCATGTTTTATCTAATTTTCATGTTTTTGTTTAATTTTCCCATAGTTTAATATTGTTTCTCCCCTTTTTCTTTCTTCTCTCTCTCTCTCTCTCTCTCTCTCTCTCTCTCTCTCTCTCTCTCTCTCTCTCTCTCTCTCTCTCTCTCTTCTGGGGCACTGTGTTTATTTGTGAAACACAATTCCAAAAGACAGAATAGTACTATATGGACAAACTTTTCTACTGAGTGTCCTTATCTTTTAATGTTTTGGCTTCTGACATGTTTATTCTCTCTCCTACTACTCACCATTTAAAATCATATTTTCATCAATTGCATTGTCTTTTCTATTACTAATATTTCTTTTTCATTCTTCTCTTGATATCTTGGTTTTCCAGGCATCCATTTATTCAACACTTAGTATAAACATGGTGTTTACTGCTTCATACATATTCCCTGGACTTTTACTACAACCCTGAAAAGTTGATATTCTCATCTAGGATACAAGTGAAGACAGGATCAATGATTGAGGTACTGCCTTCAAGTCACACAATTACTGTGATAACATACTTGTTACCAGAAATATCATGCACCAAATCACCTTCTCTCTCTAATAAATCACATTGAGACAAAAATCCAAAGCACATTTTAAGTTTTTTATGTATATGGGAAGATGTGCTCACTTGTTCAGCTTCACTGATATATGCTCACCTTATTCATTATTTATGCTCTTGTAACTGAAACAATGAATAGAAATTACTCCCATGTCTTCCTTTTGATAATATTTACCAACTTTAGTTTTATTGGTGATTCAAAGAAAAGAACCTCTGAACTCAAATTACGATCTGCAAAAAAAAATTTAACTAAAACTATGTCCATGTTTTCTTTGTATATATACCAATTTTCTAATATATAGTTGTAAATGTAAATAAACTGTGGCAGCAAGTTTGTGTTAAAAAATTAGAAATGGCAACTCTAGAAGCATGGAGAGATTGTGTTATCTGCAAACCCAGAGCACTGTATCAGCCTTTCCAGTAATGACATCAGTGATCAAATATGTTTTTACAGTTGTCAAAGCTGAGGATCAGACATTCTATCCTAGCCTCCTTGCAGCTGCTTTTCTCCACTCTTCCCTCCCTGTATTATATTTGCCTTTGGGAGAATGAAAAAATTATGGGTTCCTTTATGTTCCTCATTCAGATTTAGAAATTTTATACTTCTTGCTATAAAGATAGCATGCAGGTATTATTCTCTAAACATGTCAATTTGCAAGTTCCATAAAACCACCAATTAATCTTTGCCACCTCCTTCATGTTATTCTTGCAATGATATTGTATATGTATTATAAAGAATAAGTATGCATATGTACATATACACTACAAAATAGACACATATTTGATATTCCATTAGCAGTCTCTAAAGTTGCTGTCATTATTGCCATGAAAAAGTTATATTTCTGAATTTTGGAAAGAGGTTAACAAAATTTTCTTTTATGGCTTGCAGTCTTGAAAGCTGTTCTTATATTAAGCTATAATTAGTGTTTATACCAAGCAGTTTCCTAAGAAGTTGCAGAAAGAACAAAGTTAGTAACTAGCAGATCAAAATAGCTAGAGAGCTTTGACCACAGGCTTAGGCAGTTTATCTCATTCTCTAAAACTCAGTTTCTTTATCTGAAAATGGGCATAGTAATGTTCACCTCCAAGGACTATGGGAAAATTTAATCAGGTGATGTATATGGGGCACTCAGGACAACATTTGGTATTTAATAAGTTCAGTATGAAACACAGCTGTTATAGTTATCAGCATTATTACTTTTATTACTACTATGCAATAACTAAATATTGATATTCTTTCCTCAATTTGGCACTATGTACCAGAATCCAGCTTTATCTAGCTTCTGAATAGCATTTGAAATCCTGGTATTTTCTTTTTGTTGTCCCTGCACTGCAATAACTTTATATATAACTCCTATAATAGTTTTAGGATCAAGATTATATTTGTGCTAAAAAGGAGACATATGTAAAACTTTAGACAATAAAAAAAATGTGCTAAATAAAACACACTGAGCCAGCTCTTTAGCACACATTATAGCACTTGGGATTTATGTCTCTTGGCAAGTACTTAAGAGTATAATCCATATAGCGGTTCTTGCCTTGCTATATCAACTTCCATTGGTGTTTTATTTCCCTAATAAAATTTTCCAAAGCTAGGCCCAATGTCTGGCACATAGAAAATGCTAAATAAATTATTATGAAAAAGAGCTAAACTGAACCTATGTATCTTATCTGCCTAACATAAATCGTAAGTGCATTAAGGGTATGTTTCATTCATTCATTCATTCATTCACTCATTCATATGTATATTCATTTATTCAGTTAGCACTGGTTATGTGTCCCCCAAATAATCTACTCAAGGCCAGGGACCCTTGTATATAATTGCATCCTCAACATTTAGCACAATGACTGGCATATAATAGGTGCTCAAAAAATATTTGCTAAATCAAACTATTAAATTCTATTTTTGGACTGATTGCTTTTCAGAATACATAAGAACAGCCTGGAGAACTGAGTGGTGAAAACAAAAACAACAAACAATCTGATGGTAATAAGATCCATCTCTTATGATTACTTGCCAACCTAAGTATAATCAGATCTCAGAAGCTTACTTCAAGATTTCACAACTATGAACCAGTATATTTTTAAACTGAGTCTGTCAGAGTTTTCCTGAGAACAGCTTTCCCTTGAAATTAAAAGAAAGAAGAAATAGCAGGTAAATTAGTGATAGTTATAAATAACAGTATTAAATATACAACCCTGGGAATTATATGAAGACCTAGAAATCTAATTATTGAGAGTTGGGGAGGTTCACACGCATCAGTTCATTGACAGTTGCTTCTATAAGAAAGAAGTAGTATATTTTGGTAAGGATCATAGAATTTTTTTTGCTTAGATACCTTAGAAATCAGACCATCACTCTAATATTTATAGATAAAAAAAGACCAAGAAGAGTTTCAGAGACCAACACAAGGTCAGTTGGAGCCAGAACTAGGACTCTGGTCTCTGATGTTTAAGAAAATAAATAATCTCACCACTGTATCACAAGACCTGTTAAATATAAATGCTAACATATAATTATAATTCCATGAACAGTGACAATTAAATGATCTGTAAAATATCAAAAATACTAAGTAAAAGCAAAAAATGTACAAGAAAATATTCAGCATACATTGGTGTTGTTTTCTATTTAAAAGGTTTAAAAATAATAGAAACTTCAGTTGTTCAAGCATAATACAGTTCTATTCAATTGAGCCCCTAAATCCAGATTAAGAGCAGATAAATTCCAATGGGCATGCTTCCCCCCACATCCCAGACATTCATGTTGAATTTTAAATTCATATTAGCAACTGTCTCCACAATTGAGAAAGGGAGAAAAAAAAGGAGTAGGTTTAGGGCTGAGGAAATTTCTGAATGTAAATTTGCAATTTAATCTTGGAAGATGAAACTTTTGGAGGGTTCCTATATCTAAAACCAACACACAGAATTATCTGAAAATAGCAAATCTCAAATATTTCTTGAAAATTCAAAATTACAATATTACAACCAACCATAGAATAACAGAAAAAAAAATGATGATCAATTCTATAGTAGATTTTTTCATCTGAAAGTAAAAGGCACAGATTGGTGGAAACATGTATGTATAATGTTGCTACATGAAAGAAACAAGGGGCAATTGTGTTAATTTCACAGAAAGTCACCACTTTGGAGCAGGCTATAACTAAGCAGTCATTCTAAACTATATCGTCTTCTCATTGCTATTTCACTGGGTGGCATAAATATTCTTGATAAATGAATTTATGTATATAATCTTCTATAGATATAACAATGAAGGATCAAAGCTTTAAAATGAATGAATGTAATTATTTTTCTTCAGATTTATAACAACATTCTTTTGTTAACAAATATAAATGTAACATTTATCAGGAAATAAGAGACTGCAGACAGAAATAAACAAACCTAGGCTGTAGCTCATCTAAGTAAACACTGAGGTTATAAACCTTCAAACTCAAATATCAAGAGCCCTGAAAATTAATACTACACACAATAGACTCTTTAGAAGGAACTTAATCTTCCCCCCCTCCCCAATCTACATGAGGGCCATGCATAACAATGCAGGAGCTGGGTTTTCATTAAGAGTTTCCTCTGCAGGCTGTCAGCTGTTTGAAGAAATAACAATTTCCTAGGCATGAAAGCTTTTTCAGAAGGTTCCCACTGATGTGTAATAAAAGTGACTTTCCTTTTTTCCTTCTACTTAGTCCTTTCTCCCCGCCCCACCCCACACGGTGTAGCTTTGTAGGAGAAAAGGGGTGGACTAAGGCCATTGGCCCCCTACTAGTTTACCTTACATGGATTACCAGTGCAGGTGTTAATATAATTGAAGGTGTGGTAGCAGATATAAACCCTAGCAGCTTTTCCTATATGGAGATTACCTAGGTAGAGAATGCCAGAGTACCTGAAGAATAGGCAAGCAAATACCTTATTAACATATCACCATTCAGCAGCAGCTGCATATCTGGAAGAAGAAGAGAGAGGAAAAATACCCTTTAAAGAGCCTATTCATCTATGTTAATGGGCCCATTGCACAGCACATTGTGTGAGAAATTAAGTCTCTAGCTGTGAACTTCCTGTGCTGTGCAAGCTGCCTTGATTCTTTTTTATTGCTTCAGTGTTATTATCTCCTCCTGGAAATAAAAACAATCATGTCTTCACTTTTGAGAAGCTAAAACAGTCTGAGATAATAAACTGGAGATGCTGGTTGAAAGTTTCTTTTGTCTCCCCTATTAAGTGAAAAAATATGTTTTGACATTAAAGCAACCCCCAAATTTACATCAAAGCACATCAAATCAACTGAGATGCCCTGTGAATGACAAAGATTTCTCTCTCTTCTTATAAAATACTCAATTAAATTACTTTCCTAGTTATCATTCATTTTTTAGAATTAATAAATTTTGACAACAAATATGTTAATTTATTCAAATTAGACATGATTTTTTAAAATGTGCAATGGGCTAAAGAACTGTTTTCTTCCTAGAACACTAATATAATAGACATTAAAAATGGTATTTATTCTCAGCCAGCAATTTCAATTCTGGATAGGCTTGGCTAGCATTTCAAATATGAAAATAGAACAGGTAATTTAAGATTAAGGAATTCCTCCTTTTAGATTAGTTAAAAGTCCAGAATGTTTGCAAGTCCTTCATTTTTCTTGATTGTTACAAGGTCATCATGTAAACCTATATACTTTTGGCTTAAAAAGAGTCCTCTTCAGATTAAAAGAACACATTTCCTTCAATTTGTATGCACCTTACATCATCATTATCACCACCATTATCACTAACATCATCATCATAAAAGAAAGGGCTAGCCTAGTTGGAGTGGCTCAGTTGGTTGAACAGCATCCTGTGCACCAAAAGATTGGCAGTTCAATTTGCGATCAGGGCACATACCTGGATTATGGGTTCGGTCTCAGGTCTGGGCACATAGCAAAGGCAACTTGATCAATGTTTCTCTCTCACATCTGTGTTTCTCTCTTCCTCTCTCTCTGCAATCAATAAAAATATATTTAAGAAAGCAACATGAAAGGGCTAATTATTACAGGACAGGGAACTTGGACCTGATTGGGTCTGTGTAGAGCCAGCCAGTAGTATATGGGCTCTTGACTTGGTATAAGAAAGACTTTACAACATGAGTCCAAGTGACTGCAAGGGTACATTTATTAAAGCTGGGGACAGTGGAATAGGAAGGGCTTAGCATAGAAGAAACAACAGGAGCCCTTAAGTTTGGCTGCTTTGGTTCTTTAAAAATGTTATAGGAAGTTAATGAGTCAAAACAGCAAAAGGGGGCCTTGGAGACAGGTTCAGAGGTTTAACTAAGGACATGCTGCTCCTGCCTATTGCTCCTCTCGTTGCAAGTCTTATGCGGTTCCTTAGAGTTTAGGAGACATACACCTGTGTGGGGGAAAAAAGTGGGAAGGGAAAAGCACAGACATGCTCCCAGAGGGAGAGCAAGTGCTGGGTCCATTGCCTTGAATATCTTTATCTCTCTCTTGCTGGACACTTAAAGGAGGTCTCAGGGAAAGGTTTCAGGAGAATATTCATCAGTTTTTGAGGTGTGCCCTTTCAGGGTCATGGTCTTCCCTGATTGGCTGGTACCTGGGCAAGGGATTATTAGTCATTGCAGCTGGTCCTGATGTGAGCCATGACCTTACTTGTCTGGTTTTGCTGCTTTTCTGGGCCTGGAGCTGAAACACAACTGAGGCCTAGATGTTATTCTTAGGGTTTAATGCTTAAGGCACCAGTCATGCATGGGAACCTCATGATGCCTCTCTTCCAAGGGGGTCTACCACATGACTAGAAAGAAATATCAGGGCAGAGTCTGATCCCCATGACCAGTGATATAAAAGATCAGGAGCAGGTCTGAACAGCATCACTAGCAATATGTTAGGGGAGGAAAGGTTACCCTGTGGGGAGAGATCCTTGTTTTCTCATTTTTGCCTAATTGATAGTCACCCTAAACTTTTCACCCTGGTGACCTACCTGGCACATAGTCCTTGCTCTTGTCATATTTGTCTGTCTAACACATAATGATCAATACTAACTGATTACACCTTAACAGAAAATCTTCCAGTCCAATTTTTAAAACCTAGTTTCCCTCAGACTTGAAATATTTTCAAGTTAACCTAATGTGTTGAACAGGTTTAAAGAGTATGTATGGAATACAAAACAAAAAAATACTGCAATTCAATATTCTGCTTTACTTTGTTAATGTACATTCTGTCTGCACTGGCAAAATTTGAGCAGGATAATAATTATTATTTGATGTTCCAGGTTTAGCAATTATAAATCTTTATTTTAAGCATATTAAAAACCAGCCAATGATGAAATATAAGCTTGGATACATCCAGGATAGAGATATGAACACCACAGAATTTGTTAATGCAGTTCTTGGAATATCAGAGACTTTAGATTGTTCATTGGGTTTAGTTTGTTTTCTGTAAAATAAATAAATAAATAAATAAATAAATAAATAAATAAAAGTTTGTAAAGTCAGAAAATAATCAAACAGATCATTCTCTGAATGCTAGAGTGGTAATGATGATTCCTTAATTTTGTTAGCCATAAAATGGTACCAGAATGTTACCAGTGGTTGGACCTTGGTTCTGCAACCTCAATGCTTGACTGGCTAAGAAAGAATTCAGAGACAAGACTCAAATACAAGCAAAAGTTTATTTAGAAATTCACAGAGATAGAAAGGTGAGCCATCTGAGCGTCTTGGGCTCAGGAAACAAGTTCCAGAGGCAAAAGAAGGGTCCTTGGAGATTAGGAAAAATAAAGTCAAAAAGAATATGCCTGGAGGAAGGAGAGGGGAGAAGGAACAGGAGTGCTTCAGAGAAAGAGAGGGGCATTGGGTCCTCCATCCTCAGAGTTTTTATCTGGAGGTCTCAGGGGAGGATTCCAATAGAATATTCATCAGTTTTTCAGGTGTGTCCTTTCAGGGCCATGATCTCTACTAATTGGTTGATGCCAGGGCAGGGGGGTCATTAGTCATTGCATCTGGTCCTGATGTTAGCCATAGTGTTGTTCTATCTGATTTTGCTACATTTTGCCTAGAACTGAAACACAACTGAGGCCTAAATGTCATCTCTAGTTTGACCAAAACTCTGACTTTGTGATCAGGAGATCTGAGGCATTGTTTTTAGGATTACTTGATGCAGGCCAGAATCTCATTGTCCTGATGGCTTTAATGCTTAATAAAATGATCATGTATGGGAGTCTTATAAGGCTATTCTCTAGCCTCTTTGTTCCTCCTCTAAGGTGGTCTAACACATGACTAGGAAATGTCAAGGGAGGAAAGGTTACCCTGGGTGTAAGATCCTACCCTATAATTATCTGTTTTAAAGCAACCAGGACTTTCCACTATGGGTGACCTTCCATACATAGCCTATCATCCTTGCTCTACTCATGCCTATATAACTGCCTACTATAATTTGTACAGAAAAAAATCAGCACCAATTATTTGAAATAATGTATTGATGGGGAACATAAGACATTTGGGGGGGGGGGCTAGCAATCTGAATCTGTGCCAGTAACCTGCCTTCTAATGCACACTCTTGCTAGCTGATAATTGACTCCATTTGTGAAAGAATGTAGGAGGCTAGCAGCTGGATTCTGTACCTAGTTAAACAGTATCCCTAATGCACATTCCTGATAACCTATAATGAAGTCACTGCCCCTTCCTTAATTATCTGGTCTTGCAAGACCTATTTACCTAAATACTCCCAATTTACAAGGGCCATAAACCAAGGATGTAACAGCTTACCTAGAGGGAGGTTAGTGGAGCCATCCAGGATAGATGTTAGATACAATCTAAATTAACCATTCTAACTGACTCGAGGGGGGCTGTGTGAGTCCACTACAGAAGCTGATAGTTAGGAAACAAAGTAACTCAGAAATATATAAGGAAAAAGTCTCAATGTCTAAATTGTTTAGGATCTGGATTTTTGAGTCCCCTGAACCAGCAGCGCTGCTTTGAATAAAGGCTTTCCTGAACCTCCGCGTGTTCAGCCGTCTCTTCTTCTATGCCAATTCCATCACATTAAGCTTTTTCTTTAAGGAGAGATGGACAAATATTCTAAATTCTACTTAGTGATACTTCTATGTTACATTTATTCATTTATTAACATATTTATGTGAAGATTTAGATGAGATGAATCTATTTCCTTTGTAGTCAGCTGTTTTAGTCTCTGTAGGATGCCCATAAATGGTACATTTTGAAAGGCTTTGGGAGGGATGGATGACTTTCTACTGGCTTCTTAAAGAGAAGACATTAAGTACAGTTGGAACAAAATATGACTATCCATTCTGAAAGGAATTTAAAGACAGGACAGGCAGTTAGGGAAAAGGGGAGGGGGGCCCATGGGAGAGGAATGGATATGTGATGGGCAGAGAGTAACCAGAATGCTTATTTCACAGAGGATAGAGGAATGTTACAAGATAAGGGGAAGGGTAAAAGAGGGCACCAGGTGGGCTTTGAACTTTGAAACTGATATCTTGCAGCAGAGTGACCAATTAGGAAAGCATGGGGGAAATAAATTAAGGAAGGGTCCAATTAGAAAGTATCATGAAGAGACAAAGAACTGCCAGCCTATCAGCCTATATAATAAAAAACAAAAACAAAAACAAAAAAACACCAAAAAAAAAAAAAACTTGATTTTTTCCCATTAGAGAGAGCAGTTTTTTCCCCATTTGGGACCCTTCCTCAGGGGGTCCCCTTTAAGAATCCCTCACCAAGGAGAGTCTGTATAGCTTGCTGTAAACTTCTACACAGTTGTTAAAATATTTTAGCCAGTGAATTTTATTCTTCAAATTTGGTGGGACAATATCTCACAGGGAGAGTCTGCTCATCCTGAACTCCATGTTACAATTCTTTGCTTAACTAGTTTAGACTTCATGTTGCTTTATGTAGCCTACTAGATAAGCATAAGTTTTTTAGATTAAATTGCTCTCTTGATTTTGTTATTTCAACAACCTCTCTTTTGAAGAGGATCCTTTCATTAAAGAAACATATTTTTTTTATCAAATGCTCTTTAATTTTGGGGGTTAACATTTTATGAAGTTCTAACCTGTTATAACTGTGGGTACTGAAACATGAAAGAGTGGAACACTACTGTTTTCAGCATCAAGGGAGCAATTGATATTTCAGAAATTAGGGAGACAGGTAATTTAAAGAAGAGTAAAAAATAAAAAGAAGAAGAAATGAATTTGAACTAGTTCCTTAAAGATAATTCAGATTAATGGGCCATTGACAGACCTATTAACACATAACAACTTTATATATGCCAGGTAATCAGGGTGACATTGTTTTCAGCACAAAATTAATATCAAACTTGTCTTCATTGGCATCAGACATCAGAAATGACAGCCATATTAGCCCTGCCTGCAAGGCCCCACATCTATTAACCTATTGATTTGGAGTCTTGCTGTGGCTCCCAGGAAAACTGCTCCTTGCTGGAAAGCTGAAGTGGATCAATCCTGAACCATGAATAAGAATTCAATAAGACAACAGAGTTAACACCTTTAACCATTAAGTAATCCTTAAGATAAAATCAAATTAAGGACCCTGCCGTATGAAGCTCTTTTAATATTTTGAGATATCAATGGATTCTAGGTTTCCCAAAGTAAGCTATTGTCTAGAAGAAGTATCAGGCTGTTATAAGACACACATTTTATCTGTTGTGTTAATATAATAAGGAGGCTTGGATTTGTGTAATCGAGATGGCTGTCATGAGTAAAGGATTGGTTTTAAAGTCAAACCTTAAAATGTTATTATTTTTGTTAAAAAATTGAACTTTATGCATATATACATACACACACACACACACACACACACACACACACACATATCCTAATAGAAACAAAAGTGGTTTTCTCAATGGCTATTAAAACAAATTTATTTTACTTCTTTGTTATACTGCTGAATTTTCTAGTTTTTAGTAAATCTACAACCCTTCTCTAATTCATAGTTAACAGAGAAGACAATAGGAGGAATTTAGAACTTCATATCTCTCAACAAAGGCAGAAATAATCTACATATATAACAAAACTGCTACAAACCCAGTCATATTTAAATGTAACTGAATTCCTTAGTAACTCAGTTACTACCTTTCCAGACAGCATGTTCTTTGGGTTTATTTCTGCTCAAGGCTGTGATCTAAACTTCAAAAAAAAAATCTCATCTCCTGATAACCAAATGACGATTTTTCATATTTAACTTATATATTATATAAATATATATTCATATTATGTATTAATATACATATATGTTTCTGTGTTATGTATTATATCTATAACATTCTAAATGTTTCTTCTTTCTCCTAATTATAAATGGGGGTCCAAAAAATGTATATGTGTATATATTTTTAAATGGCTAGCTTTTACAAATGATCTATGTAACATTAGTGAATGACTATACCTAGACATTTTAAGTAAAACAGTTTGCAATTAAAAATGTAGAGACACAGTCCATGCTTTCAAAACTGATATAGTTTGACACCTTGTTTTTCAAAACACTTTCCATACATCTTAGAAAATTTAGTGTTAAGATTTCTTTTTTACTGGAAAATAAATAGTATATTGCCTTGTTCATTGAAGAAAAATTCAATCAATTAGTTAATATGGTGACATTAATGCCATGTTACTAGAATTATGGACATTCATGCTTACTTGCTATAATTGGTGCTTATCTTTGATTAGTAATGTATAACAGCCTATGTGAAACATCTAAAATAGATTATGTCACATGTTATCTCTATTAGCACCTCTAGGCAAAAATGTTAAAAAGGGAGGCACAAAATTAGTGTATTTATTTGTTGTCATCTCTCTAAGGAATACACTGGAATGAGTTCTGTCTGCCAACTAACTGATAATTATTGAATTAGCAATGTGTAATGACAATGGGATATTACCCCACCAGTCCATCTCTTCTTTAGGCCCAAAGTAGATAACCTTATGCGGTTTTGCACTATCTTCTGGGAGCTAACACCCAATAAAGTGTGCCCTCGTTGAGATTTCCCAAATTAAACTCCAAAAGCAGCGTGGGCCCCACCTCCTTTAAACCACTGCTTTTCCTTCTCCCATTATGGGGAATGACTGGCACTTTAACAATGTGTGTGGTGTACAGCCTTGTTGTGTCACTGTGGACAGTTCTAGCAGCAGCTTCATTAGTTCTTTTTATAAGGAAAGATAGGGTTTTTCTCTTTGCCTTTTTCTTTCTTTCTTTCTTTCCCTTAGTTGGCATGTGGATTAGATTTTCCTTGGACACCCTGCTTGACTTTTTATTCCAGAACTTCTTTAAAATGGTGTAGCTATTGGAACACTAGGAATTGTAACTGATAGACTGTTTGCAGGGGAACTCATGAAAGTTCTCTTTGTTCTCCCTTCTTTAACCCCCACCCTCCCACCAACCAAAAAGAAAAAGAAAATGTACTTTTAATTATACACTGATGAAACCACTGTGCCAGAAGGGAACATTCACTGTAGAACACCTATTTTGTACTTACTACAAGCAAAGGGAGGTGCTTGCATCAGAACAGCAATTCTCCATCCAGAGCAAAAGCTCCAATTAAAATACATCTTTCTCCATAACACTAGTGTTCAGTTTAAATTTCTCTGCTAATAAAAAAGTTCTTATTAAAAATAAAAAAGGGCAGTGGCTTTTATACATGTGTATTAAAATATATATGGCATAAAATATATTGTATTTTTATTATATGTTTAAAATATATATGTAGTACATTTCATTTTATAATTTATATATAAAATATGTTTTATTATATATATACTAGAGGCCTGGTGCACAAAATTCGTGCACAGGGGGGGTTGTCCCTCAGCCCAGCCTGCACCCTCTCCAATCTGGGACCCCTCGAGGGATGTCCAACTGCCCAGTGGGATGGGGCCTAAATGGGGAGATGGACACCCCTCTCACAATCCAGGACTGCTGGCTCCCAACTGCTCGCCTGCTTGCCTTCCTGATTGCCCCTAACCGCTTCTACCTGCCAGCCTGATCACCCCCTAACCACTCCCCTGCCAGCTTGATTGATGCCTAACTGCTCCCCTGCCAGCCTGTTTGCCCCTAACTGCCCTCCCCTGCAGGCCTGGTACCCCCCAACTGCTCTCCCCTGCAGGCCTGGGTCTGTTAGAGAGTGGGAATTTTTGAGCACTACTGAGGCCATGGACTATGCTCCAGATAGAGTTGTCAGTGCTGACATCAGGCCAGGCCTTGAGATACAGTCTCATGGCCCTTTCCCAGCACATAGGCCTTCTTTCATAGAACACTGTCAGCTTTCTGAAGAACAGGATGACCCTGTGAATAACATGATCATCAATGGCATGATCCTGATGTTGTTTAGGAAAAACTGTTTTGTCTTGGGTTGCCTGCTCTGCAAAAACAGGATGTGGTTAATGTGCTTAAAAGTGGTCTTGCACAAAGGGTAGGGGCTGCTGCTCTCTGGACTCCCTGCGTGGAGAATGACAGAGCAGTCGCCCAGCTGGCTGGCCTGCCAGCCAGCCGGCTAATAAAGGCTCCCTAAATTTTAATTTGGTTTGAACTCCAGTGGTCATTCACTTGTGCTCGCTCCACAACAGGTCCCCCCAAACTGCCCTTCCCTGCAGACCCAGTCACCCCCAACTTCACTCCTCTGCCGGCCTAGTCACCCCTAACTGCTCTCCCCAGCAGGCTTGATCACCCCCAAATGCGCTCCCTTGCAGGCCTGGTTCCTCCCAACTTCCCTCCCCTGCTGGCCATCTTGTGGTGGCCATATTGTGTCCACATGGGGGCAGGATCTTTGACCACATGGGGGCAGTCATCTTGTGTGTTGGAGTGATGGTCAATCTGCATATTAATATTTTATTAGATAGGATAGAGGCCTGGTGCATGGGTGGGGGCCAGCTTGTTTGCCCTGAAGGGTGTCCCAAATCAGGGTGGGTGTTCCCTTGGGGTGTGGGGCAGCCTGGGGGAGGGGCCTGTGGTGGTTTGCAGGCCAGCCACGCCCCCTGGCGACCCTAGCGGAGGCCCTGGTATCTGGGATTTATTTATCTTCTACAATTGAAACTTTGTAGCCTGGAGTGGAGCCAAGCCTTCTGCTCGCTCCGGGGCAGCAGCCATTTCTGTTGGGATTTATGTATTTTCCATAATTGAAACTTTGTAGCATTGAGTGGAGGCCTGGGCTGGCAAGGGCAGGCAGAAAGCTTGGCTTTCTCCATTGCCAGGGAAACCCAAGCCTCCCTCCTGTTCTCTGTGGCTGCAGCCATCTTGGTTGGGTTTATTTGCATATTCCCTCCTGATTGGTTGGTGGGCGTGGCTGGTGGGTGTAGGGCAGGTATGGTCAATTTGCATATTACTCTTTTTTTAAATAAATCTTTATTGTTCAGATTACAGGTGTTCCTCTTTTTGTTTTCCCCCTATAACTCCCCTCCACCTGATTCACCACCCCACCCTACCCCATGCCCTTGCCCCCTGCCACTGTCTTCATCCATAGGAGTAAGATTTTTGTCCAATCTCTTCCCACACCACTCACACCCACTTCCCCCTGAGAATTGTCAGTCCACTCCCTTTCTATGTCCCTGATTCTATTATATTCACCAGTCCATTTTGTTCTTCAGATTTTTTATTTACTTGATTTTTAGATTCACTTGTTGGTAGGTATGTATTTGATGTCATTTTGTTGTTCATAATTTTTATCTTTACCTTTCTCTTCTTTTTCCTCTTCTTAAAGAATACCCTTCAGCATTTCATGTAATCCTGGTTTGGTGGTGATGAACTCCTTTAGCTTTTTCTTGTCTGTGAAGCTCTTTATCTGACCTTCAACTCTGAATGATAGCTTTGCTGGGTAATCTTGGTTGTAAGTCCTTGCTGTTCATCACTTTGAATATTTCTTGCCACTCTCTTCTGGCCTGCATAGTTTCTGCCGAGAAATCAGCTGACAGTCGTATGGGTACTCCTTTGTAGGTAACTAACCGTTTTTCTCTTGCTGCTTTCAAGATTCTCTCTTTGTCTTTTGCCCTTGGCATTTTAATTATGATGTGTCTTGGTGTGGTCCTCTTTGGATTCCTCTTGTATGGGGTTCTGTGTGCTTCCTGGACTTGTAAGTCTATTTCTTTCACCAGGTAGGGAAAGTTTTCTGTCATTATTTCTTCTAATAGGTTTTCAGTATTTTGCTCTCTCTCTTCTTCTGGCACCCCAAAAATTCGGATGTTGGTACGCTTAAAGTTGTCCCAGAGGCTCCTTACACTATCTTCATATTTTTGGATTCTTTTTTCTTTTTGTTTTTCTGATTGGGTGTTTTTTGTTTCCTCATATTTCAGATCTTTGGTTTGATTCTTGGGGTACATTGATCTACAGTTGAGTTTCTGTATATTCTTTATTTTTGACAGTGTATGCGTCATTTCTGATTTTCCATTTTTTTGACATTCTCATTAAGGTCCTTGAAGGTCTCACTAAGCTCCTCAGAAGTGTCATCAAGTTTCTCAGTGGTTTTTAGAAGATTCTTGAGTAACCTTATAAATGTGGTTCTGAACTCTATGTCGTCCGAAAGTTTGCTTTCCTCCGTTTCTTTCATTCGTGACATGTTTCTTTGTCTCCGCATTTTGGCTGCTTCCCTGTGTTGATGTAGTGGCTTTGTGTGGTAGGTGACCTATAGGGGGCAGTAGCTCAGCCTCCCCAATCACCTTATGTGGACACTCTTCGTACACCCCTTTGTGGGCTGAGTGCAAAGTCTTGGTGTAGTTAAGCCTTAATTGCTGTTGGTATGCTGGGAGGAATTGACCTCCAGGCCAATCAGCTGTGAGGACTCGCAGTGTCTATAAGAACTGCAGTGCTGGAGACACGCTTATGGTGCAGGACTTGTTTCAGTGGGGTTTTGGTGCTCGCTGAGTCTGCCTCTTGAATGTGTCACTTATGGATTTGAGGAGTTGAAATCTGGTTTCTCACACTGACTGCTAGGTACACTGGCTTCTGGATCTTTAATGGGGTGCGTGTCAGCTACTGTCTGAGGCCACCCAGCAGGAGCTACAGTGAGAGCAACAGTTTTCTCCTCTTTGCTGGGGGTTTGGAGGTTTTGGAGCTGTCCGATCCGGGCTGCAAGTTTGTTAGGTTAAATTGCGATAGGGCAGGCCTTTCTTATGCTAAAACTGCTGCTTGGAGCTTGGGTGGGTTTGTAGGTTGTGTGGGGCGGGGTCTCAGGGCATCACTAGGGTAGGGCGTGGCAAACAGCAATGGCTGCTAGTTAGCCGGCTCTGTGTCTCCAACTGCGTCCCGTGCCCCAGCACAGTAAACAATTATTCTTGCATGCAGCTCTGAAAGCAGGCCCCCCTCACTTTCTGATCCGGTGGCAGACAATCCAGCTTCTCCCCATAAGAGTTTTGGGTTCCCTGCGTCTCCCCAGAAACTGTATTTCAGAGTAATCGGGGGCTTGTCTCCCTTTGGGTTGAAAAAAGCAACGCCTGCCACCAGCCCGGATCACTCGGCTCCGTACCTCAGCTTTTCAGCACTTGTGCATGTCTCAATGCTCTTTTCTCTTTCCTTCTAGTTGTAGAACTTCCACTCAGCCAGCTTTCCCGTGGTTCTGGGTGATAGACGTTTTGTCTTTTAGTTGTAGTTTTGAAATTGTTGTGCGAGGCAGCAGTTTAGATGTTTACCTATGCCACCATCTTGGATTCTCTCCATATTACTCTTTTATTAGCTAGGATCAGTATAGTAGCTTTAAATAAATAAATATATAGTGTATATATACCTATATGATGTGTTATCTTCAATTAACTATATAGAGGGACTTTGTATAGATAAAAAAGAACAAGATTAACTCTATGTATACATCTCTAAAAATAATTTAAGTTTATCTGATTGAAGTTTTTGAAGATTTATTCTTTTGGTATTGTCCATGCAGAAAATTGGCATAAATTGAGAAAGTAAATGGAAAGAGGTGGAGTTCAGGGATCTAGTTGGGAATAATAAGAAAAAGGTATGTTTTAATGTTAATCAGTGATTAATAAAATAATTTTAATATTTTTTCTAGAAGTCAAAATCAATGATACACCTGATAAAGGGTTGATTTCTCAATTATATAAAAAGCTCATATAACTCAACAAAAGAAAAACAAACAATCCAAGTTTAAAATGGCAAATGACCTGATTATATACTTCTCCAAAGAGGACATACAGATGGCTAAGAGACATATGAAAGAATTCTCAACGTCACTAATTATCAGAGAGATGCAAATTAATATGACAATGAGGTAACTCCTCACACCTGCCACATGGCTACCATCAATAAATCAACAAACAACAAGTGCTGGTGATGATGTAGAGAAAATGGAACCCTAGTACACTGCTAGTGGGAATGTAGACTGCAGCAGCCACTGTGGAAAACAGTGTGGAGTTTTCTCAAAAAATTTAAAATCGAACTGCCATTTGACCCAGTGATCCCACTTTAGGAATATATCTTAAGAATCCCAAAACACCAATCAGAAAGAATATATGCACCTCTTTGTTCATAGCAGCACAATTTACAATAGCGAAGACCTGGAAATAGCCTAAGTGCCCATCAGTGGATGCCTGGATAAAATAGCTGTGGTACATTTACAGGACAGCATACTATGCAGCTCTAAAAAAGAGTGATCTCCTACCCTTTGAGACAACATGGAGGGACCAAAGATTATTATGCTAAGCAAAATAAGCCAGTCAGAGAAAGACAAGTATCATATGATCTCTCTTATATGTGGAATCTAATGAACAAGATAAACTGACAAACTAAATAGATCCAGAGCCATGGAAGCATGGAACGGACTGACAAATCTGAGGGAAGGGGCATGGGGGAGAAAATTAAAAAACCAAAAAACTGATATGAATATATGAATAACCCATGGACACAAACAATAGTAGGTGAAGGCCTGGGTAGAGGGGGGCAATGCAAGACGAAAGAAGGAGGGCATCTATAATACTCTCAAGAATAAGGATAGAAACATAAATAAAATTAAAATAAAGAAAAATAATTAAAGCATCAAGAAATAGTCACACTGTTGAGAGACAATTTCAACTATAAATGCTTATTTATTTTTTTTACTTTTAAGTCTTGCACTTGACTTGAGATTAGAAATTGCTTAAAAAAAAAAAAAAACCTTTAAGAGTTTGTTTATATAAGAAAGAAAGATGGTAAGTAAAGTCCTGTATGCTGGAACCAAGGCACTTGCTTCCCAGGACCAATAAGCAGGTGGCAAAAATGCCATATATTTAGAGTTTCCACATCTGGCCCATTATCACTTGATTCTCACCACTATGTGAGTCAGGCAGGATACCCATTTCTTACAGGCGAAGCCTCTAGGCTTTAGAGAATAGGTAACTGGATTTATTTAACAGGATTCATAAAGAAAACAGAACCAGTACAATAATTTTGAGAATAAGGAATTTACTATAGAAATTAGATCTTTTACGGAGTTGGGGGGAGCTATTTAAGTGTAGGTCTGGAAGCAGGGAGTAGAGATCAGGGATACAATTAATAATTAAGTCCAAATGAAGTATGACCTAGTCAAGAATGTAATGGTGGGCTTTGGGCCATGGTGAGCTACTAGGGCCAGCAGTGAGAAAGAATAGCTGAACTTGGAGCTGGAGAAGAGCAATAATAAGCTGGGGCCCACTGGGGACCTTTGTACCTGTCCCTTAAGTATCTGACTGCCATGGTCTTCCAATAGCAATGGCTTCTTTTCACTTTTACCTTCAAATCTCATGCAAATTTAGTTTTTGGTCAACTCTAACTCAGAACTATGCAGGGAAAGGACCTCTAGGAAATGTAATTCCCATCCTTAAATGAGTGGTAATGATAAGTTGACAACACACAATCCAATACGTTGGTCTAAGTCCACATAGATAGAAAGTGTCTAAGCCAAAACTAAAGTAAGTTTTTGACCCTGAGAGCAGTGGGGCTTCCATCCTGTCAGCTGATGCTAAGGTGTCAGTACCAATGAGATACTTTGTAATGAAGGAATAAAGGCATCATTCTAAATATCATGGTCAACTGCAAGTTATAGAAATCCAATTTTAAGAAGCTTAAGCCTGATCTTGTAAAATAGAAACCCACACATGAAACCTATATGTACATGTTGACCAATGTCACCCCAATCAATTTAATAAAAAATAAATAAAAATAAGAAGCTTAAGCCAAAAGAAGTATATAATGTAAAATGGGAATTAGTTGTCAAAAGAAAACTTACTGCTTATTTTAAATATTTAGACTTCAGGGATTATGAGATCATGGAATTCAAATAATATTGTCAGGACTCATTTTTTTCTTTTCTTAAATGGGCTCTATTCTCCTCTGCATTGGATTTATTCTTGTCTGCTAGGCATGGTAATGCAGAAATATTTAAAACATAAAATAAAAAACCCTTATCTCTTGAAGGAATGAATTTTTTTGTGGGAGAAACAGTTTTAGGCCTATATCTCACCACTTCAACTCCAAAATAAGAAAATATCTGTCTGTACTAATATTTTATTTATTTTTTAATATATTTTATTGATTTTTTTTCAGAGAGGAAGGGAGAGGGATAGAGAGTTTGAAACATCAATGAGAGAGAAACATCGACCAGCTGCCTCCTGCAACCCCCTACTGGGGATGTGCCCACAACCAAGGTACATGCCCTTGACTGGAATCAAACCTGGGACCCTTCAGTCCACAGGCCAATGCTCTATCCACTGAGCCAAACCAGTTAGGACTGTCCTAATATTTTAACCATAATATCCTAATTGAACCTTGCTGGACTGGCTCAGGCAAAATGCCCATTTCTGTATCAATAATTGAGGTCAAGAGATGATTGTGAATGCCTTGAATCTGAGTTATTTTAGCAATCAGGTAGGGGGAGAGTGTATCATCCAAACCAGAGTCAGAGAAAGGTGGCTGTCCTGTGCTTAATAATATGAAATACACAATGAATATCCACAAGCTGAATAAAGCTCCTTTTTTAAATGAACTGTGTTATTGCATAAAGGAAGTGTAGGGATGATAGTTAATCAACATGAGGAATCTAAACTTTCATGAAGCTAAACTGTAAGGGAATAACAGCAATCAAATTTTTTGGGGGGTCAGAGTTTTTATTTTATTATTTTTTTTCTTTTTTTAATTTTATTTTATTGCTTAAAGTATTACAAAGATTAGTACATATGTCTCCTTTTCTCCCCCATTGACCTTCCCCTGGTATCCCCTATCCCCCAGTATCTTGTGTCCATTGGTTATGCTTTATATGCATGCATATAAGACCTTCAGTTGATCTCTTACCTCTCCCCCATAACCCTTCCCAGCCTTTGCGCTATAGTTTGACAGTCTGTTCGATGCTTTACTGCCTCTGTATCTATTTTTGTTCATCAGTTTATAATGTTATTTATATCCATAAATGAGTGAGATCATGTGGTATTTTTCTTTCATTGACTGGCTTATTTCACTTAGCATAATGCTCTCCAGTTCCATCCATGCTGCTGATGATGGTAAGAATTCCTCCTTTTTATAGCAGCATAGTATTCCATTGTGTAGATGTACCACAGTTTTCTAATCCATTCATCTGCTGATGGGCATTTAGGCTGTTTCCAAATCTTAGCTATGATAAATTGTGCTACTATGAACATAGGGGTGCACATATCCTTTCTGATTGGTGTTTCTGGTTTCTTGGGATATAGTCCTGGAAGTGGGATTACTAGGTCAAATGGGAGTTCCAATTTTGAGGAAACACCATACTGTCTTTAACAGTGGTTGCACCAGTCTGCGTTCCCACCAGCAGTGAGGGGGGTTCCTTTTTCTCCTCATCCTCTCCAGCACTTGTAATTTATTGATTTAGTGATGATAGGCATTATGACAGGTGTGAGATGGTACCTCATTATTGTTTTGATTTGAATCTCTTGGATAATTAGTGACTTTGAGCATGTTTTCATATGTCTCTTGGCTTTCTGAATGTCCTCTTTCGAAAAGTGCCTATTTAGGTCCTTTGCCCATTTTTTTTATTGGATTGTTTATCTTCCTTTTAAGTTGTATGAGTTCCCTGTAAATGTTGGAGATTAAACACTTATCAGAGATAACATTGGCAAATATGTTCTTCCATGCAGTGAACTTTGTTTTTGTTTTGTTGATGGTTTTTTTTGCTGTGCAGAAGCTTTTTATTTTGTTGTAGTCCCATTTTTTTTCTCTTTAGTTTCCATTACCCTAGGAGCTGTGTTGGTAAAGATATTGCTACGACAAATGTCTCCTATTTGCTGTCTATGGCTTCTGCTAAGATTGTTATGTTTTCCTATCTTACATTTAAGTCCTTTATGCATTTTGAGTTTATTTTTGTGTATGGTGTAAGTTTTTTGGTCTAGTTTCATTTATTTGCAAGTATCTGTCCAGTTTTCCCAACACCATTTTTTGAAGAGACTGTCTTGTCTCCATTGTATACTCTTGCCTACTTTATACAATATTAATTGAGCATACTGGCTTGTGTCGATTTCTGGGTTCTCTGTTCTGTTCCACTTGTCTATATGTCTGTTCTGGTGCCAGTACCAGGCAGTTTTGAGAAGAGTGGTTTTGTAGTATAGCTTGATATCTGGTATTGTGATCCCTCCTACAATGTTCTTTCTCAAGATTGCTACAGCTATTCAGATTTTGTTTTGTTTTGTTTTGTTTTATTCCTGATGAATTTTTGGAGAGTTTGTTCTAGATCTTTAAAGTATGCCGTTGGTATTTTAATGGTGATTGCATTGAATTTATAGATTGCTTTGGGTAGTATAGACATTTAATGATGTTGATTCTACCAATCCATGAACATGGTATATTCTTCCATTTGTTCATGTCTTCCTCTATCTCTTTTTTCCAATGTCCTGTAGTTTTCCTAGTACAAGTCTTTTATATCCTTAGTTAAGTTCATTCCTAGACATCTTGATTTTTTTTGGTGCAATGGTAAATGGGATTTTTTTTTTTTTTTTGCTTCTCTTTCTGTGAGTTCATTATTAGTGTAAAAAAGGCCATAGATTGCTGTGTGTTAATTTTGTATCCTGCTACTTTGCCAAATTCACTCATTAAGTCCAGTAGTTTTTTGATGGAGTCTTTGGGGTTTCCTATGTATAGTATCATGTCATCTGCGAATAAGGATAGTTTTACTTCTTCTTTTTAAATTTTAATGCCTTTTATTTCTTTTTCTTGTCTGATCACTATGGCTAGCACTTCCAATACTATATGGAACAGGAGTGGTGAAAGTGGGCATCCCTATCTTGCTCCTATTCTTAGGGGAAATTAAGTTTTTGCCCATTGAGTATGATGTGGGCTGTAGGTTTGTTGTATAAGGCTTTTACTATGTTGAGGTATGACCCCTTTAGTCCCACTTTGCTGAGAGTTTTTATCAAGAGAGGGTGCTGGATTTTGTCAAATGCTTTTTATGCATCAATTGATATGATTATGTGATTTTTGTCTCTCAGTTTGTTTATGTGATTTTTCACATTTATTGATTTGCAGATATTGTACCATCCTTACATCCCCAGAATAAATCCCACTTAGTCATGATGTATGAACTTTCTAATTTATTGCTGAACCCAATTTGCTAGAATTTTCTTGAGGATTTTAGAATCTATGTTCATCAAGGATATTGGCCTGTAGTTTTCTTTTTTTGTGTTGTCTTTATCTGGTTTTGGAATTAGGGTAATCCTGGCATCATAGAAAGAGCTTGGAAGTGTGCATTCCTCTTGAATTTTTTGGAATAGTCTGAGGAGGATAGGTTTTAGTTCTTCTTTGAATGCTTGGTAGAACTCTCCTGTAAAGCTGTCTGGACCGGGGCTTTACTGGAAGATTTTTGATCACTGCTTCAATTTCTTCCGTAGTTATCAGCCTATTCAGGTTTTTTGATTTTTCTTGATTGAGTTTTGGGAGCTTGTATTTTTCTAAGAATATGCCCATTTCTAAGAATATGTTTGAATAGAATAGTTCATACTATTGTTTCATAATCGTTTTAATTTCTATGGGATTGGTTGTTACTTTGCCTCTTTCATTTCTGATTTTGTTTATTTGGGTCCTCTCTCTTTGCTTCTTGGTGAGCCTGGCTAAAGGTTCATCAATCTTGTTTATCCTTTCAAAGAACCAGCTTTTGGTTTTGTTAATCTTTTGGTGTTGTTTTTTTTGTGTTGTTGTTGTTTTGTCTCTATGTCATTTATCTCCACTCTGATGTTTATTATTTCCTTCCTTCTGCTTATGCTAGGCATTTCTTGTTGTTCTCTTTCTCATTCTCTGAGTTATAGGGTTATATAATTTATTACCATCATTTCTTGTTTTTTGAGATAGGCCTGCCGAGCTATGGACTTCCCTCTCAAAACTGCTTTTGCTGTATCCCATAGATTTTGGATTGTTGTGTTTACATTGTGGTTTGTTGCCATGATGTTTTTTATTTCTTCTTTGATCTCTCTGGTAACCCAATCATTGTTTAAAAGCATGCTATTTAGCCTCCAGGTGTTTGATTTTTTTTATTATAGTTGATTTCTAGTTTTATGCCATTGTGATCTGAGAAGATGCTTGATATGATTTCTATCCTCTTGAATTTGAAGAGAGTTTGCCTGTGCCTCAATATGTGGTCTATCTTTGAAAATGACGCATGTGCACTAGAGAAGAATGTTTATTCTGTGGCTTTGGGGTGGAATGTTCTGAAGATGTGACTTACTTCCATCTGATCTAGCGAGTCATTTAGGATTGCTATTTATTTGCTGATTTTTTGTTTAGAGTATATGTCCAATGGTGTTAGTGGGGTATTAAAGTCCCCTACTATGGCTGTATTGCTGTCAATCTCTCCCTTGATATCCTCCAGAAGTTTTGTGGGTTTTTTTTATGTATTTCGGTGCTCCTGTATTGAGTGCATATATGTTTACCAGAGTTATATCTTCTTGTTGAATTGCTCCCTTTAGTATTATGAAGTGGCCTTCCTTACCACTTGTTATGGCCTTCACTTTGAGGTCTAATTTGTCACATATAAGTATGCTACCCCAGCTTTTTTTTTTTTTAATTTCCATTCACCTATAAACCTTTTTCCATCCCTTTACCATCAGTCTGTGAGAGGCCTTTGTTCTAAGGTGGGTTGCCTGTAGACAGCAGAAATATAGGTCATATTTTCATATCCACTCAGCAACCCTATGTCTTTTGATTGGGGCATTTAATCCATTTACATTTAAAGTTATTATTGATAGGTACTTGTTTGTCGCCATTTTTATTCTTACTAGAGGCCTGATGCACGAAGATTAGAGCAAGAATAGGCCTTCTTTACCCTGGCTTCCAGCACTGCCTTCACTCTGGCCAGAGCTGCCTTTCTGTCTTCCCACACTGCCTAGAGGCCCAAGCAGCTGGGATGGGGTGGAACACCTCCATCGTAGCCATGGTGATGATGCAAGCATCCAGCCCCCGGCAGCTCAGCACCTGCGTATGCAAATTAATCCACCAGCTTTGTTGGTTAATTTGCATACACACTCATGATTGGCTGGTGGCTATCGCAGAGGTACAGTCAATTTGCATCTTACTCTTTTTTAGTGTAGATGCCTGTGTTCCTTCTTCCCTTCCTATTTCTTCTTTTTATAGCAGACACTTTAGCACTTCTTGCCTTGCTGGTTTGGTGGTGATAAACTCCCTTAGTCCTTTTTTGTCTGTGAAGCTCCTGATTTCACCCTCAATTTTGATTGATAGCCTTGCTGGGTACAGTATTCTTGGATTCAGACCCTTCTTTTGCATGATTTTGTATATTTCATTCCATTCCCTTATGGCCTAATGTGTTTCTGTTGAGAAATCAGTCGATAGTCTGATGTGAGATCCTTTGTAGGTAACTTTCTGTCTCTCTCAGGCAGCCTTTAAGATTCTTACTTTGTCGTTGGTGTTTGCCAATTTAATTATAATGTGTCTTAGTGTAAGTCTTTCTGGGTTCATCTTGTTTGGGATTCTGTGAGCTTCTTGGACTTGTGTTAGTTTTTTCTTCCCTATATCAGGGAAGTTTTCTGTCATTATTTCTTCAAACAGGTTTTCTATCCCTTGCTCAGTTTCCTCTCCTTCTGGCACCTCTATTATGAGAATGTTGTTTCATTTCATGTTTTCCCAAAGTTCCATTTGGCTCTCTTCCTGTTTTTTTTTAATTTTTTTCCCCAGTTTCTGCTTTGCTTAGATATTTTTTCCTACCTGGTCTTTCAGATCACTGATGTAGTCCTCAGCTTCTTATAGTCTACTCTTGATGTGTTCTACTGTGTTCTTTATTGCAGTTATGTCATTATTCATTCTTCTTGGTCTTACAAATGTTATTGAATTTTTCTTCCATCCTTTTCAGCATTCTTATGACTATTGCTCTGAATTCTTTCTCTGACAAATTGCTTACCTCCGTTTTGTTTACTTCCTTTTCTGTTGATTCCTCCTTTTCTTTTGTACGGTGGCTGTTTCTTTGTCTCCCCATGATCTCTCTTCTCAGGGTGTCTGGTTATGTGGCTCACTCTCTACCATGTTGACTTAAAGGCACAAAGTATAAATCAACAAGATACAACACATAGGGCACCAAAACATGAATGTATTCATGATACCAATAATCCCAAATAAAGGTGACCACCAGAGAAAAGAGAATTAGGGAAGAGAAAAGAGTGCAAACATGGTATTGACAAAAGGACAAAAGGCAAGAGAGAAAAGAGAAAAGAAGAAAAAAGAAGTGGGAAAATATATGTGTATGGGAAAAAAAGTCCAAAAAATCAACAACTGATGCAAAAATTGCAAACAACAAACACCCAGAAAATAAGGACTAAAGCTGAATCCAAAGAGGCAGAACTTATTTCTAGAAGGTAAGGTAAAGAAATTGAATGACTGGGGAAATGGCCACAATTTAGTATAAAGGAGTTAGAAAGAGAATGAGTGCATAAGAAGAAAAGTAAAATACTAAAAAAAAAGTAGAAAATAATAATTGAAAAAATATATAAATTTCCCTTTCTTTAATCTATCTATCTATCTATCTATCTATCATCTATCTATCTATTTATCTATTTTTAGGAAAAGAAGAATAGAGAGCAGATAGACCTGAGTTAGTGATTGAAACTAATTAAGCTGTTAGTAGAAGAGAACTAGCCAGTAGAGGAAAAACAGAAGCAAAAAAACTAACAAATAATAACAATAAGTAAGAAAGGAAGAAAAAATTGGCTAGTGAAGAAAGAGAAGTTTGCTTGAACTTGGAGCAGGGGAGAGGAAATTAGATATATGAGTAAGATCAATTTTTAACAGGGAGTAAAAAGAAAGGATAGAGAAAAACTAAAGCAGGAACAGGGGAAGGGAAACAGGATGAAAAACAGGGAAAAGTGAGAAAGTGTTGGCGTAAAGAAAAAATTGAGATAGAGTAAAATAATGATAAAAAATAAAAATAGAATGTATAACACTAATCCAAAAATAAAATAAAATGAAACTTACAAAATGATAAAATAATAGTAATAATAATTATTATAAATAAAAATATAAGAAAAAATAAAATAAAGTGAGAAAAAAGTTTTAGTTTCTTCAGTAAAAGATAAAAATAAAAAAGTGAAATAGTAAAGTTTGTTTGCTTCAGCGGAGCTTCAATGACCCACGGGGGCTGGTTTAAGACCCCTCTTTACTGTTCTGCCTGGCACATTTCAGTTTCCTTCCAGGTAGTCAGCACAGTGTTGAAGTTCCCAGCAATCCACTGTTCTGTGTCAGATGCCACTTTGGTTTCCTTCTGCTCTCTTTATTTTTCTGCCTCCTTTCAGTTGTATTTAAACAAGTGTCTATTTCTGACATGGCTCCTGGATGGCAGTGTTTCTGTATTACATTCCAGGACCCAGTGGCCCCTCAACACAGTCCCTAAGGGCTCCCTGGGGGTATTTATAATCTTCTCTCTGCTGCACTCAAGACTGGGTGAAGCTGCACTGCTAGGAGGATCCTGGTCTTCAGGAGGAAAAAGTATGTTCAGGGTTGGAGGGACAGACTGTCGCAGAGCTGGTTTCCTGCTTATCTCTCCCTATTCTGCTCCCCAGTTTCCACAAATACCACCTTCCCCTGTAATTTCAGTGAGTGTTTTTAATTGAAAGATCCTGTGCACTGGCTTTAGCAAGTAAAAGCAAGGAAGTTATAAAAACAAAGCAATCGCACCACCTCTCCTCTTTTTCTCCTGCTACTGCACAGCTAGTATAGAACTTCAGGCTGCCTTTCTGGGCACAGTCTCCCATCGCTGTGGGCTTAGATCTAGAGTCCCTCACTGCCAGCAGCCCTGTGGAACCTCTTCCACATCCAAGGGCTACACTGACCCCAAATACCACAGTTTTGGTGCAGCACAGTCTCCCTCTGAGACTCTAGTACCCATTGTGTGTGTTTCTCCCTCTAGCCCAGATTCCAGGTTCCACCTCTCTCCAGGCGATCTCTGACATTTCAGTCCATGGATTGCCTCACCAGCAGAGCTTGTTTAATTCACCAATTCCAGGTGGGTGTTATTTGATTCAGCTTTTCTTTCTATGTGCTCTGGGAGAAGGCACAGGACCCATCCGAGTATTTTGTCACCACCTTGTCAAACTTTTTAGGCACCCACAGCTCGGGAGGCTGGAGTCTTGGTGTTTGTGGGTTCTCAGCCAAGGCAGCTGGTCCCTGGGCAATGTGGCTACAGGGTCCAGGGAGGTATCCGAGGTCTCCTGGGGTGAAGATATGGGTAGTCTTTTGATCACAGCCACTCTCCCCTTCAAGATGGTGTGGTCTCTGCAACAGAGCCAGCAGCCCCAGGAGAGATTTCAGTGGTAATAGAGGCTGCCTGGTCAGGGGAGCCTGGTCAGCCAGTGCCTGAAGTCCTGTGGAATATGATTGTCCCTCACTCACAAATACACACACTCCCCACACGTCCATACACTCTCCTTTCACTCTCTCACTCACACTGTCTTGCTGACTGCCATCCTGTCAGCCACCATCTTGGATCATCAATATATTTTTTAAATTAATTGACATACTGTATATTGTATGGGCCCAGTACTATTCTGGGCATTAAAGGAAATATAAAAATGTAAATTTCAGTTTCTATCTTTCTTAACAATATATACATTATCACTGAGGAGAGAAATTTTATACACACAATTAGCAAGCAATTGAAGAATGTAATTTATGGCAACTTTATGTGATGTGAATCTAAAAGAGCATAGCAGTCCTTTTCTTATGGAAAAAAAATACATAAAAAAGAATTGGTACTTCTGTTTATTTATGAAGTAATGAAGCTAAGGAAAGGTATTCCATTTTAGAGAAATAATACAAGTATAGTCATATAGAGAGGGATGAATATATTATAGGATAATAAGGCAGATACTTTCATTTTTCTTCGCTACCAGAATTGTTTTTGTTGTTGTGGAGGATCAAACAAAAACATTTATATTTCAAGCCAAATATACAAATTTTGTTCTTAAATATTCTAGCTTTCAATGTGGGGAGGGAGTCCACTGGACCCAGCACTAACCATTGAGATCAGTAAAATCTACTGAGGAAGTTTGGGGAAAGCTATTGCTTTCTCAATATAAAGGTACAGATTAGGCTGGTGTTGAAATTCAGGACACACTACCCCAAAATGTGGCACCTTGGCACATTTATTAAGCCAAGGTGAAGGAGTTTGATAAAATAGCAGAAGAAAGGTCCCTATGACCTTCCCACTACTTTTCTCCCTTGAAACAGGTCATAAAACCTTCATGAGGGAGGTGCATGCCATCTACTGAAGAAAAGGAACATCCTTATCTCTGAAGACCCAGGGTTGCTGAGAAGAATCTTAACAAACAAGCCTTGCTAAATTTCCCCCAGTTTATTACACTTACTTCATACTGTGACCTATCATATTTCTACACAACTATGCCATCTTCATCAAAGCTAACATGAAAACAATCAGATTTAACTGCTTCTTCGTGTCTTCATTTTTTTATGAAGGCTCCTGTGTCACATAAAACTCATATTAAGTAAATTTGTTTGCTTTTCTCCAATTAATCTATCTTTGTCAGTTTAATTTTCAGACCCAGCCAGGAATACATTCCCTGCACTGCTCCCCCCCCCCCCCCGCCCTTACTGGTAAAGCTTTAGCTATCTCCTTCTTGACTTGAACATAGGCAGTGTCTAGAGGTATAGCAGTCACCTTCAACCATGAGACAACAAACTTGGAAATATGCCAAAGAATGGTAAAGCAGGACAGGAAAATATCTAAAAAACAACCTATCTCCAGATTTGGGGGTAAAAGTAGTCTTTAATTATTTAAGCCACTATAAGGGTTCTCTTATTTATAACCAAATCCATTTTTAACTGATACAGAGAGGAATGAAATTTACCTGGTGAAAGGTTGAAAAGTATGGGAACTATAATTTTACTAATCACCACATACACGTTGACATCACTATGTGGTTTTATGGCCTAAATACTCTCAGTCTAAAATGTATTTTATTTATGTCTTTACCTAAAATGTCATCTATTTAGGTCTATCACATTTGTTATTTCATCCATGAAAATTTTTCTATTACCATAGTCAGACTAAATAAGACTTTGGGTTCCTTCAAAACATAGCTAGTGCTCATATATAGCACTATTATTTTTTTGGGTGGTGTCACTGCAGTACGATTAGGTGTCTAGAGTCGCATCTTTTTGCATGGTCTGCAGACTTCCAGAGGATAAAGTTGTATTATTCAATTTTTGTTTTATACAGAAGTATGTTACATGTATCAGACTTTTATTGTTTTGTTTAAATCAAACTTTGTGTTATAGACTTTAAAAAACAAACTGTTGCACAATTTTCTAGCTCCTTCCATTAGTAGGTGAGATCAATTTCTCCATTTTTGAATCTGTATTTGGCCCTATGATTTGGTTTGTTAATAAGGTGTAACAAATGAAACACAGTAGAGACTTGAAACATTATGGTGCACTAGGGCTTGCTTTCTCTTACTGCTTTTCAGAACCCTGAAATTCCATGTGGAAAAGCCCAGGTTTGTCTATTGGATAATCAGAGACCACAAAAAGCAGGTATCTTTCCCAGCTGAGTGACCCCCAGCCCACCAGCCAGATATAGCTGCCAGATGACCTACCACTGACCTCAGATGCTTGAGAGCTGCCAGGAATAACCAAATAAATGCCCAAATGAGTAGCCTAAACCAATGAAAAACAGAATTATGAAGCAAAATAAATAATAATTTTAAGCTACCGAATTTGGGGGTAGATTATTTATATTGAAAAAATAAATGATACACCATCAAATTTTCAAGGTTGCTTTTTAGAATTTTTCTCTTCAGAAAGTCAGTTGAAAACATACAGGTGATTGGAAAAACTATCTTTCAGTTGAGAAGAAATTTATTTTCATAATTTTTGGCTGACATAAAAATTACTCAATATACTTATTTATAATATAGGCCTATCCTCACCCATAATATAAATAGGTGATAGTTTGGTATCAAAACCCTGTCATGAGATGTTAAAAAGTAAAATATAATTCTCTGTTTTTTAAGATTTGTGTCAGCTGACAAAATGTTTTAAGCTATTAGAAGACATTGAATATCCTTTATAAAGCCCATGAAGATATGTGTTCTAATACAGTTGTCCTTGTGAACTTTTACATGATGAGCATTTTAACATTTCAACAGAGAGTATTAGTAAAATATTCCATTTAGTCTTAGTTTGATTCACTTTGACTTGGTTTTCATTGAGCAGTAATCAAATACTGTTATTATACCTCACTAAAAGTATGCCCATGTTATGCATATATTTGGTGTGAGTTTCAAAGCCTTGATCAAATTTCCTTAGTTTTAATTATCAGTGAACTGCTTTAACCCAAGGTCTCTTAAGAATATCCAGAGTATCTCTAAGCCAGTTTTTCTGTTTCTTTTTATCCTATTCCTCTTTGAGAACAAATGGAAGACAGTAAAAAAATGGGAGTATGGTTGGATGGCTCATTCTGCCTCCCTAAGTTCTGTATAATTTTGGGGGCAGGAAGGTATATTTAGGATGGAGGGGCCAAGTTCAGGGTGCTCTGAAATGGTGGGCATGTCATCTAGGAAAAAAATTGTCACTTATCAGACAACTATAAAAAAAAAAGTATCATTCTTGGGATGACTTGGTATGACATGAGAAGTCACAGCTTTCAGACTTATATCAGAGAGGCACCTACTCTAAGTAAGACTCATTCCAGCCCTTGACTTGAATGACCTTAGTATCCTATATAATAAAGAGGTAATATCCAAATTGACTGTCATGCCCTTGCACAAGATGGTCACCCCCATGTGGTCACAAGATGGCTGCCCCATGTGGTCACAAGATGGCCATCCCATGTGGTCCCAAGATGGCTGTGCCCATGTCATCATAAGATGGCTGGCCAGGGAGGGCAGTTGAGGGTGAACAAGCCAACAGGGAAGGACAATTGGGGGTTACCAGGCCTGCAGGGGAGGGCAGTTAGGGATGACCAGGCTGGCAAGGGAGTGGTTAGGGGGTGATCAGGCTGGCAGGCAGAAGCAGTTAGGGGCAATCAGGCAGGCAAGTGGTTGGGAGTCAGCACTTCTGGATTGTGAGAGGGATGTCTGACTACTAAGGGGTCCCAGATTGGAGAGGGTGCAGGCTGGACTGAGGGACATGCCCCCGTGCATGAATTTTGTGCACTGGGCCTCTAGTGGAAGAGAAAATGGGAATATTTGCTTTCAGTCCCACAAATTAATCTATAACCTATTTTCTAATACACTACAGAAAAGAGATGATATGCAGAAAAGAAGAAAGAAAAATATGTAATTGTATTTTAATATAATAAACTTCAAATTTTGTACTCTGAACAGTCCATTTTTATAAATAATACTTCCATATCATTCTTGAAAAAAGTTGAAGTTCATTTTAACTTACCACATGTAGTAAATAATGAAGTTTTGGGATCAATGAGGGTTTCTTCCAAATCCCCTGTAACACTAATAATATAGAAAACAAAAATTAGGATATAAAAATCCATAATTCCAATTTTATATTCTAAATTAAAAAATGTTGTCTAGAGGCCTGGAAGATGGCTGCTGACAGGAAGGCAGACTGCAAGATTGTGCGTGAGTAAGAGAACAAAAGGAGACAGTGTGGTCACACAGGGAGTGTTTATTTGTGAGTTGAGAGAAAGCTATATTTCAAGAGACTGTTGGGGATTGCCAGATGGGGTTCCCCTGACCAGGAAGCATTCACTGCTGCTGAAATCCTTCCCGGAGTAACCGGCTCTGACATGGAGACGGCACCATCTTGAAGGGGAGAGTGGCTGTTATTGAAAATCTAAAAATCCCTGGGGAATCTACAACAACACCTAGGAACAGCTGCAAACCCAGGAACACCGGACCCCAAGCAGCACAAATAGGCAGACTCAGAGGAGCTCTGCACCTTTTCATGGAAAGATCAAATTTTGCCTAGGATAAGGAGAGAGAGAACTTCATACCCAGACACATGGAGAAAAGAGATCATGGGGAGACAAAGAAACAGCCCACATATGAAAGAAAAGGAGGCATCACCAGAAAATGAAGTAAACAAAATGGAGGCAAGCAACCTGTCAGAGAAAGAATTCAGAGATGCAGTCATAAGGTGGCTGAAAAGAATGGAAGAAAAAATTAACAATATGTGTAAGAACCAAGAGGAAATGCAGAAGAATAAAAAAGAAATGAAAAATGACATTGCTGCTATAAAGAACTCAATAAAAAGTATCAATAGTAGATTAGAAGAAGCAGAGGACTGCATCAGTGAGGTAGAAGAGAAGGTAGGAAAAAATACCCAAGCAGAGCAACATCTAGAAAAAAAAAGAAAAACACTTAAAAAACATGAGGAAAGCCTAAGGGAACTTTGGGACAACACAAAATGAAACAACATCCACATAATAGAGGTGTCAGAAGGAGAGGAAACTAAGCAAGGAATAGAAAACTTGTTTGAAGAAATAATGAGAGAAAACTTCCCTGATATAGGGAAAAAAAAATGCACACAAATTCAAGAAGCTCACAGAGTACCAAACAAAATGAACCCCAAAAGACCGATGCCAAGGCACATTATAATTAAATTGGCAAAAGCCAATGACAAAGTAAAAATCTTAAAAGCGGCCAGAGAGAGACACAAAGTTACCTACAAAGGATCCCCCATCAGACTAGTGACTGATTTCTCAACAGAAACTCATCAGGCCAGAAGTGAATGGAATGAAATATACAGTCATGCAAAGGAAGGGTCTGAATCCAATAATACTGTACCCAGGAAGTCTATCAATAAAAACTGAGGGTGAAATCCGGAGCTTCACAGACAAAAAAGGATTAAGGGAGTTTATTACCACCAAACCAGCAAGGCAAGAAATGCTAAAGGGTCTGCTGTAAAGAGAAGAAATAGGAAGCTAAGAAAGAACACAGGCATAAACAATAAAAATGGCAACAAACATGTACCTATCAATAATAACTTTAAATGTAAATGGACTAAATGCCCCAATCAAAAGACATAGGGTAACAGAGTGGATAAGAAAACATGACCCATATATCTGCTGTCTATAGGAAACCCACCTCAGAAAAAAAGAAGCACACAGACTGATTGTGAAGGGATGGAAAAAGGTTATTCAGGCAAATGGAAATTTTAAAAAGCTGGGGTAGCAATACTTATATCTGACAAATTAGATCTCAAAGTGAAGGACATAAAAAGTGATAAGGAAGGCCACTTCATAATACTAAAGGGAGCAATCCAACAAGAAGAAATTATTCTGGTAAACATATATGCACCCAATATAGGAGCACCCAAATACATTAAAAAAAGAACTTCTGGAGGATATCAAGGGAGAGAGTGACAGCAATACAGCCAAAGTAGAGGACTTTAATACCCCACTATCAACATTGGACAAATCCTCTAAAAAAAAATCAGCAAAGAAACATCAATCCTAAATGACTCACTAGACCAGTTGGAATTAATTGACATCTTCAGAACATTTCACCCCAAAGCCACAGAATATACATAATTCCCAAGTGAACATGGGTCATTTTTAAAGATAGACCACATATTGCATCACCGGCAAAGTCTCTTCAAATTCAAGAAGAAAGAAATCATATGAAGCATCTTCTCAGATCACAATGGCATAAAACTGGGAATCAACTACAATAAAAGCAATAAAAGAAATCAAACACCTGGAGACTAAATAGCATGCTATTAAACAATGACTGGGTTACAAGAGAGATCAAAGAAGAAATAAAAAACATCATGGAAACAAATGAAAATGAAAACACAACAATTCAAAATCCATGGGAAACAGTGAAAGCAGTCTTGAGAAGGAAGTTCATAGCTCTACAAGTCTACTGCAAAAAAAAAAAAAAAAAAACAACAACAAGAAAAAATGGTAATAAATTACCTAACCCTACAACTCAAAGAGATAGAAAGAGAGACACAAGAAAAGCCCAGTGTAAACAGAAGGAAGGATATAATAAGATCATAGTAAAGGTAAACAGCATAGACATCAAAAAAATAATACAGAAGATCAACAAAACCAAGAGCTGGTTCTTTGAAAGGGTAAACAAGATTGATGAAACTCTAGCCAGGCTGACCAAGAAGCAAAGAGAGAGGACCCAAATAAACAAAATCAGTAATGAAAGAGGCGAAGTAACAACAGACCCCACAGAAATACAAAATATTGTTAAAAAGTACTATGAACAACTCTATTCCAAAGAATTGGACGACCTGGAGGAAATGGACATATTCCTAGAAAAATAAAACCTTCAAAAACTCAATCAGGAAGAATCTAAAAATCTCAATAGGTAAATAACTGTTGAAGAAATTGAAGCAGTCATCAAAAAGCTTCCATTAAACAAAATCCCTGGGCCAGATGGCTTCACAGGGGAGTTTTACCAAACATTCAAGGAAGAACTAAAACCGATCCTCCTCAGACTATCCCAAAAAATTCCAGAGGAAGGAATACTTCCAAACTCATTCTATGAATCCAGCATCACCCTAACATCAAAACCAGATAAAGACAATACAATGAAAGAGAATTACAGGCCAATATCCTTGATGAACATAGATGCTAAAATACTTAACAAAATTCTAGCAAACCAGATCCAGCAGTATATCAGAAAGATCATACACCATCAGGAAGTTGGATTTATCCCAGGGATGCAAGAATGGCATGATATCTGCAAATCAATAAATGTGATACATCACATAAACAAATTGAGAGAAAAATCATATAGTCATATCAATTGATGCAGAAAAAGCATTTGACAAAATCCAACACCATATCTTGATAAAAACTCTCAGCAAGGTGGGACTAGAAGGAGCATACCCCAATATAATAAAAGCCATATATGACAAACCCACAGCCAACATTATACCCAATGGGCAAAAACTAAAACCATTTCCCCTAAGAACAGGAACAAGACAGGGAAGCCCACTCTCACCACTCTTGTTTGACATAGTACTGGAAGTAATTAGCCATTGAGATTAGACAAGAAGAAGAAACAAAAGGCATCCCAATTGGAAATGAAAAAGTAAAAATGTCCTTATTCGCAGATGACATGATATTGTACATAAAAAAACCCTAAAGACTCCATCAAAAAACTATTAGACTTAATAAACAAAAGGAAGAACAAAGCATGTTCATGGATTGGGAGAATCAACATCATTAAAATGTCCATACTATCCAAAACAATCTATAGATTCAGTGCACTCCCCATTAAAATACCAACAGCATGTTTCACAGACCCAGAAAGAACTCTCCAAAAATTCATCTGGAATAAAGAAAAGACCCCGAATAGCTGCAGCAATCTTGAGAAAGAAGAACAAGTAGGTGTGAACTCAATACCAGATTTCAAGCTGTATTACAAAGCCACTGTTCTCAAAACAGTCTGGTACTGGCACAAGAACAGACTTATAGACTAATGGAATAGACTAGAGAACCCAGAAATTGACCCAAACCACTATGCTCAATTAATATTTGACAAAGGAGGCATGAATATACAATAGAGTGAAGATAGTCTCTTCAATAGATGGTGTTGGGAAAATTGGACAGATACATGCAAAAAAATGAAACTAGATCACCAACTTACACCATACACAAAAATAAACTCAAAATGGATAAAGGATTTAAATATAAGACAGGAAACCACAAAAATATTAGAGGAATTCACAGGCAGCAAAATCTCAGACATATGTAGAAGCAATGTCTCCACCAATACCACTCCTAGTGCAATGCAAACTAAAGAGAAAATAAACAAATGGGACTTCATCAAAATAAAAAGCTTTTGCACAGCAAAAGAAACCATCAAGAAAACAACAAGAAAGCCCGCTGTATGGGAGAACATATTTGCCAATGTTATCACCGATAAGAGTTCAATCTTGAACATTTACAGGGAACTCATACAACATAACAAAACGAAGATAAATGATCCAATAAAAAAATGGGCAACTTACCTAAATAGAATCTTTTCAAAAGAAGACAGAAGGAAGGCCAAGAGACATATGAAAACATGCTCAAAGTCACTAATTATCCAAGAGATGCAAATCAAAACGACAATGTGGTACCATCTCACACCTGTCAGAATGGCTATCATCAAAAAATCAACAAACGACAAGTGCTGGCGAGGATGCGGAGAAAAAGGAACCCTCGTGCACTGCTGATGGAAATGCAGACTGGTGCAGCTACTGTGAAGAACAGTATGAAGTTTCCTCAAAAAATAAAAATGGAACTCCCATGGTAAGTGAAATAAGCCAGGCAATGAAAGAAAAATATCACATGATCTCACTCATTCATGGAAAATAAAGAACATTTTAACCTGATGAATAAAAACATAGATACAGAGGCAGTGAAGCATTGAACAGACTGTCAAATTACAGTGGGAAGGCTGGTGAGTGTTGGGGAGGGGGGAAAAGAGATCAACCAAAGGACTTGTATGCATGCATATAAGCACAACCAATGGACACAAGACACTGGCGGGGGGGAGGGCATGAGGGCTCATGCCCCAGGGTTAGGGAAGGCTTGGGGAATGTCAATGGGGAAAATAAGGAGATATGTGTACTACTATTTGTAATACTTTAAAGAATAAAATAAATTTTTTAAAAATGTCTAAGTTCTTTTTTAAAATTACAATTTATTGATTTTTTTTACAGAGATGAATGGAAAGGGATAGAGAGCTAGAAACATCAATGAGAGAGAAACATCGATCAGCTGCCTCCTGCACAGCTCCTACTGGGGATGTGCCCGCAACCAAGGTACATACTCTTGACTGGAATAGAACCTGGGACCCTTCAGTCCACAGGCCAACACTCTATCCACTGAGTCAAACAGGTTAGGGCTAAGTTCTTATTGTATTATGCATTGCCATCTATAATAATAAAAACATAATATGCTAATTAGATAGGATGTCCTTCTGGAAGTCCTTCCAGACCTTCCACGGGACCCCCGCCTCACTGAGCCAGGCCCTGCCTCTGCTGTGCACATGGCCATCTTGTGGTGGCCATCTTGTGTTGTGGCAGCCATCTTGTGGTGGCCATCTTGTGATGACATCATGTGCGAGGGCCACCTAAGCTTTTATTAGTATAGGTAACTTTTGAACCTTCTAATGAGGGTTGAGACCATTTTTTCTTTGAGACTAGGATAGTGAGACTCAAAGCAGTTCCTTGCAGATGACACAGTTTTTCATTGTTGTTTTGTTTTAATAAAATAAATCTACCTGGGATTTGGTGTTGATATTTTTACCTTTGTATTTACACCACCATTTATAAAGCAATGATTTAATCCTCACTTAAAAACTCATAAAATATATATTATCTCCATTTTTTAGAAGAGTAAATTTAGGGAACATTAAAAATAATAAAATATATAACAATAATTACAACTACCATTTATTGAGAATCTTCTATACAGAGAGCACTGCTATAAAATTGATACACATATCCATTTCACTATAATTCCATGAGGTAAATACTATCATCTCCATGCTACAATGAGAAAACTAAGGCTTAGAGAAGTTAATTAACCTGTCAGGTAATATACCTAGAATGAATGATATTGATAAGAGTTGAAATGTCTGACCTCAAAATTTACCTACATTGTTACTATGAATAATATCTGCCCTTCAAAGTATTTGGTAAGATGAATGCCCAAAAAATGCACATTACACACACACACACACACAATTATAGTAACTTTCACATGGAAAGGCTTAACTATAACTGAATAAATGTTCTCTCACCAGTTATCAAAAATTGTCCTTGGGATCCCATCTGCATTTGCCTAATTAAGGATTTTGCTTCTGCCATTATGTTCTTTTGCATAATTGTTCTCTTCTCCTGGATCTTCCTCAAAGAAAGCATACAAATTGCCTGACACCTCTACAGCTACCACTTCATTCTCTGTTGTCTTTTAAAACTACACAAAGTGTTGGGCAAATTCAGATTATTCTCTTCTTTACTCTGTTTTCTCATCAATGGGTTCCATTTGGGATTCCATTTCCACCACTCCATAAAACGGCTCAGTGAAAGTCATCAATGAACCCTCTCTTGCCAGATAAGATAACAGCATCTTAAAGAATCTCTAGGCAGTATTAAAAAAAAATCCTTACTTTTTTGTAATACTTTCAAATCCTGGTTCTATTTAACTAATCTTTATTAAGTGCCTATGTGCCAAAAATTATTCCAGGTTAAAAAACAATAAAAGTTCTTCCTTCATGGGGAATACAGACAACAATATTGTAAGTAAATGAACACAATTTATAGTGCATCAGATACTGCTACATGCTTTGGAAAAAATGAAGCAGGGAAAGAAATTAAGGAGAGCTGGGAGGTGTGGTTGCCATTTTAAACAGGGAGTTAAGGAAAGATCTAACTATAAGGGTGATATTTTAACAAAGAACCTAAAGGAGGTGAGAAAAGAGGATAGAAGAGCATTCCAGGCAGAGGGAGGAGCCAGTACAAAATACTAAACTGGGAGAGCGCTAGCTGTGCTTGAGAGATGGTGATGAGGCCAGTGTGGAACAGCCAGAGTGGGTAAGAGAAAGAGATGGGATCAAAAAGACTAAATTCATTTTCTCAAAAAATAGGAACAAGACAGGGAGATCCACTTTCATCATTCTTATTTAACACTAGGGGCCCAGTGCATGAATTCATGCACCAGTGGGGTCCTTTGCCTGGATTATGGGATCAGGCCAAAACCGACTCTCCAATATCCCTCCACGGGTCTGGATTTCAAGAGGTTCAGGCCAGGCTGAGGGACCGCACTGGTGCACAATCGGGGCTGGGGAGGGACGCGAGAGGTTGGCCAGCCAGAGAGGGACCGTGAGAGGGCTCCAGGGCATGTCTGGCCCATCTCATTCAGTCCCAATTGGCCGGACCCCAACAGCAAGCTATCCTATTGGTCAGAGCATGTGCCCACTGGTGGTCAGTGCATGTCATAGTGAGCTGGTGAGCAGCCTAATCATATCATTAGCATATTATGCTTTGATGGGTAGAATGGATGACTGGACACTTAGCATATTATATTATATAGGCTTTTATTATATAAGATAGTATTGGAAGTCTAGCCACAGCAATCAGACAAGAAGAAAAACATAACAGGCATCCAAATTAGAAAAGAGGAAGTAAAACAGTCATTATTCACAAATTATGTGAATTGTACATGATATTGTACATAGAAAACCCTAAAGACTCCACCAGAAAACTTAGACTTAATAAATTAATTTGCCAAGATAGAAAAATACAAAATTAACCCCCAGGAATCAATGGCAGTTTTATACACCAATAATGATCTCTCAGAAAGAGAAACAACAACAAAACCAATCCCATGTATCATTGCAACAAAAATATTAAGATACTTAAGAATAAACTTAACCAAGGAGGTAAAAACTTATACTCAGAAAACTACAGAATGTTGAAGAAAGAGAGAGAGGAAGATATAAACAAGTGGAAGAATATACCATGTTCATGGATTGGTAGAATTAACATCATTAAAATGTCCATACTACCCAAAGCAATCTATAGATTCAATACAATTTCTATTAAAATACCAATGGCATATTTCATAGATCTAGAACAAATACTCCAAAAATTTATATGGAACAAAAAAAGAACTGGAATAGTTGCAGCAATCTTGAGAAAGAAGAACAAAGTTGAAGGTATCACAATACCAGATAGCAAGTAATACTACAAAGCCACTATAATCAAAATAGCCTGATACTAGCACAAGAAAAGGCCTATAGATCAATGGAAGAGAAGAGAGATCCCAGAAATTGACCCAAGCCATTACGCTCAATTAATATTTGACAAAGGAGGTAAGAGAATACAATGGAGTCAAAATAGTCTTTTCAATAAATGGTACTGAAGCCCTAACAGGTTTGGCTCAGTGGATAGAACATTGGCCTGTGGACTGAAGGATCCTGGGTTCAATTCCAGTCAAGGGTACATGCCCAAGTTGCAGACTGGATCTCCAATAGGGGGCATGCAGGAGGTAGCCAAACAATGATTCTCTTTCATCATTGATGTTGCTAGTTCTCTCTCCCTCTCCCTTCCTCTCTGAAATAAATAAAAATATATTTAAAAATATAAATAAATAAGATAAATGGTACTGGGGAAATTGGACAGATACCATGCAAAAAAATGATACTAGACCTCCAACTTATACCATCACACAAGAATAAACTCAAAATGAACAAAAGACTTAAATGTAATTTGGGAAAAGATGAAAATCCTATAAGAAATCATAAGCAGCCAAATCTCAGACATCTCTTGTAGTGATATGTTTGCAGGGAAAGGGAAATTAAGGAGAAAATAAAGGGGACTTAGTTTATTTGAGTCCAGTTTATTTTGACAGGTAGGAGGTTTTGTTTATATTGGAGGATGGGCCAGATCATTTTGGGAGGTCCTTGTTCTTTATCTCTGTTGAATGGTACAACTGCCCTTTCCTACTAGCCTGATCACCCACAACTGCCCAAACAAGTGAACAAGCAGCCTGCGTGGGGTGACCAGGACGGCAGGGGGGTTAGTGAGGGATGACCAAATGACGGAACAGCAAGCTGCATGGGGTGACCAGGCTGGTGGGCAGGCAGTTAGGGGCGACCAGGCCAGCAGGGGGAGTAGTTAGGGGCAATCAGGCTGGCAGGGCGGGGCAGTTAGGGGTGACCATGAAAGCAGACAGGTGAGCAATTAGGAGCCAGCTGTCCAGGATTGTGAGAGGTATGTCCGACTGATTGTCTAGACTGGCAGTCGGACATCTTCTGAAGGGTCCCGGATTGGAGAGGGTGCAGGCTGGGCTGAGGGGACTGCCCCGCCCCCACCCCCAATGCATGAATTTCATGCACCGGGCCTCTAGTTATTAATAACGAACTACAAAATTCACTAATGACTGATTACTATAATTGTGTTGTATTCATTTCCCTTATGCACCTTATGTGCAGGTGCACCATTTCTCTCCACTAATATTAGCAGCAAATATTTTAGCAGCCGATTGCCACATCATTAGTCTTGTACTGACTTTTTTGGTGTGCGCAACAGGAAATATTTCACATTTGGAGTACAAGAAAAACAGGTTTATTTGTGTTATACTTATTAATTTGTGCAGTTATTCAGTGCAGGCTGGGCTGAGGGGACCCCCCCATGCACAGATTTTGTGCACTGGGCCTCTAGTAAGTAAATAAGTCAGAAAGCAAACAAGGATATATTCATGATCTGAAAAAACTAACTGAAAACATAACTTATTTTTTAAAAGAGGACAAATATGTATACACAAGAAAAAATAAGAGAGAAAAGTAAACTGTTAGATTCAACCTAAATGATTAAAGTATAGTAAACAATTAAAATAGACACTGCTGAAAACACAACTGGGGACATGGAAGACAGATAAGTTAATTGAACAAAATGACCAAGTGCATACAAGTTTAAAGGATTAGAAAAAAAGAATAGATATGGAGTAAAAAAACCAAGGATGGGACATGCACATACATCTTATAAATGAAGAAGAATACACAATAATTCAAACTTGACAATATTTGATACAAAAGAATTTGAATTTCAAAGACTGCATTATATTTAAGAACTAATTGATACAGAACAATTAACATTAAGTTGTGTATTTGTAAAATTATTGGGCTTCAGTGATGAAAAATATCCTAATAAAAAAACAAAAGGTACCTACTAAGGGTGAAAATTAAGCTGCTCTTGGGTCCTTGAACAGCAACAAACAATACCAAAATATGGTACAGCAGTGTTAAAAATATATCCAGAAACAGAAATATGATTCAAGAATTTTATATTTAGTCAAGTTGTTGCTCAAGATTAAAGGCAAAAGCATACATTTTCAAATATGCAAGAACTCATGCCATCAGGATGATGAAATTTGGCCAATTGACAGATGGCTTGAGAAAACAAGAAAAAATATTTGGAAATTCGTATTTCATCTACTAAGGCTAAGTAATTGTGACAATTTTGGTTATAGGATAAAATAAAAATTACTGTTAAAGAAAACATGGCCAAAGAAGATGAGCAAATCAGAGTTAGATAGACCTCAGATCTCAAAGGGCATTTTAATTCAGTGTAAGCATTGTTTTTCAGTAAGAGGTAAAAAGATTTTTATATTCAGAGGTGTGGAAGAAAATGAGGTATCACAAACGACTATAAATCCAAATGTTTAGCTTGAACAATTTTTAATTGCCCCTTTACTGAAATGAACTTTTTATATAAAAAGTTTGACATATGTTACATACTAAATGTTTGTGTCTCCCTCAAATTCATATTTGAAGCCTTAGCCCCTCCCAAAGCAATGGTATTTGGAGACACAGATTATTGGGAGGTAAATAGGATAGATAAGGTCATGGTGGAGTTAGTGCCCATATAAGAAGACACCAGCCGAAACCGGTTTGGCTCAGTGGATAGAGCATTGGCCTGCGGACTGAAGGGTCCCGGGTTCCATTCTGATCAAGGGCATGTACCTTGGTTGCGTGCTCATCCCCAGTAGGGGGTGTGCAAGAGGCAGCTGATCGATGTTTCTCTCTCATCGATGTTTCTAACTCTCTATCCCTCTTCCTTCCTCTCTGTAAAAAATCAATAACATATATATATGTAAAAAAAAAAGAAGATACCAGAGCTCCTTCCCTCTGGCTCATATACTTCCTCTTGCTATCGCTCTCGCTATTGCTCGCTCTCTCATGCAGGGATGCAACAAGAAATTGGCAAGCCAGGAAAAGAGCTCTCACAAGGAAACTAATCAGCCAGCACTTTGATCCTGGACTTCCCAATCTCTAGAACTATGAGAAAAATCTTTTGTTTGTTTTTTTCAACCACTGTCTATGGTATTTTGATCTGGAAGCCTTAGTAGACCAAGACAGTATGTGGTAATTTTGAGATGTCTTCTATAAAACAAGTAGGGAGTTGAAAAGTATTAACAGATTGCCAAATAGAAATTTGTGGAATCTCAGGAATCTATAAATTTCTATTTGTAAAATGTTTCTGAAGGATTTAAATCTGAGAATTTATACAATAGTACAGCTGACCAATAGACATAAATATTATTTGTTACTAATAACAAAAATAAAAATCAGAGAGCTTTTTTAAGTATTATGGGGAGTTCATGAAAAAGGGCTCTCACCTTAATATACTGCTTTTGTGATTTTAAATGGGTACAATATTTCTTGAAGCCAAATTGACAATGCATACTAAAAACATAAAAATGTGTATAGCCTTTGAATAAACTGCTTTCACTTCAAGAAATGTATCTTAAGAACATAAGAAAATTCATATGAATACACCAATTAGCATAGTACTTATCACATAATATGTATTTGATAAAATACATTATATACACATGTTCTTGCATACACATCACATGAATACTTGTGCCAGTCAATGTGCTAGGTTATGAGTGCTCAATGATGACAAGTCCCTGCCCTCAAGAAATTAGGTTTAGTGCTGGAGAGATATTAGAAATCATACAAACCTGGCAACTGGGGCAAGTGGTATGTAAGGGAGATATGAGCACCTTTAACAGAGGAATTGAACACAAAGAGATTAAGGATGACTTCTAGCCCTAACCTGTTTGGCTTAGTGGATAGAGCATCAGCCTGCGGACTGAAGGGTCCCAGGTTCGATTCCAGTCAAGGGCATGTATCTTGGTTGCGGGCATATCCCCAGTAGGGAGTGTGCAGGAGGCAGCTAATCGATGTTTCTCTCTCATTGATGTTTCTAACTCTCTATTCCTCTCCCTTCCTCTCTGTAAAAAATCAATAATATATATATATATACACACACACACACACACACATATATATATATATATATTTTTTTTTTTAAACATAACTTCTCCGAAAACTAAATTTACCTAACAAACTGCAGCTGAGTCAGTGAGACCCAGAACATTCAAAAGAAGGCCCAAGGCCCCATAGCAGCTTGCATTGCTTCACAGCTGGGCCTCATCTGGGCACCTCCAAAACCCAAACAAAGAAGAGGAATCTGCAGATCTCTCCATAGCTCCTGCTGGGTGGCCTCAGGCAGAGCTAAATTTGCACCTCCTTGGAGATCCAATGGCCAGTGTATCCAGGGGTCAGAGTGGGACCATCCAGATTACAACTCCTCAGCCATAAGAGACACACTCAGGGGGCAGACTCAGTGAGCACCAAAGCCCACTGAAGCAAGCCTTGCCCCATAAGGGTGTCTCCAGCACAGAAGTTCTCCCATCATAGACACAGCTGATCCTCATAGCCAATTGGCCTGAAGGTCAATTCCTCCAAGTGATACCAACAACAATCAAGGCTTAACTACAGCAAGACTGTGCACACAGCCCACAAAGGTGTTCACTGAGAGCATCCTCCTCAGGTAACTGGGGAGGCTGAGCCACTGGGCCCTATAGGACACCTAGCACACAAACCACTCTATCAACTTAGGGAAGCAGCCAAAATGCAGAGACAAAGAAACAAGTCACAAATGAAAGAAATGGAGGAAAGCAAATGATTGGATATAGAGTTCAAAACCATGGTTATAAAGTTTTTCAAGAAATTTCTAAAAAAGGCCGATACATTTAGCAAGACCCTCAAGGATATGAAACAGGACCAACTAGAAATTGAGCATACACTGACTGAAATATATATATATATATATATATATATATATATATATATATATATATATATATAGAGAGAGAGAGAGAGAGAGAGAGAGAGAGAGAGAGAGATCCAACAGCAGACTAGAGGATCCCAAGAATCAAGTCAAAGATTTGAAATATGAAGATGCAAAAAACACCCAACTGGAAAAGCAAAAAGAAAAAAAGGAATCCAAAAATATTAAGATAGTGTAAGGAGCTTCTGGGACAACTTCAAGCGTACCAACATCTGAATTATGGGGGTGCCAGAAGAAGAGAGAGAGCAAGATACTGAAAACCTATTTGAAGAAATAATGACTGAAAACTTCCCCCACCTGGTGAAAGAAATAGACTTCCAAGTCCAGGAAGCACACAGAACCCAAACAAAAGGAACCGAAAGAGGACCACACCAAGACACATCATAATCAAAATGCCAAGAGCAAAAGACAAAGAGAGAATCTTAAAAGCAGCAAGAGTAAAACAGTTAGTTACTTACAAGGGAGCACCCATACAATTGTCAGCTGATTTCTCAACAGAAACTATGCAGGCCAGATGGGAGTGCAAGAAATATTCAAAGTGATGAATAGCAAGAACCTACAACCAAGATTATTCTACCCAGCAAAGCTATCATTCAGAATTGAAGGTCAGATAAAGAGCTTCACAGATAAGAAAAAGCTAAAGGAGTTCATCACTGCCAAACCAGTATTATATAAAATGCTGAAAGGTATTCTTTAAGAAGAGGAAGAGGAAGAAGAAGAAAAAGGTAAAGATAAAAATTATGAACAACAAATACATATCTATCAACAAGTGAATCTAAAAATCAAGTAAATAAAAAAATCTGATGAACAGAACAAACTGGTGAATATAACAGAATCAGGGGCATAGAAAGGGGGTGGACTAACAATTCTCTGGGGAAAAGGGGTGTTGGGAGTGTGGGAAGAGACTGGACAAAAACCGTACACCTATGGATGAAGACAGTTGGGGGAGGTAAAGTCAGAGGGTGGGGTGGGAACCGGGTGGAGGGAAGCTATGGGGGGAAAAAAGAGGAACAATTGTAATAATCTGAACAATAAAGATTTATTAAAAAAATAAGATTAAAAATTAAAAAAAAGATAACTTCTCACAGGAAGATCCTTTTAAGGTGAAAGCTGAATGATGAACATATGCTAATCATCAGAAGGGAAAAAGCATGTTTTGAGCATGTGCAAATGTCCTAAGGTAGAAAGAGGGAATTTACAGGAAGCCATTGTTGTAGAAATGGCAAGAGAGGGAACAATGTGATGTGTAGTGAGGCAGAAGAAGGTAGGAAAGCATAAAAGTTCTCTCAATTATTTCCCCCCTAGAGTTTTGTTCTTTTGAAAAGTTCCCTTTCACACTTTAAAGAGTTTTAAATATAGGAAGAATTGCCTTTTAAAATGATTACTTGAAATGTAGGGGAGAGAGGAAATAGGTTGTTTGATATTTGTGAAATAAATGAAATTAGATATTGTGCACTTTACACAATCATATGATTGCATTTTATTCAAAATGAAAAGTGAAGACGAGCCCAAATATACAACAATAGGGTTTCTTAAGTGGACATTATTGCATTTATACAATGAAATATTTTAAAGTTATTCAAAACTATAATGCTGTAGAAGTATATTTATTGGCATGAAGAATTATTTTTAAAATACTAAGTTAAGTAATCTTGACAATAAAATATATTTTCTTACCTCAGATTGATATGGTTCTCATAATAAAATACAACAAATTACATAAAGTATTGACAAAATGTAGGTCTAGATAGGAGGAAAGAATATTAGCAGTTATCAAGTAAACTTGTGGTTTTTTTAAAGGGAACATAAAACAAATTAATCATCTTTACATCTGCTCCACTTAAAAAGTTTTATTTTCTTTGCCTCATAGAAAAATAAAGAAGCAATGAAAAATAAAAATCATTAATATAAGTAATACAAGTAATCATTTGACTGAATAAATAAATATCCAGTTTTATTCTGAGAAAGCTACTTTTATCCATTAAAGTGACTTGGCTTCCTCAGAAGAGAAAAATAATAATACAATAAAATTATGTATGTATAAATAATAATTAATTTCAAAACAGAATGAGGTTTTGTTTAGGAACTATTCATTCTTCTTGAGACTTGCAAACTGTACAGGAGCAGAAGATAGTTTCTCTCAGGAGTTTTCTTCCCTCCAGGGAGAAAGTACAACATGAGCCTTTTTCATGGTTTCGACATATCTAACCATATACATGGTAGTGAACTAGAAGAGAAGATACATAAAATATTCATAAAGAATTTATATACATAGATTGGCTCAAATTTTTTATGTACAAAAATTTTGAGAGAAAAAAATCTGAACTGTCTTGATAACTTAAATTGCAATTTATAGTATATAAATGTAACTAACAAATCAATATGTGAATTATTCTGGGATGTTATTTTGCTTAAATGTTTTAATGTAGTAAAGTTTTTTCAATTCATTTTTTCCAAAAGAGGGTCATTTTATATCTTTTTTCTGGCTTCCCATGTTTCATTATATATTTTAGAGCGTCAAACTATGTTATTACTGATATAATAAACTCTCTTTAAACAAAGATAAACTTTGATCCAAACCCAAGCTTTGAATTTAAAATTTGATTTGCATAATAATATAAAAAGTAAAAAAAAATCTGTAGTACATATTGTTAAAAGCTCAATCTTTGAAATAGAACAAATTGAGTTTGAATCACAACATCACCAATTTAGCATCACTGTGACCTTGAAGAATATAGTTAACTTATCCAAAGATATTTCAGATCATGTCAATGCTCTTTTTAAAACCTTCAAAGGTTTATTACACTGAGAATAAAATGAGGAATCTCCTAAATTATTCATGGGTTTCACACAACTTGGTCCCTGATCATCTTTGTGACCATCCCCTTTTCATTTCTTAAATAGAGAGATAATGCTCACGGTACTTGCACATGTTTTTTCACATACCCTCCTTTTCAATAGCCATCTAACCCTTCTCTATACAATCATGCACTGGGTTCTAAGTATTTATTTGATTTCATATTACATATCTATATACACCTGAATAAAGCATCAGTTGTATATAGATCTTGAAATACACTTTAAAATAATGAATTCTAGACTGAAATATTTCCAACAGCATACTGTAAACAAGGAGGGATGTGTATTCAATGCTCCTTATAACTTACTCTCAGGCTGCTCAGTTTTAAATTAATGATAAATTTAATAATCAATTTGAAATAATGAAAATGTCAATGGGGCCTGTCTGGTAGGCATCAGCTAAAATCACTTATTTAGCAGAAAAAGTACTCATTAATACACAGAAAATAACTTTTCGTTAAAACATTTAAAAAACTTTTGTTTTGTATGTAGTTATGAACTATTATATTGAGAAGCACATTATTCCACCAATGTTTTAAATATATTATTAAAAATAAAAGTAACACAGTAGTTATCTTACAGCCATGAAGGAAAAAACCAACATTTCTAGATTCAGCATCCTTCACATTGTTGAACCCTAAACCAATGCCAGTAATTGCTTATCTACAAACTTTCTATTATGTGAAAAAAATAAATAAATGTCTATTTCACTTCTCTAAACCTTTGTAAATCTTATTTGCTATTATATGCATGTAATTCCTAGTTCATATAATTGCTAACTCAGTTTCATCAAGGCAACAAAATCCATCACAAACAATTCATTCTGACAACTTCATGTTTATTGATTTTGTAGTTTGGATCATATTTGGTTTGTACAAGAGTATTGTATAGGAACTAAAAGGGTAAGAAATTTGTATCATTTTGTTCAAAAACACAGAATGAGAAACTCTGAACTGAACTGAACATTTGTAGAGAAAGTAAATAGAACAATGGACTCAGTAATCAAAAAACTTTCAAAAAAATTCAGGATCAGATACTTCATCGGAAAATTCTATCAAACATTTAAAGAAGAATTAACAACACCCATCCTCCTCAAACTCTTCCATAATATTGAACTTCCAAACTCATTCTATGAAGTCTGCATTATTTTGATACTAAAACTAGCTAAGGATATCACAGAGAACTATAGAACAATACTCCTGAAGAAAATAGATAAAAAAATTATCAACAAAATATTAGCAAATTGAATTCATGAGCACATTAGAAGGATTATACACTGTGAGCAAGTGCAATTTATCTCATTTAAAAAATAGAGACAAAATGGCGGCGGAATAGAAGGACATGTCCTGAGACTTCTCCTGGAGCAAATAGAGGAGGCAGCTGAGACGAGCGGAATCCAGCCCGAATTGGCGAAGGAGGCACAGCTGGTGAGACAGTTTGCAGCTGGGAAGAGCAGGGATCCCCCGGATAAAGGTAAAATCAAAGATCTAGGCAGTAGAATCTCCCGGACCTCTGTGCCCAGAAGGTCAGGGAGAAACTACACAGTGCCAAGCCGTGTCCCTGAGGACAGGCAAGGTCTGAAGGATTTTAGACCATAGAGTCTGGATTTGGGATCTGAGCTCAAAGGCAGCCTTTAAGAGCTGCCGGACCGCAGAGTGCCGGCAAGAGAGGAACTGGCAGAGACGCGGTCCTTCCTCGCGCTGGGGCCTGCGCTTTTCCCCACTGAACCTAGTTCGTGGGACCTTTTGGAGACAGGCGCTTACCTGTGACAGAAGTGCGGGAGAAGGGGTAGAGCTGTGGAACCTGGGCAGAGTGGGCAACGGACGGTCCAGGAGAAGTGGTAGCAAGTCTGGTGCTGAGTCATATCTAAGCCCACAGAATCCATTTTCTCCTGAGAGATAGCCCCTCCCCCCAGTCTCCAGGAAACCAATATAGCCACACCCAGATTCCACCCTGATTAACACCAAGGAATCTGAATACTCCCTGAGGCCATAGGATCTACTCTAAAGAGAAATCTTTAGAAGCTAAGCACCTCAATTACACTAGATAACCAAGCCCAGGAGAACAGATTTCACCAGTAGCACCATCACCAAAAGAACCTGGGTAGCAAAGCAATTGGATCTACAATTAAAACATTTCAGGAAAACATGGGGAGACAAAAAAGCAATACCCAAAGGAAAGAAAAAGAGGAATCACCAGAAAGGGAGTTAAATGAAATTGAGTCTAGCAGCTTAACAGAGAGAGAATTCAGAGTAATGGTTCTAAGGATGTTTAAACGGATGGATGACAAATACACACAACTCAATGACAAATACACACAACTCAATGAGAACTACAAGGAACTGAATGAAAATGTCACCAACGTGAAAAGAAACCAAGAGGAGATGAAGAACGACATAGCTGCAATAAAGAACACATTGGAAGGCTTAAACAGTAGACTAGAAGAGGCTGAGGACCGCATCAGTGAATTAGAAGACAAGGTAGGAAAACACACACAAACACAGCAGCAAATGGAAAGAAGACTTAAAAAGCAAGAGGAGAGCCTAAGGGAGCTTTGGGACAACACAAAACGAAACAATATTAGAATAATAGGGATACCAGAAGGTGAGGAAGAGAAGCAAGGAATAGAAAACCTGTTTGAAGAAATAATGACGGAGAACTTCCCTGATATTGGCAAGAAAAAAACTATGCAAGTCCAAGAAGTACATAGAGTCCCAAACAAGTTGAACCCCAAAAGACCAACACCAAGACACATCATAATTAAATTGGCGAATACCAATGACAAAGTAAGAATCTTAAAGGCTGCCAGAGAGAGACAGAAAGTTACCTACAAGGGATCTCCTATTAGAATATCAACTGATTTCTCAACAGAAACACACCAGGCCAGAAGGGAATGGAATGAAATATTCAAAGTGATGCAAAGCAAGGGTCTGAATCCAAGAATACTATACCCAGCAAGGTTATCATTCAAAATTGAAGGGGGAATCAGGAGCTTCACAGACAAAAAAGGGCTAAGAGAGTTTATCACTACCAAGCCAGCAATGCAAGAAATGCTGAAGGGACTGCTGTAAAAAGAAGAAAGAGAAAGGCAAAAAGAAACACAAACACTAAGGGGGAAAATATGACAACAAACATGTACTTGTTAATAATAACATTAAACGTAAATGGATTAAATGCACCAATCAAAAGACATAGGGTAGCTGAATGGATAAGAAAACATGACCCAGCCTCTCGCCAGGCGTCCTCGTGGGAGTGACATCGTCTTTAAACCCTGCGTGGCAATCCCTGACGCACCGCCGTGATGCCCAGGGAAGACAGGGCGACCTGGAAGTCCAACTACTTCCTTAAGATCATCCAACTTCTGGATGATTATCCAAAATGCTTCATTGTGGGGGCAGACAATGTGGGCTCCAAGCAGATGCAGCAGATTCGCATGTCCCTCCGCGGGAAGGCTGTGGTGCTGATGGGCAAGAACACCATGATGCGCAAGGCTATCCGAGGACATCTGGAAAACAACCCCGCTCTGGAGAAACTGCTGCCTCACATCCGGGGGAATGTGGGCTTTGTGTTCACCAAGGAGGACCTCACCGAGATCAGGGACATGCTGCTGGCCAATAAGGTGCCAGCTGCTGCCCGTGCCGGTGCCATTGCCCCGTGCGAAGTCACTGTGCCAGCCCAGAACACGGGCCTGGGGCCAGAGAAGACCTCCTTCTTCCAGGCTTTAGGCATCACCACTAAAATCTCCAGGGGCACCATTGAAATCCTGAGTGATGTCCAGCTGATTAAGACGGGAGACAAGGTGGGAGCCAGCGAAGCCACGCTGCTGAACATGCTCAACATCTCCCCCTTCTCCTTCGGGCTCATCATCCAGCAGGTGTTTGACAACGGCAGCATCTACAACCCGGAAGTGCTCGACATCACAGAGGAAACTCTGCATTCCCGCTTCCTGGAGGGTGTCCGCAATGTTGCCAGCGTATGCCTTCAGATTGGTTATCCAACTGTTGCCTCAGTACCCCATTCCATCATCAATGGGTACAAGCGAGTTCTTGCTTTGTCTGTGGAGACTGATTACACCTTCCCACTTGCTGAAAAGGTCAAGGCCTTCTTGGCTGACCCATCTGCTTTTGTGGCTGCTGCCCCTGTGGCCGCTGCCACCACTGCTGCTCCTGCTGCTGCTGCAGCCCCAGCCAAGGTTGAAGCAAAGGAAGAGTCGGAGGAGTCGGACGAGGATATGGGATTTGGTCTCTTTGATTAATTACCAAAAAGCAACCAGCTCATCCAACTCTATTTGAGAAACAAGGAAATAAAAGCTTACTTCTCTTAAAAAAAAAAAAAAAAAAAAAAAAAAAGAAAACATGACCCATATATTTGCTGTCTACAAGAGACTCACCTCAGAGCAAAGGATTCACACAGACTGAGAGTGAAGGGATAGAAAAATATTTTTCAAGCAAATGGAAATGAGAAAAAAGCTGGGGTAGCAATACTTATATCTGATAAAATAGACCTCAAAGTAAAGGGCATAACAAGAGATAAGGAAGGCCACTACATAATACTAAAGGGAGCAATTCAACAAGAAGATATAACTCTGGTAAACATATATGCACCCAACGCAGGAGCACCCAAATACATAAAAAAACTCCTGGAAGAGATCAAGGGAGAGATCGACAACAATACAATCATAGTAGGAGACTTTAATACACCACTGACATCACTGGATAAATCCTCCAGACAAAAAATCAGCAAAGAAATAGCAATTCTAAATGACACACTAGATCAGATGGACCTAATTGACATCTTCAGAGCATTTCACCCCAAAGCCTCGGAATATACGTTCTTCTCAAGTGCCCATGGGACATTTACAAAAATAGACCACATATTGGGTCACAAACAAAGCCTCCCTAAATTCAAAAAGATTGAAATACTATCAAGCATTTTCTCAGACCACAATGGCATAATATTAGAAATAAACTATAATAAAAACTTTCCAAAAAATTCAAACACGTGGAAACTGAATAGCATGCTATTAAACAATGATTGGGTGATCAACGAGATCAAAGAAGAAATTAAAAACATCCTGGAGAATAATGACAATAAAAACACAACAATGCAAATGCTATGGGACACAATGAAAGCAGTCTTGAGAGGGAAGTTTATAGCTCTACAGGCCTACCTCAAAAAACAAGAAAAAATGGTAATAAATCTTCTAACTCAACAACTCAAAGAATTAGAAAGAGAGCAACAAGAAAAGCCCACAGTGAGCAGAAGGAAGGACATAATAAAGATCAGAGCAGAAATGAATGACATAGAGACCAAAAAAACAATACATAGGATCAACAAAACCAAGAGCTGGTTCTTTGAAAGGATAAACAAGATTGATGAACCTCTAGCCAGGCTCACCAAGAAACAAAGAGAGAGGACCCAAATAAACAAAATCAGAAATGAAAGAGGTGAAATAACAACAGACCCCACAGAAATACAAAGGATTGTTAAAAAATACTATGAACAACTCTATTCTAACAAACTACACAATCTGGAGGAAATGGACACATTACTAGAAAAATACAACCTTCCAAAACTCACTCAGGAAGATTCTAAGAATCTCAATAGGCTGATAACTATGGAAGAAATTGAAGCAGTCATCAAAAAGCTTCCAGCAAACAAAAGCCCAGGGCCTGATGGCTTCACAGGGGAGTTTTACCAAACATTCAAGGAAGAACTAAAACCTATCCTCCTCAGACTATTCCAGAAAATTCAAGAAGAAGGAACACTTCCAAACTCCTTCTATGAGGCCAGCATCACCCTAATACCAAAACCAGACAAAGACAACACAATGAAAGAGAATTACAGGCCAATATCCCTCATGAACATAGATGCCAAAATCCTCAACAAAATTCTAGCAAATCGAATCCAGCAGTACATCAGAAAGATTATACACCATGACCAAGTAGGATTTATCCCAGGGATGCAAGGATGGTACAATATTCGCAAATCAATAAACGTGATACATCACATAAACAAATTGAGAGATAAAAATCACATCGTCATATCAATTGATGCAGAAAAAGCATTTGATAAAATCCAACACCCTTTCTTGATAAAAACTCTCAGCAAGGTGGGAATAGAAGGATCATACCTGAACATAATAAAAGCCATATACGACAAACCCACAGCCAACATCATACTCAATGGGCAAAAACTAAAACCATTTCCCCTAAGAACAGGAACAAGACAGGGATGCCCACTCTCACCACTCCTGTTTAATATAGTGCTGGAAGTACTAGCCATTGCGATCAGACAAGAAGAAGAAATAAAAGGCATTCAAATAGGAAAAGAAGAAGTAAAACTGTCCTTATTCGCAGATGACATGATACTGTACATAGAAAACCCTAAAGACTCCATAAAAAAATTATTAGACTTAATAACTGAATTTGGTAATGTAGCAGGATACAAAATTAATGCCAAGAAATCTATGGCATTTCTATACACCAATAATGAACTTACAGAAAGAGAGACTAAAAAAACAATCCCATTTACCATCGCACCAAAAAAATTAAGATACTTAGGAATAAACTTAACTAAAGAGGTAAAAGACCTATACGTAGAAAACTACATGACACTGAAAAAAGAGATAGAGGAAGACATAAACAGATGGAAGAACATACCATGTTCATGGATTGGTAGAATCAACATCATCAAAATGTCCATACTACCCAAAGCAATCTATAAATTCAATGCACTTCCCATTAAAATACCAACAACATATTTCACAGACCTAGAACGAAATTTCCAAAAATTTATCTGGAATAAAAAAAGAACCCGAATAGCTACAGCAATCCTGAGAAAGAAGAACAAAGTCGGTGGGATCTCAATACCAGATATCAAGTTGTATTACAAAGCTACTGTTCTCAAAACAGCCTGGTACTGGCACAAGAACAGACATATAGATCAATGGAATAGAATAGAGAACCCAGAAATTGACCCAAATCAATATGCTCAATTGATATTTGACAAAGGAGGCATGAACATTCAATGGAGTCAAGACAGTCTCTTCAACAAATGGTGTTGGGAAAATTGGACAGATACATGCAAAAGAATGAAGCTAGATCACCAACTTACACCATACACAAAAATAAATTCAAAATGGATAAAGGACTTAAACATAAGACGGGAATCCATGAAAATACTAGAGGAATCCACAGGCAGCAAAATCTCAGACATATGCCGAAAGAACTTCTTCACTGATACTACTCCTAGGGCAATGGAAGCTAAAGAGAAAATAAACAAATGGGACTACATCAAAATAAAAAGCTTTTGCACAGCAAAGAAAACCATCAATAAAACAACAAGAAAGCCCACTGCATGGGAGAACATATTTGCCAATGATATCAATGATAAGGGTTTAATCTCCAACATATACAGAGAACTCATACAACTTAACAAAAAGAAGATAAACAACCCAATCAAAAAATGGGCAACTGATCTAAGTAGACACTTTTCGAAAGAAGACAGAAGGCAAGCCAAGAGACATATGAAAACCTGCTCACAGTCACTACTCATCAGAGAGATGCAAATCAAAACAAGAATGAGGTACCATCTCACACCTGTCAGAATGGCTTTTATCAACAAATCAACAAACAACAAGTGTTGGCGAGGATGCGGAGAAAAAGGAACTCTTTTGCACTGCTGGTGGGAATGCAGACTGGTGCAGCCACTGTGGAGAACAGTATGGAGTTTCCTCAAAAAAATAAAAATGGAACTCCCATTTGACCCAGTGATCCCACTTCTAGGAATATATCCCAAGAATCTAGAAACAGGCATCAGAAAGGAAATATGCACCCCTATGTTCATAGCAGCACAATTCACCATAGCCAAGATTTGGAAACAACCTAAATGCCCATCAGCAGATGAATGGATTAAAAAACTGTGGTATATATATACAATGGAATACTACGCTGCGGTAAAAAAGAAGGAGTTCCTACCATTTGCAACAATATGGATGGAGATGGAGAATATTATGTTGAGTGAAATAAGCCAGGCAGAGAAAGATAAATATCACATGATCTCGCTCATTTGTGGAATATAATGAACGACATAGACTGATGAACAAGAACAGATCCAGAGGCTGAGAAACGTCAATCAGAAGATCATACCTCAGGTAAGGTAGGGGAGGGTGGGGGTAAGGTGGAGAGATCAACCAAGGGACTTGTATGCATGCATATGAACCTAATCAATGGACACAGACAACAAGGGGGCGGGGCATTAAGAGAAATTGTTTCATGTGACAAAAATTTTTAAATGAAACTCTGTAGACTGAAAATTATTTTAGAAGGAAACAAAGAGAAGTTTCCTTCAAAAGTCATAAGGATTGTAATTGAAAGTCAATATATTTGGCCGCTTGAACTAAAGTCAGTAATTTGTGTTTTTGCCTCCCTGACAAAGTTTATATAAAGCTACAAAAAGAAATTGACAACCAGTTTGAAATGGAATTGCCAGGGCCTAGGGCAAAGAATATCCTTACATGATATTATTCTACAATCTCATTATAATCTTAGATATTTTACAACAGCATACTTTACAATTATCCCAAACAAACTTACAAACTAATTCTTTGAATGGTGGGCAGCAATTTAAAAAGAAGGACATGAAAGGATTTGATCCCTTGCAGAAGGAATTAAGGCACTGGGAAGGCACTTGAGCATCCTATATTGGCCCCTCTTGCCCTTTGTGCCAAGAGGGACCCTCTTCTCACAATCCAATTGCCCTCAGCTGTTACCTGAGCTTTCTGTTCATGCTGAGCTTGAAGCCTCGTGGGGGCTGGTACCAGGGATCTGTCTCACATCCAATTGTGTGAGCTGGGCCCTCACTGGAGAAGAAACCCGAGTTCCCGGAGATATGTGATCAGCACCGGGACCCTGCCAGCCGGCCAGGGGTTCCCAAGGCAGGTGCTGGGTGTGGAGGCCACGGGGTCATAGGCTACCAAGGAGACAGAACTGAACCTCACAGAACCCTGCTTGGCCCCGGAGGATGGCTGGTTAGCCAGAGACGGGTAAGATTCCTCAAGGAAGGAACAACCTAAGACAGGCACAGTCGCAGAGGGGCCATCAGGAGAGAACTTGGGGGGGCAACAGAAGTGGGGCACAGACCCTCACCCCCCCAACATTGCAGGGGCTTGAACCCTCACCCCCTTCTAAAGGAGGTCTCCTACCCCCATGGCTGCTTTGCGCTTCCCACACCCAGCTCAGATCGGGACCCAGGCAACAGAAAGAGACCCGGCCCAGCTCACATCGAGATACAGGTGACAGACAGAGACTTGGCCCAGCTCAGATCGGGACCCAGGTAACAGACAAGAGACTTGGCTGACAGCAGTTGCCCTATATCTAAATTCAGCTGAGCATTTGGAATGCTCAGGGCCCACTCAAGAATGCAAATAATCCTTCCCACTAATATTTACAGGGTAAACTAAGATTGTTGATAGAGTATTAAATTTGACAGTAAAATAGTAATCGAGTTTTCAGATTAATTTAAATAGGCTAATTGAAATAAGTGGATATTCAAGTACTGGACAAAAAGCTATTCTTAAAGTAATAACTAAAATTTCTATTGGTAGTTCATCTCATGGTAAAATTCCTGAATATGCAATGAACCTAAAGCAGTCATATGTGTGGGGGGAAAAAAATTTTTTTTTTTAATTTAAAGTTATCAAGACTGCATTATAAAATTTACAAAAACCTCCAATAAAAAAAAAGGGGGGGGGGCGGATTGTAGGGCAATATATCATGTAAGGAAAAATATCCTATAAGTAAATTACATCTAGAAAATTTTTACTTTACCAAATTAAGGTTCATTTGCAATGCTAACAGCAAGACGGCCATTAAAAACACACATGGTGTCTAAATAAGACAAAGGAAAATCGTTTGAACAAAAATAAAAAGGATCCCAAATCAATTATATAGAAAAGATTCCTTTATTAACTTGTGGTCGAGAATATATTTGTATATTTTCAGAAAACAACCCCAAGACCAGATGGATTCCTGCAACAGAGAGGAATTGACAGGAGTGCTCCAACCACGAAGACAAGAGGCAAAAACAGTCCAGAGATGGAAGACGCTGACAACGCCTTGCCATGGGAGCAGTCAGCAGCTGTGCACCGCTGCAGGTTACCTAGGACCAAACCAGAGAGGGTCGGACCTGCATTGCCACCATGTGCCCACCATCCAGATATCACTGCTGACATGTACACATAAGGAACTGTTGGACATTGAAATTGGGACTCAAACATTTTTTTGTTTTGTCTTGTTTTGTTATTTTATGTTTATTTCCAGTCTGCAAAGGCAAAACTTTTTAAAGGAAAGAAATGGTGGGAAAAAGATACATAGGCAAAGAAGCATTGAACAGACTGTCAAACTACAGTGGGAAGACAGGGGTGGTTGGGCGAGGAGGGCTGTAAGAGACCAACCGAAGGACTTGTACGCATGCATATAAGCACAACCAATGGATATAAGACACTGGGGTGGGGGGGGAGGGTGGGCAGGTGAAGGCATGTCCTGGGGGGTAGGGGAGGTCGGGGGGAGATCAAAGGGGAAAAAAAAAAGGAGACATATGTACTACTATTTGTAATACTTAAAACAATAAAAATAAAATTAAATTTAAAAAAAATTTTAAAAAAAATAATAAAACTGGTCCTAGCTGGTTTGGCTCAGGGGATAGAGCATCAGCCTATGGACTGAAGGGTCCCAGGTTTGATTCCAGTCAAGGGCACATGCTGGGTTGTGGGCTCAATCCCTAGTAAGGGGTGTGCAGGAGGCAGCCAATCAATGATTCTCTCTCATCATTGATGTTTCTATCTCTCTCTCTCTCCCCCCCTTCCTCTCTGTAATAAACAAAAATATATTAAAATATAAAAAATAAAACTTCTATTAAATACATTATCAATGTGTAAAGAAAAGAGGAAAGTAAAACCTATATGTTGTGCTCATGAAAAACATTCCTAAAGCAAAACTATACAGAAAGACTGAGTATAAAGTGATGGAAAAAGATACATCTTATAAATTGTTAACCACAAAGTAAGATAGCAATATTCATATCAATCAAGTTTAATTTAAATAAAATAACAATAGAAATAAAAATTACATATTGATAAACGGAAAAATATAATCACAAACTTATATGCATTTATTAACATTTGCTTCAAAATATATAAAGCAATACTTAATAGAAGTACAAAGAAGGATGGAATAATGTACACCTCTAGTGCAAATTAGTCAGGCTTGGGACTTTCAGAGAGGGGTTGCCAACATGGGCAACTATAATAATCCCCTAACTGGTCTTCTAGGTTCTACTCTTATCTCCTTTGTGGCAATGTTATATTACTTAATTTACTGGTTCTATATGATATGTTATGCCATCCAAGAAGTAAAGTGTTCATTTTTGCTCTTTTTTTTTCTTTCAAAATGTTCTTAGCAATTATTTTTCCATTTCACCTCTATAAATTTGCCTTTCACATTCTAAAATTAAAACATCTTGTTATAAACTTTTTGAAATGCATTAATTTGAGGAGAATTGATATTTTTAACAAAATTGAACCTCTCAGTCCAAGAAGAGTATAAACTCTGCATTTATGTGGGTCCTCAGCAAAGTTGTATCATTGATTGCCTTCATATCATTATTGTCTTGTCCAGAAAAACAATATTAGATGTAAAAACTTACTAGTTAAAAGTACAATATAGAAATCTACTTTACTGTGTCATTTTAACTAATCTCTATATATAAAAGGCTAATATGCAAAGTGTCCACTCGGGAGTTTGGCCGGGAGACTGGGAGTTTCATTGCTCACTATGACATGCGCTGACTACCAGGGAGCAGCGTGGAATGAAGGAATGCCCTGGGAAGCAGCTGGCAGCTGGGGAATGGAGGCCCCTATGGGCCCTGATCTCTGTCCAGTGTTAGGGACCCTACCCATACCTGAATTTTGTGCACCGGGCCTCTAGTAATGCTATAAACAGGGTTCATTCAGTTTTTCAGTTAGTTTCACTGTTAAGTTATCATTGATATTGTCATTCTTTCACTGTCATTCAATAAATATTTATGGCTGAGCCCTGGGATATAAAGAAAAATAAAACTGGTCTCTACTTTTAAAAGGCTTACAAATCTTAGAGGTAAGAAAAAGGAGAAATTAATAGATTTTTTTTTAAAGTAAGTAAGAAATTTTAAGAAAAATAAACTCAAAGAAGAAAAGAGGACAAGAGAAAAGGAAACCAATAACTGTATAATATAGTTAAAAGTAACTTCTAGATTCCCTTCTCAATCATTAATGCAATATAATATACAATTCAATAAGTGCTACACAATAAATTTAAATATGTAGACAAAACAATTCTATTATCAAGTGCATGCTTAAAAACACTGATAAACTGTGGAAGAACAAAGTCTGAACCTTATCTGATATAATAAAAGGCTAATATGCACATCAACCGAATGGCAGAACGACTGGTTGCTATGATGCACACTGACCACCAGGAGCCAGATGCTCAATGCAGGAGTTGCCCCCTGGAGGTCATTGTGCCTCTCAGCCAGAAGCCAGGCTCACAACTGGTGAGCGCAGTGGTGGTGGCTGGAGCCTCTCCTGCCTGCGCAACAACGCTAAGGATGTCACCTGTGGCAGTGATAAGGATGACATCTCTTGAGGGCTCCTGGACTACATGAGGGTGCAGGCCTGGCTGAGGGACCCTCTCACTCCTGAGTGCATGAATCTCGTGCACTGAGCCTCTAGTTTTTAAACTAAGAAATAGCTCTAACACGTTTTTGAGTAAATTGTTTATTTTTAGTTTAATATAGTTGATTGTGGATTGTTTAGTAGTTAATTCACTGGCTTAGCCTTTAAAAATTAAATATCTAGTAATCATTTGATTTGCTGGAATGATTAGAATCCACCCACAAATGAAATTGTTTGCTGACATTTTAAAATAGCTTATTGCTAAGATGCTGCCAAAGACTTTTAAAAATCAAACTGTGCAAAGATCAGCCTGATGTAGGTGAACAAAATAATTTACATAACTCAAAAATAATTTTTATTTGATACTGAGGGTAAACTAATTGCAAATCTAAATTTATACTGCTTTCCTGTTGAGTATGAAAAGTGAATATAACATGAAAAATTACTTAAATATGAATACTCCATACCTTTCCTATACTGCCATTGTCATCTCTTCCTATCAAGTGATATTTAGGTCTTTGTTCATGGATTAAGTCCCATTGATCTCAGTTGGAAAATCTGAGTCACTCTTGCTGATCTTTTGCCAAAGATCATCTTTGCTATCAACGTATGAGTCTATTGAAGTCCTTCCCAAATAATCATCTGTATAAACAATGATATGTGATTTTAAACTCGAAGCACATTTTCTAACCAGCTGAACTAACTATTTAACTTTTATTTAAGAGCAATGCTACATGCTTTGATCTTTTTTAATGGAAAAAGTTGTTTTTAAATGGAATCTAATAATGGTTTATTTGATCAGATGTTGGCTGTTCATCACAGAGACAGAAATTTTGCCCAAGTTTCACCATCACATTAAAAAATCTATCTTAATGGGATCCTTTTGTTATGTTTCAGATGAAGCTTAATCAGAATTATAATTCACTCATTCAATTAATAAAACTTTATTGAACATGCATCATAAACCAACCAGGCACCTTCAAGGGTTCTTGAAACTAAAAACAAAACAAAATTGTGTTTTGTGACTTACATAGAATATCTCAGAGGCAATCTATGCAAAAATAATTAAACCATAGTGAGCTATAGGAAGCTGTTGATGAAATATCGTTTAATCTGTTGTTCAAAGGATTGGGTCAGGCACTGAGTTTATGAAATGGACGTGTTAAGATTCAAGATGAGCCGAGTTTACCTCCTGGCTTTACATTCTAGATGTGTGACTTTGGCTATGTTGTTAAATTCCACAGTAAAACCAAATTAATAATGTCTACCTTATCCAATTCTGTAATAAATTCAATAATGAAGGGAAAATGATTGATATAGTGCATGGAAGAGTAAATGTTCACAAATAACAGGCTAAAATTATTATTGTTCCCAAAGAGGGGACAGAATGTATAAAGGTATAAAATATGTTTGCAGCAGTTTAGGCTATAAATGAATGAGTGGCAGGAAGTAAGAATGGGCAAGGATGTAAAAAGTCATATGCCATGATATGAGGCTGTTCAGTTCATCAACCTTGGAACTGCCTTACTGCTTGATATCATTAGTATGAGATAAAGTCTATGTTAATTAATATACTTTTAGCATGTTTTATTATGTATAGTTGAAATATTCCAACAGACTTACCACCACTTGGACCATGTGACACTTCGTTACATCAAGAGCAAGGAGGAATTAAAGTCATAAAAAAAAGAAACCACACAAAAAAAAACAGTGAATCCTAAATGACCCTACATGGCCAAAGCAGTAGAGAGAATAGAATCCCTTCAACAGGGAGAGACAAAGGTCAGATTATCAACTGTTTGCAACTTATTTTCTGCTTTTTACAAATAGTTTATGATTTGAAAGGATTCCTATTACATTCAGAGTGCACACATACACACACACACACACACACACACACACACACACACACACACACACTAACTCTTTAAAGCCTCTCTCTTATTTTGTATGTGTTTTCTAAAAATAATCAGGACAGCCTTCCAAAAATTCAAGCCAACTAACTTTCCCTCTTGTTCTAATTTTCTTTTAATTCCCAAACTTTCATTAATACTTTTCTTTATTCAGCTTGTCTACATGAGCCTAAAAAAAATCTCTTAAATGGGCAATAAACTGCTATTCCAAGTTTTTTTGGGGGGTATACTATTGTAATCTGAAAAACTGATAAAAAAATGTAAACTCAGAGAAAATTGTGATACGTCTCTATTTGGGCATTTGGGGACTGGGTACTTGACTACTCTCTCATATGCATGTAGTTGGTTTATTGAGGTTTCATGTCTTAAGGCTTACATTTTAACTAAATGTGACTGATGGTGTCAAACATAATACTTTTACTTTAAAAAACTGACATTGGGTTTCGTTAAAGAGTAGGCACATTTCCTCTCAGAGAAAAAAATGTGGCAATTCAAAATTATTTAAGAGTGTTCTTTAAGAAACTTTAATATTGTTCTTATTTTTGAGAAATAAGATATTGAAAATCCTTTATAATTTTTCTAGTATATTAATTGTACTTGGGTTAGTAAATAATAAAAATACAAAACTTTACAAATAAAAAGTTGCTATAGTGTAATAATGTTTTTTGAATGCTACATGTAGTAGAATTCAATAGAATGATAAATGTAATTGTCTCCTTTCTAAATATAAGGGAACAGATTTGGAAAAGTAGTTTGTATAAGTTGCATGGTTATTCAGTGAAGTTTAAGGGGGTTATCTTTCTCTCATACCAGCCCCTTGACACTTCTCCTCGACCTCTACGAAATTCCTCCAACTAAAACTTTTTACCTCTAATGCTATTATTCAGGCCTCATTTTGGATATTGCATTTCTTATTAAGAAAAACAACAGTCTGGCTGGTGTGGCTCCGTGGTTGAGCATGTACCAAGAGGTCACCAGTTTGATTCCTGAGTCTGGGAACCTGCCTGTGTTTCGGCTTGATCCCAAGTATGGGGCGGGCAGGAGGCAACCAATTAATATTTTCTCTTATTTGATGTTCTTATCTCTTTCTCCTTGTCTCTTCCTTTCTCTCTAAATAATAAAAATAAAATAAAAATAAAAATATGTTTTAAAAAACTTGTATCTGTGGGTTTCCTCAAAAGCATAAAAATTATAAGCAAAGGTCATATCTAAGTGTTAATATATAAGTATTTGGCCAGTTACCATATAATTGCACAGTCACACACACACAAAAGGAGTGTATCTTTGGCAAGTTGTAAAACAAAATGAGTTGACTTACTTTATGGCCTTCACTTTTGCTTAGAAAAGAGCCTAATAAAATAAATATAAATCACATACTGACACATATTTTAGCATATATTTGAAGGAACTATTAAAGCATGTATATATTTTAAAGGCCATAGGCAAATATTTGTCATTAACTTAAAAATATACAAAACTCCGTTTAATTGAAAACATGCTAAACAATTGCCACAAGATTGAGGAGGATTTTTCTGGGGAACAAGGATATAGTTCCTAGCACTCATTGTAATTTAAAGATTTTTCATACTTCCAAAGATCTGATAGCTAAATATCATTAATTGCTTCAATGATCAACTACATTTAGGCTGATGTTGTTCTAGGCAAGTGGATAGGAAGAAATGAACAAATGCAAACATTGTTGCCAGTTGTATTAGTGAGGGGTTAGGGCAGAAAATAGAAACCTCTGCTACTATGCGCAGAAAAGGATTTAACAACTGTCTTAGATACTTACAAAATCATGGGGAAAGCTGTAGGAGTGAATTCTAAACTAGGTCTTACAAAACACTATGGAAGGAACAGTCTCACTGGGTTGACTACAGTCAGAAAGAGGTGTGAGGAATGAGTGTGACCTAATTCATCACGTAGCTGCAAATTGGAGGTGATTCTGCCACAACTCCTTCTTGACCTCTATGAAATGATGACTGGCATCTGGGTCCCAATTCTGCTGCATCTGCAGCTGTACACCAACAAAGCTGGGATGGAGCACTTGGACATTGCTGCAGAAAATCCTATATTTTTACTACCTTGCCAACAGCAGAAACCTGCCGAAAGCACCAGAAAGTTGGATTCCATCTCATGTCTAAATCTCACATGAATTTATTTCCTAGGCAGAATGCAATTGACATGCAAAAGGCCTGTTAACTTTCAACTTCTACAATGAAGGTGGTAACTAGTGTGTACAGGTATAGATATTCTGATTTCCAATTACCCACTGCCAAGTAACTCCTTCTATGGAAGGTTATATTTTAGCAGAAACCCAATGCATATATAAGTATATAATTACAAATAACAGTCAGTGCTTGAAAGGTAAAAAAGAGAGTGCATTGAGAGAGATCTAATTTAAATCAGAAGAAGGAATGATAATTTATACTGAGCTCTGAAGGATGCCTAGGAATTTGTGATATGGGGTGGGCAGAGGGAATAGTAAATCCAAAGGCTCTGAAGCATATGGACAGACTAGTTTTTCAATAAATGACCTGAAGGCCAGTGGGTTGGAGGAGATCAAGCAGAGCCAAAGGACTGGAGATAATATAAAGACCAGGACCTTCAGGCCCCACAGTTCATGTTAGGGATTTCACCATTGTATTCCAAGATCATAGGAGTTCTTAAGCAGGAGGTTAAGCAGGGCAAGTGACATGATCCCATTCCCATTTCTGAAAGACCTTTGGATACTATGTGAAGAATATATTGGAAAGGATAAAGAATAAAAGTAGAAAGACCAGTTAGGAGTTATTGATAAGGACCACACAAGAGACAATGATTTAAGATACTTGTGAATTATCTAATTGGAGAAATAACACAAGCAGTAGAAATAGAGGTCTGCATTGAAGATTAAATTTAGCAGGAATATACAAATAGTATAGAAAAAACATGAAGATGAATGAGATCTAATAGAGGAAAGGAAAAATATAAGAAGAGAATCTGGGACTAAGCACTGAGGAATGTCTAGCTAGAAGTTGTCAAGATCATGGTTCTTGATAGCCAAGCTCTCAAAACTTTGTAGCCTTTTACCTATTGATTTCAGAAGGTTCTATGTGCCAAGAACACATGCAAGTCTTTTAGAGGTAATTTTCAGTTCCATGTGTCTTTGATTACCTCACTGACATAAATTTTTCTTTTTCTTTATTCTAAGGGTGTTTCCTTGAGGCTCTCTGGGCTTCTGTGAAGACCTTACTAAGATTGGATTTTTTCTAGTAATTTCAACCAAACAGTTTCTTTAGTCTTAAGGTTTACCAGTTAAGGTCAAGAAGCAGTTTTTATTTTTCTAAATCTGTAAGCCATTGGATTCCAGACTTTCTCTGAAGCATTTCATCTCTATTTGAAATTCAACCAATTCTTTCTTAAATGTATCTCTCTTTTATAACACTTGAAAAACACAGCCAAAGACCAACAACAGTCACTGCTAAAGTCTTCTACTCATATCTTTCCCTATAAGGTTATTAGGTATATGATTCCTCTCAATTAGCCAATGTGACAGTCGTTCTGATATTCTTTCCATGGTGAAAGAAAGATATCATTTCTACAATCATTTTCATTAGCCTGCCTAACTGTGAGGAGGTTAAGAAATGTTGGTGAGCAGATGGAATGTGCAGTCATCCACACCTGTTATGCATTCCATTTATTCTAACACAAAATAAAATGCCATGGTATAATTATCTCCCTTAATATTAATTCTCAGATTCATATATATATGTTCTAATTATTGTAAGGCTTTTTTAAGCTTTTTCTTATTTCTTTTTTTAAATTTTCTTTATTGATTAAGGTATTACATATGTGTCCTTATTCCCCTATTATGCCCGACCTCCCATTCATGCCCCCATCCCCCTGTTTCTTGTGTCCATTGATTAGGCTTATGTACATGCATATAAGTCCTTTGGTTGATCTCTCCCCCTTACCCCACTGTCCCCTACCTTTCTTGAGGTTTGACATTCTGATTGATGTTTCTCTGTCTCTGGATCTATTTTTGTTCATCAGTTTATGTTGTTTATTATATTCCACAAATGAATGAGATCATGTGATATTTATCTGTCTCTGCCTGGCTTATTTCACTTAGCATAATGCTCTCCATCTCCATCCATGTTGTTGCAAATGGTAAGAACTCCTTCTTTTTTACCACAGCATAGTATTCCATTGTGTAGATGTACCACAGTTTTTTAATCCACCCATCTGCTGATGGGCACTTAGGCTGTTTCCAAATCTTAGCTATGGTGAATTGTGCTGCTATGAACATAGGGCTGCATATATCTTTTCTGATTCATGTTTCTAGTTTCTTGGGATATATTCCTAGAAGTGGGATCACTAGGTCAAATGGGAGTTCCATTTTTAGTTTTTTGAGGAAACTCCATACTGTTCTTCACAGTGGCTGCACCAGTCTGCATTCCTACCAGCAGTGCACAAGGGTTCCTTTTTCTCCGTCTCTTGGCCTTCCTTCTGTCTTCTTTCGAAAAGTGTCTATTTAGATCAGTTGCCCATTTTTTTATTGGGTTGTTTATCTTCTTTTTGTTAAGGGCCATGAGTACCCTGTAAATGTTGGAGATTAAACCCTTATCATTGATATCATTTTCAAATATGTTCTCCTATGAAGTGGGCTTTCTTATTGTTTTATTGATGGTTTCCTTTGCTGTGCAAAAGCTTTTTATTTTGATGTAGTCCCATTTGTTTATTTTCTCTTTAGTTTCCATTGCCCTAGGAGCAGTATTAGTGAAGAAATTTCTTTGGCATATGTCAGATATTTTTCTGCCTATGGATTTCTCTAGTATTTTTATGGTTTCCCATTGTATGTTTAAGTCCTTGATCCATTTTGAGTTTATTTTTGTGTATGGTGTAAGTTGGTGGTCTAGTTTCATTTTTTTTTGCATGTATCTGTCCAATTTTCCCAATACCATTTATTGAACAGACTGTCTTGACTCCATTGTATGTTCATGCCTTCTTTGTCAAGTATTAATTGAGCATAGTTATTTAGGTCAATTTCTGGGTTCTCTATTCTATTCCATTGATCTATATGTCTGTTCTTGTGCCAATACCAGGCAGTTTTGAGAACAGTGGCTTTGTAATACAGTTTGATATCTGGTATTGAGATCCCACCTACTTTGTTCTTCTCTCTCAGGATTGCTGTAGCTATGCGGGGTCTTTTTTTATTCCAGATGAATTTTTGGAAAGTTCGTTCTAGGTCTGTGAAATATGTCGTTATTTTAGTGGGAAGTGCATTGAATTTATAGATTGCTTTGGGTAGTATGGACATTTTAATGATGATGATTCTACCAATCCATGAACATGGTATGTTCTTCCATCCATTTATGTGTTCCTGTATCTCTTTCTACAGTGTCCTGTAGTTTTCCACATATAGGCCTTTTAGCTCCTTAGTTAAGTTTATTCCTAGGTATCTTATTTTTTTTGGTGCGATGGTAAATGGGATTGCTTTTTTAGACTCTTTTTCTGTAAGATCGTTATTGGTGTATAGAAATGCCATAGATTTCTTGGTATTAGTTTTGTATCCTGCTACATTGCCGAATTCATTTATTAAGTCTAATAATTTTTTGATGGAGTCTTCAGGGTTTTCTATGTACAGTATCATGTCATCTGCAAATAAGGACAGTTTTATTTCTTCTTTTCCAATTTGGATGCCTTTTATTTTTTCTTCTTGTCTGATTGCAATGGCTAGTACTTCCAACACTATGTTGAACAGGAGTGGTGAGATTGGGCATCCCTGTCTTGCTCCTGTTCTTAGGGGAAATGGTTTTAGTTTTTGCCCATTGAGTATGATGTTGGCTGTGGGTTTGTCATATATGGCTTTTATTATGTTCAGGTATGATCCTTCTATTCCCACCTTGCTGAGGGTTTTTATTGTAAGTTTTTTTAATATGTTTTTATTGATTTCAGAGAGGAAGGGAGGTATAGAAACATCAATGATGAGAGAAAATTGTTGATCAGCTGCCTCCTGCATGCCTCCTACTAGGGATCGAATCCACAACCTAGGCATGTGCCCTTGACCGGAATCAAACACGGAACCCTTTATTCTGCAGACTGACTCTCTATCCACTGAGCCAAACCAGCTTGAGCTAATTATTGTAAGTTTTAATTTTATTATACCACTCCTTTAACATCTTAGAGAACAAGAATAAAAAAAAAATTACATGTCAAGGCAATCACAGCTCCACTCCCTGAACTTTTTTCTTTTTTGAAATGTTTTTAACTTTTTAATTACAGTTGAACTACAATATTATATTAGTGCCATGTGTACAACAGTGATTAGACATTTAAACAACTTACAAAGTGATTACCCTGATAAGTCTAGTTATCATCTGAAACCAAATATAGTTATTACAATATTATTGACTACATTTCCTATGCAGTACTATACATTCCTATGACTGTTTTTATAAGGTAATTTGCATATTTTAATTTTTTCTCATTTTTTACCCCTCTGAAGCACCCTCCCAAATGGTAACCATCAAAGCATTCTCTTTATCTATGAGCTTGTTTCTGTTTGGTTTGTTCATTCATTTTGTTTTGTTTTTTCGATTCCACATATAAGTGAAATTGTATGTCATTTGTCTTTTTACTGCAGCATAGTATTCCATTGTGTAGATGTACCACAGTTTTCTAATCCACTCATCTGTTGATGGGCACTTTGGCTGTTTCCAAATCTTAGCTATTGTAAATTCCTTGTTCTCTCTCTTTTCCCTCTGTTACCTCTATGATGGAGATGTTTATATACTTGAAGAAGTCCCAAAGGCCTTCTAAATTACCTTCATTTTTAATTTTTTTTTCTTTTTGCTGTTATGACTTGGTGTTTTCTGCTACCTTTTCTTCCAAATCAATGATGCAATCCTCTGCTCCTTCTAATTATTCTTGATTCTCTCTAATGTACTCTCTCTTTTTTTTAAGATAACTCTGGGAACAAGGTCTGACCCTACATTTTGTCCTTTGCTAGTCACCCAGGCTTTCCACCCTGATGACATTCTGTACATAGCCCATTGTCCTTACTTTGCTCAAGTCTGTATAACTGCCTATCACATACCTGCTCAAAGATCTTTGCTCTGAATTCTTTCAGAGAAAAAAGACACAAGGTCTCTTCTGTTGCTGCTTCATGCTGAAGAGGGATGAAGTTTTCCTTTAGAGCTAAAATATCTTTGCTCTCTGTCAGTGAGATGATGAGGCCTGGGCATGGAAAGAGGTGGTGATGGTGTCTAGAGGTGGTATTCCCTGAGTAGGAGTAGGGCTTTTAACATTGATTAGCTGCCTCCTGTGTGTGCCACACTGGGGATGGAGCCTGCAACCGGGGCATGTGCCCTAATCTGGAATTGAACCATGACTTCCTGATTCATATACCCATGCTTGTAATCCATGCTCAACAACTGAGCCACACCCGCTAGACTAATGTATAATTTATTTCAGATATTGTATTCTTTATCTTACTAATTCTTTATTGTTGAAAGTTTTACATATGTCTCCTTTGTCCTCCATTGAACTCTTCCCAACTGCCCCTGCCCCCCAGCACATGCCCCCACTCTCCTATTGTCTGTGTTAATTGGTCATGCTCTAAGCATGGATACAAGAGCTCTGGTTGATCAATTAACCCCCCTCACTCCCTTCCCTTCCTTCCCTCTGAGGTTTGACAGTCTGTTTGATGCTTTTATGTCCCTTGATCTATTTTTGTTCATCAGTTTATGTTCATTATATTCCACAAATGAGTGACATCATGTGATATTTATCTTTTTTCTACTAGCTTATTTTGCTTAGCATAATTGCCCAACAGCAATATCCATGCTGTTGCAAATGGCAAAAGTTCATTACTCTTTACAATAGCTTAGTATTCCATTGTGTAGACATACCGCCAGTTTTTAATCCACTCATCTGATAATGAGCATTTAGGCTGTTTCCAAATCTTAGCTATTGTAAATTCTGCTGCTATGAACATAGGGATGCATATATTCTTTTGATTTATTGGGGTATATTCCTAGAAGTGGGATTACTGGGCCAAATGGGAAGTTTTTGTTTGTTTGTTTGTTTTTCTTTTTTCTTTTTTTTTATTGTTTGAAGTATTACAAATAGTAGTACATATGTCTCCTTTTTTCTTTATCCCCATTGACCTCCCCCCGGCCTCCCCTATCCCTCAGTACATGCCTTCACCTCCCTGCCTCCCCTGCCCCCAGTGTCTTGTATCCATTGGTTATGCTGATATGCATGCGTACAAGTCCTTCAGTTGACCTCTTACAGCCCCCGCCCCCTCCAGCCAACCTCCCCTGCCTTCCCACTGTAGTTTGACAGTCTGTTCAATGCTTCTTTGCCTCTGTATCTATTTTTCCCCCATTTCTTTCCTTTAAAAAATTTTGCCTCTGCAGACTAGAAATAAACATATAACAAAAAATAAAAATGTTTGCGTCCCAATTTCAATGTCCAACAGTTCTGAGTCCCCATTTCAGTGTCAAACAGTTCCTTATGTGTACATGTCAGCAATGATATCTGGATGGTGGGCACATGGTGGCAATGCAGGTCCGACCCTCTCTGGTTTGGTCCTAGGCAACCTGCAGTGGAAAGGATCCCAAATCAATTGCATAGAAAAGATTCCTTTATTAACTTGGTCGAGAATATGTTTGTATATTTTCAGAAAACAACTCCAAATCATGTGGATTCCTGCAACAGAGAGGAATTGACAGGTCTGCTCCAACCACGAAGACAAGAGGAGAAACAGTCCAGAGATGGAAGACTCTGACGACGCCTTGCCAGGCTAGCAGCCAAATGGGAGTTTTATTTTTAATTTTTCAGGAAACTCTGAACTGTTTTCCACAGTGGGTGCACCAGTCTGCATTCTAAACAGCAGTGCTTGAAGGTTCCTTTTTCTTCACATCCTCGACAGCATTTGTTGATGATAGCCATTCTGACAGATGTTAGAAGGTACCTCATTGTTATTTGGATTCATATCTCTCAGATGATTAGTGAATTTCAGCATTTTTTTCATATGTTTCTTGGCCTTCTGTATTTCCACTTTGTATAAGTGTCTATTTAGGTCTTTGCCCATTTTTTTTCTCCATATGTATTTTATTTTATTTTTTTACATGCAATAAACATTAGTATTTCAAAAATGATTTTAAGTATAATAATGTTACATGCAATAAAAATTAACATTTCAAGAAAAAATATTTAAAATATAATAATGTTACCAAAACAGTACTAACATAGTATAAAATCACAAAGGTTGTAGGAAATATTAAAAATATGCAAATAGGAGGAAACCAAGATGGCAGCATAGGTAAACACCTAAACTGCTGCCTCGCACAATTTCAAAACTACAACTAAAAGACAGAACGGACACCATCCAGAACCACAGGAAAGCTGGCTGAGTGGAAATTCTACAACTAGAAGGAAAGATAAAAGCTCATGGAGATTTGGAGGAACGGCAATGGGTTGAGGTACGGCAAAGGGTATTTGTGCGCACAGAGAGGAAGGGCGGATGAGAGCCTGACTAACTTTCTCTGGCGGGAGCAGGAAGAAGCCCCCAACCGCACTGAACCCCAGTTATGACTGCACTGAACCTCAGTTCCAAGCGAAACCCCTTGGAACCAGGCTCATACAGGGGGAGTCTGGACTGTCAGGTAGAGAGAAAGCCACTTGGAGACTCAGAGAGTCGGGGGAGGGGGTCTGGAGGCACGCACGAGCGCCAGTGTGCACAAAGACTGCTGAGGTTGCCACAGGCTTTCCTTAGTGGAAGGGAGTCGGAAGCTCCTGATTGCACTGAACCCCAGTTCCAGGCGAGCCCCTGGGGACCCACATTCTTGCGGGGGGGAATCTGGACTCTTGGGTGGAGGCTTGGGAGCCGGGGAAGCCAGAGGTCTGGAGGCACGCACGCGCAAGGGCAGGGCTGACAGGAAGCCAAGACTGTCTGCTCTGCCCTGAGACTCCACCCCATCCAAGCTGAGCACAGAGGCTTTTGCAATTTGGCAAGTCTAATCTTATAAGGCTGTCTCCAGCACTGAACTTCTCCCAGCATAGACACAGCTGATCCTCACAGCCAACTGGCCTGGAGGTCAATTCCTCCCAGTGATACCAATAATCAAGACTTAATTACAACAAGGCTGTACACACAATCCACAAAGGGGTGCACTAAAGAGTGTCCACCTCAGGTTAAATGAGGAAGCTGACCCACTGGACCATATAGGAAACCTAGCACAGAAAGCTACCCTACCAACTCAGGGAAGCAGGGAAAATTTGGCAACAAAGAAACAGATCACAAATGAAAGAAATGGAGGAAAACAAACAACTGGATATAGAATTCAAAACCACGGTTATAAGGCTTTTCAAGAATATCCTAGAAAAGGCCGATAAATATAATGAGACACTCAACGATAGGAAAAAGGACCAACTAGAAATTAAACATACACTGATTGAAATAAAAAATATTATACAGAGACCCAACAACAGACTAGAGGAACGCAAGAATCAAGTCAAAGAATTGAAATACAAAGAAGCAAAAAACACTCAACTGAAAAAGCAAAAAGAAAAAAAAATGCAAAAAATTGAAGATTGTGTAAGAAGCCTCTGGGACAACTTCAAGCGTACCAACATCTGAATTATGGGGTGCCAGAAGAAGAGAGAGCAAGATACTGAAAACCTATTTGAAGAAATAATGACAGAAAACTTCCTCCACCTGGTGAAAGAAATAGACTTACAAGTCCAGGAGGCGCACAGATCCCCAAACAAAAGGAATCCAAAGAGGACCACACCAAGACACATCATAATTAAAATGACAAGAGCAAAAGACAAAGAGAAAATCTTAAAAGCAGCAAGAGAAAAACAGTTTATTACCTACAAGGGAGCACCCATACAACTGCCAGGTGATTTCTCAATAGAAACTATGCAGGCCAGATGGGAGTGGCAAGAAATATTCAAAGTGATGAATAGCAAGAACCTACAACCAAGATTACTCTACCCAGCAAAGCTATCATTCAGAATTGAAGGTCAGATAAAGAGCTTCACAGACAAGAAAAAGCTAAAGGAGTTCATCACCACCAAACCAGTACTATATGAAATGCTGAAAGGTATTCTTTAAGAAGAGGAAGAAGGAAAAAGTAAAGATAAAAATTATGAACAACAAATACATATCTATCAACAAGTGAACCTAAAAATCCAGTGAATTAAAAACCTGAGGAACAGAATAAACTGGTGAATATAATAGAATCAGGGGCATAGAATGGGAGTGGACTGATAATTCTCAGGGGGGAAGGGGTATGCGGGGGTGCAGGAAGAGACTGGACAAAAATTGTACACCTATGGATGAAGACAGTGAGGGGGGGAAGTTAAGGGCAGAAGGTGGGGTGGGAATCAGGTGGAGGGGAGCTATGGGGGGAAAAAGGAGAAACAATTGTAATAATCTGAATAAAGATTTATTAAATTAAAAAAATAAAAAATAAAAGGCATGATTTAAAAAAAATAAAAATCTGCAAATAACAGAATTATTTCTATTATATTCTAATTTCCCCCTTCTGGCTCTATTTGTTTCATAAGTTTATGTTATTCATTATATTCCACAAATGAGTGAGATCATGTGATATTTATCTTTCTCCAACTGGCTTATATTTTGCTTAGCATAAGGCTCTCCAGGTCCATCCATGCTGTTGCAAATGGTAAGCGTTCCTCCTTTTTTGATAGCAGTGAAGTATTCTGTTGTGTAGATGTACCACAATTTTTCAATCCACTCATCTTCTCATGGGCACTTAGGTTGTTTCCAAATCTTAGCTATTGTAAATTGTGCTGCTATGAACATAGGGGTGCATATATCCTTTCTGATTGGTGTTTCTGATTTCTTGGGAAATATTCCTAGAAGTGGGATTACTGGGTCAGTTGGGAGCTCCATTTTTAATTTTTTGAGGAAACTCCATACTGTTTTCCACAGTGGATGCACCAGTCTGCAAAATCACAAGCAGTGTACAGGGTTCCTTTTTCACCACATCATCACCAGCACTTGTCTTTTGTTGATTAGTTGATGACAGCTGTTTTGACAGGTGTGAGATGGTACCTCATTGTCGTTTTCATTTTCATCTCTCAGATGATTAGTGACTTTGAGCATGTTTTCATCTGTCTCTTGGCCTTCTGTATGTCTTCTTTTGAAAAGTGTCTATTGAGGTCCTTTACCCATTTTTTGATTATTGTTTATCTTCCTTTTATTAAGTTGTATGAGGTCCCCGTCTCATGGTAAAATTCCTGAATATGCAATGAACCTAAAGCAGTCATATGTGTGGGGGGAAAAAAAATTGAAATTTAAAGTTATCAAGACTGCATTATAAAATTTACCAAAACCTCCATTAATAAAAAAAAAAAAGGGGGGGGGGGGATAGTAGGGCAATATCATGTAAGGAAAAATATCCTATAAGTAAATTACATCTAGAAAATTTTTACTTTACCAAATTAAGTTTCATTTGCAATGCTAACAGCAAGACGGCTATTAAAAACACACATGGTGTCTAAATAAGACAAAGGAAAATTGTTTGAACAAAAATAAAAAGGATCCCAAATCAATTATATAGAAAAGATTCCTTTATTAACTTGTGGTCGAGAATATATTTGTATATTTTCAGAAAACAACCCCAAGACCAGATGGATTCCTGCAACAGAGAGGAATTGACAGGAGTGCTCCAACCACGAAGACAAGAGGAAAAAACAGTCCAGAGATGGAAGACGCTGACAACGCCTTGCCATGGGAGCAGTCAGCAGCTGTGCACCGCTGCAGGTTACCTAGGACCAAACCAGAGAGGGTCGGACCTGCATTGCCACCATGTGCCCACCATCCAGATATCACTGCTGACATGTACACATAAGGAACTGTTGGACATTGAAATTGGGACTCAAACATTTTTGTTTTGTCTTGTTTTGTTATTATATGTTTATTTCTAGTCTGCAAAGGCAAAACTTTTTAAAGGAAAGAAATGGTGGGAAAAAGATACAGAGGCAAAGAAGCATTGAACAGACTGTCAAACTACATTGGGAAGACAGGGGAGGTTGGGCGAGGAGGGCTGTAAGAGACCAACCAAAGGACTTGTATGCATGCATATAAGCACAACCAATGGATATAAGACACTGGGGCTGGGTGGGGGAAAGTGGGCAGGTGAAGGCATGTCCTGGGGGGTAGGGGAGGTTGGGGGGAGATCAAGGGAGAAAAAAAAGGAGACATATGTACTACTATTTGTAATACTTAAAATAATAAAAATAAAATTAAATTTAAAAAACAAACAAACAAACAAAAAAACACCTTTATTGGAGATAACTTTGGCAAATATGTTCTCCTATCCAGTGGGGTTTCTTGTTGTTTTATTGATGATTTCTTTTGCTGTGAAGAAGGTTTTTATTTTGATGTAGTCCCAATTTTTTATTTTCTCCTTAGTTTCCACTGTCTTAGGAGCTGTATCAGTAAAGATATTGCTACAACTTATGGCTGATATTTGCTGCTTATGAATTCTGCTAAGATTTTTATGGTTTCCTATCTTACGTTTAAATACTTTATCTATTTTGAATTTATTTTTGTGTATGGTGTAAGTTGGTTGTCTAGTTTCATTGTTTTGCATGTATCTGTCCAATTTTCACAACACCATTTATTGAAGAAAATATCTTGACTTCATTGTATGCTCTTGCCTCCTCTGTCAAATATTAATTGAACATAATGGCTTGGGTCAATTTCTGGGTTCTCTGTTTGATTCCATTGATCTATATATCTGTTCTTGGGCCAGTACCAGGCAGTTTTGAGACCAGTGGCTTTGTAATATAGCTTGATATCTGGTATTGTGACCCCTCTAACTTGTTCTTCTTTCTCAGGTTTGCTGCAGCTATTTGCAGTCTTTTTTTATTCCATATGAATTTTTGGAGAGTTTATTCTAGGTCTGTGAAATATTCCTTTGGTATCTTAATGGGGATTGCATTGAATCTATAGATTGCTTTGGGTAGTATGGACATTTTAATGATATTGATTCTACCAAACCATGAACACATTATATTTTTCCATTTGTTTATGTCTTCCTCTATCTCTCTTTTAATGTCCTTTAGTTTTCTGAGTACATGTTTTTCACTTCCATAGTAAAGTTTACTCCCAGGTATCTTATTTATTTTATTTTATTTTTTTGGTGTAATGGTAAATGAGATTATTTTCTTAGTTTCTCTTTCTGTGAGTTCATTATTGGTATATAAAAAAGCCATAGATTTCTGGGTGTTAATTTTGTATCCTGCTACATTGCTGAATTCATTTATTAAGTCTAGTAGTTTTTTGATGGATACTTTGGGGTTTTCTATGTACAATATCATGTCATCTGTGAATAATGACAGTTTCACTTCTTCTTTTCCAATTTGGATGTCTTTCATTTCTTCTTGTTTTCTGATCGCTATGGCTAGCACTTCCAGTAGTATGTCAAACTGGAGTGGTGAGAGTGGGCATACCTGACTTGTTCTTGTTCTTAGGGGAAGTGCTTTTAATTTTTGCCCACTGGGTATGATGTTGGCTATAGGTTTGTCATGTATGGCCTTCATCATGTTAAGATATGCTCCCTCTATTACCACTTTGCTGAGTGTTTTTATCAAAAATGCATGTTAAATTTTGTTGAATGTTTTTTCTGCATCTATTGATGTGATGATGTGATTTTTGTCTTTTAATCTGTTTATGTGATCTATCACGTTTATTGATTTGTGGATATTTTACCAGCCTTGCAAACCTGTAATAAATTCCACTTGATCATGGCATATGATCTTTTAATATATTGCTGAATGCGATTTGCGCATCTATGTTCATATTGGCCTGATTTCTCTTTCTTTTTAGTGTCTTTATCTGGTTTTGTAATTAAGATAATGCTAGCCTCATAAGCATTTGAAAGTGTTCCTTCCTCTTGGGTTTTCTGAATTAGTTTGAGGAGTATAGGTATTAGTTCTTCTTGGAATATTTGGTAAAACTGCCTTGTGAAGCTGTCCAGACCTGGGCTTTTGTTTGGTGGGAGTGTTTTGATTACTGCTTCTATTTCATCAGTTGTTACTGGCCTATTCAGGTTTTTTTAATTTTTCCTGATTCAGTTTTGGGAAATTCTACTTTTCTAGGATATGTCTATTTCATCCACATTGTCCAGCTTGTTGGTATATAGTTTTCATAGTATTTTCTTACAGTCCTTTGTTTTTCTGTGATGTCAGTTTTTATTCCTCCACTTTCATTTATTTTATTTATTTGGGTCCTCTCTTTCTGTTTCTTGATGATTCTGGCTAGTGGTTTATCAATTTTATTTATTCTTTCAAAGAATCAGCTCTAGGTTTCATTAATTTTTTTATTGTTTTTTAGTCTCTATGTTATTATTTCTGCTTTAATCTTTATTATTTTCTTTCTTCTACTTACTCTGGACTTTACTTGTTGTTCTCTTTCTAGTTCTTTAAGTTGTAGGGTTAAATAGTTTGTTGCTGATTTTTCTTGTTTTTGTTTTGTTTTGTTTGTTTGTTTTTTGAGGTATGCCTGTAGTGCTATGAACTTCCCTCTCAGGACTGCTTCTGCTGTGTCCCAGAGATTTTTGTTTGTTGTGGGTTCCTTTTCATTTTTTCCAGGAAGTTTTCGATTTATTTCTTTATCTCCTTGAAAACCCATTAATTGTTTAATAACATGCTAGCCTCCATGCATTTTAATGTTTTGGGGTATTTTTACTGGAGTTGATTTCTAATTTCATGCCACTGTGATCTGAGAAGATGTTTGATATTATTTTAATCTTCTTGAACTTGTAGAGACCTGTTTTGTGTCCTAACATGTGGTCTATCTTTGTGAATGATCCATGTGCACTGGAAAAGAATGTATAGTCTTCTGCTTTAGGGTGAAATGTTCTACAAATGTCAATTAAATCCATGTGATCCAGTGTGTCCTTTGAAATTTCTGTTTTCTTGTTAAACTTTTTTCTGGAAGATCTATCCAGTGAAGTCAGAGAGGTGTTAAGTTCCCCTACAATGACTGCATTGTAAATCTCTCTATTAAACCTTCTAGAAGTTTTTATACATATTTAGGTGCTCCTCTTATTGGATTGATCCCTTGAGTATTATGTAGTGACCTTTGTTGTCTCTTGTAATGGCCTTCATTTTAAAGTCTATTGTGTCAGATATGAGTATTGCTACTCCAGCTTTTATTTTTCTTTTCCATTTTCATGGAAAATTGTTTCCATCCCTTCACTCTCATCCTGTGTAGGTCTTTTGTTTTGAGGTGGGTCTCTTGTAGACAGCATAGAGCTGGGTCATGTTTTTTGTATCCATTCAGCTACCCTATTCATTTTGATTGGAGCATTCAGTCTATTTATATTTAGGGTTATTATTGATAGTTACTTATTTATTGTCATTATATTTCTGTATGGCTATATTTCTTTCTCTGTTCTTGTCATTACAGCAAACCCTTTAACATTTCTTATAATTCTGGCTTGGTGGTTATGTATTTCTTTAGCCTTTTTTTTTTTTTTTTTTTTTTTTTTGGTCTGGGAAGCTCTTTATTTGACTATCTAAAACTTCTTTGTAGGTAACAGTTTTATTTTCTCTTGCTGCCTTTAAAATTCTCTCTTTGTCTTTAACTTTTAGCATTTTAATTATGATGTGTCTGGGCATGGGCCTGTTTGGGTTCTTCTTGTTTGTGGTTCTATGTGCATCCTCAACTTTTGTGATTTATTCCTTTACCAGGTTAGGGAATTTTTCCACCATTATTTCTTTAAATACCTTCTCTATGCCTTTCTCCCTCTTCTGGCACACCTGCTATTCTAATATTATTAAGTTTCATGTTGTCCAACAGATCCCTTAAGCTGTCCTCCTGTTTTTTAATTTTTTTTTTCATTTTTTTATTGAGTGATATTTTCAACTCTGTCTTCTAATGCACTGATTGGATCTTCAGCTTCCCCTAATTTTCTGTGTATGCCTTCCAATGTGTTCTTTATTTGTGTTACATAATTCTTTATCTCAGACTGTTCTTTTTCCATAGTTACTATATATTTTTTTCATGCTGTTCAGCATCTTTACCATCATTACTTGGAACTGTTTTAGATAAATTTCTTATCTCTGCTTCATTTATCTCTTCTTTTGGAGAATTCTCTAGTTCTTTCATTTGGGGGTTGCTCCTTTGTCTCCTCATTTTGGCTTTCTGTTTGGGTTTGTGACTATGCATTAGGTAGATCCTCTACACATCTCAATCACTAGTGCAGGATGGTGTTAAAGGCTGTTTTTGACTAATTAGATCAGGCAAAGGCTCAAAGCCTCCAGAGACCTCCTCAGCCTACAGACTGATAGGATTCTAATTTGAATTGTCCCCCAGGCAATCGTCCTCAGGTTGTGGTGAGAGTTTTTTCCCATAGGGTGGAGAAGTTGTTTCTGCATGGAAGCTAATTTTAATCTCTTAAGTAGCCTCAGAGTGAGGCATTTTCCAAGAGGGTGTGTCAACTGTATTCCCCCCAGGGAAGGGAAATGTCTATGTGGGAAAGATGTCCTGCCCTGCAAGAGGGAATGATTCAGCCCAGGAAACTTGAAGTGTCTGCCTTCTGGGCTCTCTCCGCCCAAGTCCCCAGTCTTGGCTTCTGCCTTCACAGCTCCAGTTTACTTTACCCTTCTTCTGCTAGAGCACAAGGTGGGTGGTTCCACAGGGAATTTTGTGTGTTGGCCCTTTAAGGGGGTGCCGGAATTTTCAGCTGTTACACTCTGGTAGATAGCATCTTGCTGCTTTTCACAGCCAGATGTTATTTGGGTTTCCTCCTCAGTTTTTGTGGTCTCTTCTGTGGTGGGGGAGGGGAGAGGCCCAGCTTGGGGATTAGATCCTAGAATTCTCAGTGGCAATCCTTGACAGCTGAGATATCTCTCCAGGAGTTCAGCTGCTCTCTGTAGGCACCTGGCCGGCCAGCCCTTTCATGCCTTCACCCCTCCTATCAGTCTCTATGAGGTCTCCATTTTTAGTCCTTGGGTGTCAGGGTTCTCTCCTGGGAGTTTTAGGTTGATTATTCTGGAAGTTTTTCTGTATTTTAGTTGTAATAGCAGTTTGTTACTGGGAGCATGTCAGTGCAGCATCCACTTACTCTGCTGTCATTTTTAATCTCACCCACTTTTTTTTTATTGGACTGTTTATCTTCCTTTTGTTAAGTTGTATGAATTTCCTATAAATTTTGGAGATTGAATCTTTATAGGATGTAACGTTGGCAAATATGTTCTCTTACAGAGTGGGCTCTCTTGTTGTTTTATTGATGGTTTCTTTTGCTGTTCGGAAGTTTTTATTTTGATGTAGTCCCATTTGTTTATTTTCTCCTTAGTTTCTATTGTCTTAGGACAGTGGTCGGCAAACTATAGCTCGCGAGCCACATGCGTCTCATGAGCCATGGTTTGCTGCTCTGTTGACTAATGAGTTTGCCGACCCCTGGGATAGGGGCTTAATCACAAGGAACAACAACAGCCTGTAATTATTGGAATCGAGCGTCTAAGTCAGTGGTCAGCAAATTCATTAGTCAACAGAGCAGCAAACCGTGGCTCATGAGCCGCAGTTTGCTGACCACTGTCTTAGGAGATGTATCAGTAAAGGTATTGCTAGGATGAAGAGGAAACTGGTCTTGCAGAACGTGTCATCTAAATGCAGAGGCCATGTAACTGTGAACAATGCACTGTCGTGGGAGGGGAGGCAGTGGGAGGGTTGTTATGCTGGTGCCAGGATGGACCATTGGATGTGGCCTGACACCTGGGGGCCTTCCTGCAGGGCCACAAGGGGGCAGGGGGCATATCTGCAAGACAAAGATCCCAGCAGATATATATAGACAGGCTCTCTGCATGTCTTCACACTGATTTGGAAATGATTCCTGAGTCCACTAGTGTTTCTCTAGGAAGTGTGCTTGGTATTTCTTTGGTCTTCTGTAACATATGGTTCCCTCTGACTGGGAAGTTAATAGCGTTTTGGCTTTGTTTAGGTGAGTGGACAGGGTTTGGGGCCCGAGGGTGGGGGATAGGCTTCCAGGAGGCACGCACTGCTGATTTTAGCAGAATTGAACCTCGGGAGGGGGGCGGGGGGGAGGAACTCCAGGTGCTCCTGGACCTCAATCTAAGACCCAGCTGGCATCTGGAGAAAGTGGACGGACACCACTGGACCTGTCAACAGAATCTGTAAGGTAGGGGTCCCAATCAGTCAGGCCCACTTCAAGGGAGTGGAAGGGGTAGCTTGATCACTTCCCCAGAGTCTTAGGACTTTGTCAGGTAAATCAGGAATCAGGACTCCAGAGGTGAATGAATTCAGATTCGATTAAGGAATTATGGGTTCACTCTTCTGTTTGTGTGTAGGACTAGCCAATTTGCTACTGAGAAGGGGGGCTAGATGCAACCTTAATTTCTCTGGTAGGTCCTCACCGAGATGTTGGTCTAGAATTCTGGTCTGAGGCATAGGTGCTGGGAGTGCCCCCATGCCCATTTGGGGGGTTGGGCATTATCTGCTCAGCTCAAGACTGGGCTAGTCTGAGAGAGTGTGAGTATGGATGTTTGTCTGTCTTGGCATAATTATCTGTTGATTAACTGGTCTGTGTGAAAGTGAAAGCTACTTTGATTTTCTGTTTGCTCATCTAGTTAAAATGTTTGATTTGCTGAAGGCTGAACCTGTGATGGTCTGCAAAAGTCTCAAGCAGCGCTAGTGAGTTAGTTTTCTCAGAGATGTTTGCTCTCTATCACAGGAGGAATCAGCCCGCTTAGTAAAAATTTCTGTTTATGTTTGTGTACTAGGGACTTTTATTTTCTCTGTGATTTTGCTGTGTTAGGTTGAAATTTTGTAATTCTGGGGTAGATTTAAAGGGATTTGTGGTTTTCTTGTCTGACTGGGACTTTCAGGGGCTGGGCTCACAGCTCTTCAGGGCAGAGAGATTTTATGGGCCCTGCCCCCTGCCTGTGCTGAATTAAGAATCTTTTCTTTAAGGAGACCCTCCAGGCTTTTAGTGAAATTTCCCTGCATCCTTGCCATCCTCTGCCTTCTTTTCCAGGCTGACTAAGAGTCATTTTTCTCCACAGGTCGGACCCCAGCCTCCTCCAGGAGGGAGGGCTACTACAGTGACAGCCTGTAGTTTTCTCTGAAACTCCCACTGTTTTTATTTCTCCCCATCTGTAGGAATTGTCTTCCTCTAACTCACAATAGGAAATAATACAGGCCAGTGTCATTTGGCTTGCTGGTTAAAAGAAGACAACGGGCCCTAGAATCTGTAAAAGTGGCTGGGAATGAAGCTGGTCAAATGTACTGAAAGGGTTCAGTACCTGTTGCTGCTAGCAGGGGAGGGCCTGATATTCCCTACCGGTGCACTCCCTTTGGGAGAGGCCTGATCGCTGCTCTGCCACAGGGGATGGGTATGAAGGCAGGGGCCTGGTACCCAACCCACTGCCACAGGAGCATTTTATAATATGCAGGGCTGTTTCTAACTGCAACTCTGGCTGTTTTGGACTAGCAGCTTATGGCAGTACTCTGTAACTAGTAAACAGGTTTAACAAAAAGGCAAAGGAAAGGCACTCTCTCTGGACCAGGGAGGGAGCCCTCAGGACTTTGAGATTCTCCAAGAGAGGAAAAGTCTGACTGAGGGACTGGATAAGACCCCATTGGGTTGGGAAGACCAGAGGCTGCATGTTGAACTTGTAGACTGCAGTTTGCTAGGCAGAGGTCCAAGCCCAGTTGTATAGGGGTTAAGCTACCTGTGTACAGCGAAGCAACTTTCTCCAATGCCAGAATGCATTTTGGGGAATTGGAAAGACTGTGTTTGTGGCTGGAAAGAGGAACCAGCCACCATGCACAGCCCTGACAGTGGCCTGCAGAAAACTGTATAATAGACTTAGAAGATGCCTGCGTCTTCATGGACATGGCTCCAGAGAGACAAGGATGTTGTGACTCTTAGTATTCTAATTGCTACAGTTTGTCTCTGCCAGGTCACAAGCCCATCTCCTTCTGTGCCCAGGCCTCATCGTCCCTCTGACAGACAGCAAGGATCTCTTGGCTCAGAGGGAAACTTCTGACCCATCTCAGCATGGAAGTAATTACAGAAGATAAGTTCAATGCCCATTTTCCCTGAAAGAATTCAGAGCCAGGATCCTTGAGGTAATATATTCGGCAGTAAGACAGACATGAGCAGAGCAAGGATGATGGGCCAACTGGCACTACCAGATGTGTATGTGAAACAAGGGGCATAACCAAAGAGGTCCTTGCCCAAAGTCTTGGGCCTTGGAAAAGACCAGTAGCCTACTTGTCCAAGAGACTTGACCCTGTTGCATCTGGTTAGCCTGCTTGCCTCCAGGCGGTAGCAGCCACAGCTATGCAGTTGAGGCTTTGCTCGGGACTACACCAGAGTGCTGGATGTCAAATGCTCAAGTCGTCCAGTTTCAGGCTCTTCTGCTCCAGCCTCCTTCCTGATGATGACCCTGAGGAAACTCTACATAACTGTTTAGAGGTAGATGACTTTGTAAAGACAGCCGACCTGGGCCTCACAGACACCTCACTGGCATTGCCAGATGAGTTCTTATAGGCTTTACAGTCTATCCAGAAAGCAATCCAGAAGCATGTCCGAGACGTTCTGCCTGTACCAAATTCTGATCCGGTCCATCCCTTCCAACCTGGTGACTCTGTTTGGGTAAAGACCACCCAAGGACTGACTCCTACCTGGAGGGGACCACATACCTTCATCCTGACCACCCCCACCACTCTCAAGGTTGCAGGACTGAACACGTGGATACCAGAAACACCCCCTGTGGATTCCCTGCTCCACAAGGCTAAAGAAGCTTGTGGGACAACTGGGGGTGGGGATGAGGAGGAAACTGGTCTTGCAGAACTTGTTATCCAAATACAGAGGCCATGGAACTGTGAACAATGCACTGCCCTGGCGGGGGGGGGGGGGAGGGGAGGGCATTATGCTGGTGCCAAGATGGACCATTGGATGTGGCCTGACACCTGGGGGCCTTCCTGCAGGGCCAAGAAGAGGGCAGGGGACATATCTGCAAGACAAAGACCCCAGCGGATTATATATAGACAGGCTTTCTGCATGTTTCTTCACTCTGATTTGGAAATTATTCCCAGAGTCCACTAGTGTTAATAAACAGGGTCCCTCCCTTTCTCTAGGAAGAGTGCTTGGTATTTCTTTGGTCTTCTGTAACAAGGATAGATATCTGAAATTTTGTTCTCTGTGCATTCTTCTAAGAGATTTCTAGTTTCCCATCTTACCTTTAAGTATTTTTTTTCCATTTTGAGTTTATTTTTGTGTATGGTGTAAGTTGGTGGTCTAGTTTCATTTTTTTTGTATGTATCTGTCCAATTTTTCCAACACCATTTATTGAAGAGAATATCTTGACTCCATTGTGTGCTCTTGCCTCCTTTGTCAAATATTAATTGAGCATAAAGGTTTGAGTTGCCTGTGTTACTCCATTAGTCTATATGTCTGTTCTTGTGAGAGTACCAGGCAGTTTTGAGAACTGTAACTTTGTAATATAGCTTGAAATCTGGTATTATGATCCCTCCAAATTTGTTCTTCTTTCTCAGGATTGCTATGGCTATTCAGAGTCATTTTTTTTATTATTATTCCATATAAATTTTTGGCGAGTTTGTTTTAGGTCTGTGAAATATGCTATTGGTATATTAATGGGGATTGCATTAAATCTGTAGATTGCTTTGGGTAGTATGGAGATTCTAATGATGTTGATTCTACCAATTAATGAACACAGTATATTCTTCCACTTGTTTATATCTTCCTCTCTTTTTCAACAATCTGTAGTTTGCTGAGATTACAGGTCTTTTACTTCCTTAGTTTAGCTTATTACTAGGTATCTTAAGTTTTTTTGTTGCAATGGTAAATGGGATTTTTTTTTAGCTTCTTTTTCTGGGAGCTCATTATTGGTGTATAAAAAAAATTGATAAATTTCTGGGTGCATCCTGCTATGTTGCTGAATTAATTTATTAATTCTAGTAGGTGGGCATCCCTGTCTTGTTTCTGTTCTTAGGGGAAATGGTTTTAGTATTTGCCTATTGAGTATGATGTTGGCACTTGGTTTGTCAGCTAAGGCTTTTAATTATGTTGAGGTATGATGCATTTATTCCCACTTTGCTGAGAGTTTTTATCAAAAAAGGTGTTGGATTTTGTCAAATGCTTTTTCTGCATCAATTGATATGATCATGTGGTTTTTGTCTTTCAATTTAATTATGTGATTTATCACATTTATTGATTAGTGGATAGAGTACCAGCCTTGCATCCCTGAAATAAATCCCACATGGTCATGTTGTATGATCTTTTAAATGTATTGCTGGATGTGATTTGTAATATTTTGTTGAGGATTTTAGCAACTATGTTCATCAGGGATATTGGCCTGTAATTCTCTTTCTTTGTAGTGTCTTTATCTGGTTTGGGGATTAGGGTAATGCTGGCTTTATAGAAAAAGATTGGAAGTATTCTTTCCTCTTGAATTTTTTGGTATAGTCTGAGTTAGGTTTCAGTTCTTCCTTGAATGTTTGGTAAAACTGCCCTGTAAAGCTGTCTTGAGCAGGGCTTTTGTATTTTGGAGGTTTTTTTTATTACTCCTTCAATTTCATATGTAGTTATCAGCCTATCACGTTTTCTGATTCTTCCTGATTGAGTTTTGGAAGATTGTATTTTTCTAGGAATATTTCTATTTCATCTAGGTTTTCTAGTTTTTTGGACTAGAGATGTTCATGTTATTATTTATTATTATTATTATTATTATTATTATTATTTACAATCCTTTTTATTTCTGTGGGATCGGTTGTTACTTCACCTCTTTTATCTCTTATTTTGTTTATTTGGGTCCTCTCTATTTGTTTCTTGGTGAGCCTGGCTAGAGGTTCATAAATCTTTTTTATCCTTTCAAATAACTAGCTCTTGGTTCAATTAATCTTTTATATTGTTTTTGTTGTTGTTTTTGTTGTTTTTGGGGGGGTCTCTATTTCATTTATTTCCACTCAGGTCTTTATTATTTCTTTCCTTCTACTTACTCATGGTTTTTCTTACTTCTCTCTTTCTAGTTCTTTCAGTTGTCGGTTAGATAAATTATCACAAGTATTTCTAGTTTAATGAGGTAGGCCTGCAGTGCTATGAACTTACCTCTTAGGACTGCTTTCATTATGTCTAGTAGATTTTGTACAGTTATGTTTTCATTTTGATTTATTCCCAGATGTTTTTTTTTTAATTTCTTCATTGATTTCTTTGATAACCAATTCAGTGTTAAATAGCATGCTATTTTGCCTCCATGTATTTGATTGTTTTTATTATAGTTGATATATAATTTTATACCACTATAATCTGAGAAGATGCTTGATATGAATTCAATAATCTTGAATTACTAAAGACTTAGCCTGTGCCCAAATATGTGATGTATATTTGAAAATGTCCCTTGTGTACTTGAGAAGAATGTATATTCCTTAGCTTTGGAGTGGAATTGACTGAAAATGTCAATTAATTCTCTCTGATCTAGTGAGTCATTTAGGATTGCTGTTTTTGAACTTTATTTTTCTTGCTCGTTTGTTTGTTTTTGTCTAGAGGATTTATCCAGCGATGTCAATGCGGTATTAAAGTCTCCTATTATGATTGTATTGCTATCAATCTCTCCCTTAATATCTTCCAGAAGTTTTTTTATGTATTTGGGTGCTCCTGTATTGGTTGCATATATATTTGCCAGAGTTATATACTCTTGTTGAATTGATCCCTTTAGTATTATAAAGTGGCCTTCTTTAACTCTTGTTATGGCCTTCATTTGAAGTCAATTTTGTCAGATATAAGTATAGCTATCCCTGCTTCTTTTTCATTTCTATTTGCCGGAAAATATTTTTTCCATCCCTCCACTTTCAGTCTGTGTGAGTCCTTTATCCTGAGGTGAGTCTCTTGAGATAGCATATACATGGGTCATGTTTTCTAATCCATTCATCTATCCTATGTGTGTTAACTACAGTATTTAATCCATTTACATAAGGTTATTATTGATAGGTACTTACTTGTTGTCATTTTATTCTTTATGCTTGTGTTCCTTCTTCCATTTCTATTTCTTCTTTTTACAGCAGTCCCTTTAGAATTCCTTGCATTGCTGTCTTGGTGGTAATAAACTCCCTTAGCTTTTTGTTTGCTTGTTTTTTTGTTTGTGATGCTCTTTCACTTTTGTATGATAACTTTTCTGGGTATAGTATTCTTGAATTCAGTCCCTTGCTTTGTACCGCATTGTATACTTCATTCCCTTGCCTTATGGCCTGATGTGTTTCTATTGAGAAATCAGTTGATAGTCTAATGGGAGATCCCTTGCAAGTAACTTTCTGTCTCTCTCTGACAGCCTTTAATATTCTTACTTTATCATTTATATTTGCCAATTTGATTATGATGTGTCTTAGTTTGGGTCTTTCAGTTCATCTTCCTTGGGATTCTGTATACTTCTTGGACTTGTGTGACTTTTTTCTTCCCCAAATCAGAGAAGTTTTCTGTCATTATTTCTTCAAACAGGTTTTCTATTCCTTGCTCAGCTTCTCCTTCTGGCAGCCCTATTATGTGGATCTTGGTTCTTTTCATATTATCCCAAAGCTCCCTTATACTCTCCTTTTGCTTTTAAATTTATTTTTTTTTTTCTATTGCTGCTCTGCTTGTGTGTTTTTTCTACCTTGTCTTCTAACTTGCTGATTTGGTCCTCAGCTTTGAAACCTTCCATTGTGTTCTTTATTGCATCTATGTCAGTCTTCCTTTCCTCTTGATTCTTACACATATTGGTGAATTTCTTATCCAGCCTTTTCAGCATCCTTATAACCATTACTCTGAATTCTTTCTCTGACATATTGCTTGCCTCCATTCAATTTATTTCTTTTTCTGGTGATTACTCCTTTTCTTTCATATTGGGATTGTTTCTTTGTCACCCATTTGTTGCTATTCCTTTGTGATTGTTTCTATGTATTAAGTCAAACTGCTATGACACTCAGATTTTTTGAATTTGTCTTATGTACTAGATGTTTGGTGGGACTCAGTAGTCTTCTGGGCTGGGTATTCTAGGGATTCCTCCTACTTAATATGTTTGGGTTCTCTTGAGGTAGTTGGATCTTGAATGTTTTTGTCCCATTTGTGTATGGAGTTTCCTCTCAGGATATCTGGTTATGTGGATGACTCTCTACCCCATTGTTCCAACCCTTGTGGAGGTGTTGACCGAACAGCACAAAATACAACACAAGACATGACACAAAAGGAACAGAACACAAATGTACTCAATATACCTATAACCCTAATATAAGTGACCACCAGAGTAAAGAGAATTAAGAGAGAGAAAGGAGAGCAAAAATAATAGAAGAAAAAATAGAAAGGAAAAAATAAAGAAAGAACATAGGGAGACAACACAACAAAAGAAATAAATAAATTTAAAAGTGTAATAAAAAAACATCCAGAAGAAGGGGAGGGGGCAGAATCTGCAGAGGCAGAGCTTAAATACAGAAAATAAAGTTAAAGAATTTGATGAATAGGGAAATGACCACTGTTTAGTATAGAGGAGGGAGAAAGAGATTGAGTGAATAAGAGGAAAAATAAAACTATTTATTTATTAAAAAGGAAAATAAAGGACAGAGCAGATAGGCCTAAATATAGGAAGTGAAACTAATTTAAAAATTAAGAGCAGAAAAGAGCAAGAGGGAGAGGAAAAAAAGTTTGGAGGCCAGCCATGCCCCCATCAGGATGGCAGTCCCCACTGGATTGGTGCTGACCTGGGCTAGGAGCTGTAGTGGTTTGCAGGCCAGCCATGCCCCCATCAGGTTAGGGGTCCCTGCTGGAGGATGTGGCCAGCAAGGTGAGGGGCTGAGGGCCATTTTCAGGTTGGTCATGCCCCTGTTGGAGTGGGGGTCCCTGCTGGGGGGCATGGCCAGCCAGAGTGAGAGGCTGAGGGCCGCTTGCAGGCCCTCCATGCACCCATCAGGGTGGGGGTCCCTGCTGGGGGCAGGGCGGCCTGGGCTGGGGGCCTGGGTGGACTGGGCAAGGGCCTGGGGGTGGTTTGCAGGCCAGCCAAGCCTCCGGCTTTGTCCAGAAGGACATCCAGAAGGTCTCTGGAAGGTCTCTAGTCTAATTAGCATATTACCCTTTTATTTGTATATCTTATATAATAAAGAGGTAATATGCAAATTGACCATCACTGCAACACAAAATGTCCACCCCCATGTGGTCAAAAGAAACCACCCCCTTGTGGACACAAGATGGCTGCCACAAGATGGCCAGCAGGGGCGAACAGTTGGGAGGGACCAGGCCTGCAAAGGAGGGCAGTTGGGGGGGGGGGACCAGCCATGCAGGGGAGGGCAGTTTGGTGTGGCTGGGCCAGCAGAGGAGGGAAGTTGGGGGGCACCAGCCCTGCAGGGGAGGGAAGTTATGGGGAACCAGGCCAGCAGGGGAAGGAAGTTGGGGCAAACAGGCCTGCAGGAGAGGACAGTTAAGGGTGACCTGGCTGGCAGGTTAGGGCAGATAGGGGTGACCTGGCTGGCAGCGTAAGGCAGTTAGGGGCAATCGGGCCGGCAGGGGAGCAGTTAGACACCAATCAGGCTGGCAGGGGAGTGTTTAGGGGTTGATCAGGCTGGCAGGCATAAATGGTTAGGGTCAACCAGGCAGGCAGGCAGGTGAGTAGTTGGGAGCCAGCAGTCCTGGACTATGAGAGGGATCCCAGATTGGAGATGGTGCAGGCTGGGTTGAGGGACACCCCCCATGCACAAATTTCAAATTAATGCAAATTAACCATCACTCTGTGACAAAGATGGCCACACCCATAGCCACTAATATGGCGGCTCCCATAAACACAAAGGTGGCAGCATAGGCCAGGGCCATGGAGCTGGCAGAGTGGGTGGGAGGCTTGGCTTCCTTTGTTACCAGGTGATGAAGGAAGCCAAGCCTCCTGCATGCCCCCCAGGCCAGCCGCTGAGGGAGACATGCAGGGAGTGCAGTAGGGAAACATGTGGGGAGTGAGCAAGGTTCCTTACCTGGGGGTTCCAAATCCACCATTGGTTCCTTTCACCGTTGATTCCCCTCCTCATAGGTATCCTCCACGCAAAAGCTGTTCCATGCAAATATGTCATGTCCTAATGGGTGAATTCTAAACCAAATGAGTGTCTCATCTGGGCAACCTAACTCCTGTTAGAAAAAGGACCTAAAAGGAGGGATTTAGGAATCATGAAGCCATCGTGACCTGCTCCGTCTTCAGAACTACTGTCAAACACAGGCAGTCTGAGACCCTCCCAAACACCAACTGACCTAAACCAGAGAACCAAGATATTTTCAAGGCCCAAAGTTGATGGGGGTAAGGGGACAGGGGAGCAAAGCAAGCAGAACAGCCAACTCAACCAAAGACACAGGAGCCTAAGATAAGGCAGAGAAGTGTCCTGGCCACTGATGCTCACTGGCAGATATGGTGCCCATACCCAGGGGGAAGAGGGTGCAGAATTTAAGGCCAGTGTAGGTGCAGAATTTAAGGCCACTGGCAGGAAGGAAAGTTGAAGCACGCCTAAAGAATTTTTGTACACGTCCCACAGACAAGATGCAGAGTCAGAATCAAGAAGCGAAGTCTTACCTTAGCGCTGGGGTGTTTAAAATATCTAAAATTAGCTGTTCCATCACTAAGTCCACTGCCATGTTTGCCACAGATGGGAGGCACGCAGAGTACTTTCAGGGCAGCCCTATAACCTCGGGGCGACAGCAGCTCTTGAGAGGGAGAGACTGAAGCACTTACGGTGTTCAAAGAGTTAGCCCTGCAAACCTTGGCCTATCTGGAAGCTCCGTGCTGCTGGAACTTGCTGGCCCCGCCTTCTCCAGCATGGAGAGAGAAGGTGGATATGGTGGCTCCAGTGGGCCAAATCCTGTCATTATGTCTGTTACCTATCCTCTGTGCCCTCCAGGACAGCCTCAATACCAGTGCAGAGGAGGCTTTGGAGAGGGTAATGGTGAAGAGAATGCTTCTGACTCTGGATACCAGTGAAACTGCTGTCAAAAGCCTTTCTAAGGATGGCAGGAAAATGCAGCAATGAAGGAAGAATAATGTCTCAAAACAAAGAGGTTGATTTTTTCTTTTCCTCATCAGCAAAATGTGAATGTTACCTAAACCACAGACTTTGCAAGAATTAATTGAAATAAAATTCCAGAAATTGAATAACAGCCAGGCTGAAGTGGATAGGTTGGTTGAGCATGAACGTGGTCCTTGCACCGAAAGGTTGCAGGTTTGATTCCAGGTGAGGGAACATACCTGGCACATACCTGGGTTTCAAGTTGGATCCTTGGTCAGGGCTCCTAAGGAAGGCAATTGAAGGGATGTTTCTTACATTGATATTTCTCTCTATATATCCCTCTCTCTTCCACTTTCTCTAAAAATCAATGGAAAATGAACTAACGCCATATCTACAAATATGGATAATCTAAAAAAAGACAGAAATAGGGAAGCCCTAACCAGTTAAATTGAATGGTTTCATATATTGCACGATGTATATATATAAATTGAGTGGGTTTTTTCTCATTCATTTATTTGATCCTCTGCTTCATCAAACCTACTTTGAATTTCCTCCAGTGTATTCTTAATGTCAGGTATAGTATTTCTTCCTGGTTCTTATTCATAAAATGTACTAGTATATCTTTTTTCATGCTGATGTAGCTTTCATTAACTTTCTTGTAATTGCCACTAAGTTCCTGTAGGTTCCATTAAGTTTCTTGTAATTTTCACTAAGTTCCTTGAGTATCTTTATAACCATTACCCTGAAATCTATAAATTCCTTGCCTCTATCTCTTCTAGATCTTTATCTGGAGATTATTTTTGTTAATTAGGCACTTGTTTTTTTGTCTTCTAATTTTTGTTGTCTCTTTGTGTTTGTTTCTAAGTATTACATATATTTACTACTAGAGGCCTGGTGCACGAAATTCCTTCATGGGGGGGCTGTGCCTCAGCCCAGCCTGCACCCTCTCCAATCTGGGACCCCTCAAGGGTTGTCCAACTGCCCGTTTAGGCCTGATACCAGTAGGATCAGGCCTAAATGGCAGTCGGACATCCCTCTCACAATCCAAGACTGCTGGCTCCCAACTGCTCGCCTACTTGCCTACTTGATTGCCCTTAACCACTTCTGCCTGCCAGCCTGATCACCCCCTAACCACTCCCCTGCCAGCCTGATTGATGCCTAACTTCTCCCCTGCCAGCCTGTTTGCCCCTAACTGCCTTCCCCTGCAGGCCTGGTCACTCCTAACTGCCCTCCCCTGTAGGCCTGGTACCCCCCAACTGCTCTTCCCTGCAGGCCTGGGTCCCCCCCAACTGCCCTTCCCTCCAGACCCAGTCACCCCCAACTTCCCTTTTCTGCTGGCCGGATCACCCCTAACTGCCCTTCCCAGCAGGCTTGATAGCCACCCTTGCAGGCCTGGTTCCTCCCAACTGCCCTCCCCTGCTGGCCATCTTGTGGTGGCCATTTTGTGTCCATATGGGGGCAGGTTCTTTAACCACATGGGGGCAGCCATCTTATATGTTGGAGTGATAGTCAATCTGCATATTACTCTTTTATTAGGTAGGACTAGAGGCCCGGTGCATGAAATTTGTGCACAGGGTGTGTGTCCCTCAGCCCACCCTGAACCCTCTCCAATCTGGATCGGGCCTAAAAGGGCAGTCGGACATCCCTGTCACAATCCAGGACTGCTGGCTCCCAACTGCTTGCCTGCTTGCCTTCCTGATTGCCCCCTAACCACCCCCTTGCCAGCCTGATTGATGCCTAACTGCTCCCCTGCCAACCTATTTGCCCCTAACTGCCCTCCCCTGCAGGCCTGGTCACCCCCAACTGCTCTCCCCTGGAGGTCTGGGTCCCCCCAACAGCCCTTCCTTGCAGGCCCAGTTGCCCCCAACTTCCCTCCTCTGATGGCCTGGTCACTCTTAACTACCCTCCCCTGCAGGCTTGATTTCCCCCAACTGCCCTCCCTTGCATGCCTGGTCCCTCCCAACTGCTCTCCCCTGCTGGCCTGATTGCCCACAACTGCCTTCCCTTGCAGACCTGAACCCTTTCAATTGCCCTCCCCTGCTGGCCATCTCGTGGTGGCCATCTTGTGTTCACATGGGGGCATCCATCTTTGACCACATGGGGGCAGCCATCTTGTGTGTTGGAGTGATGGTCAATCTGCATATTACTCTTTTATTAGATAGGATAGAGTCCTGGTGCATGGGTGGGGGCCAGCTGGTTTGCCCTGAAGGGTGTCCCAGATCAGGGTGGGGGTTCCCTTGGGGCATGGGGTGGCCTAGGCGAGGGGTCTGTGGTGGTTGGCAGGCTGGCCACACCCACCAGCGACCTTAGTGGAGGCCCTGGTATCTGGGATTTATTTATCATCTATATTTGAAACTTTGTAGCCTTGAGTATAGGCCTAGGCTGGCCAGAGCTGTGGAGACTTGGCTTTCTCCATCGCAGGGGGCAACTCAAGCCTCCTGCTCACTTTGTGGCCGTAGCCATCTTGGTTGGGTTAATTTGCATACTCACTCCTTGTTCGATGATGGGTGTGGCTTGTGGATGTGTCAGAGGTATGGCCAATTTGCATCTTACTCTTTTATTAGATAGGATGACTCCCAGAGGTTAGCTTTTGTACTGAATGCCCTGTGGGTCTTGGAAGTATATTTTCATTGTACTTTTGAGTTGTATGCTCTAGGTATGTCCTTTTTGTGGCTTATTTTGACTCTTCTTTTGTGATTGGCTCTTGATTATAGTTGTCCTGTTCATGAGAAACAGGCTGGCTAATTGTGAGACTCAGCCACTACCATGTCATGTGAATGGTCATATAGGTGCAATCTCTATGTTGTTTCATTAGCGCTCCTTAGTCAAAATCTGTCCAATTAGCTATTCATTTCTCATTATACCAAGGTGACTGTGCTATATTTTAGCTTTAAATCCAGCCCCTGGCTGGGAGCAAGGACACTCAGCTTGCTGATATAGTGTAGCCATTTTTGCTCTGTTTCTAAGCATTGCTTTTTGAATCAATATTGACCTATTTAATCCAAAACTAAATGCATATAGATCAAGCATGTCAAACTCAAAGGCTAACACAGGCCATATAAACAAGGTTTAAGTTTCTGTGGGCAGCAAAAAAACAAAAGCTTTAATTTCATAGAAATGTAGGTTTATTTCTATAGAGACATGCTGACTATAAAGGACTGAAATAAATGAATAATTATTAACAAAGAATAATAGAACATTGTAATAAAATTAATATTTTTTCTAGAACATTAACTTACCAGACACTGAATAACTGCACAAATTAATAAGCATAACACAAATAAAACTATTTTTCTTGTACTCCGAATGTGAAATATTTCCTGTTGCGCAAACCAAAAACGTCCGTACAAGAATAGGACATGGCAATTGGCTGCTAAAATATTCGCTGCTACTATTAGTGGAGAGAAATGGTGGGCCTGCACATAAGGCACGTAAGGGAAATTAATGCAACACAATTATAGTAATCAGTCATTAGTGAATGTTGTAGTTCATTATTAATAACTCATGCCCAGTGCATGAAATTGGTACATGGAGGGGTCACCTCAGCCCAGCCTGCATTCTCTCCAATCTGGGATCCCTTGGGGGATGTCTGACTGCTGGTCTAGACTGCCAGCTGGACTTCCCTCTCACAATCCTGGACTGCTGGCTTTTAATCACTCACCTGCTTGCCTGCATGGTCACCCCTAACTGGCCCCCCTGCTGGCCTGTTCACCCCTAACTGCCCCCCCCGCACCAACCTTGTCATCCCCAACAGCCCCCACTGCTGGCCTGGTAGCTCCCAACTGCCCACCCTGCCAGCCTGGTCACCCCTCACAGCCTCCCCGCTGGCCTGGTTACCCCACACAGTGTTTGGTCATCCCTCACTAACCCCCCTGCCAGCCTGGTCACCCCATGCAGCCTGCTTGTTCAGTCATTTAGTCATCCCTCAGGCTGGCCCTGGGTGGCTGGGCAGCTGACATCCAAGGCTTGCCTGTGCCTTGGGCCAGCCCTGGGCAACTGGGGGGCTGAGGGGACTGGGGGACTCCGGAGGCAGACACGTGGAGCAGCCAGACCTGCCTGGGGGTGGGCCTGGCTGTGCTGTGTGCCTGCCTGCCACCCTGGTGAGTCTGAGGAGACTGGGTGCCACCATCTGGTGGCTGTGGGTGCTTCCACCTTTGAGAGTGTGGCAGTCAATTAGCATATTCCCTCTTTATTGGCTGTGGGCACCACCATCTTTGTGAGGGCATGATGGTCAATTAGCATATTCCCTCTGTATTAGATAGGATTATGTATAACAGGATATTGTAAAAATTAAGTTATAAAATTTTTATTAAAACATTTATTACATAGTGTTATGTTGCCTGGGCCACAAAAATATTCATTGTGTGCCACATGCAGCCCATGGGCCATTAGTTTGAATGCTTGATGTAGATTGACTGACTTTTCCACGATTGTTGAAGAAGGTGCATTAGTGTGAGTTTTGGATGTGAATTAATTTCCTCTAAACATCATGTTCCTAATTAGATGATGTTTGAACAGATGGGAGCATTAGGGTAGCATAAACCCAGGATTTGGACTTATTTCAAAGATGAATTCTTCTTATGCAATATTTTTTTCCACTCATCTCTATATATAAAAGGCTAATATGCAAAGTGTCCCTGTGGGAGTTCAACCAGGAGACCGGGAGTTCGATCACTCACTATAACGTGTGCTGACCACCAGGGGGCAGAAGATAATGAAAGAAGATCCTGGCTGGCAGCTGGCCAGCAGCCAGAAAGAAGGCCCCAATCAGCCCTGATTGCTGGCCAGATTTAGGGAACCTACCCGTGCACAAATTTCATGCACTGGGCCTGTAGTCTATAAGTAAAATAATTACCTAAAGTTTATAAGTTTATGTTTTGCTTTCTGTAAAGCTTAAAACCCTTAGCAGAGCAAGAGCTTAATGCAAAATAAAAATTTAAGTACAAATTGAGTTCTACACTCACTATTTAACTGTTACAAACTCCAATTAGCTAACAATTTGCTTCATAACATTATGTTGTTTTTTTTCAATTTTGCTAACTCTGGCCTCAAGGGTACTTTTTAAAGGCTATTATCTGCTTTGTAATGTTTTTTAAAGTAAAGAGATGAAAAACTTGCTCAGCTTATCCTAGGTACTCTCAGTACTGGAAGACCTTCCTTCCCAGGAAACAGACTTCTAAATTTCTCCCAATCGAGACCAGACCATACTCACTATTCACTGGCTTGCCAAGGTGTTTTGTTGTTGTTGTTTTGGTTTTTTGGTTTTGTTTTGTTTTGTTTTGTTTTTCACAGTAGTATGTTCTCAGACTGCAACGTGTTTGTTGTTCATTTTTATTTTTAAACTTAATCTGTTCAAACAACATAAAACAACAAATATGGAATCTTCTCACCACAGAAGGGAATCTAAAACAGTGTCACAATCATTGTAGGTTTTCTGCTTACATGCACTCAACACTCCCCTTTCATGCACAGAATGATAATGTCTTACTACCCACACCTGCAACTCTGTCCCTGAGGCTGTCTCTGGTGTGCTGGAGGTTATAGACACTGGGAGCCATGGTCAATGATGAGGTTTAACTCAGAGACATTTTGTATTCTGTTTCTCAGAATTTTCCGAGACTCACAGCATAAACATGTTCATTAATGCACTCTGTATTACCTTTTGCTTCTCTTACCTCTTTTATGCCCCTACCACATCACAGTGGTGAGAGGTTCACATCCCTGCTGGATGCTGGTAAGAGTGGGCTTCTTGTGATGTCCTGAGAAAAAATTTTCTGAAACTCATGCAGGAGGATAAGATATTGTAGAAAGGGTTATTTCTGTGTAATTACACCATGGAGTTTCCAGGGTCCCATTTTCCTTTGTCCTGTGAAGGAATGTGTAGCTGAAACTTCCAGAGGGCTAAAATCAAAACTATTCAGGGTTTTTACTCTATGTTGGAGCAAAGTCCAATCTAGCATCAGGCTGGCTTAGTTTGTGTTTTCTGTTGCAGTTCATTAGCCCATTGCATGTGGGGTACTGCATGGCCACATGGCTATGGAGGAAATATGGGCCTGAGCAAAGTCAAGAGAGCCAAAAGAGAACCAATATCCAAGAGAACAAACTCATTTGTTTATGAGATTATGTATGCCAAATTTTTGCAATGGCCCTGCCTACTCTAGCCAATCCATGGTTCCTTAGGTTTTATTGAGAGGCAAGTATCTTCTTTATGTCATACTGACTCACTACACGTGCATCCATCTCCCCTTTGTTGGACCCCTTCTCCCCCAGTGATCTGCAGGGAATGGGCCAGTGATTCCCTGGGGAGTGTGAAACTGCAGTTTCCTGGTAAAGTTGCCCAAATGACATGCCTATAATATCTGGCCTTCCCTTTGCTCCTATTCCATCCTATATAATAAAGAGGGACTATGCAAATTGACCATCACTTCAACACACAGGATGGCCGCCCCATGTTGTCAAAGATGGCTGTCACAAGATGGCCAGCAGGGGAGGGCAGTTGGGAGGGGCCAAGCCTTAAAGGGAGGGCAGTTGGGGGCGATCAGACCTTCAGGGGAGGGCAGTTAGGGGTGACTGGGCCAGGAGAGGAGGGCCGTTGTGGGTGACCAGGAATGCAGGGGAGGGCATTTGGGGGTGACCAGGCTGGCAGGGGAGGGCAGTTAGGGGTGACCAGACTGGCAAGGGAGGGCAGTTAGGGGCAAGCAGACCAGCAGGGGAGAGCAGTTGGGGCAATCGGGCAGGCAGCGGAGCAGTTAGACATCGATCAGGCTGGTAGGGGAGTGGTTAGGGGGTGATCAGGCTGGCAGGCAGAAGAGCTTTTTGGCAATCAGGCAGGCAGGCAAGTGAGTAGTTGGGAGCCAGCAGTCCTGGATTGTAAGAGGGATCCCAGATAGGACAGGGTGCAGAGTGGACTGAGGGACACACACCCCCTATGCATGAATTTTGTGCACTGGGCCTCTAGTTATTAATAAGTAGCTAATTACAACAGTATCAATAGGTGTTTTCTGTAATCACTGTGGATGAAAAGGGGCAACATACTAAACCTGACAAGCTCAGGGAAGGCCTATATGGCTGCCTTACAAACTCAGAGACCTAAAGTAACCACAGAGTATGGTCTGAAATTAACTTTTTAGCTAAAAGCAGGCAAAGTGGGCAGTCATATCCTAGGCTAGAATCTTCCCTGACAAAAGTTAGTCTTTACCTTAACTGACCCTGTCTGTTGTCTTTTGCATCCATGATAACATACCTCTGGAATGTCAAGGTAACTTCCCCTTTTCCAGACCCCTCCAGGCACAACAACTATGCCAGAACGGAGATCACAAATTCCCTCATTATTGCCATTATTGTGTTAATTGTTGACTATTACCTATACTGTACCCACCTATGTAAAAGATGTATATGTCTATAATTTTCCTTTTTATCCAATCCCAGAGGTTTCCCTGCTTTGCTTTCTCCTGCCTCCCTAATCTATTACTAGTGGATTTCATGTAATCCATTTACATCTTCTCTTTTGACAGTAATATATAAAATAAGATGTAAAACTACCATTCTCTGTAGCATTACCCCAATCTATTGTGATTTTGGTTTCCAACAATTATCAGCAGTTTGGCTCAAATAAACTCACAAAAATTCTCTACAGGTTTGAATGCTTCTTCCATTGACATCATCTTCCAAATAAACTACTTGCACTCAAATCTTTGCAATAAGGTCAGCATTTGGAGGAATCTTATATAAGACTAGAGGCCCGATGTATGAAGATTTGTGCAAGAATTGGCCTTCCTTCCCCTGGCTGTCGGCACAGCCTTCACTCCAGCCAGAGTCACCTTTCCACTCTGGCCCGGAGCCACCTTTCTGCGTTCCCATGCTGCCCAGAGGCCCAGAGCAGCTGAGGCAGTGTGGAATGCCTTCATCATTGCCATGGCAAGGACACAAGCAACCCGCCCTGCCCCCAGTTGCTTGGCACCTGCATATGCAAATTAACCTGCCAGCTTTGTTGGGTTAATTTTCATGCTCACTTCTGATTGGCTGATGGGCATCATGAAGGTACAGTCAATTTGCATCTTACTCTTTTATTAGTGTAGATAGTGCCAACATTTTTAAAACAAAAAAGAAATAAAAATAAAAGAAAGGAAGGAAAAGCCAGAGACAGTTCAAAAATAAATTAACAAATCAATCAATTGCTTATTTAGGAAGAAGTCAGTTCAATAAAATTAATAATCTAACTCTTATGCACACATATATTTTTACAAAATTATAAAAATAAGTGTTGCTTTCAAAATAATACATATGAAGAGAAATTCTGTAGTCTTTTGGTATTTCTATCTCTTAGAGATGGAGCATAGTGAAGAAAGTACACAGACTTTGAATTAAGTCAATTCTCTGTTCTTCACTAATGAGATCTGGTAGAAAGCTTTATTTTTGTGGAATTACATCTCTTGGTTCCTAAAGTCCCATTCCCTTTAATCCAGTCCTGGAAGAGGTGCAACTGGGGATTCAACAGAGCTAGAAGCAAAGCCGTGTCCAGAGTTTTCATTCCATGGTGGAGCTGGGTCTGGTACAGCATTGCACTAGTTATACTCCATCAGTTCATTCTGTGCGGTCCACATAGCTGTGACCCATATGGTTCAATGTAGGAGCATGAGAGCCCACAAGGAGTCAAGTGGGAGCAAACAAGAGCATGAACCAAAAGAGCAAACTCCTTTATTTAGGAGCTTAAGTATCTCAAATCTTCCTGTGTTTGCAATAGCCATGCCTAGTCTGTTCCCAGGTGTGACTGACAGGAAAGTAACTTTCCTATTTCACCCAGACTTTACTGGGTATGCCTATAATGGTTTGCCTTCCCTTTGCTCCTTTCCAGTTATTCATAACTAGGTTAGTTATAACATTATCAATAATGAGAAATCATACCTCTATTCCAAAGTCTGAATAAGGAGCTACCCATACTAAAATTGTGCTTTTTTAAAATTAATAATTAAATCAAGAAAGATTGATTTCATTTTAGGAGTGAGAATTATGTGCTAAATGCTATAGAGCACTACATAAATATTTTTTTAATGTTCCATTTTATAAATTACTCTACAGATTATACCAGGTGAGGCAGGAGAGACAAAAAAATCTTATTGATCCTGTTTTACAGATAAGGCAAGTCAAGTTTATCTAGATAAGTGACTTTTCTATAACCTCAAAGCTTAACAGTAGCATAACCAGGAACTCCAGTCTTCAATCTAAGGCAATTTCCTTAGCAAGCCATTTTTGTTAAATTTCCAACTCAACATACTAGAGTATTCTTATTACACATACAAAAAAGGTAATCCCTTTTAAAACTTACAACATTTCTTTATAGACTGTTTTTATTGAAATAAAGTAACAAATCAAAATGCAGAGAGTCAAGTTTCACTATCTGATGACAATATCCAGTTTTCTCTCATGGATATTAAAAGTGCTTGCTTTAGAGTAAATTGGCAGGAAGTGTAAGTTATGTGGGGGTGGGAGGTCATTGCAAATGGGTCAGCCTCCACTATCCTGGGTATTAGTATTACATCTGTGGCACCTGGAGCTCTGGTTAGCTTTTGCCCAAAATGAGATATCTTATCTCATAGTTTTTGTTTTTTGTTTTTCTGTGAAAACTCTGCAGTGTAAAAATTAACAATATTTTTCAGATGACTGTAAATGACTCAAACATTTTTTTAGAAGTCTCTTACATAGTCTCACAGGCCTCCTTAACATTTCTAAAAATTGAATCCAGATGCAAATATTTTTCTACATTTAATAATCTGAGTTTCAGCACTCAATTCACTATTGAATCTTTTGCACATTCATCTCCAATGTTTCTCCTGAAGAGGAAGGGAACAAGTAAAGTTAAATGTTTGAAACAGTATCATTTATTGTAAAGGAGGACAGGAATGGACCCTTGCTGGTCTCTGAGGCTGGTGCACAGGGAGGGCACTCTCCAACCTTCCTTCTGTTATCCAAGGTGGGCAGACACTGGTCAGCCTATTACTTGATTGCAATGGGATGGAATGCACACCCTGGCAAATCTGTAAACACCAGTTCAATCTGCATGGGAAGATTCACTGTCATCCCCTCTGACAGAAAATGCCCCCAGGATACATTCCAGCAGTGACCATCACCTCAGTGTCTTAAAAATCTTGTTGGCTTTATCACAGAACCATGTGATAAAAATAGTTGTATTACTCTAAAAGCAGTGTCTTCAACTTTATTATATAACAGCATCATTATAGGCACTATTATGGCTTCTATGATGTATTTTAGCATCATCCATCTAATAGAATAAGTTAAAGATGATCATCCCTATATTTAATTAACTCATATAAGAACAACAACAAAAAACCCCACAAAATTATTTGAGGTAATGGTTAGGGATAAGCAAGAACAGATTTAGAAATACCTGAAAAAGAATTCTCAGTTATTAGTAAAAATGTAACAGCATTAAGCAATAAAGTATAATTAACCTAAAAAGTATAATTTTCTCTAAGTACTGGAAATGTTGCATGTGAATCTTCATAATACTAAATTTAATAAAGGACAAATAACCACCTCTCCCCCTATCCTCATCCCACACAGGAAATATAGAGAATCCTGACTTTTGGAATTTTATTTCTGTGTAAAATGTGAATTCTTACCATTAGAGGTGTTGGTAATGAAGTAGTCAGGAACGCCTTTGAGAATGTGATGAATGTTATGAATTTTTTTTTCAGAAAAAAGTCATACACAGAAAATTTTGTATACAATTTCAGGGAACTCACCAAATCCCTGAAACCCTGCTATCCAGAGTTAAGAACACCTAATGAACACATTTGAGTGAATTATCCATTGTGAATGTGGCCAAGGCACTATGGAGGGATGGGCAATTCCCAGTGTCACTCTGAGCTGTTGTCACAGCTAGAGAATGTGGCCTTCAAATTTCCTCCTAATGCCCTGCCTGAGTCCACCTGAGAATTGTTTAATTTTCAGCTTTTACTTTTATTTAATTTAACATCCTGGTTAAAACGTATGCTTGACTACACATATATGGAGATAAACATATTGAAAACATTAATTGTAAAAAAAAAATGGTCCACATTAGTTATTTCCATATATGTTCATTTGAATAAGGTGGAGCATCAAGAAAACGAGTTACCAGGAACCTTATTTATTCAAGATGAATACCTAGAGATATCCCTTAGAATTAGTGTCAGCATTTGCAAGAAAAAAATTATCCCATTAAAATAGCCCTCATGAATAATTCAAAGAGTTCAATTTAATGGAGAAAGGGGGAGACAGAAGCAAGTTATCAAATTTGTTGGAAACCAGTGTTGCTGCACAGCAATTTTTTTATGAGTAGTCATAATGTAGGTTACTCTTTGTTCTCTATCTACATGAAGAAGTAGATATTAATGTTTTATTTTTTACCCTTTAGTTTCTGATTGTAGCATTTATAAACACATTTTTCTCAAATAACATTTTATTAAAAATATGTTCTGAACTATGGATTCTTGGTATTATTCTTTTTTGTTGTTGATAAGATATGTTTGTCAATGTTGAAATAGTAACAGACGTAAAGGAGATAGACATGGGATGGCAAACTGTAATGGACACTGGTTGTTTACCTCCTGTGTTCACCAGAGTACAGTCAAGAAAACAGAAGCCACTTGAGAATTAAGCTTATACAATATTTGGGAGAGCTGGGAGCAGCGGACAGGGAAGGAAGATGGATGGATTAAGGAGAAAAAGGACAGTAAGGGGAATGAATCATTCACCAAGCATGAGAGTTTCTCTTTTTTATGAATGTTTTGGGGACAACTGTTCTGCACACGGAGAAGCTTGATATGTACGATGTTTCAGATCTAAAACTTAATAACCAAAAGTTTTTGAGTTTTGACTTTTAATCAACAAGTGCCTTTGCTACTGTATGGATAGCATAATGCTATTTACTTTGGAAAAAATGAAACAAATACCATATATCATATTCCCTGTGTTTTTTGTGTTCTGAGTACCTACTATGTAACCATATTAATCATCTTAAATATATTTTATAAAGACAAACTTTAAGTGTAAATAATTATGGACCAAATAGCCACTGAGTTGTGTAGTGCTGATTATTTTAATTACCATCATGATCATCAATATCATCATCATCATCATAACAAAGGGACTAAGACTTCAGGATGGTGTAAACTGAAGTGGCAGGAAAAGTTCTGTGGGAGAAATGGCACTTTACCCAGGCTTGTGGGGAGCATTTTAGGCTGAATTTATGCAAACAGTGAAAGTGTCAGTTTTTAAGAGGGTCAGGAATGAGAAGGGTTGCAAGTTAGTTTCCCTAGGAAGAAAAACCAGAGAAGGAGATTTGTGTGCCAGATGTTTTCCATGGATGCTTTTGTAAGTGAAGGGAAAAAAGCAAAAGTGGGCAGTTAACACAATCTCACTGGAAGCTGCAGCCCACCCAGTGAGGAGTCTTAATGGTGGAGCAGCCCTTCTCTGTTATCCCCAGCTGAGGCTAGGAGGTTTATTTCATTATTTATAGCCTCACTTTCATTATTGGCTGTGGGTTGCCTGGGAAGAAAGATGGCTTTGGGTAAGTTTTCTCTCTTCAAGTGTGGCAAACCCCAAAGGCAGTGAAAATCTTAGGGCTGTCTGCCAGCTGTACTCACAACAACTAGGAGAAAAAGTCCTTGATTCCCAAGGAAATTACAGGAAAGATGGGATGATCAAGTATTAGAGCATTTTAGGTAGAAAGAAAAGTACATGAGGGCAGGCACAGAAATAGGAAGGAATGGCACAATGAAAAGAAAAACCTGTATGTAAACAAGGTATGTACAGGTACAATTTGGGCAAGTATAGCTGGGCCAAGTTATGAAAAGACATTAAAAGACAGGCCAAATAATATAGTAATGCTCAGGAGGTTCTATCGGGCCTGAAAGGAAAAGCTCTGTATGAAATCAGTAAGTCTGACAATGTTGTGCTGTGGATGTATCAGAAGGAGAAAGGCTTAAGTCAAATAGGGTGTGGAAGAAACTGGTAGTTGCCTCTTCATTATCTAGTATCTTCTCTTTATTATTAGAGGCTTTCTGTGAAAAGAGAGGTGATCAATGAAATATAAACATAAATTAGGTAAAGCTTAAGGAAAGCTCTTCAAAGTGTGATTCTCTTGTTCCCTTCTTCCTGCTTGGAACTTAGACATAATGATTAGAGCTTCAGAACCTCTCTTTGACCACAAGGAAAAACCAGGAAGAATTTCAGAAACTTCAGCTTTGACATTCCTAAGCCACTCAACCAATACCTGCTCTCAATTCCTTCTAGATTTCTCATACATGGGGAAAAAACACACACAAAAACAAAACAAAAACAAACCTATGTGTTAAAGTCATCATAGTTGAATCTCTGATATGTGCAGTTCCTACTGATAACAAGTGGATTGATAGCAGTCAGGACCTATGCCACTGGAAGAGAGTAAAGAGAACCAAGGGGGCTATTATTGAGTTAGGAAGATTTGACTTCTACCTTGAAATAATAATAAATGTATTAAAATATACAATTAAACACAAAGGAGAGGAAACTAGTGAGGACTTGATTGTCAGAGAAGGCTAAACTGTGAAGGGAGGACATGAACTAAACCATGAGTAGTGGGTAGTTTGTACACAAAAAAAGAGTATGGCAGGGAATTAAGAGAGATGGAAACCATCAAATTGAGAATAAAGATGGCATACTAGAGTACAGTATGATTGATAAATAGGAGTTAGCATATTAACAGAGAAATTGTAAGAAGCTGCCAAGTCACACAGGGAATGGTCCATTTAATACACAAGAAAGTAGGCAGTCACTGAAAATGTTTGCAATTGTGCTGTGGGTAAAAGGCTGCCCTAGCTCTCTATTTAGGTTTGAGGACAGAGTAAGCCTTTTTTGAGAAACACATCTGAGAAGGTAGTGTATGTTTCTAATTGCTTAAATTTTCTTTAAGTCCACCAATAAAATTGTATAACTTTGCTGATATATAAGTACTAGAGGCCCAGTGTACGAAATTGATGCACGGGTAGGGTCCCTAGGCCTGGCTGGCAATCAGGGCCAGTTGGGACCTTCCAGCTGCTGGCCAGCCGGGGCCTTCCTTCTGGCTGTCGGCCAGGCCTTCCTTCATTCTGCACCACCCCCTGGTGGTCAGTGCACGTCATAGTGAGCGATAGAATGCCCAGTCTCCCAGGGCATGCATATATATATATATATATATATATATATATATATATATATATATAGAGAGAGAGAGAGAGAGAGAGAGAGAGAGAGAGTTAGTTAGTTAGTTTTAATGTTCTCGTTTTTATGACATCGTTAAGAATAGGCTTCATAATTAACCACTTGGATTTGAGTTCTCCTTTTTCCAAATCCCAACTCTATGACCTTGGACAAATTGCTTAAACTCTGCATGCCTCAGTTGTCTCATATATAAAATAAGAATAACACTTTCTTCATTTGACTGAATATTTTGAAGTTGGCTTGGTTTCCATATGAATCAGGGGGGATGTGATGTATTATTTAATAAATAAAGTTAATACGGCATGCTATCTATCTGGAAAAAATAATTGTTTATAATAAGAAAAAGAGAAGGAAAGAAACTCTTCCTCCAAGTCTTGAAAACAGCTGCCTCCTCCATAAGTTCAATTTCTCCAGGTGTTTGGACCCTGGGCACTGAGAGTCCTCTCTGCATCTTAGCTCAGTTCACTACTTAACCATCAGGGTAACTCAAATGCCACTGGACAGCTGTTCAGGCTTTTCAGCATTGAGACACTAAGAGGAGACCTCTCCAACACTGCCCCAATCTATTTTCAAGTCACTTATCTTTTCTCAATCTTGACTTCCCTTCTGTAAAATGTGGGTCTGAGTATATGCTAAAAGTATCTCACTTATTTTTTTATTATTTCTTATTTTTTATTTATTTATTTTTTTATTGTTTTAAGTATTACAAATAGTAGTACATATGTCTCCTTTTTTTTCCCCCATTGATCTCCCCCTGACCTCCCCTACCCCCCAGTACATGCCTTCACCTGCCCGCCCTCCCTCCCCGCCCCAGTGTCTTGTATCCATTGGTTGTGCTTATATGCATGCATACAAGTCCTTCGGTTGGTCTCTTACAGCCCCCCTCACCCAACCTCCCCTGTCTTCCCAATGTAGTTTGACAGTCTGTTCAATGCTTCTTTGCCTCTGTATCTTTTTCCCACCATTTCTTTCCTTTAAAAAGTTTTGCCTTTGCAGACTAGAAATAAACATATAATAACAAAATGAAACAAAACAAAAAAATGTTTGAGTCCCAATTTCAATGTCCACCAGTTCTGAGTCCCTGTTTCAATGTCTAACAGTTCATTATGTGTACATGTCAGCAATGATATCTGGATGGTGGGCACATGTTGGCAATGCAGGTCCGACCCTCTCTGGTTTGGTCCTAGGTAACCTGCAACAGTGCACAGCTGCTGACTGCTCATGTGGCAAGGCGTTGTCAGTGTCTTCCATCTCTGGACTGTTTTTTCCTCTTGTCTTCGTGGTTGGAGCACACCTGTCAATTCCTCTCTGTTGCTCTATTCTGTTATGTCTTGGGATAGTTTTCTGAAAATATACAAATATATTCTCGACCACAACTTAATAAAGGAATCTTTTCTATATAATTGATTTGGGATCCTTTTTGTTTTTGTTCAAACGATTTTCCTTTGTCTTATTTAGACACCATGTGTGTTTTTAATGGCCGTCTTGCTGTTAGCATTGCAAATGAAACTTAATTTGGTAAAGTAAAAATTTTCTAGATGTAATTTACTTATAGGATATTTTTCCTTACATGATATTGCCCTACTATCCCCCCCTTTTTTTTAATTAGTGGAGGTTTATGTAAATTTTATAATGCAGTCTTGATAACTTTAAATTTAAAATTTTTTTTTTTTGCCCACACATATGACTGCTTTAGGTTCATTGCATATTCAGGAATTTTACCATGAGATGAACTACCAATAGAAATTTTAGTTATTACTTTAAGGACAGCTTTTTGTCCAGTACAATTCACTTTACTTGAATATTCACTTATTTCAATTAGCTTATTTAAATTAACCTGAAAACTCGATTACTATTTTACTGTCAAATTTAATACTCTACCAACAATCTTAGTTTACCCTGTAAAGATTAGTGGGAAGGATTATTTGCATTCTTGAGTGGGCCCTGAGCATTCCAGATGCTAGGCTGAATTTAGATATAGGGCAGCTGCTGTTGGCCAAGTCTCTTGTCTGTTACCTGGGTCCCGATCTGAGCTGGGCCAAGTGTCTGTCTGTCACCTGTATCTCGATGTGAGCTGGGCCGGGTCTCTTTCTGTTGCCTGGGTCCCGTTCTGAGCTGGGTGTGGGAAGCGCGAAGCAGCCATGGGGGTAGGAGACCTCCTTCAGAAGGGGTGAGGGTTCAAGCCCCTGCAATATTGGGAGGGTGAGGGTCTGTGCCCCACTTCTGTTGTCCCCCCAAGTTCTCTCCTGATGGCCCCTCTGAGACTGTGCCTGTCTTAAGTTGTTCCTTCCTTGAGGAATCTTACCCGTCTCTGGCTAACCAGCCATCCTCCGGGGCCACGCAGGGTGGTGTGAGGTTCAGTTCTGTCTCCTTGGGAGCCTATGCCCCCGTGTCCTCCACACCCAGCATCTGCCTTGGGAACCCCTGGCATGCTGGCAGGGTCCCAGTGCTGATCACATATCTCGGGGAACTCGGGTTTCTTCTTCAGTGAGGGCCCAGCTCACACAATTGGGTGTGAGACAGATCCATGGTACCAGCCCCCACGAGGCTTCAAGCTCAGCATAAACAGAAAGCTCAGGTAACAGCTGAGGGCAATTGGATTGTGAGAAGAGGGTCCGTCTTGGCACAAAGGGCAAGAGGGGCCAATATAGGATGCTCAAGTGCCTTCCCAGTGCCTTAATTCCTTCTGCAAGGGATTAAATCCTTTCATGTCCCTTTTTTTAAATTGCTGCCCACCATTCAAAGAATTAGTTTGTAAGTTTGTTTGGGATAATTGTAAAGTATGCTGTTGTAAAATATCTAAGATTATAATGAGATTGTAGAATAATATCATGTAAGGATATTCTTTGCCCTAGGCCCTGGCAATTCCATTTCAAACTGGTTGTCAATTTCTTTTTGTAGCTTTATATAAACTTTGTCAGGGAGGCAAAAACACAAATTACTTACTTTAGTTCAAGCGGCCAAATATATTGACTTTCAATTACAATCCTTATGACTTTTGAAGGAAACTTCTCTTTGTTTCCTTCCAAAATAATTTTCAGTCTACAGAGAGTTTCATTTAAAAATTTTTGTCACATGAAACAATTTCTCTTAAGGCTATGGTGACCACTAGTATTGATTAGATTTAGTATTTTATTTTTATTTTATAATTAATTTTTTTAATTTTTGTTTTTTACATATGTGTCCTTATTTCTCCATAACCCCCCACTCCCCACTTATGCCCAGCCCACTTGCTGTCTGTGTCCATTGATTAGGTTCATAGGCATCATACAAGTCCCTTGGTTGATCTCTCCACCTTACCCCCACCCTCCGCTACCTTACCTGAGGTATGATGTTCTGATCGACATTTCTCAGCCTCTGGATCTGTTCTTGATCATCAGTCTATGCCGTTCATTATATTCCACAAATGAGCGAGATCATGTGATATTTATCTTTCTCTGCCTGGCTTATTTCACTCAACATAATATTCTCCATTTCCATCCATATTGTTGCAAATAGTAGGAACTCCTTCTTTTTTACCGCAGCGTAGTATTCCATTCCATAGATATACCACAGTTTTTTAATCCATTCATCTGCTGATGGGCATTTAGGTTGTTTCCAAATCTTGGCTATGGTGAATTGTGCTGCTATGAATATAGGGGTGCATATTTCCTTTCTGATGCATGTTTCTAGATTCTTGGGATATATTCCTAGAAGTGGGATCACTAGGTCAAATGGGAGTTACATTTTTAGTTTTTTGAGGAAGTTCCATACTGTTCTCTACAGTGGCTGCACCAGTCTGCATTCCCACCAGCAGTGCAAAAGAGTTCCTTTCTCTCAGCATCCTCGCCAACACTTGTTGTTTGTTGATTTGTTGATAAAAGCCATTCTGACAGGTGTGAGATGGTACCTCATTGTTGTTTTAATTTGCATCTCTCTGATGATTAGTGACTGTGAGCAGGTTTTCATATGTCTCTTGGCCTGCCTTCTGTCTTCTTTCAAAAAGTGTCTATTTAGATCAGTTGCCCATTTTTTGATTTGGTTGTTTACCTTCTTTTTGTTGAGTTGTATGAGTTCTCTGTATATGTGGAGATTAAACCCTCATCATTGATATCTTTGGCAAATATGTTCTCCCATGCAGTGGGCTTTCTGGTTGTTTTATTGATGGTTTTCTTTGCTGTGCAACAGCTTTGTATTCTGATGTAGTCCCATTTGTTTATTTTCTCTTTAGCTTCCATTGCCCTAGGAGTAGTATCAGTGAAGAAGTTCTTTCGGCATATGTCCGAGATTTTGCTGCCTGTGGATTCCTCTAGTATTTTCATGGTGTCCCGCTTTATGTTTAAGTCCTTTATCCATTTTGAGTTTATTTTTGTGTATGGTGTAAGTTGATGATCTAGCTTCATTTTTTTGCATGTATCTGTCCAATTTTCCCAACACCATTTGTTGAAGAGACTGTCTTGACTCCGTTGAATGTTCGTGCCTCCTTTGTCAAATATTAATTGAGCATATAGATTTGGGTCAATTTCTGGGTTCTCTATTCTATTCCATTGATCTATATGTCTGTTCTTGTGCCAGTACCAGGCTGTTTTCAGAACAGTAGCTTTGTAATACAGCTTGATATCTGGTATTGAGATCCCACCTACTTTGTTCTTCTTTCTCAGGATTCCTGTAGCTATTCGGGTTCTTTTTTTATTCCAGATAAATTTTTGGAAAGTTCATTCTAGGTCTGTGAAATATGTTGTTGTTATTTTAATGGGAAGTGCATTGACTTTATAGATTGCTTTGGGTAGTATGGACATTTTGATGATGTTGATTCTACCAATCCATGAACATGGTATGCTCTTCCATCTGTTTATGTCTTCCTCTATCTCTTTTTTCAGTGTCGTGTAGTTTTCTACGTATAGGTCTTTTACCTCTTTAGTTAAGTTTATTCCTAAGTATCTTAATTTTTTTGGTGCGATGGTAAATGGGATTGCTTTTTTAGACTCTTTTTCTGTAAGATCATTATTGGTGTATAGAAATGCCATAGATTTCTTGGCATTAGTTTTGTATCCTGCTACATTACCGAATTTAGTTATTAAGTCTAATATTTTTTTTATGGAGTCTTTAGGGTTTTCTATGTACAGTATCATGTCATTTGCGAATAAGGACAGTTTTACTTCTTCTTTTCCAATTTGGATGCCTTTTATTTCTTCTTCTTGTCTGATCGCAATGGCTAGTACTTCCAGCACTATATTAAACAGGAGTGGTGAGAGTGGGCATCCCTGTCTAGTTCCTGTTCTTAGGAGAAATGGTTTTAGTTTTTGCCCATTGAGTATGATGTTGGCTGTGGGTTTGTCGTATATGGCTTTTATTATTTTCAGGTATGATCCTTCTATTCCCACCTTGCTTAGAGTTTTTATCAAGAAAGAGTGTTGGATTTTATCAAATGCTTTTCCTGCATCAATTCATATGACTATGTGATTTTTATCTCTAAATTTGTTTATGTGATGTATCACGTTTATTGATTTGTGAATATTGTACCATCCTTGCATCCTTGGGATAAATTCTACTTGGTCATGGTGTATAATCTTTCTGATGTACTGCTGGATTCGATTTGCTAGAATTTTGTTGAGGATTTTGGCATCTATGTTCATGAGGGATATTGGCCTGTAATTCTCTTTCATTGTGTTGTCTTTATCTGGTTTTGGTAGTAGGCTGATGCTGGCCTCATAGAAGGAGCTTGGAAGTGTTCCTTCTTCTTCAATTTTCTGTAATAGTCTGAGGAGGATAGGTTTTAGTTCTTCCTTGAATGTTTGGTAAAACTCCCCTGTGAAGCCATCAGGCTTTGGGCTTTTGTTTGCTGGAAACTTTTTGATGACTGCTTCAATTTCTTCCATAGTTATCAGCCTATTGAGATTTTTAGAATCTTCCTGAGTGAGTTTTGGAAGGTTGTATTTTTCTAGTAATGTGTCCATTTCCTCCAGATTGTGTAGTTTGTTAGAATACAGTTGTTCATAGTATTTTTTAACAATCCTTTGTATTTCTGTGGGGTCTGTTGTTATTTCACCTCTTTCATTTCTGATTTTGTTTATTTGGGTCCTCTCTCTTTGCTTCTTGGTGAGCCTGGCTAGAGGTTCATCAATCTTGTTTATCCTTTCAAAGAACCAGCTCTTGGTTTTGTTGATCCTGTGTATTGTTTTTTGTGTTTTTTTTTTTGGTCTCTATGTCATTCATTTCTGCTCTGTTCTTTATTATGTCCTTCCTTCTGCTCACTGTGGGCTTTTCTTGTTGCTCTCTTTCTAACTCTTTGAGTTGTTGAGTTAGAAGATTTATTACCATTTTTTCTTGTTTTTTGAGGTAGGCCTGTAGAGCTATAAACTTCCCTCTCAAGACTGCTTTCATTGTGTCCCATAGCATTTGCATTGTTGTGTTTTTATTGTCATTATTCTCCAGGATGTTTTTAATTTCTTCTTTGATCTGGTTGATCACCCAATCATTGTTTAATAGTATGCAATTCAGTTTCCACGTGTTTGAATTTTTTGGAATGTTTTTATTATAGTTTATTTCTAATATTATGCCATTGTGGTTTGAGACAATACTTGATATGATTTCAATCTTTTTTGAATTTAGGGAGGCTTTGTTTGTGACCCAATATGTGGTCTATTTTTGTAAATGTCCCATGGTCACTTGAGAAGAACGTATATTCCGAGTCTTTGGGGTGAATTGCTCTGAAGATGTCAAGTAGGTCCATGTGATCTAGTGTGTCATTTAGAATTGCTGTTTCTTTGCTGATTTTTTGTCTAGAGGATTTATCCAGTGATGTCAGTGGTGTATTAAAGTCTCCTACTATGATTGTATTGTTGTCGATCTCTCCCTTGATCTCTTCCAGGAGTTTTTTTTTAAATGTATTTGGGTGCTCCTGCGTTGGGTGCATATATGTTTACCAGAGTTATATCTTCTTGTTGAATTGCTACCTTTAGTATTATGTAGTGGCATTCCTTATCTCTTGTTATGGCCTTTACTTTGAGGTCTATTTTATCAGATATAAGTATTGCTACCCCAGCATTTTTCTCATTTCCATTTGCCTGAAAAATATTTTTCTATCCCTTCACTCTCAGTCTGTGTGAATCCTTTGCTCTGAGGTGGGTCTCTTGTAGACAGCAATTATATGGGTCATGTTTTCTTATCCATTCAGCTACCCTATGTCTTTTGATTGGTGCATTTAATCCATTTACGTTTAATGTTATTATTGACAAGTACATGTTTGTTGTCATATTTTTCCCCTTAGTGTTTGTATTTCTTTTTGCCTTTCTCTTTCTTCTTTTTACAGCAGTCCCTTTAGCATTTCTTGCATTGCTGGCTTGGTAGTGATAAACTCTCTTAGCCCTTTTTTGTCTGTGAAGCTCCTGATTCCACCTTCAATTTTGAATGATAACCTTGCTGGGTATAGTATTCTTGGATTCAGTCCCTTGCTTTGCATCACTTTCTATATTTCATTCCATTCCCTTCTGGCCTGGTGTGTTTCTGTTGATAAATCAGTTGATATTCTAATAGGAGATCCCTTGTAGGTAACTTTCTGTCTCTCTCTGGCAGCCTTTTAAGATTCTTACTTTGTCATTGGTATTCACCAATTTAATTATGATGTGTCTTGGTGTCAGTCTTTTGGGGTTCAACTTGTTTGGGACTCTATGTACTTCTTGGTCTTGCATAGTTTTTTTCTTGCCAATATCAGGGAAGTTTTCTGTCATTATTTCTTCGAACAGGTTTTCTATTCCTTCCTTCTCTTCCTCTCCTTCTGGTATCCCTATTATTCTATTATTGTTTCGTTTTGTGTTGTCCCAAAGCTCCCTTAGGCTCTCCTCTTGCTTTTTAAGTCTTCTTTCCATTTGCTACTGTGTTTGTGTGTGTTTTCCTACCTTGTCTTCTAATTCGCTGATGCGGTCCTCAGCCTCTTCTAGTCTACTGTTTAAGCCTTCCAATGTGTTCTTTATTGCAGCTATGTCGTTCTTCATCTCCTCTTGGTTTCTTTTCATGTTGGTGACATTTTCATTCAGCTCCTTATAGTTCTCATTGAGTTGTGTGTATTTGTCATCCATCCGTTTAAACATCCTTATAATCATTACTCTGAATTCTCTCTCTGTTAAGCTGCTAGCCTCAATTTCATTTAACTCCCTTTCTGGTGATTCCTCTTTTTCTTTCCTTTGGGTATTGCTTTTTTGTCTCCCCATGTTTTCCTGAAATGTTTTAATTGTAGATCCAATTGCTTTGCTACCCAGGTTCTTTTGGTGATGGTGCTACTGGTGAAATCTTTCTGTTCTCCTGGGCTTGGTTATCTAGTGTAGCTCCCTACTTGAGCTATTTGGGTTCTCTTGATGTAGGCCTGCAAGCTTGAGAGGCACAACTGCAGTGCCTAGATGTCAGCTGCTATGGAGGGGAGTGTCCCAATTCTTGCTGACTTGCACTCTTAATTTAAATCACATGTGCCCAGTGGTGCCTCACAGTGGTTCCAAGGAACCATCTGTCTGGGTGATGTGGCTCAGGGGGCTACACTTTGGAAAGAGGTAACTGTGTTGCCCAGAGTTCTGTAGTTGTGCGGTGGGCAGACTCAACTTTCGCTGCTGTGTCTGTGGTGGGTAGGCGTTTTCTCCAGGTGGCGGCTCACAGGAGCACTGGTGGTAAGTTTTCCAGCAAGGTACACTGAATCACTCTGGAGGGCCCTGGCAGTATAGCCGAGTAATTGAGGTGCTTAGCTTCTAAAGATTTCTCTTTAGAGTAGATCCTATGGCCTCAGGGAGTATTCAGATTCCATGGTGTTAATCAGGGTGGAATCTAGGTGTGGCTATATTGGTTGCCTGGAGACTGGGGGGAGGAGCTATCTCTCAGGAGAAAATGGATTCTGTGGGCTTAGATATGACTCAGCACCAGACTTGCTACCACTTCTCCTGGACTGTCCGTTGCCCACTCTGCCCAGATTCCACAACTCTACCCCTTCTCCCGCACTTCTGTCACAAGTAAGTGCCTGTCTCCAAAAGGTCCCAGGAACTAGGTTCAGTGGGAAAAGGCGCAGGCCCCAGCGCGAGGAAGGACCGCGTCTCTGCCCGTTCCTCTCTTGCCGGCACTCTGCGGTCCAGCAGCTCTTAAAGGCTGCCTTTGAGCTCAGATCCCAAATCCAGACTCTATGGTCTAAAATCCTTCAGACCTTGCCTGTCCTCAGGGATGCGGCTTGGCACTGTGTAGTTTCTCCCTGACCTGGGCACAGAGGTCCGGGAGATTCTACTGCCTAGATCTTTGATTTTACCTTTATCCAGGGGATCCCTGCTCTTCCCAGCTGCAAACTGTCTCACCAGCTGTGCCTCCTTTGCCAATTCGGGCTATCTCACTTATTTTTAAGTAGTTCAGAGAAACATATATATTTAAAACTGTTTTATGAGTCTAAACTACTGTTCAAGTAGGCTTCATTTTCACCAGCAACATATTCTCATTGTCCACCCTTCCCATCCAGCAGTTAACTTACAATACTGGTAAAATCAATTTTATTTTAGGAGTTTGTCTAATACAAACAATTAGGGGGAATGAGAAGTAGTTGATAGGTGTGTTGGCAAGCCTTCCCTCTGGATCCCCTCTCCTGTGCAGCTGCCTGCTTTCTCATGCCACATCTTGGCCTTCTATACATGGTGCTTCTCTAGCATCAATGGCCTTTTGTTAGAATCAGACCTACAAGGAAAACTTGCCATTTCATTTTCAGAGAAATTAAATTCCTCCCTCAACTGTCTGAACAAAGGTTTCTGGAGATTCTGAAATACCTCATGTCAGTGCTTCATTTTGAGCTAGATCAAAGGCTTCAGATCAGAACACAGACTTCTGGCCTCATCAAGCCTCTGACATGCCTGTGGTGTTCTCACCAGCCATAATCTGGCGTCCAGCATGTTTCACAGAGTTTCTAATCCCTGTCATGCTTAGCCCTCCTGTGAATTTACTACTGGCATTTTCTCAGCCCCATGCTACTGTATGCTCCCAAACCGGATAGCCTCTTTTTTCCGAGGCCTGTGAAATCTCGAATCCACTCTAAGAAACTCCCTTACATTCTGAGACATTTCCTTCACCTCCAAACTTTAGTCCAATTGGCCTCTCTCCACAAGATACTGTGAGTGGTCAGCTGAGGCTGGTTTACTTCTATCTACGGATAGACTTCTATTAGTTTCAACTACGGAGAATGCTTTGTAACACACTTCAGGGCCCAGAGGCCACCTTTTTTGCTTGTATGAATGTGGTGGTGTTGTTTTTTCCTTTCTGCTGCAATTCTACTTTAGACATAATAGAAAATGTAATGATAACAATATAGGGAAGGAGAGCTACAATATCAGTGTTTTAAGTTTCCAGACCAAAGTCTCTGAAAGATCTGTATATCATAAAGATTATGCTATACAATACTTGATAAAGTGTTTTCCCACAGATTTTCTCATTTATAAACTTACAACTGTGAGGAAAAATGGCAGCTCTTAATTATTTTTTTTCTTCAGAGAAAATTGTGGCTCTGAGTGGCAAGTGACATGCCTGAGGTTACCCAGTGAGAAATAACTCCCCTATTAGACATCAGATGTCTGATGCTTCTTCAGAACCTCTCTGTACAGTTACAGGATTCCCCAGCTTAAAGCATTACTTTTTATCATGTGTATGTCATATGAGTGTGGAATTTTTTCATGTAATTTTATCATATTATTAATTCATCATTTGTACTTTAAGACATGACCTTGTACCAACTCTCTCTCTAATTTTAACTTACATAAAATGACCTGCTAAGAATTGTTTTCTGCCCAGCTTAGCCCCCTGAGCTGTCAAGTCCAGATGCTCGTTTCCCATTTAATGGAAAGGCCTTGCATGGGTGAAATGGTTTTATCCGAACTAAACCCTTGCCATCAATAAGCAACTGGCCTGGAGGCACAAAGTGACAGAGTAATACTTTGACAATTAATTTCCTTAACTAGCATTGTTGGTCTTTGGAGACTGGTTTTCTCTATGGGACATTGCTTCAGAAGCAATAGTGAGCATTTTTCAGTATATAACCGTCCCTGGTTTTCTTTAATCTGTGGGGTGAAGTGAATCTTTGTCAGCTTTGCAGGCTGGTGGCTGCTTCAACACAGCCTCCAAGAAGCCTGTCCCTCATCACAGCAGAAGAGCAGACCCAATCACCTGTCAGGAGATAAGTAGACTAAGAGGACTCAGTTATTCAGGGCTTATATCCGTTACTCCAACTGAATCTTTACAGGAGCCCTTTGAAACTGGCTATTATTTTTTCATTGTTTTAAATTAAAATGTTGAACCTCAAGATTAAATAAAGTGATCATTTTTTATAGAAATAAAAAATGACAGAAATCTGTTAAACTCTGAGTGTCAGGTTTCCCTCACTTTGTTGCAGTTTCATGAAAAGTTGTTACAGGAATGGCTTCCCCAGAGCACCCACTTCTTTGTTTTCTTGAGTCCTGGAACACCCATCCACATTCCTAATTTATATAGCTTTATAATTTAAAATGTGCTGCAGAACAGCTCTTGCTTCTCATGTGCATTAAGAGGCTGATCTACTCCGTCAATAAGCAGCTGCATTTTTTTCTTTCTATTTTGTTTATTTTTTAGAAGGCACTCTCTGAACAAAATTCTAATTTAGAAAAGAACGTCTTCCTTAAATTTATACTTGTTACCAATTTCTGCTGTAACATTACTGACTGTGTCACTTAATTTGCCTAGTTGCTTATGGTCTAAATGTAGAAAATTTACAACCTTTAACAGTTTTCAGCTTTGCTAAATGGTACAGAGGACTGCAATTACATTTCAAACACACTGGCACTCTGTATGTCAGTAAAAAGCACCTACAAAGACATAATTACAATGTAATTGCACAAATTCATGAAGTAAACATACATTATTAGGAGGCACTTGTCTGTCCAATTTAAGAAACATTACAACTAACTTAGTGCATAAATAGGGAGCCATTTTGTGACTACTTATTATAATAACAGAAACTTAAAATATGGTACCTAAGTATACATATCTCTTTAAGATTATTTAGGCTATGTTATTCAATATATCAGTGGCTCGATTTTAATCTTTAAACATTGCATTTTATATATTATATTCATTTTTTCAAATATTTACAATCAGTGTATAGTATCAGATCTGACTAAAATTAGTGTTATGAAAAAAGATTTTCCAACGATTTTAACTCTGGGAAGAGATACACAGATTCAGATATCATCCCAAGCTTCATATATTCTTCTTATTTTATTTTTTTCTTTAATGCTTTATTGTTGAAAGTATTACATGTCTCTATTCCCCCCTCCAGTGACTTCTCCATGTCTGATCCCCCCTACCCCCAATACGTGCCCCACCCCCTACTGTCTGTGTCCTTTGGTTAAGCATATATGCATGCACACAAGTCCTTTGGTTGATCTCTTATACCAACTCCCTTCCCACCCTCCCCTGCTGCCCCTCTGAGGGTCAAAGGTCTGTTTGATGCTTCTATATCTCTGGGACTGTTTTAATCCATCAGTTGATGTTGTTCCTTATATCACACAAATGAGTGACATCATGTGATATTTATCTTTCTCCAACTGGCTTATTTTGCTTAGCATAATGCTTTCCAGTCCCATCCATGCTGTTGCAAATCTTAAGAGTTCTTTGTTTTTTACAGTAATAAATTATTCTACTGTGTAGATGTACCACCAGTTTTAAATCCAATCATCTGCTGATAGGCACTTAGACTGTTTCCAAATCTTAGCTATTGTAAATTGTGCTGCTATGAACACAGGGCTGCATATATTGTTTCTGATTGGTGTTTCTCATTTCTCGAGATATATTCCTAAAAGTGGGATTACTGGGTCAAATGGGAGATGCATTTGTAAATTTTTGAGGAAACTCCATATTGTTTTCTGCAGTGGCTGCACCAGTCCGCATTCCCACCAGCAGTGCATTAGGGTTCCTTTTTCTCCACATCCTCACCAGCACTTGTCTTTGGTTGACTTGTTGATGATAGCCATTCTAACAGGTGTGAGATGGTACCTCATTGTCATTTTGATTTGTATCTCTTGGATGATTAGGGACTTTGAACATTTTTCAAATGCCTTTTGGTCTTTTGTAGGTCCACTGTCAAAGTGTTTATTTAGGTCCTTTGCTCATTTTTTGATTGTATTGTTTATCTTCCTTTTGTTAAGTGGTGTGAGTTCCCTATAAATTTTGGAGATTAACCATTAATTAGATGTAACATTGGCAAATATGTTCACCCATGCAGTGGGCTTTCTTGTTTTCTTTTGCTGTGCAGAAGTTATTTTGATGTAGTCCCATTTGTTTATTTTACCCTAAGTTTCCATTGCCTTAGGAGCTGTATCAGTAAAGATAATGTTACAACATATATCTGATATTTTGCTGCCTATGGATTCTTCTAAGATTTTTATGGTTACCCATCTTACATTTAAGGCCTTTACCCATTTTGAGTTTACTTTTGTGTATAGTGCAAGTTGGTGGTCTATTTTCATGTATCTACCCAATTTTTCCAACACCGTTAATTGAAAAGACTATCTTGAGTCCACTGTATGCTCTTCCCTCTTTTGTCAAATATTAATTGAGCATAATGGCTTGGGTCAATTTCTGGGTTTTCTGTTACATTCCATTGGTCTATCAGGTATATGTCTGTTCTTGTGCTAGTACAAGGCAGTTTTGAGAATAGTGACTTTGTAATGTATCTTGAAATCTGGTATTGTGATCCCTCCAACCTGTTCTTCTTTCTCAGGATTGCTTTGGCTATCAAGAGTCTCTTTTTATTCAATATAAATTTTTGGAGAGTTTGTTCTAGGTCTGTGAAATATGCTATTGGTATTTTAATGGGGATTGCATTGAATCAATAGATTGCTTTGGGTAGTATGGACATTTTAATGATATTGATTCTACCCATCCATGAACATGGTATATTCTTCTACTTGTTTATATCTTCCTCTATCTTTTTTTCAACGTCCTGTAGTTTTCTGATTACAGGTCTTTTATTTCCTTAGTTGAGTTTACTCCTGGGCCTCTTAATTTTTTTTGTTGCAATGGTAAATGACATAGCTTTTTTAGTTTCTCTTTTTGTGAATTCATTATTGGTGTATAAAAAAGTGATAACTCATAGGGCAATGGAAATCAAAGAGAAAATAAACATATGGGACTACATCAAAATAAAAAGCTTCTGTACAGCAAAAGAAACCATCAACAAAACAAAAGAAAGCTCACTGCATGGGAGAACATATTTGCCAATGTTATCTCTGATAACGGTTTAATCTCCAAAGGACTTGTATGCATGCATATAAGTCTAACCAATGGACACAGACACCATGGGGTGAGGGCATGAGTAGGGGGGTGGGGAGTAATTAGGGGGATAAGGACACATATGTAATACCTTAATCAATAAAGAAAAAAGAAATAAATTTCTGGGTGTTAATTTTGTATCTTGTTACATTGCCAAATTCGTTTATTAAATACTAGAGGCCCAGTGCATGAAATTCATGCATGGGTGGGGGAGTGTGTATCTCCCTCAGGCCAGCCTGCACTCTCTCCAATATGGGACCCCTTGAGGGATGTCCGACCACCCTTTTAGGTCTGATCCCAGTAGGACATCCCTCTCACAATCCAGGACTGCTGGCTCCCAAGTACTCTCCTGCCTACCTTCTTGATTGCCCCTAACCACTTTGGCCTGCCTGCTTGATTACCCCCTAATCACTCCCCTGCCAGCCTGATTGCCACTAACTTCCCTCCCCTGCAGGCCTGGTCTCCCCAACATCTCTCCCTGCATGCCTGGGTCCCTCCTAACTGCCCTTCTCTGTATGCCCGTTTGCCCCCAACTTCCCTCCTCTGCCAGACTTGTCACCCCTAACTGCCCTCCCCTGCTGGTCTGGTCACCCAAAACTGCCCTCCCTTTCTGGCCTGACTCCTTACAACTGCCCTCCCCTGTTGGCCATCTTGTGGTGGCCATCTTGAATCCACATGGGGGCAGCCATCTTGTGCGTTGGAATGATGGTCAATTTGCATATTACTCTTTTATTAGATAGGACAGAGGCCTGGTGCACAGGTGCAGGCCAGCTGGTTTGCCCTGAAGGGTGTACTGCATCAGGGTGGGGATTCCCTTGGGGCATGGGGCAGCCTATGCGAGGGGCTGGTGGTGACTTTTAGGCCTGCCATGCCCCCGGTGACCCAAACTGAGGCCCTGGTATCTGGGATTTATTTATGTTCTATAATTGAAACTTTTCAACTTTGAGTGGAGGCCAGAGCAGGCCGGGACTGGCGGGAAGCTTGGCTTCCTCCATCGTTGGGGGCAATCCAAGCCTCTTGCTTGCTCTAGCTTCTAGGCCATTGGCATATTTGTTGGATTAATTTGCATGCTCACTCCTGATTGGCTGGTGGGCATGGCTTGTGGACATAGCAGAGGTATGGTCAATTTGCATGTTTCTCTTTAATTAGATAGGATCGTAGTTCTTTTTTTTTTCTTAATTTTATTTTATTGTTTAAAGTATTACAAATAGGAGATAAACTAAGATGGCAGTATTGGTAAACACCTAAACTGCTGCCTCGCATAACCACTTCAAAACTACAACTAAAAGACAAAATGGACATCATCCAGAACCACAGGAAGGCTGGCTGAGTGGAAATTCTACAACCAGAAGGGAAGAGAAAAGCACACTGAGACTCAGAGGAGCTGCAGAAGGCAGAGGTATGGAGGCATGCGGGAGAGGGCTGGAAACTGTGAACATGGCTGGCTTTCTCAATCGGGAGGGAGACAGAAGCTCCTGACAAGTCTGAACTATAGTTCTGGGGGAGACTCTGAGAACCCAGACACATTCAGGGAGAAAATGGAGGGAGCTGGCAAAAATCGAGGGAGGCATTCTCTCAGAGGTGCTTGTAGTGATTACCACGGGACACTGAGACCCAGGGTCCTCTTAGGACAGGGCTGAAGGAAACCATTGCTGTCTGCTCTGCCCTAAGACTCCGCCCCATCCAAGCTGAGCACAAAGGCACTTGCAAGTCTTGTCTCATAAAGGTGTCTCCAGCACAAACGTTATCCCAGCGTAGACACAGCTGATCCTCACAGCCAATTGTCCTGGAGGTCAATTCCTCCTAGTGATACCAACAACAATCAAGACTTAACTATAACAAGACTGTGCACACAGCCCACAAAGAGGTGCACCAAGAGTGTCTACCTTAGGTAACTGGGGAGGCTGAGCCACTGAGCCCTATAGGACACCTAGCACACAAAGCCACTCTATCAACTCAGGGAAGCAGCCAAAATGCAGAGACAAAGAAACAGGTCACAAATGAAAGAAATGGAGGAAAGCAAATGACTGGATATAGAGTTCAAAACCACGGTTATAAGGTTTTTCAAGAAATTTCTAGAAAAGGCCAATAAATTTAGCAAGACCCTTGAGGATATGAAAAAGGACCAACTAGAAATTAAGCATACACTGACTGAAATAAAAAATAATATACAGAGATACAACAGCAGACTAGAAGATCCCAAGAATCAAGTGAAAGATTTGAAGTACAAAAAAGTAAAAAACACCCAACCAGAAAAGCAAAAAGAAAAAAGAATCCAAAAATATGAAGATAGTGTAAAAAGCCTTTGGGACAACTTCAAGCGTAACAACATCTGAATTATGGGGATGCCAGAAGAAGAGAGAGAGCGAGATACTGAAAATCTATTTGAAGAAATAATGACCAAAAACTTCCCCCACCTGGTGAAAGAAATAGACTTACAAGTCCAGGAAGCACAGAAAACCCCAAACAAAAGGAATCCAAAGAGGACCACACCAAGACACATCATAATTAAAATGCCAAGAGCAAAAGACAACGAGACAATCTTAAAAGCAGCAAGAGAAATACAGTTGGTTACCTACAAGGGAGCACCCATACAATTGTCAACTGATTTCTCAACAGAAACTATGCAGGCCAGAAGGGAGTGGCAAGAAATATTCAAAGTGATGAATAGCAAGAACCTACAACCAAGATTACTCTACCCAGAAAAGCTATCATTCAGAATTGAAGGTCAGATAAAGAGCTTCACAGATAAGAAAAAGCTAAAGGAGTTCATCATCACCAAACCAGTTTTATATGAAATGCTGAAAGGTACTCTTTAAGAAGAGAAAGAAGAAGAAAAAGGTAAAGATTAAAATTATGAACAACAAATACATATCTATCAACAAGTGAATCAAAAATCAAGTGAATAAAATATCTGATGAACAGAATAAACTGGTGAATATCATAGAATCAGGGGTATAGAAAAGGAGTGGACTAACAATTCTTAGAGGGAAAGGGGTGTTGGGGGTGTGGGAAGAGACTGGATAAAAATCATATACCTATGGATGAGGACAGTGGGGGTGGGGAGGTAAGAGTAGAGTGTGGGGTGGGAACCAGGTGGAGGGTAGCTATGGCAGGAAACAAAGAGGAACAATTGTAATAATCTGAACAATAAAATTTATTTTAAAAACTATAGAAAAATAAAAATAAAAATGTGAAATGTAATGTAAAAATAAATAAATAAATAAAAAGTAAATAAATAAATAAAGTATTACAAATAGTAGTACATATGTCTCCTTTTTTTCTCCATTGACCTGCCCCCGGCCCCCCCCCCCCTACCCTCCGGCACATGCCCTTCCTCGCCCCCTCCCCCGCAGTGTCTTGAGTCCATTGGTTATGTTTATATGCATGCATACAAGTCCTTCGGTTGATCGCTTACCTCCGCCCTCAACCCTCCCCAGCCATCCTGCTGTAATTTGACAGTCTTTTCGATGCTTTTCCACCCCTGTATCTATCTTTTTCTTCATCATGTATTAATGTTCTTTATAATCTATAAATGAGTGAGATCATGTAGTATTTTCCTTTCACTGACTGGCTTATTTCACGTAGGATAATGCTCTTCTGTTCCATCCATGCTGCTGTAAATGGTAAGAATTCCTTCTTTTTTATAATAGTGTAGATGTACCACAGTTTTCTAATCCATTCATCTGCTGATGGGCATTTAGGCTGTATCTAAATCACAGTTATGGTAAATTGTGCTGCTATGAACATAGGGGTGCATATATCCTTTCTGATTGGTGTTTCTGGTTTCTTGGGATATATTCCTAGAAGTGGGATCACTGGGTTGAATGGGAGTTCCATTTTTAGTTTTTTAGGAAACACCATACTGTTCTCCACAATGGCTGTACCAGTCTGCATTCCCACCAGCAGTGAAGAAGGGTTCCTTTTTCTCTGCATCCTCTCCAGCACTTGTCACTTGTTGATTTGTTGATAACAGACATTCTGACAGATATGAGGTGGTATCTCATTGTTTTGATTTGCATCTCTCGGATGATTCGTGACTGAGCATGTTTACATGTGTCTCTTGGCTTTCTGAATGTCCTCTTTTGAAAAGTGTCTATTTAGGTCCTGGGCCCTTTTTTTGATTGGATTGTTTATCTTCCTTTTTTAAGTTGTATGAGGTCCCTGTAAATGTTGGAGATTAAACCCTTATTGGAGATAACCTTGGCAAATATGTTCTCCCATGCAGTGGGCTTTCTTTTTGTTTTGTTGATGGTTTCTTTTGCTGTGCAGAAGCTTTTTATTTTGATGTAGTCCCATTTGTTTATTTTCTTCTTAGTCTCTCTTGCCCTAAGATCTGTGTCAGTAAAGAAATTGCTATGACATATGTCTACAATTTTACTGCCTATGGAGTCTTGTAGGATTTCTATGGTTATCCATTTTACATTAAAGTCCTTTAGCCATTTTGAGTTTGTTTTTGTATATGGTATAAGTTGGTGATCTAATTTTATTTTTTTGCAGGTATCTGACCAAATTTCCCAGCACCATTTATTAAAGAGACTGTTTTGACTCCATTATATGCTCTTGCCTCCTTTGTCAAATATTCATTGAATATATTGGCTTGGGTCAATTTCTGGGTTCTCTCTTCTGTTCCATTGGTCTATATGTCTCTTCTTGTGCGAGGCAGATTTGAGAACCGTGGCTTGGTAATATAGCTTGATATCTGGTATTGTGATCCTTCCAACTTTGTTCTTCTTTCTCAGGGTAGTTGTGGCTATTTGGGGTCTTTTTTTATTCCAGATGAATTTTTGGAGATTTTGTTCTAGATCTTTAAAGTATGCCATTGGTATTTTAATAGGTATCGCATTGAATATGTAGATTGCTTTAGGTAGTATGGACATTTTAATGATCTTGATTCTACCAATCCGTGAACATGGTATGTTCTTCCATTTGTTTGTATCTTCCTCTATCTCTTTTTTCAATGTCCTGTAGTTTCCGAGTACAAGTCTTTTACATCCTTAGTTAAGTTTATTCCTAGGTATCTTAATTAATTCTTTTTTTTGGCTGCAATTGTAAATAGGATTGTTTTTTTTCCCGCTTCTTTTTCTGTGAGTTCATTATTAGCATATAAAAAGGCCATAGTATTTTGGGTGATAATTTTGTATCCTGCTATATTGCCATTCATTTATTAGGTCTAGTAGTTTTTGATGGAGTCTTTGTGGTTTTCTTTGTATAGTATCATATCATCTGCTAATAAGGACAGTTTAACTTCTTCTTTTCCAATTTGGATGCCTTTTATTTCTTCTGCTTGTCTGATGCTTATGGCTAGAACTTCTAGAACAATGTCAAACAGAAGTGGTGAAAGTGGGCATTCTTGTCTTGTTCCTGTTCTTAGGGAAAATGAGTTTAGTTTTGCCCTTTGAGTATGATATTGGCTGTAGATTTGTCATATAGGGCTTTTATTATGTTGAGGTATTATCCCTCTATTCCCACTTTGCTGAGAGTTTTTATTAAGAAAGGGTGTTGATATTTCAATGGAGATTGCATTGAATCTATAGATTGCTTTGGGTGGTATCAACATTTTAATGATTTGGTTCATCCATGAACATGGTATATTCTTCTGTTTGTCTTCCTCTATCTCTTTATTCAGCATCCTGTAATTTTCTGAGTACAGGTCCTTTACCTCCTTGTTTAATTTATACCTAGATATCTTAATTTTTTTTGTTGCAATGGTAAATGGAATTGTTTTGTGTGTTTTTTTGTTTGTTTGTTTGTTTTTTAGTTTCTCTTTCTGTTAGTTCATTATTGGTATATAAAAAAAGCCATAGATTTCTGGGTGTTAATTTTCTATACTGCTACATTGCCTAATTGATTTATTAGTAATTTTCTGATGGAGTCTAGAGGCTTTTCTAGTTACAATATAATATTATCTGCCAATACTGACAACTTTACTTCCTTTTTTCCAATGTGGATGCCTTTTATTTCTTCTTCTTATCTGATTGCTATGGCTAGCACTTCTAGTACTATGTCAAACAGGTGTGGTGAAATTTGGCATCCCAGTCTTGTTCCTTTTCTTAGTTGAAATGGTTTTAGCTTTTGTCCACTGAGTATGATGTTGGCTGCAAGTTAGTCATATAAGGCTTTTATTATGTTGAGATATGATCCCTCTATTCCCACTTTGCTGAGAGTTTTCATCAGGAAAGGGTGTTGAATTTTGTCAAATGTCTTTTCTGCATCAATTGATATGATTATGTGATTTTTGTCTCTCAGTATGTTTATGTGATGTATCATATTTATTGTTTTGTGGATATTGTACCATCCTTACATCCCCAGAGTAAATCCTATTTCGTCATAATGTATGATCTTTCTAATGTATTGCTGAATCCAATTTGCTAGAATTTTGTTTAGGATTTTAGCATGTATGTTCATCAAGGATATTGGCCTATAGTTCTCTTTTTTTGTGGTGTTTATCTGGTTTTGGGATTAGGCTAATGCTGGCTTCATAGAAAGAGGTTGGAAGTGTGCCTTCCTCTTGAAATTTTGGAGTAGTCTGAGGAAGGTAGGTTTTAGTTCTTCTTTGAATGCTTGGTCAAACTCCCCTATAAAGCCATCTGGACCAGGGCTTTTGTTTGCTGAAAGATTTTTATTTTATTTTTAAAATATGTTTTATTGATTTTTTTACAGAGAGGAAGAGAGAGGGATAGAGAGTTAGAAATATCGATGAAAGAGACATTGATCAGCTGCTACATGCACACCTCCTACTGGGGATGTGCCCACAACCAAGGTACAGGCCCTTCACCGGAATCGAACCTGGGACCTTTCAGTCCACACGCTGACACTCTATCCACTGAGCCAAACTGGTTAGGGCTGTTTGCAGGAAGATTTTTGATCGCTGTTTCAATTTTTCAGTAGTTATCGGCCTATTCAGATTTTTTTATTCTTCTTGGTTGAGTTTTGGAAGCTTGTAGTTTTGTAAGAATATGTCCATTTAATGTAGGTTGTCCATTTTTTGAAATAGAGTTATTCATAGTATTTTTTCATAATCATTTGTATTTCTGTAGGATCAGATGTTACTTCACCTCTTTCATTTCTGATTTTGTTTATTTGGGTCCTCTCGCTTTGCTTCTTGGTGAGCCTGGCTAGAGGTTCATCATTCTTGTTTATCCTTTCAAAGAACCAGCTCTTGGTTTTGTTGATCTTTTGTATTGTTCTTTTGTCTCTATGTTGTTTATCTCTACTCTGATCTTTATTATTTTCTTCCTTCTGCTTATACTGGCCTTTTCTTATTGCTCTCTTTCTAACTCTTTGAGTTGTATGGTTAGATAATTTATTACCATTGTGTCTTGTTTTTTTGAGGTAGGCCTGTCAATCTATGAACTTCCTTCTCAAGATTGCTTTCACTGTGTCCCATAGATGTTGGATTGTTTTGCTTTCATTGTCATTTGTTGCCATGGTGCTTTTTACTTCTTTGATCTCTTTGGTAAATCAGTCATTTTTAATAGCATACTATTTAGTCTCCAGGTGTTTGATTTTTTTTATTGTTTTTATTGTAGTTGATTTCTAATTTTATGCCATTGTGCTCTGAGAAGATGCTTAATATGATTTTTATCTTCTTATTTTATATTTTATTTTATTTTTTTAATAAATCTTTATTGTTCAGATTATTACAGATGTTCCTCTTTTTTTTTCCCCCATAGCTCCTCTCCACCTGATTCCCCACCCCACCCCATGCCCTTACCCCCCGCCACTGTCTTCATGCATAGGAGTAAGATTTTTGTCCAATCTCTTCCCGCACCACTCATACCTGCTTCCCCTGAGAGTCGTCAGTCCACTCCCTTTCTATGTCCCTGATTCTATTATATTCACCAGTCCATTCTGTTCTTCAGATTTTTATTCACTTGATTTTTAGATTCACTTGTTGGTAGGTATGTATTTGATGTCATTTTGTTGTTCATAATTTTTATCTTTACCTTTTTCTTCTTCTTTCTCTTCTTAAAGAATACCCTTCAGCATTTCATGTAATCCTGGTTTGGTGGCGATGAACTCCTTTAGCTTTTTCTTGTCTGTGAAGCTCTTTATCTGACCTTCAATTCTGAATGATAGCTTTGCTGGGTAGAGTAATCTTGGTTGTAGGTTCTTGCTATTCATCACTTTGAATATTTCTTGCCACTCCCTTCTGGCCTGCATAGTTTCTGCTGAGAAATCAGCTGCCAGTCGTATGGGTACTCCCTTGTAAGTAACTAACCGTTTTTCTCTTGCTGCTTTCAAAATTCTCTCTTTGTCTTTTGCTCTTGGCATTTTAATTATGATGTGTCTTGGTGTGGTCCTCTTTGGATTCCTTTTGTTTGGGGTTCTGTGTGCTTCCTGGGCTTGTAAGTCTATTTCTTTCACCAGGTAGGGAAAGTTTTCTGTCATTATTTCTTCTGATAGGTTTTCAGTATTTTGCTCTCTCTCTTCTTCTGGCACCCCAAAAATTCGGATGTTGGTACGCTTGAAGTTGTCCCAGAGGCTCCTTACACTATCATCATATTTTTGGATTCTTTTTTCTTTTTGTTTTTCTGGTTGGGTGTTTTTTGTTTCCTCATATTTCAGATCTTTGGTTTGATTCTTGGGGTACATTGATCTACAGTTGAGTTTCTGTATATTCTTTATTTTAGACAGTGTATGCGTCATTTCTGACTGGTCCTTTTCCATTTTTTTGGCATTCTCATTAAGGTCCTTGAAGGTCTCACTAAGCTCCTCAGAAGTGTTATCAAGTTTCTCGGCAGTTTTTAGAAGATTCTTGAGTAACCTTATAAATGTGGTTCTGAACTCTATGTCTTCCAGTAGTTTGCTTTCCTCCGTTTCTTTCATTCGTGACATGTTTCCGCCTTTTGGCTGCTTCCCTGTGTTGATGGAGTGGCTTTGTGTGGTAGGTGACCTATAGGGGGCAGTAGCTCAGCCTCCCCAATCACCTGATGTGGATGCTCTTGGTACACCCCTTTGTGGGCTGAGTGCAAAGTCTTGGTGTAGTTAAGCCTTAATTGCTATTGGTACGCTGGGAGGAATTGACCTCCAGGCCAATCGGCTGTGAGGACTCGCTGTGTCTATAAGAACTGCTATGCTGGAGACACGCTTATGGTGCAGGACTTGTTTCAGTGGGGCTTTGGTGCTCGCTGAGTCTGCCTCTTGAATGTGTCACTTATGGATGTGAGGAGTTGAAATCTGGTTTCTCACACTGACCACTAGGTACACTGGCTTCTGGATCTCCAATGGGGTGCAGGTCAGCTATTGTCTGAGTCCACCCAGCAGGAGCTACAGCGAGAGCTACAGTTTTCTCCTCTTTGCTTGGGGTTTGGAGGTTTTGGAGCTATCTGATCTGGGCTGCAAGTTTGTTAGGTTAAGCTGTGAAAGGGCAGTCCATTCATATGCGAAAGCCGCTGCTTGGATCTTGGGTGGGTTTGTAGGTTGTGTGGGGCGGGGTCTCAGGGCGTCACTAGGGTAGGGCGTGGCAAACAGCAATGGCTGCTAGTTAGCCAGCTCTGTGTCTCCAACTGCATCCCGTCCGGTGCCCCAGCGCAGATAAACAATTATTCCTGTGCGCAGCTCTGCAAGCAGGCCCCCCTCACTTTCTGACCCGGTAGCAGACAATCCAGCTTCTCCCCGTAGGAGTTGGGGTCCCCCACGTCTCCCCAGAAACTGTATTTCAGAGTAATCAGGGGCTTGTCTCCCCTTTGGGTTGAAAAAAGCAACGCCTGCCGCCAGCCCAGATCCCGCTCCTCCGTACCTCAGCGTTTCAGCGCTTGTGCACGTCTTAGTGCTCTTTTCTCTTTCCTTTTAGTTGTAGAACTTCCACTCAGCCAGCTTTCCCATGCTTCTGGGTGATAGACGTTTTGTCTTTTAGTTGCAGTTTAAATTGTTGTGCGAGGCAGCAGTTTAGGTGTTTACCTACGCCACCATCTTGGATTCCTCTCCTCTGATTTTTATCTTCTTGATTTTTAAGAGACTTTGCCTGTGTGCCAATATATGATCTATCTTTGAAAAGATTAATGTGCACTTGAGAATAATGTATATTCTGTGGCTTTGGGGTGAATTGTTCTGAATATGTCAATTAATTCCATCTGGTCTAGTGAATCATTTAGGATTGATGTTTCTTTGCTGATTTTTTGTTAGAGGATTTGTCCAATGGTGATAATGGGGTATTAAAGTCCCCTACTATGACTGTATTACTGTCAATCTCTCTCTTGATATTCTCCAGAAGGTGTTTTTTTTTGTTTTTGTTGTTGTTTTTTTAAATATATATTTGGATGCTCCTGCATTGGGTACATTTATATTTATCAAGGTTATATTCTCTTCTTGTATCAATCCCTTTAGTATTATAAAGAGACCTTCCTTATCTTTTGTTATGGCCTTCACTTTGAGGTCTGCTTTGTCAGATATAAGTATTGCTACCCGAGTATTTTTTTTTTTTCATTTCCATTCACCTGAAAAAACTTTTTTCATCCCTTCACCAACAGTTTGCGTGAGTCCTTTGTCCTGAGGTGGGTTTCTGTAGTTAGCAGATATATGGGTCATGTTTCCTTTTCCACTCAGCTACGCTATATCTTTTGATTGGGTATTTAATCCATTTACATTTAAAGTTATTATTGATAGGTACTTGTTTGTCACCATTTTTATTCTTTATGCCTGTGTTCCTTCTTCTCTTCCCATTTCTTCTTTTTACAGCAGACCCTTTAGCATTTCTTGCCTTGCTGGTTTGGTGGTAATAAACTCCCTTAGTTCTTTTCTGTCTGTGAAGCTCCTGATTTCACCCTCAATTTTGATTGATAGACTTCCTGGGTACAGTATTATTGGATTCAGATCCTTCATTTGCATGACTTTGTATTTTTAATTCCATTCCTTTCTGACTTGATGTGTTTCTGTTGAGAAATCAGTCACTAGTCTGATGAGGGATCCTTTGTAGGTAACTTTCTGTCTCTTTTTGGCCACTTTTAAGATTCTTACTTTGTCATTGGTGTTTTCTGCTTTAATTATAAAGTGTCTTTGTGTCAGTCTTTTGGGGTTCATTTTGTTTGGGGCTCTGTGAGCTTCTTGGATTTGTGTGAGTGTATCCTTCCCTATATCAGGGAAGTTTTCTGTCATTATTTCTTCAAACAGGTTTTCTATTCCTTGCTCAGTTTCCTCTCCTTCTGACACCCTTATTATGTGGATGTTATTTCATTCCATGTTGTCCCAAAGTTCCCTTAGGCTCTCTTCCTGTTTTTTAAGTTATTTTTTCTAGAAGCTACTCTGCTTGGGAATTTTTTCCTACCTTGTCTTCTAGCTCACTGATACAGTCCTCCGCTTCTTCTAGTCTACTGTTGCTTTCTACTGAATTCTTTATTGCAGTGATTTCATTTCTTCTTGATTCTTCTTCATTTCCTCTTGGTTATTACACATATTGTTGAATTTGTCTTCCAACCTTTTCAGTGACCTTATAACCATTTCTCTGAATTCTTTCTCTGTCATATTCCTTGCCTCCATTTAGTTTACTTCCTTTCCTGATGATGTCTCCTTTTCTTTTGTATGTAGGTTGTTTCTTTGTCTCCCCATGGTCACTCCTCTCAGGGTGTCTGGTTATGTAGCTCTCTCTCTCCTGTGTTGACTTAAAGGTACAAAATACAACACAAAAAGGCACAACACACAAGGAACTGAATACAAATGTATTCACAATACTAATAATCCCAAATAAAGGTGACCACTAAAGAAAAGAGAATTAGGGGATTAAAAAAAAGTGCAAAAATTATATTGAGAAAAGGAAAACAAGTTAGAGAAGAAAGAAAGAGAATAAAACAAAAATAAGGGGCAAAAAATGATTTATATGGGAAGAAAACTCCAATAGAACAACAACTAATCCAAAAAAATGCAAACAATAAACACCCAGAGATAAATGCAAACTACAGACAATCAATAATAACAAGCGAGGAGAGAAAAATCAGAAGCAAAAAAGAGAGAGAGAAACAATCACACAAACAAACAAACCAAACTAATCAACAATCAAACAAAGAACAACAATAGGACAGAGAGAAAGAAGGGAAAAACAAAACAAAAGAAAACAAAAACATAAAAAAGAAAAAAAGGGAATAGAGAAAAAGAATTGGATAGTGAAGAAAGAGAAGAGAGAAGTGTGTATGGGCTTGGAGTAGGGGAGCGGAAATTAGATATATAAGTAGGATGAATTTTTAACAGGGGCTAAAAAAGAAAGAATAGGGAAAATCTAAAGCAAGAATAGGGTAAGAGAAACAGGACAACAAAAGGGGAAATGTGAGGAAGAGAGTGTTGGCATAAAGGTAAAGTTGAGATAGAGTAAAATGATGCTAAAGGAAAAATGAAAATAGAATGTAGGACAGTAATCCCAGAATAAAATAAAATACAGAAAAAATAAAATGAAACTTTATAATAGGTAAAAAATAGTAGTAATAATACTAATTAAAACTAAAAATATAATAATTAAAAAGGTAAAATCAAGTGAGAAAAAAAGAAAAACATTTAGTTTCTTAAGTAAAAGATAAAAAATAAAAATGTGCAGTAGTGAAGGTCATTCACTTCATCTACTGTTCTGTTTGGCATGCCTGTTTCTTATCTGGTAGTCAGGACAGTATTAAAGTTCCCTGCATTCCACTTCTCTTCTGTGTTGTAAGCCACAGTCCTGTTGTCAAGCGGGCTGTATTTCTTTGTTTCTCAGCCTGCCTTTAGTTGTATTTACACAAGAATCAATTCGTGATTCAACCCCTGGGTGGCAGTGTTTCTGTATTGAAATGCAGGGCTATTAGTCCTCTCTAGCCAGTATTTAGTTTTTGTTTTCCCTGCCACACTTAATACTGGGTTGGGGTAATGGACTGCCCCAGAGCTGGTTTTCTGATCCTTTCTCCCCACTCTGATCCCCAGGTTCCACAAAAACAACTTTCCCCTGCAGTCTCTGAGAATGTTTTTAGTTGGGCGATCCTCTGTACTGGGCTTAGTAATCAAAAGCAAGGATTTAAAGAGGAAAAAAAAAAAAAAGCCAGAGTAAGCACGTGGACTTACATCATTTTCCCTTGGCACTGTGCAACCGATATGCTTGTAGAACTTCAGACTGCCTTTCTGTGCCAGCCCAACTATGGGTTAATTTCTAGAGTTCTTCTTTGCCAGCAGCCCTGTGGACCCCCTTCCAAATTCACAGGCTACACTGACCCTAACGGCTGCGGATTTTGTGGGGTGCACACTTCCTTTGAAACTATAGATCCTGCTGTGCGCGTTTCTCCCTCTATCCTAGATCACAGACCTCACCTTTCTCTAGGCCAGTGGTCGGCAAACTCATTAGTCAACTGAGCCAAATATCAACAGTACAACGATTGAAATTTCTTTTGAGGGCTGAAAACTGACTTCTGTGCATGGGCCACGAAGTTTCAATTTAACTGTATGTGCATGCCACACGTGGTATTTTGTGGAAGAGCCACATTCAAGGAGCCAAAGAGCAGCATGTGGCTCGTGAGCTGCAGTTTGCTGACCACTGCTCTAGGCGATATTTGACCTTCCTGCGAGAAGGTGCAGGGCTCCTCCGCATCTGCGTATTCACGCTGTTTGAAACCTGGTGTTCCTGGGTTCGCAGCTGGTCCCTGGGTGTTGTGGTTGTAGGGTCCTGGGAAGTATCCGAGTTCTTCCTGGTTGAAAGTAAGGCTAGGCTTCCCATCACAGCCACTCTCCCTTTCAAGATGGTGTGGTCTCTGCGGCAGAGCTGACCATTCCAGGAGAGATTTCAGCAGCAGTAAGGGCTGCCCGGTCAGGGGAGCCTGGTCTGACAGTCCCCAACAGTCTCTTAAAATATAACTGTTTCTTGCTTACAAATAGACACTCCCTTCACGTCCATACTCTCTCCTTTCATTCTCTCACTCACACACTATCTTGCAGCCTGCTTTCCTATTGGCAGCCATCTTCTATTCCCAAATCTAGTCGTTTTTTGATGGAGTCTTTAGGATGTTCAATGTACAATATCATGTCACCTGAGAATAATGCCAGTTTTGCTTCTTCTTTTCCAATTTGGATACCATCAATTTCTACTTCCTGTTTAATCACTATGGCTAGCACTTCCAATGTTGAATAGGAGTGGTGAAAGTGGATATCACTGTCTTTTCCTGTTCTTAGGGAAAATGGTTTTAGTATTTGCCCATTGAGTATGATGTTGGCTGTAAGTTTGTCATATAAGGATTTTATTATGTTGAGGTATAATGCCTTTATTTCCACTTTGCTGAGTTTTTATTTAAAAAGATATTGCATTTTGTCAAATGCTTTTTCTGTATCAATTGATATAGTCATGTGGTTTTTGTCTTTCAATTTTTTTTCAGTTTGTTTATGTGATGTATCACGTTTATTAATTTGCCAATATTGTACCTGCCTTGCATCCCTGGAATAAATCTCACTTTGTTGTGGTGTATGATCTTTTTTATGTATGGCTTGATGTGATTTTCTGGTATTTTGTTGAGTATTTTAGCATCTATGTTCATCAGGGACACTGGTCTGTAGTTCTCTCTTTTTGTGGTGTCTTTATCTGGTTTTGGGATTAGGGTAATACTGGTGTCATAGAAAGAGCTTGGAAGTGGTCCTTCCTCCTGAATTTTTTGAAATATTCTGCAGAGGATCTGTGTTAGTTCTTCTTTGACTGTTTGGTAAAACTCCCCTGTGAAGCCATCCAGACCAGGGCTTTTGTTTGCTGGAAGTTTTTTGATTACTACTTTAATTTCATTGGTAGTTGCCAGTCTATTCTGATTTTCTGATTCTTCCTGATTGAGTTTTGGAAGACTGTATTTTTCTAAAATATGTCCATTTCATCTAGGTTTTCCAGTTAGTTTGAGTAGAGTTGTTCATAGTATCTTTTTACAATCCTTTGTATTTCTGTGGGGTTGATTGTTACTTCACCTCTTTCATTTCTGATTTTGTTTACTTGGTTCCTCTCTCTTTGTTTCTTGGTGAGCCTGGATAGAGGCTCATCAATCTGGTTAATCCTTTCAAAGAACTATCTCTTGGTTCTATTGAACTTTTTTTTGTTTGTTTTTTGTTTCTATGTCATTTATTTCCACTCTGATCTTTATTATTATTGTTTTTTCTTCTACTTACTTTGGGTTTTTCTTATTTCCTCTTTCTAATTTTTTAAGTTGTAGGGTTAAATACTTTATTACCAAGTTTTCTTGTTTCTTGAGGTGGGGATATAGTGCTATGAACTTCCCTCTGTGATGCTTTCATTGTGTCCTGTAGATTTTGGATTGTTGTGTTTTCATTTTCATTTATTCCCAGAATGTTTTTATTTCTTCTTTGATCTCTTTGGTAACCCTTTTATTGTTCATGCTATTTACCCTCCTTATGTTTCATTGTTTTTTATTGGGTTTATTATAGTTGATTTATAATTTTATGCCATTGTGATTTGAGAAGATGCTTGTTATAATTTCAATCTTCTTAAATTTGTATATACTTAGCCTGTGCCCTAATATGTGGTATATCTTTGAAAATATCCCATGTGCAGTTGAGAAGAATGTATATTCCATATCTTTGTGGTGAAATTTTTTGAAGATATCAATTAAGTCCATATGATAGTCATTTAGGATTGCTGTTTCTTTGCTGATTTTTTGTCTAGAGGATTTACCCAGTGATGTCAGTAGTGTATTAAAATTCCCTACTATGATCATATTGCTGTTGATCTCTCCTTTGATATCTTTCAGAGTACTGAAAGATAATATTAACAACACAAAGAATCTAATTGAAGAGAAAATGTGATTGAAGAAAAAAGATTCATGAGGATTGACATGCAAAAATTCATACTAAGTGTTTCTATAGTTATGTGTAGTTGGTCTTGAATTAGTTCAACTTTTCTGGTAGCTAAAAGGAAATCATGGCATTATTTTATCTGGAAAAAATTGCTACTGAGTTATCCAATGTAAAAATGTGAATGTGAGAAATCAATCTCTCTAGTGGGTTTGGCTCAGTGAATAGACCATCGGCCTGTGGACTGAAGGGGCCCGGGTTTGATTCTGGTCAAGGGCACAGACATACCTCAGTTGCACGCTAGATCCCTGGCTCTGGTTGGGGTGAATGCAGGAGGCAACCAGTCATTGTGTCTCTCTCACATTATTTTTTCTCTCTGTCTCTCCCCTTCCTTTTACTCTCTTAAAAAAAAGTCAATGGAAAAAATATCCTCAGGTGAGGATTAACAACAAAAACAAGAAAAAGAATAAAGATTGACATTCCCATTAAAAAAAAATCACTCTTGCTTTGTGAGTTTCCACTGACAAAAACTTCCTCTGATATCCTTCTTGTAAGGTTTGAGGTGCAGAAAATAGAGTCGGAGACCCAGACAAGTTAAAAGAGGAAGTTTATTCTGCACTAACAAGTGAGATTTATTATGAAAGAGGGTAGAAAAACCAGGATTAGAGGAGAAGGACCCAGCTGGGCTGTCTCGCAAGGGGAGAACAGCAACATGTGCAGAGGTAAACATGCCTTTTGAGGGGAGGAATAGGAAGGAGTGGAGCCCAGGGCACTTGGCACACACTGATTGGTGGTTCAATGTCTCAGGAATGTCCCGGCCACAGACGCAGGTTACGTCATACTACACCCACCAGTTGGGGGAAGGGAGGATATATCATTCCAGGCTTTTGATGATATTAAAAAAAAATTGAGAGTTCAGGCAAGATTGGGGTGAAGGTCCGTTTTCCATAGCTACTTCCTGTTGAGAGGGGGCTTCGTCAGGGGCGTCTACCTGGGGTATCAAGGATTCTGGAGACATAGATGTCTCTAGGTTCTGAATTCAGATAGATCTCTCCCATCTTATGGTTGGTGAATGCCTGTATTCTGTTCTGCAAAAAACTAGTGAAACAGTGCATGAGACAGGGGCCAAAGAGCAAAATTAAAGGAATAGATACCAGTGGGCCTAATGATGGGAGGAGCCATGGGGTAAGTGAGCGAAAAACAGGGAGTGTTTTATGTGCTGGATGAGGGGTGCAGCAGCATGATTTCCCCAAAGCACTAGTTGGTGAAGTCTCAAGAGCGATCTTGTTGAGTCACATAGGAGGTAAAAGTTGGTCCTGAGGCTGCCACAACATCACTTGTCTGGTTGCTGTTTTTTTGGGCCTGGAGCTGAAATACAACCTGGGGGTAAGGTTCTTGAGGAGAACTGAGTCCCCTGGCTGGAAGGCTGGTCCTCGGGAGTCTTGGTCGGCTGGTTCTGGCCTAGGCAGGAACCTGTCAGTGTGTTCCCAGAGCAGTTGCCTGAGTAAGGGCAGGTATGGAAGATAAGTAGCCAGGAGAGGAGGGTCAGTAGGGAGATGATGGTTGAGCAAGAAGGGTCTCCCATATAGGAGTTCAAAAAGGCTTAAGAAGGTGCGGCTCCTTGGTGTAGCCCAGATTCCGGTCAGGGCCATGGGCAGGAGGTACAGCCAGGAGCTGCAAATTTCTAGAGAGAGTTTAGTTAGATGGTCTTTAAGGAGGCCTTTGATTCTCGATCTTACCCGATGATTGTGGGTGGTAGGGTATGTGCAGTTTAGTTAAGTCAGGATTAGAGAGAGGAAAATCTGAGAGTCCTGCCCGAGGTTGAGTGAGGGCCTCGATGAACTTGGGGCAGGAGTGTGTTACCGCAGTTTGGGTGGAGGCAGCGGGAAGGAGAGTGGCCAGGTTCAGGGCTGGGGACTGGGTCAGGGAGATGTCAGGATTCTCAAGGAACAGGAGATGGAGTTCCTGTATGCAAGAGGGGGCAAGGAGAGATAAGGATCGGTGTGACAGAAGGTCCTGTAGTCTATGGGTGGAGAAGACATATAAGGGTTGCTGGAGGCAGATCTTCTGGGCCTCCTTGGTGAGAGCAGCAGCTGCAGCCAGAGCCCGGAGGCAGGGCTGCCATCACCAAACCATGGGATCAAGCTGCCTGGACAGGTAGGCTACAGAGGTGAAGGCTGGCCCTAGAGGCTGGGTGAGGACCCCCATAGCTATTCCCTGTTGCTCATCAGTAAATAGTTGGAAAGGCTTAGAGATGTCTGGGAGAGAGAGAGGGGGAGATGACAGAAGGGCATCCTGGAGCTTAGAAAAAGCCTGGTGAATGAGGGAGGGTGAAGAGAGGGGGCCTACTGGTGTTTCTTTAGTGGCCTGGTATAGGGGCTTAGCTAGGAGAGCAAAGTTTGGGACCCAATGGCAGAAGAATCCCAGCCCTAGAAAGGGCAAGATCTGTTCCGCAGAAGTGGGAGGCTGTAGGTCTCATATTGCCTGTGCTCAGTCAACTGTCAGTCCTCGGGGATTGGGCATCAGACAGATCCCCAAGTAAGTGACGGTGGGGGCTGACAGTTGCACCTTGACAGGGGACACATGGTATCTTTTGTCCCATAGAAAGTTTAGGAGGCCAGCTGTATGCCTCTGAGACATGTCCAGGGAGGGGCTGCAGAGAAGGAGATCATCTAAATACTGGATAAAAGTGCTGGGTTCTAATGAGCATTGTTGGAGGTCTCTGGCTAAGGCCTGGCCAAACAGATGAGGACTGTCTCTGAACACCTGGGGCAGGACCATCCAGGTGAATTGGTGGGATACCTGCTCATCTGGGTCCTCCCAAGTAAATGCAAACAGATGGTAAGAGTCTGGATCCAGAGGAATGGTAAAGAAGGCATCCTTGAGGCTGAGGATGGAAAAGTGGGTGGTACCAGATGGGATGTGGGAAAGGAGAGTGTAAGAGTTGGGGACCACTGGGTGGATGGGGACCACCGTTTCATTGATTAGTCAGAGGTCCTGTACCAGCTGGTAGGTTCCGTCTGCCTTCCTAATGGGGAGGTTGGGGGTGTTGCAGGGAGAATTGATAGGTATGAGGAGACCCTGCCCCAGAAGCTGACTAATGAGGGGTTTGAGGCCTCGGTGATGAGTTAGGGAGATAGGAAACTGGGGACTGGAGGAAAATGAGGTGGGGTCCTTAAGTCTGATCCTGACCAGGGTATGGTGTCTAATAACCACTGGGGTAGAGGAATCCCATACTATTGGGTCAACAAGGGATGCAGGCAGTGGGGGATCAGTGTTCCCATGAAGGGAGGGGGCCAGAAGTGGAAGAAGCAGGGAGGCTGAAGGACTCTGACTGAGCTGCAGAGTGGCCCCTAGTTTGGTGAGGATATCCCATCCTAAAAGGGGCATGGGGCACAAAGGCATGACTAGGAACAAGTGGGTTATAGGGCTATCATTGGGGAGATAGGGAAGGGGCCCGGTGGCCAGTGGGAAGGTGGATTTGCTATCAATACCCATGACCGAGATCGTGGAAGGGAAAAGTGACCCTGAAAAGGAGGGCAGGACAGAGAAGGTAGCCCCCATATTGACCAGGAAGGAGACCGGCTTACCCGCTACCTTGAGTGTTACCCTGGGCTTGATGAGGGTGATGGGGGTCATCAAGTCTGGGCATCTTCAGTCTTTGGCCAGACTTCAGTCATGGCCAGTGGTGGGTCATGACCTGGAAGGGCAGCCCCTCTATGTTGAGACGCAGAGGGCCCATCACTTTTCCAGGGGCAGTCATTTTTCCAGTGGCCGCTTTGACCGCATGCCAGACAGGGATTGGTTGGAGCCGGGGGCACTGCTTTGCACAGTGGCCTTCATTTCTGCACTTGAAGCATCCTCCAGGTGGTGTTCATCCTCTCGTTGCACCCCACCACGCACAGTCCCCTTGGGACCATGTGTGGCTGCCGTCTGCCTCAGAGCTGCAACCAAGGCTTGGGTTTGCAGGTTCACCTCCTGTCAAAGGTGGGCTTCCTGATCCGACTCTGCCTGCTCCTCACAGGCATTAAAAACCTTAAAGGCTGTATTCACTAGATCTCGTACCGGGGTTTGAGAAGGTGTTGGGGAGGGGGTGGCAGAGCAGGCGGCAGGCCATAGGCCAGAGGAGAAGGAGTAGCACTGCGGAGGGCAGCCACACCAGGCCGGGCCCACGGGGGCGGGCTGTGGGATGTCTCAGTAACTTTATTCAAAGAGAGGGGTTGGACTTTGCTGTTTCAAGATGGTGGTGGCCCCCATGGAAGCAGCAAGCCATGTGGCCAGAGAGGGGTGGGCCTTGCTGTTTCAAGATGGTGGCCCCCTTGAGAGTGGCAAGCCATGTGGCCAACATGGCGGCTGCTCACAATACACAAAGGAAGAGCAAACCAAAATTTCTACAGACAAACAGAAATTTCACTTAGTTGTTTGTAGCAGCTGGAGGGGCAGTGGGTGGGCAGCTCTCGCTCTGCGTGGTGGCCTCTGCTCACCTCGTGGCCCGAGGCAGTGATGGTGGTGGCCACCGTCCGGGAAAGGGGCAGCCATGGCGAAGAAGGAGGAGGAGGAAGAGAGGGAGCAGAAGGCAGGGTGGTGGGAGTGGGAGAGTTGGAGATGAAAGATCAGCTGGGTCAAAAGAGACAGAAGACAGAGAAAGGGGCTGAGGACCAGTTTGAGGGGCTGAAGAAGACTTTGCAAGGAGGAACTGATGAGTGGAACATGAGGAGTAAAGCAAAGGGCAGGAGCGAAGGGCCACTTCCCAGTTTGCCAGCAGAAATTACTAAGGTCAGTGAGGATGTTAAAGTTAAAAGTCCCATTTTCGGGCCATCTGGACCCATTCCAATTCATACTGAGGCCATGCCATGTTACAGAAGTAAATGAGACATTTAGGATGCAAATCCTGGGACAGACCTAGCTTAGCCACATTGGTGAGGAGACATCCTAGAGGTGTGCTAGGATCCGGTTTAGATTTTTTTTATTACCCATGTCTAATACCTGGGGTCAGTAGCCGGGGCTAAAGGACCAGCCGTTCAGCCAAGGTTACAGATGGAGGGACCTGAGGAACAGCAGGGATATCTCCACTACCTCCCAGAGTCCGGGTACCCCTTCCTGGAAGGGGATCCAGAAAATGGAGGCCAAAAGGCCGGAGAACCGAGGGGCAGCAGGAATGTGTCCACTGCCTCCCAAGGTTTGGAACCCCTCCTGGAGAGGCCCAGAAGGCTATGCCGGGTAGGCAATCTCTGACACGGGCCATGGTTTAGGGACAGAGACACAGGAAAAATGACCACCAGGAATCAGCAGAGGCTGGGACTTACCACTGACGCTGTCGAGCCAGGGGGAGAGGCAGGAAGATCCTGAGCCACGAGATGGGAGAAGCGGGTACCCCAGACAGTGAATGGTCAAATGGAATACTCGCCCCTCCCGGGTCTTCTGCACCAAATGTAAGATTCAAGGTGCAGGAAATGGAGTCGGTGACCCAGACAAGTTAAAAGAGGAAGTTTATTCCACACTAACGAGTGAGATTCATTATGAAAGAGGGTAGAAAAACCAGGATTAGAGGAGAAGGACCCAGCTGGGCTGTCTCGCAAGGGGAGAACAGCAACACGTGCAGAGGTGAACATGCCTTTTGAGGGGAGGAACAGGAAGGGATGGGGCCTAGGGTACTCGGCACACACTGATTGGTGGTTCAATGTCTCAGGAATGTCCCAGCCGCAGATGCAGGTTACGTCATACTACGCCCACCAGTTGGGGGAAGGGAGGATCTATCATTTCTATAGTTGTGCTATTTTTATATTTATTAATTGTGTAATACAATAATATATATAGTAAATAATAAATGTTGAATGAGCCATTCATCTGTTATCACTCTCTATTGGCTTGATTTAAGTTTTAAATGTATTAATTAAATTTAAGACATTTTAATATGTCTCACAAAATATATATCTAATAAAAGATTCTCTTAGTAAAAATTACACACTTGGTAGTAATTGGAAGCAGACATTTCTTTTCATCTTGAATCACATCCTATTATTCTAAGAGTAGAAATATTTTTCTCGTATATATGAGCATGTAATATTTCCATAGAGTGGTAAATATTATATAATTCTTCTTTATTAAGAATAAATTATAGCAAAAGAAAATTGTGAAAAACGTAATTGTTAGGCTTATTCTTAAAAATTCAGTTGTATTATGTTAATCTCTCAATCAATAATTGATTAGTTGAAGTAATAATTTTATATCCAAATTTCAAGAATGGCCTCTGTGTGTGTGTGTGTGTGTGTGTGTGTTTGCCATTTCTACTTCATCATCACTTTTAAGTACAACATTGACAGAAACACTCAGAAAACTTAGCATATGGAATAGTTCTGCACGTGAAAGCAGGTATGAGAAGCACTCACTGACATCCAGAAGCCAATCATTTGGATGATCAGAGAACATACAGGCATTTAACAAATTAATTATAACAGAGTAGGAATAATTGACTAGAATGGACTCGCTAATCCTTTAATGTCCAAGTTAAAGATGTAACTGATTTGTTCCATCACAAACTAAAACCATGGATGCAATAAAATGTCTATTTCCCTCCCCATTTAAAAGACTCATGTTAAAATAGAAATGTTGAAACTTTGGATGGAAGGAACATGTCTGAATATAGGAAAAACTCTTGCCCAAAGAGTTACATAGAATTATAATATTTAGAAATTCTAGTGCATAATCTTATACTAGTAATATATCCCTTAAAGCATCTCTTGTCTCTCTACCTGCCAGCTATGTATGTAACTTGTAACTTTAAGATGCATTAGAACATTAATAAATAAACAAGTATAAGATTAAATTAAGGAGATCCCCTAAGACACTTTCAGAGCTGTGTTGTCTTCTTTATATTAAGAACAAGAAGAAATATATCAGTACTAGGTAAACATTATAGTAAGTACAGGTTATACTTGAAGATTATTACTCCCCAGGGAACAGATATTTAATTTGTGTTTATAATAATAACAGCCTAATAAACCTCACATCTTTTAGGAGAGCTTAATAAACTTAAAAGAGGACAAAACAAGAATGTAGGAATGAAAGTACATCCTTAGCCTTTCATTAGACAAAATGAGCAGGAGTCCTGGCCCAGCATGGCTTCCAAAGTTAGCACTCCCAACTACAAAGCAAATGTATGCAGAGACATATACAACAAAAGACATAGCTTTTAAAGCTCCAGTTGAATTTCCACAAATGTTACTTACAAAAGACCATTCTCTGTGTTAACAAAAAGTTGTGGATCTGTTCTTAACTAAATCCTCTTTTCTTGCATAATCCACCTTATGCACTTTAGCTTGAGTGTGTTTTATCTGATCTAATCCTGGGTTCATTCACTCTCAGAAGCAACAGGATTATTTCACACTTATGCAATATCCAATCTTTATGTGATTCATAAGAGGACGTCTGACTGATACAGAACTTAAGCAAAAGATTAACCAGGTGTTTAGGGCACATAATGATTTCAATATAATAACAGTTTATGATAAAAAGAATTACTGCCAGACCATATAAAAAATACACTTTGAAATGCACACATTAAGTTCTATTTTATGAAAGTCTATCATGTAGATATTTTATGCATGTAATGTTTGCACACCTACACACATGAGTATTAATTTCAAAAAAAGAACCTACATTCTATTAGTAATTTTGTGACCCAAAGAAAGTGTTCACAATTTCATTTATGTCTTTCTTTCTTATTCAGCACATCCACAGATTAAAATAGGCTTTGTGGCTTAGCAAATTAGTCCTTGACTTTTTCTTTTAATTCAGTGGACAACAAAGCTCAATAGAAAATAATCTAAGCCCCATAAAGCTAGAAAACATGGGTTAGTATGAAGTAACTCTAGCTTTCTTGGCCTATTTCTACAGGACAATTACATTTAAAATGTGTGTGTGTACATGTGTGTGCATGGGTTTTGTATGCATATATATTTTACATTTGTTGAGTGTGTACACACACACTTTCTGTGTACCTTAGATCCTAGCTTACAATTACTCATGTGTTGAAGGCTCACATTTAGTTTAAATACAGTTGATCTCACTCATTTGTGGAATATAATGAACAGCATAAACTGATGAACAACAGACATAGAGGCAAAGAAGCATCAAATACACTGTCAAACTTCAGTGGGAATGTAGGGGGAAGGTAAGAGATAAACCAAAGGACTTGTATACCTTCATATAAGCATAACTAATAGACACAGACACTAGCGGGTGAGGGCATGTACTGGGAAGTGGGGGTGAAAGGAGGGAGGTCAATGGGGGAAAAAGGAGACATATATAATACTAAATGTAATACTTTAAACAATAAAAACATTTTTTAAAAGATGTTTCCAATAAACAAAAACCAGGTGACATTAAAATAAATAAACGAATAAATAAATACAGCTTTCTGATTCCAGGGTTTGCCAGTGTCTCAAAAAAAAAAAAAAGTTAAAGCCGGTATCACTATAGAAATATTCTTTTGACTCTACAATCTGTATAAAAATTTATAGTATTGGTATATCGTTTCTCTTTGAAATTTAAATAGGTATTTTTAAAAGGAAGGAAGTGTCACAGACACTTAATGAAAATGGAGAGTAATAATACACTGATATATATCTTATAGAGTATATCTTGGTTTTTACACCTGCATCAGAAAAATGGAATGTGAATAATCCATGGAAGAGATAGGAAGTACAACAGTAGCAATGGATTTTTGGATATATCAGGACATTAAAATTTGCTAAAGTTAATCATCAAAAGAACTGAAAATCCAATTTTATGTTTAAGTAATGTAGATCAAAATGCTATCTCTTTGAGTATTACTCACTGAAAGTCATATTTAGATCATTAAAATTCTCTCATTTCCTTGAGACTCAGTTTCTTTACCTATAAAGTGGGGGAGTTGGAACAACTCTTAATTTTCTTTTTATTCAACATTATTCTTAAATAAATAAAGAACCATCCTATCTAATAGGAGAGTAATATGCAAACTGCCCATCACTCCAACACAAAAGATGGCTGCCCCCATGTGGTCAAAGATGGCTACCCCATATGAACACAAGATGGCCACCACAAGATGGCCAGCAGGGGAGGGTAGTTGGGAAGGACCAGGCCTGCAAGGGAGGGCAGTTGGGGGTGATCAAGCCTGCAGGGGAGGGCAGTTGGGGGTGACCAGGCCAGCAGAGGAGGGAAGCTGGTGGCAACCAGGTCTGCAGGGAAGGGCAGTTGGGGCAGACCCAGGCCTGCAGGGGAGAGCAGTTAAGGGGGGGGGACCAGGCCTACAGGGGAGAGCAGTTGGGGGGGTCAGTCCTACAGGGGAGGGCAGTTTGGGGCAATCAGGCTGGCAGGGGAGTGGTTAGGGGAAATCAGGAAGGCAGGCAGGCGAGCAGTTGGGAGCCAGCAGTCCTGGATTGTGAGAGGGATGTCTGACTGCCCGTTTAGGCCCTTTCCTATCAGGATCGGGCCTAAACAGGCAGTCGGACATCCCTTGAGGGGTCCCAGATTGGAGAGGGTGTAGGCTGGGCTGAGGGACACCCCCCCACACACACGAATTTCATGCACCAGGTCTCTAGTACTTTATATTGATGGAAAAATACATTCCACATAATTACATTTCTAGTAATTTAGAGTGATACATCAATTAGTGAATCTCCTGGGACCAAATAAATTTCATAGCAGAATTAACAGTGCTATTCAAATAATAATAAATTCTGAGGAGCTATGTTTCTTTCATCATTCAGTGCAAAAGGGTGGTTCCCACCAAGCTGCAAGTGAGTAGGTGTACAGAACATAAATAATAATAATGATACTTTTAAGGAAAATGTTTAAGTGCAGTTACCTTACCAGGTTATAAAAATTACATTATGTGATTTGAAATGCATACTATATCACCTATGCTAAGTTTATAAATTTAATAATATTGAAAAATTTATAACAAACTAATGAGTACTAAAGGCTAAGTTCATGAAGCCAGTACTTAATTAGCTTAATAATTCTAGTTCAAAATAAATTACTAATCTTTTTCTTTAGCAGTATATTGGCAACATCATAAAAATTTACTTTTAAAATGTATTGATACAAGAAAAAAAGATCTGTATAATCTTGTAAAGACCTATGTTCTGGCCTTTCATTTGCTTCATTCCTTAGAGATCTTTTTGAGTCTGGGAGCTGTTTGAATATGAAGAGAAAGGATGGATATTCATTCTCTGTTGGCTCATTCAGTAATGGAATGGGAAAATACTTCAAGATATATGCATTTCACTGTTAAAAATTACTCCCAACTCCTTAAACAAATGTATTAGGCTTTACTATAAACCAAACACTTTAGAAGATGGTTTGAAATTTGCCTGAGATATGCAACTTTTGGAAGTTTGTCCTAATTGAGTAGATATTTATTCTGATTAGTTGGTATTCATGGTACACTGTTAAATGTTTCCAATGTCACACTTGAGTGGAGGCAAATAACCGTACAGACCATGGCTTCCAGAGATTATAGTCTCAGCTATTAACTAAATAGTATTCTGACATTATTATATCAATGACTACCCCAGTATGCCATATATATACATATATATACATATATACATATATATATATATATATATATATATATATATATATATATATATGTCTATAGTCTATATTATAAAGATATTGTCTAGCTTGTGTGGCTCAGTGATTGAGAGTTGACCCATGAACCAAGAGGTCATTGTTTCCATTCCTGGTAAAAATACATTGCAGACTCACATGGCCCAATCCCCAGAAGGGAGTGTGCAGCAGGCAGACAATTGATATTAATGCTTCCCTCTCGTGGATGTTTCTATTTCTCTCTCCCTTCCTTTCCTATTTCTCTAAAATCAATAAAAACATATTTAAAACATATTCATTTTATATACAAAGTTATATATTATAAGGCACATAAATATACATACATAAGTACATACATATACCTGTACTTTTCTTTATCTAAAGACAATGGTTGCTTTCATAGATGACAAAAATAAGCACACATCCTATATAATAAAATTCTAGGTGGCACCATGTGATGTTGTCACAAGATGGCCACCACAAGATGGCTGGCACGGGAGGGCAGTTGTGGGTAATAAGGCTGGCAGGGGAGGGCAGTTGGGGGCAAACAGGCCAGCAGGGGAGGGCAGTTGTGGGTGGTCAGGCTGGCAGGGGAGGGCAGTTGGGTGTTACCAGGCTAGCAGGGGAGGGCAAATGGGAGCAAATGGGCAAGCAGGGGAGCAGTTAGGTTTTAATCAGGCCGGCATGGGAGCGGTTAGGTTTCAATCAAGCTGGCAGGAGAGTGGTTGGGAGCCAGCAGTCCAGGATTGTGAGAGGGTTGTCTGACTGGCAGTTGGACATCCCCCAAGGGGTCCCAGATTGAAGAGGGTGCAGGCCGGGCTGAGGAACACCACACCCCCATGCATGAATTTTGTGCACTGGGTCTCTAGTCTACATATATAAAAACCTAAGTGACCATTAGGATGGAACAAGCAGAACAACCAGAATGACAGGAACAACTGGTCGCTATGACACACACTGACCACCAGTAAGCAGACACTCAACACAGGAGCTGCCCCTAGTCTGCAGGCCCCGATCACCAGCAGGCCCCTGGGCTGGGACGGGGAACCTGGGGTGGTTGGCAGAAGACGAGGCCCCTTTCCCAGGGTGGGCCGAGGCCAGCTCCCTCTTCGGGGCCAGAGGCCAACCTCCTGGATCCCTTCCCCCTTGACACCCTCCTCCCCACCCCCGGCTGGCATGCCCAATCAGCCCGCTGCCCGTGGTTGGCCCCTCCCTCCTGGCCAGCAGGCCCCGATTGCCTGATCGGGGCCAGGTCCCAGGCTGGCATGGGGAACTCGGGGGGGTGGTGGCAGATGCGGGTGGCAAGGAAAGGAAAAGGGGAGGACGCAGGTAGGGGGGAACCACATGGTAGCAGCACACAGGTGGCGAGGGAAGGAAGAGGCGAGCAGATGGGGAGTTGGGGTCCTGATCAGCCCTGATCGCTGGCCAGGCCTAGGGACCCTACCTGTGCAGGAATTTCATGCACTGGGCCTCTAGTATAAATATATAGAAATTGAAAATAAATTTGCAAAGACACTGTAATGCACATATATTAGCATTAATAAGATGTAATATAGTAAAGGAGAATCCCATATTTTGTTAACATGCAAACCCCAGTACACCCAAGAGAGAATTAAGAACCCTTTAAACTGCAAGTCCATTATACAAACACTAGAGACCCGGTGAATGAAATTTGTGAACAGGGGCAGGGAGGGTCGCCTCAGTCCAGCTTGGACCCTCTCCAATCCAGGACCCCTCAGGGGATGTCCGACTGCCGGCTCTTAACCGCTCACCTGCCTGTCTGCCTAATCACCCCTAACTACCCCCCCCCCACCAGCCTGATCACCCCTAACTGCCTCTGCCTGCTGGCCTGATTGCCCCTCACTGCCCTCCTGCCAGCCTGGTCGCCCCACGCAGCCTGTTCGGTCATCCGTTTGGTTGCAATTGTCGCTTAGGCTTTTATATAAATAGATACTGTAGAGGCTAAATCTTTTACTTTTAAATGTAATTGATGAATGCTGCTTTGAGGTAACTTACAGTTATGATCATTATTTACCAGGAACACACAATTTATAATTTCTACTTATACATTAGATGATATTGCATTTTAAGTGTATCAATTTCTTTCTTCTCAACCAGAAATATTCTGGCATGGAAGGCTGGTCAAGAAGTGATTTGTTCAAAAACCAAATAATTTTTTTCCTATTAGAAATAGTGCAAATTGAATTAATTTGTTGAAATTCCCAAATGATTCCCTGTTTCTTATATACAGTACATGTCTAAAGTACTGTATAATCTGTAAACAAACACTTTTCTTAAATTTATTGAACCACGCCCTATTAGCCTTAACTAAATCACTTTATGCATACAGCAGTATTGATCTATCATCGCAAAATATGACTATTAAATAGTTTAAAAAATGCTCATACGCTTCCCCCATCCCCACATATTTTAAGTTTATAATATAACTATATTGTTTGATCATATTAATTTTACATATATCAACCTGTTTATTTTAATATTTTTGTAATTCTAGTACTATAGGGAAACTAGGGTTATATTTAATGCTCACCACCAGTTCTTATGCAGATTTATCTCTGGTCATTTTGAGTGCCCAAGGCTGATTCTTTAGTAGATTCTTTAGGAAAGATTATGGTAACAATATTCCCTGAGATCTACCAATTTTATAACTATTTGCTTCTGACCTCTATACTTGAAGATAGATTTTGCTACATTTAAAAAAGTATTTGGTTTGCTAGTACATTTTCTTTTTATGAATATCTTAAATATACTACTTATTTGGGAGGGAGTTAAAAAATTGCTGTCAAAAGTTCTGATAGTAATATAAGTTTATTTCAGAATTATTTTGCTTAAATAACTTTGGGATATTTTCCTTTCCTTTGAAGTACAATGATTTTACAATTTGTTTTGATGTTGTCCTTTCTATATCGATAAAGGTACTCTTTCAAGATGTAGTTTCAAATGTGTGTTTATTTTTAAAAAGTATTGAGTTCTAGTTCCTAATGTTACTTCCATTTTTTGCTTTGGTTCGTTCCTCAGTGATTCCTATATTCGCATGTTGGGTCTACTTTTCCCACCACTATGATTTGTTTCTTTATTTAAATATTTAAAATCTCCTTTATTGCTTACTATTGATTTTTACATTTTCTCCGTTTTACCTTGTAATTGTCCTAAGGCATGATATTTTTGTTTACTCTTGTATTTCTGCTAGCTTTTCTTTAACTCTGTCACTAATTTCTAAGTTTTTCTCATTTATGTTTATATTGTCCTTCAGCATGTCTTGAATTATTTGTAGTCTTTTAGCTTATTTTAATATAGTAATAGATTTGATATTTTTAAAATATGTCACTTAAAGCATGATTTTCTTTTTTTAAAGAATGTTATGCTATATCTTTTCATTCTTCTGATTGTAACTTTGTGTAGTACTTTAGCTTGATAGATTTCTGTTGCATATTTTATGTGAATTTACTTCATCTGTATTTTTAGAATGTGGCTTGGTACTGATAGCTTGTCAACTTCAAAGAGATGTCCATTGATATAAACTAAAATGCATATTCACAAAATAAAAATGTTTCCTAAAATACATATAACAAAGTGGTATGCATTAATGACAGGAGAATGATTGTTCATGAAAGGATGGAGAATAGAAGTAGGGATAAAATAAGGAGAATAAACACAAATAAACAAGAAAAAGTGACCTCATGTGAACAAAAGATGATATGTCATTAATTAAAATGAATCATTATTTTTATCTTCTGTACATGAGGTCCTATACCTATATAGTAGAAAGAATATACAGTATATTCATTGTATAAGAAATATAAGAACATTTAAATCATCTGTAATTCTATCACTTAGATATAATGATGGGGAACATTTTTTCTTGTCTGGTGTCTGTACCGATGTATATATATGTGTGTGTTCTATAATATTCATAGTTAAGGCTGTGGTATTCACACAAGAACCCATAATTCGAATCACTCTATAGAATCCAAGAGTTCTCACTCAATGTTACTTTATTTTTGAGGTTTCTAGTTCATGTCATGGCTATTATTTTATGTCTTGAATAATTTTCTTCATTATTTTTAACTTATTTTGAAACAGTATGCAAATTTTTTTATTTTTAAGTGTGCCATTAGAACAAGCTTTCATTGTCTTTAGAAATGTTATGCTACTCTTTCATTTTTTTATTGCAACTTTGTGTGATACTTTACCTTGATATATTTTTGTTGCCTATTTTTATGTGAATTTATTGTATCTGTACTTTTAGAATGAGACTGTGCAGATAGATAGCTAACGTCTAAGAACTCTCCATTAATTTAAACTAAAAATGCCTTTTGAACTATGCCTGAAAAACCATGATTAATGATAATTGTGTAGGCATTTATTGTATTTTAGTATAATTAGTTAACATTTGTCATTCAAAATTTACATAATGAATTAGTGTTTGACTCCCAATTTTTGCTAATATATAAGTCTGTGATTGGCATATTTACACATAGATTTGGTACAAATAACTAATTAGTTCTTCAGGGTACATTCCTAGAAATGGAATTATAGATCATAGGTCATGTAATTTCATATTGCTAATCAGAAAGGTAAAATGTTTATAAAAATTAACAAGGTATGAAAGTGTTCATTTCACTACTGTCATCAATAATTTGTTAATTTGATAAGTTAAAAATTGTATATTTACTTTAGTATAGATTTCTTTAATGAAGAATAAAGTGAACTTAATCATATTTTCTTGGTCTTTTACATTTCTTCTGCTATGAATTACCTATTTTGTAAATTAATTTGCAAATTACATTCTACCACCATCACACCTAAAATTTATTTTCTCACAAAGTGGCAGTTTCAGCCATCTGGTCTGTGCAACTGAACCCATGACTATTCTTTGAAAAGTGTCCTACTCTCCATTACCATTTACATCAATCCTTTCCCAAGTTCTCTAGATTACAACACACAAAAAATCTAAAGTCTGCTTACTTTTCTCCATCTCCACTGCTACCATTCAAGTCAAGTTTCCTTCCATTTATCCCGCCTTTACTTTCCTCCACCTCCCCAAACCTTCCTCTCTGGTAGTCACCATACTGTTAACTGTCTATGAGGTTTTTTTGTTTGTTTGCTTGCTTTGCTTAATCCCTTCACCTTTTTCTTTATTAAGAAATATGTTTTTATTGACTTCAGAGAGGAAAGGAGAGGGAAAAACATCAATGATGAGAGAGAATCATTGATCAGCTACCTCCTGCACATCCCCCACTGGAGATCCAGTCCACATGGGCATGTGCCCTTGACCAGAATCTAACCTGGGACTCAGGTTTGCAGACCAATGTTCTATACACTGAGCCAAACAGGATAGGGCCTTTTTTTTTTTTTTTTTTTTTAGTAAGTAAAACATTAATTTTTTTTAGTGAGTAAAACATTTATTTTCATAAGGTAAAACAGAAATCACATTTAAAAATATTTATTGATAAAAGTATTATATATGTCCCCTTTTTTTCTCCCATTTACCCCTTATAGCCCTACCCCACCCCTCTCCCCAGGCCTCCACCACCTTATTGTCTGTCCATGGGTTATGCATAAATGCATAAAAGTTACTTAGTTGATCTCTTTTCTACCCACCCCCACCTTCATGCAGCCTTGCAACATCCTTCCCCTCTGACAGCTGTCAGACTATTCTCTATTTATAGTCTGGTTCTATTTTGTTTAAGTTTATTTTGTTCATTAGATTCCACATATGAATGAAATCATATGGTACTTTCTCTGATTTAGAAATTAACTTCTTTTAAGTTTCCTGTTGTAAAGGATTTTTTGTTGTTGTTACTACTACCTGAGGATTTATTGCATCATTGCCTAGTAACATTATTTGTTTGAAAATAAATGATTTATTAAGAAAGAAAGAAAGAAAGAAAGAAAGAAAGAAAGAAAGAAAGAAAGAAAGAAGGAAGGAAGGAAGGAAGGAAGGAAGGAAGGAAGGAAGGAAGGAAGGAAGGAAGAAAGAAAGAAAGAAAGAAAGAAAGAAAGAAAGAAAGAAAGAAAGAAAGAAAGAAAGAAAGAAGTGAAGGGATTAAGCAAAACAAAGAATGGTAGGTTACAAATAACTATATTTTATTGAGTTACTAGGGGCCTGGTGCACGAAATTTGTGCATGGGGGGGATAGGTCCCTCAGCCCAACCTGCACCCTCTCCAATCTGGGAGCCCTCAAAGGATGTCCTACTGATGAATTAGGCCTGTTCCCCTTTACTTTCCTCCACCTCCCCAAACCTTCCCCTCTGGTAGTCACCATGCGGTTATCTGCTCTCTGCGGACCTGCCTACTTGATACCACTGCAGGCCTTGGTGTCTGCTCTCTGGCTCACCATTGCAGGGGCAAGCAGGGCTCTGGTGTCTGCTCTCTGTGGGGGCCCTGCAGGGGACTGCTTGCCCCTTGTTGCCACAGCAAGGGGCAAGCAGTCCCCCGCAGTCTGCTGTCTGCTTGCTCACTGCGGGGGATGTTCCCACCCTGCCCCTGGATGCTTGCAAGCATGCCATCTCAGAGTGCCTGGGTCCCAGGGATGTCCCCACACCACACCCAGCTGCTCCACACCTGTGCGGAGTAGGCCGGGGAGTGGCCAGGGGTCGTTCTGCGACCCCGGCCACTCCAGGCCTACGTGTGGCCCTACAGGCTCAGAGTGGCCTGGGTCCCGAGGATGCCTGTCCCCGGGACCCAGGCCGCTTTGTGCTGGCACACATGCAAGCAGCCGCCCCACCCCCAGCTACTCGGCACTTGCATATGCAAATTAACCCTCCATCTTTGTCGAGTTAATTTGCACACTCACTCCTGATTGGCTGGTGGGCATTGTGGAGTGATGGTCAATTTGCATCTTTCTCTTTTATTAGTATAGATTTATAACCTAATTTTAATAGATGTTTATATATACTTGAAAATAAGGTATATTCTGTGCTATCAGGATAAAGTACTTATTATATATCTATAGACTTTATATTATGGTTTTTGGGTCTTCTATGTTCTCTAACATTTTGTCCCCTTGATCTATTTAGATCTGAGCATGGTGTGTAGAAGTTTCCTATTTTTGATATGTGTCTGTTTCTGCTTTTATCTCCTCTCATTTCTGTTCTATGAAAGCTGTACTGATATTTGGTGACTAGATATTAATATCTTCAGTGTGAATGGTAGCTTTCAGCATTATAGAATGTCCTCCTTTGTATTGTTTAATTCTTCTTGGCCTGGATTCTACCTGTTTTAGATCAAGATTATGGCCCCTGCTTTCTTCTCACTTGCCTTTACTTGTTACATTTTTGTGCATGCTTTTATCTTTAGCCTTTCAATTCATTTTATTTTGGGTATTTTTCCATGAAGTATAAAGTTGAATTTTTCTTTTTTAGTTCAATCTGAATATCTGTTTTATATTATGTAAGTTAAGTGCACTAACATGTATTGAAATAACTAATATGTTTGGTGTTCATTCTATAACAGATTATTTTGTTTTATGATGTATACTAGAGGCCCAGTGCATAAAATTCGTGCACTGGTGGGGGGGGTGTCCCTTAGCCCAGGCTGCAACCTCTCCAATCTGGGACCCATTGGGGGATGTCTGACTGCTGGTTTAGACCCAATCCCCAAAACTGGCAGTTGGACATCCCTCGCACAATCCGGGACTGCTGGCTCCTAAGCACTTGTCTGCCTGACTGCCTGCCTGCCTGATTGCCCCAACCACTTCTGCCTGCTAGCCTGATTGCCCCTAACTGCTCCCCTGCCAACCTGATTGACACCTAACTGCTACCCTGCCAGCCCAATCACCCCCAACTACCATCCCCTGCTGACCTGGTTGCCCCCGACTACCAACCCCTGCCAACCTGGTTGCCCCCAACATCCCTCCTCTGCCAGCTTGGTTGCCCTCAATGGCCCTCCCCTGCAGGCATGGTTGCCCCCAACTGCCCTCCCCTGCCAGCCTGATTGCCCCCAACTACCCTCCCCTGCTAGCCTAATCACCCAGAACTGCCCTCCCCTGCAGGCCATCTTGTGGTGGCCATCTTGTGGTGGACACCTTGTGATGACATGGGGGTGGCCATCTTGTGATGACATGAGGATACGAGGGTAGGAGAGCCACCTAGGCTTTTATTAGTATAGATGAATATATATGTATTACACTGTTAGTTGTTTGCTTTGCTATCTTTTCCCTTATTCTTTTTTTCTATTTGGGAACATTTGAACACTTTTCCTAATGGATAACTTTGTATTAGTACCTTTCTATAATACTTTTTTTTCTTTTTCTTTTTTTTTTTTTGCAGCTTTTTTAAAAAATTGTTTTAAGTATTACAAATAGTAGTACATATGTCTCCTTTTTTTCCCCCCCCATTGACCTCCCCCTGACCTCCCCTACCCCCCAGTACATGCTTTCACCTGCCCGCCCTCCCCCCCCCCCACCCCAGTGTCTTGTATCCATTGGTTGTGCTTATATGCATGCATACAAGTCCTTCGGTTGGTCTCTTACAGCCCCCCTCGCCCAACCTCCCCTGTCTTCCCAATGTAGTTTGACAGTCTGTTCAATGCTTCTTTGCCTCTGTATCTTTTTCCCACCATTTCTTTCCTTTAAAAAGTTTTGCCTTTGCAGACTAGATATAAACATATAATAACAAAACAAAACAAAACAAAAAAAATGTTTGAGTCCCAATTTCAATGTCCAACAGTTCTGAGTCCCCATTTCAATGTCTGACAGTTCCTTATGTGTACATGTCAGCAATGATATCTGGATGGTGGCAATGCAGGTCCAGCCCTCTCTGGTTTGGTCCTAGGTAACCTGCAGCGGTGCACAGCTGCTGACTGCTCGCGTGGCAAGGCGTTGTCAGCGTCTTCCATCTTTGGACTGTTTTTTCCTCTTGTCTTCGTGGTTGGAGCACACCTGTCAATTCCTCTCTGTTGCAGGAATCCACCTGGTCTTGGGGTTGTTTTCTGAAAATATACAAATATATTCTCGACCACAAGTTAATAAAGGAATCTTTTCTATATAATTGATTTGGGATCCTTTTTATTTTTGTTCAAATGATTTTCCTTTGTCTTATTTAGACACCATGTGTGTTTTTAATGGCCGTCTTGCTGTTAGCATGAAAATTAATTTGGTAAAGTAAAAATTTTCTAGATGTAATTTACTTATAGGATATTTTTCCTTACATGGTATTGCCCTACTATCCCCCCCTTTTTTTTATTAATGGAGGTTTTTGTAAATTTTATAATGCAGTCTTGATAACTTTAAATTTAATTTTTTTTTTTTTTTTTTTTTTTTTTTTTGCCCACACATATGACTGCTTTATAATACTTTTAACCACAACTTTGTTCTGAAATTATCAGGGGTTTTTTGTATTATCAATATTAATGCCATCAAGTAACTGCTTATTTTTCTCTATTCTTTAATATTATCTTAGTGTTGATGTTTGTTAAGCAAAATGTATTTAAGCTTAATGTTCTTCATTTATCAGTTTTAAAGGATATCTTTTCATGGTCAATACTAATGTGCCAACGGGCAACTTGTTCTATTTTTTATTTATTCTACCCCTTCCATTTTTAAATTGTTAGCATCATATAACCAACATAAGACTGTATAGTATTCAAACTGTATTTTGTAATTTTCATCATCATATTTCAGTCTTTAAATGCTTACTGCAAATCCTTGAAGATCTAATAAAGAAGCTCTCCAGATATTGTTTTTCTGAAGTTTTTTTTCCTGTGGTAGATTCCTCAAGAAAACTTTATTAGAATAATATTATTTTAAGTACTACATGTTCATAAGTCTTTGTAGCATTTGTACTAAAAGCATATCTAGCTGGGTATAAAAACCTTGGCTCATATTTTTTCTTTTCCTTAGTACATAAAAAAATGTTACTTCATTGCTTTATAGCTTAAAATGTTGCTGCTGAGAAATTTGATGCTAATTTCATTTTCTTTCCACTATTGATTACTTGATTTGTATGCATAAGTTTGTATTGGTGGCAGTGGGTGTTTGGATTTTCAAAGGCAATTTTTACTTAAGTTTTGTAAGGCAATATCTTGATATAGACTGTTCTGGCTCCATGTACACAGAAAGTATGAACCATTTATAGAATCAACTAGAGACCCAATGCATGCAATTCATGCATGGGGGGTGTTCCTCAGCCCAGCCTGCACCCTCTCCAATCTGGGATCCCTCTCACTATCCAGGACTGCTGGCTCCCAAATGCTCACCTACCTGTCTGCCTGATTGCCCCTAAATGCTTCTGCCTGCCAGCCAGATCACCCCCTAACCACTCCCCTGCCAACCTGATTATTGCCTAACTGCTCCCTTACCAGCCTAATTACCCATAACTGCCCTCCCCTGCCAGCCTGGTCACCCCTAACTGCCCTCCCTTGCTAGCCTGCTTGCCTCTAATTGCCCTCCCCTGCAGGCCTGAAAGCCCCAAATGCCCTCCTCTATAGGCCTGCTACCCACAACGGCCCTCCCCTGCTGGTCTGGTCACCCCCAACTGCCCTCCCCTGAAGGCCTTGTCCCCCCAAACTGCCCTCCTCTTCCATCCCGGTCAACCCTAACTGCCCTGTCCTGCAGGCCTGGTCCCTCCCAACTGCCCTCCTCTACAGGCCTGGTACCACCAGCTTCCCTCCCCTGAAGGCCTGTTTCCCCCCTAACTGTCCTCCTCTTCTGGCCTGGTCCCTCCCAACTGCCCTTGCCTGGTTCCCCTCACTGCCCTCCCCTGCAGGCCTGGTCCCCGCCAAATGCCCTCCCCTGCAGACCTGGTACCCCCCCCAACTGCCCTCCCCTGCAGGCCTAGTCACCCCCAACTGCCCTCCCCTGCAGGCCTGGTCCCCCCTGTCTTCCCCTTCTGGCCTGGTCCCTCCCAACTGCCCTCACCTGCAGGCTTGGTCCCCCCCAACTTCCCTCCCCTGCTGGCCTGATCACTCATAACTGCCCTCCCCTGCTGATCATCTTCTGATGGCCATCTTGTGTCCATATGGGGGTTGCCATCTTTGACCACATGGGGGTGGCCATCTTGTGTGTTGGAGTGACAGTAAATTTGCATATTACTGTTAATAGATAGTATTCTTCTTGTTTTCCCAAAAAATTCATGCTTAACTGTGGTTTTCTTTCTAAATATTTTTCCTATTCTTTTCCAATTCATTTTGGTATTTGTCAATCCTGCCTTCACATATACTTATCATCTAACCATATAATGTCTCAGATTTTGAATTTCATAATTATGCTATTCTTTTAAAACTTCTACTCTCAAGTGTGAGTCCACATCTGTTTACAGAACACATTTTGTTTTTCTTATGTGCTCTTATGGTCTGTTGGAATGCATAACTTTTTTTGTAGTACCTTTTATAATATTTAGATTTTATTTTCCTCTACATTTTAAATTATATGGATTTTACCAAAATATTAATAAGAGGCTCCTCAGGAAGGGAGTAAGCAATACTGTAGTTTCCCTAACTATAGCTGTGGTCTAAATGTTTGTGCCCCAAACCCATTGTATATATTGGAATTCTATTGTCCAAACATAATGGTTTTTGGGAGGTGAAGTCTTCAGGAGGTGCTTAAGTTATGAGAGCAGAATCCTTATGAATGGGATTAGTGTTCTTATAAAAGAGGTTCCAGAGAGATTCCTAGCCCCTCCACCACATGAGGACATAGTGATAAGGCACTAGCTAGAACCAGAGAGAGGGCCCTCACCTGACCATGCTGGCACCCTGATCCTGGACTTCCAGACTCCAAAACTGAGAAATTAGGATTCCAACATGGCAGCTGGCAGGACTGGAGTGAGTGAGTGAGGGAGAGTGTGTGGATGTGCACATGTGTGTGTGTGTGTGTGTGTGTGTGTGTGTGTGTGTGTGTGTGTGACAGTCTCATCACTCAGGAGTCTCAGGGGAGGAAGTTTGGGCTCTCCTGGCCAGAGAGTCCCTGCTACCACCACAGGTACTCACCAGGTGTGGCTCTGACTCAGAAACCTTGTCATTTTGAAGGGTTTACAAGGTCCTCCTTTGGAGGAGGCAGTTGGGAGGGGCAGCAGATAGGTGCCCAATCTTGCCACCACCCAAACCAGCCCTGGCCTTGGTCTGAACCAATAGGCACCCAGCCCCAGAACCTGTGCATGCAAGCTCCCCAAGAACACAAGCCACGGCCCGGGCCTTGCACCTAAGTGAACAATAATGGGACCACATGAGCAAATGCTGCAGACACCAGACTGTGTACTTAAATAGAACCCCAGTGAACCCCAAACAACTGTAGCTGACACCTGTGGGAGTAGCTCAGTGGAGGAAGGTAGTACAGCCCAGAACAGGGACAATCAAGACAAAAGACTCAAGGCAGACCCAGCCTCTGGGCTATGAAATCCACACTTACTGGACTACTAGGGGCGTCAACCTCTCTGACCTCAAACAGGTTGCCAAGGGACAGAAAGGGATATAACACGTTGACCTGTACCAGAGTAGAATCCAGGAGGCCTGGGATAGACACACCTGTGGGAACAGATTCAATAGCATCAGAGCAGAATCCAGCAAGCTCCACAAATAGTGGACCCAAAGGTTTTTGAGTGTGTGTGTGGGAGCGGGAGGAGGATTTTTTTGTTTTTTGTTTTTTGTCTTTTGTTGTTTGTTTCTTTTTCCTTCTTTATTTCTTCTCTTTTTTCTTACATATCCCTAATTTCTCTCTTTCCTCTGATTCTATTCTACTTTTGTCTATTCTTATTGTTATCACTAATTTTTGTTATTTTATTTTTTCCTCTTTTTTACCATTTTTTTGGTCTTCTCTTTCTCTCTTTTATATTATATCCCTTCTAAGTCTTTGGATGTGTCTTTTACTATATATTTTTTGTTTGCTTTGTTTTCTCATCTTTTTCCTTCTTAGTCTTTCCTGTTGTTGTTGCATTGAGTAGTTTGATTTTTGTGTTATTTTTGGTTTGGTTATGTTGTGTCTTATCCTGCCCTGTCAGCACCTATATAACAGCTGGCACTACAACATTGGGATTAAATCTCACTGAAAACAAATCAGAGGGGAGATCCCTCCCATGAATAGGATATCAACAATCAAGACCCAATTGCAACAGGAGATCCCAAATAATGCACAACAAGGGGCATTCCTATAGCATCCACATCAGATGAACAAAAAGACTGCACCACTGGACACCTCAAGGGACTTTCTACATAAGGCTATTCCACAAAGACTTAGAGGCATAACAGTTCAATCTAATATATAGAAGCAGATACAAAAAGATAGCCAACATGAGGAAATAAAGAAACAATTCCTAAATGAAGGAAAAGAAGGAATCTTCAGGGGTAAAAAATGAAATGGAGAAAAATAAATCTATCACACACAGAGTTGAAAGCAATGGTTATAAATATGTGTAAGGAACTTAAGTAAAAATTACAACAACATGCGAAAGAAAATAGAGGTCATGAACAAGAATCAAACAGAAATTAAGAATTACATATTTGACATCAAGAACACACTGGAAGGAAATAAAAGTACATTCCCTAAAACAGAGGAAAGAATCAGTGATTTGGAAGACAAGGTAGAAATAAATATCCAATTAGAGCAGCAAATAGAAAAAAGAATTAAAAAGCAGGAAGATAGCTTAAGGGAACTCTAGAAAAACATGAAATGTAACAACATCCACATTATAGGAATACAAGAAGGGGGAGGATGTGAGCAAGGAACAGAGAACTTCTTTAAAGAAATAATAATAGAAAACTTCTCCAATCTGGTGAAGGAAAATGTCACACAAATTCAGGAGGCACAGAGAATCCCAATCAAGATGAAGCCAAAGAAAACCACATCATAATTAATATGGCAAATGTTAAAGTCAAAGAAACAATCTTAAAGGCAGCAAGAGAAAGACAAACAAATTACCACAAAGGAATTCCCATTAGAATGTCAACTGACTTCTCAATATAAACACTTCAGGACAGAAGGGATTGGTATGCAGTATTCAGAATAATGGAAAGAGAGGTCCTGAATCCAAGACTACTCTATCCAGAAAGGCTATCATTTAAAATTGAAGATAAAATAAAAAGCTTTCCAGACAATAAAGGTTAAAGGAGTACACTACCACCAAACCAGCAATACAAGAAATGTTAAAGGGACTGCTTTAAGGAGAAAAAGAAAAGGATAGAGGATCACAAGTATGAAGAAAATAACAATGGCAATAAATAAATACCTACCAATAATAACTATAAATGTAAATGGATTAAATGCTCCAGTCAGAAGACATAGAGTGACTGAATGGATGAGAAAACATGGCCCATATATATGGTGTCTACAAGAGACCCACCTCAAAGCAAAGGATACACACAGACTGAGAATAAAGTATAAAAAAAACGTATTCCATGCAAATGGAAAGAAAAAAATCTGGGTAGCAATATCCATATCAGACAAAATAAACTTTAAAACAAGAAACAAAGAAGGCCACTACATAATACTAAAGGGAATGATTCAACAAGAATATATAACTGTTATGAACATATATACACTCAATATAGGAGCACCCAAATACATTAAAAGAAAAACAAAAACTCTTAATGCACTTTAGGGAAAAAATGAGCACAATACAGTCATGGTAGGGGACTTTAACACCCCATTGACATCATTAGATAGATTTTCCAGACAAAATATCAACAAGGAAACAGAGACCTTAAATGACACACTAGATCAGATGGATCTAACTGATATTTACAGAACATTTCACTGCAAAACAACAGAATATACATTCTTCTTAAGCACACATGGAACATTCATAAAGACAGACCACATATTAGGGCACAAAACAAGTCTACATAAATTCAAAAAGATTGATATAAAGCCAAGCATCTTCTTGGATTACAATGGCATGAAGTTAGAAATCAATTACAATAAACAAATTCAAAAGCACTCAAATACATAGGGGCTAAATAGCATGTTACTAAACAATGAATAGGTTACCAATGAGATAAAGCAAGAAATGAAAAACTTCCTGGAAACAAATGAAAATGAACACACAACCACCCGAAACATATGGGGCATGGTGAAAGCAGTCCTGAGAGGGATGTTCATAGCATTACAGGCCTACCTCAAGGGACAAGAAAAAAGCACTGATAAACTATCTAACCCTACAACTAAATGAATTAGAAAGAGAACAGCAAAAAAAAAAAAAAAAAAAAAAAACCCAGAGGAAATAGAAAAAAGGAAGTACTAAAGATCAAAGGGGAAATAGATGAAATAGCAACTAAAAAATATACAAAATATCAATGAATCCAAGAGCTGGTCCTTTGAAAAGATAAATAAGATTGATGAACCCCTAGCCAGACTCATGAAAAAACGAAGAGAACTCAAATAAATAAAATCAGAAATGAAAGAGGTGATATAATAATGGACACTATAGAAAGACAAAAGATTGGAAGCTAATACTATGAACAAATATATGTCAACAAACTGGACAACCTGGTCAAAATAGACAAGTCCTTAGAAATACTATACCATCTTTCAAAACTCAATCAGAAAGAATCAGAAAACCTGAGTAAGCTAATAATAACTGATGAAATTGAAACACTAACTTAAAAACTACCAGCAAAAAAAAGTCCTGGACCAGATAAATTTACAGGAGAATTTTATCAAACATTCAAAGAAGAACTAACACCCATCCTCCTTGAACTATTCCAAAAAATTCAAGAGGATGGAACACTTCCAAGCTCTTTTTATGAGGCCCACATTATCCTAAATCCAAAACCAGATAAAGACACTACAGAAAAAGAGAAATACAAGCCAATATCCTTGATGAACACAAATGCTAAAATCATCAACAAAATATTAGCGAATTATATCCAGAAATATATTAGAAAGATCATACACCATGATCAAGTGGGATTTATTCCGGGGATATAGGCTGGTATAATATTCACAAATCAATAAATGTGATATATCACATAAACCAATTTAAGGTTAAAAATCACATAATCATTTCAATAGATACAGAAAGAGCATTTGACAAAATCCAGCACCCTTTTTTGATAAAAATTCTCAGTAGAGTGGGAATAGAGGGATCATACCTCAACTTAATGAAGGCCATATATGACAAAACTATATCAAACATAATACACAATGGGCAAAATCTAAAAGTGTTTCTGTTAGGGACAAGACAAGGATGTCTGCTTTCACCACTCTTAATCAACGTAGTACTGGAAGTCCTAGCCACAGCATCAGACAAGAAGAAGAGTTGAAAGACATCCAAATTGGAAAGGAGGAAGTAAAACTTTCATTATTCACAGATGACATGATATTGTACATATAATATCCTAAAGACTCCATCAGGAAACTACTAGACTTAATAAGTGAATCTGGCAAGGTATCAGGATATGAAATCAAGAACTATAAATCAATGACATTTGTATACATCAATAATGAACTCTCAGAAATAGATACTAAAAAAGCAATGCCATTTACCATTGCAACAACAACAATAAAAATAAAACACCTAGGAATAAACTTAACCAAGGTGGTAAAAGACCTATATTTCAAAAACTATAGGACATTGCAAAAAGAAATAGAAGATATAGATATATATTTGAGTATCCTATGTAATAAAAGCCTAATATGCATGCATAGTGACAGAACGGCAAAATGATGGGTGAAACAACTGGTTGCTATGATGTGCAGTGACCACCAGGGGGCAGATGCTCAATGCAGGAGCTTCCCCCAGCCTGCAGGCCCCAGGCCAGCCAAGGTGGCTGCCAGCAGGGGCCCCTCAATAGCTCTGCTGGTGGTCCCACAGATTGACCCTGATTGCCAGCCAGGACTAGGGAACCTATCCGTGCATGAATTTCATTCACCGGGCCTCTAGTGTGTATATATATATATATATATGGAACATATACCATGTTCATGGATTGGAAGAATTAACATCATTAAAATGTCTATACTACCCAGAGCAATCTATAGATTCAATGAAATCCCTTTTAAAATACCAATGGGAAACTTCACAGAACTAGAACAAACACTCCAACGATTTATATGGAACCATAAAAGACCCCAGAAAGCTGCAGCAATCTTGAGAAATAAGAACAAAGTTGGAGGGATCACAATACCAGATATCAAACTATATTACAAAGCCATTATAAACAAAACAACCTCGTATTGGCACAAGAAAAAGCATATGGACCAATGGAACAGAACAGAGACCCCAGAAATTGACTCACACCTTTATGGTCAATTAATATTTGACAAAGGAGGCAAGAACATCCAAAAGAGTAAAGACACTCTCTTCAATGAATGGTGTTGGGAAAACTGAACAGACACATGCAAAAAGATGAAACTAGACCACCAACTTACACCATACTTAAGATGAATAAAATACTTAAATGTAAGGCATGAAACCATAAAAATATAAGAATATATAGGTAGTAAATTTCAGTTATCTCACTTAGCAGAACTTTTGCTGGTACATCTCTAGGGCAAAGGAAACTAAGGAGAAAATAAACAAATGGGACTACATCAAAATAAAAAGCTTATGCACAGCATAGAAACCATCAATAGTAAAAGGGAACCCACTCTGTGGTAGGACATACTTGCCAATGATACATCTGATAAGGGATTAATATCCAAAATATATAAAGTACTCATACAACTTAACAAAAAGAAGACAATAATTCAATTTAAAAATGGGCAGAATACCTGAATAGACATTTCTCCAATGAGGAATACAAATGGCCAAGAGAAACATGAAAAAATGTTCAAAGTCACTAATCATCAGAGAGATGCAAATTAAAACCACAATGAGATATCACCTCATAGGTCAGAATGGCTATCATAAAAAAAAACAAAAAATCAACAAATAAGTTCTGGCAGGGATGTGGGGGAAAGGGAACACTAGTTCACTGTTGGTGGAAATGTATATTGGTGCAACCACTATGGAAAACATTATGGAGTTTCCTAAAAAAAAAAAAAAAAAAAAAAATTAAAAATGGAACTCCTATTTGACCCAGAGATTCCAGTTCCCAGGATATATCCTAAACACCCCAAAATACCAATCAGAAAAAATATATGTACCGCTATGTTCATAGCAGTATTATTTACAATAGCTAAGATTTAAAAACAGCCCAAGTGCCCATTAATAGATAAATGGATAAAAAAAGCTGTGGGCCATTTACACAATGAAATACTATGCAGCTGTAAAAAAGAAGGGTCTCTTAGCCTTTAGGACAGTATGGATGGAACTTGGAAAATATTAAGTGAAATAAGCAATCTGAGAAAGACAAATATTACATGATCTTACTTATTTGTGGAATCTAATGAACAAAATGTATTGACCTACAAAATAAGAGATGGAGCATGGAGGCATGGAATAGATTAACATATCTCAATGTGAGGATGGGGATGAGAACAGATAAACCAAAAAAATTATATACTTACAGGTATAGCCCATGGATATGGCAATAGGGTGGTGAAGACTTGAGGGTGGATAGGGGCTGGGAGGAGTGGGTAAAACAGGGGAAAATGTGAGACATCTGTAATACTATCAACAATAAAAATACATTAAAAAAAAACAAAACTATGAGAAACCAATTTGTGCTGCTAATAAGCTGCTGAGTCTAAGGTTTCTTATAGCAGCCCAATTGGATTAAGGCAGTGGTCGGCAAACTCATTAGTGAACAGAATCAAATATCAACAGTACAAGGATTAAAATTTCTTTTGAGAGCCAAATTTTTTAAACTTAATCTTCTTCTAATGCCACTTCTTCAAAATAGACTCGCCCAGGCCGTGGTATTTTGTGGAAGAGCCACACTCAAGGGGCCAAAGAGCCGCATGTGGCTCGCAAGCTGCAGTTTGCCGACCACGGGGACTAAGTTATATGCCTTAAAGTTTTGCTCTTTCTTTGTTACCAAAAGGGCTTAAAAAAAAGTCTATCTGTATAGATTTAAGTCTATTATGGAAATTTTTCAGCCTCCATCCCTATACATATACCTGCCAGCTCTACAGGCGTCACCTACCTGAACGGTGCTTTTATCTTTAGATATTATATTATAAAGATACATTTTAGAAACTGTTTTCTCTTTTCTACTGCCTCCCACCCTCTGATACTTTGACCTCTATTTCTCCAAGTTATTTCTATTCTCTTTCATTCTAATCCTGTCATCATGTAGATTTGATTTGTCTAGTTTTCTGGGTATCTGTGCTGAAAATCAGAGGAGGTTGGGGAGGGGACTACTGAATACTAATTCTCAAGGCCTATACTCACCAGCACTCTACTATTTTCCCAGGTTCACACACAGGTTTTCTTGCACCCACATTCACCTTGGAGGCTATGAGAACTTTGCCTAGTGTATCCTGTTGTCTCAGATCTCTCCACTCAGGTTTCAGCTTAGAGTAAGCTATTTCTCCCCTTGGAAATATTTATTACATATGTTCTTTTCCTCCTTGGTTTGTAGACTATGCTTTAATATTTTTGCCTCTCAGGTTCTCCCCCCAACACACCTGTCAAATCGTTACTGGTCATTCTAGTAATTTGGCAATATATATCTGTATTCTATAATTCCTTTGCATTCACAATTTGTAAATGTATAAAATATTAAAACTTTCAAGTTTAAAAGGTCTCTAGGTAACTCCTATAATAAATACTATTTTTTTCAGATAAAAAAATGCTCATATTTTTTATGCTTACAAGGCTTGTAGCTATTACCATATGCCGTCATATTTATTCACCCTCACAACAATATATCATATCTCAACTCTCCAAATAGATGGTAAGTTTCTCAAATTCTAGGATAACATTTCATTCCTCTTTGGAATCTTCTGTAAGCATCTGGAATGAAGCTAGGGATGTAGAGTGAATTTATAAGGTGCTTACTGAGGTGAAGTTAAATAAATACATTTTTTCATTTAATAAATATTTATTGAGTGCTTCCTGTAATAGGCACTGCTCAAGGTGCTTGGTACTTACCAGGTTGAGAATTTTTTTTTTTTTTTTAAATCTCTGCTTCCTGCTTAGTATGGGTAGATAGACAATTAAAAGTGAATATACCAAACATGTAAATTACATAGAATTTTAAAATATTAAAAGCATCATGGGAAAAATAGAGCACAGACAAGAGATTGGAATAGATGAGAGGTATAACTTTTAGCAGCATGATCATCATAAAGAGGGTGACATTTGAGGCAAAACTTGAAGCAAGTGAAAGAGTTAATCATGGAGATACTTGGGGAGTGTTCCAAACAGAAAGAACAGCCAGTGCAAAAGCCCTAAGATAGTACCCTGGGTACAGCAAAGAGGAACAACAAGAAAATTAATGTGGTTAGAGCACAATGGATACAGGAAAGAATTGTAGTAGTTGATGTAAAGGATAGACTGAGGTGTGGGCTTACAGAGCAAGAGTTGGAGTTAGATCATGCAGGTTTTTTTTGTATAGATTTTGGCTTCTATTTAGAAATGGGAAGATATTACAGAAATGGGAGAATAAGGAATGTCATGATATGGCTTATATTTTAAAAAGACTACACTGACAACTGTGTTGAGAATGCATGATAGGAGGACAGGAGAGAATGCATGATAGGAGGACAGGAGAAAGTAGAAAGACCAACTGGGGGCTGTTTCAGTAATCTAGGTGAAAGCTGATGGGGGGTTGGCAAAATGGTAGTTATAGGTAGAACTAACAGGGTTTTCTAATATATTGGATATGCAATGTGAGAGAATGAATCAAAGATGGCCTTAATGTTTTTGGTTTGAGCAACTGTTAGACTGACCAACTTATTCTGGTTTGCTAAGAACTCCCTGTTTCCAGCAAATTGGGATATTTAGTCACCCTAGCAACATAAAGAAAAGTATTGCCCAGTCAGTGTGGTTCAGTTGTTGAGTGTTGACCTACGAACCAGGAGGTCATGGTTCAATTCCCGGGCAGGGCACATGCCCAGGTTTCAGGCTTAATCCCAGTAGGGGATGTGCAGGAGGCAACTGATCGATGATTCTCTCTCATCATTGATGTTTCTATCTCTCACCCTCTCCCACTCTGAAATCAATTATATATATATATATATATATATATATATATATTTTTTTAAAGGGAGGGCCAAAGTTTGAAAAAACAGCACACACAAAAAAGAAAAGAAAGAAAAAGAAAAGCATTGCTGTCTCTTGAATCTGTAAGTAGACTAGATTTTTGTAGGAAGACAAGGAGTCCAGTTTTGGACATGTTAAGGTTGAGCTATCTATTAAATCTCCAAGTGCCAATGCAGAGCATGTGGTTATATACACACACCTGGGGTTCAGAAGAGTGGTCTTGACTGGAGATATAAATGTGGCTGCTCTTGACCTACAAATAATGTTTAGAGTCCTGAATCTGGAGAAAGTCATTAAGAGAATAAGTGTGAATATAGAAAGCATTCTAATATTGAGGTTCAGAGAGGAGAAGAATTGAGCAAAAGAACATTTAAAAGGAGAGAGAATTGAAGTAGGATGAAAACCAATAAAGTATGGTATTCTGAAAATCAATAAACTAGAATGTACCAAGAAGTGGGGATGAATCAATTTGGTAAATGCCAATGAGAAATCTAGTAAGAAGATGATTGAGAGCTTGACTGATGAATTTAGTAACATTCATGTTAAACTCTCTGCTTTGCTGGAGCTTAAAAATCTGTAAAGATAAGTTTGGGTGGTTTGGTGGATACAAGAGCATAATTGGGAAATATAACAAAGAATAGGAGAAGAGGCATTGAAGATAACACATATGTACCATTATTTGAAGGAGTTTCATATGAAAAATTCAGAGAAATGGAGAGGCAGCTGGCAGGGAGTTTAGTTTAAAATTATTTAAAAATGAGAGGAAAAAAACCCAGCATGTTTGTATAGTATAAGCAATGACTCAGTGGAGGGATAAAATTTGATTGTCTAAAGGAGAGAAAGGAACTATTAGAGGAGTTTTATTAACTATGCAAAAAAACATAGATTTCACAGTAAAATCATTTACAAGACAAATGCAGATTTAAAGGGTCTACACCAGATTCTTACCAATTTTTTTTTCAAATGGCAGCAAATAGGCAGGAGTTTATCCAAAATAATAATCACTTCATCTACAATCCCTCTAGATGAAGTTTTACTCTATCCATATGCCTGCACAATATGAAGTTATTTAATGTACAGAATACCTCAAACCTGTTGCATAATCTTCAATGTCCAGAAAATGTTTGCATGCTATTTACTAAAGTTAAAGAAGTACTAAATGTGTATTATAGAAGGTTTTTTAATCAATAAGTATCAAAACAAAAGTCAATTTCAGGGTAATATTTTATCAACCAGAAAATTCCATTAACTCAATACCTTCTTTGTTAAAACTGTTATACCCTTTTTTATATTGAAATGGGGTGCATCTACAGTTATATCCTAGAATTTTCTTTGAACTCCCAGGTCCATGGTCTACACATAAATATATGTTGCATTTTCTTATGTTATTCATCCTTACTTCTTGGGTTCTATTCAATAACTATTAATTTGTTTTGATATTAAGTTCTAATATAATATATTTTATAAGGTATACAGTTTTTTACATTGGAGCCCAGTTTGATAACCTCACCTAAATAGAGAGTGCATTTATCAGCAAAAGGAAGGAAGATAGAAATCAGACCAGATGACAATGATTATAAAAGGCACTAACACTAACTGAAACAAGTTTGCTTTGTCAATATGTCACTAGCATACTATTGCTCCCCAACCTGTAGAAATATTCTTTACATGGTGACACTGTTGTGTTGTCACAGTAGTGCCATTAATAGCTGAACAGTTTCTGAACAAGACTTATCAGCTGTCAGATAAAAGATATACATTTTACTTTCCAGTTACTTTTTCTAGTCCTAATTCCAATGTCATTTTATTATAAATATGTAAATGCTTTAGACCATAATCTAAAATACAGATAAATAAACATGGGAGCCCCAAATAATTTATGTTATATAATAGAATAAATGCACTTTTATTTATTATGCAAGCTTTATAATCTAGTTAAGGTGCTTAAATTTGCCTTGTTATGTTGAATACAATGAATTTTATAAATTCAGCCATAAATATTTCTAGATTTAAAAGGTAACCAGGCCTGGCTGATGTCACTCAGTGGTTGAGCGTTGACCCAGGAACCAGGAAGTCAGGGTTCAATTCCCGGTCAAGGTACATTCCCAGGTCATGGGTTCGATTCCCAGTAAGAGGTGTGCAGGAGGCAGCCAATGATCAATGAGTTTCATCATTGATGTTTCTATCTCTCTCCCTCTCCCTCTTCCTTCCTCTCTGAAATCAATAAAAACATATTTTTAAAAAAGTAGAAAATAACCAGGAATGTTTAAAACAGTCAACAGATACTGCATATTTTTCTCTTGATTTCCTCAAAAACATATAAAAATAAATAAGAAAGAACTAAAAAGAATATATTCATTCTTAATAAAAGTGGCGGTAACATCTCTCCTCCCCTACATTCCTCTCTCTCTCCCCCCCGCCACCTCTTTCTCACACACAGCCTCTGAAAAATATGTGCTAGATATAACAAACTTGGTAGCAAATAAATAGAGGACATATGTAGCTTTTTTAATCTCTAAAAGTAATAAATGAGACAATTCTGAATGGCACTATGACAAACTCAGGTTGAAGAGGTAAGGACTGGAAATAGGGCAGAAATTAGACCTACATTTACACAAATATAATAAGAATGTGAATTGTTGAATATTGTGAAAAGTAAAAAGACTCTAATAAGCACCACAAACTCCAGAGGAGGAATTCCTGTCCTGGGCCCCACATTTGGAGTCTCTTATATCTTGTGAATCAGAAACACACAAAGGTAAATTCATTAATATTCATATAAGACCTCTGTCACACAGAGTTCAATGCTCATCACTGGCATGACAACACTAAACATTTGCTTTGAGAGTTCTGCTCAGACCCCAGGATAACTCTGGTCCAAACCCCTGCTGTATACATCTGACCACCATGAGTGGCTGCAGTTTGTGCCTTAAGAGATGGGTGCTGCTTCACAGTTCAAGCAGGATTTTTGTAGCTGGGACACTACGGAAGAAAAATAAGACAAATTAATTAAGTTGTAAAATCTTTTATCTCATATTCTGTGTGTGTGATATTTCTAGCACAATGACGATTTGTTTCTCAATAGTGCCAACCATCTATTTTCTTGCTTTTTTTTTGTTCTTGGTTCCAGAGTTACTTACAAACTCATTGCATTATTTATAACAGTTGCAAAGAGGCTGAGGAACATTTCAAGATATTAAACAATTCACATTCTTATTATATTTATGTAAATGTAGGTCTAGATGTAATGTTCTTGAAGCTGAATATAGATTCTGGGAATTGGGAACCAAATGGAAATAGAACCCTAGAATTGTGAGTAGTTTTATTTTAATGAAATACTTACTAAGATATGATTTCTATAGCAAGTACTTGTTGGCCCCACTAGATAAAGGTTTCATCTCATTTGAAAAGCACTTTGAAAGGATTGAGCAGCATACTGCTATTGTTGGTCTTTAAAATATCCTAGCACTCTTGTATTTAATAGAACTGTATAATTTTAGATGTTAAGAAATGGTTAAAAGCATCATATAAGTAGAGCAGTTTGGAGAAAATCAATAAAATGGGTTGTAGGCCCTGACTGGGTAGCTCAGTTGGTTAGATTGTCAAGGTTTCAGGTTGGATATCCAGTGAAGACACATATAAGAAGCAATCAATCAATGAATTCATAAATAACTAGAAAAACAAATTGATATTTTTCTCTCTATCTCTCCCCAATTGATAAAACATAAAATAAAAATAAAACAGGTTAGCCCTAGCTGGTTTGGCTCAGTGGATAGAGTGTCCACCTGCAGACCGAAGGGTCCCAGGTTCGATTTCGGTCAAAGGCATATGCTTGGGTTTCGGGCTCAGTACAACTTGGAGGAGGCAGCCAATTAATGATTCCCTCTCATCACTGATGTTGCTATCTCTCTCTTCCTCTCCCTTCTTCTCTTATGTCAATAAAAAATATTAAAATAAATAAATAAATAAATAAAACAGGTTATAAGTTATCTCTTTACAAAGTTCAAACATGGTAATTGTTTGTTAGGCCTGTTATAACAAAGCACTACTAACTGGATGGCTTAAAGAACAGAAATTGTCTCTCAGAATTGGAGCCTGGAAGTCCAAGATCAGGGTGTGGGCAGGGTTGGTTCCTTTTGAGGACCTTGAAGAATAGTCTTCTCCAGCACCCTAACTAGGTTCCTGGAGATTGCTGGCAATCTCTGCCCTTCTTTGCTTGTAGATGCACCATACTGATTTCGGCCTTCATTTTCACAGGGCATGTGCACTGTATGTGCATCCATGCCTAAATGTTTCCCTTTTTATAAGGAAACCAGTCATATTGGATTAGGGATATTGGCCACAGTCATATTTCCAAACAAGGTCAGATTCTGCGGGACAGGGTAGCAAATTTCAAGTTGTTAAATTTAACAAATAAAGTTCAAGAGAAACAATTCAAACTTTAACATATGATATGGAAAATTTAGCAGAGTGAATTATTTTTTTAAAATGAAAACTAAGGACTACAATGCCCAAAGAAAGGCTGTCTAATTTGGCTTTATATGAATCACACAAATTATGTGTAATATCTCAATTATATCATGATTAGTGATTTTGCTAAAATAGAGACAATAGAAATTATTCTATGGAAAATATAAGAATTTGTTAATTATCATGTCTTTTTTATTACTCATCCAAACATTGCTGACTCACCACCAGAGCACACAGATATGTATAATACTAAAGTCCAATTATTCTTTGGAATTTCGATGACTTTCCAGTCACATAAAAACATTTGCTTTGTAAGTATATTTTTCTTTTAAGAAATAATTTTATTTTTATTGAGTTTATACATAAGCAATGTTTTCAAAAAATTCAAAAATACAAAAGTACACAGAAAAATAGCAGTCTCAGAGATTAAACATGGTGTCAGAGTAAAGTGGATGCTGTATGGACAAGCTCCCAGGAACAAACTTGTATTACAACTAAAATAAAGAAAAAAACTTCCTGAATAATCAATGGAAAAGCACACAGGAGAGAACCCCGACATTTGAGGACAGAGAGTGGAGACTGCATAGAGACAGGTAAAAGGGGTGGAGGCAAGAAAGAGCTGACAAGGTCTTGCCCACAGACAGCAACTGAAGTTCCGAAGAGATATCTCAGCTCTGGGGGGTTGCCACTGAGAATTCTTGTATATAATCCCTAAGCTGGGCCCCCCAGCAGAGAGCACCAAAACTGAGAAGGGTACCCACATAACATCTTGCTGTGAAAAGCAGTGGGGCACTATCTGCCAGAGACTAACCACTGAAAATTCAGGCATCCTCTTAAAGGGCCAACGGAAAAATTCCCCTGTGGAGCCACCTACCTTGTGCTCTAGCAGAGGGAGGGTAAAACGGACTGGAGCTGTAAGGGCAGAAGCCAAAACTGGGAACTTGAGGGATAGAGCCCAGAAGGCAGACACCCCAAGTTTCCTGGGCTGAGTCATTCTCTCATGCAGTGGAGGACATCTTTCACATAGACATTTCCCTTGCCTGGGGGTAAGATAGTTGACACACCCTATTGGAAAACACCTTGCCCTGAGGCCATTTAAGAGATTAAAAATAACAATTAGCCTCCAAGCAGAAGCAACTGTTCCATCCTGCTGAAAAAAATTCTCACCACACCTGAGGACAATTGCCTGGGGGGCAATTCAAGTCAGAATCCTAACAGTCTGTAGGCAGAGGTGATCTCTAGAGGCTTTGAATCTTTGCCTGATCTAATTAGTCAGAAGCAGCCTTTAACACTGTCCTACACTAAAGATCAAGAAGTGTAGAGCAGTGGTTGGCAAACTCATTAGTCAACAGAGCAGCAAACATGTGGCTCGCAAGCCTCAGTTTGCCGCTCTGTTGACTAATGAGTTTGCCTACCACTGTCATATACTACCCTTTACCTCTTTACACACAATATGCCACAATTGCCTAATCCTCACAGCTTCCAACTACAGGATAACATTTAGTCTAGTCCAATGGTCAGCAAACTCATTAGTCAATAGAGCGGCAAACCACGGCTCGCGAGCCACAGTTTGCCGACCACTGGTGTAGAGGATCTCCCTAATACATAGTCACAAACCCAAACAAAATGCCAAAATGAGGAGACAAAGGAACAAACCCCAAATAAAAGAACTAGAGAATTCTCCAAAGAAAAGATAAAGCAGAAATAAAAAAAATTATCTGAAACAGAGTTCAGATAATGATGGTAAAGATGCTCAACAGCATGAAAAAACATATAGTAACTATGAAAAAAGAACAGTCTGAGATAAAGAACAACATAACACAAATAAAGAACACATTGGGAGGAATACACAGCAGATAAGGTGAGGATCGAATCAGTGAATTAAAAGAAGGAGTTGAAAATACCAATCAGAAAACCAAAACAAAAAAATAATTAAAAAACAGAAGGACAGTTTGAGGGAGGTGTAGGACAACATGAAACATAACAATCCTATCTAATAAGGAGGGAATATGCTAATTGACTGCCACACCCTCAAAGATGGCAGTGCCCTCAGTCCTGCTAGGGTGGCAGGCATGTGGCAAGTCCAGGCCCCCCATCTCCAGGCAGGCCTGGCCACTCCGCATACCTGCCTCTGGAGTCCCCCAGTTCCCTCAGCCCCCCGCCACCCAGGGCCGGCCCAAGGTGCAGGCAAGCCTCAGATGTCAGCTGCCCAGCTGATGCCTGAGGTGCAGACAAGCCTCGGATGGTGGCTGCCCAGCCACCCAGGGCCACCTGATGCTCAGGTAACCAGGGCTGGCTGAGGCTTGTGCTGTCAGCAGTGGCAGCAGCAGAGGTGTGATGGGGCATCACCTTCCCCTGATTGCCGGATTGCCTCCTGCCACTGAGGGCTCCCAGACTGTGAGAGGGTACAGGCTGGGCTGAGGGACCCCCTCTCCAGAGTATGAATTTTCATGCATGGGGCATCTAGTCTACATTATAAAAGGCCAGGGGCCGTTATGACCTAAATGACCAGATGGACGACCAGTCACCAGGAAGTGTATGGAGCACCTCTCAGTCCCTCCCCCAAGGCCCACAGGCTTCTATCACAGCAAGGGTGGGTGGGGGATGGGCAGGGCAAGGTGGGCGCAGCGAGGTTGTTAGCCTCCAGCCTGGGGCTGGTCTGGAGGCCTAACGACCTCGCTGCTGCCACAGTGGCTCCAGATCAGGCCCGAAGAGATTCCCTGGGAGAGAGGCAGGGCCTGATCCACAGCAGCTGCTGATGAGGCCCAGAGAGAGAGGCAAGGCCTGATAAGCAGCTGCCATGGGGCTGTGGATCAGGCACAGAGATAGGCCCAGAGAGACAGAGGCAGGGCCAGCAGCTGCAGATCAGTCCTGGAAAGAGGTCTAGAGATGCTTACTGGCATAGAAACCAACCAGTCAGAACCAAATCTGGGTGAACTGCGAGGAGCCAATGGCTGCTTAGGAGGCAAAGCTTTTGACACTGACTGGGATAGAAACTGACCAATCAGAACCTAATTTGGGTGAACTGAAAAGGTGGAACCTAAGGTGGGGAATGAGGAGGGGTTTTAAGGGCAACAGCTGTTTGGTGTAAGGTGTAAGAAAGTGGTTCAATATTTTAATGACTGGTTTGGCAGTATAGTGCATATGTCTGACTATTAGTCCATATATAGGGATTATGTATTTTTGTCTGCCAAGAGCATCTCCTCCTGCTGAAAAAGGCTTCTTCCCCCCCCCCCCCCATTTAAGCAATCCTATCCTATATAATCTATATATATTAATAAAAAGGTAATATGCTAATTAGACTGGGTTGACTGGCCATCTTCCAGGTGTCCAACTTCCTTCCAGACAAAGCCATGGTGGTGAGGACTGAGACAGAGGCAGTTAGGGGTGATCAGGCCAGCAGGGGAGGGCTGTTGGGGGCGAGATCAGGCTGGTGGGGGAGGGTACTTCGGGGCAAGCTCAGGCCATCAGAGGAGGGCAGTTGAGGATGACCAGGCCTGCAGGGGAGGACAGTTGGGGGCCATCAGGCTGGCAGTGGAGGGCACTTGGGGGTGAGATCAGGCTGGCAGGGGAGGGTAGTTGTGGGCAACCAGGCCAGCAGGGGAAGGCAGTTGAGGGCAAGATCAGGCCATCAGAGGAGGGCAGTTAGGGATGACCAAGCTTGCAGAGGAGGGCAGTTGGGGGCCATCAGGCTGGTGACCAGGCCTGCAGGGGAGGGCAGTTGGGGCCAAGATCAGGCCTGCAGGGGAGGCATTTGGGGGCAAGATCAGGCCTGCAGGGGAGGGCAGTTGGGAGCAAGATCAGGCCATCAGAAGAGGACAGTTGGGGGTGAACAAGCCTGCAGGGCAGGGCAATTGAGGGCAATCGGGCAGGCAGGGGAGGGCAGTTGGTGGCGATCGGGCCAGCAGGGGAGGGGTTAGGGGGCAATCAGGCTGGCAGGCAGAAGCGGTTAGGGGCAATCAGGCAGGTAGGCAGGCGAGTGGTTAGGAGCCAGCAGTCCCAGATTGTGAGAGGGTGCAGGCCAGGCTGAGGGACAAATTTCATACACCGGGCCTCTAGTATTATTTATATTATGCTTATTTGTATACATTTATATGTTGTATAGTATTTGTATATATTTGAATTATTTTATTTACATATTACTTACATTTTTCTTATATAACTCTGATTTCTCCCATATTTATATTCACATGGAAGAAGCTGCCTGGGTTTAGAGAAAATATCCAGGTAGTCATTACTTAGAAAAAAGTTAATACTGTTTTTATGGGGAGATAATTCTGATATAACTATGCCAATTTACCAACTCTTTAAAAGTAAACTGGAAATTTCAGTGGTCCCAAGGCTATGTGAGTTGAAAACTTTGAATTTCCATTGGCTTGATCCAGACATTATGGAAACTGGGTGATAAGATTTTTGTTAAAACGACCCTGAACTGGTAAATTAGGCTTTCCATATTGAAATGGAATATGACACTGTTTCAAGGATACTGAAAATGTACTGAGTGAGATAAATCTGTACAGGGTAACCTGACTTTGGCCCAGAAGTCTGGACACCTTTTGTGCATTATTTTAATACTGGCCAGCCACTTAACTTTCTGTTTTTTCTTATCCTGATTTCCGAACCCAAATTGAAACCATTATAAGAGAGAAAAATTTTTATAAAATGTAACAGCACAGTAGTGAGTTGTGTTTAATAGAGATTACAGAATAGGTATCTGTCCCTGGTGGCCAACTTCGAGCTTCTGAACTTCATTCTCACATATTGGCTGTCCCTCACATACTGGACTTTCTAAGGCAGAATTTGTTAAACTTACATGTTTCTCCTTCATGTTGGGTATTTTTTTGTTTGTTTTTCTGCTAATCAGATGTACTTGTGTGAGATTTAATTTGTAAGCAAGTTTTGTTAGAAATGGGCCAGGGCACCAAGTGAGGAGTGGTAGAGGGAGAGTCCCTGAAATTGTCAGCAGTCCTGGAAGCTTTCTTGTTATGACATCAGTATGATTCTGGACTTGGCAACAGAAAAAGCCTGATTTTAGTAAAAGTACTATGGTGTTGGTGTGGGCAGTAGCATTTCTCCATTGTGAGGATTGAAATTATTACCATAAATTGAACCTAAAATCTATTCCCTCAGCTCTTCCAAATGTCCTATTATATTTCTAATATATTTTATATTAATTGGGGTTACATTGCTTAATAACATTATATAGATTTCAAGTAGTATACATCTATAATACATCATTTCTATATTGCATTGTATATTTACCACCCAAAGTCAGATCTCCTATCCTCATGTGTTTGACCCCCTTTACCCTCTTCTTCCTCTTCCCTCACTTCCTTTTCCCTCTCTTAACCACCATACTGTTGCCTGTGACTATGAGTTTTTATTTGTTTGTCTGATTTGTTCATTTGTTGTTTTCAGGTTTATATTCCACATATGACTGAAATCTTATGGTTTTCTACTTTTCCCATCTAACTTATTGCACTTAGTGTTGTTGCAAATGGCAGTATTTCATATTTTCTTATGGCTGAGTAGTGTTCAGTTGTGTATATGTACCACATCTACTTTATCCAATCATCTATTGAAGGACACTTTGGTTGTTTTCATAACTTGACCATTGTGAATAATGTTGCAATAAATATAGGGGTATATAAATAGATGTTTTCAATTTGGTATCTAATATCTATATATATAAAAGCCTAAGTTATTGCCCGACCATCCAACTGGTAGCTATGATGTGCACTGACCACCAGGGGGCAGATGCTCAATGCAGGAGCTGCTGAGCTGCAGTGACTTGGCAGCTGCAGTTCTTGGGTGATGCACCTGGAACCAGAGAGGAGGGAGCCCAATTCCAGGTTGCATCACCTGAGAACCACCCTTTTGCAATCTGGGACTCCTTGGGGGATGTCAGAGGGCTGGTTTCAGCCTGATTCCAGCAGGCCAGGTTGAGGGGCCCCACTGATGCACAAATCTGTGCAGCAGGCCTCTAATTTCTTAATCATCTTCCACTTTAAGTAGACTAGGTTCTATTATCTGCAACCAAGTTTATACATTGGAGTAGAGAATTATAATTTAAAAGTAGTATATCTGGCAACAGTTATTTTATTTTCCAAATTAAAATTATTGAAAATTTCTCCTTCCATGGGAAAATATTTTTCCACTAGAGGCCTGTTGCATGATATTCATGCAAGAATAGGCTTTCCTTCCCCTGGCTTCACTCCCAGCTGCCCAGGAGCCAGCAAGTCCTAGATTCTATCCAGAGCACTGCTCCTGTAGCTCCCTCCACCATCACCCCTCCACCTCATAGCAGGCATCCAACCTTTCCTGGCCACTCCGTGCCTGTATATGCAAATTAATCTGCCATCTTTGTTGGGTTAATTTGCATACTCACTCTGATTGGTTGTTGGCATAACAGAGGTATGGTTAATTTACATGTTTGCCTATTATTAGGTAAGATGAACAAACTACTTGACTGATACTATGTATCCAAGACATTTAGGAATAAAATAACCAGACAAGTCATTCTCCTTGTGCAGCATATATACCTCTGAAATAATTTTAAGTAATGAAATGTTTTAAAGTAAGCTAATTTATTGCCAGTTAGAAAAATGGAAGAAAATGTTCTTATCTGTTGCTGCTGCCCCTTGAAAGAGGTTGAAAAACTTTCATCACCTAGTTTTTCATATTCATACTTTGTAAAAATTTATCTACAATTGCCTTCCCTTACTAAACTTCTAAGCACAATTTCTAATGGTTCAGTGGATGACTCATAAACAATTTAAAGAGAGAGCTGTCACGTAATCAGAAAAAAACACAAAACAAAAAAGATGGATCAGAGTATCAATTTATTTTCTTTTTTTAAATCTGAGCATACTTAGGAGGACCACAAAGATAGAGATTCTAGCTCTCACACTTCAGCATCAGATAAAAATTTTGGTTGTTGTATGCATTGCTTTAAAAAAAATCTAACAACAACAACAACAAAAAAAAAAAACACCACCAAAAAAACTGCACTTTTGGGGTGGCTCAATTTGTTGGAGTGTTGTTTTGTGCACCAAAAGGTTGCGGGTTGAATTACCTGTCACAACACTTCCCTAGGTTGCTGGTTCCATCCACAGTTGGGGTACATATAAGAGGCAACTGATTAATGTTTCTCTCTCACATTGATACTTTTTTTCTGTGTGTTCTGTGTCCCTTCCTCTCTTTCTAAAATCAATAAACATATCCTTGAGAGAGGATTTTAAAAAATTAAAAATTATGAGTCCCAAGACTCATACTTTTTGTTGTTGTTTTTGTTTTGTTATTATATGTTTATTTCTAGTCTGCAGAGGCAAAATTTTTTAAAGGAAAGAAATGGTGGAAAAAAGATACAGAGGCAAAGAAGCATTGAACAGACTGTCAAACTAATGGGGAAGACAGGGGAGGTTGAGCGAGGGGGGCTGTAAGAGACCAACGAAAGGACTTGTATGCATGCATATAAGCATAACCAATGGATACAAGACACTGGTGAGGCAGGGAGGGCGGGCAGGAGAAGGCATGTACTGGGGGATAGGGGAGGTCAGGGGGAGGTCAATGGGGGGAAAAAAGGAGACATATGTACTACTGTTTGTAATACTTAAAACAATAAAAATAAAATAAAATAAGAAAAAAATTAAAAATTAAATTCCAAAAAAAGGCCTCATTTGTTGAATCCTAAAATTTCACAGAAATGAGAATTCTACATAATCTAATCCAACACCCTTATTTTCAGATAATTGACTCACCTACATTGTGGGGAAAAGGCTAAAATGTATATTTATGTATTTCTTCATGCCTGTGTGTTTTGCCACTTCTCAAACTCATATGGAAAAATGCCACTCCCAGCTAAGCCTTCATTCTTCCCACTTTTCTATATTTAGTAAGACACCCATCACGTGCATATGTATATGCATATGTAACTTTGAAAAATACATCTCATATTTTTCTTTCTATGATTTTTATCACATTATACAATTAGTGGTTTCTTGAACCATTAAACTTTACTTCTGGAATAATACATAACAAATATTCAGTTGGTGGTATATTCAGCTGAAATAAGACTTTGGGGTTTTTTACATAGAATTAACTTGTATCCAGTGATGATTTATAGAGAATTCAGAGAATAGGTTGCTCCGTAATGTTAATTGTACAGTACAAGTTAGTACCAATGTTAAAGTCCATATTCAGAAATCTAGTTTCTCAGCTCCAAACACAAAACTCCACTCTTTCCTTCTACTCAATACAAAATTATCTTGGGAAAACAGGAAGAGAACTCATAAATACAGCAAATGTACATATAGCACCAGAACAGATATAAACAGTCCTTCGTGAGTCAGACTTTAAGTTTATAGTCTTGTTTTTTCTTTAGTCTGCATTTCAATGGCCTTGCTATTTTTGTTAAACGCAAGTGGGAGAAAAGTTTTATTAGAGGTTTGTGGAGTAGTTGCTAACTTTTATATGCTTTAAATGACACATTGAGATCTCTCACTGTCAGGTACTAAAAGAATGGTAAATACTCTGACATTTGCAGTCACGATTTTCCAGAACTCTCAAAAACACATGGTTTGAATTAAATATATTTTCTTTCTCTATCAAATAAATGTGATGTTTTCCCAAAAATACTGTAGAATTTCCAAGTCTATACATGTATTTTTTTGTAGAACAAGATGGCCAGTGAAGCAGTCACTGTGAAAAACTCATGAGAACAATCAATGAAGTTGACTAAATTGGGCAGTAGGAAAATGTTAATGAGATACTCTCTTTAGCCCTTTCTAGAACAGCTCACTTTCTTTTTTTTTCCAATTCCCTTAATCAAAATTAAAAGTGCCTAGAGTTAGGATTTTGGCAGATATGGCTAAAAGAAGCTGACAAACGTATCCTCAAAGTTTCAAGCTCTTTTTTTCTTTCTTTATACAAATATTTTAAAACAATCAAAATCTATTTCTATGAAGGTCTTTTTTCTTTAATAATGATTCTGAGAAATGAGACCCAGCTGAGGCAGCAACTAATAGCAAGGAAGGAAGGAAAACACCTGTAGACCAGTAGGAAGGGAGAGGTTGTGAGAGGAGTGGGCCCAACTCCCAGGAGTGGCAGGCAGTGGGCAAGACAGAGAGAGAGTGCTGTGCTATGGGAGAGTCTATTCCCTCAGAAAAAATAGAAGCCAGGCCCAAGCTGAGCACCGGAGCCATGACCTGCAGCAGCAGGCAAAACATCCTACTATGAAAAGGAAAAGCTGCAGGGCTGCTGGCTGCTGGGGAGTCTGGTCCTGACCCCAGCCACCAAAGGTGGCACCAAGAAAGGGAAGAGCAGCGATGCTGGTGGGAGAGAAAGTCCCAGTTTCGTTGGTGTTTTTTTTGTTTGTTGGTTTGTTTGTTTTTTAATCTCGAAACCCAGAACACAGGCATTAACAGTTGCAACTACTCACCTGAGGCTTTGTTGCAGGGAGGGAGGCTTAGACTTGAGGTACCTGAGGAGAGGTGGCAGAAGGAAGCTGGGCAGGGAGACGTGGCCAGGACTCCTGCATTGGGACATTCATATGCTTCCAAATCGAAATCTCCAGAGAGGAACTAGCCATTTCTGGTAGCCTCAGGAAACTTCTAGCTTCCTGCATTTTTAAAATATATATATTTTTATTGATTTCAAAGAAGAAGGAAGAGGGAGAGAGAAATAGAAACATCAATGATGACAGAGAATCATTTATCGGCTGCCATCTGCATGCCCCCAACCCGGGCATGTGCCCTTGACCAGAATAGAACTCAGGACTCTTCAGTCCCTAGGCCGATGCTCTATCCACTGAGCCAAACCAGGTAGGGCCACACCCTACATTTTGAGCTTTACACAGAAAAGAAAGGGAGAGGCCAAGCTTATGAGTCAGAACAGCTTCAAGGAGCTCTCAGTGACTAGATTGGAGGAGAGGAATCTCTGTCCAGACAAGGGCAGAGTAATATCTTGAGACACTCACAGAGAAGTAGCTCAGGGGCAAGAAAACACACCCACCATATTCCCCAAAAGTGAAATAGCACCTCCCTCTCTTAAAGCCTTGTAGAAACAGACTTTTGAGTGATTATGATTGACACAAAGGTGAGCAGAGGTGAAGTCCCAGGAGCCAGGGAAAATATAACCTCACTCATATGTGGATGCTAATGAACAACATAAACTGATGGACAAAAATACATCCAGAGACATAGAAGCATCAAACCATAAAACCTCAGAAGGAAGGCCAGATTATTATGATCTTTGAATGCATAATAATCTGGCCACTCAGTGTATTTGTATCTCAAATGAATACCAAAAGTATTCTAGACTTTTGCTGGAGATCAACCACCTATTTGCCCTGAGCTTTTCTATCAGCCAGTGCAAAGGGGAAAACTGATCAGGTGCATGATTTATAATATCTTTGATATCACATAAATGAGGTGCTCAAGAGAAGTACACTGAGTGGCCAGATTATTATGCGTTCAGAGAACATAATAATCTGGCCACTCAGTGTGTGTGTGTATGTGTGTGTGTGTGTGTGTGTGTGTGTGTATATATGGTGTGTGTGTGTGTGTCTGTGTGAATAGTCTTTATAAAGGTCATAAGTTTAGTGTCTTAGGTTTTCAATCTTTGGAAATAAGAATTGATTTCTAGAAATTGTACTTTACCTTTAGAACTAGGGATTTATTTTAAAATTAGAAATTTATCTTTAGTTCTAGGAATTGGGTCTTTGGAACTAGGAATTTATCTTTAGATTTAGGAATTAATTCTTATGAACTAGAAATAGAGATATTTAGAAGTAGGAATTTATCTTTATATCTTACTCAATCTTCAGAACTAGGAAATTATCTTTAGAACTAATAATTTATTTATAGAACTAAGATTTAATCTTTAGATTTAGGAATTAAATTTTTGGAACTAGGAATTTATCTTTGGATCCAGGAATTTAGTCCTTGGAGCTTGGTATTTATCTTTAGAAATAGGAATCCATTTTTTGGAACTAGGAATTAGTCTTTAGAACTATGAATTTATATTTAGATCTAGGAATTTAGCCTTTGGAAGTAGGCATTTATCTTTAGAAATAGGAATTCATTCTTTGGGACTAGAAATTAGACTTTAGAACTAAGAATTTATCTTTAGAACTTGGAATTTATATTTAGACCCACAAATTCACTCTTTGGAAGTAGAAATTCAATATTTGGAGCTAGGAATTTTTTTATAGAACTAAGAATATATATTTAGAACTAGAAATTTATATTTAGTTCTAGGAATTCAGTTTTGGAACTAGAAATTTATCTGTAGAACTAGAAATTTATCTTTAAAGGTAATACGGTTGTAATTAGCTATTTATTAATAATAGAAAAGGCACAAAAGGAAGGCTAGATATTATAGGCATGACATTTTGGCAGCCTCACCAGGAAGTTGAAACTTTACACTCCCAGGGAACCACCACCTGTAAAACACTGGAGGAAAGGATCCAACAAAGAGGAGATAGACACATATGCAGTAGAGCTGGGATGACATAGGGGAGGTGATTGTCAGTCAAACCAGAGATCATTGACCAGAATGGGTGGAGCCACTTCAAGCCCATGAAAATTTGGGAATACATAATCCCTTAAACAAAGGAGCTTGCAACTCCTGACTCTTGGCTCTCTTGCATTCACCTGTGTTTCCTCCATAGCCATATGGCACTATGTACCCCACATGCAATGTACTGATGGGCTGCAACTGGAAACACAACTAAACTAGCTTGATGCTGGATGGACACTCCCCCAATATGGAACAAAACCTCTGGACACTGGTTTTGATTCTAGTCCTATTGAAGCCAAAACTACACTTCTTCCTTAGTCCAACAAAGGGAAATGGGACCTTGGAAACTAAGGGATTTGATTCCACAGAAATAAAGCTTTCTACAGTATCTCATCCTCCTGTGTAAGTCTCAGAAAATTAATTTTCTCAGGATATCTCAAGAATTTCCACTCCCACAAGCAACAGGTGGGGATGAGAACCTTTCCCCACCAATAACAGAAAGAGGAATTTATCTTGAGATCTAGGAACTCAGTTTCAAGGACAAGGAATGTATATACAAAACTATGAATTTATCTTTAGAACTAAGAATTTTTACATCTGAAAAAAATACAATATTGGATGTTAATTTTCTAATTCAAAAAGAAAAATTATTTAAAGTTAAAAAAAAGATTTTAATTTTATATCTAGGAATTTATCTTTAAAGGGAGAAATTTATCCTTAGCTATGGAAATTTAGTCTGTAGAAATAGGAACTTATTTGTAGAATTAGGAATTTATCTTTAGATCTATGAATTCAGTCTTTGGAACTATGAATTCAGTCTTTGGAATGTATCTTTTAAACTAGTAAATAATGTAGCCCTGACCAGTTTGACTCAGTGGATAGAGCGTTTGCCTGCAGACTCAGGGATCCTGGGTTCGATTCTGGTCAAGGACATGTACCTTGGTTGTGGGCACATACACAGTGAGGAGTGTGCAGGAGGCAGCTCATCGATGTTTCTTTCTCATCGATGTTTCTAGCTCTCTATCCCTCTCCCTTTCTCTCTGTAAAAAATTAATAAAATATATTTTTAAAAATCCTGCTATCTTTAGAGAATTTATTTATTAAACTAGTAAATAATGTATCTTAAATAATAGAATAATAGTTGATCTTTAGATATATGCATTTATCTTCAGACCTAGAAATTTAGTCACTGAAACTAAGAATTTATCTTTAGAACTAATGAAAAAGAAAATGGGGGGGGGGGAGCTTGCAACCTAGTTCAGTATTTGGTTAAAACTGTAGTCTTACTTCCCCATTCTGACTGACTTGGGTGGAGCTTCGGAGAATGCCCCCAAGGCCTTGCCAAGACTGACTTGGGTGGAGCTGTGGGGACCCTCAGGGGCCTGCCACATGAAGACATATATAGGTCAGAGCCTCCCCAGGAGTTTAGTTCAGGCTTTGGATCCAGAATTGCCCCTGGCCTAGCATATCTGCGAAATAAAGATTAAACTTTCCTCCCTCAGAGTGCTGATTGATCATTCTCCCATGCATTCTGCCACGACATTTGGTGCCTTGTCCGAGAAAAATCAGTTGAGTTGGCATTTAGGCCACTGCTGCTGAGAGTGGACTTTGGGGTATTTGCTTCGGGTTCTGGGACCCAAAGAAGGCATGCCACCAGCACATTCACCAGTGCCTAAACTTGCAGGGCTTGGAGGGACTGTGGCAACTCCATGCTCCAGTGGACCCAAAGGAGGCAGGAAACACCTTTCTGGGACTTCCCAGGAGGAGAGTCAAACTCAGACTGGCTAAGGGTTCAAGTCTGGCCTGCCTTTCACAAAGGTAGAAGAGAAGCTTTCCTAGGCAGTTTTCTACTGCCTCTGTTCAGGGACTTGTTCTGTACCTGCACAATTAAAACTGATTTTGTGACTGCAGGGTATTCTGTGGTGTAAATATGGTGGAGCCAGTGTAAAAGTGTTTATTTACCATTTTGTTTTGTTGTGGGGTGTTTTTTTTTAAACCTCTCCCACGTTTCCTTGATGATTCAAAAGTTCTTTAGTGGGGAATGTTATCTGTCTTTATTGTTTAAATATGTCTCTTCTTTGTTTATTTAAATTGTTTAGCTAGTGAAATTTTTGTTTGTGTCTCTTAAAAAATATGAATGTACTGCTAAACTGATTAATGTTAATTATTTACATATCACCTAAAACTTAAGGCTAAGAGTTCTAACTAACTGGAAAGGAAGTATGGCTTTGGTGTAATGAGGAAGGTAAAGAGAAATGTTGAAAGTTCAGTAAATGACAGGCCAGTAAGCCAGGACAAGTAGAATAGGGAAACTGGGAATGTTTAAATAGCAAATTGGAGATATCTTGTAAATCCTGTCTTCCCTAAATCAAGGCATCTTGTAAATTCTGACTTCCTTAAATCAAGGACATTGGAGCCATCTTGTAAATCCTGTCTTCCCTAAACCAAGGACACTTGGAAGTAAATGATTTGCATTTTGTCCCCCTAAACAGAGGTTAAATAGCTTATGTCAATGTATTCAGGGAGACTGCTAAAAATTGATTAGTGTCATTTGCTCTCCAGACCCAAGGACAAATTAAGTTAGAAAATAAGCCTTATTTTGATTAGTTCTTTTATGCAGGTATTTTTTTAAAGGAGGCAACCTGGCCCTTCCCTGCAACATGGATAATAGCTCCTCTTCAAACTCTACTGTCTTAGAATACATGTTAAGGAATTTTAAAAAGGGGTTTATTGAGGACTATGGGGTAAAACTAGTCCCCTGTGAGTTAAAAAGGATGTGTGAAATATACTGGCCATCTTTTGGAGTAGGGTGCCCACTGGAGGGCACATTGGATGTCCCCACGATCAGAAATGTTCACAGAATTATCACAGGAGACCCAGGTCATCCTGACCAGTTCCCTTATATTGACCAGTGGCTAGAAATAGCAGATCTTAAGTTGCTTTGTATCTGATTTTGTGTATGTAAGGAAAAAGGGCAGGCCCCTCAGAAGAATAAGCCTCCTATTCTGCAGGAACCCCCTGAGGAATCCCCGCCAGTTCTACCACCTCCACATGTGCCTCAAGCAGTACCCAGTGTCCCCTTTGCCTAGCCATGGAAGCTTATACACACCACCTCCTTCCATCTTCCCACAACTGGACTCTTCAGAGCCAGTTGGATGACATTTGTGCTCAGCTTTTTGGGGATCCAAACCACTCCTGGCTTTCCAGATGCCTCTCCAAGAAATTCAGGGTCCTCATATAATTGGAGAAAACAGGACCCCACAAGAGGTTTACTACCAGCCTTTCACTATGACCAATCTCTTAAATTGGAAGCACTACCGCTTATTCTGAAAAACCTTAAGCCATGGTTGACCTTCTGAAGTCAATTTTTCAGACCCATAAGCCCACCTGGTAGACTGCAAGCAACTCCTTCTCATACTTTTTAACACTGAGGAGCACATGAGAATAATAACAGAAGCTCAGAAATGGCTCCAGACCCAGGCCCTGCCAGGGACATTAGATACAGACAGATGGGCAAGGGAGGTTCTCCCAGATGTGGAACCCAGATGAGACCCAAATTTGGAGGACAGGAGGGCCAGATTAGAGAAATATCAGCTGGCCTTCCTCCAGGGGTCCAGGCTGGGACTAAGAATCCCACTAATGTGGCCAAGACCTCTGAGGTTTTCCAGAGGCCTGATGAAAGTCCAGCAGCCTTTTATGAGAAACTCTATAAAGCATATTGAATTTACACGCCCTTTGACTCAGAAGCCTCAGAGAATCAAACTATGGTCAATGCAGCTTTGTTAGTCAGGCTCAGCCAGACATAAGGAGAAAGCTACAGAAGCTTGAAGGATTTGCAGGAAAGAATTCAACCGAACTAGTAGAAATAGCAAACAAGATTTTCATTAACCAGGACAATGCAGCTAAAAAGGAGGCTGAGGAGAAACTAAAAAGGAAAGTGACTCTGATTGTTGTGGCTGTTATAGAAGCTAGCTCCCAGAAAAGGATAGGGAGACAGAAAGGAGCCAAGTCAGGAAAAGGAAGGACGGATTTTAAATGGGACCAGTGTGCCTATTTTAAAGAATTAGGACACTGGAAGAATGAATGTCTGAGTCGAAGCAGGCAAGGCCATCCAAACCACCCAGCTGCTATCAGCCAGAGCTGCCTGAGGCAGACCTCATTGGACTGGCAGCAGCCAACTTCGACTAGGACAGACCCGGAACTCTCCAACTGGGCTCCCATGAGCCCATGGTTGAAATGAAAATTAGGGGCCAGACTATGAAGTTTATGGTTGATACAGGGACAGAGCACTTGGTAGTTACTCAGAAAGTAGCTCCCCTTTCAGGACAGGAAGTCACCATTATTGGAGCTACTGGGGACCACACCCTCAGATCATTCTGCTGCCCCTACTGATGTCAGTTAGGAGGCCACCAGGTGGCTCATGAATTACTGTACTTGCCAGATTGCCCAGTCCTTCTAATAGGCAGAGATATTTTAGCCAAAATGGGAGCAGAAATCACCTTTGCCCCAGATGGCTCAATACAACTGCATTTAGGTGAGGAGACCTCTCCATTGATCCTGTCTTTAACAGTGCCTTGGGAAGAAGACCTCCCAGTCAAAGGACTCACCATTAGAGCCTGAACTAGTGAAGAAATTCCTGCTGGTCTGGGCAGAAGGAAATCCCCCAGGCATGGCTAAGAACCACACCCCAGTGCTAATTGACTTGAAGCCGGGGGCACAACCTGTAAAATTTCACCAGTATCCAATTCCAAGCAATGCATGCCTAAGTATCCAGGGCCACCTAGAACGAATGCTTCAATGAGGACTTCTTAAGCAGTGTCAGTCTCCATGGAACACCCCTCTCTTACCTGTCAAGAAGCCTGGGACCAATGATTACCGCCCGGTACAAGACCTGTGGGCTGTTAATGAGGCCATTATAACCCTGCATTCGGCACTGTGGGATCCATGCACCCTCCTGGGACTTATTCCATCAGAATCAAAATCATTTATCTAAAAGGTGCCTTTTTCTGCCTTCAGCTAGTGCCTTCCAATCAGCCCCTGTTTGCCTTCCAGTGGGAAAACCCAACCACAGGGGCTAAAGAACAGTTCACCTGGACCAGACTGCCACCAGGGTTCAAGAACTCCCCAACTCTTTTTTAGTGGAGCACTAGCATCAGATTTGTCCAAACTTCCAGGATAAGATGTAGTGTGCATTCTACTCCAATATGTAGATGACCTTCTACTGGTTAGCTGCTCACAAACTCAGTGTTGGGAAGGAACACAAAGCCTTCTAAGACTCTTAATTGAAACAGGTTAACCGGTGTCCAAAAGGAAGGCTCAAATATGTCAAAGGGAAGTCAAATACCTAGGTTTCCAAATTACCCAAGGGAAATGAAGACTACAGGACTGGAAGAAAACAGACAGTATGTGCCATACTAGTCCCCATCACCTGGAGACAGATTCTGGAATTCCTAGGGGCAGCAGGGTTCTGTTGAATTTGGATCCCAGGATTCTCAGATCTAGCTAAGCCCCTCTATGAAGCTTTAAAAGGAGAGGAAAAGGCACCCATTAACTGGGGTCTTGAACAGGAAACAGCCTTCACAACCATAAAGACAAAGCTCAACAAGGCGCCAGCCCTAGGGCTCCCAGATGTGACATGGGACTCTAACCTTTTCATTCATTAGAACAACAGGGTAGCCCTAGGAGTTCTGATCCTAGGCCTCAGGAGTTGGGATCCTGGCAGAGGCCAATAGCTTACCTCTCCAAACACATTGACCCATTTGCTTTGGGTGGCCTCCATGTCTCAGGGCCCTTTCAGCCACGGCCTTATTAGTCAAAGAGTCAGACAAGCTCACTCTGGGACAGAACTTAAATGTTAAAGTGCTTCATGCTGTTATCACCCTAATGGAAGCTAAGTGGCAACATTGGCTGAGCCATGCTCAGATGACTCAATATCAAGGGCTCCTATGTGAAAATCCACAAATAAGATTAGAGGCAGTAAGAACTCTTAATCCTGCCACTTTCCTACCCATCACAAGAGGGAACCCCTGAGCATGATTGTCTAGAAGTCCTAGAGGAGGTTTACTCCAGCCAGCTAAATCTAACAGATAGGCCTCTACAGAATCCAGACTTAGTATTATTCACGGACTGCAGTAGCTTCCTGGATGAAGGAAAAAGATGAGCTGGGTATGCAGTGGTATCAAACCTTGAAATAATAGAGACACAGGCCCTGCCTGAAGTATGGTCAGCACAGAGGGAAGAACTTTGGGCTCTAGACAGAGCCTTAAATCTTAGTAAGGATAACTGTGCCAACATCTACACTGAATCTTGCTATGCCTTCACTACCCTGCATATCCATGGGGCCATATACATGGAAAGGGGGTTCCTGACTGCCAGAGGAAAAGGAATAAAAAATAAGAATGAGATCTTGAAGTTACTAGAAGCAGTCTGGGAGTCCAAGAAAGAAGCAGTCATCCATTGTAGGGGACCTGAACCTCCGAAATACACCCTGCAGGAAGAAGAATGGGCCCAACAAGAAGTGTGTAAAAGGACAAAGGAAGGTTGCTGGATATTCCCAGGTCATAGGGTCTATGTTCCAGAACAGTTAGCTCATAGAGTAGTCCTCCGGCAGCATGAACTTACCCATTTAGAGAAGACAGCTCTAGAAGCCTTGTTAAGCAAATACTATCTAATTACCCATGTCCCCTCCTTATGTGCCTCAGTGTCTTAATGCTGCCTCCCCTGTGCACAGAACAATGCAAGGCAGGGTCCTGTAAGACCGATAGGAATTCAATGTTGTGGGCAAGCTCACTTTGACGATCTAGAGGTAGACTTTACAGAAATAGGGCCTTGTAGAGGAAATAAATATCTTTTAGTTTTTGTCTGCACCTTTACAGGCTGGGTTGAGGCATATCCTACCTACACAGAGAAGGTGAGAGAAATCACTAAGGCATTACTGAAGGACATAATTCTTTGGTATGGAATGCCATTAACCATAGGGTCAGGTAAGGCCCAGCCTTTATAGCTGAGGTAGTATAGCAGGTAGCTAAGGCCTTAGGAATTAAGTGGTGTAGACAGTGCCTGGGAAGGCACTTGAGCATTTCTTTAATTATTGTCAGCTGAATCCAGTGGCATTGGCAGAGCCACATCCTGGAAACATGCCTTGCCAGAGGCAAGAGTGTTGTCGGCTTGACCTTCATCCTAGGTGCCAGGGCATGGGTTTTGTTATCTAAAACCAGCCAAGTACCAATGAATACAACTCAGGCCCAACCAAGAATGCACATAATCGCCTTTATCTTGACTTTTAGTAACACTTCCTGTTTTTTTATTTATGTTGTTTTTTTGTTTGTTTGTTTGTTTTGCTCTATAAAATAAACATGCTGTATTGGCTCTGGGTCCCTGTCTCTCCATCAGAGGACAGAGTTCCCACCCGGCCCCAGCTTTTTCCTTCCATCTCTGTGTCTGTCTCTTTCTTTCATTTTCTCAATCCCCAGCAGCCCCTACTAAGGAACCAGACCTCTCTCTAACCACACTGGACATGGAAAAGAGAGAAATATTTACAAGTGGAACTTACATACAGCCTATAGGCCCCAGAGTTCAGGGAAAGTAGAATGCATGAACTGGACTCTCAAGCAGGCTATGGCTAAGCTATGCCAGGAGATGAACTTACCCTGGGCAGATGTCTTACCACTTGTGCTCCTGAAAGTGTGCTGTTCTCCTAGATCCAGGTTAAGGTTTTCTACATTTGAAATTCTATATGGCAGACCCACTCCCTTAATTTGGCCAAAGGGAGATTTGGGGAAAATAGGGAACTTAGAAATTCAGAAACAGCTGCAAGGACTTGGGAAAACTATCATTGAAGTCCACAGATGGTTTACTAATTTATTGCCCATCTCTCTAGGAACAGCTGTGCACCCTCACAAGCCTGGGGGCCAGGTTTGGCAAAAGATTAAAAAAAGGAACCCCTTAAGCCAACCTGGAAGAGACCTTACCCAGTCATACTATCTACCCCCTCAGCTCTCAAAGTTGCAGGACAGAACACCTGGATCCACTATTCCTGGGTAAAAGCAGCCCACCAGCTGGACAATCAGCATCCAGAGTAGAAGGTGACCTCTGACCTGAACCACCCCAAGTGGATCATCTTCAAGAAGATGATGGATCTGGCTGACTAACCTATATCTTCTTATCCCCTCCTATCTGAATGATTATTGTTTTTGTTTTGTTTTTTTTCTAACAGTTTTATTCTATCTTTATACAAGTGTCACTGAAATCTCAGACTGGTACTGGGAGGAGAATTTCTGTGTCCTTGCTACTCCAACAACCCCCTTGGACCTCCTGGGAAGATGGTGAAGACTTGGGATAATGAACTGCCTTTTTCATCACCTCCCTTGAGCAGGAAGTAGCTAGAGCAGTCGTTGACCTTATCCCCAACTCCTTAGTCTTTTGTAATCCCCAATGAAAATGAAAATGTATGTGTGGGGGGTGGGGGGGGGAGGGGACTTGCAATCTAGTTCAGTATCTGGTTAAAACTGTAGTCTCACTTCTCCACTCTGACTAACTTGGGCAGAGCTGTGGATCATTCCCACAAGGCCCTGCCAAGACTGACTTGGGTGGAACTGTGGGGACCCTCAAGGGCCCAACACAGGAGGAGATATATAGGTCAGAGCTTCCCTAGGAGTTCATTTCAGGCTTTGTATCCAGAATTTCCCTGGACTAGCGTATCTGTGAAATAAAGGTTAAACTTTCTTCCCTCAGAGTGCTGCCTAATCATTCTCCCATGCATTCTGCCACAACACTAAAAATATATCTTTAGTACTAGAAATTTACCTTTAGATCTAAGAATTTATCTTTAGAAGTATTAATTTATTTTTAGATCTAGGAATTTATTATTTGGGATTAGGAATGTATTTATAGAATTAGGAATGTATCTGAAATAAATAAGTATAATATTGTATGTCCATTGTGATTTTTAAAATACAAAAAATATTAAAAATAAAAAAGAACTAAGAATTACCTTGAGATCTAGAATTTATTTATTTATTTACTATTTTTAAAGTAGAGGCCCAGTGCATGAAATTCATGCATGGGGGGGGGGGTGTCCCTCAGCCCAGCCTGAACCCTCTCCAATCTGGGACACCTTCAGGGCAGTTGGACATCCCTCTCACAATCCAGGACTGCTGGCTCCCAAGCACTCACCTGCCTGCCTGCCTGATTGCCCTTAACCGCTTCTGCCTGCCAGCCTGATAACCCCTTAACCACTCCCCTGCCAGCCCAATTGCCCCTAACTGCCTTCCCCTGACAGCCTGGTTGCCCCCAACTGCCCTCCTCTGCTGGCCTGGTCACACCTAACTGCCCTTCCCTGCCAGCCTGGTCACCCCCAACTGCCCTCTCCTGAAGGCCTGGTTCTCCCCAAATGTTTTTACCTGCAGGCCTGGTCCCCCCTAACTGTCCTCCCCTGCTGCCATCTTCTGGTGGTCATCTTTGTCCACATGGGGGCACCCATCTGTGTGTTGGAGTGATGGTCAATTTGCATATTACCTCTTTATTATATAGGATCTTTATTGTTTAGATTATTAGAGATGTTCTTCTTTTTCCTCCCATAGTTCCCCTCCTCCCGGTTCCCACCCCACTCCAGGCTCCCCCCCACAACACTGACCTCATCCATAGGTGTAAGCTCTTTACCCAATCGCTTCCTGCACCCCTCAGAACCTCTTCCCCCCCAAGAATTGTCAGTCTGCTCTCTTTCCATGCCCCTGATTCTATTATATTCACCAGTCTATTCTGTTCATCAGGTTTTTTATTCACTTGATTTTTAGATTCACTTGCTAATAAATATGTATTTGTTGTCATTTTGTTGTTCATAATTTTTTTATTTTTACCTTTTCCTACTTCCTTCTCTTCTTAAAGAATACCCTCCAGCATTTCATGTAATATTGGTTTGGTGATGAACTCCTTTAGCTTTTTCTTATCTGTGAAGCTTTTTATCTGACCTTCAATTCTGAATGATGGCTTTGCTGGGTAGAGTAATCTTGGTTGTAGGTTCTTGCTATTCATCATTTCGAACATTTCTTGCCACTCCCTTCTGGCCTGCATAGTTTCTATTGAGAAATCAGCTGACAGTCATATGGGTACTCCCTTGTAGGTAACTAACTGCTTTTCTCTTGCTGCTTTTAACATTGAACAGACTGTCAAACTACATTGGGAAGACAGGGGAGGTTGGGCGAGGGGGGCTGTAAGAGACCAACCGAAGGACTTGTACGCATGCATGTAAGCACAACCAATGGATATAAGACACTGGGGCAGGAGGGAGGACGGGCAGGTGAAGGCATGTACTGGGGGGTAGGGGAGGTCGGGGGGAGATTAATGGAGTGGGGGGAAATAAAGGGAGACTATGTACTACTATTTGTAAAAAAATTATATATAAAAAAATAAAAGGTTTATAATATTGAAGAAAAAAAAAAGATTCTTTCTTGGTCTTTTGCCCTTGGCATTTTAATTATGATGTGTCTTGGTGTGGTCCTCTTTGGATTTCTCTTGTTTGAAGTTCTTTCTGCACTTCCTGGACTTGTAAGTCTATTTCTTTCACCAGGCAAGGGAAGTTTTCTGTCATTATTTCTTCAAATAGGTTTTCTATATCTTGTGCTCTCTCTTCTGCTGGCACCCCCATAATCCGTATGTTGGTACGCATGAAGTTGTCCCAGAGTCTCCTTACACTGTCTTCGTATTTGTGGATTCCTTTTTCTTTTTGCTTTTCCAGTTGGGTGTTTTTTGCATCTTCATATTTCAAATCTTTGACTTGATTTTTGGGATCCTCTAGTCTGCTGTTGAATCTCTGTATATTATTCTTTATTTCAGTCAGTGTATGCTTAAGTTTTGATTGGTCCTTTTTCATATCCTTGTGAGTCTCACTAAATTTCTCAGAGGTTTCTAGAAGATTCTTGAATAACCTTATAACTGTGGTTTTTAACTCTATATCCAGTCATTTTTTTTCATCCATTTCTTTCATTTTTGACTTCTTTGTCTCCACATTTGGCTGCTTTCCTGTGTTTGTTTCTAGCTGCTAAGTCTCCTTGAGTTGATAGAGTGGCCTTGTGTGGTAGGTGTCCTATAGGGCCCAGTGGCTCAGCCTCCCCAGTCACCTGAGGTAGATGCTCTTGGTGCACCCCTTTGTGGGCTATTTGCAAAGTTTTGTTGTAGTTAACCCTTGATTGCTGTTGGCACAGTATCACTGAGAGGAAATGACCTCCAGGCCAATTCGCTGTGATGACCAGCTGCGTGCTACACTGGAATATCTGTTGCACAGGAGACACCCTTATGGGGTAGGACTTGCCTCAGTGGGGCTTTGGTGCTCAATAAGTCTGCCCCCTGAGTGTGTCTCCTATGGATGTGAAGAGTTGTAATCTTATATGGTCTCACTCTGACAACTGGGTACACTGGCTATTGGAATTCCACGGAGGTTCAAGGTCCGCCACTGTCTGGGGCCACCCAGCAGGAGCTACATAGACATCTGCAGATTTCTCCTCTTTGTATGGGGTTTAGAAGTGCCCAGATGAGGCCCAGCTATAAAGCAAGGCAGGCTGCTGCTGCTGGGCCTTGAGCCTTCTTTTGGAAGCTCTGGGGCTCTCTGACCCTACTGCGGTTTGACAGGTTTTAGGTGGAGAAAGGCCAGGCCATTCATATGCAAAAGCCAATGCACACAGCTTGGGTGTGGTTGTAAATTGGGTGGGGCGGGGTCTCTGGGAATCTCCAGGGTGGACCAAACAGCAATGGTTGCCAGTCAGCCCTGCACTGGAGATGTCCCACTCATGCAGGAACAATGATGGCTGAGAGCACCCCTGAGAGAAAGCCGCCTTTGCATCCCTATCTTAATGCCAGATAGCCCAGTTTCTCCCCGTATGTGTCTGGGTCCCCCAGAGTCTCGCCCAGAACCAGAGTTCAGACCAAGAGGGAGCTTATATCTCCCTCCCAATTAAAGGAGCAAAACATCCATGTGCCAGCCCTTACTGTGCCTCAGCACCACTTACCAGTCTCAGTGCACTTTCTTCACCTCTCTAGTTGTGGAACTTCCACTCAGCCAGCTTTTCCTCAGTTCTGGGTGGTAATTGTTCTGCTTTTTAGTTTTAATTTTGATGTGGTTGTGAGAGGCAGCAAGTATAGGTGTTTACCTGTGCTGCCATCTTGGTTCTCCTCTCAGATTCTTATAATTTATTTTTGGAATGAGGAATTTATCCTGAGATCTATAAATTCAGTCTTTGGAACTAGTGATTATCTTTCGATCTTGAAATTTAGTCTTTGGAATTAGAATTTATTTTTAGAGCTATAAATTTATCTCTAGAACTAGAAATTTATCTTTGTGTTAGGGGCAAACATAGAATATTTGGGACTAGTTATGGTTATGGGAAATATTAATCATGCTCTATTAACCATGATTGCCTTGTATTTGTTAAAGAAAGGACATTCTGACCTGGATGGGTGTTGTATGCCTCAGGGACCTGGGAGTCAACTTTGGACCAGGAAGTTAACCTTGGACCTGGGAGTCAAACTTCGAATGTGGTCCATTCTCTTTCAAGACCTTCCTATTATCATGGAAAGATTAACAACTTTGGTGCCCAAACAATGGAGTCCCATCCTGCCTTCTACTTCCCTGTGCTTGTAATCTCTACTTCCCCATGTAATCCTTGTCTTATGCTGTATAAGCAGCTGGCTTATGGGGGACTGCAGAGCAGATTTTTATGGCTGATATGCTATTCTTCCATACTATCTGCAGTATTAGAATAAATGTTCATATATGATTCAACCTTGTCTCTGCTTAATTGGCTCACGTAGTGACAGGCAGCATGGACCCATTGACTGGTTACATTTGGGACTATGAAATTATTATTAGAAGTAGAAATTTACCTATAGATGTAGGAATTCATTACTTAAGACTAAGAATATATCTATAGAACTAGCAATTTATCTTTAGAACTAAGAATCTGTACACTAGAAACAAATATAGTATTGTATATAAAATATAATTTTAAAATAAAAATTATTTAAAGTCATCATTGTTAGGTTGAGGCAGGGGGGGAAGTCCAGAGCCTATGCATGCATACGCAAGGTAGATGGTGGCAGAGATAACTGGCAACTTCCTAGACCCCTGGCCCGAGGCGGAATTCCACACCTCTGATGCCCTCCGCCCTCCCCTCACTAAACAGCTGTATAAAAGAAGTGCCTGCGCCCCTTTTTGGCAAGAACTTCCCTGGCCCACCCTCGGACCAGCAAGTTTCGCCTGGGAGCGCAAGATTAAAACTCCCCCTTTCTAATCGCCTGGACTCTCTTTGTGTTGTATCTTGTGTTGACACAAACCTTACAATCATAAGAAAACTAAGAATTTAAATTTAGATATAGTAATTTATCTTTACAACTAGGAATTCATCTTTAGATGTAAGAATTCAGTTTTTGAAACTAGGAATTCAGCCTTTGGAACTAGAAATTTATCTTTAGAATTAGGAATTTATAGTTATACCTAATAATATAGCTTTAGACACAGGAATTTAATCATTGGAACTAGGAATTTATCTGTAGATCTAAAATTCATTCTTTGAAACTAAGAATTTAGTCTTTGGAACTAGGAATTCAGTCTTTGAAACTAGAAATGTATCTTTAGAACTAGGAATTTATTTTTAGATCTAGGAATTCAGTTCTTGGATCTAGAAATTTATGTTTAGAACTAGGAACTGTTAACATAAAAAACCATTGAAACCTGTAAAGAATTTCTGTGAGTTTATTTGAGCCAAACTGTTGACATATGCCAGGAAGCAGAACCTCAACAAATTGAGAATGGCAGGTTACATCTGTATTTGACACTGAATTTTTGGACTGGAACCCAGATTCTTTGTCTGCCAGAATAGAAGAATGAATCCATGGACAGAAAGTGGTATAGCAAAGGTGGAAATTTATTGAAGAATAAGTATAGACTCCCACGTGGGGAGAGAGAAGAGTACCACAGAACTAACTCCCAAGTAGGGAGGGGGAAAAGTCCCACTGGGTTCCTTTTTCCTATGGCTTATAAAGGCTGCAGATCCTGGTGCCTGATATCCCCTCTGATTGGTCACTATTTTCTTAAACTGGTTACTATAGTAATTCCTGGGCTCAACAGTTGAACCTCACATAGGACACATGAGGTTCTCCCCCCTCCTTCCTTATTGTTTCCCTATAACCTTTGGGCTTTCTTCTTCTCTTTCTGAATGAAGGGCTTCCTTCTCTTTATTTTGTAAATATAGACCTTTCTTGGCTACTTCCAGTTCCCTTGTCTTATGTAAATGCAACTGTTGCTGCTCCCTTGTCTTATGGAGATGTAATTGCATCTGGCTTCCTTGTGTTATGAAAATATACCTTCTCTCTGACTGCAGCCCCGCATTTTTCCATGGACCCCAATTCTAAAAAATCCCTAAGCCTGCCTATGTCCCCCTAAAATTCCAGCTTCGTATTTATACATTGCAATCAAAGGAAAGGGACGTAGGTATGTTACATGAAATTCATTGATGATAGATTAAGGATGTGGGATAAAGGGAAACCTCTGGGATAGGGTAAAAGTGAAATGATGGACATATGCTTCTTTTACATAGATGGTTACAGGATAGTTTTACATAATTAACCTGATAACAGTAACAATGAGGGAATGTCCTGGTGCCATTTGTTGTGCCCTGAGGGGGTCTGGAAAAAAGGGAAGTTACAAGTTACTCAGACATTCCACCAATACCTTATCTTAGAGGAAGAAAGACATATGGGCTCAGTAAAGACCTGTTTGTAGTTAAATATTTAATTTTTAGACCATCTTTTGTGGTTATTTTAGGTCTTTGAGTTTGCACAACCACCATGCTGGCCTTCCCTGAGTTTGTCAGTTTAGCATGTGGTTCCTTTTGTCCACAGAACTTTACTTTAGAACTAGAAATTTATCTTTAGGTCTTTGAATTTATTTATTTATTTGGTTTAGAACTAGGGGCCTATCTTTAGTTTTATGAATTCAGACTTAGAACTAGGAATTTATCTTTAGATCTGGGAATTTAGTCTTTGGAAATAGGAATTTATCTCTAGAATTGGGAATTTTTCTTTAGATCTAGGAATTCAGTGTTTGAAACTAGGAATTCAGTCTTGGGAAATGGTAATTCATCTTTAGAATATCTGGAAAGGGATCTAATTATTTTGAGCTCAATATGTAGAAATCATTGGTTTTTGTCTATAGCTGCATTTTAGAATCAGCTGGAGAGCTTTTAAAACTCGGGAAACCCAAGTCCACCCCACACTATTAAATCAGTATTGCTTGGATAGGAACCAGTAACCAGTAGGTTTGAAAGTTTCATAGGTGATTACGATATGCAGTCAAGCAGTGGCTTTCAAACTTCAGCACATACCAGAATTATTGGCAGGGCTCAATAAAATAGATTCTTGTAATCCAAACCCAATTTCTAATTTACTGTGTCTATGTTAGGACTCAAGAATTAGAATAAAAAATTATTGTTGAAAGTATTACATATGCCCCCTTTCCTCACCCCCCATTGACCTAGCCTGTTCCTCCACGGTTAATGGAGTGAAGACTCCCCCCCCCCACCCCCAAGGCCTTCACCATCCTATTGTCTGTGTCCATGGGTTATTTCTTTGTTGATACTAATGTTACTGGTCCAGGGACCACACTGATATGGAAAACACTTGTTTATAAAGTCAGCTTAATAATAAAAGGATTAAAAATGAGTCATAGAGAATTAGGTTTAACCTCCATAAAATTTTTCAGTACTGTCTATTTTACATGTTGTTGAATCATTTTAGTGGATATAATGTTAGTATTTAAAATCTCCTTGAGAATATACAAAAAGTCATGAAGCATAAGAGCAGGACTAATGTTTCTATCCTATTATCAGTGGCAAGTCCTTATGGGGTCTTGAATCCACTTAACTGGCAAAACTGTAGTGTGTTCAGAAAAATTACTTCATAAAAACTAAAAGTATATATTACTTGAAAATAGTAATCATAACTATTTTAATATTTTCTTCTGTTTCCAAAATTAACTTTTTTATTCAGATTAGCTTCCCCCTTTTTTTTATATCTTGGTGTTTTGTTTAACTCTTTCTCATTCATAAGTGTAGATGAGTTGTGGATCAACAAGTCTGAAATCTAAATTTATGTCATTAACTCAAATGAAAGTACTGTGAACAAAAGGGGGCACATGCTAACCTGACAAGCTCAGGGGAGGCCTGCGTGGCAATCTTGCAAACTCAGAGACCTAAAATAACCACAAAAGATGGTTTGAAAATTAAATATTTAACTACAAACAGGTTACGATGGGTAGTCATGTCCTAGGCTGATATTTTCCCTGACAAAGATCAACTTAGATCTTTACTGAGACATTTGCCTTTTTGCCTCTAAGATAACATATCTATGAGATGTCTGGGTAACTTATAACTTCCTTTTTACCCCGGACCCCTCAGGGCACAACAAATGACACTGGGACATTCCCTCATTGTTATTGTTATCAAGTTAATTGTCAACTGTTAATTATGTTAAAGTATCCTGTATTCATCTCTGTAAAAGAAGCACATGTCCATCATTTCACTTTTTACCCTATCCCAGAGGTTTCCCCGCTTTGCTTTATCCCACCTCCCTAATCTATCACCAATGAATTTCGTGTAACTCACCTACATCCCTTTCTTTTGATTGCAATGTATAAATACAGATGTAACTCTCCATTTCTCCGGAGCATTATCTCAATTCATTGAGGTTCTGCTTCCTGGCATATGTCGACAGTTTGGCTCAAATAAACTCACAAAAATTCTTTACAGGTTTCAATGGTTTGTTTCGTTAACAGTACCTACATACATGGCAGTAATCACAGCATGTGCTGATGGAACCCTGACCACAGAAATTATAGCTATACAGAGGGAAGATAAGCAGCTATAGCAGAATGAGCTCTCTGTTAAGGGGTGAAGATAGTGTGTCCGCCAAGTGCTAATGTACCTATCCCTCACAGAAGCTCTACATTAAATAGAACCCTTGATTTTCTCTGGCCCTGGAACTCATTATGGGAGTCTCAGGTGTCTATTTTGGAGAACTACATGAAGGAAGTCACTGGCTTTGCCACTCCACAGCAAATCTTTTTTTCTTTTCTTATAACAGTCTGCATAATGATATCCCTCTCCCTCAACACCCCCCTCCAAAAAATAAAAATAATAAGAAAGAAAGAAAGAAAAGGACTAAACAGTTTACTCAAAAACAAATCAAGGAATTAGGGAAGAAGATCAAATTGTACAGAAGTAAACCTCACAATTAAAAAACAACAAAACAATGAGAGACACAGAGAGAGAGAACAGGGGAGGGGGCGGGAAGGAGAGAAGAAGTTGAGGGGAGGGGAAGAGAAGGGAAGGATAGGAGCAGTGGTGTTCTCTCTGTTGGACTGTTGCGTGCTCATCATCCTCTCATGTACTTCATAATTATATTGTATGATTTAGAATGTGATTTTATTAGTGCTTAGATCCTGTTGCTTGAAATGAAACAAATGCATAATTCAGAACTGATTGGCCATACCATTGTCACTGTACTAATGCTTGTTTCATTGCACTGGTTTGCCTTCCCTCTCACATCACCTGTTGCCACTTGAAATATACATGGGTTCATTATGGCGCCAGGTGGTAACATGGGAATGCTTTGAGAGGAGTTAGCTTGAAATGCAGGCAGATAGGGCAGGGGTCCAGTGGAAAACAAAGGCTGGTGAAACATAGGCAGAGGCAGACATGGCATTTTGAGCTGGCCTAACCACAGGAACCAAGCAAGCAGAAATAATAAAATGATTCTGGACTCAAAGCAGGAAGCATGGGAAACCAAGGGAGGGCCCACAGTAAACAAGATGCAAGAACACATAGAAACAGAGGAAGTTCAGCATAGGAACAGAGAAAGAAGACATAGAAACAGGGAAAGTTCAGGTCCGTTGCTTGGCAAAAACAATTGAGGAAATCAATCAGGTGACGACACAGATACACATAGAGCAGGCTTGTAACAAATATATACCCCTGGACTATATAGTTATATAAAATATAACTACAAGGCATTAGTGGGCAACCTATTCTTGGGTCCCCCTCCTCTTGCGGGGAGTCTGGATCTGCTTGTAATAAATTTTCCACACTTTTGCTTAAATCTTCTAGTCCACGTAGCTCATTCTTCGACACCGCAAGACACGATCCCGGGAAAAAATCTCATCTCACCATTTCTATAGAAGAAATATCTCTATATCTATATTAATATCTACATCTATGTCTACAAAATTTGAGACTGTGTGATAGTGAGAGAAGTTAACTTGAAACACAGGCAGATAGGGCAGGGGTCCAGCGGGAAACAAAGGCAGGTAGAACATAGACATGGCCCTATTATGGAACCCTGACTGAAGAATCCTAATATGGAACTCCGACTAATATATGGATAAATCTTGAGCACCTTATGCTAAGCAAAATAAGCCAGTCACAATAAAACAAATACTGTTTAATTTTTATGTGGATATTTTGTGTATTCAAATTTATATAAGCATAAAGTGGGTAGAGGGGGAAGTAGGAAATTGTTTAATGAGTATAGAGTTTCAGTTTTGTGAAATAAAACACGTTTAGAGGTTGGTTGCATAGCAATGTAGATATATTTGATACTACTTAACCATAAACTTAGAAATAGTTAAGATGGTAAATTTTGTATTATGTTTATTACCACAATTTTTAAAAAAGGAAACAAAACAAAAAACAACAACAAGGTGTCAGTACCTGCCTGGTTCTATTGGTTCTGAAACAAACTACAGAGTTAAAATTTGGAAATTTTTCCTATGGCTTCAGTGGCAAGAAGAGGCATAAATCAGGATGGATACCCAAACTGAACTGAATCAAAAATTTCCAAGTGGTATAATAAACAGTATCAAGTAAACACACAAAAAGCCAAACAAATGAGATATTCTCTTATACACAGTATGCAAAAAAGCATGAAGCATAAAGGCAGGACTAATGCTTCTATCCTATTATCAGTGGTAAGTCCTCATGGGGTCTTAAATCGACTTAAGTCAACACAGGATATGTAGCAAAACTAGTGTGTTCAGAAAAAGTATGTTGTAAGAACTGAAAGTATGTATTATAGCAGGTGTGGGGAACCTTTTTTTGCCAAGAGCCATTTGGATATTTAAAACATCATTCGCAGGCTGTACAAAATTATCAACTTAAAAATTATGTTGCTATGAAAATGTTCCTAGATTTTTTGAATTCTGAGTCTTGTTTGTGGTTGCCTTGGCAGGGTCAGACCAAATAAATGATATGGTCTGTGGGCCGAATGTTCCCCACCCCTGTATTACAGGAACATTAAACAAGAATAGAAGTTAAAAGTTTACATATAGAAGATAAAATAATCCAGATTTATTGATGTATAGACTAGAGTGCTAAGGAAAATTACAAGATAAGAATTTTCCAACAACTATTTATTTCAACACAGAATTGAAGGCACAGACCTCAATTTGGCAAGAGATTTACCTGGGAGTAAAAGCAGACAAGCTCTGACAAAGAGAATGGTAGACTATCCTTACAGGCAGTGTAACAAATACGTTTGTACCCCCATTTAGTAGTTTGAAGAACACACATTAACCATTTATTATTTTACCCTTTCTGTTGATCTGGAGTCTGAGCCTGGTTTAACTGGCTCCTTTGCTCAGGGTCTCACAAGACTTACATCAACCCATCAACCTGTTGGCTGAAGGTACAATCATGTTATCTTGGAGTCCTCTTACAAGCTCAATAACTGTTATCAGAATTCAGTTATTTGCAGCTGTGAGGAGTGAGGCCCATTGGCTACCACATGACCCTCTTCACACCACAGCATTTTGCTTCTTCAAGGCAAACAGGAGTCTTGCTACTGTTATCTCTTACCTCTAGACCTTCTTTGAGAAGGCTCTTCTGATTAGTTCAGTCCCACCTGGATAATACCTCTTTTGATTAATTCAAAATCAACTGATTAAGGACCCTATTCATACCTATGAAATCATTTATTTATTTGTGTGGGGTTTTTTTAATCCTCACCCAAGGATATGTTTATTGATTTTAGAGAGAGAAAAGAGAGGGGTAGAGAGAGAGAGAGAAACATCGATGTGAGAGAGCCACATCAATTGGTTGCTGAGGACTGACCCTGAAATGCAGGAACCTGCCCTTGACCTGGAATTGAACCTGCAACCCTATCACCCTTTGGTGCTCAGGCCAATGCTCTAACCACTGAGAACACCAGCCAAGGCTGAATTTTTTTTTTTTATTATATACTAGAAAAGAGTATTGGAACTAATATCCCATGATATTCACAAGCCTCACCACATTAATGGGGATAGGATTTTGCAAAGCATGTTCATAAAAGGGCAGGACTCTTGTAGACCATCTTGGAATTCTTCCTACCATACAATCTCAATTTCGCATACCTGACCCAAACGATAAGTCTTTTCATATAATTACTGGGTATTCACCCTAAATATGGGCTAGATGAAAGTCCCATTCATTTCTACCAACAATACTTACAGCACATTTTCTAAAGAGGAAATCTTGTGAATAGGCCAGCTTAGCATGGAGGTATAACAGTCAACACTTATAATGGTTAAAGGAATGCCATATGATCATACCTGCTTAAAGATGTCCTCCCAGGCTTGCAATGAAATCTGACACCAGCTTCAGTAGAATCTCTCTACAGGATTTATTCCCAGAATTATACCCAATTAATGGTCAATAGGTCACTGAGTTGGCTGGAATGAGTCAGAGGGGGGTGATTTGAAAAACTTCAGTACTTCTGGACTGATATTAAAATGTCCATACATGTGTGTCTCCTAAAGTAATATTCATTAAAGCATCACACTAAAATTCTATATTGACTTCAAACCAAAATATCATTATAATTTCCCCTTTGTCAAATCTTGTATTTTAGTGTTGGGATTATTTTCTTTCATGTTGTTCCCATATCTTCTAATTACCAATGCACAATGAAATAACGAGAATTGCACTATTCCCTTTAGGAGTCATTTTTTATTTGTTTGTTTCAAATACAGTAGTGAAATTATATTACATTTTCTTTTCCCCAAGGGGAAATTCCTTAATTTTGTATAATAAATAAGGTGTCATTTCATTATTTATAAATCTCAGAGATCCATCATTTGGTATATTACTTTAACTCAGTTATATTATTTCTTCCCTCTAATAAAGAACAATGTGTGCTATTGACTAAAACATGACATTTATTAATTTTACATTTTCATATTTACATGATAGAGGAATATAACATGATCCAGAGCACACATGATGCTCTTCTTTGGGAAAAAAAAATCACATGTCCAGTCTAATTAGCATATTTATTATTATTATAGATTACTTTCAAGATACGTAGTGAGTTCTGATAAATTGCTGACTCATTGTCCTAGCTGATTGTGCATATGTCTTACATGCAATTTAAGGAAAGGGACCACATTGTATAAATTTTTTTTTTTAGAGTCTATTTAAGTAATAACACAGGAAGCATCTATCAATATATATATATATATATATATATATATATATATATATATATATATGTAAAATCCCAGTGACCAGAATGACGAAACAACCAGAATGACTAGAACGACCGGTCGCTATGACGTACACTGAGGAGGCAGGCAGGTGAACAGTTAGGAGTGGGCAGGCAGACAGGTGTGTGGTTAGGAGTGGGTGGACAGGCAGACAAGTGGTTAGGAGTGAGTGGTCCTGGATTGTGAGAGGGCGCAGCCTGGGCTGAGGGACCCCCCCCCATACATGAATTTCATGCACTGGGCCTCTAGTGTTATTATAACTTAACCCTATAGCATTTTTATTATTAACTTATATCAAAGGCAATCTGGAACTCTTTTACACATAATATTTTCACATTAGTAAACAGTTTTATAATCTATATATATAAAAAGCCAGTGACCATAACACCATAATGACCAGTTGCTATGACGCCCACTGTGTCCAGCAAACCAGCCAGATCAGGTACATATGTCTCCTTTTTTCCCCATTTACCCAAGAGCTTTCTATGTGGTTTCCTGAGGCTGATCCCTGGCCAGGATTGCAGCTTTACTTATTCCTCTGCTCAAACCTGCTCTTTTCCCATTCTTCCAAGTTACTGTTCTCAAAAGTATCCTTTAATAAGTACTTCCCACTAGCAGAATCTCTCACCCTGATTAAGGGCATGGCTGGCCGGCCAAATGCCCCACCCCCTTACACCCAGCCAGCCCTGCCTCTGATTGGCCCACCCCATTACAGGCCCACAGCCCCTCCCCCCAGGTAGCCCCACCCCTGATCACCCCCACCCCAAAAGGACAGGGATGCCTGGCCAACCTCCTGCAGCCCCTCTCTCAGCTGGCCCTGCCCCTGATGGGCCCCCACCACCTTAATCAGCCCACATCCCCTCCTCCTGACCAGCCCCACCCCTGCTCACCCCCAGTAGGGGCAGGGTTAGCCAGCCAACCACCCATGGCCCCTCCCTCAGGCTTCTGGCCCCCAATCGGCCCTCCCAACCCCAATCAGGGGTGGGGCCCGCTGGCCAATCACCTGAGGCCCCTCTGTCAAGCCAGTCAACCTCCTGCCACCCCCTCCTCCTGACAGGCCCAGCCCTGATCTGCCCTGATTAGGGCCAGGCTAGCCAGACCCCAACCATGCACGAACTTGTGCACTGGGCCTCTAGTAAAGACATAAAATATTTGTAAGCATTTTTACTTGGCCAGGCCACTGCCTCTTTGTCACATTTGTTTTTCTTTATTTTATACTAGAGGCCCAGTGAATAAATTCATGCATGGGTGGGGTCCTGAGGGGGATGGGGTGGCCAGGATATGATAGGCCCTCTGGGAGGGCAGTGGGATGCCCTTGCTGGCCTAGGATCTGGACCTGTCCCACTGATGCTCACACTTGTTGTCGGGAGCCACCTGGCGGCCGTTTTTATATCCTTTGTTTTTGCAGAGCATCTAGGGAGGGAAAGTGGCTATGGTGCCTGAGGCCAGCTTTCAGGAGGCCAGCAGCTCTGTCAGGATCATGCCAGTGGTGCTAGTATGTTGGTGCTTGGCCCGTTCTCCAGAGATTGGACCTACAGGACTACTGAAGGAGTGAGTGGCTGCCGCCGGGCTTGTGGGCTGCTGGGATGGGTCTGTCAGCTGAGCGGCACTCTCACTGTGGGAGCGCACTGACCACCAGCGGCCAGCTCCTGTGTTGAGTGTCTGCCCCTGGTGGTCAGTGCATATCATAGCAACTGGTCGATCAGTTTTTCAGGTCATTCTGGTCATTCAGTCATTCAGTCATAATGGTCACTTAGCCTTTTATATATATAAATTAGCTTATTTAGATGACATTGCAATTGCCTTCCTCTCCTCTAGATGAAAGATCTGGTTTACTACCAGGCCACTTAGTCAGGTCTACTAAATAATTCCCTATAGTAGCATAATTTGAAAATCACAATATCACTAACTCATAACACATGTCAATATGCCCAGTTAGTTCAAAGTCTAGCCTTGTACAGGTGATTGTATATTTCATTTTTAAAATTCTCTTTATCATCTCCCTTACAAACAGTTCCTCTGATCATCTTTGAACTATTTTAACATTTTTCACACTTTTATAAGATACACAGCTATATATTACAATTGAACAAATAAGTTAAAAAGAAGAAGAAATCAAACTTTTAGCTAATAATAGTGTTGCATTAACCTATACATAGAAAATCTATCAACTAAATTAGGGAATATAATTTCTCTAATTGTGATTTCCTTTCCCACATTTTCCTATCACTACTTCCCCCAGGCAATACTGTTATTATTTAACTAGAGGCCCAGTGCACAAAATTCATACACGGGGGTGGGGTGGGGTGTCCCTCAGCCCAGCTTGCACCCTCTCCCAGCCTGTTTGCCCATAACTGTCCTCCCCTGTAGGCCTGGTCACCCCCAACTGCCCTCCCTTGCAGGCCTGGCTCCTCCCAACTGCCCTCCCCTGCTGGCCATCTTGAGGGGGCCATCTTGTGTTCATATGGGGGCAGGATCTTTGACCACATGGGGGCAGCCATCTTGTGTGTTGGAGTGATGCTCAATTTGACTATTTTTCTTTTATTAGCTAGGATAGAGGCCTGGTGCACTGGTGGGGCTGGTTGGTTTGCACTGAACGGTGTCCCGGATCAGGGTGGGGGGGTCCCTTGGGGTATGGGACAGCCTGGACAAGGGGCCTGTGGTGGTTTGCAGGCTGACTGTGCCCCCTGGTGACTCAAGTGTAGGCCCTGGTATCTGGGATTTATTTATCTTCTACAATTGAAACTTTGTAGCCTGGAGTGTAGCCAAGCCTTCTGCTGGCTCCATGGTGGCAGCCATTTCTGTTGGGATTTATTTATCTTGTATAATTGAAACTTTGTACCCTTAAGCAGAGGCCAAGGCAGGCCAGGGCTGCAGAAGCTTGGCTTCCTCCATTGCCAGGGGCAACCCTAGCCTCTGCTCTCTCCAGCTCTGTGGCTGTCACCATTTTTGTTGGGATTTATTTATCTTCTATAATTGAAACTTTGTAGCCTGGAGTAGAGGCCTGGGCTGGCCAGGGTGTGTGGAAAGCTTGGCTTCCTCCATCACCAGGGAAACCCAAATCTCCCTCCTGCTCTCTCTGTGGCCGCAGCCATCTTGGTTGGGTTAATTTGCATACTCGCTCCTGATTGGCTGGTGGGCATGGCTTTGTGAGTGTTGGTGTGATGGTTAATTGGCATATTGCTCTTTTATTAGATTGGATGATGTAGGTCCTTTTTAAAATCATGGTAGACTGGTAGCTCCTGACACCTCACATATTTCCACTGGCATCAAATGATACCAGCATGAGGGAGTCTGCCATGGGTGTCCTTTCTAAATCTCCTCTCCAAAGCAGATATGATGAAACTGTTTCAGTAGCATAATCAAACCCTCAGACTACTCCAGGGTTAGTGCACAATGTGGGTTTTAAGCAATACTTTCTTGTCATGATTAATATGAAGGCTGCATACATCTACTAGGTAAGAACACCCCTCAACTCTGAGTAATTTAATAATGACTTCCCTGCACATCTGTTTACAGTAGGTGAGATCTTCACTATCCTGAAGACAAGGGGAAAAAATCCTGCTAAATTTTTCTGCTTTGCACTCTAATCTCTGCTTGACTGTTCTGGGTCTTATCTATTGGTTTAGCTCCCAACTCAACTTTATCCTAAACTAGAGGCCTCGTGCACGAAATTCATGCATGGTCAGGGAGGGGTGTCTCTCAGACCAGCCTGCACCCTCTCCAATCTGGGGCCCTTCGAGGGATGTCCGACTACTTGTTTAGGCCCGATCCCAGTAGGATCGGGACTAAACAGCAGTCAGACATCCCTCTCACAATCCAGGACTGCTGGCTCCCAACTGTTCACCTGCCTGCCTTCTGATTGCCCCTAACCACTTCTGCCTGCCAGCTTTATCACCACCTAACCACTCCCTTGCCAAGCTGATTGATGCCTAACTGCTCCCCTGCCAGCTTGTTTGCCCCTAACTGCCCTCACCTGCAGGCCTGGTCACCCCTAACTGCCCTCCCCTGCAGGCTTGATTGCCTCCAACTGCCCTCCTTTGCAGGCCTGGTCCCTCCTAACTGCCCTTCCCTGCTGGCCATCTTGTGGTGGCCATCTTGTGTCCACATGGGGACAACCATCTTTGACCACATGAGGGCAGCCATCTTGTGTGTTGGAATGATGGTCAATTTGCATATTACTCTTTTATTAGATAGGATAGAGGCCTGGTGCATGGGTCGCGACCAGCTGGTTTGTTCTGAAACGTGTCCCAGATCAGGGTGTGGGTTCTGTTGGACATGGGGTGGCCTGGGCGAGGGGCCTGTGGTGGTTTGCAGGCTGGCTATGCCCCATGGTGACCCAAGCAGAGGCCCTAGTGTATGGGACTTATTTATCTTCTACAACTGAAACTTTGTAGCCTTGAGCAGAGACCAAGGCAGGCCAGGGCTACAGAAGCTTGGTTTCCTCCATCACTGGGGACAACTCAAGGCTCTTGCTCTCTCTAGCTTTGTGGCTGCTGCCATTTTTGTTTGTTTATCTTCTATAATTAAAACTTTGTATCCTTGAGTGGAGGCTGGGCCCCCCAGGGTGTGTGGAAAGCTTGGCTTCCTCCATTGCTGGGGAAATCCAAGCCTCCTCCTCACTCTGTGGCTGCAGCCATCTTGGTTGGGTTAATTTGCATACTCACTCCTGATTGGCTGATGGGCATGGCTTGTGGGTGTAGCAGAGTGATGGTTAATTTGCATATTACTTTTTTATTAGATAGGATACTTTGTAGCCCCAATTTTAGTTGATAAGTTGCATGTACAGATATATTGAGTGTTTCCCAAATTTTATGAATAATCACTAATCACTGATGCTGGTTTATATTAGTGGTTTTAGATGGCAAAAGTTTTTAGGACTAGAGCTACAACTGCAAATGAGGAAAAGCAAATATAGCATCACAGAGCCCCATTAGCTACCAACCAAGTTAACAAATTCTCCAACTAACTGGTCTGGCTCAGTACATAGAGCATCAGCCTGGGGACTGAAGGGTCCCAGGTTTGATTCTGGTCAAGGGCATGTACCTTGGTTGAGAGCACATCCCCAATAGGGGGTATGCAGGAGGCAGCTGATCAATGTTTCTCTCTCATTGATGTTTCTAACTCTCTATCCTACTCCCTTCCTCTCTGTAAAAAAATCAATAATATATATTTAAATATTAAAAAATTCTCCAAGAATAATTATCATTGAATGATGAAAATGATAATTTAATGCATTAGAGCAATCCATAAAGTAACCCCCAGAGGAAAAAGCTACATCAGAAGTGCAGCTAAATCAGTATTAGTATAATACATTTCTCCTATAAATTTCTGATAAAGGGAACAAGCAGAGTGTAACTGAAACAAGGCAATTGAAAAGTACCAAGGGTAGGCACGTAATGCAATATATAGTTCATGTATCATAGAAATGTACATTTGAAACCTGTTTGATCTTATTAACCAATGTCATCCTAATATTTTTAAAGTGCAAAAAGATACAGCCAGCAGTCCCCCAAAGCAATATTTTCATAATAATTACCTGTTACAAATTCTTAATGCAAACTAAAATTTAGAAATATATGGAAAGATCTAGAGAAGTTTCAGTTAGTATTAGGTAACTAAACAAAAAAAAATGAGTTTGTTATGAAGTGTTACATGTATTATTTGAGTTTTAGATTCAACTGCAAACATTATGAAAGAGATTATTGAAATCATAAGTGTTTTGACTGAATTTAACACTATTAATTTTTGTACCTCAATTACCTGTTTTCAAAACACATATTTAGTAAGTTGATTGCATAGTCAGCCACAGAATTCTATAACTAAATCACAAATAAATTTAGTAATAGATTACATTGCCATAAAAAATATTCTAAAGAAAGATTTACATGTATTCTGCCCACTCTCACCACTCCTGTTTGACATAGTACTGGAAGTGCTAGCCATAGCAATCAGGCAAGAAGAAGAACTAAAAGGCATCCAAATTGGAAAAGAAGTAAAACTGTAATTATTCACAGATGACATGATATTGTACATAGAAAACCCTAAAGACTCTATCAGAAAACTATTAGATTTAATAAATGAATTAAGCAATGTAGTAGGATACAAAATTAACACCCAGAAATCTAAGGCTTTTTTATACACCAACAATTAACTCACAGAAAGAAAGAAAGAAAGAAAGAAAGAAAGAAAGAAAGAAAGAAAGAAAGAAAGAAAGAGAGAGAAGAGAGAAAGAGAGAAAGAAAGGGAGAAGGAAGAAAGGAAGAAAGAAAAAAAGGAAGAAAGAAAGGAAGAAAGGAAGGAAGGAAGAAAGAAAGAACCCTATTTACCATTGCAACAAAAAATTAAGATACCTAGAAATAAACTTAACTAAGGATGTAAAAAACCTGTATTTGAAAAACTATAGGACATTGAAAAAAGAGATAGAGGAAGATATAAACAAGTAGAAGACTATACCATGTTCATGGATTGGTAGAATCAACATCATTAAAATGTCCATACTACCCAAAGCAATCAATAGATTGAATGCAATCCCCATTAAAATACCAATGGCATATTTCACAGACCTAGAACAAACTCTCCAAAAATTCATATGGAACAGAAAAAGACCCAGAAAGCAACAGCAAGCCTGAGAAAGAAGAACAAAGTTGGAGGGATCACAATACCAGACATCAAGCAATATTACAAAACCACTGTTCTCAAAAGTGCCTGGTATTGGCACAAGAACAGACATATAGATCAATGGAACAGAACAGAGAACACAGAAATCGACCCAAGCCATTATGCTCAATTAATATTTGACAAAAGAGGCAAGAGCATACAATGGAGTCAAGACAGTCTCTTCAATAAATGGTGTTGAGAAAATTGGACAGATACATGCAATATATGAAACTAGACCATCAATTTACACCATACACAAAAATAAACTGAAAATGGATAACGGACTTAAACATCAGATGGGAAATTCATAAAAATCTTAGAAGAATCCATAAGCAGCAAAATATTAGACATTTGTCATAACAATATCTTTATAGATACATGTGCTAGGGCAATGGAAACTAAGGAGAAAATAAACAAATGAGACTGCATCTAAATAAAAAGCTTCTGCACAGCAAAAGAAACCATTAACAAAACAACAAGAAAGCCTACTGCATGGGAGAACATATTTGCCAATGTTATATCCAATTAGGGCCTAATCTCCAAAATTTATAGGGAACTCATACATCTTAACAAAAAGAAGATAAACAATCCAATAAAAAAAATGGACAAAGGATGTAAATAAACACTTTTAAAAAAGTGGACATACTGATGGTCAAGAGACATATGAAAACATGTTCAAAGTCACTAATTATCTGAGAGATGGTCCTGACTGGTTTGGCTCAGTGGATTGAGTATCAGTCAGTGGACTGAGGGGTCCCAGGTTTGATTCCGGTCAAGGGCATGTGCCTTGGTTGCGAGCACATCCCTGGTAGGGGTTGTGCAGGAGGCAGCTGATCGATGTTTCTCACTCATTGATGTTTCTGACTGTCTATCCTTCTCCCTTCCTCTCTGTGAAAAATCAATGAAATATATTTTAAAAAAAAAATATATATATATATATATATATATATATATATATATATATATATATGAGAGATGCAAATCAAAACAATGAGGTACCATCTCACACATGTCAGAATGGCTATCATCAACAAATCAACCAAGGAGAAGTGGTGGCGTGGATGTGTAGAAAAAGGAACCCTCATACACTGTTGGTGGGAATGCAGACTGGTGCAGCCACTGTAGGAAGAACTATGAAGTTTTCTCAAAAAATTAAAAATAGAGTTCCTATTTGACCCAGTAATCCCACTTCTAGGGATATATCCCAAGGAAACCAGAAACACCAATCAGAAATGACACATGCACCCTGATGTTCATAGCAGCAAAATTTATAATATGTAAGATTTGGAAATAGCCTAAGTGCTCATCAGCAGGTGAGTGGATTAAAAAACTGTGGTACGTTTGCACAATGGAATACTCTGATGTAAAAAGAAAGAACTCTTGCCATTTGCAACAGCATCGATGGGCCTGAAGATCATTATGCTAAGCGAAATAAGTCAGTCAGAGAAAGATAAATATCACATGATCTCACTCATTTGTGGAATATAATGAACATCTTAAAATGATGAACAAAAAAGATACAAAGAAGCATAGAACAGACTGTCGAACTATTGTGGGAAGGCAGGAGACGGTTGGGGGAGTGGGTAAGAGATCAACTGAAGGATTTTTATGCATGCATATAAGGATAACCACTGGACACAGACACTGGGGGCGGGGGGGGAGCGCATGTGTCTGGGGATAAGGGAGGCGGGGGGGATCAATGGGGGGAAAAGGAGACTTATGTACTACTATTTGTAATACTTTAAACAATACAAAAAAATTAAAAATGGAGTCAGGTTATTTAATTTTCAGTATGTTAAGATCTTTAATCAATAAGTATTTTTTTTTCCTGTTTTCCTGTTAAACACAAATGAAGTGTGGACTTTTAGGAATGAAGAAAGGAGATAATAATTAACTTTTTTTTTCAGTACATGATCACAATTTCCAGATTTAATTTTTCATTAATTCCATTTGTCATTCTCTTAAAACTCAGTTTTAAAAATAATAATAATAAAGACAAACTATTTTTAGAGCAACATACACTAGGTTTTTAGTTTTCTTTGATGACTTCTAAAATTCCTTTGATGTCAACTCCAAAAAATGACATTTTCATCCTTAGAAATGTGTTTTAAAACAGTATACCTTGAGAATTGGATATGCTCAGCTGCAACTCTGAGAAAAATATGGGTACAGAGATGAAGCCTTAAAGTAAAATTTTAGAAGCTGGCTAAGGAGGAGATTTAGTGTCAGAAACTAATCAGCTGGCCAAATAATAAAGATAGCTTGAAATCAGTTGAGTTATTTGGGAGGTGGAAAGGCCCACATGACCAGTGCATGGATGGCATGCACATGGCACCTCCCCACACTAGGCCTGTCCACTTGGCTCTGCCAAATGTGTGCTCATGATTCAAACTGACAAAAACCTTGCTCCCTCCCTGATACAGAAAGAAAGAGTCATGTCAATTTGAATATCCTCATTGCTACACAGGAGCAGGGTTGCCAGAAACAATAGGGAGAACTCAAAATGTGCACTCAGTCAGCAAGAGGCCTTGGGCCCTGGCATGGCTACTCGCAGGGCATTGATAAGTATAATTGTAGCTTTAATGTCACTGCATTTGTTTTAGAAGGAATGCTGGTTTTTGTCATTGTGTTTGCTTTTTTGTTGTTTTTTTGGTTCCTCCTGGACTTTGAAAATAAATGTGTAATGTAAAATGCCTAATTTTTTTAAGGAAAATAAAATAATTAATAAACAAAATTTCCCCCAAAGAACACATTCAATCAAACCTGGAAATGTATGCATTAAACTCTATTTATGCCAGGTAGAGAGCCACTGTAGGGTGTGGGTATAAAAATACATTTTTGCTCTGGAGGAAACTAACACAGCCTAAATGGAGTGACACTGTACATTTCTTTAGAAGATGTCTGGAGATCCTGGAATTTGAAGGTGAGTTTTTCTTCAGATGAGCATTTATTTCCTACTAGAAGCCCAATGCACAAAAATTCGTGCAAAAGTAGGCCTTCCTTCCCCTGGCTTCCCTCCAACACCTGGGACCCGGGCTTCCCTCCTCTGGCCACCGGCAGGCACCTGGGACCCAGGCTGTTTCCTTCCTCCGGCTGCCTGCAGGCACCCAGGCCCTGGGCTGTCTTCCCTCGGGCTTCCCACAGGCACCCAGGACCCAGGCTGGCTTCCCTGTGGCCCCAGCTTCATCAGGAAAAACGTCCAGAATGATGTCTGGAAAACTTCTGGTCTAATTAGCATATTACCTTTTAATTATTATAGATACTTGCTGAGTGATCTTTGGCCAGCCATTTGACTTCTCTGGAACCATAATTTATTATCTGTAGAATAGTGTTATAACAACTAACTCACAGGGAAAGTGACAATTAAATAAGAAATTTTAAAAATGCATTTTGAATGTGTGAACTAATATACAAATGTTAGTCAAAATGTTGTGGGAGGCAGGCATGCAGCCCTCAGGGTTTCTAGTTTAAACTGCTAACTTGACCTCACTCCATATTTTCAGAGATGAGGTCCCCTCAGTGATCAGAGTCTACCTTCCAACAGAATATATCTCAAGAAAGTATTAAGTATGATAGATATGAGGAAGTGCCAAAATAAATAAATAAGCCTCAGGAATAAAGCATCAAATCCTGCTGGGGCAATAGCAGAAGGCTTATCAATTAGAGCTAAAATGCACCTAATGGAAATGACACAGATTCACATAGAGGGACACTTTATTCTGCTATAAATGCCTAGAAACAAATGTTCACTGTGTTCTAGGACTTCCATTAACAACTCCAATCAGTGTGTGAGCATTTCAGAGATTGGTCATTAGCAGTGAGGTGGTAGTATGCAGTGCACTGGCTCCTAGACTCAGCTTTGCATTTTTTTCTTTTTTTCTTTCTTTCTTTCTTTCTTTCTTTCTTTCTTTCTTTCTTTCTTTCTTTCTTTCTTTCTTTCTTTCTTTCTTTCTTTCATTTTTTGCCTAAAACAATAGAGACAATGAGATCTTTGCTTAGAAGTTATACATTCCACCAGATGTAATGAATTCTTCCTGTTGTCTAAAGTGAGAATATCTTCAAAATAAGAATAACTTCTATGAAAATAAAGTTCCTGTAAAATAGTGAGGAAAGCATGACATAAGTTTGTGGCTGGATGTCTATAAAACAATGTCTATAAATCAAACAGGATAATGCTGTTATTTGTGAATAAAGTTAGGTCTGTGGCCCTACAGTGTTAGAAATACTTGAACCCTTGTTAAAAAGATAGATACTGAAGCAATAGCTCTAGTGAGATTAGAGGCTGGACACTGCATTTGAAAAGAAACCCAGACTAAATGAGATCTATAAATTTCCATTTTCAAACATTATTTGGAATGTATTTAAGAACTTGTATCACCATCTTATTTTCCCATGATTCAACCTGTAGAACACTTGCTTTCCATGAGAGAATCACTGACTATACAAGAGCCAGTGACCCTGGGATATGGGCAAGTCACAAGCATGAGGAAACCCCTTTCTCTCCATGTATGCTAAAACCTACAGCATCCTGACTGCCACACTGAGCATATTTCACTGCATTGATCTACCCATGTGTTTCTCTCCCCTTCCCTTAATTCAAAGATCTTCAAAGATAAAGTGAACTTCTTCATTTATATATAACTAGAGGTACGGTGTATAAAACTCGTGCATGGGGAGGTCCCCTCAGCCCAGCCTGCACCCTCTCCAATCTGGGACATCCTTTTCACAATCCTGGACTGCTGGCTCCTAATTGCTCACCTATCTACCTGCCTGGTTGCCCCTAATTGCTCCCCACTGCTGGCCAGGTTGCCCCCAATTGCCCCTCCCTGCTGGCTTGGTAGCTACTAACTGCCCCCCCCACTGGCCTGGTCATCCCTTACTGCCCCCCTCTGCCAGTCTGGTTGCCCATAACTGCCCCCCCCAGCCCGCTGGCCTGGTCACCCCCAACTGCACCCCTGCTGGCCTAGTGGCCCCTCACTGCCCCCCCCTGCCAGTCCAATTGCCCCCAACTGCCCCCCCTGCTGACCTGGTCACCCCTCACAGCCCTCCCCCCACTGCCTGGTCACCCCATGCAGCCTGCTGTTCAGTCATTTGGTCATCCCTCACTAACCCCCCTGGTGTCCTGGTCATAGGCAGCCAACTTGTGAGGGTATGATGGTCAATTTGCATATTACCTCTTTATTATATATGATGTCTAGCAATTTGCAGATGCTCAAAAAATGCTCATTGAATAGAACTGAAAATTGGATGCTAAGAAACATGCTTCAGCCCTGAATATTATAGGAGCAGTAGGGTGGTTGGTAGCCATTGAGTGATCATTGGAGATGACAAATGGTTCATTTGTCCACAGTGTAGGGTTAAGGGTAGAAACAACACAGGCATATCTGTATCTATTGTAAACTCTGATTCAAAGAAAAACACAGAGGAATAGAATAAAGACTACTTCAAAGAGTCAAGCTTTCAGCAATATTGATGAAGCATGAATCATGTGTCAGGTACTCTGCTAGATTCCGGGAGTGCCACAAAAAAATGAAGACATGCCTGCCCTTAGGGAGCTGATGGTTACATACCTGTTAAGGTGCTGTGAAGGTAATGCAGAAGGGGCTATGAGAATGGGGAATAGAAAGGCATGTGTGTGTAGTGTGTGTGTGTGTGCAGCTGTGGCTCTAAGGATAAGGGTTGGGGAAGGGGGTGGTAAGAAAGATTTTTTGGAAAAAAAAATAAAATTAAGGAAATTAAAAATGGCAGCAGAGTAAGTGGATGTTAAACAGATACACTCCCAGGATAAAACTGGAATTACAATTGAATACAGAAAAACTTCCTGAATAATCAACAGATGACTTACTGGCGAGAACCCTGATAACCAAGGATAGAAAGTGAAGACCCTATAGAGACTGGTAGGAGGGGTGAAGGTACGAAAGGGCTGGCTGGGCTCCCACAGACAGCAACTGAAATTCCAGAGAGATATCTCAGTTTTGGGAGGTTGCCACTGTAAACTCTGGGGTCTAATTCCCAAGCCGGGACCCCAGAAGAGAGCACCAGTACTGAGAAAGATACCCACATAACATTTGGCTGTGAAAAGCAACAGGAAAACTGTCTGCCAGGGAGAGAGGGCTGGAAATGCAGGAACCCTCTTAAAGAGCCAACACTAAATCCCCTGTGGAACCACTCACTTTGTGTGCTGCCAGAGGGAGGGCAGAGTAGACAGGAGCTGTATAAACAGAAGCCAGGATCAGGGACTCTGGGATTAGAGCTCAGAAAGAAGAAACCCCAGTTTCCTGTGTTGAGTCATTCCCTCATGTTGCAGAGGTCATCTTTCTCACACAGATATTTACTATACAGGCAGCTTTGCATGGGGTGAAGACAGTTGACTCACCCTATTGGAAAACACCTTGCCTCATGGTGTTTTGAGGCCCATTAAGAGACTGAAAATAACAATTAACATCCAGTCAGAGGCAATTGCCCCACATGTTGAAAAAACTCTCACCACACCTGTGGACGATTGTCTGAGGGCTATTCAAGACAGAATCCTATCAGTCTGTAGGCAAAGGTGGTCTCTGGAGGCTTTGAGTCTTTGCCTTATTGAATTAGTCAGAACAGCATTTGACACAATCCTGCACTAGAGATTGAGAGGTATAGAGGATCTACCTAATACATAGCCATAAACCCAAACACAAAGGCAAAATGAGGAGACAAAGAAACAACCCCCAAATAAAAGAAACAGAGAACTCTCCAGAAGAAGACATAAATGAAATAGAGATAAGAAATTTATCTGAAACAAAGTTCAGAATAATTATGGTAAAGATGCTAAACATCATGAGAAAAGATATGCTAACTACGAAAACAAAAATAAAGAATGACATAGACAAAGCACACACTGGAAGGAATACACAGCAGATAAGGGAAAGCTAAGGATCGAATCAGTGAATTAGAAGACAGGATTGAAAAAAATCAATCAGAGAACCAAAAAGAAAAAAAAAAACAATTAAAAAACAGGAGGAGAGGGGAATCCAGATGGCGGCGTAGGTAAACACCTAAACTGCTGCCTCCCACAACAATTTAAACTGCAACTAAAAGACAAAACGTCTATCACCCAGAACCACGGGAAAGCTGGCTGAGTGGAAGTTCTACAACTAGAAGGAAAGAGAAAAGAGCTTTGAGACGTGCATGAGCGCTGAAAATCTGAGGTACGGAGGCGCGTGATCCGGGCTGGCTGCGGGCGACTATGTGCGTTGCTTTTTTCAACCCGAACGGAGACAAGCCCCCGATAACTCTGAAATCCAGTCTCTAGGGAGACGCGGGGGACCCAAACTCCTACAAGGAGAAGCTGGACTGTCTGCCAGAGAGGGTGGCTTGCTTGCAGAGCTGCGCACAGGAATAATTGTTTACTGAACTGGGGCACGGGACTCGCGGATGCCTTTGGGGACACAGAGCTGGCTAACTAGCAGCCATTGCTGTTTGCCACGCCCTAACCTAGTGACACCCTTAGGCCCCGCCCAGCACAACCTACAAACCCACCCAAGCTCCAAGCAACCGAGTTAGCATAAGAAAAGCCTGCCCTATTGCAGCTTAACCTAGCAAACTTTCAGCCCGGGTCAGACAGTTCCAAAACCTCCAAACCCCAAGCAAAGAGGAGAAAACTGCAGCTCTCACTGTCGCTCCTGCTGAGTGGCCTCAGACAGTAGCTGACCTGCACCCCATTGGAGATCCAGAAGCCAGTGTACCTAGTGGTCAGTGTGAGACACCAGATTTCAACTCCTCACATCCATAAGTGACACATTCAAGAGGCAAACTCAGTGAGCACCGAAGCCCCACTGAAACAAGTCCTGCGTGTCTTCAGCACAGCAGTTCTTCCATTATAGACACAGGGAGTGCTCACAGCTAATTGGCCTGGAGGTCAATTCCTCCCAGCATACCAACAGCAATTCAGGCTTAACTACACCAAGACTTTGCACTCAGCCCACAAAGGGGTGTACCAAGATCATCCACATCAGGTGATTGGGGAGGCTGAGCTACTGCCCCCTATAGGTCACCTACCACACAAGGCCACTCCATCAACACAGGGAAGCAGCCAAAATGCAGAAACAAAGAAACATGTCACGAATGAAAGAAACAGAGGAAAGCAAACTACTGGATGACATAGAGTTCAGAACCACATGTATAAGGTTACTCAAGAATCTTCTAAAAACCGCTGAGAAACTTGATGACACTTCTGAGGAGCTTAGTAAGACCTTCAAGGACCTTAATGAGAATGCCAAAAAAATGGAAAAGGATCAGTCAGAAATGAAGCATACACTGTCTGAAATAAAAAATATACAGAAACTCAACTGTAGATCAACGTACCCCAAGAATCAAACCAAAGATCTGAAATATGTGGAAACAAAAAACATCCAACCAGAAAAACAAAAAGAAAAAAGAATCCAAAAATATGAAGATAGTGTAAGGAGCCTCTGGGACAACTTCAAGTGAACCAACAGCCGAATTTTTGGGGTGCCAGAAGAAGGGAGAGAGCAAAATATTGAAAACCTATTAGAAGAAATAATGACAGAAAACTTTCCCTACCTGGTGAAAGAAATAGACTTACAAGTTCAGGAAGCACACAGAACCCCATACAAAAGGAACCCAAAGAGGACCACACCAAGACACATCATAATTAAAATGCCAAGGGCAAAAGACAAAGAGAGAATCTTAAAAGCAGCAAGAGAAAAACAGTTAATTACCTACAAGGGAGTACCCATACGACTGTCAGCTGATTTCTCAACAGAAACTATGCAGGCCAGAAGGGAGTGGCAAGAAATATTCAAAGTGATGAACAGCAAGAACCTACAACCAAGATTACTCTACCCAGCAAAGCTATCATTCAGAGTTGAAGGTCAGATAAAGAGCTTCACAGATAAGAAAAAGCTAAAGGAGTTCATCGCCACCAAACCAGGATTACATGAAATGCTGAAGGGTATTCTTTAAGAAGAGGAAGAAGAAGAAAAAAGTAAAGATAAAAATTATGAACAACAAAATGACATCAAATACATACCTACCAACAAGTGAACCTAAAAATCAAGTGAATAAAAAATCTGAAGAACAGAATGGACTGATGAATATAATAGAATCAGGGACATAGAAAGGGAGTGGACTGACAATTCTCAGGGGAAGCAAGTGTGAGGGGTGCGGGAAGAGATTGGACAAAAATCTTACTCCTATGGATGAAGACAGTGGTGGGGGGTAAGGGCATGGGGTGGGGTGGGGAATCAGCTGGAGGGGAGCTATGGGGGGAAAAAACAGTGGAACACCTGTAATAATCTGAACAATAAAGATTTATAAGAAAAAAAAAAGAAAGTACAGAAGGATTTCAGTGGGTTAGATAATTTTATGTAATTCTATAAGGGGATTTATATTAAGAGATATCATTTGTTTCCTGATGATAGTGTATTGTAGCACCAAAAGAATGTAAAGAAAAGTAGTAAAGCAATAAAGACTAGATAATCTCACAAAAAAAAAACAAAAAAAACCAGGAGGACAGCTTAAGGAAGCTGTGGGAAACATAACAATATTCTAATAGTTGTGCCAGAAGAGGCAGAAAGGGAGAAAGGGGTAGAGAATGTGTTTGAAGAAATAATGGGAGAAAACTTTGCTAACCTGGTAAAGGAAAAAGTCACACAAGTTTAGGAAGGACAGAGAGTCCCAAGCAAGAAGAACCCAATAGGCCCATATCCAGCTACATCATAATTAAAATGCCAAAAATTAAACACAAAGTTAGAATCTTACAGGTAGCAAGAAAAAGGCAAACTGTTACCTAAAGATGAGCTTTCATTATGCTGACACCTGATTTCTCATCAAAAACTCTGCAGGCCAGATGGAAATGGCATGAAGTACTCAAGGTAATTGAAAGCAAGGACCTGAGACCCAGAATACTATACCCAGCAAGGATATCATTCAAAATAAATGATGAAATAAAGAGCTTCCCAGACAATAAAAGGCTAAAGGAATTCATCACCACCAATCCAGCATTAAAACAAATGGTAAAGGGACTGCTGTAATGAGAAGAAATTGAGAGATAAACCTAGGCATACAGAACTTACATGGCAATAAATAAGTACCTATCATTAATGACTTTAAATGTAAATGGATTTAACGTTCCAATCAAAAAACATAAGGTAGTTGAATGGATACAAAAACTGACCCAACTATATGTTGTCTACAAGGGACCCACCTCAGAACAAAAGGCTCACATAGGATGAGAGTGAAAGAATGGAAAACAATTTCCATGCAAATGGAAAAGAAAAATAAATCTGGAGTAGCAATACTCATATCTGACAAAATAGACTTCAAAATGAAGGCCATCAAAAGAGGCAATAAAGATCACTATATAATACTAAAGGGGTTGGTCCAACAAGAGTTATAACCCTGGTAAACATATATGCAGGCAATGTAGGAGCATATATATATATATATATATATATATATATATATATATATATATATGCTCCTACATTGCCTGCATATATATACACACTAGAGGCCCAGTGCATGAAATTCATGCACTGGGGGGTTGTCCCTCAGTCCAGCCTGTATACTCTCCAATCTGGGACCCCCTGGGGCAGTGGTCAGCAAACTGCAGCTCGCGAGCCACATGCGACTCTCAAGCCACGGTTTGCCACTCTGTTGACTAATGAGTTTGCTGACCACTGCCCTGGGGGATGTCCGACTGCCGGTTTAGTCCCGATCACACAGGGATTGGGCCTAAACCGGCAGTCGGACATCCCTCTCATAATCCAGGACTGCTGGCTCCCAACCGCTCACCTGCCCGCCTGCCTGATTGCCCCTAACTGCTTCTGCCTGCCAGCCTGATCGCCTCCTAACCACTCCCCTGCCAGTCTGGTCATCGCTAACTGCCCTCCCCTGCAGGCCCAGTCACCCCCAACTGCCTTCTCCTAACAGCCTGATCGCCCCCAACTGTACTCCCCTGCTGGCCTGTTCACTCCCAGCTGCCCTCCCTTGCTGACTATCTTGTGGTGGCCATCTTGTGACTACATGGGGGCAGCCATCTTTTGACCACATGGGCACAGTCATCTTGTGACCACATGGGGGTGGCCATCTTGTGACCACATGGGGGCAGCCATCTTGTGTGAGGGTGTGAGGGTCAATTTGCATATTACCTCTTTAAAGAGGTAATATGCATATATGCAAATTGACCCTCACACCCTCACACAAGATAGCTGCTTATGATCAGGCCAGCAGGGGGGTTAGTGAGGGACAATCAAACGACTGAGCATCAGGCTGCATGGGGCAACCAGGCCGGCAGGGGTGGGTAGTTGGGGGTGACCAGGCTGGCAGGGGGGCAGTTAGGAGTGACTAGGCCAGCAAGGAGGAGCAGTTGGGGGCAGCCTGGCTAGCAGCAGGGGGCATTTAGGGGTGATGAGGCCGGCATGGGGAGCCAGTTAGGGGTGATCAGGCAGGCAGGCAGGTGAGCAATTAGGAGCCAGCAGTCCAGGATTGTGAGAGGAACATCTGATTGCCAGTTTAGGCCTGATCCCCGGGATCAGGCCTAAACCAGCAGTTGGACATCCCCCAAGGGATCCCGGATTGGAGAGGGTGCAGGCTGGGCTGAGGGGACCCCACTACCCCCATACAAGAATTTCATGCACCAGGCCTCTAGAGCATATATAAAACAACAACAACAACAACATAAACTTCTAGAGGACTTTAAGGGGGATATTGACAACAATAAAATCATAGTAGGGGATTTTAACACCCCACTGATTTCACTGGATAGATCTTCCACACAAAAAATTAACAAGGAAACAGAGACTCTAAAGGACACACTGGATCAGATAGATTTAATTGACATTTATAGTACACTAGAGGCCCAGTACATGAATTCATGCACCAGTGGGGTACCTCAACCTGGCCTGTGGGATTGGACCAAAACTGGCTCTCCAACATCCCCTAAGGGTCCCAGATTGCAAGAGGGCACAGGCCAGGCTGAGGGACACCACCAGTGCACAATTGGGGCCTGGGAGGGACTGCGGGAGGGCTCCAGGGTGAGTCCAGTCCATTTTATTCAGTCCCAATCGTCCAGACCCCAGCAGCAAGCTAACCTACTGGTCAGAGCATCTGCCCCCTGGTGGTCAGTGCAGTTTAGTGGCCTTAGCACATCATTAGCATATTACGCTTTGATTGGTTGAACAGCTGACTGGATGACCCGACACTTATTCATATTAGGCTTTTATTATATAGGATTTCACCTCAAATCTGAAGCACATACATTCTTCTCAAGTGCACATGGAACATTCACAAAGATAGAGCACATGTTAGGACAACAAACAAGTCTCTACAAGTTCAAGAAGATTGAAATCATATCAAGCATCTTCTCAGATCATAGTGGAATGTAATTAGAAACCAACTATAATAAAACACACACAAAAACATTCAAACACATGGAGGCTAAATAGCGTGTTATTAAACAGTGAATGGGTTACTAATGAGTTCAAGAAAGAAATAAAAAACTTCCTGGAAACAAATAAAAATATACACACAAAAAAAAACCAAAATCTGTAGGACACAGCAAAAGCAGTTCTAAGAGGGAAATTCATAGCAGTACAGGCCTATCTCGAAGAGCAAGAAAAATTAATAATAAACCATTTAAACCTACAACTTAAAGAACTAGAACTAGAACAAGAAAAGACCAGAGCAAGTAGAAGGAAGGAAATAATAAAGATTAGAGCAGAAATAAATTAAATAGAGAAAAAAAAATCAATGAAACCAAGAGATGGTTCTTTGAAAGGATAAATAAGATTGATGACTGTTAGTCAGACTATCAAGAAACAGAGAGGACCCAAATAAATAAAATCAGAAACAAAAGTGGAGATGTAATGATTGACACCACAGAAATAGAAAAGATTGTAAGAAGATTCTTTGAACAACTATATGCCAACAAGCTAAACAATGTGGATGAAATGTAAAAATTCCTTGAAAAAATACAATCTAACCAAATGAATCAGGAAGAAACCAAAAACCTAAATAGGCCAAGAACAACTGATGAAATATAAGTAGTAATCAAAAAACTCTAATCAAACAAAAGTGTAGGTCCAGATGGCTTTACAGTGAAGTTTTACCAAACATTCAAAGAAGAACTAGTTCCTATACTCCTCAGACTATTCTAAAAAATCCAAGAGGAAGGACACATCCAAGCCATTTCTCTGAGGACAGCATTATCCTAATTCCAAAACCAGATAAAGATACTACAAAGAAAGAGAATTTCAAGCCAATATCCATGATGAACATAGATGCTAAAATCCTCAACAAAATATTAGCAAATCAGATCCAGCAATATATTAAAAAGATCATACACCATGACCAAGTGGGATTTATTCCAGAGAAGCAAGGCTGGTACAATATTTGCAAATCAATTAAAGTCATACATCACATAAACAAACTGAAAGATAAAAACCATATTAATAGATGCAGAAAAAGCATTTGATAAAATCCAACACCCATTTTTGATAAACATTCTCTGCAATGTGGAAATAGATGAATATCTCAAGGCCATATATGACAAACCTACAGTGAACATCATACTCAATTGCTAAAAACTAAAACCATTTCTCTTAAGAAAAAAGAACAAGATGGGAATGTCCACTTTCAACATGTTACTGGAAGTCCTAGCCCCAGTGATCAGACAAGAAGAAGAAATAAAATGCATCCAAATTGGAAAGGAGGAAGTAAAACTCATTATTCACAGATGGCATGATATTGTGCATAGAAAACCCTAAAGATTTCACCAAAACACTACTAGATTTAATAAATGAATTTGGCAATGTAGCAGGATACAAAATCAACACCCAAAAATCAATGGCTTTTTTATTCACCAATAATGAATTCCCAGAAAGAGAAATTAAACAAACAATCCCATTACCATTGCAGTAAAAAAAAAAAAAAAAAAAAAAAAAAAAAAAAAATTAAGACATTCAGGAATAAACTTAACCAAGGAGGTAAAAGACTTTTGCTCAGAAAACTAAAAGACATTGAAAAAAATGATGTAGCCCTAACTGGTTTGTCTCAGTGGAAAGAGCATCACCTGCAGACTGAACGGTCCCAGGTTTGATTCTGGTCAAGGGCATGTGCCTTGGTTATGGGCACATCCTCAGTAGGGGGTGTGCAGGAGGCAGCTGATCAATGTGTCTCTCTCATTAATGTTTCTAACTCTCTATCCCTCTCCCTTCCTCCTTGTAAAAAATCATTAAAAAATAATAAAAAAGTGATAGAGGAAGATATAAATGAATGGAAGAATATACTGTGTTCAAGGATTAGTAGAATCAACATCATTAAAATGTCCATACTATCCAAAGCAATCTACAGATTCATTCAATCCCTATTAAAATACCAATGGCATATTTCAATGATCTAGAACAAATACTCTAAAAATTTATATGGAACCAAAAAAGACCCCAAATAGCTATAGCAATCTTGAGAAAGAAGAACAAAGTTGGAGGAATCACAATACCAGATGTCACCCATAATCAAAAGAGCCTGGTACTGGCATAAGAATAGACATGTAGAACAGAGACCCCAGAAATTGATCCAAGCCATTATGCTCAATTAATATTTGACAAAGGAGGCAAGAGCATACAATGGAGTCAAGCGTCTCTTCAACAAATGGTGTTAAGAAAATTGGACAGATGCATGCAGAAAAATAAAACCAGGCCACCTATTTACAACATACACAAGAATAAACTCAAAATGGATAGAAGACCTACATTTAAGTCGGATAACCACAAAAATCACATAAGAAACCATAGTTGGCAAAATCTCAGACTTCTCTCCTAGCAATATGTTTACGGATATATCTCCTAGGGTAAAGGAAACTAAGGAGAGTATAAAGAAATGGGACTACATCAAAATTAAAAGCTACTGCACAACAAAAGAAACCATCAACAAAATGAAAAGTGAGCCCACTGTATGGAAGAACATATTTTGCAATGATACATCTGATAAAGGTTTAATATCCAAAATGTAAAAAGAACTCATACAACCTAACAAAAGAAAGACAAACAATCCAATTGAAAAATGGGCAAAGGATCTAAATAGACAATTCTCCAAAGTGGACATGCAGAAGACCAAGAGGCATGAAAAAATTCTCAAAGTCACTGATCATCATAGAGATGCAAATCAAAATAACAATGAGGTATCACCTCATACCTGTCAGAATGGCTACCATCAATAAATCAATAAATGATAAGTTCTGGCAAGGATGTAGATCAAAGGGAACCTTAGTACACTGTGAAGCATATGTGGACTGGTGTAGTCATTATGGAAAACAGTATGGAGTTCCATATTTAATTCTTCCTCAAAGAATTAAATATGGAACTTCTATTTGAAGCAGTGATCTCACTTCTAGGAATATATGCTAAGAAATCTGAAACTCCAATCAGAAAGAATGTATGCACCCTTATGTTCATAGCAGCACAATTTATACTAGCTGAAAACAGACCAAATACCCATCATTAGATGAGTGGATAAAAAATCTAAAAACAGACCAAGTACCCATCATTAGATGAGTGGATAAAAAAGCTGTGGTACATTTCTACCAGGAATACTATGTAGCAGTAAAGAAAGAATCCCTTACCCTTTGAGACAGTATGGAGGGATCCAGAGGGTATCATTCTAAGTAAAATAAGTTAGTCAGAGAAAGGCAACTAGCACATTATCTCATTCATATATGGAATCTAATTAACAAAATAAACTGACGAACAGAGTGGATCCAGAGACATGGAAGCATTGAACAGAGTATGGAATCATTGAGGGAAGGCAGGGGAGGGTGGGAGTTAACAAAAGACCTTATATGCATATATGCATAACCCATGGACACAGTGGGGTGGTGAGGGTCTGAGGCAAGGGGGTGGGAGACTGGAGGGGGTTGATATGGGAAAAAAGGGGATGTATATATATATTACTTTCAACAATAAAGAGTAAAAAATAAATAAATAAATAAATAAAATAAAAATGATTAATTATTTTTAAAAACCTCCTAAAACAACAAAAGACAAAAAAAGTTGTCTTCCAAACATTCATGTTCATTTGAGTATGAATTATCATGTATACTGGACTATCAGGTAAATTGTGGAAGGATTTACCTCATTATATGTCACAGAATGTCAGCCACAATATAGACAATATACTATTAAACAACTGGGGTCCGAAAAACTGACAACATACAAAGCACCACCTAAATATGCATTAAGCAATTAGGGTCTGTTCCATCCTATCTAATAAAAGAGTAATATGCAAATTGACTATCACTTCAACACACAAGATGGCCACCCCCATGTGGTCAAAGATGGCTGCCCCCATGTGGACACAAGATGGCCATCACAAGATGGCTGGCAGGGGAGGGCAGTTGGGAGAGACCAGGCCGGCAGGCGAGGACAGTTAGGAAGGACCAGGTCCACAGGGGAGAACAGTTAGGGGCAACCAGGCCTGCAGGGGAGGGTAGTTATGGGTTACCAGGCCAGCAGCTGAGGGCAGTTGGGGGCAATCAGGCCAGCAGGGAAGCAGTTAGGCATCGATCAGGCTGGCAGGCAGAAGTGGATAGGGACAATCAGGCAGGCAGGCAGGCAAGCGGTTGGGAGCCAGCAGTCCTAGATTGTGAGAGGGATGTCCGACTGCCCGTTTAGGCCAGATCCCACTGGAATCTCGCCTAAACAGGCAGTTGGACATCCCTTGAGGGGTCCCAGATTAGAGAGGATGCAGGCTGGGCTGAGGGACACACACCCTCCATGCACAAATTTCATGCACAGGGCCTCTAGTCTATCATAAAGGACAAAAATCGCATTCTACCTAAGGTGAGTTCTCCAGAGCCATCTGGTTGTCACTCCAGGGCCATCAAGCTATCACTTTAGAGGAAATAGCATCCCAATATCAAAAAGTAGAAAGTTGACCTCCCAGAAGCCTCCCCGCAGAGACTGGTAGGAACTGCAAAGGTGGCACCACACTCCTCCCTCCTATCCTTCCCTCCTCTACCTGCTCCCTGGCTCCTCCCAACCCCCTGCATGGCACCTGTCCCCAGGATCCTAGTTCTTGTTCCCATTGAAGTAGGATTGATACTACTGGCCTCAGATGGCAATGGGGCACAACCCGGGGCTAAGGGTAGGGGAAACCCAGCCTAGCCTGGATGTAGCCCCTCATCCTTATGGGCACCAGTGGTGACAGTGGCAGGAGCTGTGGCTGGAGAAGTTGGGTGCATGGCTGCTTTTTGCTGCTGGTACTTGAGGAGGTAGTGGGAGCAGAGTTATGTGGCATCACATCACTTTTCAGAGCACATAGGAAGTCAGGAACTTTTCTTAAGGAAGTGCTAGAGTGTGCTCTGTGCCTCTACTTCATCTTGTACTTCATCCTGCTACCTGGATATACCATCTTGGATAATGAGATGAAATCCATAGAGCAGGAGTGGAAGGTTCCATAGGATTTCATGGAAGAGAGCTGTCCCATTAACCATGGAAAGAAAATATGGAGAGAAGAAAGACAATTTTATAAGCAAATATATATATATATATATATATATATATCTACAATAATAAAAGAAACATGCAAATTAACCATCACTCTGCTACACCCACAAGCCATGCCCACCAACCAATCAGGAGCGAGTATGCAAATTAACACAACCAAGATGGCGGTTGGCCACTGAGCAAGCAGGAAGCTTGGCTTTACCTGGCAATGGAGGAAGCCAAGCTTTCCCCCCTGCTCTGGCCAGCCCTGGCCTTCACTCAAGGCTATAAAGTTTCCATTATATAAGATAAATAAATCCCAACAAGAATGTCTGTGGCCACTGAGAGAGCAGGAGGCTTGGGTTTCCCTGGTAATATAGCCAAGCTTCCTGCACACCTTGGCCAGCTCAGGCCTCCGCTCAAGGCTACAAAGTTTCAATTATAGAACATAAGTAAATCCCAGATACCAGCGCCTCCAGTTGGGTTGCTGGGGGGCATGGCCAGCCTGCAAATCACCATAGGCCCCTTGCCCAGGCCACCCCACACCTCAAGGGAACCCCCACCCTGATCCGGGACACCCTTCAGGGCAAACCAGCTGGCCCCCACACATGCACCAGGCCTCTATCCTATCTAATAAAAGAGTAATATGCAAATTGACCATCACTCCAAGACACAAGATGACTGCCCCCATGTGGACACAAGATGGCCACCACAAGCTGCCAGCAAGGGGGGGGGGTAGTTGGGAGGGACCAGGCCTGCAAGGGAGGGCAGTTGTGGGTGATCAGGTCAACGGAGGGCAGTTGGGAGGGACCAGGACTGCAAGGGAGGGCAGTTGGGGTGATCAAGCCTGCAGGGGAGATCAGTTGGGGGGGACCAGGCCTGCAGGGGAGGGTAGTTGGGGGGACCAGGCCTGCAGGGGAGGGCAGTTAGGGGTGATCAGGCTGGCAGGGGAGTGGTTAGGGGGTGATCAGGCTGGCTGGCAGAAGTGGTTAGGGGCAATCAAGAAGGCAGGCAAGTGAGCAGTTGGGAGCCGGAAGTCCTGGATTGTGAGAGGGATGTCTGACTGCCTGTTTAGGCCCGATCCCAATAGGATCGGGCCTAAACAGGCATTCAGATAGGATCGGGCCTAAACAGGCGGTCGGACATCCCTTGAGGGGTCCCAGATTAGAGAGGGTGCAGGCTGGGCTGAGGGACACACACCCCCATGCACGAATTTTGTACACCAGGGATATAGTATATATATATATATATATATATATATATATATATATATATATATATATATATATATATATAGAGAGAGAGAGAGAGAGAGAGAGAGAGAGAGAGAGAGAGAGAGGGAGAGAGAGAGAGAGAGAGAGAGAGAGAGAGAGAGAGAGAGGTTGCCAAAAGTAGGTTTATAATTGTGAGTATGCAAAACACAGAGTAAAGTTATTATAATAATGGTAAACTACATGTCTTTTTCCATATAAACAAATGTAAAATCTCTTTTACCTAACTCATATAAACAGAATCCTGGAAGGATAAATAGGCATTAGCCAAGAGGAGAATATTCTATACATTTATAGAACAACATATCCCAAACCTCTGAAGTGTCAAAAGGCTTGTCACTTCAGAGGAAAGTGAAAATATTTTAGGTAAGTCATTATAACAGTAACAGGTCATCATTATTTCCTGTGGGTGGTAAAATCTGCCTACCTTTAGCTAACAGAAAACCAGAAGCTCTAGGATGACTTTCCAATCCTAGGCTACTCATCAGGTTGTTCTGTAATGGTAACATCTTGAACCACATTAGTCACCTGATTGGTATTCCCATGGTCTGAGGATGGAGGATAGCAGGGATTTTTTGTTTTCTCATTTAACCAAAATACTATATTTAAAAAAAAATTTTTTTTGGACAAGAAAGAGATTTCTTTAACCAAATTCTATTTTCTCCAAAAAGTAATGACTTCTACAGCAGGTTCAAAAAAATCCATCTCTTATACTTGTGGAAGGTCATTTTGCACTTCCATGTCCAGAGTGCTAGCATGATGGAATACCAGCAGCCAGATCTGTATTTCTTGGCAACTCTTTTTGCAACCCCCATTTTTTTGGCCACAATCATTAAATCAGTGCTGCCCTGAATATTATCCGAGAAATCTAATTTTCTCTTTTGAATGAAAGTTCTAGTGGAATTTCATTTTCTTATGGGTAGACAATATTTCCTCAAGATTATTTTAATCCTACTATTTCCCAAGATTCTGAATGTCATCAAAATATTAGGGATCTTGAATAGCTTCCTTCTCATTGTCTAAAAGAAAAAAAATTGTATGCAATGTTTGCTCTTTGCTTTACAAAGGACTTATACACTCTTGTTTTGATATGTATGGTATGTGCAATGTTTACCCACTCGCTGTTTTTGCCCAAAGAGAGTTTTTATGACCAACTACCAAATGCTAAAACAGTATTTATAATGTAACTACTGATATGCCATTATTTACTTCAGTTCAGTAGGGAACATTGGTTCTATGATAAATAAACTCGTTATACTTATTGTAGCTACATTGACAAGTCATGCCACAGGCAATACAATATCACTAATGAAATGAATTAATTTATCTTTTTCAAAGGGACAATAGGGAATTGGAAATGTGTGTTTTATAGCAACACTCCTAATAGAAAACACATATAATAATTCAAATCATCAAGTTTATTTTACTCAACAAATATTTATTGAGCACTTCTTATGTTTCAGGTACTTTTATAGAAAATGGGAGCAAATTCTACTTGGTGGAAAAAAAGCAAGGAAAGGAAATAGAGACTAGGCAACTCCAAATTCTGATAATTATTATGAAGAGAGAAGGAAAGAAAAGAAACTCAAGTTAATAAGAATAAAGAGTCACCAAAAGTTTCCATTTTATAAGGTGACCACAAAACATTTTACATTGTTTCAAGGCCCTTTTGTACTATAAAAGTCATGGTGATATGTTGGAATTCAATAAATCACTTATAATTTTATAATTATCATTTTTACCCATAAAATATCAATTTTATGTAACTTAACCTAATAACTAATAACCCAAGAACTAATAACAGATAGAATTTTAATAGCTAGGATTTTTATATTAAAGTTTTTTTCAAATATATAATGTCTCTAAGCCTAAATTATCAAATATTCAGGGGGTTTTTGTTTGTTTGTTTTACAGACTGTGTACCTAGAGGGATGAAAACCCTATTACTTTGCAGGTCAGATAGAGATATCTCAGCAGTGTTTCCAGTCCATAACCAGATTTCTTAGGACATGATATTTGATGATGAGGGTTTCCAGGATTGGAAAGGGCCCTGGGAGCTTTTGTAAACAATGCAGCCCCAGCTAGAATACTACAGCTAGAAGGCTAGCTGGAGGGCTTCTAGGCTCCAGTGGGAACACAATGTCCTGGGAGGCACTGCTCCTTCCTACTCAGTTCTGCTGGCTGCACAATATACAGCATGTAATTTGACCTCTCATAGCCCTAGTTTTTTAACCTTTCAATGAGAATAATTTCCCTACTTTGCAATGGTTGTTGCAAGTATTATAGGTATCTATAGTAATAAAAGGGTAATATGCTAATTGGAGCAGACATCTTCTGAACATCCATTCGGACAAAGCCACAATGGCTGCAAGGGCCTAGGGCAGGCATTGCATGGGAGGGGCAGGCCAGTTTGGCACTGTGTTGGAACTGTGGGCTGCAGGCAGAGGCAGTTAGGAGTGATCAGGCTGGCAGGGGTGCAAGTTAGGGGAGATCAGGCCAGCAGGGGGGCAAGGTAGGGGCAATCAGGCCAGCAGGAGGGAAAGATAGGGGCGATCAGGGTGGCAGGCAGAGGAAGTTAAGGGTGATCAGGCAGGCAGGCAGAGGGATTAGGAGCCAGTGGTCCCATATTACAAGAGGGATGTCCAACTGTCGGGGGGGGGGGGGGTCCCAGATTAGGAAGGGTGCAGGCTGGGCTGAGGGACACAGCTGTGCACAAATTGTGTGCACTGGGACTCTAGAAGTTTAATAACACCATATGTACATTCAATTCTTGGTAAAGCAAATTCAGCTTTACACATTTGGTTCTCAAGAGTGGAATAGAGAACCAGAAAGAGCACTTTTCAAAGACATAGAAGAGTACACCTACTTCAGTATGCAAAGGACATGTCCAATGTGAGTAAGTACTGGTCAAGAGTTGTGAATCTGTGCTTCCATGGGTTTCAGATCTTTTGCATCTCTTGTGGTGTAAGCATCTTGACACCTTGAGTTATTTTTATAGTGTTTAAGATAATTACTTCTCATTAAGTACAATCTATTTAATCTGTGAGTCAAAACAAGAAAAAATTATTCATTCCAAAGCTGATGGAAAAAATTGGTCCTGTATTGATTTAGAGACGAGAAGCCCAGTGCATGAATTTGTGCATGGGGTCTGGCTGGCCCAGCCCCAATCGGGGTGGATTGGGGTTGGGCCTTTCAGGGGAAGGAGATGGCAGGAGGTTGGAGCCCAATCAGGGCCGGGCCAGCTGGGGGGAGGGGCTCCAGGTGATAGGCTGGACGGCCCCACCCCTGATTGGGGTTGGGAGGCCAATTGGAGCCAGGGCCAGCAATGGGGAGGGGCTTGGGGGGGTGGGAAGGCCATCCTTGCCCCCAAATGGGGTAGGGGGTGTAATCAAGGGCCAGTGGCCTGGGGCAGGGGCCATAGGTGGTTGGCCAACTGGCCCCACCCCCTATTGGGGTGGGTGGGGCGATCAGGGGTGGGGCCACCCAGGAGAGGCTGTGGGCCAATCAGGGTGGTGGGGGCCCATTGGGGCTGGGGCCAGATGGGGAGAGGGGATGCAAGAGATTGGCTGGCCAGCCCCCACCTCCTATTGAGGTGGGGGGTGATCAGGGGAGGGGCAGATGGGGAGAAGGGCTGCAGGAGTTGGCCAGCTGGCCCTGCCTCCCATTGGTGTCAGGGGGTGATCAGGGGCAGGGCCGGACGCAGGGGGGCTGTGGGCCTATCATGGTGGGGTGGCCTGATCAGTGGTAGGGCTGGCCAGGGGGAAGGGCAAGAGGGCATTTGACTTGCCAGCCCCACCCTTAATTGGGGTGGAAGAGCCCAATCAGGAGAGAGGGACTGTGGCAGGTTGGCTGGCTGGCCCCACCCCCTGATCAGGCCATTTCGCTGGCCACAGTGGGCATCTTAAGGACTGGTTGTTACAGTCATTACAGCATTATGGTCACTGGCTTTATATATATATAGAAGACTAGAGGCCCAGTGCATGAAAATTCATGTACTGGATGGGGTGGGGAGGTTACTCAGCTCGGCCTGACCCCTCTCATAGTCCGGGAGCCTTCCGGGGTGGGAGGCGACCCGGCAATCAGGGGAAGGCGACGCCCCATCATACCTCTGCTGTTGCCACTGCCGGCAGTGCAAGCCTCTGCTGGCCCTGGTTACCTCAGCCTCGGGCGGCCCTGGGCAGCTGGGCAGCCACCATCCAAGGCTTGCCTGCACCTGGGGCTGGCCTTGGGTGGCTGGGGGGCTGAAGGGACTGCGGGACTCCAGAGGAAGGTGCCCCGGTGGGACTGAGGGGACTGGGTGCTGCCATCTTGTGGTTGTTGGCACCACCATCTTTGAGGGTGCGGTAGTCAATTATCATAGTCCCTCCTTATTGGCTGTGGGTGCTGCCATATTTGCAATGGTGTGAGGATCAATTAGCATATTCCCTCTTTATTAGATAGGATGTGATTGTCATTTCCATGGTGTGGTTGTTATAAGAGAATTCCAGGAATAATTTTGATATTACTGAATCTGGTTCTATAAGGTAATTTTATAGCAGAAGTTGCAGTTCTAATGTAAGGTATATAAAATGCTCTCAGCAGTGTCTGTCAAACTATTGATCAACATAGTTATTATTATAGAAAAAAAATCAACACACAAGCTATTTATTCAGGTAGTGTGTCTGGTGGCCACAGTTTAAATTTACATGGACAGCCGAAACCTGTTTGGCTCAGTGGATAGAGCGTCAGCCTGCGGACTGAAAGGTCCCAGGTTCGATCCTGGTCAAGGGCATGTACCTGGGTTGTGGGCACATTCCCAGTAGGGGGTGTGCAGGAGGCAACTGATGGATGTTTCTCTCTCATTGATGTTTCTAACTCTCTATCTCTCTCCCTTCCTCTCTGTAAAAAAATCAATAAAATATATTAAAAAAATTTTTACACGGGCAGTGTACTTTCTTGGTGCAATTTTGCACTTTTTAAGCTTATGCTTGTATGTCACTGTTTTCTGACTGGCACAATGACTTAAAAATGATGTCTCACACACTGGAAGGATTTGAACAAATTCATTTATCCAGCATATATTTCTTGGTTTGTGAAAGAATGTAGGGGGCTAGCAGCCTGACTCTGTACCTAGTTAATCAGTATCCCTAATGCACATTCTTATTATCCTATCATCAAGTCACTGTCCCTTTAATCATTATCTGGGCTTGCAAGAGCTATTTACTAAATATTCCTAATTTACAAGGGCCATTAACCAAGGATGTAACAGTTTAACTAGAGGGAGGTCACTGGCACCATCCAGGTTAGGCATTTAGACACAATCTAAATTCCCCATTCTAACTGACTCAAGAGGGGCTATTAAAGCCCACAATAGAAGCCCAGTAGTTAGGAAACAAAGAAACTCAGGAATATATATAAGGAGAAATCTCATTGTAAAAGTTGCTCAGGCTTTGGATCTTTTAAGCCAGCAGTGCTGCTTTGATTAAAGGCCACTTTCCTGATACCTCTGAGTGCTCAACTGTTTCTTCTTTTGTGCCAATTCCACAACAGGTTGAATTAACATAAAGTTGATATTATTTTGAAATCTTTTTTAGTTACATTGAAGGACCAAATTTATAACCAAGTACTTTGTCCTATAGAGAGTAGGTAGAAAGGCAAAACTGTCAATCACCTGTCTCTTTTCTGTGATTCTACTCTAGAAAAACAATCAAAAAGAAAAAAACATAAATCACAATAAAGAGCAATTGTCAGGATTGTATCAAAGCAGGTATCATCTATCCCAGTGGTCGGCAAACCGCGGCTCGTGAGCCACATGCGGCTCGTGAGCCGTGGTTTGCCGCTCTGTTGACTAATGAGTTTGCTGACCACTGGACCAGACTAAATGTTACCATGTAGTTGGAAGCTGTGATGATTAGGCAATTGTGGCATATTGTGTTCAAAGAGGTAAAGGGTAGTATATGACAGTGGTCAGCAAACTCATTAGACAACAGAGTGGCAAACCGCGGCTCGCGAGCCAATGTGGCTCATGAGCTGCAGTTTGCTGACCACTGATCTATACTAATGAGAGAGAAAAATGGTAATTGACCCTCACTGTGCAACACCCACAGCCAATCAGGAGGGAATATGCAAACTAGTGGGACGAAGATGGCAGAGGCCATGGAGCCAGCCGGAGCAGGCTAGAGGCTTGGGTCACCCCTAGCAACAGAGGAAGCCAAGCTTCCTGCCTGCCTGGGCTGGCTGCTGAAGGAGGGTCCTGTGGGCAGCCACAGAGCAGGCTGGAGCAAAAGGGATGCTTGGGTCACCTGGGCCGGCTGCCGAGGGAGGGGCATGGACACGGCCCTCAGCCCCTCACCCAGGCTGGCCACGCCACCATCGGGGTGAGGGACCCTGCTGGGGGGCATGGCCAGCCTGGCTGAGGGGCAGTTTGCAGGCTGACCACGCTCCCCAGCAGGGACCCTCACCCCATGGGGGCATGGTTGGCCTGAAAACTGCCCCATCCCCTCGACCAGGCTGGCACCATCTGCAGTGGGAACCCTACCCCAGAGGGGGCATGGCCAGCCTGCAAACCACCACAGGCTCCTTGCCCAGGCCACCCCGTTCCCCAAGGGAACCCCCACCCAGGGAACCCCCACCCTGATCCAGGACACCCTTCAGGGAAAACCAGCTGACCCCCACCCATGCACCAGGCCTCTATCTATACTAATAAAAGGTTAATATGCTAATTAAACTGGGAGACCTTCCAGGAGACTGTCCGGACATTCTTCTGGACAACGCCATGGTGGCAGGGCCAAGGTAGAGATGGTTAGGGGCCAAGAGGGGAGGGCAACTGTGGGTGATCATGCTGGTGGGGCAGACATTGGGGGTTATAGGCTGGTGGAAGACTGTTGGGGTGAACAGGCAGGCAGGGGGCAGTTGGGGATGGGCAGGCCGGCGGGGGGTACGATGGGGGGGGTGAGGTTGGCAAGGGGGGCAGTTGGGGGTGATCAGGCCAGTGGGAGGTGCAATTGGGGGTGAGCAGGCTGGAATGCAGAGTGGTTAGGAGCAATCAGGCAGGCAGTCAGACATCCCCTGAGGGGTCCCAGGTTGGAGAGGGTGCAGGCCAGGCTGAGGGACATCCCCTCCCCCGGTGCAAGAATTTCATGCACCAGGCCACTAGTAGCTATTATAAGGGACAATTCCAATTGTTGGTACCCTTTCAGTTCAAATAGCATCCATGCCTTTAAGATTTACTACATATGGGAATATCACTCATGACAATGAAACAAAATTTCCTAACTAGAAAACTTAAAAACCTTTTTTTTTCAATTACAGTTGACATTCAACATTATATTAGTTTCTGGTGTAGAGCATGGAGGTTAGATATTTATGTAACTTACAACATAATCCTCTTGATAATTCTAGTACCTGCCTGGCACCATACATAGTTATTACAATATTATTGGCTATAGTCCCAGTGCTTTAGATCCCTATGACTATTTTTTAACTACCTATTTGTGCTTATTAATTCCTTCAATTTTTTCAACCAGTCCCCAAACATACCTACAATCTGGCAACCATCAATTTGTTCTCTGTATCTATAAGTTTGTTTCTCTTTTGAGTGCTCACTTATTTTGTTTCTTAGATTTCACATATAAGTGAAATCAAATGGTGGTTGTCTTTCTCTGTCTTATTTCACTTAGCATGTTACCCTCTAGGTCGATCCATATTGCTGCAAGTGGTAAGATTTTATTCATTTTTATGACTGAGTCATATTTTATTGTATACTAGAGGCATGGTGCATGAAATTCATGCACTTGGGAGGGGTCCCTCAGCCTGGCCTGTGTCTCTTGCAGTCTGGGCATCCTCAGGCGATGTCCAACTGCTGCAGATGCAGGAGAGGCTCCTGCCACTGCCGCTGCACTCACCAGACGTGAGCCCGGCTTCTGGCTGAGCAGAACTCCCCCTGTGAGAATGCACTGATCCCCAGGGGGCAGTTCCTGTGTTGAGCATCTGCCCCCTGATGGTCAGTGTGCATCATAGCAAACCGTCATTCTGCCATTTGGTTGATTTGCATATTACTCTTTTATTATATAGGTTATGTACCACATCTTCTTTATCTAATTGTCTCTTGCTTGGACACATAGGTTGTTTCCATATGTTGGCTATTGTATATGAAATGTTCTTCTTTATCTCTTGTTATATCCTTTGTTTTAAAAACAATTTTGTTTGATATAAGTACTGCTACTCCAGATTATTTTTCTCCATTTATGTCTGTGTGTGTCTTTCAATCTGAAATGGGTCTCTTGCAGAGAGCATATGTATGGGTATTGCTTTCTTATCCATTCAGCCACCTATGTCTTTTAATTGGAGCATTTACTCCATTTACATTTAAGGTAATTATGGGTAGTTATGTAGTTACTGCCATTTTATTATTCATTTCTCCTCCTCCTCTTCCTCCTCCTCCTCCTCCTCCTCCTCCTCCATCTTCTTCTTCCTCCTCCTCCTCCTCCTCCTCCTCTTTAAGAAGTCCCTTGAATATTTCTTGTACTACTATACTGATTAGGTGGTGATGAATTACTTTACCTTTTTCTTGTCTGGGAAGCTCTTTATCTATCCTTTGATTCCAAATGCTAGCCTTGCTAGGTATAGTAATCTTGATTGTAGGTCCTTGCTTTCCTCACTTTGAACATTTCTCACTAATCCCTTCTGAAATTCAGTTTCTGTGAGAAATCAACTGACAGTGTTATGGGGACTCCCATATAGAGAACTAACTGCTTTTCTCTTTCTACTTTTAAGATTTTCTCTTTGTCATTAACCTTTGCATTTTAATTATGACGTGGTTTGGCATAGGCCTCTTTAGGTTTTTCTTGTTTGGGACTCATCACTTCCTGGACTTGTATATCTATTTTTGTTTTGTTTTGTTTTGGTCAGATTAGGCAAGTTTTCAGTCATTATTTCTTCAAATATGTTTTAACTTCTTGCTCTCTCTTTCTCTTCTGTTACCCCTATGTTGTTAATGTTGGTGTGCTTGATATTTCCATAGAAGTTATTTAAATTATCCCCATTTTCTTTTTTGCTATTCTTATTGGATATTTTCTGCTATCTTGCCTTCCAAATCACTGATTTTATTCTCTGCTTTATTTAATCTGCTATTGATTCTGTCTAATGTATTTTTCATTTTAGTTATTGTATTTTTTTATTTCTGACTGGTTCTTTTGTATGCTTACTATCTCTGTATAATTTCTCACTGTCCATATGACTAGTGTGTTGAAATCTACATCTATTAGATTGCTTGCCTCCATTTTGTTTAGTTCCTTTTCTGAAGTTTTATTTGGGGTATGTTTCTTTGCTCATTTTGCTGCCTTCCTGTGTTTCTTTCTATATTTTAGGTAGATCTGCTATGTCTCCTAAAGTCTTGGCAAGGTTGTCCTGTGGGTTCCAATGGTGCCGACTCTCTGGTCACCTTTGTCAGATACTCCAAAGAATAAGTTTTGCAGCTTTTTTTGTTGTTAGGTCTGATCAAATAATTGAACCAATACTCCTTCCTCTGGGAACCGACCTTTAGGCCACTTCACAACGGACATTCCACAAGTTTAGACCACATTCCACTTGCTAAGACCATTATCTCTCCCCTCTGGCCTTCCCAAATTATGGACCTGCACAGAGAATTCTCTGCCCAAAAAATCCCGCCAAAAGTCCTTTAAAAACTGCTGACTTTTGTCACTGGGTGTTGGAGCCATCCAGGCTCAGCCACCTGATGTGCAGATGATCAAATAAATTCATAAACCTGAGGAGAGAATCCAAGATGGCGGCGTAGGTGAACACCTAAACTGCTGCCTCCCACAACAATTTAAACTGCAACTAAAAGACAAAACGTCTATCACCCAGAACCACGGGAGGGCTGGCTGGGTGGAAGTGCTACAACTGGAAGGAGGGAGAAAAGAGCATTGAGAAGTGCACGGGCACTGAAAAGCTGAGGTGCGGAGGCACGTGATCCGGGCTGGCTGCGGGCGACTGGGTGCGTTGCTTTTTTTCAACCCGAAGGGAGACAAGCCCCCGATTACTCTGAAATCCAGTCTCTGGAGAGACGCGGGGGACCCAAACTTCTACGGGGAGAAGCTGGACTGTCTGCCAGTGAGGGTGGCTTGCTTGCAGAGCTGCACGCAGGAATAATTGTTTACTGCACTGGGGCACGGGACTCGCGGATGCCTTTGGGGACACAGAGCCGGCTAACTAGCAGCCATTGCTGTTTGCCATGCCCTAACCTAGTGACACCCTGAGGCCCCGCCCTGCACAACCCACAAACCCACCCAAGCTCCAAGCAGCTGAGTTAGCATAAGAAAGGCCTGCCCTATTGCAGCTTAACCTAGCAAACTTGCAGCCTGGGTCAGACAGCTCCAAAACCTCCAAACCCCAAGCAAAGAGGAGAAAACTGCAGCTCTCACTGTTGCTCCTGCTGAGTGGCCTCAGACAGTAGCTGACCTGCACCCCATTGGAGATCCAGAAGCCAGTGTACCTAGTGGTCAGTGTGAGACACCAGATTTCAACTCCTCACATCCATAAGTGACACATTCAAGAGGCAGACTCAGTGAGCACCAAAGCCCCACTGAAACAAGTCCTGCCCCATAAGCGTGTCTTCAGCGCAGCAGTTCTTCCATTATAGACACAGGGAGTGCTCACAGCTAATTGGCCTGGAGGTCAATTCCTCCCAGCGTACCAACAGAAATTAAGGCTTAACTACACCAAGACTTTGCACTCAGCCCACAAAGGGGTGTACCAAGATCATCCACATCAGGTGATTGGGGAGGCTGAGCTACAGCCCCCTATAGGTCACCTACCACACAAAGCCACTCCATCAACACAGGGAAGCAGCCAAAATGCAGAAACAAAGAAACATGTCACGAATGAAAGAAACGGAGGAAAGCAAACTACTGGATGACATAGAGTTCAGAACCACATGTATAAGGTTACTCAAGAATCTTCTAAAAACCGCTGAGAAACTTGATGACACTTCTGAGGAGCTTAGTGAGACCTTCAAGGACCTTAATGAGAATGCCAAAAAAATGGAAAAGGACCAGTCAGAAATGAAGCATACACTGTCTAAAATAAAGAATATACAGAAACTCAATTGTAGATCAACGTACCCCAAGAATCAAACCAAAGATCTGAAATATGTGGAAACAAAAAACATCCAACCAGAAAAACAAAAAGAAAAAAGAATCCAAAAATATGAAGATAGTGTAAGGAGCCTCTGGGACAATTTCAAGCGAACCAACATCCGAATTTTTGGGGTGCCAGAAGAAGGGAGAGAGCAAAATATTGAAAACCTATTAGAAGAAATAATGACAGAAAACTTTCCCTACCTGGTGAAAGAAATAGACGTACAAGTTCAGGAAGCGCACAGAACCCCATACAAGAGGAATCCAAAGAGGACCACACCAAGACACTTCATAATTAAAATGCCAAGGGCAAAAGACAAAGAGAGAATATTAAAAGCAGCAAGGGAAAAACAGTTAATTACCTACAAGGGAGTACCCATACGACTGTCAGCTGATTTCTCAGCAGAAACTATGCAGGCCAGAAGGGAGTGGCAAGAAATATTCAAAGTGATGAACAGCAAGAACCTACAACCCAGATTACTCTACCCAGCAAAGCTATCATTCAGAGTTGAAGGTCAGATAAAGAGCTTCACAGACAAGAAAAAGCTAAAGGAGTTCATCACCACCAAACCAAGATTACATGAGATGCTGAAGGGTATCCTTTAAGAAGAGGAAGAAGAAGAAAAAGATAAAGACAAAAATTATGAACAACAAAATGACATCAAATACATACCTACCAACAAGTGAATCTAAAAATCAAGTGAATAAAAAATCTAAAGAACAGAATGGACTGATGAATATAATAGAATCAGGGACATAGAAAGGGAGTGGACTGACGATTCTCAGGGGAAGCAGGTGTGAGTGGTGCGGGAAGAGATTGGACAAAAATCTTACTCCTATGCATGAAGACAGTGGCGGGGGGTAAGGGCATGGGGTGGGGTGGTGAATCAGGTGGAGGGGAGCTATGGGGAAAAATAAAAGAGGAACACCTGTAATAATCTGAACAATAAAGATTTATTAAAAAAATAAATAAATAAATAAATTCATAAACCTTCACCTTTCTGTCATTGTACATTCCTCCTTCGACAACCTAGCATTTGGTGCTGAAACCCAGGAGGGTTCCAAGGGGATGGGGAGCCATCTCCCCAGCTTTGGTCAACTGGAATTTGGTATTCGGAGAGCAGTAGGCAGCAACAGCTCAACTTGAGCTTACCTCTGAATCCTACTCAGGTGATTTGATTACCAGCCTCAATCAGGCCTTCCTCCCTTACAGGATTCCCCTCCCCCAATCCAGCAAAGGAGGATGATGGATCGGGAATCTCTCCTTCTCCATTGCTGAACCTCCATCCCACACTAGCCAATCTTCTCTAAGTGGATGACGTTCCACAATTCCCCTCTTCCCGAGTCTTCTGCCTACTCACTCTGCTGACTTCTTGAAAGTCTCTCATCTCGAAGTCCTAGCACTAGGCCAGAAGACTACTCAGCCATTTGGCTTTGGATCCTTCTGGATTGCGAACACCCAGTCCAGAGGGTCACCTCTCATTTTTCATGGTGATTTGTTTAGCATCAGGGATGCCCACCCTAAATAGTCACCTTTGGACTTGTGGTCTATTACTCACCTTTCCTCTCTTGTGGGCCTCACCACACTCCCTCTGCACACTAGTGGGGGAAATCATGCCCAATCACCTCACTTTATTTTGTAACACTGTTCAGCCAAAACATAAACTTCATAAGTCTCAATGACCTGAAAACAGCACTTTCAATTTTAACACATTGCATGATTTAGATAATTGCTGTCACTGCAATGGAAAATGGTCAGAGATTCCCTACATCCAGGCAGTTTTCACCATTCAGTTCTAATCCTCTCTCTCAGTGTTGCTCTACCCATCAGATATTTCTCCTTTACACAAAACATCATACCCCTAACACTTCTGATTCTAAATCTACTTTTGACCCAGCAGACCACCGACCTCCGCCCCCTTACATGTCCCCTCCCTCACCTGCAGTAGCTTCCCCAATCCCAGACCTTCCTACCCAGCAACCACCTTCTCTCCAGCCCCTGAGAGCCCAAATCCCAAGAATACAAGCTCCAAAACAGCCTTTTTCCACCTAACACTTGCTCTCGGGCCACCCAAAGACCACTGTCCGCAACAGCCTATTCTATTCCTGAGCCTATTCTACTCCTGAGGGAGGCAGCAGGAACTGAGGATATTGTGGTCAGTTATGTCAAACTTAATGAAGTCACTCAAGGCCCTGACGAAAACCTAGCTCTCTTTCTCTTCCTTTTCATGGAGACCTACAGAAATTTACCACCTTAGACTCCATCTCCCCATAGGGAGCCCTTCTTCTGAACATCCATTTTATATCCCAATCAGCCCCCAATATACACCACAAACTGAAAAACAGACACAGGTCCACAAACCCTTCAAAAAGATCTTGTTAAACTGACCTTTAAGGTATTTAATAATACAAATGAGGAGACCCAAATCCAAAAACAAAGGCGAGATCAGGCCAAGGCTGAGACCCAGAAGGAGGCCTTCTAGCTCCTAGACACCACTCTCATGAAACCCAAATGAAGTGCTGGTCCTCCTACCGAGGGTAAGTCAGGGGCTAAGCCTCCTCCAGGCCCATGCTTCAAATGCAACAAGGAAAACACTGAGCCAAGTCCTGCTCAAATTTGAGACCCCCCACCTCGGCCCTGGTCAAGATGTGGAAGGGAAGGCCACTGGAAATCAGACTATAGTCTGGCCCCTCTGGGTCAGACCTCAGCCAGACCTCCTGGGACTGGCCACTGAAGACTGAAGCTTCCCAGGCCCTGACAGGGCCTTGCATAACCAGGACAGAGCCTCAGATAACAATTGTGGTGGCAGGTAAGCTGATCTCCTTTTTAACTGACACTGGGGCCACTCATTCTGCCTTCCCCAAATTCATTGGGACCCTTATCCCCTCCTCACTTTCTATTATGGGGGTCGACAAATTCATCTCACAGCCATTAGCCACCTCACCTGTGCACTGTATCTTGCTAAATACCCCCATTCACTCTTTTTTCATTCTACCATGGTGCCTAGCCAGGACTACTATGCATTTCCTCATAAAACCCAGTTGTTCCAAACCACAGTCACCTACCTCAGTTTCACTCTCTCACCCTACAAGGCTAAGCCATTCCTTGGATGGTAAATACCTTATCTCCTTCATGACTCTCCCCTCCTCTAAACAAGAATTTTTCTTCTTTCTCAGACTCACTGGGTACTCTCTCCTCGTGGTTCACTTTAGTCTTCTTGCAAAGCTCCTCTATGACATGACATGGCGAAGTGACCCTCAGTGAGACTTTAGATCCCAAAGCCAAAATTCTCAGCCACTTTTAATGCTCAAAACACTGCTCTCACCTCAGGGCCTTCTTACCCTCCCCCTCCCAAAGAATAGTTTCTTTACTAAAACGGCAAATGTTTACTTAATAGTATGGCTACTTCAGGAGCTGAGCTCATTATCACTCAAACCTTAGCATGTTATCTCTAAGGAAAAATGTGGCAGTTTTAAATCCAAGCTGCTAGAGGCCTATGAACAGGTTGCTGGGCCTGCTCTCTCCTTTCCCCACATTTTCTTCAGCCTCATATACCTATACATAATTTTCCAAAGTCTTTATTAACTTAAAGGCTTTGGAGCATTGCTGGGTTAAATGATAAACATCTAAATATTTTTTAAAATAACATAAAATACCGAAACATTGATTGCTAGACAAGTTTTAATTCACCTGTTTTTAGTTTTTATTTCAGAAGGTCTCCTGTACTTTGTTGAATGTATATTTTCTTGAAAGTAAGAGTATGTTTAAAGTGTGGTCATAAATGTAAATGCTGGTTATTTACTTTTTGGCTAAAGCTGTTTATTTGTGAATGGGTAAAAGGTTTGTGTTGTCCAGTGAGTCAGAACCTGATCAACCCTGACATCTGAAGGGACCCCTCTCTCCTAGAAAGCTAAAGCAGCCCCACCTAGGCTCTCTCCTGTTGCTTAAGTCCTTATATCTGAGCCTAGAATTTATTTATTTCCACCACTCATTCACAGTCCTTGATACTATTATTGAAAGCCTCAACAGGTCTTCCTAGTTGGTATTTAGGAATGTCTTTCCCCTTTTCTAGCCTTCTTAAAAGTCATACACTGCAAAGAACACTAAGTCAAGAATGATCCCATAATACAGGGAAATAACAAAGCAGACCAGGGGGCCAAGACAGCGGCTCAGAAGAAGCCTCCATCTTCCCAACTCTTAGCTATACCTCATGTAACTCCCTAATACATTTCAGAGGAACTTCTATTAACTCTTGGGGTCACTCAGGAAAATGCATGGTTAAAATTTTAGGGAAAATACATCCTTCCCCAGGGACAGGCCCCAATATCTTACAGGCTATTCACAATTCCCTACATATAGGATAAGACTGCTTTTACAACTCCTAAAATTCCTCATCACATGTCCTAGACTAGCCTCCCTACTGAAAGATATCACCAAAACCTGTTCTACTTGTTACTCAGTATCTCCTCAAGGACAGATTAGACCTCCTTCTTTCCCTGCTTATCAGTCAAGGGGTCAAATCCCTGGACAAGAATGTCACATTCCTCCTATTAAAATAACCAAATATATTTTAACCCTCATAGATATTGTCTTAGGGTAGGTAGAAGCAATTCCCCCCATGTCTGACCCACCTCATTACAATCATAAAATGGACCTGCTTTCATATCTCAAATAACTCAACAGGTCTCCTCCACCCTGAACATCCAGTGGAACTTATATCCTCCTACCAGCCCCAATCTTCAGACAAATAGAAAAGGCAAATTCTTAATTAAGTTTCACCTAACTAAATTAACTCTTGAAACTAACGAACCTTAAACTATTCTCGTACCTCTAACCTTTATGCACATCAGGGCAATTCCCCCATGCACCCTCTTTTCTTTGTCCCTTTAAACTCATGTATGGAAGACCCTTCTTATTAGGAAACTTCCCTTCCACAGAGACCCCTCTCAGAGACTATGTCCCCATTTTAAATCTCATCATACAATTACTGAAGAACATGCTGATTCAGGTCTTCATTCAACTTTTACAGGAGACATTCCCCCTTACTCCTCCTAAAAGAGATCCATCAATAATTTACATCCTTGAATGGAAGTCCCTTATCAGGTACTCTTAACTGCCCCAATTACAGCTAAACTATCAGGACATACTCCATGGTTCCACATTTCCTGATTAAAACCCATCCCCAGAACACCTCCACATGAGTTGGAGTTCCCTAAGTATTACAGCCACCTGATGAGGCCAACCAGAATCTGCCTTACTCACATCCCAGAAGAAGAGGACAAATGAGTGAGCACTCCTACAGGTGCTCCCTATGTACCCTAATAGCCCTGACTTCCCTGAAAGCCCACCTCTTCTCCCAATACAAATCCTCCAGGTCCTAGCTACTGCCCCCTTTCCCTTTGCATCAGGATTCTCACCTTTCCATGAGACTTCTTTCTACAAAGAGACTTCAATTCCCCATGGGACAAGATTTCCTTCTTTCTAGAAACATACCCTTTCCTCCCTTGGGACAATCCTGACCCTGGAAGTGTGAATTAGCTCTCTTCATCCTATTCCAGCCCTCCTCTCCTACACCCATAAGAAACTTTCTCACTTCCACTCATCTCGAATGAACATTTAACCTTACCCATTCCTTCCTTAGCCAGGAATTGCTGGCTCTGCCTTTCCCTCTCCTCTTCAGCATATACAACCATCCCTATACCAATCAAGAGATGGAATCAGGTAAAAATCACTCTAGCTTATAAAAAGGAAAAGGGAACTATGTTTTTCAAAAATGCAGACAACCTTCTAGGTAATTATCCCATAGCCCAGGCAAATCAAGCCTCTCTTTTCTGTTCTTATATTCTATTTCTTGCTAAGGTAACTCATTCCCTTCCAGTCACAGATCCTATCGCTCTATACACCCCACTAATCTTCCAAGACTCTTTATGCTTTACAAAGTCACAGGGCAATATAACAAAAGGCCATCTCCCATCATCAGCTTGCAACATCACAGTTAACCTAGAACTACCAAACAGCCATTGGTCTCAGTGGGTTGACCACCAGGTCTCCCCAGTAGCCAATGGTTATTTCCTATATCCAGTCTGTTTTACTTCTTATCCAACCATCCAGGCCCCAGGCTTAAACTGCTCCTTTCCTTCCCTTTCTCTTTTCCTTTAGTTAACAGTACATTCTAACATTCCACCCACTTTCACTGCAATAAAATCTCAACCACTCATCTGTCACCCATTATTGGTAGTGTCATGGCAACTATCCTCTCAGCTTGGAGTGTGTAACTGGGAAAGGGAACCTCCTACCCTTTAGTATATCTCTTCCCTCTATACCTTTCAGCTTATCTCCATGATCAGGGATTCTTCTTCCTTTGTGGGGAGAACACATACATCTGTCTTCCCACCAACTGGACAGGAACATTTACTCTCATCTAACTCTCATCCAATGGAAATGTAACCCCCAATGATCAATTTTTACCTGTCCTTGTAACCCATCATATATGAAGTCCAGATAATCTCGCTCTTAATAGCCCTGGGCATCACAGCAGGGGTTGGAGCTGCCATAGGGAACTTAACCACTGCTATACTATTTTGAAACCCTGTCTCAGGACCTACAAGAAAGTTGTGGATTCTCATTAAGGGGAAAAACTGGGAAAATAAGAAACTCACCCACAGGGTAACCTATCCTCCTCTTTCATATCACTAGTCAGGCAACTTAGACCCCTGATCTTTTCCTCCCTAAAGATAACATCTAGGCTTCAGTTTTATTTCAGCTCCAGGCCCAGAAAAGCAGCAAAACCAGACAAGTGATGCTGTGACAGCCTTAGGATCAAATTTTACCTCCCAAGTCACTCAGTAGGACAGTTTTCAAGTCTTCACCAACCAGTCTCTTGGGTAAATCACACTGCTGCGACCCCTCACCCAGCTGACTACTGTCAAAGTCCATTTCCCATTGATCTCGACATCCCACTTCAGCAGGAAGCAATTACAGAAGATATGACCTTTGTCCCTATTCCATAAAACAAAAAGGCTGGAATGTTAGGTCTGATCAAATAATTGAATCGATAGCCCCTCCTCTGGGAACTGACCTTCAGGCCACTTCACAATGGACATTCCACTTGTTTAGAGCACATTCCACTTGCTAAGACCATTATCTCTCCCCTCTGGACTTCCCAGAATCCGGACCTGCACAGAGAATTCTCCACCCAGAAAAAACCTGCCAAAAGTCCTTTAAAAATCCCTCACTCCTGTCACTGGCGTGTTGAAGCCATTCAGTATCCATCACCTGGTGTGTAGATGATTGAATAAATTCATAATCCCTCACCATTCGGTCCTTGTGTGTTTCTCCTTTGGTGACCTAACACTTTTATGTATTATAAAGAGATGAAAGGAAGATTGGTAGAAAGCAAGGCGGGGATTGGATTATAGGACAGTCAGAAAGATTATGTGCTATCTCAAGGGTTAATATCCCCTTGAGATATATTACTTCTGGTATTTCAAAGGTGTGTTAACCTAGATGCACAAGAACAATGGACAGGGCTGGTTTAAGACCTTTCACTAGAGAATTTATGGGATTGGGGCATGACTACCAACCATGACCTTCTCAGTTAGGAATTTATGATCAGATCACCCAGTAAGGTTACTTTCCATAGAACCCTTTTTTATCAACTACATTTCTCAGGTGTAGCTATTATACAATTTAGTTGTAATTTTGATGTGGTTCTGGGAGGAGGAAAGAATAGCATTTACCCATATTTACAAGTTTTATAGTAAAACATTTGTAGTTATTTTTTCCAACTCATTTAAAAAAAATATTCTGTGCATTGTTTGGAAATAAATATCTTGTTTGTTACAAGGAAAACACATAATTAAAGTATGAACATAAAAATTGTATAGAGATATACTTTTTTACTTTCCTATAATTTTAATTAAAGACTGTAGATTCAAATAGATCTGATAAACTGAAAGGTAGAAATAAAAAAAAACACCTGTGTTACATTTTTATGTCTATACACTAGAGGCCCCATGCATGAAATTCGTGCATTTTTAGGTCTATACACTAGAGGCCCCATGCATGAAATCTGTGCATGTCCCTCAGCCCAGCCTGGACCATCTCCAATCTGGGACCCCTTGGGGGATGTCCAACTGCCGGTTTTGACCTGATACCGGGATCAGGCCTAACACTGGCAGTCAGACATCCCTCTCACAATCCAGGCCTGCTGGTTCCTAACTACTTGCTTGCCTGCCTGATCTTCCCTAACCACCTCTGCCCACCTACCTGCCTGATCACCCCCAACTGCCCTCCCCTGCTGGCCTGATCACCCCCTAACTTCTTGCTCCCCTGCACTGGCCTGATCTCGCCCTTGTTGCCCCTAACTGCCTCTGCCTCGGCCCCCACCACCATGGCTTTGTCCAGAAGGAAGTTGGATGTCCGGAAGATGTCTGGTCAACCCAGTCTAATTAGCATATTACCCTTTTATTAGCATAGATATGGTTCACAATCCTGGTATCAGGGGCTGGAAAATAGAGGAGAAGGTATATATTTGAAGTAAGCCTTGAGAAAGAGATGGCCTTCGTAAAAAAAATCAGCTTAGACAGCAAAGCTTTTAGTCATATAAATTCCCCAAGCAGTACTTATTTAAACAGCATTGAGAATAGGAAATATATGCTTGGTATATGTATTGAGCAATTTGAGAAAACCTTTTTCACATATTATGTTTATAGTACTTGGAATATTTATTGTTTCCAATTTTTCAAGAACTGTAGTAGCTTATTTTAAGTGAGAGCAAATTTTGTTTTTATTTTGTTTGTTGTTGTTGTTTCATTGCAAATGTATGACAAAAATATTTTAGGCAGAGCAATGACTTCATCAATAAATATATTGAAAAAATAAATTAACTGTGCACAGACTTTAATGGGCTCTGGGACCTCAGGTGGGTTTCTGTTCAGCTCTCCCAAGAGCTTTTACCCCTGCTAACTTTGGGGACCATGAACAGAGGATATCCCAGACTACCTGCATAATGCTGAAGACCACAAAAAGCTATCAAAAGGAGAGTAGTGTCATGGACACATTTTTCAATCCCCATGAGTCTCCAGGAAGCACTATGCAGAGTTTGCTACCTCTGGTGGAAGTACCCAGAGGTCAAAGGTGTGGAAAATTGATTGATGAGGGTATAAAGAATTCCCAGCCTGCTCTATTAGAAAAGGAGAAGTATCTCTGGCCTCAGAAGTGTCACAGCTGAGCTTTGCCCATATGAATTCCTGAAGAGTATCAGACAACTTTGGACTCTGTCAATCCAGTATCTCTGACACGGTTCAGACATAAAAACAATAGGTGAAGAATTTCCTGCAGCTTGACAAGGAGAATAGAGCTGAAGGAAAATATGTGCTTATTCACTACGGGATACATTTCTTTGTTCATTGGAACATATCAGAGGTATCTTAAAAATAAGTTTATAAATGCACCATTTACAAGGAGTATTTATTTAAATAAATTGTTAAACATACCACCAACACACAGTGACTAAAAAGGGACTTGAACTTAAAGATGCAGGGTGGTCTAATATTATGAAAGGGTATCTTCCCGAAGGCCTCACATAATTTAAGGCACATGATTTAATGTGAATTTACTCATATGAATAAATGTAAAGGCTGTGTTTTTGATGTGCATAAATCTCCAGAAAATGTGGCTTAGGGGCAATTGACCTTGTATTTTTTATTTATTTATTTATTTATTTATTTATTTTTTAAGGGAAACTAACATTTATTGAGCACCTACTGTACATGTGGGGCCTTGTGCAAGGAGTTTTCATCTACAACATTCCATTTAATCCTCACACCAACCTTGTGAGGTAGGTATTGTCCTCATTTTTATCAAATGAGGAATATGAGGCTCAGAAAGGTTAGGTGGTTTGTCCAAGGTCACACTATTAGTTACTGATAGAGCTGGGCCTGAGTACTAAGACTCAGACTAAAACATTCCCTGCTCTCTCCGACTGCCCCTTAGGAGGAAGGAGGGAGCAAGAGCAGCAGCAGCAGTTCTTAGACTTCCCAAAGTGAGAACCCAGATGGTCACCATGAGGAGACTATACTTTTCCACAGACCCTCACCTCTGTACCTGGGAAAGATGCAGTCAGTTGAAGAGATAAAGCATAAATATAAAAATAAATAGAAGGGACAAGTCTCCCAGGAGCAAGGACATGCAGCATCCATGCTGTGGGAAGGTCGCTGTGCCATTTACAGCTGCTGTGGGAGGGAGGCACATGGGCCCTGTGGGGAAAACTGGGACAATGGCTGCCAGAGGCTGGAGTGGGTGGGCTAAACAGGCCTGTTCTGGGTCACACAGATTTTAGAACAAAACGTCTGGAGCAGGCAGCAGCCATGGGCAGTCACCATCATCCTCCATCTGCTCATTTTACCGGTGTTTGTGTCATGTCATGTCACACATTCTTTATTTCCTTTAATTTTTTAAAATTATCTTTCTTCAGTTATATAAAGTCTGAATGAAAAGAGCCTTATTTTTGTAACATCTTCTCTAAAATTACTGAGTGTTCCCTCCTAAGTGTAACACCAGGTATTGTGTGGGTTCTAGCTCCTCTTCAAAGTGTTTTTATCACATCTAAACATATTTCCAAACTTTTTCAAATTTTTAGCAACAGTGTTGAAACCACAATTTAAGGAGGACTCAAGTAATGCTGTTATAGGAATAAAAAATAAAATTTAATACTAATAAGACAATTATTACCAAAGCTATTCAGAAAATTTCTGATACATGTATAGTAAGACCAATAATGTTAGATATTTTGTAACTATTTGTCAGAAAGTGATACTGCCAAGTGACAATATCCAAACACAATGTCTAGTTAACTCACCACGTGCCCCTTTATTATTTTATTTTATTTTTAGGCCTTTTTTTCTTTAATTCTCACCTGAGAATATGTTTTTATTTCTTTTAGAGAGAGAAGAATAGGGAGAGACAGAAAGAAACATCAATGTGAGAGAGAAACAATTGGTTGACTCCTCTACATGCCCCAACTGGGGATGAAACTCACAATGTAGGAATGTACTCTGACCAGGAATCAAAACTGCAACTTTTTTTATGTATGGCATGACACTGCAACCAACTGATTCATCTGCCAAGGCTCTACCTGCTCCTTTAAAATTACACAATCCTTGACCATTTTTTAAGTTTGGTACACAAAATAACAATAATATTTTCCACACTTTTTGCTATTTACTTATTTCAAAATACACATAAATAAAAATAAAAATTATGCAACAGGTACAATGTTGAGTGATCATCATCCTTGATTATTCCCATTTTAAAGATAAAAGTGAATTAAGACTTAGCTGGATTAAATAACTTGGAAAGATTTTAACCTAAGTCTTAGTGGATTCCATAGTTTACCTCTATTTTGCCCATATTTCTTTCAGAAGGATTTAATGGGGATTTAATAGTGATAAAGGACTGATATTCCTTAAAGCTAACTTGGAGGCGATTGAGAAGAGAGGAGGTGGTGAGGACACAAAAGCAGTAAGAGTCATCCTCTGGATGGAGCCCTTTGGGATCAAATGTTAGAGAGAGGTCTCAAGTTCAAGGAGAAGCTTTTTTTTTTTTTTTTACACTTTAGGATAGTTAGAGATATGTATATTTATAGGCATATTCTCTTACAAAAAAAGCAGAAAACATTTCTCTCCTGTTAACAAGAGATGCAGACATCTCCAGTCTAAATGTCTAAACAGTCTAAAATACAGAAAAAATTATGAATTAGGCACAGTGTTTTTTTTTTTAAATAAATCTTTATTCAGATTATTACAATTGTTTCTCCTTTTTCCCCCCATAGCTCCCCTCCACCCGGTTCCCACCCCACCTTCTGCCCTTACCTCCCCCCGACTGTCCTCATCCATAGGTATACTTTTTTTCCCAGTCTCTTCCTGAATCCCCCCATACCCTTTTCCCCCCGAGAATTATCAGTCCACTCCCTTTCTATGCCCCTGATTCTATTATATTCACCAGTTTATTCTGTTCCTCAGGTTTTTAATTCGCTTGATTTTTAGGTTCACTTGTTGATAGATATGTTTTTGTTGTTCATAATTTTTATCTTTACTTTTTTCTTCTTCCTCTTCTTAAAGAATACCTTTCAGCATTTCATATAGTACTGGTTTGGTGGTGATGAACTCCTTTAACTTTTTCTTATCTGTGAAGCTCTTTATCTGACCTTCAATTCTGAATGATAGCTTTGCTGGGTAGAGTAATCTTGGTTGTAGGTTCTTGCTATTCATCACTTTATAGATTTCTTGCCACTACCATCTGGCCTGCATAGTTTCTGTTGAGAAATCAGCTGACAATCATATGGGTGCTCCCTTGTAGGTAATTAACTGTTTTTCTCTTTCTGCTTTTAATATTCTCTCTTTGTCTTTTGCTCTTGGCATTTTAATTATGATGTGTCTTGGTGTGGTCCTCTTTGGATTCCTTTTGTTTGGGGTTCTGTGCACTTTCTGAACTTGTAAGTCTATTTCTTTCACCAGGTGGGGGAAGTTTTCAGTCATTATTTCTTCAAATAGGTTTTCAGTATCTTGCTCTCTCTCTTCTCCTGGCACCCCCATAATTCTGATGTTGGTATGCTTGAAGTTGTCCCAGAGGTTTCTTACACTATCTTCAATTATTTGGATTTTTTTTTTTTTGCTTTTTGCTTTTTTGGTTGAGTGTTTTTTGCTTCTTTGTATTTCAATTCTTTGACTTGATTCTTGCATTCCTCTAGTCTGTTGTTGGGTCTCTGTATAATATTTTTTATTTCAGTCAGTGTATGTTTAATTTCTAGTTGGTACTTTTTCCTATCTTTGAGTGTCTCATTATATTTATTGGCCTTTTCTAGGATATTCTTGAAAATCCTTATAACCGTGATTTTGAATTCTATATCCAGTCGTTTGTTTCCCTCCATTTCTTTCATTTGTGATCTGTTTATTTGTCTCTGCATTTTCGCTGCTTCCCTGAATTGGTAGGGTAGCTTTGTGTGCTAGGTTTCCTACATGGCCCAGTGGGTCGGCCTCCCAGTTACCTGAGGTGGACACTCTTGGTGCACCCCTTTGTGGACTGTGTGTCAGCCTTGTTGTAGTTAAGTCTTGATTGTTGTTGGTATCACTGGGAGGAATTGACCTCCAGGCCAGTTGTCTGTGAGGATCAGCTGTGTCTATGCTGGGAGAAGTTTGGTGCTGGAGACAGCCTTATAGGATTAGACTTGCCAAATTGCAAAAGCCTCTGTGCTCAGCTTGGATGGAGTGGAGTCTCAGGGCGGAGCAGACAGTCTTGGCTTCCCATCAGCCCTGCCCTTGCGTGAGCGCCTCCAGACCTATGCCTTCCATGGCTCCCGAGCCCCTGCCCGAGAGTCCAGATTCCCTCAGCAAGAGCGTGGGTCCCTAGGGGCTCGCCTAAAACTGGGGTTCAGTGCAGTCAGTACTGGGGTTCAGTGCAGTCAGGAGCTTCTGACTCCCTCTGCTAGGGAAAGCTCCTCAGTCTTTGTGCACACTGGCGTGCACGCTTCCAGACCCCCTCCCCCGGGGTCTCCGAGTCTCCGAGTGCCTTTCTCTCTACCTGACAGTCCAGACTCCTCCTGTATGAGCCTGGGTCCATGGGGTTTCACCCAGAACTGGGGTTCAGTGCAGTCAGGGGCTTCCTTCCCCCTCCTGCCAGAGAAAGTCAGCCAGGCTCTCAGCTGCCCTTCCTCTCTGCACACACAAAGACCCTTTACTGTACCTCAACCCTTTGCCATTCCTCCAATTCTCCGTGAGCTTTTTTCTTTCCTTCTAGTTATATAATTTCCACTCAGCCAGCTTTCATGTGGTTCTGGATGGTGTCCGTTCTGTCTTTTAGTTGTAGTTTTGAAATTGTTGTGCGAGGCAGCTGTTTAGGTGCTTACCTATGCCGCCATCTTGGTTTCCCCTCCACAGGGTTTTTTCTTAAAACCCTTTTTTTCATCCTTTTATTCTCCTAGGTTATAACCTAATATAAATAATAATAATTATTATAGCAGCTGCACATGAAAATAATTCAACTCAATATATATAAAAATTTAAGCAGTGTTCTAAGTATTTTACATAAATTAACTCATTTAATTTTCACAACACTTAAAATAGGATGCTATCATAAACCATTTTATAAATGAGGAAACCATAGCACAGAGTGATTAAGTAACTTTTTCAAATTACCCACCAATAAAAATACTTGCCTTCCAGAATCTTCGCCCACTATTGCCATGACCCTCTCTCTTCTCTCTTTTCACCCTTATCAAAACATGTTTCCTGAAAATCCTCTTCCCTGGGTGTATGGTGTTTGTATTTTTTTTCTTTTGGTTTATCTCTTGGTTCTGTGGTGTCTTACATATATATATATATATATATATATATATATATTCTCCTTTTTTATCCCTTATCTTTATATATATATATAAGGGATAAAAAAGGAGAATATATATTATATATATATTCTCCTTTTTTATCCCTTATCTTTTTCTCTCTCTTTGATAGCATTTGTGCTCTCTTTACTCTGCCCTAACTCTCTTTGCTCAGGTGGTCACTTATATTGGGGTTATTGGTGTTGTGTGTACATTTTTGCTTAGTTCCCTCTGTGTTGTGTCTTGTTGAGGTGAATTTTATCCTGTCTGGTGAAGGGGCTTGAGAGGAAGCCACATAACCTGACACCTGGAGAGGAAACTCCATCCACAAATGGGTCAATAACACCCCAGACCAAACTATAGAGGCAGGAAGAATGCAGCTGTGAGGGAAAGAGCATGAGTGAGTGAGGGAGTAAAAGAGGAGCGTGTGGTCAGGTGTGTGTGTGTGTGTGTGTGTGTGAGAGAGAGAGAGAGAGAGAGAGAGAGGCACAGTTAGATCATACAGGATCTTCAGGGGCAGGCTAATCAGGCTCGCCTAACTAGGTAGCTTCTGCTACCATTGCAAACAGTACCATGAGGCCTGCTTGCCTTTAGAGGCATAGCCTTTTTAAAGAGGAGAGCTGCTGTAACTGGGTTCCCAGCCTCAACTCCACCCAGAGTGCCCTCAGATAACACCTGGGACTCTACAGCCACCCTTGCCAGAGACATGCTACATAGGCTGTGATCCCATGGTCAACGAGGCTCCAGACACCCTGGGCGTAGGCTCCTGTGAGTTCAGAAAAAGGCTCCGCTCTGACCGGCCCAATGCTTTAGCCCAGGACACTGCAACCATGTGAACAGCAGACACGTGAGCAACCCGTTCCAGTTCAAGGAGCAGCAGCCCCGCAAGCAACCTGCCACAGGCCTAAGAGCAGCAGCTTCACGTGGCCTGCTCCTGTCCAAGAGCAGCAGCTGTATGAGCAGCCAGTTCCCCCATCTGAGGAGCAGCAACCACATGAGCAGCATACCCCATCTGAGGAGCAGCAGCCGCTTGAGCAGCCTACCCACTACTGAGGAGTGGCAGCCCCACGCAGCCGGCTCCCCTCTGAGGAACAGCAGCTGTGTGCAGCCCACACCTGCACCTGTCTGAAGAGCAGCAGCTGTGCTGCATGAGCAGCCAGCAACCTTCCAAGGAGCAGCAGCTGTGCAAGCAGCCGCCCCCTTCTGAGGAGCAGCAGCTGTGTGAGTAGACCAACCCTTTCCTAGAAGTAGCAGCCGCACAAACTGCCTGCCCCCACCAAGGAGCAGCAGTTGTGTGAGCCGCCTGCCCCCATCCAAGGAGAAGCACCTGTGTGAGCAGCCCACCCCCTTCTGAGGAGCAACAGATGCACAAGCCTCCAACCCACATCCGAGGAACAGAAGCTGTGTGAGCAGCCCACCCCCTTCTGAGGAGCAACAGCCACATGAGCAGACCACCCACGTCCAAGGAGCAGCAACCCTGTGCAGTCCGCACTGGTCCAAGGAGCAGCACCCACACGCAGCTTGCACCTGTCCTATGAGAAGGACCCGGGTGAGCGGCCCATCCCTGAATGAGGAGCATCAACAGCACGGGCAGCTCACTCCCATGCCAGGAGCAGCAGCCCCATGAGCAGACTGCCCCCTCCCGCCCCCGTCTGAAGAGAAGTAGCTGCACAAGCCACCTGGACCTGTACAAGGAGCAGCAGCCCTGCAAGCAACCTGCCCCTGTCCAAGGAGTGGCGGCATCACGAGTAGCCCACCCTATCTGAGGAACAGAAGCAGCACATAGCCAGCCCCCATCTAAAGAACAGCAGCCACGTGAGCAGTCCGCCCCTGTCCGAGGAGCAGCAGCCACGTGAGCAACTTGTCCCTGTCCAAGGAGCAGTGGACAAGAGCAACCCGTCCCCATCCGAGGAGCAGCAACCTCATAATCAGCAAACCCCTGTCCAAGGAACAGCAATATATGAGCAGCCTCCCCCACCAGCCAGAGGAGGCACCACTGTTGCGAACAGCACCCACCAAAGGAGCCGCTACCAACTGAGAAGCAGTTGCTACCATAACTGCTCGAGGAGTAACCACAGCCAGAGAAGCCACTGCCACCCAAGGAGCAGCCCCTGCACAGCTCGACATCTAGATCAGTCGGTGAGACCAAAAATAGGTAAACAAAGATATCCCCAAAGGAAAGAAAAGGAGGAATCGCCAGAAAAGCTGCTAAGTGAAACAAAGGCATGCAATATGTCAGAAAAAAATTCAGAATAAGGGTCACGGAGTTCATAAATCAGATGGAAGAAAAAATCAAAACCTTATGTAAGAATCAAGAAAAAATGGATGAAAAAGATTCCTTTATTAACTTGTGGTCGAGAATATATTTGTATATTTTCAGAAAACAACCCCAAGACCAGATGGATTCCTGCAACAGAGAGGAATTGACAGGAGTGCTCCAACCATGAAGACAAGAGGAAAAAACAGTCCAGAGATGGAAGACGCTGACAACGCCTTGCTACGCGAGCAGTCAGCAGCTGTGCACCACTGCAGGTTACCTAGGACCAAACCAGAGAGGGTCGGACCTGCATTGCCACCATGTGCCCACCATCCAGATATCACTGCTGACATGTACACATAAGGAACTGTTGGACATTGAAATTGGGACTCAAACATTTTTTTGTTTTGTCTTGTTTTGTTATTATATGTTTATTTCCAGTCTGCAAAGGCAAAACTTTTTAAAGGAAAGAAATGGTGGGAAAAAGATACAGAGGCAAAGAAGCATTGAACAGACTGTCAAACTACATTGGGAAGACAGGGGAGGTTGGGCAAGGGGGGCTGTAAGAGACCAACCAAAGGACTTGTACACATGCATATAAGCACAACCAATGGATATAACACACTGGGGCGGGGGGGGGGGGGGTGGGCAGGTGAAGGCATGTCCTGGGGGGTAGGTGAGGTCGGGGGGAGATCAATGGGGGAAAAAAGGAGACTTATGTACTACTATTTGTAATACTTAAAACAATAAAAAAATAAATAAAAATAAAAAAAATGGATGAAAAAATCAGCAACTTAAGTAAGAATCAAGAAGAATGAAGAGTGATATAGCTGCAATAAAAAACGCCATGGAAAGTTTCAACAGTAGACTAGGAGAAGCAGAGGACTGAATTAGTAAATTAGAAGACAGGGAAGCAAAACACACAAACTGAATTGCAATTGGAGAAAAAAATTAAAAGACAGGATGAGAGGCTAAGGGAGCTATGGAACAACATGAAACGAAGCAACATACAAATAACAGGGGTGCCAGAACAACAGGAAGAGGAACAAGGGTTAGAATAACTATTTGAAGAAATAATGTCAGAGAACTTCCCCGATGTGGCAAAGATAAAACTCACACAAGCACAGAGAGTCCCAAACAGGATGAACCCGGAAAGACCCACATCAAGACACATCACAATTATGATGGTAAATATTCAGGACAAAGAGAGAATCTTAAAGGCTGCAAGAGAGAGACAGAAAGTTACATACAAGTGAGCTCCCGTTAGATTATCAAATGATTTCTCAACAGAAACACATCAGGCCAGGAAAGAATGGTAGGAAATTTACAAAGTGATGCAAACCAAGGGACTGAATCCAAGAATAATCAATCCAGCAAGGTTATCATTAAAACTTGAAGGGGAAATAAGGAGCTTCACAGAAAAAAAAATGCTAAGGGAGTCTATCACTACCAATCCATCAATGCAAGAAATGCTAAAGAGACTTGTGTAATAAGAAAAAATAGAAAAGGTAAGAAGGAACACAGACAAAAAAATGGCTACAAATAAGTTCCTTTCAATAATAATTTTAAACGTAAATGGACTAAATACTCCAATCAAAAGACATTGAGTAGCTGAATGGATAAAAAACATGACCCATATATATGTTGTCTACAAAAGACCCACCTCAGAAAAAGGGACTCAGACAGAGTGAAAGTGAAGGAATGGAAAAACATCTTCAAGGCAAATGGAAATGAAAAACAAGCTAGGGAAGCAGTACTTATATCTGACAAAATAGACCTCCAAGTAAAGGCCATAACAAGAGATAAGGAAGGCCACTTCATAATAATAAAGGGATCAATACAACAACAGGATATAACCCTAATGAATATATATGCACCCAATGCAGGAGCATCCAAATACAAAAAAACAAAAAACAAAAAACAAAACAAAAATAAAAACAACAGAACAAAACCAAAAAACAACAAACAAACAAAAAAACTCCTGGAAAATATCAAGGGAGACATTGACAACAATACAATCATAGTAGGGGACTTTAACACACCACTGACATCACTGGATAAATCCTCTAGACATAAAATCAGCAAAGAAACAGCAATTCTAAATGACTCACTAGATCAGATGGACCTAATTGACATCTTCAGAGCATTTCACCCCAAAGCCCCAGAACATATATGTTCTTCTCAAGTGCCCATGGGACATTTTCAAAAATAGACCACATATTTGGTCACAAACAAAGTCTCCCCAAGTTAAAAAAGGTTGAAACCATATCAAGCATTTTCTCAGACCACAATGGCATAATATTAGAAATAAACTACAATAAAAACATTCCAAAAAATTCAAACACATGGAAGCTGAATAGCATGCTATTAAACAATGATTGGGTTATCAATGAGATCAAAGAAGAAATAAAAAAACATCCTGGAGACTAATGACAATAAAAACACAATAATGCAAATACTATGGGACACAATGAAAGCAATCCAGAGAGGGAAGTTTATAGCTCTACAGGCCTACCTCAAAAAACAAGAAAAAAACGGTAATAAATCATCTAACTCTACAGCTCAAAAAATTAGTAAGAGAGCAACAAGAAAAGCCCACAGTGAGCAGAAGGAAGTAAATAATAAAGATCAGAGCAGAAATGAATGACATAGAGACCAAAAAAAACCACAATACAAAATATCAATGTAACCAAGAGCTGGTACTTTGACAGGATAAACAAGATTGATGAACCTCTAGCCAGGCTCACCAAGAAGCAAAGAGAGAGGACCCGAGTGAACAAAATCAGAAATAAAAGAGGAGAAATAACAACAGACCCCACAGAAATACAAAGGATTATTAAAAAAAATACCATGAACAACTCTATTCTAATATTCTAGACAACCAAGAGGAAATGGACACATTCCTAAAAAAATACAACCTTCCAAAACTTACTCAGGAAGATACTAAAAATCTAAATAGGCTGGTAACTATGGAAGAAATTGAACTAGTCATCAAAAAGCTTCCAGCAAACAAAAGCCCTGGGCCAGATGGCTTCACCAAACATGCAAGGATGAACTAAAACCTATCCTCCTCAGACTATTCCAGAAAATTCAAGAGGAAGGAATACTTCCAAGCTCCTTCAATGAAGCCAGATAAAGATAAGACAATGGAAGTGAATTACAGACCAATATCCCTCATGAACATAGATGCCAAAATCCTCAACAAAATTCTAGCAAATCAGATTCATCACTACATCAGAAAGATCATACACCATGACCAAGTAGGATTTACCCTGCGGATGCAAGGATGGTACAATATTTGCAAATCAATAAACGTGATACATCACATAAACAAATTGAGAAATAAAAATCACATAGTCACATAAATTGATGCAGAAAAAGCATTTGACAAAATCCAACACCTTTTCTTGATAAAAACTCTCAGCAAGGTGTGAATAGAAGGATCGTACCTCAGCATAATAAAAGCCATATATGACAAATCCACAGCCAACATTATACCCAATGGACAAAAACTAAAACCATTTCCTCTAAGAACAGGAAAAAGACAGGGATGCCCACTCTCACCACTCCTGTTCAACATAGTGCTGGAAGTACTAGCCATTGCAATTAGACAAGAAGAAGAAATAAAAGGCATCCAAATTAGAAAAGAAGACGTAAAACTGTCCTTATTTTCAGACAACATGATACTGGACATAGAAATCCCTAAAGACTCCATCAAAAAACTATTAGACTTAATAAATGAATTTGGCAATGTAGCAGGATACAAAAGTAATGCCAAGAAATTTATGGCATTTCTATACACCAATAATGAACTTACAGAAAGAGAGACTAAAAATGCAATCCCATTTACCATCGCACCAATAAAATTTAGAGACCTTGGAAAAAACTTAACTAAGGAGGTAAAAGACCTATCCATGTAAAACTACACTACACTGAAAAAAAAAGATAGAGGAAGACATAAACAGATGGAAGAGCATACCATGTTCATGGATTGGAAGAATCAACATCATTAAAATGTCCATACTACCCCAAGCAATCTGTAAATTCAATGCACTTCCCATTAAAATACTAACGGCATATTTCACAGACCTAGAATAAACTTTTCAAAAATTCATCTGGAATAAAAAAAGACCCCGAATAGCTACAGCAATCCTGAGAAAGAAGAACAAAGTAGGTGTGATCTCAATACCAGATATGAAGCTGTATTACAAAGCCACTGTTCTCAAAACTGCCTGGTATTGGCACAAGAACAGATATATAGATCAATGAAATAGAATAGAGAACCCAGAAATCAACCCAAATCACTATGCTCAATTAATATTTGACAAAGGAGGCATGAACATACAATGGAGTCAAGACAGTCTCTTCAATAAATGGTGTTGGGAAAATTGGACAGATACATGCAAATAAATGAAACTAGACCACCAACTTATACCATACACAAAAATAAACTCAAAATGGATCAAGGACTTAAACATACAATGTGTAACCATAAAAATACTAGAGGAATTCATAGGCAGAAAAATTTCTTACATATGCCAAAGAAATTTCTTCACTGATACCACTCCTAGGGCAATGGAAACTAAAGAGAAAATTAAAAAAAAAAATGGGACTACATCAAAATAAAAAGCTTTTGCACAGCAAAGGAGACCATCAATAAAACAATGAGAAAGCCCACTGCATGGGAGAACATATTTGCCAGTAATATCAACGATAAGCATTTAATCTCCAACATTTACAGGGAACTCATGCAGCTTAACCAAAAGAAGATAAACAACCCAATAAAAAAATGGGCAACTGATCTAAATTGACACTTTTCGAAAGAAGACAGAAAGAAGGCCAAGAGACATATGAAAACCTGCTCAAAGTCACTAATCATCAGAGAGATGCAAATCAAAACAACAATGCGGTACCATCTTATATCTGTCAGAATGGCTATCATCAGCAAATCAACAAATGACAAGTGTTGGCAATGATGTGGAGAAAAAGGAACCCTCTGTGCATTGCTGGTGGGAATGCAGAATGGTTCAGCCACTGTGGAGACCAGTATGTAGTTTCCTCAAAAAACTAAAAATGGAACTCCCATGTGACCCAGTGATCCCACTTCTAGGAATATATCCCAAGAATCTATAAACAAGAATCAGAAAGGATATATGTACCCCTAAGTTCATAGCAGCACAATTCACCATAGCTAAGAATTGGAAACAGCCTATGCGCCCATCAGCAAATGAGTGGATTAAAAAACTGTGGTACATCTACACAATGGAATACTACACTGTGGTAAAAAAGAAGGAGTTTTTACCATTTGCAACAACATGGATGGAGATGGAAAGCATTATGGTAAGTGAAATAAGCCAGGCAGAGAAAGATAAATATCACATGATCTCACTCATTTGTGGAATATAAAGAACAACATAAACTGATGAACAAAAATAGATCCAGAGACAGATAAAGATCAATCAGAATGTCAAACCTCAGGGAAGGTAGAGGAGTGTGGGGGTAAGGAAGAGAGATCAACCAAAGGACTTATATGCATGCATATAAGCCTAATCAATAGACATATACCACAGGGGGGTGGAGGCATGAATAAGAGTTGGGGGGTAATGGGGGAATAAGGACACTTATGTAATACCTTAGTCAATAAAGAAATTTAAAAAAAGGAGAGCATTGTAAATTAAAAACACCAAGCAAGTTTTAGCTATTGTAATTCATAGGAATATTAGTCCCTTTTGCCCTCAAACTTTCAATAAAGAATTTGCAATTGAATTGATGGCACTCTCAATTTTGTATTTGGCACTAATGATGCCATCTTGTACTTTATGAAGAAGTCATAAGCCTGCGTTTTTTATATTCCATGATTTATAACTTGAAACTGAGAATAAAGTGTAAACTAAAACACGATGAAAAAAATTTAGATTTTACTGGTAAGTATGCTAAACTATTTCCTGCTTTGAGCTAATCAAAATGACCCTAGATGTGATTTTTAAAAATTTATCATCCATAGTTCACAAAGATAGAAGGAAGAATACTTCAAAAGCCAATGAAAAAACTGTCAGATCTTTAAAACTTGTTTTTACTGAGTTATTAATAACTTTAAAATTTGTTCTTATATATGTATAAGAATTTATACTTGTGCAAAACCTTTTACTTTTTTGCTATATCCAATCCTTATAGCTATTCTATGAAGTATATGGGAATTCTAAGATACTTTTCTTTTTCCTTATAGAACCAAAGGCGTTTGATTAGATCTACATAAATGCTAGTTATTATTATGTGATCTGGGAAGCTTGCCACTCTTAATGAGTCTGTGAGGTCAAAACTATTTTCAAAGCAATATTGTTTAATAACAACATTATTTAATTTTTCAATCTCATTCTTTTGCAAGCATACAGGTTCCATTTCTAATGTAGTGAATATTAATAGATAAAGCCCACATAAATAAAAATTCTTTGGAGTTTTTAATGCTTTTGAAGAGTAAAAAGTGGTTGTGAGACATACTGATTAAGTCAATTCTTTAGATAAATTGCTCAGGATAAACCAGATGTAGGGAAATGTGATGGCTTTAATGTAGTTTGATAGAAGGAGTTAGGAAAGAGAAACACAGTTGAAGGAGTCATTAAGATTTTTATTTAAGGCTATGTTATCATGTGGAAATGGGGGAGGGGTGGGAGAGTAGCAGTTTACTCCACAGGACCCTGATGGCCCCAAAGATAAGATACAACTTCCTCAAAGTGCCTAATTTACTCAAAGGGAGCTGCTCATGCTTCTTTATGGACCCTAAATTGCAAATAAATGCATAATAATAAAAGCAACAATAATATTGCAAGAATATGCCAGGATAACAACAGGAAAACAAATTTGTGCACAGAATGATCCCCAATCATAGAGTAAACTTTGCTAATTCCTATTATCCTATATTAACTATTTCATCTAGCCATTGGAATCTTTCTCAGTGTTACTTTTGACTTATTCACTGATGATTGCAGATGTACTCTCCTTTGATGTACTCTCCTTTGATTTCATTGCAGCTCTCCAGGTCTTGTCAGTGATAGGATCCTATTGATTTCTTTCATGAAATACCTTTCAGCTTTCAATTCCTCTTTACTTTCAGTTTTGATACACATAATCTCCCCGCCAGGCTACTCTGATAGCTGCTTTTTCAATTTCATATAAATAGGTTAAATATTTTAATGGCTTCCTATTTTTATTCATTCAATTAAACTTACTGTCCACCTATTACATTTCAGGAGTGCCTAGAAAAATGGTTTTTAGTTTCTGGAGACATTGTGAGGAACGGAGCTGACATCCTGGTTGAAGGAGACAAATAATTAACTGGTAAAGTAATATAGAATGTATTTTCACATAACAAAAGCCAGGAAGTAAATGCAATTGGGTAATATTATAGAAAATAAGGGTGGTATTTAGATAAGATTGTCAGGGAGTTCTCCCATGTGGGCTTGATATTTAAGGCAAGTCTTGAATAATGAGGAGAAAACTATGAAGAGATGAGTGAAAAATATTTAAGGCAGAGGGCATACAAAGAGCTGGGTTCCTAAAGCCTATTAATCCCCCATAGTTTCTAGAAAATTAGGAACATAAAGAAGACATAGCTGAGGCTTGGTGAGACAGCAGACTTCTTTGAAAAGATAGGTAGGCAGAGTAAGTTATGCAGGACCTGTAGGTCATGGCAAGAAGTCTGAATTTTATTCTAAGTTCAAAAAGAAGTTACTGAAATGTTTGAACACGTGTTGTGTGGAGAATATAATGTAAGGGTCAAAGAGTGGAAATAGGGAGAATGATTTCAACTTGAATAGCACAGGCAGGAAAGGAGAGTGGATTGGGTGAGAGAGCAGCTGGGTACACCAAGCATTACAGCCCACTTTTATTGTTATCTACTTCTTATTGAAATTCCATTTCACATTATTTGTTGCTTCATAGTGAACATCATGCCCCAGATATACAGTATCTTTATAGTAAGCACCATACCTTAAGTTATTTAGAAACCAGTACACCAACTAGCCATATTTGAGAAATAAATCCTTGCTGAATAATAATGAAAATTACTAAATATGAAATTCTGTTCTCTCATATGTTATATACCACTTAGCTTTTGACACAATTCTCTTTGCATTGCTATTTATCTTTCAGGCTTCAGCTCAAATGTCACTTCTTAGGTATGACCTCCCGACCACTCAAGTATAAGCTTCCACTACCCATTACCACTGGTCACTCTCTATCATATTTCAGTATCATGTCATTCTTTATAGCATTTATCCCTAATCTTGCCATCTTATTTACCTGTTTACTTGCTTATCTTCTATATTTCTCATTAGAGGATCAAGTCTTGCTTACTCCTGGATCCCAGATCTCAAAACAGTGACTGCCCTAGAGCATTGTATTCTGTATTCCCAGAGCCTAGGAATCCTAAATAATAAAAGCCTAATATGCTAAATGTCTGGTTGTCTGGTCATCTGTTCAACCAATCAAAGCATAATATGCTAGTGATATGCTAAGGTTGCTCAATTGCTCACTATGACGTGCACTGACCACCAGGGGCGGACAGTAGACTGGTCAATCAGTTGCTATGACATGCACTGACCATCAGGGGGCAGATGCTCCAACTGGAAGGTTAACTTGTTGCTGGGGTCTGACTGATTGGGACTGAGCAAGACAGCTGGACATGCCCTGGAGCCCTCCCGTGGTCCCTTCCTGGCTGGACAATCTCCTGTGTCCCTCTCCGGCCCTGATCATGCACCAGTGGGGTCCCGCAGCCTGGCCTGTGCCCTCTCACAATCCAGGACCCCTCTGGAGATTTCAGAGAACCAGTTTCAGCCTGAGCCTGCAAGACAGGTTGAGGGACCCCACTGGTGCACGAATTCATGCACAAGGCCTCTAGTAAAGAAATAAAACAAGAAAATTAGTTGTCAAATGAAGTTTATATTCTAGTGGGACAGACTGACAACAAATAAGATTAGAAAGTAAAATATTAGTGGTAAGTGTTTGAAAAAAATCAAATCAGGCAAAGAAGATACAATCTGTGCATTTGTACCACAATCTTGGGATGAGCAAGGAAGTTCTCAATGAGAAGGCGACATGTGAGTGAAAACCTGGAGAAAATGAGAAAAGTGACTCTCACAGGTAGCTGGGATGAGCTTTCCAAGCAGAAGAAACAGTCAATGCGAATATCCTGAAGCAGAAGCAAGCAGGGAAAGAGATGGGGTATGTAGTCAGAGAGGCAAAGTGAGGGTAGAGGATTGGAACAGGTCATCTAGGGTCTTTGGGGCCAGTAGAAAGATCTTGGCTTTTACTTTTAGTGAAATGGGAAATGACTGAGAGATTTTTCAGAGAAGAGTCATAAGATGACTTCTACTTTAACAGCATCATTCTGGCTGCTCTTTGACAATAAGAAAACAAGAGTTCTATTCCACGGCTACTGCAATGACCCAGGTGAGAGATGATGATAGTGCCCAATGGAAGAGGAGTGGTTAAATGGGGAGAATGAATAACTTCTGGTCCTCATTAAACGAATGAGTAGTAAAATGTTTCCCACTTAATAGTGATGGTTTACATTTTACTTAAACATATAATGTTCATAAATGGAATAAAGGATATGTACAAATATATTTTTTAATTAGACAGTCTTTAAAAATGTCCATAGGTATATGTTTCTACTTTTGTTAATAAAAGTCATAGACTACTTTATTTACAGACAATTATATTTACTTTAATAGAATGACCAAATAGATTATTAATCTGGTTTATTTGTTCTTAAAACATATATTTCCCTTTGAAACTAATTCTGTATGTCAGCATTTGTAGAAAATTCAAGAAGAATATCTTTATTTAGAAGGAAAAACAAAATTTATAAAAGCTTGAGGGCCCTGGCCAGGTGGCTCAGTTGATTAGTGTCATCTTGATATGCCAAGATTGTGGGTTTGATCCCAGATTAGGGCATGTACAAGACTCCACAAATGAATGTATAAATAAGTGGAACAACAAATTGATGTTTCTCTCTCTGGCCCTTCTTTCTCTCTAAAAGTTTATAATAATAAAAGGGTAATATGCTAATTAGACCAGATGTCATTCTGGATGAAGCCAGAGCCAGAGGGAAGCCTGGGTCCCAGTTGCTGGTGGGTGGCTGGAGGGAAGCAAGCCCAGGTCCCAGACGCCAGAGGGAAGCTGGTGCCAGCAGCCAGGGAAAGTAAGACCTACTCTTTCATGGATTTCGTGCATTGGGCCACTAATATAAATAAATAAATTAAATAAATAAATAAATAAATAAATAAATAAATAAATAAATAAAAGCACTGGCTGTTATGGATCAGTGGTTAGAGTGTCAGCCCAGGCACCAAAGGGTATCAGATTTGATTCCTGGTCAAGGGCATGTACCTGGGTTGCAGATTTGATCCCTGACCCCCATTGGGCACATGCAGGAGACAACCAATTGATCTGTCTCTCTCACATCAATCTTTCTCTCTCTTCCCCTTCCCTTCCACTCTCTCTAAAAAGTCAATGGAAAAATCATCCCTGGATGAGGATTAACAAAAGTAAATAAATAAATAAATTAATTAATTAAAAATTCAATAAATAACTTTTTAAAATTTGAGATCTGCCACTATTTTGTATGATTTGAAGATAACAGAAATGTTAATTCTATCATTTAAAATTCTAAATTAATAGTTTTATCAAAATGAAAATCATTTTCTTTTCCATAGAACAGATTTGTTTGTTTGGGTTTTTATAAACTAATTTTTTATTAGTGTTTTCATTTGACACTTCCTAATCACCTCTTTTGGATGAGTGTTAATATATTTTCACAATGCTAACTGGCGGGATGTGAACTTTAGAGACAGACAGTTGAGTTCTAATCTGTGTTTATCAATAAAACTGTTTTTGATTGATTCTGAAAATAAAATGTGTTTTCTTGAACCATGGGAAAAATAAATTCAGAGCATGTGAATTTTTAATATCAATTAATTAGTTTGTTAAAATTGCCTTTCTGTGCCTCTTACATTCAACTTGTTTTCAAAACAGAAAAATCTGTAATCATCTGAAGTTAAAAATCTAAACAAAAGATCCCCAAGCTCCAAATCATGTAAATGACAATATATGTGACAGTTTACAACTTCTTTTTCCCCCAATGGGAATATCCTGCATAGTTTATTGCAAGCCATCAAAAGCAGAGCTCTCAAAAATTATAATATGGTGTCTCCGTAGTTCTTACAAAATGTAGCTCAAGCTAATAGGTTGCCAAAAGCCCAAACTAAACAAAAGAAAATGCACGTAATATTTTGAAAATGTGTTGCTGTGCACAAATCAGTCATATTCTCTAGATTCAGTGCTTATTTCTGCTTTAGGCAGCTTTAGGGTATTGAAAAGATTGTAGCACATTTTGCCATCGCCCAAAATGCACGGGCTTTTGATACTGGTATACCAATCACATTCTCTGGTGCACAGAGACAATCTTGTTTACATTTCTAACATCTTTGGTTACATTCTGGCACTAAGGGCACTATGGTGACTAGAACAGAGAAAGATGTCATGGGCTTGCTGTCACGTTGTCATGGAAGAGACTGGACTGCAATCTTCAGCACCATTCATACACAAGCAGTGAACATCAAAGGCCATTGAATTACAACTTGCTGAGCCCAGATTACATACCTCAAAAACAAATGTTACCTCAGTGAAAACTCATTTAAAATCAAACTCAAAATGTCCAAATATTTCCTTTAGCATTCAGGCATTGTGTGTGTGAGAATGCTTTTCACAATGATTTTGGAGTGATTGGGTGATTAACCCTCTATTTATCCAATTATGTGCAATCCCTAAATTGTTTGGCACAATTTTGCTCACAGTTGTTCTTCACACCCACAATCCTGCCACATATGTTCTGGCCCTGGATATGGACACACTGCATGTTTCCTTTTATCTTCAGCATATACAGTACTATTCATGTTAGAATTGTTCTGCAGTATGAGATTCAAATATCATAGCACTGGCCACTTATAAGCATGCTAGTTGGCCCTCATGAAGTCTTATTTCTAATCATTCCAAACTAACTCTGCTTTATTGACATACACAGACACAAATACACACACACACATACATGTACCAAATAAATGAATGATTCACTTCAAAACAAAGGCAACATCAAAGTGAGGAAGATTCTGTCAAGAAATCCTATTTTTGGCTAACCGGGCTTGCCTAACTATGCAGCCTCTGCTACCTTGCAAACAGTACTTGGAGGCCAGCTCTTCCTCAGAGGCCTTGCCTTTTTGAAGGGAAGAACTGCTGTAACTGGGAGCCGAGCCTCACCTCCACCCAGGGGTGCCCTCTGATAGCACTTGAGACTCTATAGTCATCCCTGCCAGGGACCTGCTACCTCGGCTGTGGTCCCATGGTCAGCGAGTCTCCAGCCACCCTGGGTGCAGGCTCCTGTGAGTTCCAAAGCATGGTCCCCTCTGACCGGCCCAATGCTTTAGCCCAGGGCACTGAGACCACACGAGCAGCAAACATGTGAGCAACCCGATCCTGTCCAAGGAGCAGCAGCCCTGCAAGCAGCCTACCCCAGGCCAAAGACCAGCAGCCTCATGGGGCCTACCCCTGTCTAAGGAGCAGCAGCTGTGTGAGTGGCCTGTTCCCCCACCTGAGGAACAGCAACCATGTGAGCAGCCCACCCCCATCCAAGGAGCAGCAGCCACACGAGCAGCCTGCCCACAACTGAGGAGTGGCAGTCCCGTGCAGCCCACCCCTGTCCAAGGAACAGCTGCTGCGCTCAGCCCGCACCCTGCCCCATCTGAGGAGCAGCAGCCACATAAGCAGCCTGCCCCCATCCAAGGAGCAGCAGCTGACAACCAGCTCACTCCTGTCTGAGGAGCAGCAGTTCCACGAGTAGACAGCCCCCATTCGAGGAGCAGCAGCTGCACAAGCATCCCACTGTGGTCCAAGAAGCAGCAGCCACAGAAGAAGACCTCCCATGTCCAAGGAGCGTCAGCCCTGCACAGCCCACACTGGTCTGAGGAGCAGCAGCCACATGCAGCCCATACCTGTCAGATGAGCAGCAGCTGGGTGAGTGGACCACCACAGCCCAAGGAGCAGTAGCCATATGTGCAGCTCACTCCTGTCTGAGGAGCAGCAGCCATGCAAGCAGCCCATATCCTGTCTGAGGAACAGCAGCCACATGAGTAGCCAGATCCCATATGAGGAGCAGCAGCTGTGTGAGCAGCCTGCCCCCATGTGAGGAGCAGCAGCCCTGTGAGCAACCTGCCTCTGTCAAAGGAGCAGCAGCCTCAAGAGCAGTTTGCCCTTTCTGAGGAGCAGCATCAACATGCAGCCAGCCCCATTTCAAGGAGTAGCAGTCATACGCAGCCCATCCCCATCCTAGGAGCAGCAGCCTTGTGATCAGCCCACCCGTATCCAGGGAGCAGCAGCTGTGCAAGAAGCCTCCACCCACCAGCCAGAGAAGCCACCATTGCTGCAAACAGCAGCTACCAGAGGAGCCACTGCCAACTGAGGAGCAGCCACTGCAATGACTGCCTGAGGACCAACCACAGTTCAAGGAGCCACTGCCACCCAAGGAGCAGCTCCTGTACGATTCAACATCTAGATCCGTTTGTGAGATAAAAATGGGTAGACAAAGAAACCCCCAAAGGAAAAGAAAGAAGGAACCACCAGAAAAGCAGCTAAGTGAAACAGAGGCATGCAACATGTCAGAAAAAGAACTCAGCATAAGGGTCATACAATTCATAAACTGGATGGATGAAAAAAATCAACAACTTATGTAAGAAACAAGAAGAAATGAAGAGTTACATAGCCGCAATAAAAAGCATCATGGAAAGTTTCAATAGTAGATTAGGAGAAGTAGAGGACTGAATTAGTAAATTAGAAGACAGGGAAGCAACACACACACAAACTGAACTGCAATTGGAAAGAAAAAAAATAAAAGACAGGAGGACAGCCTAAGGGAGAAGTGAGACAACATGAATCAAAGCAACATATGAATAATAGGAGTTCAGAATGACAGGAAGAGGAAAAAGGGTTAGGAAACCTATTTGAAGAAATAATGTCAGAAACTTCCCTGATGTGGGGAAGAAAAGTCATATAAGCACAGAGAGTCCCAAACAAGATGAATCCAAAAAGTCCCACACCAAGAAACTTCGAAATTAAGATGGCAAATGTTCAAGACAAAGAGAGAATCATAAAGGCTGCAAGACAGAGACAGAAAGTTACATACAAGGGATCTCCCTTTAGATTATCAAATGATTTCTCAACAGAAACACATCAGGCCAGAAAAGAATAGAAGGAAATTTATAAAGTGATGCAAAGCAAGGGACTGAATCCAAGAATAATCTATCCAGCAAGGCTATCATTCAAAATTGAAGGGGAAGTAAGGAGGTTCACACACAAAAACGGACTAAGGGAGTTTATCACTACCAAGCCAGCAATGCAAGAAATTCAAAAGGGAATGTTGTAAAAAGAAGAAACAAAAAGGTAAGAAGGAACATAGGAAAAAAAAATAAAAATGGCTACAAATAAGTACCTATCAATAATAACTTTAAACTTAAATGGACTAAATGCTTCAATCAAGTAGCTGAGTGGATAAACAAATATGACCCATATAAATGCTGTCTACAAGAGACAAACCTCAGAACATAGGACTCACCTGACTGAAAGTGAAGGGATGGGAAAATATCTTCAAGACAAATGGAAATGAAAAAAATAAAAAGAAAAAAAGCTGGGGTAGCAATACTTATATCTGACAAAATAGACCTCAAAGTGAAGGCCATAACAAGAGATAAGGAAGGCCATTTCATAATACTAAAGGGATAAATTGAACAACAGGATATAACCCTGATAAACATATATGCACCCAATGCAGGAACACCCTAATACATAAAAAACCTCCTGGAATATATCAAGTGAGAGATCAACAACAATACAATCATAGTAGGGGACTTTAATACACCACTAACATCACTGGATAAATCCTCTAGACAAAAAATCAGCAAACAAACAGCAATCCTAAATGACTCACTAGAGCTGTTGGACTTAATTGACATCTTCAGAACATTTCACCCCAAAGCCATGGAATATACATTCTTCTCAAATGCACATGGAACATTTTCAAAAATAGACCACATATTGGGTCACAGGCAAAGTCTCCCCAAATTCAAGAAGATTGAAATCACATCAAGCATCTTTTCAGACTACAATGGCATAATATTAGAAATAAACTACAATAAAAACAATCCAAAAAATTAAAACACTTGGAAGCTGAATAGCATGTGTTGGAGAGTGGGAATTTTTGAGCATGCTTACTACTTCCATTCCAGAGGCCGTGGACTATGTGCCAGATAAAGTTGTCAGTGCTGAAACCAGGCCAGGCCTTGAGATACAGTCTCATGGCCCCTTCCCAGCACGCAGGCCTTCTTTCATAGAACACTGTCAGCTTTCTGAAGAACAGGATGACCCTGTGAATAACATGGTCATCAATGACATGACTCTGACGTTGCTTAGGAAAAACTGTTTTGTCTTGGGTTACTTGCTCTGAAAGAACAGGATGTGGTTAATGTGCTTAAAAGTGGTCCTACACAAAGGGTAGCTGCTGCTCTCTGGACACCCTGAGTGGAGAATGGCAGAGCAGTCACCTGGCTAGCTCGAATAAAGGCTCTTTGTTATTGCATCAGACTCGGCTCCCTGGTGGTCTTTGGGGATCACGAAATCTGGGCATAACACATGCTATTAAAAATGATTGGGTTACTGAAGAAGATCAAAGAAGAAATTTAACACATCCTGGAAACTAATGATAACAAAAACACAACAATAAAAAATCTAAGGGACACTATAAACGCAGTCCTGAGAGGGAAGTTTATAGCTCTACAGACCTACCTCAAAAAACAAGAAAAAATGGTAGTAAATCATCTAACTCTACAACTTAATAGAAAGAGAACAAGAAAAGCTCAGAGTGAGCAGAAGGAAGGCGATAATAAAGATCAGAGCAGAAATAAATGACATACAGACCAAAAAATATAATAATAATAATACAAAAGATCAATGAAATCAAGAGTTGGTTCTTTGAAAGGATAAACAAGATTAATGAATCTGTAGCCAGCCTCATGAAGAAGTGAAGAGAGAAGTCCCAAATAAACAAAATCAGAAATGAAAGAGATGAAATAACAACAGACCCACAGAAAGACAAAGGATTGTTAAAAAATACTATGAACAACTCTATTCCAACAAACTAGACAACCTAGAGGAAATGAAAATATTCATAGAAAAATACAACCTTCCAAAACTCAATCAGGAAGAATCTAAATATCTCAAAAGGCCAATAACTATTGAAGAAATTGGAGCAGTCATCAAAAAGCTTCCAGCAGACAAAAGCCCTGGGCCAGATGGCTTCACAGGGGAGTTTTACCAAACATTCAAGGAACAACTAAAACCTATCCTCCTCAGACTATTCCAAAAAAATTCAAGAGGAAGGAACACATCCAAGCTCATTCTATGAAGCCAGCATCACCCTAATACCAAATCCAGATAAAATAACACAATGAAAGAGAATTACAGACCAATATCCCTCATGAACATAGATGCCAAAATCCTCAACAAAATTCTAGCAAATCTGATCCAGCAGTACATCAGAAAGATCATAAACCATGACCAAGTAGGATTTATACCGGGGATGCAAGGATGGTACAATATCCGCAAATCAATAAACATGATACATCACATAAACAAATTGAGAGATAAAAACCACATAGTCATATCAATTGATGCAGAAAAAGCATTTGACAAAATCCAATACTCTTTCTTGATAAAAACTTTCAGCAAGGTGGGAATAGAAGGATCACAACTCAACATAATAAAAGCCATATATGACAAACCCACAGCCAACATCATACTCAATGGACAAAAACTGAAACCATTTCCCCTAAGAACAGGAACAAGACAGGAATGCCCACTCTCACCACTCCTGTTCAACATAGTACTGGGAGTATTAGCCATTGTGATTAGACAAGAAGAAGAAATAAAAGGCATCCAAATTGGAAAAGGAGTAAAACTGTCTTTATTTGCAGATGACATGATATTGTACATAGAAAACCCTAAAGTCTCCATCAAAAAATTATTAGACTTAATAACTGAATTTGGCAATGTAGCAGGATACAAAATTAATGCCAGGAAATCTATGGAATTTCTATACACCAATAGTAAACTTACAGAAAGAGAGACTAAAAAAGCAATCCCATTTACCATCACACCAAAAAACAAATAAGAGACCTAGGAATAAACTTAACTAAGGAAGTAAAAGACCTATATGTGAAAAAGTACAGCATGCTGAAAAAAGAGATAGATGAAGTCTTAAAGAGATAGAATAATGCAACATGTTCATGGATTGGTAAAATCAACCTACCCAAAGCAATCTATAGATTCAATGCACTCCCCATTAAAATACCTATAGCATATTTCACAGACCAAGAACGAACTTTCCAAAAATTCATCTGGAATAAAAAAAAAAGACTCCAAATAGCTACAACAATCTGAGAACAAATAACAAAGTAGGTGGGTTCTCAATACCAGATATAAAGCTGTATTACAAAGCCACTGTTCTTAAAACAGCCTGGTAGTGGCACAAGAACAGACATATAGACCAATGAAATAGAATAGAGAACTCAGACATTGACCCAAACCACTATGCTCAACTAATATTTGACAAAGGAGTCATGTACATACTGTGGAGCTAAGACAGTCTCTTCAATAAATAGTGTTGGGAAAACTGGACAGATACATGCATAAAAATGAAACTAGACCACCAACTTACACCATACACAAAAATAAACTCAAAATGAATAAAGGACTTAAACATAAGATGGGAAATCATAAAGATATTAGAAGAATCCACAAGCAGCAAATTCTGAGACATATGCCGAAGCAATTTCTTCACTGAAAACACTCCTAGGGCAATGGCAACTAAAGAGAGAAATAAACAAATGGGACTACATTAAAATAAAAAGCTTTTGCACAGCAAAAGAAATCATCAACAAAACAACAAGAAAGCCCACTGCATGGGAGAACATATTTGCCAGTGTTATCAGCAATAAGGGTTTAATCTCCAACATTTACAGGGAACTCATACAACTTAACAAAAGGAAGATAAACAACCTAATAAAAAAATGGGCAATGGACCTAAATAGATACTTTTCTAAAGAAGACAGAAGGAAGGCCAAGAGACATATGAAAACATGCTCAAAGTCAGTAATTATCTGAGAGACGCAAATCAAAATGACAATGTGGTATACCATTTCACACCTGTCAGAATTGCTATCAAGAAACCAACAAAGGACAAGTGCTGGCGAGGGTGTGGAGAAAAATGAACCCTGTGTACTGCTGGTGGTAATGAAAACTGTTGCAGCCACTGTGGAGAACAGTATGGAGTTTCCACAAAAAACTAAATATGGAACTCCCATTTGACCCAGTGATCCCACTTGTAGAATATATCCCAAGAAACTAGAAACACTAATCAGAAAGTATTTATGCATCCTTATGTTCCTAGCATCACAATCCACCATAGCTAAGATTTGGAAACAGCTTAAGTGCCCATCAGCAGATATGTGGGTTAAAAAAACTGTGGTACATCTACACAATAGAATACTATGCTGTGGTAAAAAAAGAAGGAATTATTACCATTTGCAACAATATGGATGGAACTGGAGAGCATTATGCTAAGTGAAATAAGCCAGGTAGAGAAAGATAAATATCACATGATCTCACTAATTTATGGAATATAGTTAACAACATAAACTGATTAACAAAAACAGATCCAGAGACAGAGGAATATTGGTCAGACCGTCAAACCTCAAAGGGAAGGTATGGGAGGGTGAGTGTAAGGGGGGAGATGAACCAAAGGACTTGTATGCATGCATACAAGCCTTAACAATGGACACAGACAACAGGGGTTGAGGGCATGAGGGGGCGCTGGGGGCAATGGGGGGATAAGGTCAGATATATAATACCTTAATCAATAAAGAAATTTAAAAAAATAAATTCTGTTTTCTTTGTGCCCCTCAAAAAATAATTCCAAAGCAGTTTTGTTCTGCCCAATTTTGTGTTTCCATCATGAAAACACATCTGTAAGATTGGGAATCACTCCTATTGAAATTTACAAAATCATGTCCCATGTTATCATTAAGTTTATATATCTAGTACAGTTATTTGGAAAGGTTTTCAAAAATCGGAAAGAATTCAAGAGAAAGCACCTCTCCATTCTCAAACGGTGGTTGTTTAAAGTGACTCCAACTTGATCCAGGCAGTCTATTTTTATCACTACCCACTTCTCATGTTCATAGCTAGGAAGTCTTCAGGCCCAGGCAGTGCATGCCTACAGTGATATTTTATTACTTTACTAGCCTGTTCCCTATAGCTGGATCCATTGCTCCCCCACCTGTTACCTGATAACACATCACATACCCCATCACAACACCTACCAGACTAGAGGCCCAGTTAACGAAATTCATGCACTTGGGGGGGGGGGTGCGGTGAAAGGGTGTCCCTCAGACCAGCCTGCACCCTCTCCAATCTGGGACATCTCTCTCACAATCTGGGATTCTGGCTCCTATCAGCTCACCTGCCTGATTGCCCCTACCTGCTTCTGCCTGCCAGCCTAATCACCCCCAAACCGCTCCTCTGCCAGCCTAATTAACACCTAACTGCTGCCCTGCTGGTCCGATCGCCCCCAACTGCCCTCCCCAGCCAGCCTGATCTCACCTCTAACTGCCCTCCCTTGCTGGCCTGGTCACCCCCAACTGCCCTCCTCTGTCAGCCAATTTGGTTCTGATTGGTCAGTTTCTATGCCAGTCAGCGTCAAAAGCTCCACCTCCTAGGCAGCCATTGGCTCCTCACACTTCACCCAGATTTGGTTCTGCTTGGTCATTTTCTAGGCCAGTCAGTGTCTCTGGTCCTATCAACGGGGCCTGATCAGAAAGGTGGGGCTGATCAGCAGCCCCAGTGGAGGCCTGGAGAGAAAAGGAGGCATGGTTGTTGGCCAGGCCTGGAGACAGAGAGAGACAAGTGCTGATCAACAGCTGCGACAGAGGGTACGGATCAGACCCTGCTTCTCTCTTTAGGACTCTCTCTGGGTCTGATTCTCAGCCCCTTTAGCAATCAGTGCTGGGTCACTGCACCTTCAGCCTTAGCAGTCAGTTCTGTGTTGCCACGGCAACGCAGAGCTGACTGCAGGAATGACTTCCGGTTGGTCGAGCCTCTGGTCGTTGTGGATGTGACAGACCCAGGGTTTTTATATATTAGGATTACATGTTCTGTGTATGTTTCCTCCCAGAGCATGGGGTTTTTGAGAGTGGGGCCATATTTCTCATCTTTTATTCCAAACACCTAGCATGGTGCCTGGTACATAGCCTGTAGGTGATATCAGTGAACATTGATTAAACAAATGCATCTCAGCCCAAATCTGCTTTCTTAGTATCTCAGTGAAAAACTATCATTGTCTAAATCTATGATCTTTTACAATGGCATATTTTCAAAATGTGCTTTCCAATGAAGAAACTAAAAAATGCTTTTGTTTATATCACAATTTTTGAAAATTATAATTTGTTCAGAACCTCTAAAGTTTGTAATAAATACATTTAAGATGAAATTCAATAATGCTATACTGCTATGCACCCATTAGTAATAATAAATAACTCTGATAATACCCCCCGAGACTCCCAAATATCACTGATGTGAATGCAAAATTGTACAGCCACTTTAGAAAACAGTTTGTCAGTTTCTTACATATTTTAACATATATTTATCATGTGACACATAAATTCCACTCATAGATAGCTACACAAGACAAATGAAAATTTATTTTCACACAAATCTTGTATACTAATGTTTAGAGCAGTCTCTTCTATCTCCAAGAACTAGAACAACCCAAATGACCTTCAAGTGGTGAATACACAAGCAAACTGTGACCCATTCTTTAAATGGAATGCTGCTCAGTGACCCACATAACAGTATTAACGAGTCTCAGTGCATTATGTTGAACAAAAAAAGCTTGCCGCTTAAGGCCACATACTCTATGATTTCATGTGTATGACCATTAGTTTTCTATTGTTACCTAACATTACCACAAAATCAGCAACTTATATTTATCTGTATGTCAGAAGTCCAGGGCAGGTTCAGTTGAGCTCTAGTTAGGATCTCACAGGATAAAACAAGATGACATCTGGACTGGGCTCTACTGGATATTCTGGAGATCAACTTCCAAAATCATTCAGGTTGTTGGCAGATTTTAGTTCCCAGTGATTGTGTTCAGGTGTTCAGCTCCCTGCTGCCTGTCAGTGAGGGATTGCCCTCTGCTCCTAGAGGCTTCTTTCAGGTGACCCTCCTTCAACAGCAAGCAGCAGAGGTACTTGAATCAATTTCCTTCCTGCTTCATATCTCTGATTTCCTTTTGTGTTATCAGCTGGCAGAAATTCTCTGGTTTCAAAGGGGTTATATTATGAGGTCCGCCCATATACTGTAGCATAATAAGGAGTTTTTATGACCAGTGGAGATGCCATCTTAAAATTGTGCCTCACACAACTTTCTGAAAAAGGCAAAACTCTATGGAAATAAAGCAGATGTATGGTTGCCAATGCTTAGATGCAGGGGCAGGGTTGACTAATAAGGGACAAAGGAGACAGTGAGAGAAAATTTGGGAGGGTGGAAGGAAATGTTCCATATGTTGACTTTTGTGGTAGCCACATGACTTTCTGAAGTTCTCAATACTCTTACAACTGTACACCAACAATAGTGAATTCTACTGTTCCTTCATTAAAATAAGTTAAAAAAGAAAAACATAGACCAAATTTTAAGTCATCTCTTCCTTCTAAGACTGAGCCACCTTAAATATCATTCTAAGTGAATTTGAACCTTAGTTCTTTCTATTCTTGATCATATTGGGTACAGTCTAAAGGACAGACTAATTTGTAACAATATATTTTCATTAGAAAAGCTAGATGCAAATAGCAGAGTCCTTCAATAATACATTTCCATTCTAGCTCACATTTTTACTAGAAATTTTTATTCAACTTCCAAAGCTTTCAAATAAGCCTTTACCTCTACTCCAATTCCTGGTTATTCTCTCCTGTGAACATCAAAAACAACACTTGATTTTATGTCATCTGTTATTTCTTGTATTGGAACTTAATCTTCTTCCCTATTTTGGATAATTACACCTTCAGAGTATAAATCCTGAAGTCATACTAACTATTCTCCCTTTCTAATCTCCATGTCAAATCACTATTCAGGTCTTATCCACTATCCCACAGAAATGCCTACCATGTTCATTGTACTCTCAGCTCTTCCCACCATACTCATTCATTCAGGAATTCATTGCTTCTTGATTAAATAATACTTTAAAAATCCCTTTTTACTTTATATTTCCATTTTCAAGCATTTTATTTTTTCTGTTACTTATTTAAACATTTTAAAAACCCAATTATTTAATTTTCTTCCTCAGAAATTCCAATACCATCCCTCACACACTTTCCCAATTGAATAAAGTTTAAGTTTTCTAATCCTGGCATTTATGACTCTCCCAAGTCTGGCTGAAGCCTTCCTTTTTAGTTTGTGTGTTTTTTTTTTGTTGCATATATTATACATAAGATTTTACTAAAACCATGTCTCCAATATTTTTACTATATCTATGCTGATTCCTCAATCTGGCATAACATGTCTCTTATTGTAATCTCCTACCATAGTTTCAAGGCCGAGATGAAAAGGAATTCCATCTAAGTCCTTAGTGCCTCACCTTTCTCAATCAAAAGAGAATCTTTTTTTCTCTCAATATTCACAGACTATGTATTGTAGGTAGGTAGGTAGGTAGATGATAGCTAGTTAGCTAGCTAGCTAGATAAGAGATGAAAGAGAGAGAGAGAGAGAGAGAGAGAGAGAGAGAGAGAGAGAGAGAGAGGTTGACCTTAGAAGAAATGAGCTCAGGAAACAAGTTACAGAAGCAAAAGAAGGACCCTTAAGAAGGGGCACGGGCTGCTCCATAGGGAAAGCCTCACATAATTTTTTCTTTAGTATCTTAATCACACTCTATATTCCAATTTTAATATGATACATAATGAGATTATATATTACATTAAAAGGTTGTGCTTGTCTTATTTCTCCTTATTCATCTTGAAGTTCCCTACATTCTTTAGAAATAAAATTAGGTAAGGAAATTGAACCTACTGCCTTACCCACAGACTAAGGCCCGACACTGAGCGCAGTTGACTGTCATGGCATTGCTATTTGGTTCCTTTGCTTTTGGTGTCCCTGAGATAGACTCTGGGGAGGTCATGGTGGGGGTCAGTGCCACCCCAGAAACAACTGCCCTTTCTCCATCAAGTGGTCCCTGCCTGCAGAAGAGGGCAGCCTGCTCCTCGGTTGGCCCGGCTCGGAAGCCAGCATTCTGACCATGATTACACAGCACCACCGGTGGAGAAAACCTTGGTGACACCACCATTCAGACAGCTCTTCCTTCTGGCGCCATGGAAGAGTAGCCCCATGGTCCCACTTGGCTGCCAAACACCTCCAAAATGCAGGCGTTGGTGTCCTAGGTTAGGATTATAGAGGAGATATTGGTATTCTGTTTAATTTTGGCAAAGACAGGTTTGAAGAACATATGGATTACAGTTGATACTCTGTGCTTCCTCTGGCTATAAAACAAGATTGTTAATATCTGTGAAAATATTCTGTCCAACTGGCCATACCAAATCCTTGCACCTGGACTTCAGGACTCATGCTAATAACATTCAGATTGACAAAACCAGGCCTCTGTGGCACAACTATTTTCTATGTGAACTTAAAGGAATTCAGGAACACTTTGGTGTTAATAACCAAAACTGGAATGAATTGCTTGGCAGACAGAACCTACCCACCCAGACAGTGGCCTGATGAGAACCTGGGGCAGGGGGTTAAGAGGTGCTGGAGGAGGTCAATGGGGAAAAGAAGGAGACATGTAATATTTCAACAATAAAGATTTAAAAAATAAAATAAAATTTTATTTAAAACAAAAGCATATATGTCACAGATGTCATTGAATATTGCAAACCTATATCTAGGCCAGATATAGGAAAGTCCTGTTCTTGGTGGAGAACAGATGCAAAAACCCAGGTCTGGAAAATAGCATGGTCTTTGTCTCTGCAATTATGTGAAATTAGCTAGAGAACTAATAATGGGGTTTAAAATTGCCTTAATTGAGTTGAGTATTCACCTGAAATATGAATAAATAGAGATGCAGTAATAAATTGAGATGCAGTACATTTGGTAATATATCCTTACCTAATTGGCCTCATTCTTTTCCCTAAAGTCTCAACTTTGGAGAAGCAAAACCCTCACTTTTATGATAGATTTCTCCAAAAAGAAAAGAAGAGTAGGAGCATAGAACAGAGGAATCTCAGAGGGAAGCAGGGGCCGGGAGGGGGAGAGGGGTCCCAGGAAGAGATTAACTAAAGACCTTGTGAGAGAAACCAAGATGGCGGCATAGGTAAACACCTGAAATTGCTGCCTCACACAACCACTTCAAAACTACAACTAAAAGACAAAACAGACATCATCCAGAACCACAGGAAGGCTGGTTGAGTGGAAATTCTAAAACTAGAAGGAAAGAAAAAAGCACACTAATACTCAAAGGAGGTGCGGAAGTAAAGTGTAGAGTTACAGAGGCACGTGCGTGCGGGGAATGGGCTGGCAACTGAGGACGTGGTTGTCTTTTTCAGGAGGGAGACACAAGCTCCTTACTGCTCTGAACTCCAGTTCCAGGTGACACTCTGGGGACCTAGACTCATACTGGGAGAAACTGGACTGTCTGGCTTCGGGCGGAACTCGAGGGTGGCTTTCTCTCAGAGTTGCTTTCAGTGATTATCAAGGAACACTGAGACCCAGGGGGCTCTTAGGGCAGGGCTGATGGGAAGCCATAGCTGTTAGCACCACCCTGTTGATTCCCTGAGACCCCGCCCCACTCAAGCCATGCACAGAGGCTTTTGCATATGAATGGCCTGGCCCTCTGCAATCTAAAATTACCTAACAAACTGCAGCTGGGTCAGAAAGTGTGAGAACTTCCAAAAGAAGGCCCCAGGCCACACAGCAGCTTGCATTGCTTCACAGCTGGGCCTCATCTAGGCACCTCCAAACCCCAAACAAAGAATAGGAATCTGCAGATCTCTCCATAGTTCCTGCTGGGTGGCCTCAGGCAGAGGTTAAATTGTCACTTCCTTGGAGATCCAAGAACCAGTGTACCCAGTGGTCAGAGTGGGATGATCCAGATTACAACTCCTCAGATTCATAGGGATACCCTCAAGGGGCAGACTCAGTGAGCACCAAAGCCCCACTGAAGCAAGTCTTGCCCCATAAGGGTGTCTCCAGCATGGAAGTTCTCCTATCATAGACACAGCTGATCCTTACAGCCAATTGGTCTGGAGGTCAATTCCTCCCAGTGATACCAACAACAATCAAGACTTAACTACAACAAGGCTGTACACACAGCCCACAAAAGGGTGCACCAAGAGTGTCCACCTCAGGTAATTAGGGAGGCTGAGCCACTGGGCCCTATAGCACACCTAACACACAAAGCCACTCTATCAACTCAGGGAAGCAGCCAAAATGCAGAGACAAAGAAACAGGTCACAAATGAAAGAAATGGAGGAAAGCAAATGACTGGATATAGAGTTCAAAACCACAGTTATAAGGTTTTTCAAGAATCTTCTAGAAAGCTCTGATAAATTTAGCAAGACCCTCGAGGATATGAAAAAGGACCAACTAGAAATTAAGCATACACTGACTGAAATAAAGAATAATATATAGAGATCCAACAGCAGACTAGAGGACCCCAAGAATCAACTCAAAGATTTGAAATACAAAGAAGCAAAAAACATCCAACCAGAAAAACAAAAAGAAAAAAGCATCCAAAAATATGAAGATAGTGTAAGGAGCCTCTGGACAACTTCAAGCATACCAACATCTGAATTATGGGGGTGCCAGAAGAACAGAGAAAGCAAGATATTGAAAACCTATTTGAAGAAATATGACTGAAAACTTCCCCCACCTGGTGAAAGAAATAGACTTACAAGTCCAGGAAGCACACAGAACCCCAAACAAAAGGAATCCAAAGAGGACCACACCAAGACACATCATAATTAAAATGCCAAGAGCAAAAGACAAAGAGAGAATATTAAAAGCTGCACGAGAAAAACAGTTAGTTACCTACAAGAAAGTACCCATATGATTGTCAGCTGATTTCTCAACAGAAACTATGCAGGCCAGACGGGAGTGGCAAGAAATAGTCAAAGTGATGAATAGCAAGAACCTACAACCAAGATTACTCTACCCAGCAAAGCTATCATTCAGAATTGAAGGTCAGATAAAGAACTTCACAGATAAGAAAAAGCTAAAGGAGTTCATCACCGACAAACTAGTATTATATGAAATGCTGAAGGGTATTCTTTAAGAAGAGGAAGAAGAAGAAAAAGGTAAAGATAAAAACTATTAACAACAAATACATAACTATCAACAAGTGAATCTAAAAATCAAGTGAATAAAAAATCTGATGGACAGAATAAACCGGTGAATAAAATAGAATCAGGGGCATAGAAAAGGAGTGGGCTGACAATTCTTGGGGTGAAAGGGGTGTGGGGGGTGCGGGAAGAGACTGGACAAAAATTGTACACCTATGGATGAGGACAGTGTGGGGAGAGTTAAGGACAGAGGGTGGGGTGAAAACCGGGTGGAGGGGAAATATGGGATGGGGGTGGAAAGTGGAACAACTGTAATAATCTGAACAATAAAGATTTATTTTTTAAAAAAAAGAACTTGTATGCTTATATGCATGACCCATGGACACACAATAGTGCAATAAAGGCCTGGAGGAGGGGGTGAAGAGAATGGGAGGGGAGATGGGGATAAATGGGAAAAACGGGGACATCTGTAATACTTTCAACAATAAAAATAAAATTTAAAAAAAGAAATAAAAAAGGGTACATTAATACCAACCATCATAACAGTATGTTAAAGTAAAGTCTTTCTTAGTTTTCACCAAGACCCCAAACTTAGGGAACAAATGTTTTAAGTGCTGAAGTACCCCAAAACATGGGGATAGGTCACTTATGCAATACTTGTAAAAGAAGGTAGTGAAAAAACAGTTTTATAATTCATACCTTAAAATTTTTTGTGAATATTTAAAGGTTGGAAAGCCAAGAAAAACAACAATTTTTTTCTGAAGAAAACATTTCTTTAGAGAAGAGTGTTGAATTTTCCCTTACCATGAGGAATGGGTGGGGATAGCAAAAATGTGAAGGGACCATTCGCAGGGAACTTAACATGTGTATTCTAGAATCAGGTGGCTTTTGACCTGCACATGAAAAATTAAAAGGCTAAAGGCTATGGCTAGAAGGCTCTGTGTAGCAGGAAAGCAGGGACAAGAAGGCTGTGAGAAAGCTTCATATATAGAAGCAAAGGCATGGATTTCTTATAGACCAAATGTAGAACATGTGAGAGGAAACCAGATGCAAGGCAGCTTGGAAAGGACTTTTGTTGTTATTAATCATCACCTGAGAATATTTTCCCATTTATTTAGATAGAGTGGAACGGGGGGGGGAGGGTGGCGGGAGAGGGGAAGGAGGGGAAGAGAGAGAGAGAAATTGATGTGAGAGACACATCGATTGGTTGCCTCCTCCATGTGCCCTAACCAGGGGCCAGGGATCAAATGTGCAATCCAGGGACCTATCCTTGACTGGGAATCGAACCCTGGACTCTTCGGTGCATTGCCTGATGCTCTTAACCATTGAGCAACACAGGCCAGGTCTGAAAAGGACTTTTCTAAGAGAGATTCCTAGAGTGTTAGTGGAGCCTCATCAGTGAGCATCTTTGCGAAGTGGACCTTCCACATCCTGAAAATTGAGGTTGTAAGCATTACCAAATATAAACCTCATCACATTAGGTAATTGCAATTGGAAGATCTCAGCAGGGTTTTCTCTAACTAATTCATATAATCATCCTCTGGGATTATCAGAATTAGAAATCCGGGATGTCCTTTCTAAGAACAGTGTCATTGGATTAAATTAATATCATCAAATAAAATCTTTATTGATTCTAATTTCTTTTCCTTTTTCTCACTTCATCTGTGTAAAAATTAGAGATCTCAACTAGCAAAGGAAGTAGATACAGGATGGAAGGGATAAAGATAAAGCCAATCATAACCTTCCTCTTTTTTGCCTTATGTCTAAAGCAGTACCAACATTTAAAGGGGAGAAGCTTTGATTGCATGTTAATTTCAGGTTATTTTTGATATTCCCCTACTCTGGACATTTTCATAATACCAATGAGAACTTGTTTTACCAAAATTGATTATAGGACTTATTCCAAGAATGCCAGAAAAAGTTATAATATTTACTTGAGATATTATCTATGGAGCAGAGAAGAGTCTGGAGAAGTTTGAATGATTAAGGTGAGGATGGTGGACAGGGGAGGCAGCAGAAACAGGGGAGGGAGTTATTTTTCTGTTGGCATCCTTGGATTTTTCCTCCTTTAGGGTGCTGGGTATACTCTAGGTCCTAGAGTCTAGGAGATGCCAGTGCAATGAACTAATGAAAGATACAGTGTGTGGATAAAAGGGGCCACATGCTAACCTGCAAGCTCAGGGAAGGCTTGTGTGGCAGTCTTATAAACTCAAAGACCTAAAGTAACCACAAAGGATGGTCTGAAATTTAACTTTAACTTAAAGCAATTATGGTGGGTATCTTAGGCTGGTATCTTCTCTGGCAAGGTCAATCTTCACCTTAACAGAGCTTATTGTCCTTTTGCATCTACAATAACATAACATTGAAATGTCAGAGTAACTTGTAACTTCCTTTCTTTTTTTTTCCTAGAGAAACTACAAATTCCTTCATTGTTAATGTTATCATGTTAATTGTTGACTCTTAACTATCCTGTATCCACCTAAGTAAAAAAAGTATGCGTCTATCATTTTACTCTTTATCCAATCCCAGAGGTTTCTCCACTTTGCTTTCTCCCACTTCTCTAATCTACCACCAATGGATTTCATGTAACCTCTCCTTTGATTGCAATGTATAAAAATAGATGAAAAATCGCCATTCTCTGGAGCATTGTCCCAATCCGTTGAGTTTCTGCTTCCCGGCAGTTGTCAAAAGTTTGGCTCAAATAAACTCACAAAAATTCTTTACAGGTTTGAATGTTTTTACATTAACAAATGGAAGGCAATCATTTATAGAATTTAAATGTTATCTCTCCTCTACTTTCTATAGAACATGTTTGCTGATAATTATGCTTCTTTAATAAAGAATTTAAGGTGGAGAGAAAAGGTGTTGTAGGCAGTAGGAAAGGCACCAAGTGTTAGACCAGTGGGGTCAGATGGGACCTAGGTTCTGTAACCTTGGTACTTGAGTTCTGGGTAGACAATAATTCAGAGCCAAGACTCATTTATAAGAGAAAAATTACTTGCAAAATCACAGAGGTAGAAGTAATTCATAGAAGAAATGGGCTTAGGAAACAAGTTATAGAGATAAAGGAAGGGCACTGGGATCATGGGAGAGAGGAAGCTAATGGTAAAGCCCTAGGGGGAGGGAGGAAGGTCAAGGAAAGGGAAAGGTGCAGGAGGGAGAGCACTCTGGATCCTTGTCCTAAGGGTTCTAAGGGTGGAGATTTTAGGAGAGGTCCCAGGGGAAGAACTTAATAGAAAATTCAGCAGTTTCTAGGTGTGTCCTTTCAGCATCTAGGTCTCCAGGGATTGATTGTCCCACATAAGGGCAGGGCTTCATTATTCAATGCAGGTGGTCCTGAGGGCAACCATGGGGTGGCTGTTCTGGTTTTGCTGCTTTTCTGGACCTGAAGCTGAAATAGAACTGAGTCCTAAATGTAATCTCTAGGGAGAAAAGATCAGGGGTCCAAACTGCATGATCAGCGAAATGCTAGGGGAGGAAATGTCATCCTGGGGATGAGGTCACACCCTACAATTGTCCTTTGTTGGACATCCGGGGCTATCTGCCCTGGTGACATTCTATCCTTTCTGCCCTGGTGACCTTCTGTCCCTGGCCCATGGTCCTTGTTCTGTTCCTGTCTGTCTAACTGCCTACCACAAAGATACTGCCTACAGTGAATCATATTTGAGAAATCAACCTGGAGAGAATTACAATCCTGATGTCTATGCTACTTACATGAAAACACAATCATATAAAAAACAACCTAACAAATATGGTGGGGAGGACGATGGAGACTGGCAGGAAGGAAGGCCAAGAGACACATGAAAACATGCTCAAAGTCACTAATTATCTGAGAGATGCAAATCAAAACGACAATGCAGTACCATCTCACACCTGTCAGAATGGCTATCATCAACAAATCAACAAACGACAAGTGCTGGCGAGGATGTGGAGAAAAAGAAACCCTCGTGCACTGCTGGTGGGAATACAGACTGGTGCAGCCACTGTGCAGAACAGTATGGAGTTTCCTCAAAAAACTGAAAATGGAACTCCCATTTGACCCAGTAATCCCACTCCTAAAAAACTAGAAACACCAATCAGAAAGGATATATGCACCCCTATGTTCATAGCAGCACAATTTATAATAGCTAAGATTTGGAAACAGCCTAGGTGCCCATCAGCAGATGACTGGATCAGAAAACTATGGTACATCTACACAATGGAATACTATGCTGCCATAAAAAAGAAGGAATTCTTACCATTTGTAGCAACCTGGATGGAATTGGAGAACATTATGCTAAGTGAAATAAGCCAGTCAATGAAAGAAAAATACCACCTGATCTCACTCATTTGTGGATAATAAAAAACACATTATAAACTGATGAACAAAAAGATAGATACAGAGGCAGTAAAACATCAAACAGACTGTCAAATTACAGCAGGAAGGTTAGGGAGACATGGGGGAAATAAGAGCTCAACCGAAGGACTTATATGCATGCATATAAGAATAATCAATGAATGCAAAACATTGGGGGTTGAGGGCATGTATGGGAGTGGGGTGGGGACAATGGTAAGATATGTACACATATAATACCTTAATAGAAAAACCATAAAATTAAAATAAATAAAAATTTTAAAAAAAGCTAGAGGGAAGCCTAAGGGAGTTTTAGGACAACAGAAAACAAAGTAACATATATAAAATAGGGCTGCCAGAAGGACAAGAAGAGCAGCAAGGATTAGAAAATCAATTTGAAGAAATAATGACAGAAAACTTCTCAGATATGGGAAAGAAAAAATTTATACCAGTAAGAGAGTCCCAGGCAAGATGAATCCCAAAAGATGCACACGAAGACACTTCATAATTACAATGGCAAATGTTCACGACAAAGAGAGAATCTTAAAGGCTGCAAGAGAGAGACCAAGGGTTACCCAAAAAGGATCCCCCATCAGATTATCAAATGATTTCACAAAAAAATACGTCAAGCTAGAAGGGAATGGAAAGAGGTATAAAAAGTGTTGCAAAGCAAAGGACTGAATCCAAGAATACTCTATCCAGCAAGACTATCAATCAAAATTGAAATCAGGAGCTTTGCAGACAAAAAAAAACCCTAAGGGAGTTTATCACTACCAAGCAAGCAACACAAAAAATGCTAAAGGGAATGCTGTAAAAAGAATAAATAAAAAGGTAATAAAGAACACAGGGACAAAAATGGAAATGAATACAAAAAAGTACCTTTGAATAATAACTTAAAATGTAAACGAACTAAGTGCTCCAATCAAAAGACATCAAGTGGCTGAACAGATATAAAAACATGACCTATACACATGCTGTCTAAAGAGAACCATGTCACAATAAGGGACTCACACTGACTGAAAGTGAAGGGATGGAAAATATCTTTCAGGCAAATGGAAATGAAAAAAAAAAAAAAAAAGCTGGGGTAGCAATACTTATATCTGACAAAATAGACCTCAAAGTGAAGGCTATAACAAGAGATAAGGAAGGCCACTTCATCATACTAAAAGGACCGATACAACAAGAGGATATAACCCTGATAAATCTATAGGCACCCAATGCAGGAGCACCCAAATACATTAAAAAAAACCCAAGAAACAAACAAAAAAACTCCTGGAAGATATCAACAACAATATAATCATTGTAGGGGACTTAATACACCACTAACATCACTGGATAATACCTGTAGACAAAAAAATCACAAAGAAACAACAATTCTAAATGACTCACTAGAGCTGATGGACTTAATTGACATCTTCAGAACATTTCACCCCAAAGCCATGGAATATACATTCTTCTCAAGTGCACATGGAACATTTTCAAAAATAGACCACATATTGGGTCACAGGCAAAGTCTCCCCAAATTCAAGAAGATTGAAATCATATCAAGCATCTTTTCAGACCACAATGGCATAATATTAGAAATAAACTACAATAAAAACAAACACAACAATACAAACTCTATGGAGCACTATAAAAGCAGTCCTGATGCTACTTATAGCTCTACAGACCTACCTCAAAAAACAAGAAAAAATGCTAGTAAATCATCTACCTCTACAACTCAAAAAATTAGAAAGAGAGCAACAAGAAAAGCCCACAGTGAGCAGAAGGAAAGAGAAAATAAAGATCAGAGCAGAAATAAATGACATAAAGACCAAAAAAACAAAAACAAAAACAAAACACAAAAGATCAATGAAACCAAGAGCTGGTTCTTTGAAAGGATAAACAAGATTGATGAACCTCTGGCCAGGCTCACCAAGAAGCAAAGAAAAAGGACACAAATAAAAAAATCAGAAATGAAAGACTCAAAATAACAACAGACCCCACAGAAATACAAAGGATTGTTAAAAAATACCATGAACAACTCTATTCCAACAAACTGGACAACCTGGAAAAAAGGACATATTCCTAGAAAAATATAACCTTCCAAAACTCAATCAGGAAGATTCTAAAAATCTCAATAGGCTGATAACTATGGAAGGAATTAAAGTAGTCATCAAAAAGCTCCCAGCAAACAAAAGCCCGGGGCCAGGTGGCTTCACAGGAGAGTTATACCAAACATTCAAGGAAGAACTAAAACCTATCCTCCTCAGACTATTCCAAATAATTCAAGAGGAAGGAACACTTCAAAGCTCATTCTGTGAAGCCAGCATCACCCTAATACCAAAACCAGATATAGAAAGCACAATGAAAGAGAATTATAGGCCAATATCCCTCATGAACATAGATGCCAAAATCCTCAACAAAATTGTAGCAAATCGGATCCAGCAATATATCAGAAAGATCATACACCATGACCAAGTAGGATTTATACCGGGGATGCAGGGATGGTACAATATCCGCAAATCAATAAACATGATTCATCACACAAACAAATTGAGAGATAAAAATCACATAGTCATATAAATTGATGCAGAAAAAGCATTTGACAAAATCCAACACCCTTTCTTGATAAAAACTCTCAACAAGGTGCGAATAGAAGGATCATACCTCAGCATAATAAAAGCCATATGTGACAAACCCACAGTCAACATCATACTCTAAAACTAAAACTATTTCCCCTAAGAACAGGAACAAGACAGGGATGCCCACTCTCACCACTCCTGTTCAACATATTACTGGAAGTACTAAGCCATTGTGATTAGACAAGAAGAAGAAATAAAAGGCATCCAAATTGGAAAAGAAGAAATGAAACTGTCCTTATTGGTAGATGACATGATATTGTACATAGAAAAGCCTAAGGACTCCATCAAAAATTATTAGACTTAATAAATGAATTTGGCAATGTAGCAGGATACAAAATTAATGCCAATAAATCTGTGGCATTTCTTTACACTAATAGTGAACTTACAGTAAGAGAGACTAAAAAAGCAATCCCATTTACCATCGCACCAAGAAATTAAGATACCTAGCAATAAACTTAACTAAGGAGGTAAAAGATTTATATGTGAAAAACTACAAGACATTGAAAAATGTGAAAAAGGAAGACATAAATAGATGGAAGAACATACTGTGTTCATGGATTGGTAGAATCAACATCATCAAAATGTCCATACTACCCAAAGCAATCTATAGATTCAATGCAATCCCCATTAAAATACCAATGGCATATTTCACAGATCTAGAACAAACTTTCCAAAAATTCATCTGGAATAAAAAAAGGCCCTGAATAGCTGCAGCAATCCTGAGAAAGAACAAAGTAGGAGGGATCTCAATACCAGATATCAAGCTGTATTACAAAGCCACTGTTCTTAAAACAGTCTGGTACTGGCACAAGAACAGACATATAGATTAGAGAACCCAGAAATCAACCGAAACCACTATTCCCAATTAATATTCAACAAAGGAGATAAGAGCATACAATGGAGTCAAGACAGTCTCTTCAATAAATGGTTCTGGGAAAATTGGACAGATACACACCAACTTACACTATACACAAAAATAAACTCAAAATGGATAAAAGACTTAAACATAAGATAGGAAACTATAAAAAATACTAGAGGAATTCACTGGCAGCCAAATCTCAGACATATGAGGAGTCAATATTTTCACTGATACTGCTCCTAAGGCAATGGAAACTAAAGAGAAAATAAACAAATTGGACTACCTCAAAATAAAAAGCTTTTGCACAGCAAAGGAAACTATGAACAAAACAACAAGAAAGTCCACTGCATGGGAGAACATATTTGCTAATGTTATCACAGATAAGGGTTTAATCTCCAACATTTACAGGGAACTCATACAACTTAACAAAAGGAAGATAATCAATCCAATAAAAAAAAGGGCAATGGACCTAAATAGATACTTTTCAAAAGAAGATAGATGGAAGGCCAAGGGACATATGAAAACATGCTCAAAGTCACTAATCATTGGAGAGATGCAAATCAAAATGCAATGCAGTATCATCTCACACCTGTCAGAATGGCTATAACCAACAAATCATCAAGTGACAAGTGTTGGCGAGGATGCAGAGAAAAAGGAACCCTTTTTTTTTAAATAAATCTTTATTGTTCAGATTATTACAGGTGTTCCTCTTTTTTTCCCCCCATACCTCCCCTCCACCTGATTCCCCACCCCACCCCATGCCCTTACCCCCAGCCACTGTCTTCATCCACAGGAGTAAGATTTTGGTCCAATCTCTTCCCACACCCCTCACACCTGCTTCCCCTGAGAATCGTCAGTCCACTCCCTTTCTATGTCCCTGAATCTATTATATTCACCAGTCCATTCTGTTCTTCAGATTTTTTATTCACTTGATTTTTAGATTCACTTGTTGGTAGGTATGTATTTGATGTCATTTTGTTGTTCATAATTTTTATCTTTACCCTTTACCACCTTCTTCTTCTTCTTCTTCTTCTTCTTCTTCTTCTTCTTCTTCTTCTTCTTCTTCTTCTTCTTCTTCTTCTTCTTCTTAAAGAATACCCTTCAGCATTTCATGTAATCCTGGTTTGGTGGCGATGAACTCCTTTAGCTTTTTCTTGTCTGTGAAGCTCTTTATCTGACCTTCAACTCTGAATGATAGCTTTGCTGGGTAGAGTAATCTTGGTTGTAGGTTCTTGCTGTTCATCACTTTGAATATTTCTTTCCACTCCCTTCTGGCCTGCATAGTTTCTGTTGAGAAATCAGCTGACAGTCGTATGGGTAATACCTTGTAGGTAATTAACTGTTTTTCTCTTGCTGCTTTTAATATTCTCTCTTTGTCTTTTGCTCTTGGCATTTTAATTATGATGTGTCTTGGAGTGGTCCTCTTTGGATTCCTCTTGTATGGGGTTCTGTGTGCTTCCTGAACTTGTAAGTCTATTTCTTTCACCATGTAGGGAAAGTTTTCTGTCATTATTTCTTCTAATAGGTTTTCAATATTTTGCTCTCTCCCTTCTTCTGGCACCCCAAAAATTCGGATGTTGGTTCGCTTAAAGTTGTCCCAGAGGCTCCTTACACTATCTTCATATTTTTTGGATTCTTTTTTCTTTTTGTTTTTCTGGTTGGATGTTTTTTGTTTCCACATATTTCAGATCTTTGGTTTGATTCTTGGGGTATGTTGATCTACAGTTGAGTTTCTGTATATTCTTTATTTCAGACAGTGTATGCTTCATTTCTGACTGATCCTTTTCCATTTTTTTGGCATTCTCATTAAGCTCCTTGAAGGTCTCATCAAGTTTCTCAGCAGTTTTAAGAAGATTCTTGAATAACCTTATACATGTGGTTCTGAACTCTATGTCATCCAGTAGTTTGCTTTCCTCTGTTTCTTTCATTCGTGACATGTTTCTTTGTCTCCACATTTTGGCTGCTTCCCTGTGTTGATGGAGTAGCTTTGTGTGGTAGGTGATCTATAGGGGGCAGTAGCTCAGCCTCCTCAATTACATGAGGTGGATGCTCTTGGTACACCCCTTTGTGGGCTGAGTGCAAAGTCTTGGTGTAGTTAAGCCTTAATTGCCGTTGGTACACTGGGAGGAATTGATCTCCAGGCCAATTAGCTGTGAGCACTCGCTGTGTCTATAATGGAAGAACTGCTGCGCTGAAGACACGCTTATGGGGCAGGACTTGTTTCAGTGGGGCTTTGGTGCTCACTGAGTCTGCCTCTTGAATGTGTCACTTATGGATGTGAGGAGTTGAAATCTGGTGTCTGACACTGACCACTAGGTACACTGGCTTCTGGATCTCCAATGGGGTGCAGGTCAGCTACTGTCTGAGGCCACCCAGCAGGAGCTACAGTGAGAGCTACAGTTTTCTCCTCTTTGCTTGTGGTTTGGAGGTTTTGGAGCTGTCTGACCCAGGCTGCAAGTTTGCTAGGTTAAGCTGTGATAGGACAGGGCTTTCTTATGCAAAAGCCACTGCTTAGAGCTTGGGTGGGTTTGTAGGTTGTGCAGGGCGGGGTCTCAGGGCGTCACTAGGCTAGGGCGTGGCAAACAGCAATGGCTGCTAGTTAGCTGGCTCTGAGTCCCTGTCGGCAGTCCCGTTCCCCAGTGCCGTAAACAGTTATTCCTGAGCACAGCTCTGCAAGCAAGCCACCCTCACTGGCATACAGTCCAGCTTCTCCCCGTAGGAGTTTGGGTCCCCCGCATCTCCCCAGAAACTGTATTTCAGAATAATCGGGGGCTTGTCTCCCTTTGGGTTGAAAAAAGCAACGCCCGCTGCCAGCCCGGATCACGCGCCTCTGTACCTCAGCTTTTCAGCGCTCGTGCACGTCTCAATGCTCTTTTCTCTTTCCTTCTAGTTGTAGAACTTCCACTCAGCCAGCTTTCCCGTGGTTCTGGGTGATAGACGTTTTTTCTTTTAGTTGTATTTTTTAAATTGTTGTGGGAGGCAGCAGTTTAGGTGTTTACCTATGCCGCCATCTTGGATTCTCTCCAAAAGGAACCCTTTTACGTTGCTGGTGGTAATGCAGACTGGTGCAGCCACTGTGGAGAACAGTATGGAGTTTCTTAAAAAAAACTAAAAATGGAACTCCCATTTGACCCTACGTTCCCACTTGTAGAATATATCCCAAGAAACACGAATCAGAAAAGATATATGCACCCCTATGTTCATAGCAGCACAATTCACCATAACTAAGTTTTGGAAATAGCTTAAGTGCCCATCAGCAGATAAGTGAATTAAAAAACAGTGGTACATCTACACAATGGAATACTATGCTGTGGTAAAAAAGAAGGAATTCTTACCATTTGCAACAGCATAGATGGAACTTGAGGGCATTATGCTAAGTGAAATAAGCCAGTCAGAGAAAGATAAATACCACATGATCTCACTCATTTATGGGATATAATGAACAACATAAACTGATGAACAAAAGCAGATCCAAGAAGCAGCAATTAGGCTGTCAAACTAAGGTGAGGATGGGGATAAAGGGGAGAAATCAACCAAAGGACTTGTATGCATGCATATAAGCAGAACCAATGGACACAGTCACCAGGGGAGTGAGGGCATGAGTGGGTTGGGGTTGGGGGGTTAATTGGGGGGTGAGGACACATATGTAATACCTTTATCAATAAAGAAACTGAAAATTGGAAAAAAATAAAAAACAACCAAAATTCTCAAAGGAAGTTCTCAAGTTGTTTATAGCAATTGTCTATAACTTTGTTTTGTTTTTGAAGAAGAAGCAAGAATTCTAAATTTTTAAGTTTATCTTTATTGTTGAAAGTATTACATATATCACCTTTTCACCCCCATTGGCACACCACCACCACCACCCAACTCCTGTTTCTTTCCAGGCCTTCACCTCATTATTGTCTATCCATGGGTTGTGTATATATGCATACAAGAAGTCTAAAATTTAATGATCCCTTTCTTTACTCTTGAATTATTTCAGTGATCTTTATTTGACCTCCTTTAGGCATCTAGTGCCTTCCTATCTACATCCCAGATAAACTAGAAAGGAACCAGTAAACCTCTTAATTTTCTAATTAGCAAAATAAAGCACTTAAGCCCTTTATCTCTATTACTGAAATTTTGAATTCTCCATTTTTTTTTCTTTTTAGAAAATAATTCAGAAGAGAGAAATCAGTTAAAGAGTTTTCAGTGAAAAGCTCTTATTGCCCCTAAAACTTAAAAATGCCTAAGATTGGCCTTAAAAGTAAAACTATTTTTGATGTGTAAAGGTGAGGTCAAGGAAGCAGAAACTCAGAGCTTGTACTTCTCAGTTATCAATCTAGTTGATTTTCCAATGTTAATTTCATTTTCATGTGGACTAGGATCATAATTTATGTCTTCTTACCACAGTTCTTAGAACTTTGTTTGTTCTACAAATATCCTATCTAATAAAAGAGTAATATGAGAATTGACCATACCTCTCCCACACCCACAAGCCATACCAACCAGGCAATCAGGAGCAAGTATGCAAATTAACCCAACCAAGATGGCTGTGGCCACAGAATGAGCAGGAGGCTTGGGTTTCCCTGGCAATGGAGGAAGCCAAGCTTATTGCACACCCTAATTGGCCCAGGCCTCCACTCAAGGCTACAAAGTTTCAATGATAGAAGAAAAATAAATCCCAGATACCAAGGCCTCCACTTGGGTTGCGGGGGGGGCGTGGCCAGCCTGCAAACCACCACAGGCCCCTTGCCCAGGCTGGCCCATGCCCCAAGGGAGCCCCCACCCTGATCCAAGACACCCTTCAGGGCAAACCACCTGGCTCCTACCCATGCAGCAGGTCTCTATCCTATCTAATAAAAGAGTAATATGCAAATTGACCATCACTCCAACACACAAGGTGGCTGCCCTCATATGGACAAAAATGGCTGCCACAAGATGGCCAGCAGGAGAGGGCAGTTGGGAGAGACCAGGCCTGCAAGGGAGGGCAGTTAGGGCTGACCAGTTGGGCAGAGGAGGGAAGTTGGGGGGGACCCAGGTCTGCAGGGGAGAGCAGTTAGGGGTGACCAGGCCTGCAGGAGAGGGCAGTTAGGGGTGACCAGGCCTGCAAGGGAGGGCAGTTAGGGGCAACCAGGATGGCAGGGGAGCAGTTAGGCATCAATCAGGCTGGAAGGGGAGTGGCTAAGGGGTGATTAGGCTGGTAGGCAGAAGCAGTTAGGGGCAGTGAGGAAGGCAGGCAGGCGAGCAGTTGGGAGCCAGCAGTACTGGATTGTGAGAGGGATGTTTGACTGCCTGTTTAGGCCCGATCCTACCTGGGCAGTTGGACATCCCTTGAGGGCTTCCAGATTGTAGAGGGTGCATGCTGGACTGAGGGACACACCCCTGTGCACGACTTTCATGCACCGTGCCTCTAGTTTATTTAATAATACCTGTGTTATATTTAACTGTGCCTGACACTAAGAAACTATGGATAATTAAACAGTTTTTATTTTGAGATATTTGTATTCCAATATAATATAGAACTGGTATTACTTTCTGATACAAAGACTTTCCAGCTTTATTTCAGGTTAGCTTTGAACTTTGAGGTCCTAGCTGTTGCTGATGACTTCAGTCAAGGACAAATACAAGGTGACTCCAAGAATTTTGGTCTGGGTTGCTGTTAAAATAATCCATAAAGCTTCCTTGGCTTTTATTGATCCTATAAAATAACAAGATTTTGTCATATTCTGACCTTGAATAAATTGCCAAATCCAGATCTAGATTGTTACCAGTTTGGCCGCAGAGAATTATGAGTAAAAAATTAGGGCTGACATTGCAAAAACAAGAAAATATGCCTTGTTAAATTATCTTTTTTGCCTCCAAACTCTTTGTTATACATATGGTTCTAGTGGAAATAATTGCCATGTTCAATGTCATCTTTGAACAAACATTTTTTTTCTATGCAAGAACTAATCCTTATATGTTCTACAAATTACCTGATATATTGTGAGCATTTAAGATATGTTTAATGATGAAACAAGGGCAACTAAGGAACTACACCCTGGTTTCCTGTGTGTATTGAAATTCAACTATGACAAAGGAGGAGGAAATATCACTTCAGTTACTGCAATATTGGAGCCTATTACACCTCCTGTATTACTTACTAGAGATATTCACATTCTAATTTGTTTAGAAAAACATTTGGAACACAATCTAGTTTTTCTGGAATGTTACACCTCAAATTGCAGGACATTAGACTTCAGCTAGTGTATATATAATGAAACTTTGAGAGGATTTAGAAAATTAAACTTGTATTTAATTATCACAGTATGTTTTTAGGAACAAGAGTCTAGAAGTCTTATTGGAAAAATGGCCACCTTCAAGAAATACAAAGAGTATATCAAATTCAGACTACTATGTTATCATTTTTCTTTCATAGAAAAAATATTTTCATGTTTAACTTGACACAAATAACAGACTCATGCATCTTAGAGGTGGGAAAATATTAAAAATTCTGCAGCTCAACTCTGGGACCTGACATTTCCAGATGATTTACTTAAACAACATTGCCATTATTAAAGCTGTAGATGCAGAGATTCATATTCATATTTTTAAAAGCCAATATGATCAGATAAAAAAGGATTCTAGGACAGATAAAACAAAAGGTGGAGGGAAGAGACAAAAAATTTACAAAGAAAAAAAAGTCAAAGAGATCTCCCCATTCCCCTTTAAGAAGATTTTTCTTTATCTAAAGAGTAAAGCAAATGCTTTTAGATCCAAGGGTACATGGTTCAAATCTCAGCAGGGGCAGATTTCTCAGAAACTAAAAGGCACTCTCCCTATTAAAGAAACTGACTTAATACAGTTATGTGGACCATTACTGTACAGAATGGGAATTCACAAATTATCTTCTAAATGGGGTCTTTTTTTGTGAATGTACAGTAATTCTTAGAAAATCCTTTTAAAATAAAGAAGGGAAAAAATGGGGCAAGGATTGAAGATCCCATGATTTGAGCCTTTAATAACTATTGGTGAATTAGAGACAGCTACCTGCAGTAACATAGCAGACCTGGTCCTACTGCCAATGATCTGAAAAAGCATTTTCCAAGATAAAAGCTTAATATTTGTGCAGACCTCAGATGCATAGAAAAAAAACTAAGCAAAATACTATACATTGGCCTCAATGCTGAACCTCAAAATGCATGGTCTTTATGGAACTTCATTTGAACAGGAAGTAATACTCAAACAGTTCATCATAAAGACAGTAGTTTGCCTGATATTCCCACAAGAAGACATTGTTGAGTAAATTTTTATATGACACCATAATTTGCTGAAAGTTATCCTTAGCAGTGAAACCATGAAACACATGTGGCAAACGTTCTACCTGATCCACCTTATAGGGGAACTTTGAGGAAATTAGTAGAAGTCTAATTCTACATAAACTTATATTTAGAGAGCAATCCTTGATCTAGGCTCAACATTTTTGTGGTAATTTGTATTAATGTCCCTGGGAACATCATTGAAGCTAGAACACTAACTTTTAAAAATACCTCTTCTTCACCAGCTTATGATATAGAATTCTCTGGGACCTACTGGAGTCTTAAACAATTGCAAATATGGGCCAAAATTCCAAAATAATGGGTGACCCAAATATCAATATTCCTTTCAGAAGTGAAATTTATTTCTTACAGAATAAATCTGAGTACTGGATCAATCTGAGAAGATAATTTAAGACCTAAAGTTCACTCCTATGATACCTAGAATTTTATAATAAACATTCTATCTGTATTATATTAGCTTCAAGTGAAAACAAAAGAAATAAAATTTAAAAGCTTAAACTGTTTTAAAGAAAAAGAAGTAGACCGTTTACATGACTAATAATAATAACTAGCTTGAAAGCAAAACTAGATTCAGAAATTCAAAATATGACATCATAGGTCAGTCTATTCTCTCTGCCTCTCAGGTCTTCTCTCTAGGTTGGCTCTTCTCTCAGACAGGCACCTCTCTCAGACCCACAACAAGGCTGCTGGTGCTTCCAGGATTATACACATTTTCACAAACACATATCCTGTGGAAACAGCTATTTTCTCCAATATTTTAAATTGAAAATCTTCTCTCAGAAACTCAAGAAAACTCAATTATTGTTTCATTGAATTTATCTATATGTAAATAGTAGGGATTTCCTTGGATTTTAGCCAGGTGATACAACAGAAAACCATACATGTGGGTTTCCTATGAGTTTAAACAAACAAAGGAATAACTGTTGGTTTAAAATATCATCTGCCTAAAAGCTATTGACTCAGTAAATTCTAACATGAAAACAGTATATCCAGGGGTACACATATGAACACATACACAAACACACACACACACACACACACACACACACACACACACACACCCCCCAAAATTGTATAGTTTTGGAAACTAAGACTGAGAAATAATATAGGGTCAGAACATGGAACAATTTTAAGTAAGTATAAAGTTATTGAGTCCTGCTAAAAAATATAATATTTGTAACATAAGAAAAGATAGAAGCATAGTCAATTCTCAATAAATATTGAATAAATGAATAAATAAAGTAATTAGAATAAAAACAAGGTGGTATGTCATGGAAGCTGACAGAAGAAGTTGTTTCAATGAAGATAAAGAAATAAAATCTATTTAACATTCTGAGTATATTAAAAGTGACAGTGAGTTTTGGAAGCTCAGAAAAACCTGGATAAAAAATAAAATTCAATATTAATGAACATTTAGTTGTAGTTTGAAATTTTTGAAATTTGAGATCCATAAAATTATTCATACATCAATTTAACAAATAATTATATATTGACCATACACTATATATCTGATATGATGATAATTAATTTTAATATATGAAATTAGGCATCTGTTTATCATGGTATCTCTACTGAAAACAACAAGCAAGGAAAAGCGGGAATAAGTAGAGTAGGAAAAACTCAAGACAGGTGGGGAGAATTGAGTGATTAAGCTGAATCATACCAAGAATTGTGTGTGGGGTCAGGAATAACTTAGAAAATTAACCAATTGGCTCAAAAAGAGAGCTAACCATTTTCTTTTCACACTAAGAAATTATAGAGTGCGTCTATACATATGGCAAGAGTGAGGTTGAGCATGGAATCTAGGAGACAGATGTAGACAATGAGTATCTGAGATAAGGGGCATAGAATAAGGTGCATAAATAAGACAATGTCATCAAGAAAGAATCTCAGTGTGGTGGGGCATTTTATAGACAAATCTTAAACATTGTCTAGTGAAGCCCAATGTATCTTTCAGATGTTTTATCTAGCATATCTACTAATATATTTCTTTGATTTGTGGGATTAATTAATTATTTATGTAATAAACTCTGTTATTAATATTTTTTATACTCACTAAAAGGATCTACTTCTGGAGAAGTGGTCTTCCATAACCCTTAGGACAACCATGTATTTAAAAATAATCTTTGCTTTCATCAAAAGAAATTTGAGTTTGGATCAGGGTGAACAACACATTAAGTCTAGCTAAATCAAGAGATTGTAATCCAATAACATTTAATTTGAGTATTTCAAATCATAGTGCAAAGCATTTTGGCCATAAAACTTTTCTGAGCCTCACATACCTCAACTGTGTAAATGAAATAATAGGCACTTCACAAGATTGTTGGAAAAATTAAATGATATGCTATTTGGCAAATTATAGTACAAAATGTACAGCACTCCACAAATTTGTTTTTTAAATATTGTTTGGTTGATTTCCTAACTATACAACTAAAAAATCCCCATTTGCCTTAGTTTTTAATAATTCTTTAAAATTTCTTTGTAGTAATAGAAAATTTCTGGCAGTGAACTTCTCAGGTGGTTAAAATCACTTGTCCTTTATCATCTTGCTTAAAAAATCTCAAGAGATACATTAAATGGTCCAGAAATAGATTGCCTGTTATGTTTTACTAAAGGCCTGGTGCACAAAGTTTGTGGAAGGGGTGGGGGGGGGGGCAGTATGTGTGTCCCTCAGCCCAGCCTGCACCCTCTCCAATCTGGGACCCCTCGAGGGATCAGGCCTAAATGGGCAGTCGGACATCCCTCTCACAATCCAGGACTGCTGGCCCTCAACTGCTCGCCTGCCAGCCTGCCTGATTGCCCCTAACTGCTTCTGCCTGCCAGCCTGATCACCCCCTAACCATTCCCTTGCCAGCCTGATCGACACCTAACTGCTCCCCTGCTGGCCCGATTGCCCCTAACAGCCCTCCCTTGCCAGCCTGGTCACCCCTAACTGCCCTCCCCTGCTGGCCTGGTCACCCCTAACTGCCCTCCCTTGCCAGCCTGGTTGCCCCTAACTGCCCTCCTCTGCAGGCCTGGTCATCCCTAACTGCCCTCCCCTGCTGGCCCGGTCATCCCTAACTGCCCTCCCTTGCAGGCCTGATTGACCCCAACTGCCCTCCCCTGCCAGCCATCTTGTGGTGGCCATCTTGTGTCCACATGGGGGAAGCCATCTTGTGTGTTGGAGTGATCTTAATTAATGGCCAACTAAGATGACTTGTATGGACTGCCCTGAGTAATTGTGAGCCAATCCTCCACTCATGGAAACTGGTTGGATCCACACAGCAGCACTATCAGAGCGTTCATCATGTGTAAGTTTCTACAACCCTTAGAAGAGACAGTACATACAAGGGCTATGTAATGGAACATGCAACCATCAGCAGAGCAGATAAACAATGTTCTGTTGCCTATTGTGCCAGACAGGGAATCATATATTACCAGCTTCTGAAAACTGCTTTGTGAATCAAATAAAAAGCTACTAAGTAAGACTTTTTATTTTAGCTGTATTTGGGACAGAACTGGCTATCACCACATTTTAAAAATAATAATTAATTTTTTAAAAATATGGCTTAAAATTGTTCCATTGGAAGATAAATAGAACTATGGAGAATGGGAAGCAAATGTATTGTGAAAGTTCACTAATTTGAAATGGGCAGTATATATCAACATAAAGGAAATACTGGTGATATTTAAAATTATTTTTCTTTTAAGATAGACAGTAATATGAACCAACTTGTTAATAAAATGCCACCAAATTTTTGGATATTTTATAATGAATACAAAGTGGTTATGATTAAATATGAATTTTAATCCTCTCAGAGCTTGTAACACCTAGTAAGAGCTTTTAAAGTATGTTCTCTTGTGAAGTAAACCACACTTTCTCCTTCTTTGTTCTTATTTGAAGTATTCTTTGATCTCCCTCCCCATTCCCATTGCAATCCATTGTTTTATTTCAGGGGGATAAAAATGCAGTGTGAGAACAAAAATAAGTAATGGATAAACTCTTTACCAGCTGTGGGCAACAAAAGGAAGATGCTGTCCTGGTTATGGAGGGTTATATAATCCATCAGCTAAATCTCCTAATTCTTCTATCCTGATTCTTAGGTAAGTAAACTTACATTTTTCTGGTCTTGGAGGGTGTCCAAAGCTGAATTTAAGAGGGTTGTATCATAGCCAATGAGGTTTATCCAAGGTGTGATTATTGCTAATTGAAAACAAAATTGACTTTAAGGATGGTAGTTATGATTTCCTCCTATTTCAGATATAAGAAGTGGCAAGGGGAGAGAATGAGGCAGGGAGGCCAGTAAGAAGGCTTTAGTGAATATCAGAGTATTAAGTGATCAGAGTCTGGGAGAGTGATGGTTGGTCCAACAAACAGGGGAAGGTGGTGTTAGGAGGTCCCAGGTAGGAAGGATTTGTAGAAGTAGTTGGCAGATTAAATCAACCGCCTCAGCAGATGAGTATAGTCTTTCTACTGCCCATAGTTGTGCCCATGTGCTACTCTTTGATTCACTCCATCAGTATGTGAGAATACTATGGATCTATTACTAAAGACAAAAAAAATGGAGAAAGGAGTGGCCTTCTTTATTTTTACATTAATTCAAATATAAAATTCATTGGGTTATACAGTGCTTTTTATTTCATACTATAATAACAGAAAAAGAAAAAAAAATGTTTTCAGGAATGAAACAGAGTCCCTAGTTTACTCATCTCTGGAGAACTGGGACCACTAGAATTTAGAGATTAATTATTGTATTCTCAAATAACATATTCATTATGTCCACAAAGTCATAAAATTTTTAGCTTTAAAAGCTTACGATCTAATAAAAAAATGGGCAAAGGATGTAAATAGATACTTTTTGAAAGAGGACATACAGAAGGCCGAGAGACATATGAAAATATGCTCAAAGTCATTAATCATCTGAGAGATGAAAATCAAAACAACAATGAGATACCATCTCACACCTGTCAGAATGGCTATCATCAACAAATCAACAAATGACAAGTGCTGGTGAGGATGTGGAGAAAAAGGAACCCTTGTGCACTGCTGGTGGGAATGCAGACTGGTCCAGCCACTGTGGAGAACGGTATGGAGTTTCCTTAAAAAGTTAAAAATGGAACTCCCATTTGACCCAGTAATCCCAGTTCTAGGACTATACCCCAAGAAACCAGAAACACCAATCAGAAAGGATATATGCACCTCTATGTTTATAGCAGCACAATTTACAATAGCTAAGATTTGGGAACAACCCAAGAGCCCATCAGCAGATGAGTGGATTAAAAAACTGTTGTACATCTACACAATGGAATACTACGCTGCTACAAAAAGGAAGGAACTTTTACCATTTGCAACAGCATGGATGGAACTGGAGAGCATTATGCTAAGCAAAATAAGCCAGTCGGAGAAAGATAAATATCACATGATTTCACTCATATATGGCATATAATGATCAACATAATTTGATGAACAAGAATAGATCCAGAGACAAATGTCAGGGGAGGGGGGGTTAGAGAGCAACAAAGGACTTTTATGCATGCATATTAGCATAACCAATCGATACAGAACTGGGGTAGTAGGGGCTTGCCTGGAGTGAGAATGGCAGGGGAGGGGTGTCAATCAGGGAAAAAAGAGACATATGTGAAACTTTAGACAATAAACAAACAAACCAACCTACTTTAAGCCACTTTGAGAGAGGAATGGTGTCATTCAATCAGAAAGTGGAAATTCCCTCACCTAAATTCTGGGGAAGGAGGAGAGGGAAAAAAAGGAGAGAGAAATAACTGGCAAGTAAAGATCAGTGAAAAAGAGACAGCTGGGCGTGGTCAGGGTGAGCGAGCAGAGATGAATGTAGACTTCCTGGGCAAAAGGAAGAGGGAGTCTACGCTGTTGGGACTAAGAAGCAGTGCCTTGGTGCTGCTTACAAATCAAAATGTGTACTTTTAAAATAAGATGACTTTTTAAATCATTAACTAATTAATTAAAAAAAATTATTTTATTGATTTCAGAGAGAAAGGCAGAGGGAGAGAGAGAAAAAAATCAACGATGATAATCATTGATCGGCTGGAGATCAAGCGAGCATCCTGGGCATGTGCCCTTGACCAGAATCAAACCTGGGATCTTTCAGTCCACAGGCCGATGCTCTATCCACTGAGCCAAACCGGCTAGGGTTCATGAACTAATTCTTAAATTCATCTGTGCAAAATGACATTTTCCTCATTTCTTTACATTGATTCCCTTGGGGAAACAACAGATCTACTTAGGAGAGTAAATGGACATAGCATGTGACCTAGAAGTCACAGCCTGTGGCAGTTACTGAGAGGCAACTGCAAGATCCATATATTGAGGACGCCACGCATTCCTTGGGTATTCGTTTTGCAGTTGGCCTATCAACCTGACCCTTATCCAAGTTGCCAAGTGTAACATGATGCCATTTGTAACTCAATGTTTTATCAATAGCATTCATTTTTTATAGACATACAGAAGACAGAAACCTTGAAACTAAAAGGTGGCTGGATTAATAGGACTGACATGAAGCCCGATGCTAAATGGCACAAGACCAATGAGCACAATCATGGTGTTCTGTGTTTTGTTTTTAGGTAACTTTGCCTTCCTGCCTAACACATGGATTTTGTATTATCCTTAAGTTGCTATAACATCAAGACATAAAATTTTAAGGGTTTGAAATAAATGTAACTAAATGAAATTTTTGGATGGAGTATCTATGGTTTGTTCAGATCTGTTCAAGTAATAGCGGAAAGCACAAAAGGATCCAGGAAAGAAAGACCCCAATCTTTGTTGGATGAGTGATAAAGCAGCATTTCTTGGGGGAAAGTTTGCCTGACCTTCACCTGCATGATGCTTCTGCTGGCTCAGTGATTCTTGCTTCACTCTGATTAGGTAAAGATTGCCCCTTTCCCAGCAAGAAAAAGTCAAAGAACAAAAAGGGAAAAAAAATTCTTAGGCAAAACTTTTTAAAGGAAAGAAATGGTGGGAAAAAGATACAGAGGCAAAGAAGCATTGAACAGACTGTCAAACTACATTGGGAAGACAGGGGAGGTTGGGCGAGGGGGGCTGTAAGAGACCAACCGAAGGACTTGTACGCATGCATATAAGCACAACCAATGGATACAAGACACTGGGGCGGGGGGGGGGGGAGGGCGGGCAGGTGAAGGCATGTACTGGGGGGTAGGGGAGGTCGGGGGGAGGTCAATGGGGGGAAAAAGGAGTCATATGTAGTACTATTTGTAATACTTAAAACAATAAAAAAATGGTGAAAAAATTCTTGACTTAACTATAAAAGATTTATTTATTTTTAATCACAGTTGGGATTAATCCAACCAGTTTCTAATATTATTTTTTAGGCTTAAAAAAATAACAACAAAACAAAAAGAAATGAAAAACAACCCTGCCTTTTAAAATAAATTCTTTGGATCATTTTCTTTACAACCTCTAGTCTAGATCTCAACTCACATATCTTGAATGTATTTATTTTTTAAAAGTCTTCCTCACTTGAAAATATGGCTTTTTATTTTTTTTCAGGCTCTCCTCTAGCTCTGTTGGGAGGTGACAGCAGGAAGACAGACACAGGCCCCTCAGCTGGTTGGAACAGCAGGTGGAATGCATCAGTTGGCAGAGTCCTACCAATGTTCTGAGGAAACCTGAAGCAGCTTTCCACTCCCACCCCTCTGTGGATTCTTGGACCCATGATATTAAGTTGCAGAGTCTACCTAATCATATAGACCAGAGCTTTTCTGTGACATTACTGTCAAACAGCCCTCTGTGTGACTAATATTTTTAACAGCATGCTATTTAGTATTTGACAAAGCTATAATAATTCATTCTTCAGATATTCAACTATAAAAGTAAGTTAAGTCTTCCAAGTGTCTTTTAAAGGAGTTATTAAAAGTAGGTTAATTTTTCCCACTATAGTATGCAATTTCATTTTGGTTCTCCCACTTCAACCACATAAAATTAAATTTGACTGAAGAGTGACCTACTGGAAATCAGATGGAAAAATAAGGCGAGAGATTTAAATTACTGACTCAAAGGAAAATAACATGTCTGTCTGCAGTTCAGCAGTTCACTAAGCCCTCTGAGAATCTTAGGTTTCTGGCAGTCAGTATTTTCCTCTTAGGCTTTAGATTTTGTTTATAATGGAAATGATGTAGAACTTAATGGAATGTAATATCTTGTTGTGACATACAGATGTAAGACAACACAGGAAAAAATTATCTATACATTTTTTTCTGCCACAATCTTCCTCCTTACTCCCAGCCTTCTTTTTTTTTAAATATATATTTTATTGACTTTTTACAGAGAGGAAAGGAGAAGGATAGAGAGTTAGAAACATCTATGAGAGAGAAACATCAATCAGCTGCCTCCTGCACACCCCCTACTGGGGATGTGCCTGCAACAAAGGTACATGCCCTTGATCAGAATTGAACCTGGGACCCCTCAGTCCACAGGCCAATGCTCTATCCACTGAGCCAAACCAGTTAGAGCTCCCAGCCTTCTTATAACCTACTAGAGGCCTGGTGCATGAAATTTGTCCATTTAGGCCCAGTGGGATCGGGCTTAAATGGGCAGTCGGACATCCCTCTCACAATCCAGGACTGCTGGCTCCCAACTGCTCGCCTGCTTGCCTTCCTGATTGCCCCTAATCGCTTCTACCTGCCAGCCTGATCACCCCCTAGCCACTCTCCTGCCAGCCTGATTGATGCCTAACTGCTTCCCTGGCAGCCTGTTAGCCCCTAACTGCCTTCCCCTGCAGGCCTGGGTCCCCCCAAACTGCCCTTCCCTGCAGACCCGGTCACCCCCAACTTTCCCCCTCTGCCAGCCGGGTCAACCCTAACTGCCCTCCCCTGCAGGCTTGATCACCCCCAACTGCCCTCACTTGCAGGCCTGGTTCCTCCCAACTGCCCTCCTCTGCTGGCCATCTTGTGGTGGCCATTTTGTGTCCACATGGGGGCAGCCATCTTGTGTGTTGGAGTTATGGTCAATCTGCATATTACCCTTTTATTAGATAGGATAGAGGCCTGGTGCATGGGTGGGGGCCAGCTGGTTTGCCCTAAAGGCTGTCCTGGATCAGGATGGGGGTTCCTGGGGCATGGGGAGGCCTGGGCAAGGGGCCTGTGGTGGTTTGCAGACCGGCCATGCCCCCTGTTGACCCAAGCAGAGGCCCTGGCGTCTGGGATTTATTTATCTTCTAGAACTGAAACTTTGTAGCCTGGAGCAGAGCCAAGCCTCTGCTCGCTTCGTGGTGGCAGCCATTTCTGTTGGGATTTATTTATCTTCTATAATTGAAACTTTGCAGCCTTAAGCGGAGGCCGAAGCAGGCCAGGGCTGCAGAAGCTGGGCTTTCTCCATCGCCACAGGCAACCCTAGCCTCCTGCTCTCTCTAGCTCCATGGCTGCCACCATTTCTGTTGGGCTCTATTTATCTTCTATAATTGAAACTTTGTAGCATTGGTTGGAGGCCTGGACCGGCAAAAGCAGGCAGAAAGCTTGGCTTCCTCCATTGCCAGGGAAACCCAAGCCTCCCTCCTGCTCTCTGTGGCTGCAGCCATCTTGGTTGGATTTATTTGCATATTCCCTCCTGATTGGCTGGTGGGCATGGCTTGTGGGTGTAGTGGAGGTATGGTCAATTTGCATTTTACTCTTTTATTAGATAGGATGATCCAGCTCCCAGAGCAAGTAGACATTCTCTAAAGTAGACTATGCTCTTTAAAATTCCTATAAATTTGTTACCTACCAGTATGCTTTGAAATTTTTTCCCAACAATCAAAATTTATTCCAAATAATTATAAAACTATAATTATTTTGAAAACTCAAATTTAAGAAGGGCAACATAAATTAATGTTTTTATCCTAATAATAGTATAATGTGTTTACAGAACTCTTAGAAACATTTAGTGCAGAGTTATAGATAGTACTAGAGGCCCAGTGCATGAAATTCCTGCATGGGGGGTGTGTCCCTCAGCCCAACCTGCACCCTCTCCAATCTTGGGGATGTCCAGCTGCCTGTTTAGGCCCGATCCCAGTCAGACATCCCTCTCACAATCCAGGACTACTGGCTCCCAACTGCTCACCTGCCTGCCTGCCTGATTGCCCCTAACCACTTCTGCCTGCCAGCCTGATCACCCCCTAACCACTCCCCTGCCAGCCTGATCAACACTGAAATGCTCCCCTGCTGGCCCAGTTGCCCCTAACAGCTCTCCCTTGCCAGCCTGGTCACCCCTAACTGCCCTTCCCTGCAAGCCTGGTTGCCCCCAACTTCCCTCCCCTGCAGGCCTGGTACCCCCCAACTTCCTTCCCCTGCTGGCCTGGTTCCGCCCAACTGTCCTTCCCTGCAGGCCTGATCGCCCACAACTGCCCTCCCTTGCTGGCCATCTTGTGGCTGCCATCTTGTGGCTGCCATCTTGTGTCCACATGAGGGTGGCCATCTTTGACCACATGGGGATGGCCATGTTGTGTGTTGGAGTGATGGTCAATTTGCATATAACCTCTTTATTATATAGGATATTCAGTGGGAATGACAAAAATGTGGAGGACTGTTGACCCCTGAACCGCATGTGTTTGAACTACACGGCTTCACTTATACACAGTTTGTTCTCAATAAATGCCTGTTTGCTTTTTGATCTGAGTTTAGAGTTTGTGGATGTGAAGGGCCAACTATATGCATTGATCTATGCCATTTTATATAGGGTACTTGAGCATTCATGGATTTTGGTATCTGTATAACCAATTTCCCACTAACACTGAGGAAAAACTAAATTTCTGAGTAGTCAAAAATTATATGTGGATATTTGACTGTGGGGGTGGTGGTGTGAGTGTTGGTGTCCTTAACAGCTACATTGTTAAAGGATCAATTGTATTACACAAACAAATTTTTGGTGTCTTTTATTTTGAGTTGTTTTAATCACTAAGTTTTTTCTTTAAATGTTTGTGTGTGTGTGTGTATATATATATATATATATATATATATATATATATATATATATAAAAGTTCACATATAGAAGCTTATATATGTGTGCGTATCAATCTGGATAGGCCAGGGTGTGCTGTTGTAATGAGTAACACTAAAATCTCAATGATTTAACATAACAAAAATTAAATTTTTGATCAGACAAGTCCACTGCAGTCTCCTTGGTCACTTTCCACAGCACCTGTAGTTCCTGTGTTTACTTGGAGTTAGTGCACCTTGTTCTGTGGCATACATACATCCATGGTCATCTCTACAGAGGATCAAGAAGAGTGTTCAAGTAATCCAGTGCTTCACCTAGCCCCTCTGTTCATAGTTCATTGGCCAGAACTTGTCACATGGACAAAAACCACCATCAACAGAACAGAGAAGTACAATTTTTCCATGTGCTGCACAGAAGATGAGAACCAAAGCTTACTGATCTGTAGTGATGCTTACAAGTGTAGACAAAATTTCACAAAGGCCTTGCTCTTCCTTTATCTCCAAATTACTCTCCTCTTTTGTCTGTGACAAATAATTATTGCTGAGAGTAAAGTATATTGCAAAGCCAATATTACCAGTGTTCATCCACAGATATTGATCTATTTTATTCTTATTTAAACAAAGAACATCATCTTCAAGTTCTCAGATATTTTTGGCATGTAAATATATGTTCAACATAACTTTTTACAAAGTAATAAAAGTCTTAGAAAAAGTAAACTAAGTAACAAGAATACTCTATAAAATCACCCACAATAAGAATAACCTAAGTAGAATATGAAATAAAATGCTTCAAATAGGTTAATATTTTTCTTTTATATTATTTTATAGTAGAAATGTATAGACTATTCCTGCCAATTTTAACTACTTGGCAATTTTTCCAAGAATTTATTCATGGCATGCATTTAATGACAAATGTGTCGGCATCATCTGAGATGGGAATCGAGATACTCGATATTGCAGTCAGTATCTCCTATTGCTTTATAACCCATCAAAGATGATGCAAGCTGACTTCAAAGGAAACTCAGTCCTTGCATCAGCTCTGCAGGGGTGTTGAGTAAAATGAGGAATGAAAAAAGGAACACCATTATGTTTTGAATTTCAAGTCCTAAATCATTATTTCCTAGCTGTGCATGAGGTTACATAGATAGAAAGTAAAATAGCAAGTGGTCATGTTATTGGGATGATGATATAGGAGGATCAGGAAGAATAATTTTTTGTCACATTAAGAAAACTCTCTCCCCTGGTGTTCAAATATTCCTAGAACATTTTTTAGTGATGGAGTGACACTCTGGTACCCCCATAATGCTCAGGTGCCTGCTGGGGACTGACCTGTTTCAGAACTCTCTTCTCTGGAGCAGTAATGTACTACCTCTGAAGATAATTAAGTGTGAGGTATCTAAATAGTCACTTATACTGGTATTTGCTGTCAGGCCTCTTTTTCTAAATGGGAATTTGTATACCTAATTGTCAGTAATGGGGTATTTGCTTGTTATTAATCTTACAAAACAAAAAGTCTTCAATTTTATTTTATAAACACATTTATTTTGCCTTTACAATGTATATACAAAATATTGTTCCCCACTAGCTCTGTATTCATAATGTGGACCTAATGGTTTCAAAGAAATCCATATGATTTATTCATTTAAAATTTTAAAAGTGCCTAAGTATTGTTACAGTCAATTTTTAAAATCATATCCCTATTGAAATGAGTGTGCGTTTATATCTGTGTATTTAGTGACAAAAGGCAAGATAATTTATGGTACTAATTCTGGGTACATGTTTAAATTGGACAAAATTCATATTTCCTTGAAAAGTAAGAATGCCTCTGGATTTAGTTAAGTATCTCAGTATAGAAATATGTGATGGAAGCATTTTTTTAAAGCATTACTTCTGAGAAATAAATGAAGAAATTCTCAGCCAAGGCTATACTTAAATTATGTTGTTATGATACAACATGAAGCACTAAAAAGGCACAGAAGACAAATGAAGCTGGAACTCAGTGTGTTTCTCACAGTGTCATTAGAAGAGAATGGGTCATTTTTTTTAACTAAACTTTTATATTGGGAGATCTTTGAAAATTCATTATATGAAAACACACACATCACCCCACAGAATCCTGTGATCATTTTGACAAAGCAGGATAAAAAATCTTGATCCTACGACATCTTAGGCTTATGTATTGTTAATCATTACATCACTGTTATGTCTTTATGTTTCCAGTCACTACTGCCACCATTCCTCATTGAAGTATCTGGTGTTTTCTTCATACAAGTTACTAACCTGTGTCTTTTTTTTCTATATATAGTTACTATTATGAATATCATAGTATTTAGATCAGTTTTTAAAGTAGGGTACATGTAACAGCATTTCTGGAAGTCAACTCTTTTAGGTGAAAATAGACATAAATAAAAGTTCTATTTCATTATATTTAGTTTTTTTAGGCTTTATGAAGTTTATGTTCTATTACATATAAAAGTACATGTATTTTAATTTTAAAAATAGATATTTTGGGAGTATATACTTCAACACTTATAAAGAAAAGGATGTACAACTAAAAAAAAATTCTAGATCACCAGTTCAAAATAAGTAACCAAATACCAGATGTAGTTTCAGATTAACACAGGTTGGATTGTCAATGGGAAAGTTATGGGATCAAATACTAATACTTTTGTCAGGGATTCAGCATGGTGTCACTTAGGAAGTATTCTAATGAATAGGACCAATACTTTTCATGTACACTAGATTTTGTTTAATATAGTGTTTTATTTTCTAATGCAAAGTGCTTGATCTATGTAACTAGTTTAAAACTTCAATATAAGAAATTGTTTTTGTATATAAAATTGTTGACTAATAATTTAAAAGTCAAATGTTTCTAAATATGGCTAATAACTTTCTTACTGAAGAACTTCTACTCTTGGTATCTACAAAGATGGTGAGTATAGAGAAATTGTGTCAATGTAAAGGGTGTCCCTAATCCAGAAACATGGGGACTTGGTAGGTACCATTTAACATTTTATCTTTGAGTCTAAAAGATTTCATATAACATTACTATAATTTTTTTGGAAGACCACTGACTTTATTGATTTAAAAAACTTTATATGGGCAGTGACTGTTTCGCCAAAAGAGAAACCAAATGTCATTAAACAGACCAGAGGTGAGAGTAGGGGTGAAGGTAGGGGCCAGAAATCCACTCAGCAAAGCTGATTATTGACCTGAAACTGGCAGGGGAAAGAGAAGGGAGATGCATGCAAGAGTGAGAATTCCAAAAAAGTTGAAATGATGAGGGGAGAGAACTTCCCCAAAGACCAGGAACACATTGGTGGTGAGTAGACAACAATCATTTCCTTTGTAGAGGACAAGGAAGTAGCCCCCACTCAGCTGCAAACTCTGAAGACTCAAGGCTGGTGTTAGGGATTGGGGACTCCCAAAGAGCATCACAAGAAGGTGTCACACCTCTCTCGAAGTCACCCGAAGCAATCCTGGGACTGCTTGGCATTGGCACCTCATGTGTCCTGAAGCCATTCCTGGAAGAGGTCTTCATCTTTCTTTAGCACCAGAAACTGGCCAAGGACCACATAAACCTTGTCAAAGCCACTTTCCTCCAGCTTAGGACTTCACCAATCCCGGCCAGGCTCACCAATGGCTTTTCCTCCATGGGCTCTGCCACGAAGTCTTGGTGCTTCTGGGAGGTTGTCATCTTGATGAGGATTAACCGGCACAGGACGGAGCTTGCACACCAGCTCCCTGCACCTCCAGGTCCATGCCTGGGCTCCTATCACGCCCCGCCATCCCCCGCATTACTACAATTTTGTAAGTCAATTTTGATGGAAATAGAATGCTAAGAAATATTTTAGTTAACATTCTACAGGCTCAGGCTTCCAAAGGTGCCCAGGCCCCAATGAGGCTCCAGAGTAGAGGCCTCTGTCTGATGAAATGAGGACAGAAGAACTGGTGTGACCCCTGGGCTGTTGTTGGTGTTGGGCAGGTGTCCTGCTGTGCTATTTGTACAAATAAACCTGAGACAGGAAAAACAAACAAAAAAAAATGACATTCCATCCATTTAGGTTTGTGAGTAAAAGGGTATTTTTTTTTTTTGCACCTTTACTTTTTCTTATTTTATTAAATTTATTGGGATAACATTGGTTAATATGATGATATGGGTTCAGGTGTGGATTTCTAATTTACACCTTTAAAGAGACTAGGAGATATAATTACTAAAGTGGCTGGTTTGCTGTTGTAGGCATGGCATTGTTTGTTTCTGCTTTTTTTTTAAAAAAGTATCAACTACCTTAATAAAATTCACAAACCTCTTCAATCAATACTTAAAATGAAAAAAAATAAAACAAAATAAATTAAAAATTCCCCTATTATCAGAGCAGTCTAATAATACCACAATAGCTTTACCCTAAGACTCTCGTCTTCTCCCCTTCCCCTTCCTTCCTCCCTCTCCCCAGCTCTTCTTCCTGTCTCCCTATCTTTCTTCTTCTCTTCCTATTACCGGCTTTCTTAAAAAGAACACAGGATATACACTGAGTAGCCAGATTATTATGACCACCCATCAGTACTTTTTTGGGCCGCCTTTTGGCTTCAATACTGCAGCAATTCTTCTTGGCATTGACTCCATGAGATGTTGAAAGGTGATGTGAGGAATCTGACACCATGCCTGATGAATAGCAGTGTCCAGTTCTGTGAGATTTGTTGGTTGTGGAACCAGCTGCCTGATGGCTCTTTTAACTACATCCCACAAATGATCAATTGGATTGAGATCTGGTGATTGTGGGGGCCACCTAAGCAAGATAAAGTCTCCCTCATGTTCTTTAAACCACTCCTGCACAATACGAGCACCATGGCATGACACATTGTCTTGTTGGAAGAAGCCATCTCCATTGGGATATGCCATCAACATGATAGGATGAACTTGATCAGCAATGATACTTAAGTATGTTGTGCTATTCAGATGTTAATTAACATGAATTAAAGATGGTGGGGGCAGTGTTATGGTTTGGGGCATGTTTTCCTGGCATGATTTTTCTGCACAAATCATTCCAGGAAAACATGCCCCAAACCATAACACTGCCCCACCATCTGTATGATGCAACTGGAAACGTGATTCATTGGACCACATGACTTTTTTCCAATGCTTGACTGTCCAATCCTTGTGTTCCTGTGTGAACTGGAGACATTTTATCTTGGTAACTGCAGACAGCAAAGGTGTTTGAACAGGCCTTCAGCTTCCATATCCCATACAATGCACTGTATGGTGAACAGTGCATTCAGAGACCATTTGAAAGGTTCCCTGATTAAGATCTGCAGTAATTTGATGCACTGTTGCCCTTCTGTTATCTTGTACCAGTCTTGCCACTCTCTGTTCTGCCCTAACATTGACTAGTCGCTGACGGTCAAAATTCGCATGTTCAGACCCAGATTTTCAGCTGACAGTGTAATCTTTAAACACTTTAACAACAGCTGCTCTTGAACATTTAACAAATTCAGCTATTTTGCTGATTCTTGTTCCATGGTTCTAAGCGCCAACAATCATCCCACTTTCAAAGGCTGTTAAATTGTGTTGTTTACCCATACCTTCAGAAAAAAATCACTTCTACTGTTGTGGTAAACAACCTGCTTCCCTATTTATAATAGTCTGGCACTATAGCAACTTCTGCGTGAAATTATAGCTAATTTGCCTACAAACATCAGGTGCTCATAATAATCTGGCCACTAAGTGTAGAACACAAGACAATGTTTTATTTCCCAACATTTTCTTCTTAAAACTATTGTCTCTTTTTCTCTGAGAATATTTTAAAACTAGAGGCCTGGTGCACGAATTTGTGCACAGGTGGGGTCCAGCTGGCCCTGCCCCTGATGGGGGTTAGGGAGGCTGACCAGGGGCAGGGCTGGCTGGGGGGAGGGGCCATGGGCAGTTGGCCAGTCAGCCCCATGCCCTGGTTGAACTCCCATTTGAGCTCCTGGTTGAACTCCCAGTAGAGGGGACAATTTGCATATTAGCCTTTTATTACATAGGATGATAGATATTTTGTTTGCCTTTTTGTTTAAAGTGATAGTCTTAAGCTTTAAAAGCACTGACATTTTTATTATTCTATTACATATATTCTCCTGTCTCAAGATGAAGAAATAATTTTTAAAAATATACATTTCTACAATGAATAATATAGTTTGATCAATTATGAGAATAAGGGGTTATTAATTAACTAGAGGCCTGGTGCATAAAATACGTGCACTGGGGAGGGTGTCCCTCAGCCCAATCTGCACCCTCTCCAATCTGGGACCCCTTGGGGGATGTCCGACTGCAGGTTTAGGCCCAATCTCACAGGGTCAGGGGGCTACTCCTTGTCCTCCACAGGGATCGGGCTTAAATCTGCAGTCAGACATCCCTCTCACAATCTGGGACTGCTGGCTCCTAACTGCTCACCTGCCTGCCTGATTGCACCCTAACTGCTCCCTTGCTGGCCTGATTGACACCTAACTGCTCCTCTGCTGGCCTGATTGCTCCCAACTACCCTCCCCTGCTGGCCTGATCACCCCAAGGCTTTTATTAGTCTAGATATGACCCTTCACAGAAAATTTCACTAACCCTGCCTTACAATAAGGGCTTGACGATTGAATCATTGGGACCAGACACCAAGACTTCCTTTCTTTGAATAGTGGAGGGAATAATTAGCTTGTCTTTAAGTCTCCCTGAAATTAAAATGAGATAATAACTTAGAAAAGTATAAAAGCACCATATAAAGACAACTGCTTTTTCATGTACTGAAAAGACAATAAAGTGGTAAAATGAAAAACACTATTTTTATTCTCCCCCTTCATTCCTTTACAGCCTTTATTTAAACTTTGAAATTTATAAAAATTTCACTCCAATTTTCATTTTTTACATCCAATATTATTTTGTATTGGTTTCAGGTTTTATATTAGTTACAGAATAGTGGTTAGACAACCATATACTTTACAAAGTGTTCCCCGATATTTCCAGTACCCACCTGGCATCATACCATCATTACAACACTATTGACTATATTCCCTATTTAAGTGACAATGGGTTTACAGGTTCCTTCCAGTCTGTTTTGTGTTGTTCACCTTTCCTTTTCTTTCTCACTTCTTTCCTCATTTTCCTTATATAGTATCTCAATTGGTCATCAAAACTCAGTGAAGGCACTGGGACACGCTGGTTAGCACTGGGAGCTTCTCTGAATCACGTCATTCAGTCCAGTACCCTGCAGTGCGGCACCCCTCCACTTAGGTGGCACCACCCCTCAACCCCTGCCTCAGGGCTGAGGGTCCTTGCCCCTCTATCTTGGGGCTACTGCAGAACCTCTCTCTCTGTAGGTGAAGCAGATCCCTGCTTGCTTGCCCCCTGTCCCAGCCCGAGCCCCCTCTGGCTCACCCCACCTGGCCAGGTTTTTGCCTTTGATCTATGGCATTGGGGACAGCACACTCTTAGCAAGCCTTGTACCCAGAGGGGCACAGGGTCAATTCTTTGCCCAGAATGCTAGAGGTTGCAGTAGCATTTGCAGATGTCACCCAGAGCCTGCTGGTAAAGGCAGCACCTGTGTGGGGTGTCCTCATAGAGGGATGGTGAGGCGCTTCGGCGCCCCTTGGAATACCTCCAAAGCTGTGGAACTCGCCCTGAAGCCACCCCTCAGGCAGCCCCACAGTCGGGCCTTGTTCCTCTTCTTCCACATTCGGTCTTCATCCATCCCTCTCTCCTGCAGTGCTTGGGCTCCAGGCCCGAAAGAAAAGAACCAAGACCAAGAAGGACAAAGCCCAAAGGAAGTGAATCTTGAACCTCCACATCCCATTCTCTGGATTTCCTCCGCACCTCCTCTCTGTGCCACGTCTTGAATGGGCACCCTGTGGCCCAGCCACATGGCCACTGGGTGGCCTGGTAGAGTGGGTGTCCGCGAAGCTGTGAATCTGTGGCCAGAGGCCCTGTCTGGGTCTCAGCAATCCCATGCTTGTGATGTTCCCGGGGCCCCACAGGAGTGGCTAAGCAGGCCCAGCCACTCCTCCCCAGGTCGGCGATGTTCCCAGAGCCCCAAAGGAGTGGCTAGGCAGGCCGGCCATGCCTCTCCTGGGCTGCTATGTTCCTGGGACCCCATGTGAGTGGCTAAGCAGGCCCAGCCACTCCTCCCTGCGGTGCGATGTTCCCAGGGCCCTGCAGACGTGGCTAGGCAGGCCGCTGCCCCTCCAGGTGCCTGTGATGGACCCGACCCTGCGGGTGGTGTCTGGAGCTCCCCACCCTGCCTCCCAGGGCCCCGATGGACTAGTACCTTGCCAGAGGTGTCTGCTGCCTGCCAGGCCTCCCCTGACCCCTGATGGACCTGGATCCCCAGGGGTGGGCCATGGCGCTGCCCGCCCTGCCTCCGTATGTAAATTTACCCGCCATCTTTGATGGATTAATTTGCATACTCACTCTGATCGGCTGGTGGGCATGGCTTGGTGTAGCAGATTGATGGTTAATTTGCATGTTTCTCTTTTATTAGTGTAGATGACTTCTTCCTTGGTTTATATGTATGTAAAGAGGTGAGAATAGGCACTGGGTCAAGCTAGGGAAATAAGGCTAAGAGATAAAACCTTAAGTCAAGAATAAAAGGTGTTAAATGCTACATTCCACAGATAGCATATCTCCTGAACAAACTAAAAAAAAACACAAAAATATATCACATTCTGATAAATAAATTGGAATAGCATCGATAGAAATGTGGAATGTTATCTGGACTTAATTTGATGAAATGGTGTCAAAAGGGTTTAGCGGAGGCTGGATGTCAAAATGGGGGTATTGATTTCAGGTAGATTGTATGGCCTGAGCATTTTTAAATTTTAGGTCCTAAGCTATATTGTAAATAACCATGCTGCCCCTCTCCATCCCTACCTTCCAAGACCCTTCCATGGACAGAAGTGATCACATGTGATTTGGACATTAAGCCAACACATTTTATTGGTCACTTGCTAAGTTCCTGGCACTCTTTTGGGTATTAGGAGTACAGTAAGTCCCCACTTAATGTCAATAGGTTCTGTAACATTAAATGACATATAATGAAGCCAATTTTAGTGTAGAATAATTGATCTAAACATGAGTTTCTACAGCATTTTGTCAATGTTATAACAAAACAATGTTGAATATCATAATTCAATGACCTGAAAGAAAAAATAGACAAAAACCTCCCTTTCCCACTCCCATCTCAATCCATTTGAGACTGGAAGAGCTCTCCATAAAAATCTATACCTTAAATGCCAGAAAATATTCTGAAACACCACCACTGTGTGTCACATGAGATGACCAGTGTCCTAGACCATCATAATATTCATTTGTGATCATAAAGCTTAACTTAGCTTTTCTACACCCTATGTACTTTGGCATTTAGACTGGGAATTGTCCTGCCACTTTTCAGTAATGCTACCACTAAGATTCCAGCCTGCCTCACCTGTTACAATTTAACAAGAAAAATTAATGACAAACAGGTGTTATACACAGTAATGTTAGGAGAATTTAATGCTTTTAGTTCTAATCAAGACATTTTTCACCCAGCTGAAGATAAGAGAAGTTATTTTTAAAAGGTTCTGAATCAATGAGAAAATATGTGCTGAGAAATAAATCCCCCCAAAAATAACCTCACTACCCCTGAGGGAAACATTTCTAAATGTTCCCACAATTCAATATGCTATTTTTTTTAGGATAGTGTGAGTAATAATATGATATATTCTAGTTGGTATGAAGATGAGTGGAACTTCTTTATACATTATTTATTTTATGCATTTATTTAATGAACATTCTTTGAGCACATTATATAAAAATAATTGTTGTGAACAGTAATGCTTGGAGTCCTTGCAGTCAACATAGCTAATGTCTAGTTGAGTAAATACTTTCTAGACCCAAGTAAAGTTAGATTATAAATCTAATTAAGCAAGATAAATAACAAAGTCTGATGAAGTTGACACTCCTGATCTGAAACTGTGCGACCTTGGGAAAGTTAATTAATCTTCCTGATTAAGGAAATAAGTGTTACAATCATAGATTTAAACAAAACAGTTATGAGTTTGGGATTGTGATATTTGTTTTCTCTTAATTGTACCTCACGCTGGCTATTCTAAAATAAAAAATAATTTTCCTTTTTCATGCTTTCTTTTCTCCTTCATTTGCTTCCACGTTACGCTTGTTGTGTGCAGAACAAATGTAGGGAGTTCTATTATTCATCTGGTGTGGCATTCTCTGTGCCAGCATCCAATTTTTTGCTACTACTATCATGATACCTAATGATTGTGAATGAACTCTCTAACCTTCTTTGTGATAGACAACCCAAATAGCAGATTCAGAACCTGGTGCTCTATTTTCAACCCACTACATTTAAAAGAAACTCACAGTGATAGGAATTTAGTAAAGGGGAGATTGAATACATTATGTAGGCCAAGGTTATCACTAGAGCAGGACACTCTCTTGTTGGCCTCTCCCATTTCCTTCTCATACCCAGGTTTCTTGTAATAGTGTCAGTATTGAAACTATGGGTTCAATCCATTGAGGAAATTCTTATGTTCATACTCAATGGATTTCTTTTCAAATATTGCTTTGACACAGAGTGGAGAAGAAATTGATTCAGAACTTTTATAACTCCAGTGCTTCAGTTTCTCAGCTTTTTTAGACCTCAGTTTTATCTATAACTGGCTGAATTAGAGTTGCCAAAAAAGAATGGGTCTGTATCAAGTCTTTCCCCCTCTGCAACATTGAAATAATATGAGAAACACTTTTATTTGCTCTTCCCCATAACACACAATGTCTCCATAGATGACCAAGTCAACTATATTCCCTGCCTCCTCTGTGACTAGATAGCAATAAAAGATATATTTTTTCCCAGGTGAAATGTGAAAAGAAGTGAAGTGTGCTGTGAAACTACTGCTTACAAGGTACTAGCCCTGGATATGCTATTTCTTCTTCCTTCCCATTTGCCTGGGGATAAATGAAAATGGTTGGGATAATCTTGGAAATCATATGTAGAAGATGAGTTTTAGAGTTTCAAACATGTAGTCCAGGGACTAGCATAGATAGTTGGCTGTACATGAGAATCACCTATCAAATTTTTGCCAACAAAGAAGTAACAATTTTCTATCTATGGTGGCTACTTGATATGGGAAGATTCTATCAAAGGAAATCATTTAAAGTAAACAGAACAAAGAGACAACAATTGATTCAGTTGTTAAATTTGCCTCTCCTAGGTCTCTTGCTCTCACTTTTGTCCAAGCAGCCAGAGGAATCCCTTAAAATGATAAATCAGATCATGTCACTCAAAGATCTTCAATGTCTTTCCATTTTAATCAGAGTAAAAGCTAAAGTTTTACATGTCTTACAAGGTTCCATACACTATGGTCCCTCTGAGCTCAACACCTACTTCTCTTTCCTTTGCTCACTCAGTTTTTTGTCTACAGGCCTCTTTGCTCTTCATGGAACATGTCACATATTCTCCATCAAAGGGCCATTACACATATTCTGACTAGAATACTCTTTTTCTAATAGCCAACTGATAAATTTCTCATTTCTTTTGAGTATTTGCCAGGCACCTTTTCAATCAGGTCTATTCTGGCCATCCTATTTAAAATTGTAATGTTTTTCATCCCTTAGCACCCTCAAATTGCTTTTGCTGCTCTATTTCATTTGAGAATAATTACATGATTACAAACCATATAATTTACTTATTTATATATATTTTTCTTTATTAAGACATTACATATGTGTCCTTATCCCTCCATTGTCGCCTTCCCTCCCTCCCCCCAAATTCGTGCCCTCATTCCCCTAGTGTCTGAGTCCATTGCTTATGCTTATATGCATGCATACAGTCCTTTGCCTGATCTCTCCTGCATACCCACACCCTCCCCTGCCTTCACTCTGAAGTTTCATGGTAGATTGATGCTTCTATGTCTCTGAATCTGCTTTTGTTAATCAGTTTATGTTGCTCATTATATTCCACAAATGAGTGAGAGCGTGTGATATTTACCTTTCTATGACTGACTTATTTAACTTAGCATAATGCTCTCCAGTTCCATCCATGCTGTTGCAAATGGTAAGAACTCCTTTTTCACCACAGCATAGTATTCCATTGTGTAGATGTACCACATTTTATTATCCACTCTTCTGTTGATTGGCATTTAGGCTGTTTCCAATCTTATCTATGGTGAATTGTGCTGCTATGAACATAGGGGTGCATATATCCTTTCTGATGGGTGTTTCTAGTTTCTTGGGATAGATTCCTAGAAGTGAGATCACTGGGTCAAATGGGAGTTCCATTTTTAGTTTTTTGAGGAAACTCCATACTGTTCTCCACAGTCACCGCACCCATTTGTATACCCACCAACAGTGCACGAGGGTTCCTTTTTCACCACATCCTCGCCAGCACTTGTCATTTGTTGATTTGTTGATGATAGCCATTCTGACTGGTGTGAGATGGTATCTCAGTGTCCTTTTGATTTGCATCTCTCAGATGATTAGTGACTTTCAGCATGTTTTCATGTCTCTTGGCCTTCCTTCTGTCCTCATTCAAAAAAGTATCTATTTAGATCTGTTGCCCATTTTTTGATTGAGTTGTTTATCTTCCTTTTGTTAAGTTGTATAAGTTCCCTATAAATGTTGGAGATTAAACCCGTATTGGTGATAACATTGGCAAATATGTTCTCCCATGCAGGGGGCATTCTTGTTGTTTTGTTGATGGTTTCTTTTGCTGTGCAGAAGCTTCTTATTTTGATGTAGTCACATTTGTTTATTTTCTATTTAGTTACCATTGCCCTAGGAGCTGTATCATTGAAGATATAGCATCAGCATATGTCTGAGATTTTACTGCCTGTGGATTCCTCTAAGATTTTTATGGTTTCTCATCTTACATTTAAGTTCTTTATCCATTTTGAGTTTATTTTGTGTATGATATAAGTAGGTGGTCTAGTTTCATTTTTTTTTTTTGCATGCATCTGTCCAAGTTTCCCAACACCATTTATTGAAGAGACTGTCTTGACTCCATTGTATGCTCTTGCCTCCTTTGTCAAATATTAATTGAGCATAATGGTTTGGGTTGATTTCTAGGATCTCTATCCTATTCCACTGGTCTATATGTCTGTTCTTGTGCCAGTACCAGGCTGTTTTGAGAACAGTGGCTTTGTAATATAACTTGATATATGATAGTGAGATCCTCCTACTTTGTTCTTCTCTCTCAGAATTGCTGCAGCTGTTCGAGGTCCTTTTTTATTCCAGATGAATGTTTGGAGAATTTGATCTAGGTCTGTGAAATATGTCATTGGTATTTTAATGGGGGTTGCATTGAATATATAGATTGCTTTGGGTAGTAGGACATTTTAATGATGTTGATTCTACCAATCCATGAACATGGTATTATCTTCCATTTGTTTATATCTTCTTCTATCTCTTTTTTCAGTGTCCTGTAATTTTCTGAGTATAGGTGTTTTACCTCCTTAGTTCAGTTTATTCCAAGGCATCTTAATTTTTGTTGTTGTTGTTCAATGGTAAATGGGATTGCTTTTTTAATCTCTCTTTTATTGGTGTATAAAAAGTCATAGATTTCTGGCTGTTAATTGTGTATCCTCCTACATTGCTGAATTCATTTATTAAGCCTAATAATTTTTTATGTAATCTTTAGGGTTTTCTATGAACAGTATCATGTCATCTGCAAATAAAGACAGTTTTATGTTTTCTTTTCCAACTTGGATACCTTTTATTTCTTCTTCTTGTCTAATTGCTATGGCTAGCACTTCCAGTACTATGTCGAACAGGTGTGGTGAAAGAGGGCATCCCTGTCTTGTTCCTGTTGTTAGAGGAAATGGTGGTAGCTTTTGCCCATTGAGTATGATGTTGGCTATAGATTTGTCATATATGGTTTTTATTATGTTGAGGTATGATCCTTGTATTCCAACTTTGCTAAGGGTTTTTATCAAGAAAAGGTGTTGGATTTTATCAAATGCATTTTCTGCATCAATTGATATGACTATGTTATTTTTATCTCTCAATTTGTTTATGTGATGTATCATGTTTATTGATTTGCAGATATTGTACCATCCTTGCATCCCCAGAGTAAATCTTGGTTGGTCATGGGGTATGATCTTTCTGATATAATGCTGGATCCAGTTTGCTAGAATTTTGTTACAGGTTTTGGCATCTATGTTCATGAGGGTATATTGGCCTGTAATTCTTTCTTTGTGTTGTCTTTATCTGGTTTTGGTATTAGGGTAATGGTGGATTCATAGAATGAGCTTGGAAGTGTTCCTTCCCCTTGAATTTTTTGGAATAATCTGAGGAGGACAGGTTTTAGTACTTCTTTGAATGTTTGATAAAACTCCCCTGTGAAGCCATCTAGCCCAGGGCTTTTGTTTGCTGGAAGCTGTTTGATGACTGCTTCAATTTCCTCCTTAGTTATTGGCCTATTAAGATTTTTAGATTTTCCCTCATTGAGTTTTTGAAGGTTGTATTTTTCTAGGAATATTTCCATTTCCTCTAGGTTGTCTAGTTTGTTAAAATAGAGTTGTTCATAGTATTTTTTTTTGGTAATCTTTTGTCTTTCTGTGGGGTCTGTTGTTATTTTGCCTCTTTCATTTCTGACTTTATTTGGGTCCTCTCTCCTTGCTTCTTGGTGAGCCTGGCTACAGGTTCATCAATCTTTTTATCCTTTCAAAGAACAAACTTGATTTCATTGATCTTTTTTATTATTATTATATTTTTTGGTCTCTATGTCATTTATTTCTGCTCTGATATTTATTATGTCCTTCCTTCTGCTCACTCTGGGTTTTTATTGTTGCTCTCTTTCTAATTCTTTAAGTTGTAGCTTTAGATAATTTATTACCAATTTTTCTTGTTCTTGAGATTGGACTATGGAAGTATAAACCTCTCTCTCAGGACTGCTTTTACTGTGTCCAAAGATTTGGATTGTTTTTTTTTCATTGTCATTTGTTTCCAGGATGTTTTTAATTTTTTTCTTTGATCTCTTCGGTAACCCAATCATTGTTTAATAACATGTTATTTAGCTTCCAAGTGTTTGAATTTTTTATTGCTTTTATTGTCGTTTATTGCTAATATTATGTAATAGTGGTCTGAGAAGATGCTTGATATGATTTCAATATTCTTGAATTTGGGGAGACTTTGCCTGTGACCCAATATGTGGTATATCTTTGCGAATGTCCCATGTGCACTTGAATTATATGTATATTCTGTGTCTCTGGGGTGAAATGTTCTGAAGATGTCAATTAAGTCCATCTGATCTAGTGAGTCATTTAAAATTGCTATTTAGTTGCTGATTTTTTGTCTAGAGAATTTATCCAGTGATGCCAGTGGGCATCACTGGATACAATCATAGTAGAGTCCCCTACTATGATTGTATTGTTGTCAACATCTCCCTTGATATCTTCCAGGAGTTTTCCTATGTATTTTGGTGCTCCTGAATTGGGTGCATATAAGTTTACCAGGGTTACATCCTCTTGTTTTATTGATCCCTTTAGTATTTTGAATTGGCTTTCCTTATCTCTTGTAATGGCCTTTGCTTTGGGGTGTATTTTGTCAGATATAAGTGTTGCTACCCCATATTTATTTATTTATTTTTCATTTCCATTTTCCTGGAAGATATTTTTCTATCCCTTCTCCTTCGGTCTGTGTGAATCCCTTGTTCTGAGGTGGGTTTCTTGTAGACAGCATATATATGGGTCATGTTTACTTAACCATTCAGCCCCTCAATGTCTTTTGATTGGAGCATTGAGTCCTTTTATATTTAAAGTTATTATTCATAAGTACTTGTTTGTAGCCATTTTTATTTTTTGTTCCTGTGTTTCTTCTTCCCTTTTTATTTATTATTTTTACGCCAGTCCCTTTAGCATTTCTTGCATTGCTTTCTCGGTAGTGATAAACTCCTTTAGCCTTTTTTTTTCTTTTTTTTCTGTGATGCTCCTTATTTCCCCTTCAATATTGTTTGTTAGCCTTGCTGGATAGAGTATTCAGCCCCTAGCTTTGCATCATTTTGTATATTTCTTTCTGGCCTGATGTGTTTTTGTTGAAGATCTTTTGATGATCTAATGGGAGATCCCTTTTACATAGCTTTCTGTGTCTCTTGCAGCCTTTAAGATTCTCTCTTTTTCCTAAATGTTTGCCATCATACTTATGACATGTCTTGTTGTGGGTCTTTTTGGGTTCCTCTTCTTTGGGACTCTTTGTGCTTGTGTGTTTTTTTCTTCCCCAATTCAGGGAAATTTTCTGAGATTATTTCTTCAAATTGGTTTTCTAACCCTTGTTACTGTTCCTGTTGTTCTGGAACCTGGATTATTCATATATTGCTTCATTAATGTTGTCCTAGCTACCTTAGGCTCTCCTCCTGTCTTTTAAATTTTTTCTCCAATTGCAGTTCTGTTTGGGTGTGTTTTGCTTCCCTGTCTTCTAATTCACTAATTTAGTCTTCCGCTTCTCCTAGTCCACTGTTGAAACATTCCATAGTGTTTTTTATAGTACTATATCAATCTTTATTTTCTCTTAATTCTTACATAAGTTGTTGATTTTTTTCATCCATCTTGTTTATGAACTGCATGACCCTTAGTCTGAATTCTTTTTCTGACATATTGTATGCCTCTGTTTCACTCAGCTCCTTTTCTGGTGAGTCCACATTTTATTTCCTTTGGGGATTTACATTCACTGTGAAGAGGTGCTAAGATTGAGGCACTCAGAAAGTCACATTCCTATGCAAATATTCACAACCTGAAGAGCACATTTATCTATAATTCCTGGAAAGACCCACAATACAACAATTATTATGTAGGTATTAAAATGTTTTCCTAACTCATGCACTGATATACCTTGATGTGGGAGTGGGGTGATGAGAAGAGATAAGCGAAAGAACTTATATACTTATTAGAGGCCCAGTGCATAAAATTCGTGCACAAGTAGGGTTCCCTAGGCCTGGCCAGCAATCAGGGCCAATCTGTGGGGTGACTGGTGGGACAATCACAATCACCTTTGCCTGGCACCACCCACTCACCTGCTCCACCACCCCACTGCAGTCCTGTTCTCATCAGGGCCCCATCAGGGCCAGCAGCACCTCCATTGCCACCTGCTGCCAGTGCCATGTCACCAACACCTGCCATTTTTGGTGCCACCCCTTGGTGGTCAGCACACATCTAACTCCCAGTTTGGTCGAACTCCCACCTGTGGGGACAATTTGCATACAGGAGTAGTATATAGGAGTAGAGGCCTGGTGCACAAATTCATGCACCAGTAAAGTCCCTCAGCCTGGCCTATGGGATCCCACTGAAACCGGCTCTCCAACATCCCCTGAGAAGTCTTGGATTGTGAGAGGGCACAGGCAAGTCCAAGGGACCCCAGTGGTCTGTGATTGGGTCAGGGAGGATGCGGAAGGTTGGCCAGCTGGGGAGGGACCATGGGAGGGCTCCAGGGCATGTCTTGCTCAGACCCGATTGGCCAAACCCCAGCAGCAAGCTAACCTACCAGTCGTAGCATCTGCCTCCTATTGGTCAGTGCACATCATAGTGAGCAGTTGAGCTCCCTTAGGATATCATTAGCATATTACTCTTTGATTGGTTGAATGGATGACTGGACACTTAGCATAGTAGGCTTTTATTATATAGGATATGCATAGCCCATGGACAAGGACAATAGGGTGGTGAAGACCTAGGGTAGGGGGGTAGGGACTGGAAGGAAGGAAATAAAGGGAGAATAGGAGATATTGGCAATACTATCAACAATAAAATATATATGTATATATATTTTTTAAAAAGTGTTTCCCTGTGATCTAAATCACAGGAAAGTAGATGAGACACATTTTAAACACTCTTTCTCTTCTTTGACCTACTGAAAGTGTCCATGTTGCTTATCCTTACTGTGAATGTCAAGTATCCTTTGTGAGATATTAAATAAATCCATTTCCTATTGAAATGATACTGTTTTACATGATAAATACACTGTAATAAAAAAAGGCAAGGAATATTTCTTCAATACTCGGACACTGAACTTAACACTAAATCCTGCTAATCACGGAGGGACCCTAAATATGTGATTTCTCCTTATACCTCCACTTTCTCTCCACAGGAGACATCTCTGAGATGCACCAGATCCTACTTGCCATTCATTTCTTTTTATTTTTGCCACAAGTAGATCATCAAAAATAGGCTGTTCTTTAGAAAGAATACCTGCAAGTTGTTGCCAACTTGTATAGACATCTAAAGGTATTATTTGTGGTTTTCTCTTTTTTAAAAAGTTAAAGAATAAAAAGCCTAAAAGCTCTGAAGTAGTTCTCACAGCACTCAGTTCTTTTCAGGTACTCTTGAATGAAAGAATATTGAAAATGCAAGTTCCAACTGATATGGGATTTTTGGACTGGAACAAATGGTGTTCCCCTGGGTAGGATGGATTCCTGGATTCTTTGTCCATTGGAGTCAGACGATGAATTCAAAGGTGGATGGTATAGCAAAGGTGGACATTTATTGAAGAACAAGTAGACTCCCACATGGGGAAGGGGAAAGAATCTCACAGCACCTACTCTCATGTGGGGAGGGAGAAGAGTCCCACTGAATTCCTTTTTTCCCTGGTTTATAAAGGCTGCAGTTTCTGTGTCCTGATATTCCCTCTGATTGGTCAATATGCCCTCTGATTTGGTTATTAGAGCAACTTCTGAGCTCAAAGGTTAAACATCACATGGGACATGTGAGGCCCTCCTCCCTCATTGCCCTCCTATTCCCTCTGGACTTTCCTCCTCCTTCTTTATTTTGTGAATATAAACCTTTTGTTACTTCTAGTTTCCTTGTCTTATGTAAATTGAACTGTTGCCTCTCCCTTGTCTAAGGAAATGTAACTGAGCCTGGCTCCCTTGTGTTATGGAAATGTAACCTCTGCTCTGTAACCCTGTGTTTTTCTTCCATGGACCTTTAATTTTTAAAATGTTCTAAACCTGCCTATTTCACCTCTAAAAATTCCTATTTCATAGTAACTCATTACCTTAAATTACTATTCTAAAAGATCAGTCTAAAGAATATTAGAAGTCTGGCAACACTTAAGATAAAAAAAAGGGGGGGTTTCCTGTATTTTTCTTTTTAAGAAATCATATCTATGGGACATGGAAGCTGTTATTTGGATGCTTGTTGCAAATTTCCCATCTTCCAAGTTCATGATGAATGTCAATGAAGTTTGTGGCTGGGTAACAGTAGTCCTGCATCAAGGAGATTTATGAGGAGGATGCATTTAGTATTATTCATGAGCCACTTAACAAGCTTCAGCCAAAGATACAACATGGCCTTTGTTTATAGTCCCAAGAAGTCTTTCTAGGGCTTTTGAAAATTGAAGAGATTTTTTGATAAATAATAGTGAATCTTGAGGTGGGCTTGGAAAGCTGTAAGTATGTTTTACTGTTACCTGGAAGAGTCCTACATTTCATCCTAACTTCCCTGTGTCCTCAATAAAAAATTATCAGACATTCTGCTGGTATTTTATTTTGCTGTTGTTCTGCTACATTAAATAACCAAGAGGGACACGTTTTGTAGAAAAATGTTCATTTCACTCTATATTACAGGAAATTGAAACATCTTAACAGGCTATCCAGACTATTTGAACAGAAACGAAACAACATATATTTGAAACTGTCTTTTATATTATATTCTTTATGTTTATGACCCATGTTCTTCTCAATGAATTGTTATTTGTGACAACTTATGTATATAATAGCTTTGACTTAAGTAAGAACTTCTGCTGCTAACTGAAACACTTGAGAATCAGACAATTACATTAGTATGGCTTGGTTAAATTAAATTAGGAAAAATATTCTGCCAGTCTTAGTATGAAAGTGAGTAGTGAGTTAATTCATAGAATGGTTAACTGAGGGCAATACTTGATATATTTAGAAAAAAAATTAATATCAGTGGAATATCAGTGGTTTTCCTAGCAATTTACAACCAAAAAAGTACCTTCAGAATGTGACCATATCAACAAGCAATAAGTAAATAAATATACTTTTATTTCATTGAAAGCATAGGACATGACTGAAAGGTTAAAATCTGCAGTGTGCAGACAGGCTAACTAGCCATCTCAGGTGGTGATTAAAGATAATTGAATTTATTTAAGGGGAAAGGGATGGGATATGGGATATCCAAAGGGAAGGGTTACACAGAGAAAAGGGGGCCTTGAAGACAGGTTTGGGTGGTTAGCCTGGGATGAACTGCCATTGCAGTATAAAACCGTCTTATACATCTCAATTGTATTTACTAGAACATGATGATAACTTTCCAATATTTGTGGACTAAGTAAAATTTCAGGATTCAACCCAGCAGTCACCTAACCCACTTTGAAATAATGAAAATAACATAAAAATCAACCAATTACATAAAGTATGAAAGTTTAAGTATTCTGGTGACAGCCTGTAATAAGAATAGAAAGTGGAATACCATTAATCAGGTTATTTGATATGTGTAGAATGTGCAATTGGTGGTAAACAGATTTTCCACTATGTTCTCAAGACAGTAGCATCTACACATATTCTTCTGAAGACTTTGCTCTGAGGACCCTTTTGTCTAAGCATTTTAGGAGGTCTCCTGTGAAGCCTTTCATTAATCATCAACATAGTCTACAGGATTGTTTCCCAAGAGGGATGGAGGAGAGTCTTGTGTTGAGAGACCTTCAGAAATAGATGACAAGAGCATCCCTGGCCCAGAGACAGGGTCATGTAGAGTGGAAATATGAGCTCCTAACCCTTGACCCCTTTGCCTCTTTATTTTAATTCCTTGAACAATACACAGTTGACAGGCACAAGCAGTGGCAAGTCTTTCCCTCTTTTGTTAGGCTTGGGAAAAACTCAGGGCAGCTCACTGTGACTCCTACCTAAGAGCTTGCTTGTTTTTTAATTAAAAAGAATTACAACTCACACCATATTTTTTTACATCATGGTTTATAAAGTGTCCCAAGCAATAACACATTTTTCAAATATCCACAGTTAAATAAACTTGTTATAAAGCACCATTATTTTGTAAATGGAATTTTTGTTTGGCTGGATCTGCTTGGATATTTAAAACTAGCTGTTTTTTCTCCTATAGTTACTGCCTTTTTGAAGTGATTTTACAAATCTAGTAGCCCCCGGTCCTTCTGGAAAAGCAAAAATAACATTATCCATATATATTTTTACAATCATGGAAAAATAAAAACAAAAATATTGTAACCATTTCTCATAGAACTACCCATTCAAATATGACACCAGAGTAAAAATTTTAAATAGAACTTTTTCTAAAAACTTACCGTATTCTAAATTAATGCTAAAATTACCTGGTTCTTACACATTTGATAGGTTCTGAGATTCTAAAAACTTGTAAGATTTGTTGCCTCAGTCAAGTTAGTTACCATGGGCTTTTATCTAAAGAAAAGAAAAGAAAAAATTAACATACAAAGAAGCTGTGGAATAAGTGTCACATTACTCTGGTTCAAACATTTCAAAGAAGAATGAGCAGAGAGTTAATAGTCAACTAACATTCTGATATAAAATACCAAAAAAAATCATATTTTTAATTTTTCGTAGAGAAATACTTCTTCTTGTACCCCTCTCTCTTTTTTGTTTCCCCTACCACTTCCTCCTGTTCCCACACAAACAGAAATATGTAACTCAGTTTTACCATTTTCATTTAGAGTTGTTTCACTGCTTAGTATGTATGTTCTATAATTTATCTAGACTTAAAAAGTTATTTGAGGTTATTCCACACCTGGTGCTGATAAATCTATTGTCAAAGGTAATCAAAGTAGTTAGTTCCATTTGTTCAATTTCAGCTCATCTTCAAACACAAGCACCAAAACTGAAAATTGTAATTACAAATTTGATATTTTTATTATTACATTGACATTTAATAAGATTTTAAAATAGACTTTACAAATAGTGATTTTTGTTTTGTTTGTTTGTTTTTGGCTACTCCCTAAATGCTAACCCACTACCTCCTCAATTTATTTACATAGGAAGAAAATTAAATATGATACTTTTCTTCTCTGGGATGCCAAACTCCTACCCGACTCCTGGAAGAATGAAGAATGCATTAAATCAGTTACCCATTCATGAAAGATAAACCATGTCCAGCAAAATATTTTCAATTTGATTAGATACTAAAAATAATTAAAATTGTAAAAAAAAAAAAAAGGTTTAGAGAGGTAATGGAGTTTGAGGTGAAAACATCTAAATGTCAGACTTCTAATGACAGAAACATGGTACTAAAACTAAAACTGAAACTAGGAGAGAGCACATGTTTACATGGGAGACATCATAGAGAATAAAAGAAAAGATGCTAAGGCATATGATTGTGATTAATATCCTAATATTTTTAAACTAGAGGCCAACTTGGTGCACTAAATTCATGCACGGGTGGGGGGATGTGTCCCTTAGCCCAGCCTGCACCCTCTACAATCTGGGACCCTCGAGGGATGTCCAGCTGCCCATTTAGGCCCGATCCACTGGGATGGGGCCTAAATGGGCAGCCGGACATACCTCTCACAATCCAGGACTGCTGGCTCCCCACTGCTCACCTGCTTGCCTTCCTGATTGCCCCTAACTGCTTCTGCCTGCCAGCCTGATCACCCCCTAACCACAACCCTGCCAGCATGATTGATGCCTAACTGCTCCCCTGCCAGCCTGATTGCCCCTAACTGCCCTCCCCTGCAGGCCTGGTCACCCCTAACTGCCCTTCCCTGCAGGCCTGGTACCCCCCAACTGCTCTCCCCTGCAGACCCAGTCACCCCCAACTGCCCTCCTCTGCCTGCTGGGTCACCCCTAACTGCCCTCCCCTGCAGGCTTGATCACCCACAACTGCCCTCCCTTGCAGGCCTGGTTCCTCCCAACTGCCCTCCCCTGCTGGCCATCTTGTGGTGGCCATCTTGTGTTCACATGGGGGCAGGATCTTTGACCACATGGAGGCAGCATCTTGTGTGTTGGTGTGATGGTCAATCTGCATATTACTCTTTTATTAGATAGGATATATCATAATATCAAAGATTTGTTTTTTTCCAGATTTGAAAACCTACTATAGACCTTTTAATTTTATAATGTGTCCTGGGAATATATCCTGAGAATCCAAAAACACCAATTTGAAAAAAATATATGCACCCCTATTTTCATAGCAGCATTATTTACAATAGCTAAGATCTAGAAACAACCCAACTGCCCATTAGTAGATGATTGGATAGAAAAGCTGTGGTGCATTTATACAATGAAATACTTTTCAGCCACAAAAAAGAAGGAAAGCTTATCTTTTATGAAAGTGTAGATGAACCTGGGAGATTCTTATGCTAAGTGAAATAATCCAGTCAGAGAAAGACAAATATCTCATGATCTTACTTATATATGGAATCTAATGAACAAAATAAACTGATGAACAAAATAGGAACACAGGCATGGATACATAGAACAGAATGACAGTTCTTAAGGATAAAGGGTAGGAGGAACTGGATGAAAGTAGGTGAAGGGATGATCTAAAGTATATATATGCATAACCCATAGACACAGACAACAGTGTGGTATTGTTTGGCCAGAGGGAAGAGTGGGGAAATGGCTGGGTGGAGGTGGGAAAGCAGGGGAGGGTGGAATGGGGATATATGTACATAATAGTGTAAACAACAAAAACAAAGTTTGCCCTCCCTGGTGCAGCTCAGTTGGTTGTGCATCATCCTGCACCAGTCAGGCACATATCCAGGTTGCAGGCTCACAGTAAGGGGTATGCAGTAAGGGGTATGCAGGAGGAAACCAACTGATGTTTCACTTCACAAAAATGTTTCTCTCTCCCTCTCCCTCCTCTCTCGAAAATTCAATAAACCATTCTTAAAAAAAAAAAAAAAAAACTGTTGGGAAAAAATATTCTCTATATTAATACTAAACTATTTCCCTTATTGTAATCTAAAAGATTTCAAAAATTGAAAGACTTTTCTAAAGAAAATCTAAAAGATGTTAATAATGCTGTTTCAATTTTTAAAAGATCCATTTTTCTGTCAAATACATTGAATTCAAAATTGTCTTGGTCTTGGGAAGATGGCGGCTAGAAGGATGGAGGTGAGGAAGAGGATGTGAGTGAGTGAGGGAGTGAAAGGAGAGTATGTGGATGTGTGTGGTGTGTTGTGAGTGAGTGAGGGACAGTTAAATCCGGCAGGAGTAGCAGGGGCTGGTAGACCAGGCTCTCTTGGACAGGGAGCACCTACCACCACTCTAGGCACTCCCCAGGATGCAGGGCTCGGGCACCTAGCCCATGCCATCTTGAAGGGGAGAACAGCCTCTTCTAGGAACTCATCAGCACCATCACCCACAACCCTGCAGCCACTCCAACCAAAATCCTGCTGCCCCACCCTCAGACCTACAAACCCTAGGACATCCACCTCCAAGGGTGCACAGGTCCCATAGCAGTAAGTGCAACTTCCCCTTCCCCAACAGCTGACTTCCAGACACCTCAGTTGCGCCTTCCCAGCATTCAGGCTTTCTGAGCTCACCCCCCTGCAGGCCGCTCTTGGGAGCTGCTATAAGCCCCCGCTGGGTACACTCATATCCAAACAAGGATGCACAGTCCCAGCAGTAGAAAAATATGAATTTTCCATTCCCAGCTGTCTGCCCATAGACTCGGTCACGCAGCTTCAGCACAAGATTCCCTCTGAGTGCCTCACCCTGGCAAATGGCCCCCAGGTGCCTCTGTGAGCTGCCACTGGGTGCACATGAATCCAACAAAGGTGCAAAACCTTGCAGTAAAAACTGAGTCTTCCCATTCCACAGCTGCCAACCTCCAGAAACTACAGTCATGCCTTTCCAGCACGTAGGCTTCCAGAGCCCACACCCCAAAAGGCGGCTCTTTGGTACCTCTGTGGGCCCCTGCTGGGCATACTCATATCAAAACAAGGGTTCACAGCCCCAGCAAAAAGAACTTTGTCTTTCACCTTCCCTCCTGCCTATACATAGACACTGCAGTCAAGTGGCTTCAGTGCAAGGGCCCCTCTGGGTGTCTCTGTGAGCCACCACTGAGCGTGCAGCAATCCAACCAAGGGTGCAAGGCCCCAGCAGCAAAAACTGAGTCTTCCTCCTCCACAGCTGCTGACCATTGGACAAGGCAGTCACGCCTTTCCAGTGTGCAGGCCTCCTGAGCCTCACTACCCCAACAGGCAGCGCCTGGATGCTTCTGTGAGCTGTCTCTGGGCATACGCAATTTCAACCAAGGGTACAAGGCAGCAATAATTGGGACTTCTCCCTCCCTGACTGCTGGCCTCCAGACACCACAGTTACACCTTTCCAATACGCAGGCCTACTGAGCCCACTGCCCCTATAGGCTGCTCTTGTGAGCCTCCTTTAGTCTCCACTGGGCATGCTCATATCCAAATAAGGAGGCATGGCACCGGCAGTAGAAATTCAGACTTCCACCTTACTGTCTGCCTACCCACATATACTGTGGTCACATGGTTTCAGCATGCAGGTCCCCTGAGGCCTCTCTCCAGGAGGCAACCCCCAGGTGCTTCTGTGAGCTGCTACTAGGTGGACTTGAATCCAACCAAAGGTGCAAGGCCCCGAAGCAGAAACTCAAACCTTCCCCTCCTCAGCTGCTGACCTCCGGTCACTGCAGTTGCACCAATCAAGCACGCAAGCACACTGAGCCCACTACCAGGGCAGGCAGCCCCTGGGTGTTTCTATGAGCTGCCACAAGGCACAACCCCGGCTGCTGCATCCAATCCCCATGGTAGCACTGCTCCAGCACATGAGCCCCCTCAGCCCACTGCCCCAGCAGACAGCTCCTAGGCACCTCTGTAAGCAGCCAATAAGCATGCATATCCAAACAAGGACTCACATCCCACAAAGCAGAAACTGGGACTTCTCCCTCAGTGGGGCTGGTGATACATCACAATCGCTCCAATCCAACATGTGGGCCCCATGAGCACACACCACTTGCAGACAGATCCTGGGCCCCTCTGTGAGCTGCCACATGGCATGTGAATCTCCAAACAAGGGTGCATGGCTCCCTCAGCAGGATCCACGACATCCCATTCCCAGCTATCTACCCCTGGACAGCTTGATGAGTTCCTGAGGACTTGCCTCCCTGGACAAGGTCACATTGTTTCAGCCACAGTCTCTGAGATTCCCACATCCCCATCTGCTGATCCTGAACCCCCTTGTGATTCAGAGAGGGAAATCACTTTGGCAAGAATCTCACTGCCTCAACCACAGACTATGAAAACCTGCCCCCCACTGTCACAGGATCCAGGACCCACATAGAGAGTTACACTATTCCAGCAAGAGTCACACTACACTGGCCAAGAAGACAGTGCCTGACTCTCAGGCCTGAGATTCCTTCCTCCCAGGCCATGGACTCTGGGAACCCACAGTGAGCACATACTAGTGATACCTCAGACAAACACAAGAGCTAGAACCATGACCACATCCAAAACAGCTTGCAAAACAAAGCCGGGGATGAGTCACAGTGCCAATCAGTGACAAGCTTCTTCCATGAATAAGAAACAAACATTCAAGATCTAACTACATCAGGAGAACCCAAATAGCTCAAGTAGGGAGCTCTGCTAGATCCACAAGCCCAGGAGACCTGAGAGATGACACTAGTAGCACCACCCCCAAAAGACCCTGGGTGGCAAAGGAGTTAGATCTAAGACACAGAAACAATTATACCATTACAGCAAAAAATGGAGAGACTAAAAAAAAAAAAAAAAAAAAAAAAAGGAAATAAAAATAGGAATCACCAGAAAGGGAATTAAATCAAATGGAGGCAAGTGACATGTCAGAGAAAGAATTCAGAGTAATGGTTATAAGAATGCTCAAATGGCTGGATGACAAATACACACAAGTCAATGATAATTACAAGGAGCTGAATGAGAATGTCACCAACATGAAAAGGAACCAAGAGGAAATGAAGAATGACATAGCTGCAACACAGAACACTGTACAGTAGACTAGAAGAGGCTGAGAATTAGAAGACTAGGTAGGAAAAAACAAACAAACACAGCATCAACTGGAAAGAAACCTTAAAAACCAGGAGGAAAGACTAAGGGAGCTTTCGGACAAAGTGAAACAAAACAACATCTGCATAATATGGGAACCAGAAGGAGAAGAAGGGAGCAAGGAATAGAAAACCTGTTTGAAGAAATAATGCCAAAAAAATTCCCTGATACTGGCAAGAAAAAAACCACGCAAGTCCAAGAAGCACATAAAGTCCCAAACAAGATGAACCCAAAAAGACCAACACCAAGACGCATCATAATTAAATTGGCAAACATCAACTACAAAGGAAGATTCTTAAAGGCTGACAGAGACAGAGAGAAAGTTACCTACAAGGGATCTCCCATTAGAATATCAACTGATTTCTCAACAGAAACACACCAGGCTAGAAGGGAATGGAATGAAATATACAAATGATGCAAAGCAAGGGACTGAACCCAAGAATACTATACCAGCAAGGCTATCTTTCAAAATTGAAGGTGGAATCAGGAGCTTTACAAACAAAAAAGGGCTAAAAGAGTTTGTCACTACCAAGCCATGCAAAAAAATGAAACTAGACCACCAACTTACACCATACACAAAAATAACCTCAAAATGGATAAAGGACTTAAATGTAAGACAGGAAACCATAAAAATCTTAGCGGGATCCACAGACATCAAAATCTCAGAGATATGCTGAAACAATATCTTCACTGATACAGTTCCTAAGGCAATGGAAACTAAAGAGAAAATAAACGAATGTGACTACATCAAATAAAAAGCTTCTGAACAGCAAAAGAAATCATCAACAGAACAAGAAATCCCACTGCATGGGAGAACATATTTGCCAATATTATCTCTGATAAGGGTTTAATCTCCAAAATTTGTAGGGTACTCATACAATCAAAAAATGGGCAATGGACCTAAATAGATACTTTTCTAAAGAGGACAAAAGGAAGGCCAAGAGGCATATGAAAACATGGTCAAAGTCACTAATCACTGGAGAGATGCAAATGAAAATGACAATGAGATACCATCTCACACCTGTCAGAATGACTAACATCAACAAATCAACAAATGACAAGTGCTGGCGAGGATGCAGAGAAAAAGGAACTCTAGTGCACTTCTGGTGGGAATGCAGACTGGTGCAGCCACTGTGGAGAACAGTATGGAGTTTCCTCAAAAAACTAAAAATGGAACTCCCATTTTACCCAGTAATCCCATTTCTTGGAACATATCCCAAGAAACTAGAAACACCAATCAGAAAGGATATATGCACCCCTATGTTCCTAGAAGCACAATTTAGCATAGCTAAGATTTGGAAACAATCTAAGTGCCCATCAGCAGGTGAGTGGATTAAAAACTGTGGTACATCTACACAATGGAATACTATGCTGCAGTAAAAAAGAAGGAATTCTTACCATTTGCAACAGCATGGATGGAAATGGAGAGCATTATGCTAAGTGAAATAAGCCAGCCAGAGAAAGATAAATATCACATGATCTCACTCATTTGTGAAATATAATGAACAACATAAACTGATGAACAAAAACAGATCCAGAGACAGAGAAGCATCAATCAGATGCTCAAACATCAGAGGGATGATCAGGGAAGGTGGGGATCTGGGGAAGCGATCAACCAAAGGACTTGAATGCATGCATATAAGCATAACCAATGGATACAGACACCAGGGTGTGAAGGCATGAGCAGGGGGAGGGCAATGACGGGATAAGGACACATATGTAATACCTTAATCAATAAAAAAAAAAATGGGCTGGAATACTACATAGGAAACATTAAATGTTTTAGGGGAAATCTAAACTTGTGAACCATGAGATCCATTTGCCTCTTATTAATCATATTAATTTGAAACATTTGGTTAAAACTTTGTCCAATAGCTTCATTGTTGTAATTATAGTTGAGTGTCATTTGCAGAAATATTCTATGAAGTTGCTGCAAATTCTGAGTGTTACTCCAAGAGAAAATGCTGGTTTAGATTTCTTTTTTTTCCATTTTTTTTATTGATTAAGGTATTACATGTGCCCATATCTCCACATTGCTCCCCCACCCTACTCCTATACATGCCCTCACCCCCCAGTGTCTTGCGTCCATTGGTTATGCTTATATGCATGCATACATGTCCTTCAGTTGATCTCTTACCTCCCCAGTCCCAGGCTTCACGCTGTAATTTGACAGTCTATTCGATGTTTCTCTGCCTCTGTATCTGTCTCTTTGTTAATCAGGTTATAATGTTCTTTATTACCCATAAATGAGTGAGATCATGTGGTATTTTTCTTTCACTGACTGTTTTTTTTTTCACTTAGCATAATGCTCTCCAGTTCTATCCATGCTGCTGCAAATGGTAAGAATTCCTTCTTTTTTAAAGCATAGCAGTATTCCATTGTGTAGATGTACCATAGTTTTCTAATCTCATCACTCATCTGCTGATGCGCACTTAGGCTCTTTCCAAATCTTAGCTATGATAAATTTTGCCGCTATGAACATAGGGGTGCATATAATTTTTCTGATTGGTGTTTCTAGTTTCTTGGAATATATTCCTAGAAGTGGGATCACTGGGTCAAATGGGAGTTCCATTTTTAGTTTTTTAAAGGAAACTCCATACTGTTCTCCACGGTGGCTGCACCAGTCTGCATTCCCACCAGCAGTGCAGGAGGGTTCCTTTTTCTGGCCATCCTCACCAGCACTTGTAGTTTGTTGATTTGTTGATGATAGCCATTCTGACAGGGGTGAGATGTCGTTTTGATTTGCATCTCTCAGATGATTAGTGACTTTGAGCATGTTTTCATATGCCTCTTGGCCTTCCTTTTGTCCTCTTTCAAAAACTATCTATTTAGGTTGCCCATTTTTTTTATTGGATTGTTTATCTTCCTTTTGTTGACTTGTATGAGTTCCCTGTAAATGTTGAAGATTAAACCCTTAATGGAGATGACATTGGCATATATGTTCTCCCATGCAATGGGCTTTCTTGTTTTTTTATTGATGGTTTATTTTGCTGTGCAAAAGCATTTTATTTTGATATAGTCCCATTTGTTTATTTTCTCTTTAGTTTTTATTGTCCTAGGAGCTATATCAGTGAAGATATTGCTTCAGCATATGTCTGAGATTTTGCTGCCTGTGGATACCTCTAGTATTTTTATGGTTTCTCGTCTTTCATTTAAGTCCTTTATCCATTTTAAGTTTATTTTTGTGTATGGTGTAAGTTGGTGGTCTAGTTTCATCTTTATGCATGTATCTGTCCAATTTTCCCAACAGCATTTATTGAAGAAACTGTCTTGACCCCATTGTATACTCTTGTCTCCTTTGTCTAATTTTAATTGAGCATAGTGTTTTGGGTCAATTTCTGGGTTCTCTAGTCTATTCCATTGGTCTATATGTCTGTACCAGGCATTTTTAGAAAAGTGGCTTTGTAATACAGCTTGATATCTGGTATTGAGATCCCTCCTATGTTGCTCTTCTTCCTCAGGATTGCTGCAGCTATTCTAGGACTTTTTTATTCCTGATGAAATTTTGGAGAGTTCGTTCTAGGTCTGTGAAATATGCCATTGGTATTTTAATGGGGATTGCATTGAATCTATAGATTGCTTTGGATAGTATGGACATTTTAATGATGTTGATTCTACCAATCCATGAACACAGTATGTTCTTCCATCTATTTATGTCTTCCTCTATCTCTTTTTTCAATGTCCTGTAGTTTTCTGAGTATAGGTCTTTTACCTCCTTAAGTAAAGTTTATTCCTAGTTATCTTATTTTTTTTTTTTGGTGTGATGGTAAATGGGATTGTTTTTTAGTGTCTCTTTCTGTACGTTCACTGTTGATGTATAGAAATGCCATAGATTTTGTATCCTGTTTCATTGCCAAATTCATTTATTAAGTCTAATAATTTTTTGATGGAGGCTTTCGGGTTTTCTATGCACAGTATCATGTCATCTGAGTATAATGACAATTTTACTTTTCTTTCCCAATTTGGTTGCCCTTTATTTCATTTTCTCTGCTGTGGCTAGCACTTCCAGTACTATGTAGAACAGGAGTGGTGAAAGTGGGCATCCTTGTCTTGTTCCTGTTCTTACTGGAAATGGTTATAGTTTTTGCCCATTGAATGTGATGTTGGCTGTAGGTTTGTCATATAGGGCTTTTATTATGTTGAGGTATGATCCTTCTATTCCCACTTTGCTGAGTGTTTTTATCAGAAAAGGGTGTTGGATTTTTTTTCAAATGTCTTTTCTGCATCAATTGATATGATTATGTGATTTTTGTTTCTCACTTTGTTTATGTGATGTATCACATTTATTGATTTGTGGATATTGTACCAGCCTTACACCCCTGGAATAAATCCCATTTGGTCATGGTGTATGATCTTTCTAATGTAATGCTGGACCCAGTTTGCAAGAATTTTGTTGAAGATTTTAGCATCTATGTTCATCAGGGATATTGGCCTGTAATTCTCTTTCTTTGTGGTTTCTTTTTCTGGTTTTGGGATTAGGGTAATGCAGGCTTCATAGAAAGAGTTTGGAAGTGTGCCGTCCTCTTAAATATTTTGGAACAGTCTGAGAAGGATTAGTTTTAGTTCTTATTTGAATGTTTGGTAAAACTCCACTGTGAAGCCATTCAGTCCAGGGCTTTTGTTTGTTGGAAGCTTTTTGAATTCTGTTTCAATTTCATCAGTAGTTATCATCCTATTCAGGGTTTTTGAATCTTCCTGGTTGAGTTTTAGAAGCTTGTATTTTTTTCTAGGAATGTGTCCATTTATTCGAGGTTGTCCAGTTTGTTGGAGTAGAGTTGCTCATGGTATTTTTTTTTACAATCTTTTTTATATCTGTGGGGTCAGTTGTTACACCATCTCTTTCATTTTGAATTTTGTTTATTTGGGCCCTCTCTCTTTGTTTCTTGGTGAGTTGGCTAGAGGTTCATCCATATTGTTTATCCTTTCAAAGAACCAGCTTTTGGTTTCGTTGATCTTATGTCTTGTTGTTTTCTTTTGTTTGTTTGTTTGCTTTTGGTCTCTATGTCATTTATTTCTTCTCTGATATTTATTATCTTTTTCCTTCTAGTTACTGTGGGCTTTTCTTGTTGCTCTCTTTCTAGTTCTTTAAGTTGTAAGGTTAGATATTTTTTTCTTTTCTTTTCTTTTTTTTTTTTTTGAGTAGGCCTGTAGAGCTATGAACTTCCCTCTTAGGACTTCTTTCATTGTGTCCCATAAATTTTGGATTGTTGTGTTTTCATTGTCATTTGTTTCCCTGATGCTTTTAATTTCTTCTTTGATGTCTTTGGTAACCCAATCATTGTTTAATAGCATGCTATTTAGCCTCAAAGTGTTTTTTTTAAATGGTTTTTATTGTAGTTGGTTTCTAATTTTAGGCCATTGTGATCAGAGAAGATGCTTGTTATGATTTCTGTCTTCTTGAGTTTGAAGAGACTTTGCCTGTGTCATAATATGTGGTCTATCTTTGAAATTATCACACGTGCACTGGAGAAGAAAATATATTCTGTAGCTTTGGGGTGAAATGTTCTAAAGCTTTCAATTAAGTCTATCTGTTCTAGTGAGTCATTTAGGATTGCTGTTTCTTTTCTGATTTTTTTATTTATATGATTTATCCAGTGGTGTCAGTGGGGTATTAAAGTCCCCTACTATGATTGTATTGCTATAGATATCTCCCTTGATATCTTCCAGAAGTTTTTTTATGTATTTGAGTGCTCCTGTATTAGATGCAGATATGTTTACCAAAGATATATTTTCTTGTTGAATTGCTCCCTTAGTATTATGTAGTGGCCTTCCTTGTCTATTGTTATGGCCTTTACTTTGACGTCTATTTTATCAGATATAAGTATCACAACCCCAGCTTTTTTCTCATTTCCATTTGCCTGAAAAATATTTTTTCATCCCTTCACTCTCAGTCTGTGTGAATCCTTTGTTCTGAGGTGGGTCTCTTGCAGAGAGCAAATATATGGGTCATGTTTTTTTATCCATTCAGCTACCCTATCCCTTTTGATTGGTGCATTTAATCCATTTATGTTCAATGTTATTATTGATAAGTACTTGTTTGTTGTCATATTTATCCTTAATGTTTGGGTTTCTTCTTGCTTTTCTGTTTCTTCTTTTTATAGCAGTCCCTTTAGCATTTCTTGTATTGCTGGCTTGGTAGTGATAAACTCTCTTAGCCCTTTTTTATCAGTGAAGCTCCTGATTCCACCTTCAATTTTGAATGATAGCTTTGCTGGGTATAGTATTCTTGAGTTCAGTCCCTTGCTTTGCATCACTTTGTATAATTCATTCCATTCCCTTCTGGCCTGGTGTGTTTCTGTTGAGAAATCAGTTGATATTCTAATGGGTGATCCCTTGTAGGTAACATTTTGTCTCTCTCTGGCAGCCTTTAAGATTCTTACTTTGTTGTTGGTGTTTTCCAATTTAATTACGATGTGTGTTGCTGTGGGTCTTTTGGGGTTCATCTTGTTTGGGACTCTATGTTCTTCTTGGACTTGTGTCATTTTTTTCTTGCCAATATCGGGAAAGTTTTCTGTCATTATTTCTTCAAACAGGTTTTCTATTCCTTGCTTCTCTTCCTGTCCTTCTGATACCCCTAGTATGCAAATGTTGTTTTGTTTGTGTTTTCCCAAAGCTCCCTTAGGCTCTCCTCTTGCTTTGTAAGTCTTTTTTTCAGTTGCTGCTGTGTTTGTGTGTTTTTTTCTACCTTGTCTTTTAATTCGCTGATGCAGTCGTCAGCCTCTTCTAGTCTACTGTTTGAGCCTTCCATTGTGTTCTTTATTGCAGCTATGTCATTTTTCATCTCTTATTAGTCCCTTTTATGTTGGTGACATTCTCATTCAGCTCCTTATAATGCTCAGTCGTGTATTTGTCATTGAGTTGTGTTATTTGTCATCCAGCTGTTTCAGCATCCTTATGACCATTACTCTGAATTCTTTCTCTGATATGCTGCTGGCCTCAATTTCATTTAACTCCCTTTCTGTTGATTCCTCTTTTTCTTTCCTTTGGGGATTGCTTTTTTGCTGTAATTTTTCAACTGTAGATCCTATTGCTTTGCTACCCAGGTTCTTTTGGGGATGGTGCTACTGGTGTGATCTCTCAGATCTCCTGGGTTTGGTAATCTAGTGGAGCTCCCTATTTGAGCTATTTGGGTTCTCTCGATGTAGGCCTTCGAGCTGGAAAGGTGCAACTAAGGTGTCTAGAATTCAGCAGCTGTGGAGTGGGGTGTTCCAATTTTTGCTATCTTGTGCCTTTGACTGAAATCACATGTGCCCAGTGGGGACTCACAGTGGCACCCAGGAACCATCATTTGGGGTAATGCAGGTGGCCTGCACTCTGTACAGGCATGACTATGGTGTCCAGAGTTCTGTAGTTGTGGGGTGGGAAGACTCAGCTTTTGCTGCTGTACATGTGGTGGATAGGCACACGCTCCTAGTGGCGTCTCACATCGCACCCACAGTGCTTTTACCAGTGAGGCACACTGAAGCACTCTGAAGGGCCCTGACACTGAAGCCACGTAATTGAGGTGTCTGTGCAGGTATCCAAGATGAGTAAATTCAGAATTTCTACTGCCAGGGATGGGGGAGTGCATCGCTGTTTGTCCAAGATTGCACCCAGTGAGAGCTCACAGCAGGTCCCATGAGTGCTCTGTGGATAGATGGGCTCAGGGTGCCTGCTCCTTGGAAATGCTTGACTGTGATGGTGCATTTGCCAGAGCAGAGCTCTGACGCACTCTGAGGGGCTCTGGCATTGAGGTTGAGCAGCTGGAGTGACTGCGGGCAGTTATTCAGGAAGAGGGAATTCAGAATTTCTACTGCAGGGCAGCGTGGCCTTGTCTGTGCAGAATCATACCCAGCAGAGTCTCACAGCCACTCCCCAGAGTTCCCTGTGGATAGATGGGCTCAGGGGGCATGCTCGTTGGAAATGCATGACTGTGGTGGTGTATTTGCCGGCACAGAGCTCTGATGCACTCTGAGCGGCCCTGGCACTGAAGTTGTACAGCTGGGGTGTCTGTGGGCAATTATTCAGGAAGAGGAAATTCAGAATTTCTACTGCGGGGCAGCATGCTCCCAGTGGCTTCCAGGCACTGCCTATGGAGTGGTGTGCCCTGAATGCCTGTGCGCTGGAAATGCACGAATGAGGTGTCCAGGGTTCTGCCACTGCGGTGGGGAGAAGTTGCACTTACTGCTGCTGGAGCAGTGCACCTTTGGAGGTGGAGGTCCCAGGGTCCATGGGTCTGTGGGTGGGGCAGCAGGATTTTGGCTGGAGTGGCTGCTGGTTGGCGAGCTATTCCAAGGCCTGTCTGGGTGGTGGTGCTGTTGAGTTCCTAGAAAAGGCCATTCTCCCTTTCAAGATGGCATTGGCTCTAGTTTAGATTTCTATGAGCCTCTAGACACAAAATTTTCATCAACTAGGCAATATAAAATCTTGTCGTATATGTTTTTTGTTGTTTAAATATACTTTATTTAATATATGTTTGTTCTTTAACATTAAACTTTAACAGCATTGTAACTCATGTCTAATGAAACATATCTAACAATTTTTTTTTCTGTAAGGCTTATCACAATGTTCTCACACTTAGGAACACTGGGAAAGACATCATAGCTATATATTGGAGACATTTTAAATAGCAAAATAACCAACAAATATAAAAATAACCAACAGAAAGCACAAGCATGCAAAGACCTAACATTAAAAAGGACACCTGTTTAAAGTATGAGAGTTGTAACAAGAAGGTAGAGTGTGACCTCCTTCTGCCTCAGCTGAGAATGTGCACATTGGGTGACTCGTTTTGCACTTCTGTGAGTGTTTCCATGAATGACCAAAAAAGTGCTGTGAGTATTGAATTCCAGTTTACAAATGAATTTTTAAAAATATATACAAATAAATTTAAGCAATGTTCCACATTCTAACTGGTGAGTTGGTTAGGTTGTGCCACATGATGTAAAGCAGATTATTCTTTGTAGAGGATATAAGGTAATGGGTACAGGATGACCTCAAGTCAGCATCAATGCTGCAAATCAGCACTCTCACGTTTCTTTCCCATGTATATAAAAAGGTCTGGACAGAGCAGAAAAAACTTTTAAAACCATGCTAAAAGACAAAAGAGTGGAAAGTAAAAATAATGGATGTAATTAAGTTTTTCAATACATAATCCTAAATTGTACTGTTTGAATTTTTGCAGTAAATATACTAATAGGTGAGGTAGACATGTAATCGCTGGTGTGAATTAATAGTGTGATCCATCATTAGTTTACTTATTTTTTGTTTGTTTTTTAGTTCACTTGTTTTACTATCAGAATAGAGAAAAATAGTCAATTCAAGTGTGACTAAGATCTTAATGGTTAAACTAGAATTGTTTCAGTACTATCTCCTGAAACTACTTTTTACCGGAATGTAAGTTGAATTTAAAAAGAAAAAAGATTCCAGCTTCTAAGGTATCAATTTCAATGTCCAGTTAAAATGTGAAATATTCTAATTTTTCAATTCATTGGTCATGTAATATTTTAATTTTCTCTTGATATGTTGACTAGACCCCACAACTTTAAATAGCTATACTAGAGTAATGGGTACAAAATTTAAGGGCCATAATATTATATGATACTCAATTCTAGTTTATAACAAAGAAGAAAGACATAATAAAGAATGAAGAAAAATAATTAAAAATAAAGAAACACTACAGATGTGATTCTGTCAACATATATATAATTTTAAACTAATTATGGATAGCAATTAGTTTAGATGAAGTTCTTTATTTACCCAATATAAATTAGTTTCTATCTTTGTAAAAAGTTTAATTTACTATTCATTTATTAACATCTACTGCATGCATGATTAAAAATCATATTCCTATTGTGGACACAAGGACTAATAAGCAGTCCAGGTCTATTGAAGATAAGCCATAGCCTTGTTTGGGTAAGTACTTGTACTCAATAAACTCTTAAATTCTATATAAATGGTATTTAAAAATGTATGCTTTGATTTCCCCTTTCAAATTATTCCTTGGTCTAGGACAAGCCTACAGCAAATAGAAAAGGAAAGTGGTAAGCAGAATTTGCTTCTCAGTTTCTTCATTAAAAGACTAGAGGCCCAGTGCATGAAAATTCACACACTGGAGGGGTGTCCCTAAGCCCAGCCTGCCCCCTCTCACAGTCCAGGACCCCTTAGGGGCAAGAGGCAACCTGGTGATCAGGGGAAGGCAATGTCCCATCACACCTCTGCTGCTGCCACTGCCAGCAGTGCAAGTCTCTGCCACCCCTGGTTACCCTGGTTATCTGAGGCTTGCCTGTACCTTGGGCCAGCCCTGGGTGGCTGGGGGGCCTGAGAGGACTGGGTGCCACCATCTTGTGGCTGTGGGCTCCCCCATCTTTGAGGGTGTGGCAGTCAGTTAGCATATTCCTTCCTTATTGTCTGTGGGTGCCGCCATCTTTGCAGCAGCCTGAGGGTCAATTAAAATATTCCCTCTTTATTAGATAGGATAAGAGTTGAGCTTTTATTTTATTTATTTATTTTTTTTAAAAAATATATTTTATTGATTTTTTACAGAGAGGAAGGAAGAGGGATAGAGAGCTAGAAACATCAATGAGAGAGAAACATCGATCAGCTGCCTCCTGCACGCCCCTTACTTGGAGATGTGCCCGCAACCAAGGTACATGCCCTTGACTGGAATCGAACCCGGGACCCTTCAGTCTGCAGGCCGATGCTCTATCCACTGAGCCAAACCGGTTTCGGCGGAGTTGAGCTTTTATATGTAGAAGACACCTGCTTGACAATTTCAAAGAAGGTGAATGGAAATCTGGAGTCCATAAATCACTAAAATGTTTTCCAGTTTGAGGAATTATGACACATGGCAATAATTTAGAAGCTCTGGTAATGAGAAATCTAATACATCTTTTTCTAGGATTTGACTATTTAGGTCACACTTTATATAATAATGTTTTTAATGTGGAATTACTAATCAATGAGCATGAAATTTCAGTTAAGCAAAATAAATATGCTGTAGAGATCTGGTATATAACATGGTATGAGGGGTCAACAGTAATGTATTGTACACTAAAAATTTTATTAAGAGAGTTGATCTCACATTGTGTTCTTACTACAATAAAATAAAATAATAAAATAAAGAATAAAACTATAAGATTAACTAATCACAGCTTTTGGCTGCTTGACAACATTCAGAACATAAATACCTAAAAGGACACCCAAATGGCCTGGCCAGCATGGCTTAGTGGTTGAGTGTCCACCTATGAACCAGGAGCTCACAGGCTTGATTCCCGGGTAAGGCACATATCCAGTAAGTGTAAGCACATACTCTTGACTATGTAATTGTTTGTTGTAAGAATTAGGTGAATAACAATTTAGTTTCTCACTGTGTAAACATAAATTTCAGTTGAAGAACTTTCTCAAATTTGGTTTCAGAATACCAACAGTGACAGGAAACATGCCCGAAATTTTCCTTTTTTTAGGCATTCTCATTATTTGGAGGGGTTTTAATTGTAGCCATGTGGTTAATATTGAATTTTGCATGTGATTCATATTGAATTTGACAAGTCATATAATGGTTAAAGATTGGAATGTTTTGACAGCAGGGTGAGTGAGCATGAATATCAGTTTCCTTGTAACTCCCCGTGATAGGGAGATCCTGGCAAATGACTAGGCTCTGGTCTTGGGGAGTCTTCAGCATCAGTGCACAAGGCTGAAAGGACTGACAGTTCTCACCAAGACAGTACCTGGGAATGGCAGATACACTGACCAGTTCCATCACTTGCTATTCTTTCCCTAGTGTTGGTTTTCTGTAACAACAAAACTGAGTTTTTGCAACCTTGGAATGTAGGTATCAGATTAGTTCAGGTCAAATGGGGGGCTTGAATATAGCCTCATATAATATATATATATATACTTTCTTGTGAAGAGATATCACATTGTTAAAGCTATTATATTGGTGAGCAAAACTTAAGAATTAGAACATAGTGTTCTAATTCCTATTCATTTTTATCCAATTTCAAGCAATCATTTAGATAATTGTTTTATCAGGTTTTTTTTTTTTCTACTTTTAGCATAAATTAAATTTTATTTTCATTTAACATATGTCTTTGTTAATTATAGAATACTATTTTGCTGGTGCTGATTGATTTTCAGGGATTTAGAAAGCATGGTACTAAAAACTTCAGGTTTAAAATTAATGCTATTTATAAGGGAAATAAATTATTCTACAAGTTCTTTCCATGTATGTGTGAACAAATTTGTTTCCAGTTAACATTAAATTTTTTTTTTTCAGTAGAACTAGTATGTTCTAAGTGTGGTTGAACCCATGGAGTCAAAGCAAAGAAACCAAAGTGGAAAGGTCAGAGAAGGAACATAATAAACTTATGATAAAAGAAGTAAATATTACTTATAATATTAAAATACAGATCATATATAAGACAAATTTTGTTGACTTGATGTGTAGTTGTATGCACTGTGAGGAAAACTCAAATATTTAACTTACACCTTTTTAATATTTTAAGCTTGATATAAAATATTCTTAAGGTGCATATCACTGAAATAGAATTATAAGTATACTAAGGTCCCAGCGCACAAAATTTGTGCACAGGGCGGGGGGGGGGGATCCCTCAGCCCGACCTGTACCCTCTCCAATCTGAGAGCCCTCAGGGGATATCCTACTGATGGCTTAGGCCTGCTCCCTGTGTTTCTCTGCTCTCTGCTGACCTGCCTGCTTGATGCCACTGCAGACCCTGATGTCTGCTCTCTGTGGGGGTCCTGAGGGGGAATGCTTGCCCCTCGTTGCCATGACCAGGAGCAAGCAGGGTCCTGCTGTCTGCTCACTCGTTGCGGGGGACGTTCTCGCCCTGCCCTTGGCCACTTGCGTGCGTGCTGGCTCAGAGTGCCTGGATCCCAGGGATGTTCCCATTCTGCCCTCGGCTGCTCTGCATCTGTGCACTTGGCCCTGGAGCGGCCAGGGGTTCATTCTGGGACCCCAGCCACTCCAGGCCTATGCACAGGCCTACAGTCTCAGAGCAGCCTGGCTCCCAAAGATATCTGTCCCCAGGATGCAGTTCGCTTGGTGCTGGCGCACATGCAAGTGGCCACCTGCCCCTAGCTTCTCAGTGTCAGCATATGCAAATTAACTCACCATCTTTGTTGGGTTAATTTGAATACTCACTCCTGATTGGCTGGTGAGTGTCATGGAGGTACAGTCAATTTGCATATTTCTCTTTTATTAGTGTAGCTATTGCATAGGCTAAATTGACAATTTGAAAACTATAATTTTTTATAATTTTGTTTTATCAGTTTTCAAAATAGTAAGATGGTGCCTAAGCAACCTCCAATGATAACTAAACTGTGTGTTTTATGTCTGTTTTGGTATCATTATGAGCTCGTATGTATCTTTTTTCAAGTAGACTTCATATCTTTTTACAGCTGAACTAGAGGCCCAGTGCATGAAATCCGGGATGGTGTCCCTCAGCCCAGCCTGCACCCTTTCCAATCTGGGACCCCTTGGGGGATGTCCAACTGCTGGGGATCCACAGGGATCGGGCCTAAAACAGCAGTCTGACATCCCTCTCACAATACGGGACAACTGGCTCCTAACCATTCATCTGCGTGCCTGCCTGCCTGATTGCTCCTAACTGCTTCTGCCTGCCAACATGATTGATGCCTAATTGCTCCCCTGATGGCCCGATCACCCCCAACTGCCCTTCCCTACTGGTCCGATTGCCCCCAACTGCCCTCCCCTGCCAGTCTGATTGCCCCTAACTTCCTCCCCTGCAGGCCTGGTCACCCACAACTGGCCTCCCTTAGAGGCCTGGTCACCCACAATTGCTATCCCCTGCTGGACTGGTCATCCCCAAATACCCTACCCTGCCAGCCTGATTGCCCCCAACTGTCCTTCCCTGCTTGTCTGTTTGCCCACACCTGCCCTCCCCTGCAGGCCATCTTGTGACAATGTGGGGGCAGCCATCTTGTGATGACATGGGGGGCGGCCATCTGTGGTGGCCATCTTGTGATGACATGGGGGTGGCCATCTTGTGATGATGTGAGGGCACGAGGACCATCTAGGCTTTTATTACTATAGATGATATTCCATTGTATGAATATTCTGCATATTGTTGATAGTTGTTTGGATTGTTTTATCTTTCAGCTATTATGAGTAATGCTTTTATGAATATCCATGTACAAGTTATTGTGTGTACTACTATAGTTTTATTTTTCTTGGGTTCAGAAGAACTTTTGAAATTCTTAAGTTATATGATAACACTGTTTAACATTTTGAGGAAACTGTTTTCCAAAGTGGCTGTCTATTTTACATTTCTAAAAGCAATGACTAGGTTTCCAATTTTCCAGTTTCTCTACATCCTTGCCAATGCTTGTTATTTTCTGCCTTCTTTTTTTCATTAAAGGTACTTTCTTTGTAAGTGATAGAACTGGTTTTGATTTGCCTCAACAAAATGATAAATGATGCTAATTGTCTTTTATTGTATGTTTACTACCAGTTTATATATCTTGGTTGCAGAAATATCTATGCAAATCTTTGGTCCAATACAATTGTATTGTATTGTATTGAGTTGTAAGAGTTTTTATAATCCTTTATCATCTGTATGACTTTCAAATATTATCTCCCAGTCTATGGGTTGTCTTTTTATTTTCTTAATGATGTCATTTGAAGCACAATATTTTTAACTTTGATAAAGTTCAATTTATTTATTTTCTTTTTATTGCTTGTGGGTTTTTGTTTGTTTGTTTTTGGTGTTGAATATAAAACATTATCACTTTACCCAAGATCATGAGGACTCACTCCTGCATTTTCTTCTAAGAGTTTTATAATTTTACTTCTTACATTTAGATATTAAATCAATCATTCTTTCAAGAAACCCTAGACCCTGGTTTCTTTTAGTGGCAAATATTTAGAGACTAGGTGATAGTGGTACAGACTGCTGCAGAGATTTTTGCGTTTGTTTTTTTTAATTAAATCTTTATTTTTATGAATCTTACATATAATATTACATGCAATAAACATTAATATTTCAAGAATAAAATTATTTTAAGTATAATAATATTACCAAAACTGTACTAACATATCACAAAAGTTTTAGGAAATAATAAAAATCTGCAAATAACAGGATTTCTTCTATTATATTCTAGAATATTTTTCCCCTCTGGCTCTACTTTTTTTTTTTTGTTTCGTTAGGGCCTGAGGCCTTTATTTATTTATTTTTATTTAATAAATCTTTATTGTTCAGATTATTACAGTTGTTCCTCTTTTTCCCCCCATAGTTCCCCTCCACCCAGTACCTACCCCAACCTGTGCCCTTACCCCCCTACTGTCCTCATCCATAGGTGTAAGGTTTTTGTCCAGTCCTTCTCACACCCCCACACCCCTTTCCCCCTGAGAAATGTAAGCCCACTCCCTTTCTATGCCCCTGATTCTATTATATTCACCAGTTTATTCTGTTCATCAGATTTTTTATTCACTTGATTTTTAGATTCACTTGTTGATAGATATGTATTTGTTGTTCATAATTTTTATCTTTACCTTTTTCATCTTCTTCCTCTTCTTAAAGAATATCTTTCAGCATTTCATATAATACTGGTTTGGTGGTGATGAACTCCTTTAGCTTTTTCTTATCTGTGAATCTCTTTATCTGACCTTCAATTCTGAATAATAGCTTTGCTGGATAGAGTAATCTTGGTTGTAGGTTTTTGCTATTCATCAATTTGAATATTTCTTGCCACTCCCATCTGGCTGCATAGTTTCTGTTGAGAGATCTGATGACAGTCGTATGGGTGCTCCGCTGTAGGGACCTAACTGTTTTTCTCTTGCTGCTTTTAATATTCTCTCTTTGTCCTTTGCTCTTGGCATTTTAATTATGATGTGTCTTGGTGTGGTCCTCTTTGGATTTCTTTTATTTGGAGTTCTCTGTGCTTCCTGGACTTGTAAGTTTATTTCTTTCACCAGGTGGGGGAAGTTTCCTGTCATTATTTCTTCAAATAGGTTTTCAGTATCTTGCTCTCTCTCTTCTTCTGGCACCCCCATAATTCTGATGTTGGTACACTTGAAGTTGTCCCAGAGGCTCCTTACACTATCTTCATATTTTTGGATTCTTTTTTCTTTTTCTCTTCTGGTTGAGTGTTTCTTGCTTCTTTGTATTTCAAATGTTTCTTTGTCTCCACATTTTGGCTGCTTCCCTGAGTTGATAGAATGGCTTTGTGTGCTAGGTGTCCTATAGGGCCCAGTGGCTCAACCTCCCCAGTTACCTGAGGTGGACACTCTAGGTGCACCCCTTTGTGGTCTGTGTGCACATTCTTGTGGTAGTTAAGACTTGATTGTTGTTGGTATCATTGGGAGGAATTGACCTCCAGGCCAACTGGCTGTGAGGATCAGCTGTGTCAACACTGGGAGAACTTCTGTGCTGGAGACACCCTTATGAGATAAGACTTGCAAAAGCCTCTGTGCTCAGCTTGGATAGGGCGGAGTCTCAGGGTGGAGCAGACAACATTGATTTCCTGTCAGCCCTGCCCTAATAAGCCCCTGTGTCTCAGTGTCCTGTGATAATCACTGCAAGCACCTCTGAGAGAAAGCTGCCCTTGAGTTCCGCCCACTGCCAGACAGTCCAGTTTCTCCCCAAATAAGTCTGGGTCCCCAGAATCTTGCCCGGAACTGGAGTTCAGTGCAGTCAGGAGCTTTTATCTCCCTCCCGCTTGAGAGAGCCAGCCGCGCACTCAGTTGCCTGCCCTCTCCTCGTGCGTGCCTTGGTACCTCTGTCTTCCTCAGTTCCTCTGAGTCTCAGTATGCTTTTCTCTTTCCTGACAGTCCAGTTTCACACCGTATGAGTCTGGGTCCCCAGAGTCTCACCCGGAACTGGAGTTCAGCACAGTTGGGAGCTTTTGTCTCCCTCCCGCTTGAGAAAGCTAGCCGCACACTCAGTTGCCAGTCCTCTCCATGTGCGTGCATCTCAGTACCTCTGCCTCCTGCAGCTCCTGAGTCTCAGTCTGCTTTTCTCTTTCCTTCTAGTTGTAGAATTTGCACTCAACCAGTCTTCCTATGGTTCTGGATGATGTCCATTTTGTCTTTTAGTTGTAGTTTTGAAATTGTTGTGTTAGGCAGCAGTTTAGGTGTTTACCTATGCCACCATCTTGGTTTCTCCCCTGCTGCAGAGTTTTTATGACTGGTTTTCCAGTGGACAAAGTCAGGAAGTAAGTAAATAAATAAATAAATGTGAATTTGAATCAATACTTATATTTCAAATTTCAGAATATATATATGTACTTAGTTTCTATTACTTTATAACTTTATCTGTTTTCTATATCTCAAAATTATGGTTTCCAATATTAAAATAATTATTTATTTCATTTATTTTTAAATATACCTATAAAATTTTCAAAATTAAAATAATAAAAAAAGAAATATTACCATAATAATACTGAATAAAGTTGAAGATTTTTATCTCCTAACCCTGGCATGTGACCTGAATGGGAATTGAACTAGCAACATCTTCATGCATGGATTGACACTCAATGAACTGAGACACACTGGCCAGGGCTCAGTGGCTAAAGACAGGCAGCCAGCCGGTAGAGATAGGTAGAGGCAAACCTTTGGGTACATTGACCTTTTGCTGACCTGTCCCCAGGCCAGTGCCTGTGAAAACCAGGCTTGACATACAGGTGGTCCTTCTTGCATGCAAGCAGCTCCAACAGAGATAGCCACACACTGTGGATTGCTTGTAACTCCAAATAGGTTGCCCAGGGCCAGTCACTGACAGCATCTGACATTGGCCTGCACCAGAGTCCCTCCCCATCTGCCCAGAGCCAACACACACAGTGGCCAGCTTTAGGCAACATCAGAACGAGATCCAATAACTTCCAAAGCAGTATATCCAAAGGGAGATCTAGGCAGGCACCAGATCCTGCTGAGACAAAATTCTGCTTTACGTTGTCAGCATCTGCATAGAAGCTCACACTCTATAGTTGGTGTTGAGTCTCACAATAAGCCAGCCTGGGGGTCAATTCAGCATGAATGGTCCAATATTAATCAAGACTCAATACAACAAAAGTGCCCTCAAGAGACATTCCTGGAGTAGCCAAGTCAGATAACCAAGGAGAGTGCACCACTGGGCCCTATAAGACACCTACTACATATGACTATACCACCAAGACTGGAAGTCATAACAGATTTACTTAATACACATAAATAAACACAAAGATACAACTAAAATGGGGAGACAAGGAAAAATACACCAAATGAAAGAACAGGAGAAAGCTCCAGAAAAAGAGCTAACTGAAACAGAGGCAAGCGCTGATCAGATATATAGTCCAAAGCAATAGTTATAAGAATGCTCTGCACCATTAAAAAGAGACTAAGAAAAAAAAAATTAAAAGAGACTTATAAACCATAAAAAAGAACAGTGAGAAATAAAGAATACAGTATCTGAAATTAAGAATACACTGGAACAAATAAATAGTAGGTTGGATAAAGCAGATAACCAAATCAGCAAGTTGGAAGACAAGGTAGGAAAAAAAAAAACACACCCAATCAGAGCCGAAAAAAATTAAATTAAATTTTTAAGAACTAAGGACAGTTTAAGGAACCTTCAGAACAGCATGAAGTATAACAGCATCTACATGATAGGGATACCTGAAGAAAAAAAGAGAGAGTGAAGAATCAAGAACTTTTAACAATAAAGAAAAAAAATTTAAAAAGAACATATTTGAAGAATTAATGACATAAAACTTCCTTAACCTGGTTAATGAAAAAGACACACAAGTCTAGGAATCATAGAGAGTCCCAACAAGATGAACCCACAAAGGCCTATATCTGGATAGTTACTTTTACAAGGGAGCTCCCATAAGAATGTCAGCTTCTTTCTCAACAGAAACATTTCAGACAAGAAGGGATTGGCATGACATATTAAAAGTGATGAAAAGAAAGGACCTACAACCAAGACTACTTTACCAGTCAGTCTATCATTTAAAATTGATTGAGAAATAAAGAGCTTTTCAGACAAGAAGAAGCTTACAAAGTTCATTACCATCAAACTAGTCTTACAAGAATGTTAAAGGGCTTTTTAAAGAAGAAGAAGAAGAAGAAGAAGCAGAAGAAGAAGAAGAAGAAGAAGAAGAAGAAGAAGAAGAAGAAGAAGAAGAAGAAGAAGAGGAGGAGGAGGAGGAGGAGGAGGAGGAGGAGGAGGAGGAGGAGGAGGGGAGGACAGATGAACATAGTTAAAATAATAAAATGGCAATAAATACATGCCTATCAATAATCACTTTAAATGTAAATTGGTTAAATGCTTTAATCAAGAGACACAGGATAGCTAAATGGATTAGAAACCATATATGTGCTGTCTATAAGAGACCCACCTCAGAACAGAGGATACACATAGACTAAAAGTGAAAGGATTGAAAAGATATTTCAGAAAAATGGAAAGAAAAAAAAGCTGTGGGAGCAATACTTATATCTGACAAAATATACTTTAAAACAAAGGCTATAGTAAGAGACAAAGGAAACTACATAATGATAAAGGGATCAATCCAAAAAGAGGATATAACCCTAATATTAACATTTATGCAGGCAACATAGAAACATCTAAATATGTGAAGCAAATCCTGACAAACATAAAGGAGAGATTGATAGTATACAGATATACTAGGGGACTTTAATACCCATTGACATCAATGGATATATCAATCAAACAGAAAATTAATGAGGAAACTGTGGCCTTAAACAGCACACTAGATCAGATGGATTTAATTGATAATATCAGAGCATTTTAGCCCAAAGTTGCAGAATATACATTATTTTCAAGTGCACATGGAACATTTTTTAGGATATAAGACATGTTAGGACATAAAACAAGTTGAAATAAATTTAAGAAGATTGAAATTATGTCAAGCAACTTCTCTGACCATATGGTTTAAAAATGAAAATCAATCACACACACACACACACACACACACACACACAAAAAACAACCTGAAAAAACACACAAAAACATGGAGACTAAATAGCTTGTTTCTAAACAATGAATGGGTTAACAGTGAGATCAAGGAATAAATCTAAATGTACCATAAAACAAATGAAAATGAGAACACATCAACCCAAAACCTATGGACACAGTAAAAGCAGTACTAAGAAGAAAATTGATAACATTACAGGCCTACTTAAAAAAAAGAAAGAAAAATCCCAAATAACAACCTAACTTTACACTTAAGTGAACTAGAAAAAGAACAACAAACAAATCCCAAAGTGAGTAGAAGAAAAGAAATAAAGATCAGAACAGAGATAAACAAAATAGAGTCTAAAAAAATTATAAAAGATCAATGAAGCAAATGGCTTGCTCTTTGAAAAGATAAACAAGATTGACAAACCTTTAACCAAACTCATAAAGAGAGAGAGAGGGCCCAATTAAATAAAATCAGAAATGGGAGACATAACAATTGACACCAAATAAATACAAAGGATTCTAAGAAAATATGAACACATATATGCCAACAATTTGAACAATCTGGATGAAATGGACAAATTCCTCAAAATATACACTTTCAAAACTGAATCAGGATGACTCAAAGAATCCAGACAGATTACAACATGTGAAACAGAAGAAGTAGTAAAAAAAAATCCAACAAACAAAAGTTCTGTACCAGATGGCTTCTGTGAATTTTACTAAACCCTCAAAACAAACAAAAAACAACAATACACACACACACACACACACACACACACACACACACCTATTCTTCTCAAACTATTTCAAAAAATTCAAGAGGAGGGAAGACTTCCAAGCTAATTTTATGAGGTGAGCATTGCCCTAATTCTAAAATCAGATAAAGATACTACAAAGAAAGAAAATGATAGACCAATGTCCCTGATGAACATAGACGATCAAATCCTCATCAAAATATTAGCAAACCAGTTTCAATAATAAAATATGAAGATCATACACCATGATCAAGGGGGATTTTTTTCTAGGGATGCAAGTTGGTACAATATTAGTAAATCAATAAATGTGATTCACCACATAAATAAAATGAAGTCTAAAAACCACATGATCATATTAATAGATGCAGAAAAGCATTTGATAAAATACAGTGGACATGATAAAAACTCTCAGCAAACTGAGAATAGAGGGAACATACCTCAACCTAATAAAGGCCACGTATGAAAATCCTACCACTCAGTGGTCAAACACTACCAGAGTTTCTCTTAAGATTGTGAACAAGAATTGGGATGTCTGCTTTTACCACTCTTATTCAACATAGTCCTGGAAATTTTAGTCACAATAGTCAGACAAGAAGGAGAAATAAAAGGCATTCAAATTGGAAAGGTACAAGTAAAACTGTCATTATTTTCAGATGATATGATATAGTACATAGAGAACTCTAAAGATTCCACCAAAAAAAAAAAACCTAGTAGTATTGATAAATGAATTCAGTAAAGTAGCAGGATACAAAATAAAAATGCAGAAACTAGTTTCCTGTTTATACACCAACTAGAGGACCAGCAAGCAATATTGTGCAGCCCCGCCCATCTATGCAAGCCCCACCCACCCGCCCACCGGACCACCACCAAGCCACACTCGCAGCTTCACCCACCCACCTATCTGCCCACTGCACTCGCAGCTGTGCCCACCTCACCACACCCCATCCACCCACCCACAGCCTTGCCTCGCCCACCCTCCTGCCTGTCTACCAGCTGCCAGCCTTGCTGTGATTGAAGCTTGTGGGCTGCGGGGGAGGGCCCGAGAGGTGCTCCATGCACCTCATGGTGACCAGTTGTTTGGTTGTTTTGGTTGTGATGCTTCTTGGCCTTTTATTATTATGATAATGAACTCTCAGAATTGGAAATTAAGAAAACAATCCCATTCAAAATTGCATCAAAAAATAAAATACTTAGGAACAAATTTTACCATGGATATAAAGAAGTTGTGCAGTATGGAGTTTCCTAAAAATATTAAAAGTGGAACTGCTTTCTGACCCAGCAATTTCATTTCTGGGAATGTATCCAAAGGAAACCAAAACACTAATACAAAAGACTATATGCACCCTATCCTATGTTCATTGCAGCGTTATTTACAAGAGCCAAGATTTGGAAGCAGCCCAAGTGTCTATCAGTAGATGGGTAGATAAAAACTGTGGTACAGTCCAGCCAGTGTGGCTCAGTAGTTGAGCTTCAACCTATGAACCAAGAAGTCACAGTTCAATTCCAGGTCAGGGCACATGCCTTGGTTGCAGGCTTGATCGCCAGTGTGAGGTATGCAGGAGGCAGCCAATTGATAATTCTCTCTCATTAATGATGTTTCCATCTCTCTCTCTTTCTCTTCCTCCATCTCTGAAATCAATAAAAATATATTTAAAAAAACAATAACTGTGGTACATTTACATGATGGAATACTACTCAACTATAAAAAGGAAATCTTACATTTGCAATAACATGGATGGACCTGGAGACCATTATGCTCAGTGAAATAAGCCAGTCAGAGAAAGACAAGTACCACATTATTTCACTCACCTGTGGAATCTAATGAACAAAATAAACTAACAAACAAAATAGAAACAGACTCATTTATAGAGTACAGACTGACAGCTGTCAGAGGGGAGGGGGGATGCAGGGCTGTGTGAAAAAAGTAAAGAGATTAAGCAAAAAACAAACAAACAAACAAACAAACAAAAATCCCCAAAACTCATAGACATAGACAATAGTATAGTGATTACCAGAAGGAAATGGAGGTGGGGGAGGTAGAAGAGGGTAAGAGTATATATGAGGGAAAAATTTTGATGGAAGGAGACTTGCCTTGGGGTTATAAACACAGCACAATATACAGATGATGTATTTTATATTAGTGCACCTAAAAGCTATATAATTTTATTAATAAATGTCACTACAATAAATTAAAGTTATTAAAAAACATAAAATGAATTAATTAGCACCAAAAGAAAAAATTCAATTGAATCAATTAATCCACATCATTTATGGGACACCTATAAAGTATCTAATCTTAAAGAATAGTAACCATTAATAAAATTTAAAAGGTAGAGTATAGTTATTAATTGTACTTTGGGATAAAGAGGTTAAAAGTTTAAAAATACTTGACGCTTTTTTATCATATGTCTTTCACAAATAGGAAATTTGGATTTGCATTGTTCAATAGCTTTTACTTCAGGACTATTTGCAAAAAAGACATAATAGCAACAGCTGTTATTAAACAAATAAACCAAAATATTTAGAGTTCATAGCTCACTGAGTTTGTGCCACAAATTAAGAGATCAACACACTAATAAATATATTAGCACTTGGTTCATTCTATAACATTGTGGATAGTAGCCAATACAGACACCAGCAGAATAATATCAGCTTTAGAAGGAAAACCATATTATATCTTTAGAAACAAAAGGATAAAATAAATACTAAGAATACAATACAACATCATAACATAATACAAAATAATTACACTCTTAGGAACTGCAAATAATTTATACTCAAACCACAATCCTATATAATAAAAGCATACTATACAAATTGTCCCCTCCATTGGAATTCTTCCAGGAGTTTGACCAGGCTGGCTGGGGGAAGGGAGTACCTGGCCAGCAGCTGGCAGCCACTAGGGACCCTACCAGTGCACACATTTTGTGCACTGGGTCTCTAGTATATTATAAATGTTAAGTCTTATTTAACAAATATTGAATATTACCATGTACCAGACTTTAATTTTGAGTGCTCAGAATATCAGGAGCACACAAAGCAGATTCTAAGGATACAGGCAATAAACAATAGCCATAATAAATTACCAACTATAAAGTATGTTAGAAATTAATAAGTGCTAAAAATGTAATAAAGAGGGGCAAGGGGGTTTGGATTGCATGGCTGAAACTTGTGATTTTAAATATAGTTGTCATGGCAGGTCTCACTGAGAATGAGACATTTGAGCATCTTTGAAGGAGAGACAAATGTTCACTATGTGGCTGTCTGTGTGAGGAGCTTCACAGTCAAAGGTAACAGCTGGTGCACAGGCCCTAAGGCAGCAGCGTAAGTGGTGTACTTGAGGAATAGGTAGAAGACCAATGTACACTAATAAGAGAGAAAGATGCTACTTGACCATATCTCCACTATGCTCACCAGCCAATCAGGAGTCATATGCAAATTAACCCAAAAAAAGATGGTAGGTAAATTTGCATGTGCAGGCGGGGGTGGCCAGCGTCCCCAGGATCACTGTCTTCCCCCTGGCCACCTGCAGACACTGGTGGAGCAGGCCAGGGTTGAACATTTTAATGAAAATGGGATGCCTGTGCCCCGCCCCACTGTGCCCATCCCTGGCAAGGAGAGGGCAGTGGACAGTTTGGAGGCACCAGGGCTCGGAAGGGACTGGGAGCAACCTGCAGGCACGCTACCAGGAAGAGGTGCTGAACCATGAGGAAGCCAAGGGCTGGCTGATGGAGGCACGCAAAGGTGCAGATGAGGTGGCTCTGGTAGGCTTTGAACTTGAAAGCGCATCGACAGCCCGATGGACGAAATCTCCTTTCTGAAGAAGGTGCAGGAAGAGAAGATTGGGGAGCTGCAGGCGCAGATCCAGTATGCTCAGATCTCTGTGGAGATGGACAGATTCTCCAAGTCCAACCTCTCCGCCCTGCTAAAGGACATCCGCTCCCAGTAGGAGAAGCTGGCTGCCAAGAACATGCAAAATGCCAAAGAATGGTACAAGAGCCGCTTCACCGTGCTGACCGAGAGTGCTGCCAAGAACAGCTACTCGGTGCGTGCCGCCAAGGACGAGGTGTCTGAGAGCCGCCACCTGCTCAAGGCTAAGACCCTGGAGATCGAAGCAAGCCGGGTTATGATGGAAGCATGGGAAAGCAGCTGCAAGAGCTGGAGGATAAGCAGAACGCCGACATTAGTGTTATGCAGGACACAATCAACAAATTAGAAAATGAGTTGAGAACTACAAAGAGTGAAATGGCACGATATTTAAAAGAACACCAGGACCTCCTCAATTTGAAGATGGCTTTGGACATTAACATTGCAGCTTACAGGAAACTCTTGGAAGGTGAGGAGATCCGGCTCAGTTTCACCAGCGTGGGAAGCATAGCCAGCCACTACTCCCAGAGTTCCCAGGTCTTTGGTCGATCTGCCTACGGTGGTTTACAGACTAGATCCTACTTGATGTCCGCTCACTCCTTCCCTTCTTAATACACCAGCCATGTCCAGGAGGAGCAGATCAAGGCAGAGGAAACCACTGAGGCTCCAAAAGCCGAGGAAGCTAAGGATGAACCCCCCTCTGAAGGAGAAGCTGAAGAGGAGGAGAAGAAGGAAGTGGCTGAGGAAGAGGAAGGAGAGGAAGAGGAATAAGGTGCCAAGAAAGAATTTGAGGATGCAAAGGAGGAAGAAGGAGGTAAAGGTAAAGGAGAAAATGCCCAAGAAGCTGAGGACTAGAAGAAAGATGAAAGTGCTGGGGAGGAGCAAGCAACCAAGAAGAAAGATTGAGCCCCCCTTTCCTTAATTATTTTAGGAATAATCCTCCTGAAACCAGGTCAACCTTGTCACCAACCAAGCAGTTGAGTTTCTGATACTATATAAATTAAGAAGTCAATATATATCATTCTGAGGTGACTCAGGTTGGACATTAAATGTGCTATGACTTTTCTCTTTATGCAGAGTATCTGTTTGCTTGCAGAGTGGCTTCCTGGCTTGCTGCCAGCCTGTGCATGGTCCATGCTTATGAGTTCAGGATCCATGACAATGTGAATAATTCAGATGTTTATAATAAAAACACATGAATACATGAATTCACTAATGTTAATGTTAAACTTCATGAAGAAATAGTCCTTTGAATCTTTGGTGGTTAGAAATTAAAGACCTCAAATCATGTGCAATAAACAATAAATAAAGTTACACTGAATGACGAAAAAAATACATTAGGGGCCAGGAAACATTCAAAGAACTGGGGAACCATTCCCAAATCAGGAAGGGAAGTCACAGGGTGTATATTATGCTATGAATACAGTTTTTCCTACTACTTACAACATATAAAATGTAATGTATTAGATGTCTTCCTAACACATGAAGTATGTGTCCTCATAGAGTAATACTGGTAGAAATGTTATAGTTATGGCAGTATGTCATATTCTATCTATATTAGTAAAAGGGTAATATGCTAATTAGAACATAAGACCTTCCAGACATCCTTCTGGACAAAACTATAGTGGCAGGGCCAAGGCAGAGGCTGTTAGGGTGATCAGGCCAGGAGGGGAAGGCAGTTGGGGATGATCAGGCTGGGGGAGGGGCAGTTGGGGGCGAGCAGGCAAGCAGGGGGGGTGCAGTTGGAGGCAAGCAGGCCAGCAGGCAGAGTGGTTAGGGGTGATCAAGCAGGCAAGCAGGTGAGTGGTTAGGAGCCAGCAGTCCTGGATTGCTAGGGGGTTGTCTGACTGACAGTTTAGGCTTGATCCCACAGGGGTCCCAGATTGGAGAGGATGCAGGCCAGGCTGAGGGACAACTCTCCCCCCTGCCCCCAATGCACAAGTTTCGTGCACCGGGCCACTAGTGTGACTATAACATAATTAGAAGCAAAGGAGGAGATGAAGTCATAGAAATAATAGAAGGCAGGTTCTTTAAAGACCTGTAAGTCATTGTAAGTACTTAGCCATTTGTGGTGGGAGAAATAGACATTAGAAGGTTTTGAACAGAGGGATGATAGGATCTGAGTTACGTTTAATAGAATCACTCAGAAATGTGTTAATACAATGTGGGCTGGGGTAAGGCAAAGAAAGAAGCAAGGAGGACAGTTGAGAGGCTATATAACGTCCAAGAGAGCAATTGTGGAAACTGAAATAATGGGGGAGTTATGAAGGAGGTAAAATTCTCTGATTCTAGATAAAGTTTAATATAGAGTAAATAGTATATTTTACCAAATTGGGGATGGAATGACAAGGAATAACAGGAACTAGAGATGATCTTGCACAGCAAAAGAAATAAACAAAATGAAAAGGGAGCCCACTGATGGGATAACATATTTGCCAATACTACATTTTATAAGGGGTTAATTTTTAAAATATATAAAGAACTTATACTGCCCAGACAGTGTTGCTCAGTGGTTGATCAATGACCATATACCAGGAGGTTGATGTTCAATTCCTGGTCATGTCATATGCTCGAGTTACAAGTTTCTGGCTTGATCCCCAGTAGGGGTGTGTAAGAGGCACCCCATCAATAATTCTCATCATTGGTGTTTCCTCTCCCTTCTTCTCTCTGAAATCAATAAAAACATATTTTAAAAAAGAATTTATACTACTCAACACCAAGAGGACAAACAACCCAATTTAAAAATGGAAAAAGGACCTGAATAAACACTTCTCCAACAAGGACATACACATGGTCAATTTACATATGAAAAAATGCTCAACTTCACTAGTCATCAGAGAGATGCAAATTAAAACCACAATGAGATATAACCTCTCCCATGTCAGAATGGCTATAATCAATAAATCAACAAACAGCAAATGCTAGCAAGGATGTGGAAAAAAGGGAACCATTGTGCACTGTTGGTGGGAATGCAGACTGCTGCAGACACTATGGAAAACATGATGGAGTTTCAAAAAAATTTAAAAATGGAACTGCTTTATGACTCAACAATTCCACTTCTGGGAATATATCCAAAGAAACCCAAAACACTAATTTGATAGCATATATGACCCCTATATTAGTTTTAGCATTATTTACACTAGCCAATTTTTGGAAGCAATCCAAGGGTCCATTATATATGAGTATATATAAAAGCTGTGGAACATTTACACAATGGAATACTACTGGGCCATAAAGAAGGAAATCTTACCTTTTGCAACAGTATGGGTGCACCTGGAGAGTATTATTCTAAGTTAAATAAGCTGGTCAGAGAAAGTACCATATGATCTCACTTATATGTGGTATTTAATGAATAAAATAAACTGAAGAACAAAATAGAACCAGAGGCATGGCTACATGGAACAGACTGACAGCTGTCAGAGAGATAGGGGATTCAGAGCTAAATGAAAGAAGGTGAAAGGATTAAGCAATCTATACTAATAAAAGCCTAGGTGGTCCTCGAGTCCTCGTGTGACGCCTTCATGTCATCACAAGATGGCCCCCACAAGATGGCTGTCAGGGGATGGCAGTTGGGTGCAACCAGGGCAGCAGGTGAGGGCAGTTAGGTGCAACCATGCAGGGGAGGACAGTTGGGGAGTGATCGGGCTGGCAGGGGAGGGCAGTTGGGGGCAATCAGGTGGGCAGGATAGAAGTTAGGCAGTAATCAGGCCAGCAGGGGAGCAGTTAGGGGGTGGTCAGGCTGGCAGAAATGGTTAGGGGCAATCAGGCAGGCAGGCAAATGAGTGATTAGGGGCCAGCAGTCCTGGCTTGTGAGAGAAATGTCTGACTTTCAGTTTAGGCCTGATCCCTAGGTGCCCCAGATTGGAAAGGGTGCAGGCTGGGCTGAGGGACACTCCCCCCATGCATGAATTTTGTGCACTGGGCCTCTAGTACATATATAAAACACATAGACCCAGAAACAGTTTGGTGTTAGCCAGAGTGAAGAGGATGGGTGGAGTTGGGAAAAGAAGAGGAAATGGGGATAGAAAGAGACTTTGCTTGGGGTGATGGGCACATGATGTGGTGTGCAGATGATGTTCTCTTGAATTGTACACTTGAAACCTTTATGGTTTGTGAACCAATGTCACCCCAATAAGTTCAATTATAAAACAACAATACATAATCCCAAAAGTTTTTGTTTGATCAACAGAAAAAATGGAGTTGCCACACAATTTGAGATGGGAATGGCTACAGGTACAGCAGTTTTAAGGAAGGGAATAAGGATATTGGGTTGGGGCCAAATGTAAACTGGACTTTAATGTTAAAATGATAGCCTCTAGGATCAAAGTTTCAATTAAAATGTCCTTTAAATCATAGACTATGTCTCTCAGCTTTTAAAATCTTACAAAATACCTTGCACAGGTCATTGCACACAGAATCCTATATTATAAAGAGGTAATATGCAAATTGACCATCACATCATCACAAATGGTAGAACCCACAGTGGTGGCAGGGCTGGCTGCTCTGTGCGCCTGCTGCCGAATCCTGTCAGCCCCATTGGAGGTCTTGGGTCCTCCTGCACCCCCCACTGACTGACAGCTTGCCCAGGCTCCTCCAATGAGCTGCCCTTCCCTCTCTTCCTCCCTCCCCTGAAGTTGAAGCCTGACTGTGGTGTCCAACAAATTGGAAGTTATAACTCATGTCATTCAGAGTATCCTTCATTCCTCAGCCAGGGCCGGCCACTCCATGCACCTGCTGCTGGAGTCACCTTAGCCCTGCTGGGGGCCTCAGGTCCTCCTGTACCCACCACTAACTGAGGCTCAGGTAAGCAGGGCCAGCCAAGGCGTGTGCTGCCTGCAGTGGCAGCAGCAGAGGTGTGATGGGGCGTTACCTTCCCCTGATGGCTAGGTTGCCTCCTGCCCCTGAGAGCTCCCAGACTGTGAGAGGGGGCAGGGCGGGCTGAGGAACGCACCCCCCCCTCCAGTGTGTGAATTTTCATGCACCAGGCCTCTAGTATGTAATAAGAACACTTGCTGAATTAATTAAATGTACTCAGTTCTTCCATATTTCTCATCCTTCCAATGCTCTGTGTGAAATATATAAATATATCTTCTCTTAAATCATTGTTTAACACTTTGTTTATCCTCTATTATAACCAAAGAAACATTTTTAATGGGTAAAATAGCCAAACTGATAATACTTATAATACATAATCTTTTATTTATTTATTTATTTACTTACTTACTTTAATTTAAATTCTTTATTATCTAAGGTATTATACAAGTCTCCTTCCCCCCACCCCATTGATTTCTCCCCAGTGACCCACTTGCCCCAGCATATGCCCTCACACCCCTACTGTCTGTGTCCGTTGGTTATGCTCATATGCCTGCATACAAGTCCTTTGGTTGATCTCTTACCCCCTCACCCTCCACTTACCTCATTGGACAGTCTGTTTAATGCTTCTATGTCTCTGGTTCTATTTTTGTTCATCTGTTTATGTTGTTTATTATATTCCATAAATGAATAAGAACATGTGATATTTATCTTTCTCTGGCTATTTTGATTAGCATAATGCTCTCCAGTTCCATCCATGCTATTGGAAATGGTAAAAATTCCTTCTTTTTTACAGCAGCATAGTATTCCATTGTGTAGGTGTACCACAGTTTTATAATCCATTTGTTTGCTGATGGGCACTTAGGCTGTTTCCAAATCTCAGCTATTGTAAATTGTGCTGCTATGAACATAAGGGTGCCTGTATTCGTTGTGATTGGTGTTTCTGGTTTCTTGGGATATATTCCTAGAAGCAGGATTAGTGGGTCAAATAGAAGTTCATTTTTAATTTTTTGAGGAAATGCCATGCTGTTTTCCGCAGTGGCTGCACCAGTCTGCATTCCCACCAACAGTGCAAGAGGGATCCTTTTTCTCCACATCCTTTTCAGCACTTGTCATTTGTTAATTTCTTGATGATAGCTATTCTGACAGATGGGATATATTACCTCATTGTTGTTTTGATTTGCATCTCTCACATGGTTGGTGACTTTGAGCATGTTTTCATATGTCTCTCAGCCTTATGTACTGGTGTACTGGTTAATAATGCAGATTCTTTTCAATAGATGGAGTTACACATATGTTGATATATATGTGATTTGATATGTATGCTATTTTGTTGTATTGACAGTAAGCTTCAAAACTTCATACGTCAAATTTGTTGAAGGTATTAACATCATAGATATTTTTATGCTTAAAAATGTCAAATGTTGTGCCAAAAAAAGAGCATTTCCGAGAAGTTTTAATTCATTACTTTATTTTGAAGAAAAAGTTATTGTATAATTCAGAAAGCTTATGGTGAACATGCTCCATCTCAAGATACTCGTGAATGCTGGTTTAAATGCTTTAAAAGTGATGATTTTGATGTGAAAGACAAAGATGTCCAGGTCAACCGAAAAAGTTTGAAGACCAACAATTACAAGCATCATTGGATGAAGATGTGTGTCAAACTCAAAAACAACTTGCAGAAAGATTAAACATTGCTCAACAAACAATTCCCGATCATTTACAAGCAATGGGAAATATTTTAAAGGAAGGAAAATGGTTGCCACACCAACTGAACGAAAGACAAATGGAAAACCGAAAAGTCATCAGTAAAATGTTGCTTCAATGGCATGAAAGGGTCTTTTTTGCATTGAATTGTGGCTGGTGATGAAAAGTGGATTTATTTTGAGAATCCCAAATGCACAAAATCATGGGTTGATTCAGGTCAACCATTAACATCGGCTGCAAGTCCAAAATGCTTCAGAAAGAAGACAATGCTCTGCGTTTGGTGGGATCAGGAAGGTGTGGTGTATTATGAGCTTCTAAAACCAGGTGAAACGGTTAATACTGATCGCTACCAACAAAAAATTATCATTTTGAACCATACTTTGATCTAAAACCAGGTGAAATGGTTAATACTGATCGCTACCAACAAAAAATTATCATTTTGAACCATGCTTTGATCGTGAAATGACCAGAATGTGCCAGAAGACACGGCAAAGTAATGTTGCTTCATGATGACGCACCATCACACACTTCAAAACCAGTTAAAGACACGTTAAAAGATCTTGCCTGGGAAGTATTAACCTACCCGCTGCTGTAAGCTGTAATCACCAGACCTTGCTCTTTCAGATTACCACTTGTTCCAATCAATGTTATACGCACTTTTTGAGCAGCACTTCAAAACATAAGAAGAAGTTATTAAAAGCAAGTAAAACAGAAAAGTCAGAGTTTTCTGGAAAATTAGGATTATCAAATGTGCCCTCAATCAGGAATTGAATCCAAGACCCTTTGGGGCCCAGGCTGACTCTCTAACCACTGAGAACACCGGTCAGGGCGGAAACTCATATCTTGATGCAAAAGGAGTTAGTTGGGGTGAGACTGAATAGAGTGAACTGATCATTTGGATGCACTGAAACTGAGTGGGTGATCAGAAACTGGGTCCAGGATGGAGTAGCAGAGCATTCTTCCTTATTCTTTCTTTGCTAAATGACACAGAAAACATTTGGGTTTTATAGCCTGTCACATGATAGTAACTGGTGTTAAAATAATTAGTTACATTATCTGAAATTTTGGAAATTCACATTTCTATTAATCTGCTACTCTAGGGGAAAAATGGAAATTTACTGTAAAAGAGTTAAATTATAATATACTATGTTGTAGAACCTGAGACATAAATAACCATGTGTTTATTTCCTTATTTGCACTGGTAGTGATTTTTATTTGTGTTTATGGACAGAAATAGTGTGGTACTTGGATTGGCCCTCTCAAAGTCAGATCAGAGGCTGTGATTCCATTTTGTGAAAGTTAACTTAAAGAATGTTAATCTATGTTTCATTAATATGAACAACTTTGAGCAAATGAACAAGTTTTAATAGCATTTCTGATGATGCTTAGTTATCCTTTTATGGTAAAAATATAATAAAATGTCCTAGAGCAAAAATAAAAATAAAAAAAAGAAAGAAAGAAGAAGCAGAAAATAATTGGGACTCTGAATGGTTTGTCTCAAAACAAGAAAAGTTCTATTGGGACAATATCCACAAATTACCTGAATGATGGGGGAAATGTTTAGCTAGCGATGGACATTACTTTGAATAAAGCATTTTTGATGTTTCTCTTGAAATTATCGTGTTTTCTTTCATTACAAAATCCACCATTATTAACCAATAGTATGTCCTCTTTCAAAAAGTCTCTATTTAGGTCATTTCCCATTTTGATTGGATTATCTTTCTTTTGTTAAGTTGTATAAACTTAAATCTATAAATTTTGGAGATTAAACCCTTTTCAGAGATAATAACATTGGCAAATACGTTCTCCCATGCATTGGGCTCTCTTGTTATTTTGTTGATTGTTTCTTTTGCTGTGCAGAAGCTTTTTATTTTGGTGTAGTCCCATTTGTTTATTTTCCTTTTAGTTTCCATTGTCCTAGGAGCTGTATTAGTAATGATATTGCTACAACATATGTCTTCTATTTTGTTTCCTATGGCTTTTTCTAAGATTTGTATGGTTTCCTGTCTTATGTTTAAGTCCTTTATCAATTTCAAGTTTATTTTTGGGTATGGTGTAAGCTAGTGGTCTAGTTTCATATTTTTTGTGCATGTATCTTTCCAATTTTCCAAACACCATTTATTAAAGAGACTGCCTTGACTCCATTGTATGATTTTTGCTTCCTTTGTCAAATATTAACTGAGCATAATGGCTTGGGTTGATTTCTTGGTTCTCTATTCTGTTCCATTGATCTATATGTCTGTTCTTGTGCCAGTACCAGGCAGTTAGAGAAGCATGCCTTTGTAATACAGCTTAAAATAGGGTATTGTTACCCATCCAACTTTCTTCTTCTTTCTCAAAATTGCTGCAGTTATTTGGGGGCTTTTTTTTATTCCAGATGAGTTTTTGGAGAATTTTTTCTAGGTCTTTGAAATATGCCACTGGTATTTTAATGGGAATTGCATTGAACCTTTAGGTTGCTTTGGTTAGTATGTACATTTTAATGATGTTGATTCTACCAATCCATGAACATGGATTTGTCTTCTTCTATCTCATTTTTCAGCATCCTGTAATTTTTATGAGTACAGGTCCTTTAAGTCCTTTGTTAAATTTACTCCTGGGCATCTGAATTTTTCTGTTGCAATGGTAAATGGAATTCTTTTTTTAGTTTCTCTTTCTGTGATTTCATTATTGGTATATAAAAAGCCATAGATTTCTGGATGTTAATTTTGTATCCTGCTATATTGCCGAATTAATTTATTAATTCCAGTTGTTTTTAAATGGAGTCTTTAGGGTTTTATATGTACAGTATCATATCATTTGCAAAGAAGGACAGTTTTACTTCTTCTTTTCCAATTTGGATGCCTTTTATTTCTTCTTCTTGTCTGGTCACTATGGCTAGCACTTCCAGTATTATGTCGAACAGGAGTGGTCAAAGTGGGTAGGTATCCCTGTATTCTTCCTGTTCTTAGGTGAAATGGTTTTAGTTTTTTCTCATTGAGTAGTATATTGGCTGTAGGTTTGTCATATAAGGCTTTTATTATTTTGAGGTATAATCCTTTTATTACCACTTTGCTGAGAGTATTTATTAAGAATGGGTGTTGGATTTTGTCAAATGCCTATTCTACATCAATTGATATGATTATGTGATTTTTGTCTCTCAATTTATGTGATATATCACATTTATTGATTTGAGGATATTATACCAGCCTTGCATCCCTGGAATAAATCCCACTTGGTCATGGTATATGATCTTTTTGATGTAATGCTAGATCCAATTTGTGTGAATTTTGTTGAGGATTTTAGCATCTATGTCCATCGGGGATATTGGCCTGTAATAATCTTTCCTTGTAGTGCCTTTATCTGGTTTGGGGATTAGGGTAATACTGGCTTCATAGGAAGAGCATAGAAATGTGCCTTCCTCTTGAATTTTTTGTAATAATCTGAGAAGGATAGGTTTTAATTCTTCTTTGAATGTTTGGTAAAAATCCCCTGTGAAGCCATCTGGTCTAGGGCTTTTGTTTGCTGGATTTTTTTTGACTACTGTTTAAATTTCATCAGTAGTTATCAGCTTATTCAGGTTTTTTTATTCTTCCTGATTGAGTTTTGGAAAGTTGTATTTTTCTAGGAATATATCCATTTTGTCCAGGTTGTACAGTTTGTTGGAGTAGAGTTGTTGGTAGTATGTTTTTACAATCCATTATATGTCTGAAGGGTCAGTTTTTACTTCAACTCTTTCATATCTGATTTTGTTTATTTGGGTCCTCTCTCTTTGCTTCTTGGTGAGCCTGGCTAGAGGTTCATCAATCTTTTTTTATCCTTGCAAAGAACCAGCTCTTGGTTTTATGGATTTTTTTTTTTTTTTTTTGGTCTCTATGTGGTTTATCTCCACTCTGATCTTTATTATTTCCTTCCTTCTGCTTACTCTGGGCTTTTCTTGTTGTTCCATTTCTAATTCTTTAAGTTTCAGGGTTTAGATAATTTATTACCATGTTTTCTTGTTTTTGAGGTAGGCCTGTAGAGCTATGAACTTCCCTCTCAGGACTGTTTTAACTGTGTCCCTTAAGTTTTGGATTGTTGTGTGTTCATTGTCATTTGTTACCCAGAGCTTTTTATTTCTTCTTTGATCTCTTTGGTAATCCAATCATTGTTTATTTAGCCTCCAAGTGTTTGATTTTTTTCATTGTTTTTAATCACAGTTGATTTCTAATTTTATGCTATTGTTATCTGAGAAGATGCTGGACATGATTTCTATTTTCTTGAATTTGAAGAGACTTTGCCTGTGTCCTAATATGTGGTCAATCTTTGAAAATGTCCCATGTGCACTTGAGAAGAATTTATATTCTGTAGCTTTGGGGTGAAATGTTCCGAAGATATCAATTAAGTCCATCTGATCTAGTGAGTTATTTAGGATTGCTGTTTCTTTGTTTATTTTTTGTTTAGAGTATTTATCCAGTGGTGTCAGTGGAGTATTAAAGTTCCCTACAATGATTGTATTGCTGCCAATCTCTCCCTTGATATTTTCCAGAAGTTTCTTTTTTGTTGTTTTGTTTTTGTTTTTGTTTTTGTTTTTTGTTATGTATTTGGGTGCTCCTGTATTGGATGCAGATATGTTTACCAGAGTTGTATCCTCTTGTTGAATTGCTCTTTTTAGTATTATGAGGTTGCCCTCCTTATCTCTTGTTATGGCCTTCAATATTTGGTCTATTTTGTCAGATATAAGTATTGCTACCCCAGATATTTTCTCATTTTTGTTTGCCTGAAAAAAATTTTTTCTATTCCTTCACTATAAGTCTGTGTGAGTCCTTTGTTCTGAAGTGGGTCTCTTGTAAACAGCAAATATGTGCATCATGTTTTCTTATCCATTCAGCTACCCTGTGTCTTTTGATTGGAGTATTTAACCCATTTACATTTAAGGTTATTATTGATAGGTACTTTTTGTTGCCATTTTATTCTTTATGCTTGTGTTCCTTCTTGCCTTCCTATTTCTTCTTTTTACAGCAGTCCCTTTAGTATTTCTTACATTGTGGCTTGGTGGTAATAAACTCCCTTAGCTCTTTTTGTCTGTGAAGTTCCTGATTTCATCTTCAATTTTGATTGATAACCTTGCTGGGTATAGTATTCCTGGACTCAGTCACTTGCTTTGTATCACTTTGAATATTTCATTCCATTCCCTTCTGGCCTGATATGTTTATGTTGAGAAATCAGTTGATACTCTAATGGGAGATCCCTTGTAGGTAACTTTCTGTCTCTCTCTGGCAGTGTTTAGGATTCTTACTTTGTTGTTGATGTTCCTTAATATAATTATGATGTGTCTTGGTGTTAGTCTTTCTTAGTTCATCTTGTTTGGGACTCTATATGATTCTTGGACTTGTGTGGATTTTTTCTTCCCAAAATCAGGGAAGTCTTCTGTCATTATTTCTTCAAACAGGTTTTCTATTTTTTGCTCTGCTTCCTCTCTTTCTGGCAGCCCTATTATGTAGATGTTGTTTTGTTTTGTGTCATCCCAAAGCTCTTTTAGGCTCTCCTCCTGCTTGTTAAGTCTTCTTTCCAGTTGCTGCTGTGCTTGTGTGTGTGTTTTGTGTTTTTTTTTTGTACCTTGTCTTGTAACTCACTGATGTGGTCCTCAACTTCTTCTAGTTTACTGTTCAAGCCTTCCATTGTGTTCTTTATTGCAGCCATGTCATTCTTCATTGCATGTTGATTCCTTTTCATGTTGGTGACATTCTCATTCAGCTCCTTATAATTCTCATTGAACTGTGTGTATTTGTCATCCAGACGTTTGAGCAACCTTATAACCATTACTCTGCATTCTTTCTCTGACAAGTTACTTGTCTCCACTTCATTTAATTCCTTTTCTGGTGATTCCTCTTTTTTCCTTTGGGGATTTTTTTTTCTCCCCATTTTTTTGTTATGATGTTTTAATTGTTCCTGTTTTTTAGATCCAACTGCTTTGCTACCCAGGTTCTTTTGGGGGTCATGCTATGTAGTTGGTGATTTCTGGGATCCAGTGGTGCAGTCTCTTGAATCCCCTGGGCTTGGTGATCTAGTGGAGCCCCCTATTTGTTCTATTTGGGTTCTCCTGATGTAGTTGGGTCTTGAATGTTAGTTTCTCATTCATGGATAAAGTCGGGCCACTGATTGTCTGGGAATGTGACTCACCCTGACTTCATTATGCAACTGTTGTGGATGTGATTGTGGTTTTGTTTCTTGTGGAAAGGGTTGCCTGAAATCTCACTGGTATGTGCTCACTGTGAGTGCCTGGAGTCCATATTCTTGGAGGAAGGCGTCTCAGGGTGCTGGGTGGCCGGTTGGGGAACCCACTCACTAGTTTGCTGCAACTGCAGTGTCTGGAGGATGGCAGCTGGGGTGTTGGAAGTCCGAGTTTCTGCTGCCAGGGTTGTGCATCTTTGGTTGGGTACATGTGCGTCTAGCAGTGGCTCACATGAATGCGTGGGACTGCCTGCCAGGTCAGTGAGCTCAGGGGTCCCTGTATTGGTTTGGTGCGACTCTGGTGTCCAGACGTCAGCAGCCAGACAAGGGGAAGTCCCACTTACTGCTGCAGGGGCCGTGTGCCCTTGGCTGGCTATGCATGCATCTATCCGTGGCTCACACACATAACAGGGTCCGCCTGCCTGGGTGCCGGGCTTGGGGGACCTGCTTTCTAGTTCAGCGTGACTGCAGTGTCATAAATAGTCTTTTAAATATGTTTTTTAAAAATACTATGGAGTGTGTGTATGAATGTATAAAATGGTTTTCAATATTTCCATTTCAGTTTTAACATAGGCCAATATAATTTATTTAAGCATACATTTTTAAGTGTATTTAAGTAAAACCTAAGGAGGTTTGAAATGGACATTCCTTTTACACAAAATTTCCATTTGTTCCTTTTCTGAAATGAAAAAGTACATGACTATTCAGTAACTACTAATATGTGTAAAATAACAGAAAGAGAGCCACATACATCTTATTTTCATGTCTCTTGAGAAAGTTTTATATTCACACAGTACTTAAATTTCTTTCTCATGTTATTCTAATATACCATCTTTTAATTTTAATAAATGACAGTTAAACTTATAAATAATTTGCATTCCACAAACAGTGATAGCAATATTAATGCATAATTTGTAAATATGTTGTGATCCAAAGAATTAATGTTCAAATATTTATACATTTACATTTTCCTTATTATAGCACCTAAAGCTAAACATTCCTTGAAAATAAAATAAAGGACTCGATCTCTAGAAAGTTTACTGCAGTATTGACTGATAAAGAGTTAAATTGAACTTTGCATATATGTTCATCAAAAAATAATCTCTTGATATATTAGTGGGCCAATAGTTCAGCCCAGAAAGAGACTCTAACTTGAGCAGACACTAATTAAAATAATCAATTCTTATCCTACTACATATGTCCAATCATATTAACACATTCCTAGATTTCTTACCCAATGGACTAGTCAAAATAAAAGGATTTTCTAATATGAAGGAACAGAATATACTCCAAACTGACTAAGCAGATTTGTGAACAAATTAGTTCATTTAAAATTGACAGCAAAAGATTGATTTTGCACAGAATGAGTTACCTAAGGTATTCATCATTTCTTCTGCCTCTGCACACAAGACAGAGATCTGTTTCCTTCACTTTCTGATTTTAATAGGGCACCTTTATTTTATAGTCATGATTGTAGCCTGTAATTCTTTTTAATTCAGACATATTTTAGCCTCTTAAGCAGACCTTTAGAAATAACTACCTTAAACGTCCCAGTAAAATGACTCATCACATATCGCTCATTTCAACCATACTATAAATTATAATACATGGAAAAGTTCTTATTGCATAAAAGATCTAACTACTCATAAGGCTACTTGACTCATTATTCAAATGCAGAGATAAGAAGGAAATCCAGATGAGAAACACTTTTTCAAAGTTCAAGGTCAATCCTTTACAATGCTGAGAAAATCTAAGATATTCTTATGTAGTATACATTTAGTATATATTGGTAAATATCTTATGAAAAAGGTGAGAAGCTATATGTAAAAAATGGAACCAGAGATGCTAAAATGTCTGAGAATTAATTTGTAAAGTCTAATAAAATAAAATCAAAGTACTGTATAGATGAAAAAAATATTATAACATAGCAATGATGATAAACACAATTCAGAAAAAAAATTAAATTAAAACAGAATCCAAAGAAAAGTATATGAACTTGCCTTTTTGTTTACAAAGACCTAAAATTCAGATATAAAAAGCATAAATTATGGTAAAGGGACATATTTATGGGGATAGAATTTTTGGGACTTGCTTATCAACTAAACTTGGCATGATGAGAGAGTGGAAGAGAGGTCTGGGTGAAATATTGGGGGTTGAAAGAGGTAACTCAGTACATGACATTATCCATTCATTTGAACGTGGGGATATGGTGGAGAAATTAGAGGCAAGATAATTTCAATCTTGAATATCTGGGATACATATGGGAAATCAAATGGACAAGGAATTTGGATAGATAACAGTTCTGTGTTCACAAGTTATATGTCAATGTAATGTTACCTCTATTTTGAAGTTGAAATAGAAGCTCAGAGAGAAGATTCAATTTTCCATACGTTATCATGGTCAGTTAACCCTCGTATCAAATTATCTGCTTTGAGATCAAATGTTCATTGTACATAATAAGAGGAGTGTGTGTGTGTGTGTGTGTGTGTGTGTGTGTGTGTGAATCTATGTTTAAAACACACCCAATGTCAGCTAAGAAAGTCCAATGGCTTCCCCAATATTTCTGTGGAATTCTTAGGAGATTTCATGCTCGTTTTTGCTTCTAAGTTGCCATTTCCACTGAATTTTCAGTTTTGATGTATGTTCACACCCATGTCCTGCTTTATTTGCTTCATCTCTAACTGACAAGGAAATTCCACATTCACAAACTTTCCTATATCTGTACCTATATATTTTGTCTTTTCTTCTGACATTAATATGTGGTAATAAATAAAATCTTTATGTTCTAAGCCTAACTAACTTCATCTCATGTATACTAAATACAGCCCCCTCCCTTCCAAGCAAAGGACCTTACTCCTGTAGTTGTTTCCCTTTTTCCCCAATCATTTGCTTTTCCTTACTATCAGGTTGCTTATAATTAACATAAAAATAAAATATTAATAATAGTAATGATTCTTCTATTAATTTGCCATAAAAAATACTTTATAATGATGATGATTCAAAAAAGGCTCCAAAACTTACTTCCTCCTCCAGCTTGCCCATTATTGCTTGGACTGACTTTGTTTATGTTTTTGTTCCGCACTGCACCTAACTGCTATTGTCAAGGTCTTTAACGATCTCAACATAATGAAACTAACACTCAATATTCAATCCTCAACTTAGTTGACTGATATTTGGCAAAACTGGTAAGTAGCTTTATTGAAACCCTTTCTTTCCCATATACAACTTTTCCTGGCCTCCTGCATTCATTTTGCTGATTCCCACTCATCTTATGAACTCCAAATGTCAGTGACCCTGAAGCATAGTAACCTCCATCTTGTATTAAAAAAAAAAAAAAAAAACACGGCTGTTTAAAATTCTCTGCTATCCTATCTAATAAAAGGGCAATATGCAAATTAACCATCACTCCCTCACAAAGATGGAGGCACCCAATCCCCTCAGCCCTGCCTGAGTCCCCCATTCCTTGGGGGGCAGCCACTGAGAGCAGGCAGCACAAGCAGCCTAGCAGAATGTTTGCCTCGTTGCCACAGCAATGAGGCAAGCATTCTGCCCCAGGTGCAGAGAGCCTCTGGGCAGCAGGCGTGGAGTGGCTGGGGCAGGATGCTTGCATCGGTGCCACAGCAATGAGGCAAGTGTCCTGCCCAGGCTTCGGAGGGCCTCTGGGCAGCAGAGAGTCTCTGGGCAGTAGGCACAGAGCGGCCAGGGCCTTCAGAGAGCAGAGAACCATGAGGGGTGGACCTAAGCCATCACAGCTCTCAGATTGGAGAAGTCTCCCCTGAGGGTTCCCAGATTGGAGAGGGGGCAGGTCAGGCTGAGGGACCCATTGCCCATGCACGAATTTCATGCACCAGGCCTCTAGTTGTTAGATAATCCCTTGTTTTGTAAACTCTGTCACTTTAAGACAGTCTCTTCGTCTAATTTTTTTTAGTTCAAATAATAGAAAAAAAGATAAACTTAACTGTCTGACTTTGCAAGCTAGCCATCCAATGTAATAGACTAATATAGCCTAATACTGACAATAATTTCTATATTCTTAGGCCAAGTACTAACTTATTATGCATTCAAGGTTACAACTGTCTGTAACAATAACTCACACAGAGACCTTTGTAATATCTGCAAACAAATAAGCTTGAAAAGTATAAATACTGGAAACTTCCTGTATGTGTTGCTCAGAGATTTGGAAGAGACACCTCCCTCTGGGCCACGTGCAATAAACAACTTTTAATTAATTGGCTCATTAAGGCATCCTGTATCTCATTTGTGATTTGTGATACAACACTTGGAGGCCCCCACAAGATAAGAGACAGGTTCCTACCCACACCTAGTCTCAGACACCTGGGATGGACTGCCTCCTCTGCCTGGCTGCCAGACCCCAAGGATCTCTAGGGGATGTGCCAACTGATGGAATTTCAGGGCCCTAGAGATGCCTCTCTGTGGTTGTGACAGCCAAACAAGGGGCAAATGACATGCCCCTGCATTCTTTTGGAGTAATCAGGAAAAAAAAAAAAACCTCTGGAGGTAAGGGAATTCAAATTTGATTAAGGAATTTTGAGTTCACTTTGCTGTTTGTTTACTTGGGACTAGCCACTTTGCTACTGAGAAGGGGGACTGGATACAGTCTTAACTCCTCCGGTAGATTCTCACAGAGACATTGGTTGAGAATTTTGTTCTGGGGCATGGCTGCCAGGAGTGCCCCCACGTCCATTTGGAGAGTTGGGCAGTGTTTCAGTTATCTGCTCAGCTCCCCTTTGGGCTAGTCTACTGAGAGAGTGTGAGTATGGATGCTTGTCTGTCTTGGGATAATTATCTGTTCATTAACTAGTCTATAAATATAAGTGTGAGAGCCTGTGTAAAAACAAAAACTACTTTGATTTATTCTGTACTTCTGTTGATTCGTCTGGGCAAAAACATTTGATTTATTAAAGGCTGAGTGTCATGATAATCTGCAAAAGTCTCAAGCAGCACTGCAGAGATCTATTTTTCTCAGAGATGTTTGCCTCTATCACGGAGGGAATTAGCCTACTTAGCTAGTAAAAATTTCTGTCTATCGTTTCCTCTTCCATGATTTGTGATTTTACTATATCAGGTTGAATTTTGGAATTCTGGGGTAGATTTAAAGGTAGAAATTAGTGAAAGGTTTTTGCCCAGAGAAAACATAGCCCAGCTTGGTTCCAAGATTGCTTGTAAGAAAAGCAAGAGAGAAGTCTTTTCAAGTTAACTATTTGCAACACAGTGTTAGAGAGTGGGAATATTTAAAAAAATATATTTTATTGAATTTTTGCAGAGAGGAAAGGAGAGAGATAGAGAGTTAGAAACATCAATGAGAGAGAAACATCAATCAGCTGCCTCCTGCACACCCACTACTAGGGATGTGCCTGCAACCCAGGTACATGCCCTTGACCAGAATCGAACCTGGGACCCCCCAGTACGCAGGCTGACGCTCTATCCACTGAGTCAAACTGGTTTTGGCCAGAGTGGGAATATTTGAGCCTGCTTACTACTAACATTCCAGAGAGGCTATGGACTATGCCCCAGATAGAGTTGTCAGTGCTGACATCAGGTCAGGCCTTGAGATACAGTCTCATGGCCCCTTACCAGCACATAGACCTTCTTTCATAGAACAGTGTCAGCTTTCTGAAAAACAGGATGACCCTGTAAATAACATGGTCATCAGTGGCATGATCCTGATGTTGCTTAGGAAAAATTGTTTTGTCTTGGGTTGCTTGTTCTGTAAAAACAGGATGTGGTTAATGTGCTTAAAAGTGGTCCTGCACAAAGGGTTGGGGCTGCTCTCTGGACTCCCTGCATGGAGAAAGGCAGAGCAGCGGCTGGCTAATAAAGGCTCCCCAAATTTTAATTTGGTCTGGACTCCGGGTCGTTCACTCGCATTCGCTCCACAACAAAAGTAGTAAATTTCAGAGAACAAAGAACTTGTTATTTACAGCTTTTCTTATCTCTTTTGGTGGATGGAGACTTCCAAGGGCAGGGCTTGCCAAAAGCAAAGCAAAACAAAACAAAACAAAAACTCCTGCAGGGCGGAGAGATTTACAGGGCCCTGCCCCTGTCTGTGACATCATAGTCCTGCACGAGCTACCTGAGGCAGAACTAAGGCTGAAGTAGGAGGTTTCTGGCTCTGAGCCTAGCAAAATAAATGCGGGACATCAAAGAGAAGGGAATCCAACTAGTTGTTTTTATAAACTACTATCTATGGACCCCGTTAACCTTGGTTGTGTGTCTTGTGTGGTCTGTTGTCTTCGTGGTTATGAGTTTTGTTTGACTTGTCATTTTCAGTCGTTTATTAGGGCCCTCCTAGAAGACATAGCTTGGTTCCACCCCTCTTCATACACCCCTGATGGTATCTGTGATTGGATTGAAAATCATTTCCTTCAGGGGACCTTCCAGGATTTTGATCCATGAGAAATCTCCCTAAACACCCTTATCCTCATCTGCTATCTTTTCCCATCAGACTAAGAGTCATTTTTTTCCACAGGTCACACCCAGCTTTCAGGGGGAGGATTATTACAGCAATGGCCTGTGGTTTTCTCCAAAACTCCTGCTGTTACTATTTCTTCTGTCTGTAATAATTGTCTCTCTATGTTTCACAATGGGAGGGGGAGCCAGCATGGCCAAAACCCTCTTAGAATGCATGCTAAGGCATTTTAGGGAAGGTTTCTCAGAGGATAAATATGGCATAAAGTTCTCAAAGAAAAAGTTACAAACTTTATGCAAGTCAGAATGGCCCAAATTGGGGGTGGGCTGGCCAGACACAGGGTTGCTCGATTCCAGGCTTGTGAAAGCAGTTTGGAATAAAGTAATAGGAGATCCCAGAAACCCAGACCAATTTCTTTACAATAGCTAAATGGTTAGATTTAGTTCAGAATCCCCCACAATGGTTGAAGAGTTGTGCCTTACAAATCAGGGCACGGGTATTAGTTACTGGTCCCAGGGAGGTACCATGAAGGGTAGTGCCAGAAGGAGGACACCTTCCAAGTCTCCGGTTCTTCCCCTGACACCAGAGGAAGCAGACCTTCCTCCACTCTTCATGGTACCTTCAGGGAGGTACCATGAAGGGTAGTGCCAGAAGGAGGACACCTTCCAAGTCTCCAGTTCTTCCCCTGACACCAGAGGAAGAAGACCTTCCTCCACCTTCCAGACCTTTATAATCCCCAGTCACAAAGCAGGGAAAGTCCCCAGGCTCCATCACAAAGTGGGTAAGGGGGGCAGTCACTCTCATTTTCCCCTCCCACCACTCGTAGTTGCACCCAGGCAAGGGAAAGCAGCGCTGGGAATCCCAAGCCCAAGGGAGCCCTCCTGACCTTGAGGGAGGCACCCCCATTAGCGGTGAATTTAGGAGAGCAACCCTTCCTGGTCTATGTCCCCTTCTCCACCAGCTACCTCTATAATTGGAAGACACAAAACATCCCTTTTTCTGAAAAGCCCCAGTCCCTAATAGGCCTCCTATAATCTGTCTTTCATACCCACCTACCCACCTAGGATGATTACCAATAGCTTCTAGTTACTCTTTTCACTTCGGAAGAGAGAGACAGGATTCGGCTTGAGGCTAAGAAAGCCACCTTAAGAAGCGTGGGGGGGGGGGGGGGGGGGGGGGGCGGCGCTCAGTGGAAGAGAACCGGCATAGGGTAGAGGGGATTTTCCCATCCCTCTGGCCCCGATGAGAACCTAACTCGGGGGAGGGGAGGGCTTCCCTGGACACTTTTCACTGTGTACTCTTAGCTGGTATCAAGGCAGCTGCCCAGAAGCCTACAAATTTATCAAAAGTTACTGAAGTCATTTAGGGAGCCTAGGAATCGCCCGCCACTTTCTGGAATGCCTCTGCGAGACTTACAGTATTTATACTCCCATTAAACCAGAAGCCCCAGAAAAACAAAGAGCACTTAATTTAACCTTTGTAATTCAGTCCGCTCCAGACATAAGAAGAAAGCTTCAAAAACTGGAGGGATTCCAGGGCATGAATTTATCTCAATTAATTGAAATAGCCCAAAAGATATTTAATAACCAAGATTCCCCAGATGGGAAACAGGACAAAAGAATAGCAAAGGCAGTTGTAGCAGCTGCAGCAGCTCTAAAGGAGGTGGGCTCTCAAAGGAAAGATTCATAAGACAGACCGCAGGGAAGCAAGCCCCTGTTAGGGAAAAACCAATGTGCCTATTGTAAAAAAAGAAGGACACTGGAAGAAAAACTGCCCCAAACTAGACATAGGAAAATGAAAAGGCAGTCTCAGGCCCTGAGGGTACTGACCTAGAGGAGGATTGACGGAGCCGGGGCTCCATCCCTCTCAGCCCCCGGAGCCCATGGTTACATTAAAGACAGGGGGCAGGCCTGTCAGTTTTCTAGTAGATACTGGTGCTACTTATTCCATCCTAACTGAGCCTATGGGACAAGTAACCTCCAAGAAAACTTTCATTCAGGGGGCCACAGGAAAGTCAACTCTCTGTCCATGGACTTCAAAAAGGAAGTAGATTTTGGGAAAAGCACTGTAACCCATTCATTCCTAGTCATCCCAGAATGTCCCTACCTCCTATTAGTACAGGACCTTCTTCAGAAACTGCAAGCTACAATCTTGTTTGAAGGGGATGAGGCACACCTTACCATGGGCCCTCCAGTCTAAGGTTCTTTTCCTACCAAGATCCTACTCACCTGCCCTTTGTCGGAGGAATATCTCTTACAGGAAGAACTGCCTCCAGAAGCTTCACCCTCCAGTGAGCCTTCTGCATACCTAAAGAGAGACTTCAGCAGCTTTTCCCCATCTTATGGGCAGAGAGCAACCCTCCGGGACTGGCAAGCCACCAAACCTCAGTCGTAGTCCAGCTAATGGCCACTACAATGCCGGTTCAGGTAAGACAATATCCTATGAGTCTAAAAGCTAAGCGGGGAATTGCTACACATATCCACAGACTATAAGAAGCAGGTATCCTTATTCCTTGTCAAGTCACCCTGAAATACCCTCTTACTCATGGTCCTGAAAACAAAAGACTACCAGCCAGTACAGGACCTAAGGGAAGTAAACAAACGAGTTGAGATTATTCACCTGACAGTCCTTAACCTTTACACTCTCCTGAGACTCCTCCCCCCAGAGAGTGTAAATTTTACACTGTCTTAGACCTGAAGGATGCCTTCTTTAGCATCCCTTTAGCTCCTGCAAGCCAACCCATTTTTGCATTTGAATGGACAGATCCTGAGGCAGGATTTTCTGGCAACTAAGTTGGACTCAACTACCACAGGGGTTCAATAATTCCCTCATCTTATTTGATGAAGCCTTAAGCTCAGACCTGCTCACTTTTCAGCATACAAACACCAACTGTACTTTACTGCAATATGTAGATGACCTCCTCCTTGCCACGGACACTGAGGTTGAGTGTCGGAAAGCTACTGAAAGTCTACTAGATACATTACAGACTTTGGGTACAGATATTGGCAAAAAAGGCTCAACTCTGCACCCCAAGGTTATATATCTAGGATACAATATCTGTCAAGGCAAGCAGACTCTCTCCCTGAGTCCGATTGAGGCAATCCTGTGAATTCCTATCCCCAAGACTAAGAGACAGTTAACGAGAGTTCCTAGAGGCAGTTGAATATTGCCTCCTATGGATCCCAGGGTTTGCGGAGATTGCTAAACCCTTATACTCCAGAATGGGGGGAAAGCAGCTACTAGAATGGTCTGAGACAGAGCAGCAAGCCTTTAAATTTTTTTTTAAACTGCCTTAACATCAGCTCCAGCTTTAGCATTGCCGGATGTAACCAAGCCCTTCCACCCCTACTTATGTGAGACAAGGGGCATAGCAAAAGGGGTCCTGGCCCAATGTCTTAGGCCTTAGAAAAGACCTGTAGACTGCTTATCCAAGAACTCGACCCTGTTGCATCCGGTTGGCCTGCTTATCTCTGAGCAGTAGCAGCCACAGCTATACTTGTCAAAGAAGTAGACAAGTTAACCCTAGGGCAGGAATTAATCCTAACCACCTCACATGCAATTGAGGCTTTACTCTGGAGCACGCAGGAGCACTGGATGTCAAACGCTCGAGTTACGCAGTTTCAGGCTCTTCTGCTTGACCAGCCCTGCATCAGGTTCCACAGGATTCTCGCCATCAACCCCACCAGCTTCCTCCTGGATGATGAACCTGAAGAACCTCTACATGACTGTTTAGAGGTCATCGACTTCATACATACAGTCCACCTGGACCTCACTGACACCCCACTGGCATCTCCAGGTGAGGTACTGTTCACGGATGGGAGCAGTTTCATCCAGGAAGGAATCAGGTATGCGGGGGAGGTGGTAGTTGCTTTAGATTGAACCATCTGGTCTTAGTCATTCACCTGCAGGACGTCAGCACAAAAGGCCAAATTGATTGCCCTTATTCAGGCTCTCTAGTGGGCAAAGGACAAGTCAGTAAAGATGATTTATACTGATAGCAGGTATGTGTTTGCAATGGCTCACATACACAGTGCTATTTACAAGGAACGGGGACTTTTGACTTCAGCCAGGAAGGACATCAAAAATAAGGAAGAGATTCTGGCCTTACTAGAAGCCATCTGGGTACCCAAGGTAGTAGCATTGGTCCACTGTAAGGGGCACCAGAAAGGGGACTCCCCAGAAGCAAGAGGGAACAGAGCCACAGATGAAGTGGCTCAGGAAGCTGCCCTAAAACCAGTGGGGCCCTTACAAATTCTAGTGACTCTTCCAGACCCTGACCTATCCATCTCACCAGCTTACACAGAGAGGGAGGAGGAACTAGCCACACAAGCAGGCTTCTAGGAACCCGGAATGATGGCGGCCTTTACCGGAAGGCCAACTTTTAGTTCCTGAGGCTCTAGGTAGGACAATAGTTAACCAGTTGCACCAGTCCACCCAATTAGGCCATACTAAGCTTACTGAACTCCTAAAGGACAGACATTATATACCCAACCTAGATAGTATAATAGACAGCATTATATCCTGATGCATCACTTGTGCCCAAGTGAATGCCAAACAGAGCAAAAGACCCCCGACAGGAATCAGGGCTTGGGGAAATTCCCTGGGAGAACATTGGGAATTAGACTTCACAGAAATCAGGCCCCTGGCAGCAGGGTATAAATATCTCTTAGTTTTTATAGACACCTTCTTAGGATGGGTAGAAGCTTACCTGACTAAAACAGAAACAGAAGTAGTTAAGAAGTTACTTCAGGAAATAGTCCCCAGATTTGGCTTACCTGTAACTTTAGGATCAGACAATGGGCCCACTTTTATAGTCAAAATTTCACAGGATATAGCAAAGGCATTACATATTAATTAGAAACTACATTGTGCCTACCTGCCCCAAAGCTCTGGGCAGGTAGAGTGCATGAATAGGACCTTAAAGGAGGTCCTCACCAAATTTACCTCAGAAACCACTGAAAATTGGGCCACTTTACTTCCCTTTGCCCTTCTCGGGGCAAAGTGTACCCCATACCAAGTGGGGTTCTCCCCATATGAAATTATGTTTGGGAGACCCCCTCTAATACTCCCAAAACTTAGAGAAGAAATAAAAGCTGAAATTCATAACAAATCTTTACTCAAGTCCTTACAGGCTTTGCAGTCCACCCAGGAAGCAACCCAGAAGCACCTCTGAGATGCTCTGCCTATGCCAACTTCTGATCTGGCCCATCCCTTTTGCCCTGGTGACTCTGTTTGGGTGAAGAAATTTACCACCCAAGGACTAACTCCTACCTGGAAAGGACCACACACAGCCATCCTGACCACCCCCATGGCAGTCAAGGTTGATGAGATCCCGATGTGGCTTTATCACACACAGCTTAAGGCAGCACAGGCAGCATGGAAAATCCAGGACTCTCCAAATCCTCTAAAGATAAAACTCTCATACATGCCGTGTTATTAATTCTGTTTATAGGACTGATAGAAGGACAATTTTTAATTGAATGGGTTAGCAATCCCCATAAACTGTCTCAGAAGTGGATTTGGGAACTCAGGAATGGAATTACTGGGGAAATCCTTACTAATGTAACTAAACCACATGGGGGGATACATTCTTCACTACAGACTTGTGTACCCTATTCAAAGATAGCAGATCCCTCCCTTACTCAGAACCGGAGGGAATAGCATACCTGCCAGAGGCCAGTCAGCGGGTACACTACCAATATGAGTCCACTTATAGCAAAGGATGTGGAGACATTCCCCAGGCAAAAACTTTACAAAATTTAGGTATATACATGTGTCAGGGATCTGGAAAGGTTAGTTACCAATGTCTTAGATCAGATGAATTCTTCTATCCACACTGGGATTGCGAAACCATCTCCATTATTAACAAGTACCACTGGGATGAGGACAACTATCTTAGCTTTAAAAGACTTTCCACACCTTCCTCTTGCTTAATAGAAAATTGCAACCCCATAGAATTCAAGATCAAGAATAGCCAGTAATGTTCCTGGAACACAGGGAAAACATGGGGAATAAGGTTATATATAACTGGTAAAGATCCAGGCACCCTCCTAACTTTCAAAGAAAAGGATACTCTCCACACCAGAGGCCCAAAGGCCCTCTTGTGGAGCTAGCTTTACCTATCCCAGTCTGCCCTGCTCTGACCAAATCACCCTAGGTTTTACACCCTAAGTTTCACTATGCTTACAGCCATGCATTGATTTGTAAATGCTTTGCAACCTGAACTAGGGGCCAGTTGTTGGTTATGCTTAAACTCCCAAACCCCCATATTATATGGGTCTAGGGGTCCCTAAACTTCCCCATCTTATCATGGACCCTGAAAAATGTCATTGGGGACAACCGAGATTAACTTTAGGGGACATCCAGGGGGCAAGGCACCTGTATAGTATCCACCACTTATAACCTTCTGGCTCCCCCATACTTAAACCTCTGCATACCACCCTTTTAGTAAACAACAATACTGAGGCTTTCTATCAGGCACCAAACCATACCTGGCTGGCTTGTACAGATGGCCTCACCCATTGTGCTTCCACCCTCAGGTTTAAGGAAAATTTGGAACCCCAACTCTGCATTCTTGTACACGTTTTTCCCCAAGTATTTCTATACAATGGGAATGAAGGCAGAACCCTCATCTATCCTCCACAATCTTTATCACAATGGAAGAGGGCACCTATCTTAGTCCCTAAACTAGTTGGACTAGGGATTTCAGGTTCCGCAGCAGTAGGGACTGCCGCCCTAGTGAAAGGAGACATTAACATCGGAGAAGTCACCAGAAAAGTGGATACTGACATTAGTCACCTTGAAAGCTCCATCTCCCAACTGAACAAGCAGGTTGATTCCCTAGCTGAAATGATCCTTCAAAATAGTTTGAGGATTAGATCTTCTATTCTTACAGGAGGGAGGACTCTGTGTATCATTAGAGGAAAACTGCTGTTTCTTTGCCAATAACACAGGGGTCATACAAGAAAGCTTATCTATAGTTAGACAAAATAGAGAATACAGAAAAAAATTAGAACAATCTCAAAATTGGTTTCAGAAGCTATTCAAAGGTCCCCCTGGCTGACCACCCTCCTATCTGCTATTATAGGACCTTTAGCCTTACTACTCATTACTTATAAACTGGTTTATTAACTTCATTCAACAGAGAATTAATTCTGTTAAACTTATGGTCCTCAGGAGCCAAAATAACCTCCAGCCCAACAAAGACCCACAAGAGTCAATAATTTGACTCATTTACATAAAACCAGTGGGGAATAAAGCATAGTTACCTCCATCTTGTATTAAAAAAAACCTGCTGTTTGAAATTCTCTGCTATTGTTAGATAATATTTTGTCTTGTAAACTCTGTTATTGTAAACTCTGTCACTTTAAGACAGTCTCTTATTCTATAAAATGACTTTGTTTTTAGTTCAAATAATAGAATAAAAGATAAACTTAACTGTCTGACCTTGCAAGCTAGCCATCCAATGTAATAGACTAATATGGACTAATACTGACAATAATTCTCATATTCTTATGCCAAGTACTAACTCATTATGTATTCAAGGTTACAACTGTCTGTAACAATAACTCACACAGAGCCCTTTGTAATATCTGCAAACAAAGAAGCTCAAAAGGTATAAATATAAGAAACTTTCTGTGTGAGGGGCTCAGAGATTTAGAAGAGACACCTCCCAATGGACTCCTAATTAACTGGCTTATTAAGAAAGTCATCCTAAAATCTGCAGATATGTTACTGAAAGAAAAATCAATTCACAAGTCTGTAATAAATCAAACATATAATTCCAGTGGGAAATATTCATCTAATAAGTCTTCACTTGCTGGTAAATATTGGTCATGAAGGCCAGAGAAGAAACTAACTCATTAAACTCAACTCAAATTAGGTATTGAAGTTTTGGTTGGATGTTACCTCTGCCAATTATTTTTACCTTACTGGTTTATAAAAATAAGGTGAATATCCCACTCCCTTAGAAGTAGAAACCCAGGCTGCCTGCAAAAAGCATGCATGTATACTGGGGGACAAGAAGTAACCAGTTCTTGTTACAGGCAACTTTCACTGATCTGCTGAAACAATGATGCCCTGAAATTTCTTCCTCATTGATTATTTGTGAAGAAATAAAAATCAGTTCTAGTGTAAAGAAAGGCATCATCCCCTGACTTTGCAGAGCAACTATCATATCTTCTCACAATTTTCAATCATATCACCCTTTCTCATTGATTCAGATGGGTTGGAGCCCATCCAGAAACCAGTCCCTATGGTCTGGAGGAGAATATACTAATTAGGTAAACCAATCAGGATCCATCCAGGAAATAAGAGTGGGGCAATCTTACCAAGACAATGTGTGGGAGGTGGGAGGTGAGGAGGAAATATAAGTGCATTCTCCAATAGATATTGCATTGCTTTTATCCAGAAAAGGAGAGCCCACAAGAGTTCATTGCAAATTTCATTGAGAATTAACCAAATAAGTGTGTATTATATAAGTTTATTTGTGTGAAAAACTATAGTTAGAGAAATATAAATATACTAGAGGCCCAGTGCACAAAATTCGTGTATGGGATGTGGGGGGTGTCCCTCAGCCCAGACTTCACCCTCTCCAATCTAGGACCCCTTGAGGGATGTCTGACTGCCCGTTTAGGCCCGATTCCACTGGGATCGGGCCTAAACGGGCAGTCGGACATTCCTCTCACAATCCAGGACTGCTGGATCCCAACTGCTCACCTGCCTGCCTTCCTAATTGCCCTTAACCACTTCTGCCTGCCAGCCTGATCACCCCCTAACCACTCCCCTGCCAGCCTGATTGATGTCTAACTGCTCCCTTGCCAGCCTGTTTGCCCCAACTTCCCTCCTCTGCTGGCCTGGTCACCCCTAACTGCCCTCCCCTGCAGGCTTGATCGCCCCCCACTGCCCTCCCTTGCAGTCCTGGTCCCTCCCAACCGCCCTCCCCTGCTGGCCATCTTGTGGTGGCCATCTTGTGTCCGCATGGGGGCAGGATCTTTGACCACATGGGGGCAGCCATCTTGTGTGTTGGAGTGATGGTCAATCTGCATATTACTCTTTTATTAGATAGGATAGAGGCCTGGCGCATGGGTGGGGGTCAGCTGTTTTGCCCTGAAGGGTGTCCCGGATCAGGGTGGGGGTTCTCTTGGGGCAGGAGATGGCCTGGGCAAGGGGCCTGTGGTAGTTTGCAGGCCGGCCCCGCCCTGGTCACCCAAGTGTAGGCCCTGTTATCTGGGATTTATTTATCTTCCATAATTGAAACTTTGTAGCCTTAAGCCAAGGCCTGGGCCAGCCAGAGTGTGCAGAAAGCTTGGCTTCCTCCATCACTGGGGAAACCCAAGCCTCCCTCCTGCTCTCTGTGGCCGCAGCCATCTTGGTTGGATTAATTTGCATACTCGCTCCTGATTGGCTTGTGGGCGTGGCTCATGGGAGTGGCTTGTGAGTATAGCAGAGTGATGGTTAATTTGCATATTACTCTTTTACTAGATAGGATATGTAAAACAAGACTGTGAGAGTAGGAGGATCAAGAGTGAGTTTCAAGTTAGGCAACATAATGGTACCTATGGTTATCTATTCAGAGGGCATTTTCAACTAAGGGTGTGAGGGAGCTCCGATATTTTGAGGATTTTGGCAGCTATGTTCATGAGTGATATTGGCCTGTAATTATTTTTCTTTGTGTTGTCTTTATCTGATTTTAGTATTAGGGTAATGCTGGCTTCATAGAATGATCTTGGAAGTATTCCTTCCTCTTGAATTTTTTGGAATAGTCTGAGGAGGATAGGTTATAGTTCTTCTTTGAATGTCTGGTAATACTCCCCTATAAAGCCATCTGGCCCCTTGCTTTTGTTTGCTGGAAGCTTTTGGATGACTGCTTCAGTTTCCTCCTTAGTTTTTGGTCTATTGATATTTTTAGATTCTTCCTGATTGAGTTTTGGAAGGTTGTATTTTTCTAGGAATATATCCATTTCCTTTAAGTTGTCCAGTTTGTTGGAATAGAGTTCTTCATAGTATTTTTTAACAATCCTTTGTATTTCTGTGGGGTCTGTTGTTATTTCTCTTTCATTTCTGATTTTGTTTATTTGGGTCCTCTCTCTTTGCTTCTTGGTGAGCCTGGCTAGAGATTCATCAATCTTGTTTATCCTTTCAAAGAAACAGCTCTTGGTTTCATTGATTTTTTGTATTTTTTTTTGGTCTCGGTATCATTTATTTCTGCTCTGATCTTTATTATCTCTTTCCTTTTGCTCACTCTTGGCTTTTCTTGTTGCTCTCTTTCCAATCTTTAAGTTTCAGTGATAGATAATTTATTACCATTTTTTTTTCTTATTTTTTGAGGTTTGCCTGTAGAGCTATAACCTTCCCTGTCAGGACTGCTTTTACTATGTCCCATAGATTTTGGATTATTGTGTTTATATTGTCATTCATTTCCAGGATGTTTTTATTTTTTTCTTTGATCTCTTTGGTAACCCAATCATTGTTTAATAGCATGCTATTCAGCTTCTAAGTGTTTGAATTTGTTTGATTGTTTTTACTGTAGTTTATTTCTAATATTATATCATTGTGGTCTGAGAAGATGCTTGATATGATTTCAATCTTCTTTAATTTTGAGTGACTTTGCCTGTGACCCAATATGTGGTCTATTTTTGAAAATGTCCCATGTGCACTTGAGAATAATATATGTTCTGTAACTTTAGGTTGAAATGTTCTGAAGATGTCAATTAAGTCCATCTGATCTAGTAAGTCATTTAAGATTGCTGTTTCTTTGCTGTTTTTTGTCTAGAGTATTTATCCAGTGATGTCAGTGGGGTATTAAGGTCCCCTACTATGATTGTATTGCTGTTGATCTCTCCGTTGATATCTTCTAGGAGTTTCTTTATGTATTTGGTTGATCTTGCATTGGGTGTATATATTTTTACCAGGTCTATATCCTCTTGTTGTATTAATCTCTTGAGTATTATGAAGTGGCCTTCCTTATCTTTTGTTATGACCTTCACTTTGAGGTCTGTTTAGTCATATATAAGTATTGCTTACCCAGTTTTTTGTTTTTTTTTTTTTTTTCATTTACATTTGCCTAGAAGATATTTTTACATCCCTTCACTTTCAGTCTGTGTGAATCCCTTGTTCTGAGGTGGGTCTCTTGAAGACAGCATATATATGGGTAATGTTTTCTTATCCCTTCAGCCCCTCAATGTCTTTTGATTGAAACATTTATTCCACTTATGTTTAAAGTTATTATTGATAGGTACTTGTTTGCAGCCATTTTTTAAATTTTTTTGTGCCTGTTCCTTCTTCCATTTTTATTTTTTTACTCTTTTTACACCAGTTCCTTTAGCATTTCTTGCATTCCTGGCTTGGTAGTGATAAACTCTCTTTGCCTTTTTTTAAATCTGTGAAACCTCTTTAATTTTGAATAATAACATTGGTGGATAGAGTGTTCTAGGATTCAGCCCGTTGCTTTGCATCACTTTGTAAACTTCCTTCCATTGCTTTCTGCCCTGATGTGTTTCTTTTGAAACATCATTGATAATCTAATGGGATATCCATTGTACATAACTTTCTATCTCTCTCTTGCAGCCTTTAAGATTCTCACTTTGTCCTGAAAATTTACCATTGTGATTATGACTTGTCTTGGTGTGGGTCTTTTCCCCTATTATTCATATGCCGCTTTGTTTCATGTTGTCCCAAAGCTCCCTTAGGCTCTCCTCCTGTCTTTTAATTTATTTCTCCAATTGCATTTCAATTTGGGTATGTTTTGCTTCCCTGTCTTCTATTTTGCTAATTCAGTCCTCTGCTTCTCCTAGTCTACTGTTGAAACTTCCCATAGTGTTTTTTATTGTAGCTATATCACTCTTTCTTTCCTCTTGATTCTTACATAATTTGATTTTTTTCATTCACCTGGTTTATGAACTGTATGACCGCTATTCTGAATTCTTTTTCTGACATATTGCATGCCTCCATTTCACTTAGCTCCTTTTCTAGTGATTCATCTTTTTTATTTCCTTTGGGGTTTTTTTGTCTCCCCATTTTTGCTCTCACCAAAGGATCAAGGTGTCAAGTCTTGTGGGGGCTGCTTCTTGGACAGCAGTGGCTAGTCAGGTGGTGGCTGCTCCTCTGGCGGTCATAGCAGTGGCCACCCCTCAGTTGGCTCCCACTCCTCTGGTGGGTGCGGGTGCTGCTCACAGCAGTGGTGACTCCTCTAGCTGGCGGGGGTGGGCTGCTCATGCAGCTGCTGTTTCTTGGATGTGGTTGGGCTGTGTATGACTTCTGCTCCTCGAACAGGGGCAGATAGCTTGTGTGGCTGCTGCTCCTCAAAAGAGGGCAGGCTGCACATGGCTTCTGCTCCTCAGAAAGGGGTAGGCTGCTGTCGTGGTTGCTGATCCTTTGAAGGGGGTTGGCTGCTTGTGCGGGTGCTGCTCACATGGTCACGGTGCTCTGAGCTAAAAAGTTGGGCTAGAAGGGAGTGTGCTTCAGAACTCACAGAGGCCCATGGTGGCTGGAGTCTCAGTGGCCATGGGACCACAGCCAAGGCAGCAGGTCCCTGGCAGGATTGGCTGAGGGCACCCTGGGTAGAGGTAAGCCTGGGCTTCCAGTCACAGCAGCTCTCCCCTTCAAGAAGGCATAGCTTCTGTGATAGAGCTGGCCATCCTGGGACTCTTTGCAATGGTAGCAGAGGCTGCTCGGCTAGGCAAACCCAGTCTGCCTGTCCTGGAAGGTCCTGCAGGATCTAACTGTCCCTCACTCACATACACACACACACACACACACACACACCACATGTCCACACACTCCAATTTTTCTCCCTTACTCACTCATGCTCTCTCCCTCACTTCTGAGATCTTCTTGCCTCTGTAGTTGGGTCTGGAGTGTTATTGACCCATTTGTGGATGAAGTCTCCTCTCCAGGTGTCTTACTATGTGGCTCCCTCTCTACCACATTGACCAAACAGGACAAAATGCAACTCAAGAAGACACAACATAAAGGGAACAAAACATAAATGTACTCATGATACTGATAACCCCAATATAAGTGACCACCAGAGAAAAGAGAATTAGGGGAAAGAAAAGAGAGCTCAAATGATATCAAGGAGAGAAAATGGAAAAAGAGAAAAGTAAAAGGAAAAAAATACACACACACACACACACACACACACACACTAGTGGCCTGGTGCACAAAAGTCATGCATGTGGGGTGGGGGTGGGTGGGTATCTCTCAGCCTGACCTGCACCCTCTCCAATCTGGATCCCTCTCACAATCCGGGACCACTGGCTCCTAACTTGGAGTGCCAGTGGGTCTTTATTTTTATTTATTTAAAATTTTTAGGGCAAAAGTCTATAATTTTTAATTAAAACTGAAAAACTGTCAGGGACAGAAATGACAGAGGACTCTTCCTAAGTGGATGGGATCCTGGGGGTAAGGGGTGGGGAACATTATTTACACAGTTGTCAGAATTCAAATTGGGTCTGTGGATTGAACCTTAATACCATTTGAATGGAGATTTCCTCACTTGGTTGGGTGGAGAATTGTTATGTAGGAGTGTCTGCTTTTAGGAAATACACAGAAGAGTACCTGGGCATCCTTGTCATGTGTAGAGCATGCTCTCAAACAGCTCAGAAAAAAAGACTGGGGGAAATGGGCATATAAATACACACACACCCAGTCTAACCTTGTTATTTTTTACTCCACCTTTGTGCACCTGCCTACTTTCTAAGATCCATAACTCCAAAATCAAGGCTTACAGAGCTTCCTTGGCCATTGGGCAACAGCCAGGGTGCAGGAACCCTGCAGACAGACCCACGGGCACAGTCCCAGCTGAGGTCCAGTAGCTTGCCACTATTTTCTTGTTTCCACTTCAGAATGTGAACTAGGGTCTGTTTCGCAATAGGTTCAGTTGGGGCTTTGGCATTTCTGTGCTTCCTGGTGGGATCTGGTTGTGTGGGATGGCCAAGCTGGCACTCCAGTGGCTGCCAGTTCCCTGAGCCCAAGAAGACTGTGTGGTAAAATATGGAGAAAAGATCTCATCATAAGCAAGTTCAGACTGGCCCATTTCAACCTTAAGGAATTAACAGCACCCATCACATACAGTGTCCTTTCAACAGAAACGCAGAGAGTGCTGACCTGAGCATGCATGGTGCCAGCTCACCAGGACCCACAGACCAGCAGCAATGGCCACTTGTGGGTGACGTTGTAAAGTTGTGATGTTGAGGCGATGCCGGGGGTGAGTCCAGCTGCCAAGGCCATGTCCTGGCCTACATCTGGGCCTATGCCCCAAGGTGAAGCCTGTAGTTGGGCACAGACAGGCAGCTTAGGGAACTGACATAGCTATGTCGTTACTGCCATAGTTTCTCTATGCACATTTAAACCATCCCCGTTCTTCCAGAAAGAAGGGCTTTTTCTCCCACTCTGGATGGCCACGCTTTCCCAGCAGTGCCCGAGGACCTGGGGCCTACCTGGCACCCCAGTCTCACTGACCCCACGGGCCACTGGCCTAACAGTTCTGTACCTCTGTGGCCCACTGCACAGTCCGCTGGCACTGCCCAGCATGGTCTGTCCATCTGCATGGCCCCTGAGGCCACCTGGCCACACGTGCTAAGGCTGCTCCCTCCCGAACTCTGCTTTACTGCACCTGGTGGTGGGCCCAGTGCACCTGTGCGGAGCTCCTGCCCAGACTCTGCTTTCCTGTGCCTGGTGGTGGGCCCAGTGCGCCTGCGCAGAGCTCCCACCTAGACCAGTCGTCCATCTGGTCATGATGGCCCTAGTCTATTATTAGTATAGACTAGAGACCCAGTGCATGAAATTTGTGCATGGGGGTGGGGGAAGGGTTTGGGTCCCTCAGCCTAGCCTGCACCCTCTCACAATCTGGTCCCCCTCGGGGGATGTCTGACTGCCAGCAGTTGGACATCCTTCCTACAATCCAGGACCACTGGCTTCTAACCGCTCGCCTGCCTGCCTGATTGCCCCTAACCACTCACATGACTGTCTGATTCTCCCCTAACCACTCACCTGCTTGCCTGATTGCCCCTAACTGCCTCTGCCTTGGCCCATGTCACAGCAGCTTCATCTAGAAGGACATCCAGAATGATGTCTGGAAGGTTATTCGGCTGTCTGGTCTAATTAGGATATAATGCTTTTATTATCATACATGGTGTCTGGAGAGCTGAATGTCTTCCAATTCAGACTCGGAAGTAGGGAGTGTGCATGCTGCCATGATTATTGACTTAATCCATTGGCAGCCTGTGGGGTGTCCTAGCCAGAGCGCATGGGGTGTCCCTGTGGGAGCATGGGGTGTCCTGTCAGGAGCAGATGGGGTGTCCCTGTGGGAGAATGGGTGTCCCAGCAGGTACACTTGGGATGTCCCGGCAAGAGCATGTGGGGTGTTCCCATGAGAGTGTGGGGTGTCCCAGCAGGAGTGTGTTTTAGATTAAACATGGTTTGCATCTGGTTGCTTTTTATCTCAGTGCACATAAGACAGATGCATTTTCCTGTCCTCGACTCTGCTCTGATCTCAGGGAGAGCTCCTCAGTGTTGGGGAGAGCCTCCCTGTTTTTCTCTGTAAGGTCTGGCTTGGGGCCAATACCCTGTGGTCTCCAGAAATGTTTCCCAAGGGGGTCAATATAAGGGCGCTGAGAACATGTTACCTAACTCCACAGGGACAGTAGGATCTGAAAGGGAGCACAGGTTTAAAAAGGATGCTTTCCTGGGGATACAGTGACTATTTTGTTTCTTTAATTTGGGTTGTTTTCATTTTCTACTGAGTGAACCTCTAAAGTTCTTAATGGATATTAGGCAAATGAATGCAATGCTTGGGGAGCCAGGAGAACAGCTTGGCTTTCATGGATGCCAGTCTCTGGGAGGTGTGTGCCAGTCTCTGGGTGTTGGGTGCCAGTCTCTGGGTGCCAGGTGCCAGTCTCTGGGTGTTGGGTGCCAGTCTCTGGGTGTTGGGTGCCTGTCTCTGGGTGGCGAGTACCTATCTCTGGGTGTTGGGTGCCAGTCTCCAGGTGGTGGGTGCCAGTCTCTGGGACTTGGTGGGAGTGTGAAGAGCACAGCTGTGAGCACAGCTACCCTCTGGTCTCAGCTCAGTGCGTGGCTGAGGAGTAAGGACCAGGCTGGACCTAGCAGTGGTTTGAATATGGCCCTGAATGAGGAGGAGGGCTCTCTCCCTGCCACGTGGGAGCTGCTCTCAGTGCCTGCATATGGCATTGCTACCTGATTGTGCAGGTAAGTCAGTGAAGCACAGAGTGGACTGGCCTACCCCACCCAGTGATTGGTGCCCGCTGGGCTTTAGAACAAGCCGTCTCCCTGGAGCCAGGCATCAGTGAGGTAGGGCCATGGGACCTCAGAGGAGGCAGCACATGGTGTGGGGATGACGGGTGTTTATGCTCTTTGCTCAGGTACATGGGCTCCATGTATTCCATTCCCACCAAGAAACATGTGTTGTTCTGGGTTCTTTGCGTCCTTTATTTCTAACCTTTCTCACGAACTTGCAAGACTGGTATCATTATTCTATGTTTAGGGTCAGAGAAACGGAGACTATGAGGAGCTGCATCATGGGCCCAAAGTCGGCAGCTAGGGATGAAGGGCCATCCATTCACATCCAGTCCGCTTCCGCTTTGCTTCCCAGCCCTGCATACACCAGGTGGGCAGCTGAGTGCTGCTGTGTGTGACTCTATACCCAGAGGTGTGGGCATCCCAGTCTGCTGCTTTTGGGGGTGCTGATCCTGGACTGTCAGCCACATTGCCTGGTTCTTGGGGTGGAGTGAGGCCCCAAGACTGCCTCCTTGCATCTAGGTGGAGCAGTGCAAAGTGGCACCTGGAGCTGATTTCCTAGCTGATGCCCCTTGGCAGGCCACCCCTCCCATGTCACCCAGCACAGTGAGTGTTTACAATCTCAGGGACGCTCGTTAAGCTTCCCATGAGCACCTGGTTCTGCACCAAGGAAGTTCTGAGGGTGCCTGGCAGGTGGAGTGAGAGGGTGCTAGTAGGTGGGGCTGCTCCCCTTTCTCCTGGGACACTTCTCTGTCTCCTTGTGGTTTAGTTGTTCCAGTTATAAAATGGAGATAAGGATATCATTTCAAACCAGGGCTGCCCCTTACTCCTGCCCCATCATCCCTCCCTCTATCCCTACACTGGCCCAGCTGCCTGGCTTGGCTCCTCCCCCTCACAGAGCCACTCACCTCAGGCTTTGGCCCTACCCATCCCGCAGGGAGGAGCATGCAGTTTCTTGCAGACAGGGAAGCAGCTGTGGAGTAGGGAGGTGGCGGCTTTTCCCAAGGAGGGTGTTTGTGCTTTAAAGCTGATGCTCTCTGTCCACCTCCCAGCAGTGAAAGCTGAGGGTTGCTGCAGGCCCGAAGTCCTTGTTGAAGTCTCTGCTCTGGAGCCTCTCGCAGCGGTGAGTCCACATCCCAGGAGGCTGTGCAATGGAGGCACCACGTTCCTTTCAGAAGAAACCGAGGATCAGTTGGAGCCAGCCAGCTGCGGGGAGAGACCAAGAGTTCTGCTTTGTGCCCACTCATCAGTCCCCAGTCCCGCTCCACTGCCACCTGCCTGGTTCCCCTTGGTTCCACTTTGGCCATCCAGCTATGGGAGCCTGGGGGTGGGGGTAGGGACCTAGAGGTGCTCCATGCATTTTCTGGTGTTCGGTTGTCCCATCTGGTCCTGACGATCCTAGGCTATTATTAGTATAGATGGGGAGAAAACACCATAGAACAAACAGATAAATCAAGAAAATGCCAACACCAAACACCCAGAAAAGAGGGTGGGGGCAAAATCTGTAGAGGCTGAGTTTATATCCTGATACAGAAAGTAAGATTAAGGAATTGGATGAAAATGGGGAGGACCTCAGTTCAGTATAGAAGAAGTAGAAAGAGGATGAATGAATAAGAAGAAAGAGAAAGAAGAAAAAAAATAACTAGTTAAAAATAGGATAAAATACATAAAATAAAAATAGAATGATGAAAAATAATGCAAAAAGGAATAAAAAATAAAGAAACAAATAAAAAGAAAAAAGATAAGAAAATAATAAAATAAAATAAATAAAAATGAAATAGTGTCATTTATTTCTGCCAAGTTTTAATGCCCCATGAGGGTTGGTTTAAGATCCTACTCTTCTGTATTGTCTGCCATTTCTCAGTTTCTTGTTAGATTGTCCCATGTGTTTCACTGCTCCTCTATTTATGTCTATCCCCACAGCCTTGACTGCCAGCTGGTGGGACCAATCTGCCCACTTAGCCTGCTTGCCTACTTTCAATCTTAATTCCTCAAGCAGCTGTTTCTGACAGGGCTATAGTTGAGGATTTTGCCATATGGCTTGCTGGGATTGAATGGCCTCTCTTCAGGCCAGTCCCTGGGGGCTCTCAGGGACTATTTAGATTTTTTTTTTTTTTTTTGTATCTTTTGTAACACTCAGGGTGTAGCCTAGGTGTGGCTGTACTGGTTGTCTGGAGACTGCAGAGAGGGGCTATCTCTTCAGGAGAAAATGGCTGCCTAGATCCGAGGTGTCAGGTATGTCTCTGTGGCAGACTCCCGGCCACCTCTCCCTGACCTGCTCTTCTCCCCAGCCTCTCCCCAGACTCCACAAGTCTACACCTCTACCTGCACCTCAGCCATAGGTGAGTGTTTGTATTTGAAAGGTCCTATGAACTGTGTTTAGCAAATAAAGCAAAAACCAAAAAGAGGGGAAAGAGCTGCACCACTGCAAGTTTGTCTCCCAGCACGGCAGGCTTGGCCAGTTGTTCAAGCTGCCCCCTCTGGGGTGTGGGCTTAGATCTAAAATCCCTGCTGCCAGCAACCCTGTGGACTTCCTTTCCACAGTCAGATGTTATGCCTGTCTCAAGGGACGAAGTCTTGGTGACATGCAGCTTCCCACTGACCCTCTGGGCTTGGAGGTATCACAATTCTCTCCAGCCCAGATCCCTGATTTTACCGTTCTCCAGGCATCCTCTGCCCTTCCCGGCTGTGAATTGTCTCATCAGCTATGTCTACTCACCAATTCAGGGTGGATGTTATTCGATTTAGTTGCTCCTTCTATCTGCTCCAGGATAAGGCTTGGGACATGTTTGCCTATTCTGCCGCCGTCTTGTCTCTCTTGACCTTTGCTTTTTGATTTGTTAACAAAAAGGTAAAATGTGTGTGGGCTTGGTGTATCTAATGACAGTAATTAAATACCTGTAAATATTTATTTATTTGTCAAAACTTTGAGTAACACTATGTTAGCCACTGTACAAGTAATACAGATACAAAACTGAAGAGAGTCATTGCTCCAAGTGGTACAGGAAATACAGAAAACCACTGATGAGTAAATAATCCCTATTGTTTGGTGCATTTATTAACCAAGTCAGTCAGTTTACTTGGAGGGAAAGGTGAGGAGGGGATTCAGGCAAAGCTTCAAAGAGAAATGGCTGCTTGTCAGAATGTTGGAGTTCAGGAAATGCTACCTCAAAATATGGCATATTGACACAGTGAACATTTTAAGTTGAAGGCGTTTGAGGAAATGGTCAAAGCAGGAAGGCCACTCGGACCTTTTCCCATCCTTCTCCCCTGAAACATTTCATGATAGAGGCACCTTCTCTGTAGCACATGAAAAACAGCATCTTTATCTCTAAAGACAAAGGTGTGCTAAGAATCCTGACAAACAGGCCCGCTAAGTTTCTTCAGTTTACAACACTGACTCATAATCTTTAGCTTATCATATTTCTACCATAGTTGACACATCCTCAAACCTAGCATAAAAACAATTAGTCCTTTTACTTCAGGTCTTATTTCCTTATGAAGGTTCCCATGTCATGTAAAGTTTATTTTTATTTTTTTGTTAATCCTCACCCAAGGATATTTTTCCATTGATTTTTCTTTTTTAGAGAGTGAAAGAGAGGGAAAGACAGAGCGAAATATTGATGTGAGAGAAACACATTGATTTGTTGCCTCCTGCATGATACTTGACCATGGCCCGGGCTGGTAGGAGCCTGCAACCAAGGTATGTGCCTTTGACCAGAATCAAACCCGGGACCCTTTGGTCTGCAGGTTGACACTCTATCCACTGAGCCAAACCAGCTAGGGCTAAAATTGGTATTGAATAAATTTGTATGCTTTGTCCTGTTCATCTATCTGTCTCTGTCAGTCCAATTTTCAGACCAAGCCAGGAACACTAAAATAGCAAGGAAAACATATTCCTCCTCTAATCAGTATAGTGAGAGTATATTCCAGGCTTAGCAAACAGTATGTTTACCAAATAGAGTTATAAAGCAGCATAGTAGAATTGGGGAATTGCAAATGATCCATCACAAATGAAATAGAAAGGAAGAAGGCAAGAGTTAAAATTTACTATGTCATTGTAAATACTTTTTTTATGGGTAATGTGATGATATTAAATTGGGGAGAGGAATGATCAATGCATGTTAGAGAGAAATCTCTAGTCTGGAAGCTATGTGAAAGTGAATTAAAGGGGATAAGGACTAAGAAACCACTATATTCATCCAAATGACAAATTATGCCTTGAACTAAGTGGTCCTGGCATATTTAGGAGATTTTACAATCAATTAGATGTGGAACTGTGAAAGTAGTGGGGGTCAAGAATGGGCTTTAGGAAGTCTGTAAACCTTCCCCCAGAAAGGAAAACACATTTTTCTGGGGGAAATAATGTATAGCTTCCATCATATTTCTAAGCAAGTTTATATTTAAAACAAGGTTTCAACTAACACACTCTGCTAGTATTATACTCACACTTTATTTAAAGAGTCAAACCTGCCCTGTCTGGTATGGCTCAGTTGATTGAGCATCATCCTTGTCAGGGCATATGCCCCAGTTGTGAGCTACAACCCCCCAATAGGGGGCATGGACTAGGCAGCCAATTGATGTTTCTCTCCTTCATCAATGTTTTTTCCTTCTTCTTCCCTCTCCCTTCTTCTCTCTCTCTCTCTTCCTCTCTCTCTCTCTCTCAAATCAATAAAAAATATTAAATAAATAAAAATAAAGACACAAACCTTTTCCAAAGTGCTTTTTTAGGGTAAGGTTGCCAGGGTGAACTAATAAAAAGACAGAATGAGACACAGGATGTAGCAAATAAAAATGTATGTTTAATTAGGTGTCCTATACTTTTTTTTTTTTTGGTATCAATCTGTGAAATAACATTTCTCTGGTATATCATGCTATATCCTTCATTATTGGAGTACAAAATTCCTTCAATTCACTTTCATTAATTAATTTATTCATTCAACAAATATTAATTGGTTGCCTACTCTATCCATATGAGTACAGATTAGTAAAAAAAACAGATTATAGGACTTTTCCTTAGGGATTTTGCAATGTAATAGGGGAGATGATTTTTTTGAATTAATAGTGATAGAGAACAATGTGAACTTCACTCCGTGGGAAGGAAGCTGATCCAGGTGAAGGGCTGTGAGAAACCTGGCCCAGCAGAAAGGTGTGGTGAAAGGACTAGAGGCAAGAGAGAACTATGGAGCTGATTAAAAAAACAAACAAACAAACAAAAAAAACACACACACAAATGATTTCATGTAGTGGTCAAAGGAGAGAGAGGAAACAGGAAGCAGAGTCATTTTGTAAGGCCTATTGCAATATAAAAGTGTGGCTCCTAATTCAAAAGGCAAAAAAAGCTGTCATTAAAGGTCCTAACAGATAAGATCTTTTCCTTTGTTTCATTGTCTCTTTTGATTTGTCATGATGTGTTATTTTTTTACTTGTTATTTAATACTAGTGGCCCGGTGAACAAAATTCATGCACATTAAAAGGAAATTAATTTTGAGGAAATATTTTAATATTGCTATTTGCCAGTGTCAGAGATGAAAGAAAATTAGTAAAAAGTATATGAAAATTTTCCTCCTGTCAGAGTCTGGGGTGCACTGTGGGACCCAGAGTCAAGTCTGTGCCCACCTGCACACACCTCAAAATTGTGTGAGACCCAGACACAGCTGGCCCCACCCCCACTGAGGGAGATCCAGACCCGGCCGGCCCCACCCCAGTCAAGCCCTGCCAGGTGTGGGGCGTACCCCCAGGTCCCCCATTCTGGTGCTGGGGCATGGAGCACAGCCTGAGGTCCTCTGGCCCACTGCCGGGACAGGGGGCACGGCCTGAGGTCCTCCAGCCTGGCACAAAGGCGGGGGGCGCAGAATCAAGTCCCCCCAGCCTGGGTCAGAGGGTGTGGCCTGATGTCCCCTGTCAAATGGCCTGGGGTGGGGGGCATGGCCTGAGGTTCCCCTTCAAGCCTAGATAGGCAGGGGGCATGGCCTAAGGTCCCCCATCAAGCCCCACTGGGCAGGGGGGCGCAGCCTCAGTCCCCCGCCCCGGCCCAGTGCCACGCAGCCTCAGGTCCCTGCTGATCGCTCGTTACCATTCTTTATGGGAACCCCACCTCTGCTGTGGGTACAGTCATCTTGTAACAGAGTGAGGGTCAGTTTGCATATTACCTCTTTATTACATAGGATCATTCTAACTTAATTTTTTTAAGTTATATTTTTAAATCATTACCATAAATGTTTACATTTATTTTATATTGGACAATGGCACTTTTTAAATGCAAATATAAAAGCATTTACTTGTAGGCAGGATCACCAAAATTGCACATCTAGTATTTCATAGTTCATACACACATGCATTTTATTCTTACCAGAACAGTGGAAATGGTGTTCAAAACTAACTCAATTGTTTTTATTAATCTTCTTGATACAAAGACATTTTTCCAACACTCTGCCTTCAGCTTTTACTGATGGATAAGGAAGAAGAACTAAGTAGAAAGGCTGCCGTATCTTTCCCTTCCCCTCTATATCATCCCTTTCAGTGTAAGTGATTGGCTAATACAGGGGAGTAAGAGTAAGAAAAGGTATAATAGAGTGCCTTTGTCCTTTGTGTTTCTTAGAATGCTATTACCTTTTTCTGCAAAGGAAGTAAAAAAAAAAAAAAAAAAAAGGATGGCCTCTGGATATTGTCAGCATTCTCTACTTACTCAGTTGTAGATACAACACACTTACCTTGTATTCATTTTGAGCCTCACTAAACTCCCAAATAATAATGAATGCAATGGAATTTTGTGTATATAGGCTATAGGAAGCAAGCATCAAGGAATGTTGGGTTCATATGTTGCATGTATTTCTCTTGCTTGTGAGAATACTCTATTGTCTCACTGGACTTCACAACACAAAAACTCAAAGATGAAATTGAAAATTTCTGAATGGCAACAACAGAGCATTAAACCAAGTATATGGTCCTGTGTGTCACAGGCCCATGAAGACAGCCTTACATGGGATGAGATGGAGTAGAGAAAGGGCCAAATGAACAGACCATCAATTCCTGTTGTACAGTCTGGATTTTTTGGTGTCTATACTTTTCTCATAGATTTCCATACCCCCAACTCCTCTTTCTCCTGTATGAAAAACCTATGCACACTTTAAATTTAACATTCCTTGCCCTAAATATATTCTATTATACCAGTACTAGAGGACCAGTGCACAAAATTCATGCACTGGGCAGGGGGGGTGTCCCTCAGCCCAGCCTGCGCCCTCTCCAATCTGCCAATCCCTGTGGGATCAGGCCTAAACCAGCAGTCAGACATCCCTCTCACAATCCGAGAATGCTCTCTCCCAACCTCTAGCCTGCCTAGCTGCTTGATTGCCCCTAACCATTTCTGCTTGCCAGCCTGATCACCCCCTAACCACACCTCTACCAGGCTGATCAACACCTAACTGCTCCCCTGATGGCCTGATTGCTCCCAACTGCCCTCCTCTGCCAGCCTGGTCACTGCCAACTGCCCGCCTCTGCAGGCCTGGTCACTGCCAACTGCCCACCTCTGCAGGCCTGGTCCCCCTCAGCTTCCCTTCCCTGCAGGCCTGGTTCCCCCCCAACTGCCCTCCCACCCCTGCAGGCCTGGTTGCCCCTACTTCCCTCCCTTGCCGGCCTGGTTGCCGCTAACTGCCCTCCCCTGCTGGCCTGGTCGCCCCTAACTGCCCTACCCAGATGACCTGGCCGCCCCCAACTCCCTCCTCTGCCAGCCTGGTCACCCCTAACTGCCCTTCCCTGCCAGCCTGGTTGCCCCTGACTGTCCTCCCCTGCCAGCCTGGTGGTTGCTAACTGCCCTCCCTTGCCGGCCTGGTCACTGACAACTGCCTGCCTCTGCAGGCCTGGTCCCCCCCAACTGCCCTCCCCTGCAGGCCTTGTCCACCCCAACTGCCCTCCCTTGCAGGCCCAGGATGGTGTCTGTTCTGTCTTTTAGTTGTAGTTTTGAAATTGTTGTGCGAGGCAGCAGTTTAGGTGCTTACCTATGCCGCCATCTTGGGTTTATTCTTATGTATGGTATAAGTTGGTGTTCTAGTTTCATCTTTTTGCATGTGTCTGTCCAGTTTTCCCAACACCATTTGCTGAAGAGGCTGTGTTTACTCCATTGTATGTCTTTTCCTCCTTTGTCAAATATTAATTGACTGTAATGCTGTAGCTCAATTTCTGGGGTCTCTGTTCTGATCCATAAGTCTATGTGCCAGTACTAGCCCATTTTGGTTATAATGTGTTTGTAGTATAGCTTGATATCAGGTAATGTGATCCCTCCAACTTTGTTCTTCTTTCTCAAGATTGCTGCAGCTATTCAGGGTCCTTTATGGTTCCATATAAATTTTTGGAGTATTTGTTCTAGTTCTGTGAAGTATGCCATGATTATTTTAATAGGAATTTCTTTGAATCTATAGATTTCTCTGAATAGTATAGATATTTTAATGATGTTAACTCTTCCAATCCATGAACATGATATATCTTTTTATTTATTTGTTTGTATCTTCCTCTATCTCTTTCTTCAATGTCTTATAGTTTTCAAAGTACAGGTATTTTACCTCCTTGTTTAAGTTTATTCCTAGGTATTTTATTTATTTTTTGTTGCAATGGTAAATGGGATTTTTAAAAAATTTTCTCTTTCAGAGAGTTCATTATTGGTGTATATAAATGCCATTGATTTGTGGGTGTAGATTTTGTATCCTGCTATCTTGCCAAATTCCTTTACTAAGTCAGAGTCTCCTGGTTGAGTCATTAGAGTGTTCTATATACAATATTACTTCCTCCTCTTTCCAATTTGGATGCCTTTTATCTCTTATTCTTGTCTGATTGCTACAAGACTGATGAACCCCTAGCCAGGATCATCAAGAAACAAAAAAAGAGGACCCAAATAAATAAAACCAGAAACAAAAGTGGTGATATAATAACAGACACTACAGAAATAAAAATGCATAAACAAATACTATGAACAACTTTATGACAACAAACTGGGCAACCTGAGTGAAATGGCCACATTCCTAGAAGCATACAATCTTCCAAAACTTAATCAGGAAGAATCAGAAAATCAGAGTAGGCCAATAACAACTGATAAAATTGGAACAGTAATTAAAAAACTCCCAGCAAACAAAAGTCCTGGACTGGATGGATTTACAGGGGAATTTTACCAAACATTCAAAAAGTAAGTAACAACCATCCTCCTCAAACTATTCCAAAAAATTCAAGAGGAGGGAACATTTCCAAGCTTTTTTTTTTTTTTGACAAAACCAACATTATCCTAATTCTAAAATCAGATAAAGACACTACAAAGAAGGTAAACAGTAGGCCAATATTCCTGATGAACATAGACGCTAAAATCCTCAACAAAATTTTAGCAAATCAGATCCAGCAATATATTAAAAAGATAATACACCATAATCAAGTGGGATTTATTCCAGGGATACAAGGCTGGTACAATATTCACAAATCAATAAATGTGATACATAACATAAACAAATTGAAAGATAAAAATCACATGATCATATCAATCAATGCAGAAAAAGGAACTGACAAAATCCAGCACCCTTTTTTGATAAAAGTGTTCAGGAAAGCGGGAATAGAGGGACCATATCTTAACATAATAAAGGCCATATATGACAAATCTACAGCCAACAAAATACTCAATCGTCAACAACTAAAAGTGTTTCCCTTAAGAACAGGAACAAGACAAGGATGTACACTTTCATCACTCTTATTCAACATTAGAGGCCCAGTGCATGAACTTTGTGCACAGATAGGGTCCCTAGGCCTGGCTGGCAATCAGGGCTGATCTGAAGTGTGACCCCCATTGACACCTGCCTTGAAGGTGGAGCAATCGGGGGCAGTGCTGGCCGCTCGCTGGTCAGCCCCACCCCCTGTTGCTACCCACTTGTTGGCCAGCTCCACCCCTGACCACCACCACTGGTATTCTCCCTCTCTGGGGCGACTGGCAGGGTGATCAGGGGGCCCTGGCTGACACCCACCTTGGCTGGCCTGGGGCCTGTGGGCTGGGGGCACCTCCTGCATTGAGCATCTGCCCCTGGTAGTCAGTGCACATTATAGTGACTGGTCTTTCCACCGGTTGTTCTGCTGTTCAGTTGATTTGTATATTAAATGCTGAGGTTTTTTAAAATATATTTTTATTGATTTCAGAGAGGAAATGGAGAGAAAAAGAGAGATAGAAACATCAATTATGAGAGAGAATCACTGATTGGCTGCTTCCTGCACACTCCCTACTGTGAACTGAGCCCACAACCTGGGCATGTGACCTTGACTGGAATCGAACCTGGGAACCTTCAGTCTGCAGGCCAATGATCCATCCACTGAGCCAAACCAGCCAGGGCAGTGCTTAGATTTTGATATGCTAAATGGGTGAACAAGGTACCTAGAAAATCTTCTCACAAGGCAATAGCTTATGAAGCAGCTGCCTTTATGCATATTCCCATTTTGCATTTGTTCTTTTATTTGAGTACCTAATCTCTGCACATAAATGTTTCAGAAAGATGGATGCATAACTGACTGTAGTGGATCCTTATATTTTCCACTAGAGTAGAAAAAGAAAATGAAAAATTTTCAAATGATCTCCCTAATTTTAGTTATAAGGCCAAAACCCAATTTCATATGATTTCACCTAACATCTCAACTTACTTTTGGTTTTTATTTCCTCATCTTCTTTCCACTCTACCTTCTACCAAAACTTTCAACAACAACAACTAAAACTTAAATATTATACTTTCTTAAAAAGTATGCACACATTTGACACTTGATTCTGGTGGTAAAATGATAGTACTAAGGCAGAATAAAAAGATGATGGTATAACTGAAATTGAAGCCTAAGCTCCCCAATTAGCACAATTTGTTTTATTAGTAATTTACAACAAATAATGTGTGTTGAATACCCAAAACTATACAGGATTTGTCCAAATTAAGCCAAATTAATCTCAAACATTTATCATAATGAACATAGAAAATACCTAAATGTTCCTCCTTTTGGACTACTCTAAAAATCACAAAGGAGGACCTAGTAAAACTCCTCCACAGGCTGTTAAGTTCCTAATTGTCTCATTGCCTTGGCCAGTGTAGCTCAATTGTCCTGTGCACTGAAGTGTGGAAGTCAACCAATTGAATCTCTCTCCCTCTTCCTCTCCCTCTCTCTATAATCAATAAAAACATGTTTTCAGGTGGGGATTAAAAACAATTTAAAAATAGGGTGCATTGATTCCTTTATACTAAAAAATAATCCTAGTATATAAAAACCCTGGGTCCATCATGACCAGAGGCCCGACCAACCGGAAGTCAGTCCTGCAGTCAGCGCTGGGTTACCGTAGCAACCCAGCACTGATTGCTGTGGCTGTAGGCATGGTGACCCAGCACTGACTGCTGAGGGGGCTGCGAATCAGGCCCGGAGACAGGCCTGAAGAGAGAAGCAGGGTCTAATCCATAGCCTGTGTGGCAACTGTTGATCAGCACTTGTCTTTCTTTTTCTCTCTGGGTGGGCCAGCAGCTGTGCCTCCATTTCTCTCCAGGCCTCCACTGGAGCTGCTGTTTATCCCTGCCTTTCTGATCAGGCCCCATTGATAGGCCCAGAGACACTGACTGGCATAGAAACTGACCAAGCAGAACCAAATCCGGGTCATCTGTGAGAAGCCAATGGCTGCCTAGGAGGTGGAGTTTTTGATGCTGACTGGCATAGAAACTGACCAATCAGAACCAAATTGGCTAGCAGAGGAAGGCAGTTGGAGGTGAGATCAGGCCGGCAGGGGAGGGCAGTTAGGGGTGATCATACAGGCAGGCAGGTAAATGGTTAGGAGCCAGTGGTCCCAGATTGTGAGTGGGATGTCCGACTGCTGGTTTAGGCCTCATCCCACAGGGATCCCACTAATTTTGTGTGTGTGTGTGTGTGTGTGTGTGTGTGTGTGTGTGTGTGTATATATATATATATATATATATATATATATATATATATATATGCACACATAGTATATTCTAGAGGTTTGATACATGAAATCCATGCACAGTGAGGGGGTTCCCTCAGCCTGGCCTGCACCCTCTCCAATATGTGATGCCTCGGGGGCTGTCTGACTGCCAGTTTAGGCCCGATCCTGCAGTTGGACAGCCCTCTCACAATCTGGGACCACTGGCTCCTAACTGCTCACCTGCTAGCTTGATTGCCTCTAATCACTCTGCCTGCCTTCCTGTTTGCCCCTAACCACCTCTGCCTGCCAGCCTGATCACCCCCAACTGACCCCCCTGCTGGCCTGATCATCCCCAGCTACCTCTACCTCAATCCTGCCACCATGGCTTTGTCCAGAAGGAGGTCTGGAAGGTCTCCAGAAGGTCTCCTGGTCTAATTAGCATATTACTCTTTTATTAATATATATATTGCAGAAAATGTAAACAGAGAAAAGCACAAAGTTGAAGAACACTTTCAAAATGTTTTATGCCCATTATTATCTCTACATTATCCTTGTGAATAAGGCAAGATAAGAAGTATTTTCCACATAGCTGTTGTAGAAAATGAAAGAATAAAGTGAATTTCCTTTAGATCATGGCAGCTACAAGGTTACCTTCATCAAATACCAAGGCCAGAACTCTTTCTATGCCATACTGTGGGCCATGGGGTGGGGGTGGAGGGATATTGAAAGGGAGCAGGTATTCCTCAGAAATACAAACACACTTTCATGACCAGTCATGGGCTTGGTAAGGCCAGCAGGCCCATGTGTGGGTTCTCTCCAGCTGCATCTTCAATGACAAATATCTCAGCGGCATTAAAAGCTGCTTGGGAAGCTGCTCCAGTCAGTGACCATGGAAGCTGACAGCTCTGGCTGAGGGAGTCTGAGCCCTAATTAGACATAAACTTCTGAGTTCAAGAAGAGTACAGAAGGAGAGTATTTAGTCCTTCCTCATCTCTTTTTTACATCTTAACAGGGTGTATTATTTGGCAGACCAGGTAATGAATCAGGAGTGCATCAAAATTAGCATGATATTCATTTATCAGATGAAAGATGTTCAATTTTCATCTCCAGTTTGTATTATAGTCAAGGGCCAGTGTCTCCGTGTTTGTGTATAAATACATCCATCCTGTTTGTTTTCTGTCCAAAGACACTGTAGGGAAATCGGCTTTAATAAGTGATTTTGCAAAGTGCTTTGCAATTCATACATCGTTGGTTATCCATGTAAAAGTTTTTCACATAAACAGCTAATAGCAAATGATAATGCATGATTCTACTTGGTGTCTATATGAGTAACAGATTTATAATAGACCATTTCCCTGATGATTAAATATCTGTCTTTAAAACCTTTATTTACAGTTAAGATATTTATACCATATGGTTTAGGAAGGATTGTCCCTCTGTGGTCTTGAACTTTATTGAAAACATCATTATTCATATGTAATGTAAATTCATGAGTGGAAAACATTTATATTAAGTATTCTCAGTAGCAAATAACATAAAAGAGAATGACTATATTCAGAACAGTAGGAAATAGAGACAAATAGACTAGATAAAGTAAAGTATTTCATAAAATGGGCCAAAAGCATATGGAATACATTAACAAAAACAAGATGGGTAACACGTACCACATGTTCATGAGTTGATATGTTCAGCAGGCTCCTAACTGAGCTTTTGGACAAAGAATGACTAGAGAACAGCATGAACTTTGCAGAGTTGGAAAGACAGAGCCTGAAATGACATATCGGTTAAGCAGGACTAGCTAATGAAGCTATGGAATCTGAAAATTACATTTCCAGTGAGTGGAAAAATATCACAATGAAGTTTTTTTTTAATTTTTAAAAAATATTTCTGACAAAGTAAAAACACATTCTATTTTTCAAGAAAAAATACTTCACATTGAATACTGTTTATATTGTTTATTCACTTTTATTCACTACTAGAGCCCCGGTGCATGAATTTGTGCATTGGTGGGGGCTGGCCGGCCAGCCCTGAAAGGGGCTGATCAGGGTTAGGCCAGTGGGGGGAAGGGAATGCAGGAGGTTGGCCAGCGGCCCCACCCCCGATCAGGGTGGAGGGGGCTATCGGGGCTGGGCCGGCCTGGGGGAAGGGCTGTGGAAGGTTGGCCAGCCAGCCCAACCCACAATTGGGGTGAGGGGAGCGATCAGGGGCAGAGCTGGCTGGAAGAGGAGCTGCAAGAGGTTGGAGGGACCAATTGATACCCCCATTGGGCCAGTTGGCCACCACAGTGCACGTCATAGCGACTGGTGGTTCTGGTTGTGCCGGTCTTTCCAGTCCTTCTGCCATTCCAGGCACTTGGCTTTTATATACATACATACCCTCACCCCTACTTTTACCAAACACACACATTTACATATATACATGCATGCATTTTGATGCCAATGCCTCTGAGATATTTGTTGTTTTTGTGGATAGTCACCAATGAACACATCAGCTGACCTTAGTCCTTATACCCAGTTGCACTTGTCACTAACTTTTAAATTGACTATTCATGGAGTACCATTTATTAGTAGAGAAGTCAAGACAATAAAAAATCAGAGGCCTCTGATGACACAGTTGACAAAACAAAGCATGAAAGAAAAGGGAATTTCTAAAACCACTTAGTTCATTTTAAGGCCAAAATGGGGCCATAGATTAGAAATTTTTAATGACTTGAGGACAAGCACATTAAAGATTAAAAAATAAATAAGTATCATAAAACTAAAAAGAGAGAGAGAGAGAAATGCTACTAAGTAAACAAAATAATCACGGGGATATAAAGTACAGCATAAGAAATCTCCTCTCTAATAAAGAGGGAATATGCTAATTGACCATAATGCCCTCACAAAGATGGCAGCACCCACAGCCAATAAGGAGGGAATATGCTAACTGAATGCCACACCCTCAAACATGGCAGTGCCCACAACCACAGATGGTGGCACCCAGTCTCATCAGCCCTGCTGGGGTGGCAAGCGCAGGGCACAGCTGGGCTCACTCCCAGGTGGGTCCAGCTGCTTCATGTGCCTGCCTCCAGAGTCCCCCAGTCCCCTCAGCACCCCAGCCACCCAGGGCCAGCCCAAGGCACAGGCAAGTCTCAGATGTTGGCTGCCCAGCCACCCAGAACCAACTGGAGGCACAGGCAAGCCTCGGATGGCATCTGCTCAGCCACTCAGGGCTGCCTGAGGCTCAGGTAACCAGGGCCAGCTGAGGCTTGAGCTGCTGGCAGTGGCAGCAGAAGAGGTGTGATGTAGGTGTCACCTTCCCCTGATTGCCAGATCGTCTCCTGCCCCTGAGGGCTCACAGACTGTGAAAGGAGGCAGGCCGGGCTGAGGGACCCACCCATCCAGTGCATGAATTTTCATGCACTGGGCCTCTACTATTCAATAATATTGTAATAACAATGTAGGGTGATGGTTGGGTGCTAGAAATATCAGGGGGAACACTTTGTAAAGTGAATGATTGTGTAATCACTATCTGCATACTGGAAACTAATATAAGATAATATTTAATTAAAGTATATCATTTTTAAATTTATTTTTATTGATTAAAGGTATTACATATGTGTCCATATCCTTCCATTACTCCTCCCATCCCCATTCATACCCTGACTCTCTGGTGTCTGTGTCTATTGGTTATGCTTAGATGCATGCATACAAGTTCTTTGATTGATCTCTCTCCCTTGCCCCACCCTCCCCTACCTTCCCTCTGAGGTTTGAACATCTGATCAATGCTTTTCTGTCTCTGGATCTGTTTTCGTTAATCAGTTTATGGTGTTCATTATATTCCACAAATGAGTGAGATCATGTGATATTTATCTTTCTCTGATGGGCTTATTTCACTTAGCATAATGCTTGATACCAGGTATTGAGATCCTCCTACTTTGTCCTTCTTTCTCAGGATTGCTGCAGCTATACAGGGTCTTTTTTCATTCCAGATGAATTTTTGGAGACTTTTTTCTAGGTCTGAAATATACAATTAGTATTTTAATGGGGAGCGCACTGAATCTATAGATTGCTTTGGGTAGCATGGATATGTTAATGATGCTGATTCTACCTGTCCATGAACATGGTATATCCTTCCATTTGATTATGTCTTCCTCTATCTCTTTATCAGAGTCTTGTAGTTTTCTGAGTACAGGTCTTTTACCTCTTAGTTAAGTTTATTCCTAGCTATATTATTTTTTTGTGTGCGATGGTAAATGGGAGTGTTTTTTATTGTATTATATTTATTTTTATGGTTTAAAGTATTACATATAGTAGTACATACATCTCCTTTTATTCCCCATTGACCTTCCCTCAGCCTCCTCTACCTCTGTCACAACCCTCCTCTCCCCCTCACCCGCAGTGTCTTGTGTCCATTGGTTGTGCTAATATGCATGCATACAAGTCCTTCGATTGATCTCATCCCCTCTCCTCAACACTCCCCAGCCTTCCCCCTGTAATTTGACAGTATGTTCATTGCTTTACTGCCTCTGTATCTATCTTTTTGTTCATCAGGTTATAATGTTCTTTATTTTCCATAAATGAGTGAGATCATGTGGTATTTTTCTTTCATTGCCTGGCTTATTTCACTTAACATAATGCTCTCCAGTTCCATCCATGCTGCTGCAAATGGTAAGAATTCCTTCTTTTATACAGCAGCATAGTATTCCATTGTGTAGAAGTACCATAGTTTTCTAATCCACTCATCTGCTGATGGGCATTTAGGCTGTTTCCAAATCTTAGCTATCGTGAATTGTGCTGCTATGAACATAGGGATGCATATATCCTTTCTGATGGGTGTTTCTAGTTTCTTGGGATATATTCCTAGAAGTGGGATCACTGGGTTAAATGGAAGTTTAATTTTTAGTTATTTGAGGAAACTCCATACTGTTCTCCACAGTGGCTGGACCAGTCTGCATTCCCACCAGCATTGCACAAGGGTTCCTTTTTCTCCGCCTCCTCACGAGCACTTGTCATTTGTTGATTTGTTGAAGATAGCCATTCTGACAGGTGTGAGATGGTACCGCATTGTCATTTTAATTTGCATCTATTGGATAATTAATGACCTTGAGAATGTTTTCAGATGTTTCTTTGCCTTCCTTCTGTCTTTTTTCGAAAAGATTCTATATAGGTCCATTGCCCATTTTCTTATTGGATCATTTATCTTCCTTTTATTAGGTTGTATGAGTTCCCTGTAAATGTTGGAGATTAAACCTTTATCAGTGATAACATTTGCAAATATGTTCTCCCATACAGTGAGCTTTCTTGTTTTGTTGATGGTTTCTTTTGCTGTGCAAAAGCTTTTAATTTTGTTGTAGTCCCATTTGTTTATTTTCTCTTCAGTTTCCATTGCCCTAGGAGTGGTATCTGTGAAGAAATTGCATGGGATATGTCTGAGATTTCTCTGCCTGTGGATTCCTCTAGTATTTTTATGGTTTCCTGTCTTATGTTTAAGTCCTTTATCCATTTTGAGTTTATTTTTGTGTATGGTGTAAGTTGGTGGTCTAGTTTCATTTTTTGGAATGTCCAATTTTACCATTACCATTTACTAAAGAGACTGTCTTGACTCCATTGTATGTTTATGCCTCCTCTGTCAAATATTAATTGAGCATAGTGGTTTGGGTCGATATCTGGGTTCTCTATTCTATTCCATTGGTCTATATGTCTCTTCTTGTGCCAGTAACTAGCTGTTTTGAGAACAGTGGCTTTGTAATACAGCTTGAAATCTGGTATTGAGATCCCACCTGCTTTGTTCATCTTTCTCAGGATTGCATTGGCTATCCAGGGTCTTTTTTTATTCCAGATAAATTATTGGAAAGTTCTTTCTAGGTCTGTGAAATATGACATTGGTTTTTTAATGGGAAGTGCATTGAATCTATAGATTGCTTTGGGTAGTATGGAAATTTTAATAATGCTGATTCAACGAATCCATGAACATGGTATGTTTTTCAATCTGTCTCTTTTTTGTCTTCCTCTATCTCTTTTTTCAGTGCCCTGTAGTTTTCCACTTATAGGTCTTTTACCTCCTTAGTTAAGTTTATTCCTAGGTATCTTAATTTTTTGTGTGTGATTGTAAATGGGATTGCTTTTTTAGTCTCTCATTCTGTACATTCACTATTGGTGTATAGAAATACCATAGATTTCCTGGCGTTAATTTTGTATCCTGCTACATTGCTGAATTCATTTATTAAGTCTATTAGTTTTTTGATAGAATCTTTTGGGTTTTTTATATACAATATCATGTCATCAGAAAATGAGGACAGTTTTACATCTTCTTTTCCAATTTGGATGCTTTTTATTTCTTCTTCTTGTCTAATTGCAATGGCTAATACTTCCAGTACTATGTCATACAGGAGTGGTGAGAGTGGGCATCCCTGACTTGTTCCTGCCCTTAGGGGAAATGGTTTTAGTTTTTGCCAATTGAGTATGATGTTGGTTGTGGGTTTATCATATATGGATTTTATTATGTTGAGGTATGATCCTTCTATTTCCACCTTGCTGAGAGTTTTTATCAAGAAAGGGTGTTGGATTTTGTCAAATGCTTTTTCTGCATCAATTGATATGACTATATGATTTTTATCTCTCAATTTGTTTATGTGATGTATCACTTTTATTGATTTACAGATATTGTACTATTCTTTCATCCCTGGGATAAATCCTACTTGGTCATGGTGTATGATCTTTTGGAAGTACTGCTGGACCAGATTTGCTAGAATTTTGTAGAGGATTTTGGCATCTATGTTCATGAGGGATATTGGCCTGTAATTCTCTTTCATTGTGTTGACTTTATCTGGTTTTGGTATTAGGGTAATGCTGGCTTCATAGAATGATCTTGGAAGTGTTCCTTCCTCTCAAATTTTTTTGGAATAGTCTGTGAATGATTGGTTTTAGTTCTTCCTTGAATATTTGGTAAAACTTCCCTGTGACACCTTCTGGTCCTGGGCTTTTGTTCGCTGTAAGTTTTTTTTTATGACTGCTTCAATTTCTGCCATAGTTATTGGCCTACTGAGATGTTTAGTTTCTTTCTGATTGAGTTTTGTAAGGTTTTCTTTTTCTAGGAGTATGTCCATTTTTCCCAGGTTGTTTAGTTTGTTGAAATGGAGTTGTTCATAGTATTTTTTAACAATCCTTTGTATTTCTGGGGGGTCTGTTGTTATTTCTCCTCTTTCATTTCTTTTTCTGTTTATTTGGGTCCTTTCTCTTTTCTTCTTGGTGAGTCTGGCTGGAGGTTCACCAATCTTGTTTATCCTTTCAAAGAAGCTCTTGGTTTTGTTGATCTTTTGCGAGTTTTTTTTTGTCTCTATATCCTTTATCTCCACTCTGATTTTTTATTTCCTTTCTTCTGCTTACACTGGACTTTTCTTATTGACCTCTTTCTAACTCTTTGAATTGTAGGTTTAGGTAATTTATTACCATTGTTTTTTGTTTTATGTAGTACGCTTGTAGAACTATGAACTTCCCTCTCAGGACTGCTTTTGCTGTGTCACATAGATTTTGGATTGTTGTGTTTTCATTGTCGTTGGTTGCCATGATGCTTTTTATTTCTTTTTTGAGCTCTCTGGTAACCCAGTCATTGTTTAATAGCATGCTGTTTAGTTTCCATGTGTTTGATTTTTTTGGATCTTTTTTATTGTTTTTTTTTTTTTTTTGGATTGATTTCCAGTTTTCTGCCATTGTGATCTGAGAAGATGCTTGGTATGAATTCTATCTTCTTGAATTTGAAGAGACTCTGCCTATGACCCAATATACGGTCTATCTTTGAAAATGACCTATGTACACTTAAGAAGAATGTATATTCTGTGGCTTTGGGGTCAAATGTTCTGAAGATGTCAATTAATTCCATCTGGTCCAGTGAGTCATTTAGGATTGATGTTTCTTTGCAGATTTTTCGTTTAGAGGATTTGTCCAATGGTAATAGTGAGGTATTAAAGTCCCCTACTATGATTGTATTGCTGTCAATCCAATCCCTTCTTATCCTGCAGGAGTTTGTTTATGTATTTCAGTGCTCCTGTATTGGGTGCATATATGTTTACCAGAGTTATTTCTTCTTGTTGGATTGTTCCCTTTAGTATTATGAAGTGGCCTTTCTTATCTCTTGTTATGTCCTTCACTTTGAGATCTAATTTGTCAGATATAAGTATTGCTACCCTAGCTTTTTTTCCATTTCCTTCACCTGAAAAACCTTTTTCTATCCCTTCACCCTCAGTCTGTGTGCATCTTTTTTTCTACGGTGGGTTTCCTGTAGACAGCAGATATATGGGTCATGTTTTCTTATCCAATCAGTTACCCTATGTCTTTTGATAGGGGCATTTAATCCATTTACATTTAAAGTTATTATTGATAGGTACTTGTCACCATTTTTATTCTTTATGTCTGTGTTCCTTCTTTGCTTCCTATTTCTTCTTTTTATAGCAGACCCTTTAGCATTTCTTGCCTTGCTGGTTTGGTGGTAGTAAACTCCTTTAGCTTTTTTTTTTTCTGTGAAGCTCCTGGTTTTACCCATTTTGATTGATAACCTTGCTGGGTACAGTATTCTTGGATTCAGACCCTTCCTTTGCATGACTTTGTATATTTCATTCCATTCCCTTCTGGCCTGATGTGTTTCTGTTGAGAAATCAGTTGCTAGTCCAATGAGGGATCCTTTTTTAGGTAACTTTCTGTCTCTCTCTTGCTGCTTTTAAGATTCTTTCTTTGTCCTTGGTGTTTGCCAATTTAATTATAATGTGCCTTGCTGTTGGTCTTTTGAGGTTCAATTTTTTGGGACTCAGTGAGCTTCTTGGATTTGTGTGTGTGTTTTCTTCCCTATATCGGGGAAGTTTTCTTTCATTATTTCTTCATATAGGTTTTCTATTCCTTGCTCAGTTTCCTCTCCTTCTGGCATCCCTATTATGTGGGTGTTTTTTCAGTTTGTGTTGTCCCAAAGTTCCCTTATGATCTCCTCCTGCTTTTTAATATTTTTTCTAGAAGCTGCTCTATTTGGGTATTATTTCCTACCTTGTCTTTTAGCTTAGTGATGCGGTCCTCTGCTTCTTTTATTCTACTGTTGATGCTTTCTATAGAGTTCTTTATAGCAGTGATGTCATTTTCATTTCTTTTTGGTTCTTCTTCATTTCCTCTTGGTTCTTATACATATTGTTAAATTTGTCTTCCTTTTTTTTTTTTTTACATTTTTTTTACCATTTTTTTTTATTGTTTTAAGTTTTCATCCACCTTATGCCCATTTCTCCGAATTCTTTCTCTGACAGGTTGCTTGCCTCCATTTTGTTTACTTCCTTTTCTGGTGATGCTTGCTTTTCTTTCATATGCAGGCTTTTTCTTTGTCTCCCCATGATGTCTCTTCTCTGGGTGTCTGGTTATATAGTTCTCTCTCTCCTGCATTGATTTAAAGACAGAAAATACAACACAACAAGGCACAATACACAAGGCACTCAACACAAATGTATTCATGATACTAATAACCCCAAATAAAGGTGACCACCAGAGAAAGGTGAATTAGAGGATAAGAAAGAAAGAAGAAGAGAATAAAAAAGGAGTGCAAAAATGAAGTTGGAAAAAGGAAAAAAAATAGAGTAAAGAAAGAGAATAAGAAAGAAGAGGGGAACAAACTATTTTTATGGTGACAAAACTCCAATAGGACAGCCACTAATCCCAACAAATGTCAGCAACAAATACCTGGAGATGAATGCAAACTACAAACAACAACTAATATCAAATGAAACAAGGAAAAACAGAAGCAAAAAACAAACAAAAACAGAACAACAACAAAAAAACAAACAAAAAGTGAAACAATCTCACAAACAAGTATAAAAAACTATATAATCAACAATCAAGCAAATAACAAAAGGAGAGAGAGAGAAAAAAATTTGGGATAGTAAAGAAAGAGATATCTATGGACTTGGAGCAGGGGATTGGAAATTAGATATATAATTAGGGTTAAATTTTAACAAGGTGTAAAAGGAAGGAAAAGGGAAAATCTAAAGCAAGAATAGGGTCAGAGAAACACGACAACCAAAGGGGAAAAGTGAGGAAGAGAGTGTTGGCATAAAGGTGAAGTTGAGATAGAGTAAAATGATGCTAAAGGAAAGATGGAAATAGGATGTAGAACACTAATCCAAATTAAAATACAGAGAAAATAAAATGACGCTTTAAAAAAAAAAAGGTAAAAAAGTAGTATTAATAATACTGATTTAAAATAAAAATGTAATATTTAAAAGGTAAAATCAAGTGAGGAAAAAAATTAGTTTCTTAAGTAAAAGATGAAAAAAATGTGCAGTAGTGAAAGTCATTCACTTCCTATACTGTTCTGTTTTGCATGCCTATTTCCTAGTCAGGACAGTATTGAAGTTCCCTGCATTCCACTGCTACTCAGTGTTGTAGGCCACAGTCCTGATTTTGATTTCCCTGTGGCACTTAATACTGGTTTGGGGGAATGAGTTGCCCCAGAGTTGGTTATTCCCTGCTCTGATCCCCAGTTTCCACAAAAACAACTTTCCCCTGCAGTCTTTTAGATCAGTGGTCGGCAAACTGCGGCTCACCAGCCACATGCGGCTCACAAGCCACAGTTTGCTTCTCTGTTGACTAATGAGTTTGCTGACCACTGTCTTAGAGTGTCCCCAATTGGGTGATCCTATGTATTGCACTTAGTAATCAAAAGCAAGGATTGAAAGAAAAAAAAGAGAGAAAAAAGAGCCAGAGTAATGTGAGAACTCCGGCGTTGCATGTAAGCCTGTGCAGTCTTTTTTCCCCTTGGGTCTAAGCAGCCAGGCACAGTTTTAAAATTTTTAAGCTGTCCTTTTGTGCCAAGTTCAGCTATGTATTGCTTTTTAGAGTTCCCTTCTGTTAGCAGCTCTGTGGACCCCCTTCCACATTCACGGATCACACCAGCCCCAAAGACCACAGACTTTTCTGGGCACAGACTTCCACATGTCCTCCAGCTCTCGCTGTGCACGTTTCTCTCTCCTGCCCAGACCACAGATCTCAGCTTATCCCAGGAGAAATCTGACCTTTCCATGAGGGGGTGCAGAGCTCCTCTGAATCCACGTCCTCATGCCACTTGGGGACCGGTGTTCTCAGGTTCACAGCTGTTTGCTTGGTGCCATAGTTTTAGATTCCCAGGATTTTCAGGCTTCTGATAAAATCCACTTTCCCCTTCAAGATGGTGCAGTCTCCGCATCAGAGCCGGTTGCTCTGGGAGGGAACCCAGTAGCAGTGGGGGCTGTATGGTCAGGGGAACCCCATCCTGCAGTCCCCCACAGTCTCCTGGAGTATAGTTGTCCCTAAACTCACCAACAAACACTCCTCGTGCGACCACACACTCTCCTTTTGTTCTCTCACTCACACACTATCTTGCAGTCTGCCTTCCCATTGGCAGCCATCTTCCCTCCTTAGATTGTTTTTTAAATCTCTCTTTCGGTAAGTTCACTAGTGGTGTATAAAAATGCCATAGATTTCTTCTCATTAATTTTTTATGCTGCTACATTGCAGAATTCATTTATTAAGTCTAATAATTTTTTGATGGCATATTTAGGGTTTTCTTTGTACAGTATCCTGTCATCTGCTAATAAGGACAGTTTTACTTCTTCTTTTTCAACTTGGAAGCCTTTTATTTCTTCTTCTTGTCTGATCACTGTGGCTAGCACAGCCAGTACTGTGTGGAACAGGAGTGGTAAAAGTGGGCATCCCTGTCTTATTCCTGTTCTTAGGGGAAATGGTTTTTGGTTTTGCCTATTGAGTTTTATGTTGCCTATAGGTTTTTCATATAAGGCTTTTATTAAGTTGAGGTATGATCCATCTATTCCTGCTTTGCAGAGCATTTTTATTAGAAAAGTGTAATGGACTTTGTCAAATGCCTTTTCTGTATGACTTGATATGATTATGTGATTTTTGTCTCTCAGTTTGTTTATGTGATGTATCATGTTTATTGATTTGCAGATATTGTACCAGTCTTGCATCCCTGTAATAATTCTCACTTGGTCATGGTGTATGACCTTTCTAATGTAATGCTGGATCTGGTTTGCTAGAATTTTGTTGAGGTATTATGTTCATGAGGGATATCGGCCTGTAATTTCTTTCTTTGTAGTGTCTTTATCTGGTTTTGGGATTAGGGTAATGCTGGCTTCATATAAAGAGCTTGTAAATGTACCTTCCCCTTGTATTTTTTGAATAATCTGAGAATGATTGGTTTTAGTTCTTATTTGAATGTTTGGTAAAACTCCTCTGAAGCTATCCATTACAGGGCTTTTGTTTGCTGGAAGCTTTTTGATTACTGTTTCAATTTCATTGGTAATTATCAGGCTATTTAGTTTTTTGGTTTTTTTTATTCTTCCTGATTGAGTTTTGGAAGCTTGTATTTTTCTTGGAATATGTCCATTTCTTCAAGGTTGTCCAGTTTATTGGAGTAGTGTTTTTCATAGTATGTATTTTTACATGTGGGGTCAGTTTTTACTTCACCTCTTTCATTTCTGATTTTGTTTATTTGGGTTTTCCCAATTATTTCTTGGTGAGCCTGGCTAGAGTGTCATCAATTTTGTTTGTCTTTCAAAGAATCAGCTCTTGGTTTCACTTATCTATTCATCTATTGTATTGTTTTTTTTTGTTTTGTTTTGTTTTGTTTTGTTTTTTATCTCTCTGTTGTTTATTTCTGCTCTGATTTTTCTTATTTCCTTCCTTCTGGTATCTGTGGGCTTTTCTTGTTGCTCTCTTTCTAATTCTTTAAGTTGTAAGGTAGAGAATTTATTACCATTTTTTTTTCTTGTTTTTTGAGGTAGGCCTGTAGAGCTATGAACTTCCTTTTCAGGACTACTTTCATTGTGTCCTATAGATTTTGGATTGTTGTATTTTCATTGTCATTTGTTTCCAGGATGTTTTTTATTTCTCTTTTGATCTCCTTGGTAACTGAAGCATCTATACTAATAAAAGAGAAATATGCAAATTGACCATATTTCCACAATGCCCACCAGCCAAGCAGGACTGAATATGCAAATTAACGCAACAAAGATAGTGGGTTAATTTGCATATGTAGGGGCAGAGCGGCTGGGCAGGGCAGGACACCTGCTATCAAGGGGAAGGTGCGGGGGCAGAGGGACCTACAGGAGTGGTGCTCGGCCAAAGCAAACACTGAAGGCTCTGGCCAGAGCAAAGGCCAAAGGCGGCAGCCATAGTGAAGGCCTGGGTCCTGGGTGCCAGAGGAAACCGGTGCTAGCAGCCAGGGGAAGGAAGGCCTATTCTTGCATGAATCTTCATGCAACGGGTCTCTAGTTGTTTAATAGCATGCTTTTCAGCCTCCAAGTGTTTGATTCTTTTTCATTTTTTTATTGTAGTTGATTTCTAATTTTATGCCATTGTGATCTGAGTAAATGCTTGTTATGATTTCCATCTTCTTGAATTTGAAGAGACTTTGCCTGTGTTCTCATATGTGATCTATCTTTGAAAATATTCCATGTGCACCTGAGAAGAATATATATTCTGTAGCTTTGGGGTGAAGTGTTCTGAAGCTGTCAATTAAGTCCATCTGATCTAGTGAGTCATTTAGGATTGATGTTTCTTTGCTGATATTTTATTTAGAGTATTTATCAATGAGGTATTAAAGTCTCCTACAATGACTGTATTGCTGTCAATTTCTCCCTTGATATCTTCCAGAAGCTCTTTTATATTCTCTATTGGGTGCATATATGTTTACCAAAGTTGTATCCTCTTGTTGAATTGCTCCCTTTAGTATTATGAAGTGGCCCTCTTTGTCTCTTGTATGGTCTTTACTTTGAGGTCTATTTTGTAGATATAATATTGCAACCCCAGCTTTTTTCTCATTTCCATTTCCTGAAAAAAATTTTCTATCTCTTCATTATCAGTCTGCTTGAATCTTTTGTTCTGAGATAGGTCTCTTGCAGACAGCAAATATGTGGGTCATGTTTTCTTATCCATTCAGCTACCTTATGTATTTTAATTGGAACATTTAATCCATTTACATTTAATATTATTATTGATAAGTAAATTATTACAGATGTCCCGCTTTTTTCCACCATAGCTCCCCTCCACGGAGTTCCTGACCCACCTCAGGCCCTCGCCACCCTATTGTCTGTGTCTGTAGGTAATGCATACATGAATATAAGATCTTTGTTTAATCTCTCCCTGCACTGACCCCCACACTCCCTTCTCTCTGAGAATCATCAGTCTGTTCTATTTCCATAACCCTAATTCTATTCCATTCATCAGTTTATTCTATTCATCAGATTTTTTATTCATTTGATTTTTAGATTCAATTGTTGATAGATATGTATTTATTGGCACATTCTTGTTCATAATTTTTTATCTTTGTCCTTTTCTTCTTTTTCCTCTTCTTAAAAAATACCCTTCAGTATTTCATATAATACTGGTTAAGTTTTGATGAACTCATTTAGCTTTTTCTTGCCTGTGAAGTCCTTTATCTGACCTTCAATTCTAAATGATAGCTTTGCTGGGTAGGGTTTTCTTCATTGTAGGTTCTTGCTATTCATCACTTTGAATATTTATTGCTATTCCCTTCTGGCCTGCATAGTTTCTTTTGAGAAATTAGCTGACAGTCCCATGGGTACTCCCTTGTAGGTAACTGCTTGTTTCGTTTTTGTTTATTTATTTGTTTTTCTGCTTTTAAGATTTTCTCTTTGTCTTTTACCCTTGGCATTTTAATTATGATGTATCTTGGTGTGGTCCTCTTTGGATTTCTCTTGTTTGGGGTTCTCTGTACTTCCTGGACTTGCAAGTCTATTTCTTTCACCAAGTAGGAGAAGTTTTCTGTCTATATTTCAATATCTTGATCTCTTTCTTCTTCTGGCACCCCCATAATTCAGATGTTGGTATGCTTGAAGTTGTCCCAGAGGCTCCTTACACTATCTTCATATTTTTGGATTCTTTTTTCTTTTTTGCTCTTCTGCTTGGGTGTTTTATGATTCTTCATATTTCAAATCATTGACTTGATTCTTGGGATCCTCTAGTCTGCTGTTGAATCTCTATATTATTCTTTATTTCAGACAGTATATGCTTAATTTCTGACTGGTCCTTTTCCATTTTTTTGGCATTCTCACTAAGGTCCTTGAAAGCCTTACTAAGTTCCTCAGAGGTTTCTAGAAGATTCTTGAGTAACCTTATAACTGTGATTTTGAACTCTATATTGAGTAGTTTGCTTTCTTCCATTTCTTTCATTTGTGACATGCTTCTTTCTCTCCACATTTTGGTTGTTTCTCTGTGTTTGTTTCTATGTATTGAGTAGTTGCTAAGTCTCCTTGAGTTGATAGAGTGGCCTTGTGTAGTAGGTGTCCTATAGGGCCCAGTGGCTCAGCCTTCCCAGTCACTGGAGGTGAACAATCTTGATGCACCCCTTTGTGCACTGTGTGCACAGTCTTGTTGTAGTTGAGCCTTGTTTGCTGTTGGTGTCACTGAGAGATATTGATCTCCAAGCCAATTGCCTATGAGGACTAACTGTGACTACAATGGGAGATCTGCTGTGTAGGAGACACCCTTATGGGGCAGGACTTTCTTCAGTGGAGCTTTGGTGCTCACTGAGTCTACCCCTGAGTGTGTCATTTGGATATGGAGAGTTATAACCTGGTATGGTCTCACACTGACCACTGGGTATACTGGCTCTTGGATTTCCATGGAGGTGCAAAGTCAGCCACTGCCTGGGGTCACCCAGAAACTATGCAGGCCAGAAGGGAATGGCAACAGAGATATCTGCAGATTCCTCCTCTTTGTATCAGGTTTGGAAGTCTTAGACGAGGCCCAACTGTTAAGCAAGGCAGGCTGGTGCTGGTGCTTGCCTTGGGCCTTTTATTGATAGCTTTGGGGATCCCTGACCCAGCTGTGGCTTGTTTGATAGGTTTTAGGCTGAGAAAGGACAGGCTATTCATATGCAAAAGCCATTGCACACAGCTTGGGTGGGGTTGTAAATTGGGTAGGGCAGGGTCTCAGGGAATCTCCAGGGTGGAGTAAACAGAAATGTCTGCCAGTCAGCCCTGCATATGGGAGGTCCCAGCATGGAAATAATGACCTCTGTGAACACCTCCATCTGGAAAAACACTGCCCCTCATTCTTGCCTCATGCCAAACAGTCCAGTTTCTCTCCATATCTGTCTGGGTCCCCCAGAGCCTCACCAGACTTTAGAGCTCAGAGCAAGCAGGAGCTTGTAAATTCAGTTCATGGTGCTAGCCTTTTAAGAGGAGCAGCTGAGTCTCTAGCAGCCTGTGTGTCACTCAGCCCCAATCTGCATTTGTTTTTATAGTCCATAGTTCTTATGGCCTATAGGGACCTCTTTCCACAGCTCTGGAACCCTGGTTTGGGGGTCTGGTGTGGGGTTGGAACTCCTTGCTCCTCCAGGTGCCAGACCAGCCCGTTCCGCACCTCTGCACCTCCTATCAGTCTCAGTGTGCTTTCTTCTTTATCTCTCTAGTTGTAGTACCACCACTCAGCCAGCTTTCCCATGGTTCTGGATGATGGTTCTTCTGTATTTTGGTTGTAATTTTGATGTGGTTGTGGGAGGCAGCAAGTACAGGCATTTACCTATGCTGCCATCTTGGTCCCTCCTAATTTTTTTTTAAATAATTAAAAAACAAAATAAATGTGGCAAAGAAAAAATAAAAAACATTGTATGGAGATTTTTTGTCACAGAATATGGGAGATCTTTCTGAACTATTCTAGGATAACTCAAGGGAATAGAATGTAAAAATAATCCTTACAAAGATTACTGTCCCTCTTGCAACTCATTATAGAAATTTATAGTACATTTTCTGAGAAATATTGAGGGCTTTTTTTTTTTTAGGGGGGGTGGCAGACAAGATCTTAGCTTTATTTATGTGACCACTCCTATATAAATGGCTTTAGGAAATGTGACCTTTATTCTTATTTATTTATTATAAATAAATCTTTAATGTTCAGATTATTACAGATGTTCCTCTTTTTCACCCCCATAACTCCCCTCCTCCCAATTCCACCTCCCCACCTCATGCCCTTACCCCCACCACTGTCCTCATCCATAGATGTAAGAGTTTTGTTTAATCTCTTCCCACATCCCTCATGTTCCCTTCTCCCCAAGAATTGTCAGTCCACTTCCTTTCTATGACACTGATTCTATTATATTCATGAGTTTATTCTGTTCATCAGATTTTTTATTTACTTGATTTTTAGATTCACTTGTTCATAGATATGTATTTGTTGTCACTTTGTTGTTCATAATTTTTGTCTTTACCTTTTTCTTCTTTTTCCTCTTCTTAAAAATACCCTTCAGCATTTCATATAATCCTGGTTTGGTGGTGATGAACTCCTTTAGCTTTTTCTTGTCTGTGAAGCTCTTTATCTGACCTTCAATCCTAAATGATAGCTTTACTGGGTAGAGTAATCTTGGTTGTAGGTTCTTGCTGTTCATCACTTTGAATATTTCTTGCCACTCCCTTCTGGCCTGCATAGTTTCTGTTAAGAAATCAGCTGACAGTCATATGGGTATTCCCTTGTAAGTATCTAACTGTATTTCTCTTGCTGCTTTCAAGATTCTTTGTATTTTGCCCTTGGCATTTTAATTATGATGTTTCTTGGTGTGGTCCTTTTTGGATTCCTCTTGTTTTGGGTTCTCTGTGCTTCCTGGACTTGTATGTCTATTTCTTTCACAAGATAGGGGAAGTTTTCTGTCTATATTTCTTCTAATAGGTTTTCAGTATCTTGCTCTCTTCTTCTGGCACCCCCATAATTCAGACGCTTGTACACTTGAGGTTGTCCCATAGGCTCCTTACACAATCTTCATATTTTTGGATTCTTTTTTTCTTTTCATTTTTCTGGTTGGGTATTTTTTGCTTCTTTGTATTTCAAATCTTTGATTTGATTCTTGAGATCCTCTAGTCTACTGTTGAATTTCTGTATATTATTCTTTATTTCAGACAGTATATGCTTAATTTGTGACTGTTCCTTTTCCGTTTTTTTGTTTTTGTTTTTTGTTTTCTGTTTTTTGGCATTCTCATTAAGATCCTTGAAGGTCTCACTACATTCCTCGGGTGTCTCACTAAGTTTCTCAAAGGTTTCTAGAAGATTCCTGAGTAACCTTATAACTGTGGTTTTGAACTCTATATCCAGTAGTTTGCTTTCTTCCATTTCTTTCATTCGAAACATGTTTCTTTGTCTCTGCATTTTGGCTGCTTCCATGTTGATGGTGTGGCTTTGTATGGTAGTGTCCTATATGGCCCAGTGGTTCAGCCTCCCCAATCACCTGAGGTGGACACTTTTGGTGCACCCCTTTCTGGGCTGTGTGCACAGTCTTGTTGTAGTTAAGCCTTGATTGCTGTTAGTATCACTGGGAGGAATTGACCTCCAGGACAATTGGCTGTGAGGAAGCGCTGTGTCTATAATGGAAGAACTGTTGTGCTGGAGACACCCTTATGGGGCAGAACTTGCTTTAGTGGGGCTTTTATGCTCACAGAGTCTGCCTCTTGAGTGTGTCACTTATGGATGTGAGGAGTTGAAATCTGGTATTGTCTCACACTGTCCACTAGGTACACTGGCTCCTGTATCTCCAAGGAGGTGCAAAGTCAGCCTGAGGCCACCCAATAAGAGCTACAGCGAGATCTCCAGATTTATCCTCTTTGTTTGGTGTTTGGAAGTTTTGGAGCTCTCTAACCCAGCTGCAGTTTGTTAAATTAGGCTGTGAAAGGCCAGGCCATTCATATGCAAAAGCTACTGTGCACAGCTTGGGCGGGGCTATAAATTGGGTGGGTGGGGTCTCAGGGAATCACCAGGGAGTAGCAAACAGTGATGGCTGCCAGTCAGCCATCTCTGCATTTCCGCATCTACGTGTCCCCGTGTCCCAAGCCCTCGCGCAGTAAAATTGATTCCTGCGAGCACCTCTGTGAGAAAGCCACCCACCCTTGCTTTATGACCCAATGCCAGACAGTTCAGTTTCTCCCCATAAGAGTCTGTGTCCCCAGAGTCTTGCCAGAAACTGGAGTTCAGAGCAGTCGGGAGCTTGTACCTCCCTTCCGATTGAAAAAAACAGAGCACCCAATTGCCAGCTAGATTCACATGCCTCTGTACCTCTGCTCTTCTGCGCCTCTGCACCTCCTACTCAGTCTCAATGTACTTTTTTCTTTCCTTCTAGTTGTAGAACTTCTACTCAGCCAGCTTTCATGTGGTTCTGGATGATAGTCGTTTTGTCTTTTAGTTGTAGTTTCGGTGTGGTTGTGAGAGGCAGCACGTACAGGTGTATACCTTATGCTGCCATCTTGGTTTTTTTCTATTCATTTATTGTTTAAAGTTTTACATATGTCTCCTTTCCCCCCAGTTCATCCCCCCTCCAGCCATTCCCACCCCTGGCAAGCTCCCATCACCCCAGTGTGAAATATTGAGTTTTGATGAGTACTTTTCCTCATATTAATCTTGTATCTATCAAATTGCCCAAAGTACTGTTAGGTGATAATATCCACTGTAGGTGAGGGAACAGAGGAATAAGTATTCATATATAATTGGTAGAGTATTTGTAAGGCCTTCTTTAAAAATATTCTTAAAAGTCTTTGGTTTTCTAAATATAATTTGATTCAGCAATTATATAGGAGGAAAGAACATCCCAGAAGCATTCATTCCTTTTAAAACACAAGAATAAGGACAAGGACAATGATCTTAAAGATTTTGAGAGGAGTGATCTGGGGAGACAAAAAGACAAGATAAATGGTTTATAATATATGGATGGGAATTACATATGAAGAGCTCAGTCTCATGCTGATTGTGGGATTCTATTCAACAATCTAACTAAATCTGGAATACTTGAGTGATACCAAGTATTCCAGACTGCCCTGTGGATTGTTGTGACATTCTCCACACCAGTAATTCATCTACCCAAACTTTGGGAAAAGACCCATATAATCTATCAAATTCTCTACAACAACCAAGAATTAATTTGGAGTAAAACCCTCAATATGTAAGAATACAGAAGTGAATATTTATTTCATCAAAACAAAAATAGTTTGGCATTAAGAAATTGTACCCCTATGCCATTTTATAACCTTTGAAAATTGGGTTGGTTGGATTGTCATCATTTGGATATCATTTAAGAGATCTAACTTATGCAGCTCAAAAACCAGTTCCTAGGCAGAACACATACAGTGGATCCTTAGGTGCAGTGAATGTGTGCATTCTTGGCCTGCCTATGTTTAAAGTAAACACAGGTGCAATGGCAGGCGCGCGCACGCCGGCAGTGACCAGCGACCATCTTTCCTCCAGGCCTCTGTTCTGGGCTTAAGTGCTGGTCGGCTTCCCTGAGGCGCCCTGGGCCAGGGCCGGAGCAGCAATGAGGCGTGGATGAGGGGGGGAGTGAGGCGGAGCCCCCTCAGTGTCACCGCCCCCCACGCGAGGACAGGCCCAGGGGACAGAACACCAGGGTGGGCTCGAGGTCGCTCCCCGGCGCGGCCCGTCCTCCCCGCCGGGACCCTCCCCGGCGCTCCCATCGCCCGCCTGTCCATAGCTTTCAGGCCCGGGCCCTTCCCCTATTGGCTAGGCTGTAAAGATGTTCAGCTTTGAAGGGGATTTCAAAACGAGGCCCAAAGTGTCCCTCGGAGGCACGAGCAGGAAGGAAGAAAAGGCTTCTCTTTTACATAGTACTCAGGAAGAAAGAAGAAAGAGAGAGGAAGAAAGGAGAAGATTGAAAAACGCAATAATTATTCAGTCATTTATTCGAGGCTATCGAGACAGAAAACAGCAATACGCCATTCAAAGAACTGCATTTGACTGCTGCGCTAACTCACCCCAGGCTGGGGGCATGCTTTCCATTGCCAATGGTCCCAACCTGACCGTTCTGGTGAGGCAGCTTCTGTTTTTTTACAAACAGAACGAAGACTCAAAACGTTTGATATGGAAGTACCAGAACCTAATTAAGCACAGCACTGTTTGTCCAGCAGTTGGATGGATCCGACAGACTTACATGCTTATTTCAGATAAAGAGGTTGATGAGCCTCTGTTGGAGGTTATTGCAAAACTGTAATGATGACAGTTTGAATGTTGCGCTTCCAATGAGAATGCTTGAGGTGTTTTCATCTGAGAAGACTTATTTACCTGTTTTATAAGATGCTAGTTATGTGGTGTCAGTAATTGAGCAAGTTTTGCACTACATGATTCAGAATGGGTATTATAGATCTCTCTATTTGTTAATTAACAGCAAGCTTCCATCAAGTATTGAGTATTCTGATTTATCTCGAGTTCCTATAGCAAAAGTTTTGTTAGAGAGTGTCCTAAAACCATTGCACTTTACTTACAACTCCTGTCCAGAGGATGCCAGACAGCAAGTGTTTGCAGACTTCACAGAGGAGTGTTTGGCAACCCCTTTCACAGACCAGGTCTTTCACTTCATCATTCCTGCGCTGGCAGACAGCCAGGCCACCTTCCCCTTAGAGGCCTTCCTGGACGCACTGCTGTCAGCGGAGAGTGGTGGCGCCAGGGCCCATGGGCACGCACCCTGGCTCTTCTACTTTGTCTTGACCATCGGTGAAAATTACCTGGGGGCCCTCTCTGAGGAAGGCCTGCTGGGGTACCTGCGAGTGCTGCAGGCCTTCCTTGTGCAGCTACCTGTCGCACCTGCCAGTGCCAGCTGCCAGGACTCTGGCAGTGACTCTGAAGAGGAGGGTGTAGAGGGCGACCAGCGGAGGAGCACTCTGGCAGACGGGAGACTGTCATTACCATACATAATAGAGGAGTGTCTGAAAAAGCTGGATACGAAGCAGCAGACCAACACACTGCTCAACCTGGGTGGAGGGACTCGGCCAGCGAGGAGGCCTTCACGCTGATGGCCTGCATCTGTCACACACTCATGGTGCAGCAGCGGATGATGTTGCCACGAGTCAGGCTTCTCTACAGCTTAGCCTTTAATGCCAGGTTTCTGAAGCACCTTTGGGTTCTCATATCCTCAATGACAACACAGATGATCACAGGGTCGATGGTGCCGCTGCTTCAGGTAATATCAAGGGGCTCTCCCATGTCTTTTGAAGATTCCAGCCACATCATCCCACTCTTCTACCTGTTCAGCTCCTTGTTTAGTCACTCTCTGATCTCTATATATGATAATGAATTCTTTGGGGACCCCCATAGAAGCCGCAGGTCAGAGACAATCATCCCTGATGCCTTTCACTCTGGAAGAGTTGGTGGTGCTGTCCCGCTGCCTCCGCGATGCCTGCCTTGGGATCATCAAGCTAGCTTACCCGGAGACCAAGCCTGAGGTCCGGGAAGAGTACATCATCGCCTTTCAGAGCATTGGGGTGACCACGAGCGCCGAGATGCAGCAGTGCATCCAGATGGAGCAGAAACAGTGGATCCAGCTGTTCAAGGTCATCACCAATCTGGTGAATATGTTGAAGTCCAGAGACATGAGGAGAAACTTCTGTCCCCCAAATCAGTGGCTGTCAGAGCAGGAAGACATCAGAGCAGATAAGGTCACCCAGCTGTACGTGACAGCTGCCAGACATGTGTGGAGGTTCCGGCAGATGGGGAGGAGGATCGGCCCCCTGCAGTCCACCCTGGATGTGGGTTTGGAGTCGCCTTCACTGTCTGAGTCTGAGGAAAGACAGCTTGCCATCCTGATGGAGCTGCCCTTCGTGGTTCCATTTGAAGAGCGGGTAAAGATCTTTCAAAGGTTGATTTATGCAGACAAGCAAGAAGTTCAAGGAGATGGCCCATTTCTGGATGGAATTAATGTCACAATAAGAAGGAATTGTATTTATGAGGATGCTTATGACAAACTTTCCCCAGAAAATGAGCCTGACCTGAAGAAGCGCATCCGTGTCCACCTGCTCAATGTGCACGGCCTGGACGAAGCTGGCATCGATGGCGGCGGCATCTTCAGGGAGTTTCTGAATGAGCTGCTGAAGTCGGGCTTCAACCCTAACCAGGGCCTCTTCAAGATGACGAACGAGGCCCTCCTGTACCCTAACCCTGCTGCACAAATGCTTGTGGGGGACTCCTTCGCCAGACATTACTACTTCCTGGGCAGAATGCTTAGAAAGGCTCTCTGCGAAAACATGCTGGTGGAGATGCCCTTTGCGGGCTTCTTCCTGTCCAAGCTGCTGGGTACCAGCGCTGACGTGGACATCCACCACCTGGCCTCCCTGGACCCGGAGGTTTACCAGAACCTGCTGTTCCTCAAGAGCTATGGGGGCGACGTGGAGGAGCTGGGGCTGAACTTCACCATGGTGAACAATGACCTCGGGGAGGCCCAGGTAGTAGAACTAAAATTCCGTGGAAAGGATATCCCTGTCACCAGCGCGAACCGGATCGCGTACATCCACCTGGTGGCCGATTACAGGCTGAACAGGCAGATCCACCAGCACTGCCTGGCCTTCCGGCAGGGCCTGGCCAACGTGGTCAACTTGGAGTGGCTGCGCATGTTCGACCAGCAGGAGATTCAGGTACTGATTTCTGGTGCACAAGTTCCCATAAGTTTAGAGGACCTGAAGTCCTTTACCAACTACTCAGGGGGCTATTCTGCCGACCACCCTGTGATCCGAGCCTTCTGGCGCGTTGTGCAGGGCTTCACAGACAAGGAGAAGCGCAAACTGCTCAAGTTCGTCACCAGCTACTCCCGGCTCCCTCTCTTAGGGTTTAAGGAGCTGTACCCCGCCTTCTGCATTCACAACGGCCGCTCCGACCTGGAGCGGCTGCCCACAGCCAGCACCTGCATGAACCTGCTGAAGCTGCCCGAGTTCTAGGACTAGGAGCTGCTGCGCAGCAAACTGCTCTGCGCCATAGAGTGTGCCACGGGCTTCGAGCTGAGCTGAGCTCCGGCCAGCGTGACCTCTGCAGAGAAGCTGTGCAGCCGCCTCTTAAGTAGCCCCTCCCAGGCCCACGAGGACACTCAGGCTGGGCTCCCACCGCTCTCCTGCCCCTTCGTTTTTTACATGATTTCAGTCACTGTCACTTACTCAGATGGGCATTGTTTTTCAAGTAACTTAAATGTAAAATAACATGTCATGTGCCATGCGGCTCATTCAGTAATTTTGCCAAGAACACAGTTTTAAGACAAGTGTCAACTCAGTGAAATTAACCAAAGATGCAGCTTTGGCGTTGCTGATGGGTTCCAGGCCTCCCTCGGCTGGGCGCCCCTGGGCTGTGTGTGCCCTTGGACTGGGCGCCCCTGGGCTGAGGGGCTGGGCAGGCTCCGGGAGCTGCTGCTGTTCACACTGACTCTGTGGGTTGGGTGCTGACTCAGGGACACTGTATCTCCTGGGCTGAGCTGTTTACAAGCCTGATTGTTCACACTCAAGGCGTCTTTCCTGCTGCCTTTTCCCTGAGGGCGAGGGTTGGGGAAGAGATGCGTGGTGGTGGTGTCCTGCACTTGCTAAGCCATTGCTCCTGCCGGGGAGGAGCATGCCTACTTAGGGCGCATCGTGGACCTCCTCAAGGTGGTCTGGCTGTTACTGTGGGTTGAGGGGGAGGGCGCTCTGTTCTTTCCCATGTGTCTCCACTCTGTCTGGAGAGCTTTAGGGAGAGGGGTCTGTGACCCACAGTAAGTGACGACGTGGGAGCAGACACTAAGCTCGATCCAGTCACTTGAACCAATGCCTCTTCTGGGGCAGCTGGCGTCGCCCTGGATGTTGGGGTAACTCGCCATGCTTCTGCACCCTCCGCTTCCTCAATGGTGCTGCTTTGAAGGCGGGACAGTCCCCACATGCGCGTCTAGGGAGGAGTGTGGGCGATTTCCACGCAATCGGCACTTTATCAAGACCCCATGGTCGCTGAACGGTGCGGCGGCTGTGAGAGCAGGGCCTCCTCATTGACAGCTGCCTGGACTAGGGCTCCGGGCCCCTCTCCACGCGGCACCGCCCCGGGCTCCAGGCTGTCCCTCTGAACTGACTCGATTAGCAATATCCTTTCACGTGCAGGACTGAAGGACACTTTTAAGACAATGACCATTATCAAAACATGTAATTTCTTAATTGGAATAATAAATTAAGTGTTGAATGTTATTTGTAGTCTTGATACACACAGAAATAAAATAATTAGGGTTTGTCCTTAAAAAAATAAAAAATAAATAAAGTAGACACAGGTACATAGAATGCATACTAGCAATATATATTTAATTATTCAAAGTATTTTGTAAATTTATGTGAAACAACTTTTTAAAAACCTGGGTATATTTTATTATTGTTAAGCTTTTATTACCAGATAAAGCCAACTTCAAAAAAACTCAGAGTAGGCAGCTACTTGTATAGAATAATTTAATGGTACCTTTACTATCAGCCTGCTACTATGCCTAAATTTATTGTGGTCAGCACAATACAAGAGTAATAGAAACAAGTAGACATTTTACCATTTGTAATTGTTAATCTATCAGTTGGCTAGAAATTTAGCATGAATTACTTAAACTCAATATGACTTACTGTGATTTAGCAGAGAAAGTACCAAGGGAGTAGTATGAAACAGAAAGTGTTGAAAGGGAGAGGGCTAGTAAAGGAGAAAATAAATGTCCAGTAGAGTAGCATTTTGCACTGTTATTACGAAAGGGACCCTAGCTACCAGTATTTGACTACAGGGTACCAGAATCCTAAATGATGCTATGAAGATTTTATTATCAAGTTGATATAAGTAAGAGACAGTGGACACCTAGTCTGTCTCTTAGGAGAGAATATTTTATCTAAATCTAATAATGTTTTGAAAATGGAATGTATTTAAGATTTTACACTGGTCTTCTAATTAAAATTATTTTCACTGGTATTCCAATGTTGAAGAAAAGTTAAAATTAAAATAAGATATTATTCTGTGAGTGTGGTTGTGTCTTATCTACCAATATTTGAAGTAATAGATGGTAAACCTGTTATCATAAATCTGTTTCAGGTTAGATATTACAAAGGAATTTATTTTCCTACCGTATTTTTATTATTTTATCTTGCCCTTTACTTTATTTCTATAAATTCATCAGAGTCTTGGTATAGAATGGTTCTTAGCAAGTAGTGTGAGGATTTAGCAGGTAGTCTTTTGTCTTTGAGAAAAACAATGTAGACACGTTCTTCCTAAGTAATTCTTAACTGTTCCCTGCAAGGTTTTGACAAACAGACATCCTGGATTCACTGACTTCCAAACTAAGTTACTTTGCTATTGAATGAACAATTCAGAATTGTTTGTGTGGCATTTAGTTCAAATACTAAATGGTCATGCTGGAAAAGGTATGCAATTATTAAAACAAAATATTTCTCATTCTTTTGTCTCCACTTCCTGGATACAATAGCTGAAAAGGGAGTCAAATCTCAAAATGACTGTGCACTGTCAAAATGAGATATTTTAATTTAAATAATAAATAAGCTCCATGGTTACCTTTTCTGTGTTCCGTGGTAAACATTAGCACCTGACTGGATGCTAGCATTATTGCAGCACCAGTTAAGTGTACAGTATAAGATTGTATTTGATTTATTAAAGTAATGAATTAGTTTTATTATAAGTGATTAAATGCATTTTACTTTTTAAAGCACAAGAACTAGAAAAGGAGAGCATCGTTACAGTCTGAAAATAACTAGAAAGATAAGTTCATTAACTCGCCGACACTTGAGCATCATAAAAACCTTGTTAAAAATTACTCCCTAGCTTGCTGTATTAGCTTCTTTATGAGGTAATTTCTCCATACAGTAATAAGATTTTTCTTTTACTCTCCAGTGCATATTAAACCCACTAATCTTCTTTTATAAACTATAGTTTCAGCCACTTTTTCAATTTACTCACTTCAAAGATACACTCCTATTAATATTAAAAGTAGCAAATGCAGATATGAACTTTGCAAAACACGCTTTCGGATTTATGGCACAATCTTTTAACAGTGTACTGGAATAGCACAAAAGGGAAAAAGCTGTAAATGTCAATGATGTCTCATAACAAACTAAACGATCTTAGTTCCAAGAGAATTAATTTCTCATCCCATTCGTTATGTGAATAAACTAGAGTCATGTTTTCTGCTGTCAGCAAATAAAAACAAAATGGAAAGACTCCATTCACGGAAAGAAGTAAACTAAAATTTTTCAAAGGATCCACACAGATATCATTGATCTGATTGCTATGGATTGTCGGTGTTCTAGAAAAAGGACAAATGGAGGGCATTTCTACGTATGCCATCAGCCCTTGATTGCTAAGGAGCAAGGTTTTCATTCTGTGTCCAAAATCACATAAGTCATAACATGATACTGAAAATTAAGTTCTTTTGGTTATATCCTTTGTTTCTAAATTTTTCTAAAATGTCCAATATTTTAGATTCTGTATTATTTATCAATGCCATAAGAAATTAATAATGGGCTTCAACTATCCTCAAATGATATTGTATATTGAAAATAATAAATTAACTCAAATTGCTACAGAAATCTATTTTAAAGAGAACATAAAACAGCTGCCCCAACATTTTCCCTTCCAGATGAATTTAAAGTGAAAAATAACTTTCCTGTTGTCATGTGGTTAGACTATTTTTGTTCACTGGAAAACAAAAATTTTAATTTTTTCTGTGGAAAAATATTTGAAATATTTGAGAGACAAAAGTGCTAATATATAAAGTTTGTGGCAAAAACTGCAAAGGCACCTCAGTAAAAAAAAAAAAAAAGGAGTTTAGAATCAAGAGTCCATAAAATCAAGGAATATAATGGACCAATAAATATATGAAAAATGCTCAACCTTTCTACTAGTTAAAAATTAAAATTTGAAATTTTAATGAAAAAATGACATTTTTCCTCAAATTAAATTGACAAAGATTAAAAATAATGGAAATGTCTGCTATTGTCCAAAGTTTAAGAAAAATGAAACTCTCCTATATTGTTTGTAAGTACATAAAATAATACAATCTTTGGAGCAACTTTTAGCAATATGTAACAAAATTTTAAACACACATAGTATGGAGTCAAAATGTTTGAGGATGTGTATACATACAAATAGAATATGGAGGTCAGAGAGAAGAAAGATGGCAACAACAGAATGCTCATCAATACTGTAGTAATTATGATACATTAAAAATATATAAAAGAGAACCAGCCATTGTTTTATTTGCTGTTGAAAGATGTCCATGACATACTTTATAGAAAAATAAATTACCAAACAGCACCCACTGTATAATGTGGGGTTGTTTTTACCATATATGTGCATTCATTGAAAAAAATAATAAAAAAGAAAGAATGCTAGCAAGAGCCATCTCTGTGAAACAGAGTACTACATAGTATGTAGCAAGTGTTGAATTTTTTTTAACATTCTACCTATCAAACACATTGAACAAATCAATGCTTTAGAACCTGACTTGAATCTTCTATGTATGATTACTGCCACAAGCAATCAAAGCGTAAATGTATCTTTAACTTTTGTGACATGGATTATTCTAGTATATGTCAATATATAAGAGATAGAATAATGACATCATTGGTTATTACTAGAAATCATATGAGCGAGATCTCTGACATTTAATTGACACAAAATAAATAATGTGTCAATAATATTAGAAATAAATTAAGTTAACATAGTAATGACATTTTTATTAAATTAGCAGGTTAAAACCGTAAGTAATTATTTTATCTTTTTTCACAATTTTAAATATTACAGATTAGAAATCATATGGCACTTGTCTTTCTTTGACTGGCTTAATTCACATAGCATAATACTCTCCAGGTCCATCCATGTTGTCACAAAAGGTAAGATTTCTTTCTTTTTATGGCTGAGTAGTATTCCACTGTGTGAATGTGCCACAGTTTGCTTGTTAAATGTCACTTATATGTGGAATCTAATGAACAAAATAAACTATTAAAGTGGAGACAGACTCATGGATACAGAGAATAGACTGACAGCTGTCAGAGGGGAAGGGCTGAGGCTCTGGGTGAGAAGGGTGAAGGGATTAAGCAAAGGAGAAAATAAACTCACGAAAGCAGATAATAGTATGATGACTGTCAGAAGGCAGGAGGTTTAGGGGAAGGTAGATGAGGGTAAAGGGGGAGATAAATGGTGATGGTGATGGAAGAAGACTTAGTATGGTGAACACACAATACACTATACTGATGATGTATTGTAGAATCATACACCTGAAAACTACATAATTGCCCTAACCCATTTGGCTCAGTGGCTAGAGCGTCAGCCAGCAGACTGAAGGGTCCCGGGTTCAATTCCTGTCAAGGGCACATGCCTGAGTTGTGGGCTCAATTCCCAGTAGGGGTGTGCAAGAGGCAGCTAATCAATGATTCTCTCTCATCACTGATGTTTCTATCTCTCTCTCCCTCTCCCTTCCTCTCTGAAATCAATAAAAATATATTTAAAAATAAAAAGTACATAATTTTATTGACCAATGTCACCCCAAATAAATAAATAAATATTACAGATTAGACTTTATAATGTGTTTTAAGACATTTCTAAAATTTTATACGTTTATTAAATCTGACATTTAAAACATTAAACTATTACTTATTCATTTAAAATCAAAACATAGAATAGGTTTTTAAAAGAAGCTTGTGTGTGTGTAAGTTCTAAAAAGAAAATAGAAAGCCTCTTTTAGGTAGTTCAAATAACTTATCTGTTGTATTCTCTGAATATTTTAACTTCTTTTTTTCAATAAGAATTTTTATCTTTATCTTTACATTTGCCTAAGAGAGTTTTGTCTTCTCATGTTCCTTACTCTTGCTCTCTGCCTTCATTTCTTTCTCAGCCTTATTTGTTGGTCATTCCCACAACTGCATAAGATTACCTCCCTAGTATATATAGACAGATATAGTGAGAGGAAGAGAGAAAGAAGTATATTTGTGTAAATTTTCTTGAAGTTGCAGTCATCTTTTCTTAGTTTAAGTATTTACATTTCTCTTTAGTATGTCTGTACATTTATATTCTGCTTCAAAATTCCTCTTTTCCATTTATCTCCTATATGCTGAATGATTGGCTTGTTCTTTGGCCCAATTCTTTCTCTGATTGCCTTGTTCAGATCCTTAAGTCATGTAAAACACTTCTGGTCTTTACTGTTCCCTTAGCATCATATTAACTTACTGCCTGAAAAGACTTTCTTCATCCTAACATGAGCATTCAAACAGAATTTCCTTGAACACTTGCATTTCACTAGTCGTTACTCTTATAGTTGGGATTCCACCTGACCCCTTCTGCAAAGCTATCAGGAAAGTAGTCGTCACTGAAATGGTACCATCATGGGTCTATATTTGGTAGGCCCTCTTAAAAAAAAAAAAAAAAAACAAAACCCCACAGATGGTAGGTTGTTAAAAAATGAACTAAAATAGAAGCCATTTCTAGGAGAAGTGAAAGATGAAAAAATACACACACTAAGAAAATTTAGCAGTTGTGCATGGTAAGAATTATAGAAACCTTGAGCTGTAACTGTGGGGATATAAAGCATAAGTTAGTGTGGGCATTTAGACCCTTGTTATATTTCTGGCACTTTATGTCTCTCACATAGTATGTCATTAGTGTTTTCTTAATGAATAAATAAGTGATGGTAAGTGAGCTGACTAATCAGATTTCAAAGATTTAAACACTGAAAGAAGGAAACAATCCTCCTTTCTTTTTCCAAGAGAGATCTAACATTGTTTCATCATAGTCACTGTTCCTGTGTCTAGTTTTAATAAAAAAATCTATTTTAACGGTCTCAGAGCCATTTATATTTGATATTCATAAGCTCTTTTCACCCACAACCTTTACACAAGCTGTAACTAAGCCTTTTCGGATTAAAGAAGGACAGAAAAGTTTGGAATCACTAATATGAACTATTCATCCCTTCTGAGTACATATGTTGCTCCTAATAACAGATGGGAGCATTGGCTGGTTACACAGACTACAAAAACTGACACAAATGGACAAAGGGACACTAAAGTAATTTAAAAAATAAAACAGCTCTCGTATTATAGAGAAGTGTGGAACGAGTTCCTCTGCTCACTTGTCACTGGCCCCTGGACAAGGCATTTGGGGCTGGTGGGTGGGGGAGCTCTGAGGCAAGTTTTCTGACCAGAGCATGTTGTGAGCTGATAATTATGGGCTTTGCCTTATTTGTCTAGGACATTACAGTCACCCTTTTTAGTTAAGTGTTTTATTCTGGCATTTTAGAAATATACATAATGCCAAACAGAATACTTATAACAAACCTTTAAAGTTTTATTCTCATCTATTTTTCCCTCAAAGTTCATTTCATTAAAGAGATCAAAAGGCAGCTCCTTCCAGGCTAGCTCAGTGGGTGACCAGGAACAGATGAAGAAGTAAAAATCTGGGACTTGTTTTTACCCAGCTTCATGACACATTATTTAGATTACTGTGTCACATAATAACATGTATGATGTAGTTCAATTATAACTGGTGTAAGAAATAAAGCATGAAAATTATCTTGAAACAAGCTTGCCAACTGAGCTTCTTGAGAATATCTAAGTCCTTTACTAGTGGCAACTTAATAGAAGAAAATTAAAATCATCAGCAACCTTTACCTCATTTGGTGCTTAAACTTTACCTTCAAAATAGATCACATTTTTTTCAATTGCTAAAATTTTGCTGTTAGGAAAATATGAACTTTTGAGTTGTTTAATTTTCTAGACTGATTTAAGTAGCTAAAAGTTTGTATTTGATGTGTATATCCCTAAATTTTGCTTTTTACATTTGTTTGCTTTTGTAGGTCCATTCAGTAGTCACTATTGTGTGCCATCTGTGTGCAGGGTACTATGCTAGACCTTCTCTAAAACATCAGAGCTGTTTAAATAGTTAAAATGCAACAAAAGAATCACACTTTTTTTTAAAAAGTAAAGTGTCTCATGCATATAAAGAATGCTAAAAAGAAATACCTAAAAGGTACAAGAGAGCTCAGAAGAGACAAGCAAACTGCCAAGGGAGTGCAGAGGAAGCTTAAGTCTTAATAAATGAACAGCAGTTTAGCAGAAAATACAAGAGTTTCAGAAGGAGGGAGAATTAAAAATCATTTGAAGGGAAAGACAACAGTATGTGCACAAATAACAAGGGAACTGCAAGAAGGGGGTATAAATAGACTGAGGGTATAAGAAGGGGAACAAGAGGCATGAGGATAAACAAATACATAGAAATCAAGTCATAGACAACTCTGACTGTTTATAAAGAGCCATCAAACTATGTAAGAAAAGAAGTGATAAGAGTTATATTAAATAAAAATAGCTGGGAATGTATTGAAGAACAATGGGAAAGAAATATAAGGTGACAGAATGAGTATGAATATTTCATTAATTTAAAGGAGAGATGGATGTATCAGCTGAGACAATACAAAAAGAAAGAAACATATTTGAAAAGATGGTAGATGAAGAAGCAAAAAGGACTTAACAAGTTCCAAATTAGTAAATAGTAGTGAGGGTAATCTCCAGGTTGGATGGGTGGGTGGGTTTTAGTGACAATAACCACTGCTGGAAATACAGAAGGAGTAGGTAAGGTAAAGGAATCATAACACTGCTAGATTTAGCTTCCTTGGGCATAATGATGCATTATGTCAGTAAAAGACAACCAGGAGCTCTGGCCAGTGTGGCTCCGTGGCTAGAGCATTGGCCTGTGCACTGAAGGGTCTCAGGCTTGATTCCCAGTCAAGGGCATGCACCTGGGTGGTGGGTTTGTTCCTGGGCTCTGATGGGGGCACTTGTGAGAGGCAACCAATAGATGTGTCTCATATCATGTTTCTTTCTCCTCTGTCTCTCTCCTCATCTCTCCCTCCTTTCAACTCTCTCTCTGACAAGCAATAGAAAAAATATAATGGGGTGAGGACAAAAGACCACCAGGTCTGGGTATAATGGGACTCTTGTATACATATGCCTGAAATAGAAAAATCCATATTATGACACAGGGTATGGAAAAGTAGGAGTACAGTGACAAGTGTGGTCCCAAAGATGTCCATGACTGAATCATCAGAACCTGTGAATGTGTTCTCTTACATGGCAAAATATTTTGCTGATATGGTGAGGTTAAGGACTTTCAGATATTGAGATACCAGGAGACCCATTCTACTCACACAAGTCTGTAAAAATGGAAGAGGTGGCAGAAGTGTCAGTCAGAGGAATGTGTTGTGAGGACTCCACTTGCTATTACTGATTTTGAAGATGAAGGGGAGAGGATGATGAGCTAAAGAATGCAGAAGGCTTCCCAGAATTTAGATCACTTCTCAGTTGACAGACTGCAAGGAAACTGGGATCTTAGGTCTATATTAGCAATGAACTGAATTTTGCCAACAACCTGAATGATCAGGCAACAGATTCTCCTCTGCAGTCACCAGAAGGAACACAGCCTGCCAACTCTTTGATTGTAATCTTGTGTGATTCATAACAGACTTCTGACCTACAGAACTTTAAAATAGTAAATTCTGTTGTTTTAATACACCAACTTTGCACTGATTTTGTTATGGCAGCAATAAAATACCAACACACTGAGTGAGAACATAGGAGGAGGAGGGACTGAGGTGGAAGTTGTATGATTTTGAGTCACAAAGCAAAACTGCAAAAGCATTTCCCTGTCCAATGGAAGCCCCTGCCACTGCTGCGGCACTGCCGGGCAGCATGGCTCTGGAACAGAAATCATGCCATCTTGAAGGGGAGAATGGCTGTGACTATGAGCCCAGCCTCACCACTACCCAGACTGGTCCTGGACTGCATAGCCACTCTGGCCAAAGCCTCACTGCCTCACCCAAAGACTCTGGGACTCTGGCTTCCCCAGCTGCTGGCTCCAGCACCCCACTCCCCCACAAGTGATTCACAGTGACACCATTCTGGCAAGAGTCACACCATACCAGGCAGTCGCGCTACCCTAACCTTGGTCTCAGGGACCCCTGCTACCCAGGGTGTGGACTCCAGGAACCCCACAGGGAGCCACAAGTGCAAAACACCCTTCCATAGACTCTGGGACCCTACAGTGAGTTGCATGTCAGTGAGACCTCAGGTGACCCTTGCCACAGAACTGGGTCTATGAGCACATCCACAACAGCTTGCACAACAAGGCCAGGGATGAGTCACATTGTCAGAAAACCTGTGAGAAGACTCCATCCATGAATGGGAAATTAACATTCAAGACCCAACTACATCAGGAGAACCCAAATATCTTATCTAGGAGGCTCTCCTAGAACACCAATTCATGAGATCTGACAGACTGCAACAGTGAGTCCCACAAATCGTCTACATATGACCACCCACCAAAAAATCTGGGTGGTATAGCACTTGGATCCAAGACATAAAAAAAATTTATAACAGGAAATAAAAAAATGGAGAGACAAATAAACAAAGAAAGGGAGAATCGCCAGGAAAAGAACTAAATAAAATTGAGCAAAGTAATTTGTCAGAGAAAGAATTAAGAATAATGGTTATAAGGATGCTCTAATGTTTGGATGACAAATACACACAAAACTCCATGAGAATAATAAGTGATTGAATGAGAATTTCACCAACATGAGTAAGAATCAAGAGAAAATAAATGTCAAAAGCTAGAATAAAGAACACAATGGAAGGTTTCAACAATAGACTTGAAGAAGCTGAGGAACAAATCAGCAAGTTAGAAGAGAAGATAGAAAAAACACCAAAGCAGAGCAGCAACTGGAAAAATAAAAATAAAAAGCAAGAGGAGAGTCTAAGGAAGCTTTGGGACAACTTGAAATGAAACTACATCTGCATAATAAGGATGACAGAAGAAGAGATAGCTGACTAATGAATGGAAAACATGTTTGAAGAAATAATGACAGAAAACTTCCCAGACTTGGGGAGGAAAAAAGACACACAAATTCAAGAAGCAGAGTCCCAAACAAGATGAACCCAAAAAGACCCACACAAAGACACATCGTAATTAAATTGGCAAATGCAAAAGACTAAATTTCCAAAAGCCTCTTAATATTTAAATCAAAAAAGGGGGGGGTAGTAGAAGAATATCATGTAAGGAAAAATATCCTGTAAGTAAATAACATCTAGAAAATTTTTACTTTACAAAATTAACTTTCATTTGTAATGCTAACAGCAAGACACCCATGAAAAACACACATGGTGTCAAAACAAGCCAAAGGAAAATCATTTGGGCAAAAAATGAAAAAGGATCTCAAGTCAAATTTATAGAAAAGATTCCTTTATTAACTTTTGGTCGAGAATATGTTTGTATATTTTCAGAAAACACCTCCAAGACCATGTGGATTCCTGCAACAGAGAGCAATTGACAGGACTGCTCCAGCTATGAAGACAGTAGAGAAACAGTCCAGAGATGGAAGATGCTGATGACGCCTTGCCATACTAGCAGTCAGCAGCTGTGCATCACAGCAGGTTGCCCAGGACCAAATCAGAGAGGGTCGGACCTGCTTTACCACCATTTGTCCACCATCCAGAACTGAAATATCATTGCTGACATATACACATAAGGAACTGTTTGACATTGAAATTGGGACTCAAAAGAACTGTTGGCCCAGAAAGAAACTCACTACAGACTGATTCATTTGCCTCTCAGCATAACCATTATTGCTTGTCTCATTTTTGGTTCTTATAAATGTATTTCTAGTATCACATGATCTCACTCATCTAGGGGAAATAATGAACAACATAAACTGATGAACAAAACCAGACCTGGAGACAGGGAAGCTTCAATCAGACTGTCAAACCTCAGAGGGAAGGTAGGGGAGGGTGGGAGTAAGGGGAAGAGATCAACCAAAGGACTTGTATGCATGCATTTAAGCCTAACCAGTGGTCACAGACAACAGGGCAGTGGGGGCATGCATGGGGAGGGGTTTGGGATAGGAATGGGGGGGATGAGGACACATATATGATACCTTAATCAATAAAGAAATTAAAAAAAAAACTAAGAAAGAATCTTAAAGGCTGCAAGAAAGAGACAAAAAGTTACCAACAATGGATCTCCCATTAGATTATCAACTGATTTCTCAACAGAAACAAGTCAGGTCAGAGAGAATGGAATGAAGTATACAAAGTGAGTCAAAGCAAGGGACTGAATCTAAGAATACATTCTCTAGCAAGGCTATCATTCAAAATTGAAGGTGAAATCAGGAGCTTCACAGAAAAAAAAAAAGGCTAAGGGAGTTTATTACCACCAATCCAGCAATGCAAGAAATGCTAAAGGGACAGCTGTAAAAATAAGAAATAGGAAGGGAAGAAAGAACAAAGGCATAAGGAATAAAAATGGCAACAAACAAGTACCTATCAATAATAACCTTAAATGTAAATGGATTGAATGCTCCAATCAAAAGACATAGGGTAGCTGAATGGATAAGAAAACATTTCCCATATATATGCTGTCTACAAGAGACCCATCTCAGAACAAAGGACTCCCGCAGACTAAAAGTGAAGGGATGGAAAAAATTCTTCAGGCAAGTGGAAATGAAAAAAAAAAAAAAAAAGATGGGGTAGCAATACTTATGTCTGACAAAATAGACCTCAAAATGAAGGGCATAACAAGACATGACAGAGGCCACTTCATAATACTAAAGGGATCAATATAACAAGAAGATATAACTCTGGTAAACATATATGCATCTAATACAGGAACATCAAATACATAAAAAACTTCTTGATGATATCAAGGGAGAGATCAACAGCAAGACAATCAAAGTAGATTTTATACTCCATTGATATACTCCAATGATATCATTGGATAAATCTTCCAGACAAAAAAATCAACAAGGAAAGAGCAATCTGAAATGACTTACTAGATCAGATGGAACTAATTGACATCTTCAGAACATTTCACTCCAAAGCTACAGAATATACATTCTTCTCAAGTGCACATTTGAAATGGGACATTTCAAAGATAGATCACATAGGCTAAATCTCTACAAATTCAACTAGATTAAAATCATATCAAGCATCTTTCCAGATCACAGTGACATGAAATTAGAAATCAACTATATTAAAAGCAAGTATAAACAATCAAACACCTGGAGGCTAAACAGCATGCCATAAAACAATGAATTATTTACCAAAGAGATCAAAGAAGAAATTTAAAAAAACCTCCTGGAAACAAATGGCAATGAAAACACAATAACCCACAATCTATGGGACACAGTGAAAGCAATCCTGAGAGGGAAGTTCAGACCACTACAGGCTTACCTAAAGAAAGAAAAACTTGTAATAAGTTATCTAACCCTACAACTTAAAGAATTAGAAAGAGAGTAACAAGAAAACCTAGAGTAAGTAGAAGGAACATAATAATAAAGCTCAAAGTAGAAATAAATTAGAGAGACAAAAAAAATGCAAAAGATTAATAAATCCAAGATCTGGTTCTTTGAAAGAATAAACAAGATTGATGAACCTCTGGCCAGGCTCACCAAGAAACAACGAGAGTGGATCCAAATAAACAAAATCAGAAATGAAAGGGGTGAAGTAATAACTGACCCAACAGAGATACAAAAGATAATAAAAAATACTATGAACAATTCTATTGAAATAAACTGGAAAACCTTCATCAAATGGACATATTTCTAGAAAAATACAATCAACCAAAACTCAATCAGAAAGAATCAGAAAACCTGAATAGACCAATAACTACTGATAAATCAAAGCAGTAATCAAAAAACTTCCAGCAAACAAAAGCTCTGGGCCAGATGGTTTCACAGGGGAGTTTTACCAAACATTCAAAGAAGAACTAACACCTATCCTCCTCAAACTATTCAAAACATTTCATAAAGAAGGAACACTTCCCAACTCTTTCTATGGTTTCAGCATTACACTAATCTCCAAATCAGATAAAGACACTACAAATATGCCGAAACCATTTTGGCTCAATGGATAGAGCGTCAGCCTGTGGACTGAAAGGTCCCAGGTTTGATTTCGGTCAAGGGCATGTACCTGGGTTGTGGGCACATCCCCAGTAGGGGGCATGCAGGAGGCAGCTGATCAATGTTTCTCTCTCATCGATGTTTCTAACTCTCTATCTCTCTCCTTTCCTCTCTGTAAAAAATCAATAAAATATATACAAAAAAAGACACTACAAATAAAGAGAATTACAGGCCAATATCCCTGATGAACATAGATGCTAAAATCTTCAACAAAAATCTAGCAAATCAGATCCAGAAATACATTAGAAAGATCACAGACCATGATCAAGTGGGATTTATCCCAGGAATACAAGGTTGGTACAATATCCACAAATCAATAAATGTGATATATCACATAAACATACTGAAAGATAAAAACCACATGATCATATCAATAAATGCAGACAAAGCATTCGACAATATCCAACACCCTTTTTTGATAAAAACTCTCAACAAAGTGGGAATAGAGGGATCTTTCCTCAACATAATAAAAGTCTTATACGACAAACCTACAGTCCACATCATACTCAGTGGGTAAAAACTAAAATCATTTCCCATAAGAACAGGAATAAGACAGAGATGCCCAATTTCACTACTTCCTATTTGACATAGTACCAGAAATGCTAGTCTTAGCGATCAGACAAGTAGAAGAAATAAAAGGCATACAAATTGGAAAGGTGGATGTAAAACTGTCACTACTTGCAGATAACATGATACTGTACATAGAAAACCCTAAAGACTCCATAAAAAATCTACTAGATTTAAGAAATGAATTTGACAACATAACAGTTTCTTCAATAAAATTAATACCCAAAATCTATTACATTTTTAAAAACCAATAATGAACTCTCAGAAAGGGAAACTATACAAACAATCCCATTTATCATTGCAATAAAAGAAATTACTATACTTAGGAATGAACTTAACCAAGGAGGTAAAGACCTGCACTCAGAAAACTACTGGATGTTGAAAAAAGAGTCATAAGAAGATATACACAAGTGGAAGAATATACCATATTCATAGATTGATAGAATCAACATCATTAAAATACCCATACTACCCAAAGCAATTTTTGATTCAAAACAATTTCTATCAAAATACCAATGGCTTATTTCACAGACCTAGAACAAATATTCAAAAAAAAAGTTATACGGAATAAAAAAGTCCTCAAAAACCTGTAGCAATCTTGAGAAAGAAGAACACAGTTGGAGGGATCACAATACGAGATATCAGTTATACTACAAAGCCACTGTTCTCAAAACAACCTGGTACTGTCACAGGAACAGGCATACAGACCAATGGAACAGAATAGAGAACCCAGAAATCGACGCAAGCCATTATGCTTAATTACTATTTGACAAAGAATACAGGAGCATACAATGGAATCAAGACAGTCTCTTCAATAAATGATGTTGGAAAAACTGGACAGATACATGCAAAAAAAATGAAATTAGACCACAAATTACACCATACACAAAAAGAAACTCAAAATGGATAAAAAACGTAAATGTAAGATGAGAAACAATAAAAATCCTAGACGAAACCATTGTTAGCAAAATCTCAGACATCTCTGGTAGCAATAGTTTATGGATACATCTCAACAAATGAGACTACATCAAAATAAAAAGCTGCTGCATAACAAAATAAATCATTGACAAAATAATAAGAGAGCCCACTGCATCAGAGAACATATTTGCCAATGTTATCTCCAATAAGGGGTTAACCTCCAAAATTTATAGGGAACTCATACAACTTAACAAAAGGAAGATAAACAACCCAATTACAAAATGGGCAAAATAGACACTTCTCCAAAGCAGACATACAGAAGGCCAAAAAAGACATATGAAAAAATGCTGAATGTCACTAATCATCTGATAGATGCAAATCAAAATGACAAGGAGGTACCACCTCACACCTGTTTGAATGGCTATCATCAACAAATCAACAAATGATAAGTGCTGGTGAGGATGTGGAGAAAAGAGAACCCTCATAAATTGCAGGTGGGAATGCAAACTGGTGCTGACTCTGTGGAATACAGTTTGGAGTTTCCTCAAAAAACTAAAAATGGAACTCCCATTTGACCCAGTAATCCCACTTCTAGGAATATATCCCAAGAAACTAGAAACATCAATCAGAAAGGATACATGCACCACTATGTTCATAGCAACACAATTTACAATAGCTAAGATTTGGAAACAGCCTAAGTGCCCATCAGCAGATGAGTGGAATAAAAACCTGTGGTACATCTGTACAATGGAATACTATGCAGATGTAATAATGAAAGAACTCTTACCATTTGCAACAGCATGGATGGACTTAGCAAGCATTATGTTAAGGGAAATGTGCCAGCCAGAGAAAGATAAGTATCCCATAATCTCACTCATATGCAGAATCTAATGAACAACATAAACCTAAACCGATGAACAAAAGTAGACCCAGAGACATAGAAACATGGAACAAACTGGCAAACCTCAGAGAGAAGGCAGGGCAGGGAGTGTGGAGGAAAGGGAGAAGAGATCAACCAATGAACTTATATGAGTATATGCATAACCCATAGACACAGACAACAGGGTAGTAAAGGCCTGGGGGAGGGGGGAATGGAGAATGGGGAAAAGGGAAATGTGTAAAAAGGGGACATATCTAATACTTTCAATAATAAAGTTTTAAAAAATAAAATAAAACAAACTAAATGTGGTTGGCACATTCCCTAAGTTTTTCTTTTTCTTTATTTTTTTTTACATTTTTATTTATTGACTTTTAGAGAGAGAGAGGAAGGGAGAGAGAGGTAAGCATGGATTTGTTCCTCTTATTTATGCATTCATTGATTGATTCTTGTATGTGCCCTGCCCAGGGATATCACCCATAACCTTAGAATATCCAGTGGTCTCTCTAACCAACTGAGCTCCCTGCCAGGATTTCTAATAATTGACACCTTTCCTTTGTTCCTGACCCACAAGGTAGAACAGGGTCATTGATAATACCAAGTTTTAATTTTACTGGAGTTCCCTGATTAGAGATTGACTTCCCTCCCTCCTCCCTAAGCCAAAACCAAAGGAAAGAGATTCATTTGGTCCAGGTTAGTTCAGGGGTCAATTACCTGTGGCCAATAGTGAGGTTATGTCAGGTTAAGTAGATCTATGAGGCTGTGGGGAAGGGGAAATTTCCACCTAAGGGATACAATTCAGTCAGTTCCATATATGTCCACTATAAATGAACTGGACAGAATAGGAAATAAAGATAGAATAGCAAAATAAAGCCAGTGTTAAGGTTGACACATAAAGATTCAGATCAGTGCTGCTGAGCAGTTGTTAAAGGGAGTTCCATATTTGTCTTTAAGCTTTATGACTGTCATACTAAAGGTGGAGACATAATAAGTGACAAAATTCACCACCTCAATGAGATAAAAATGTCCAATAGCTAAGGAAAAGCAAGTCCTATTGGGCTTTTATGTTTGGGAGAAATTTTTCAGAATGAATTCTTTGTGATATATAATGGAAATATCCTAAAAAACATTAAGCAATACACCTGAAAACTTAAATAAAGCTGTTACCAATGGTCCTCCACTGCAGTCAATATCGCAGAACTCAGCATTTTTGCTGACTTGCCACTTGTTACTTGATTGACCATAGACCTTAAGTATATCTATTAATTCTAATGATTGTTTTTTATTTATTTTTAATTGAAAAAACTCTTGACCATAGCGTTTAGTTAACCCCAGTTAATGTTTATTATGAAAGTTGAAAATATCAATTTCAAACTAAGGTAAAATCCTTTATAATAAAAGGCTAATATGCAAATCAACCAAATGGCGGAACAACCATTTGCTATGATGCACACTGCCTACCAGGGGTCAGACACTCGATGCAGGAGCTGCCCCTTGGTGACCAGTGCACTCCTTCACGGGGAGCACTGATCAGCCAGAAGCCCTGCTGGCAAGCACAATAGCAGTGGCGGGACAATAGCGGTGGCAGGAGCCTCTCCCACCCCCATGGCAGCACTAAGGATGTCCAACTGCCAGTCAGACATCCCCCAAGAGGGCACAGACCGGGCTGTGAGACCCCTATTCCCAGGGCATGAAATTCATGCACTGGGCCTCTAGTATCATTATATGATTTTAATTTGTATGAAAGCCAGTGGTGTGCTGGTCAATGTTTAATAACCAATTGTAGATGGCAATGGGGTGGGAAGGTTGGAGGGTGCTTTAATTTATAGTGTTCATCAGTTTCTATGGTGTACTTTTACATTAACAATTTCAAGTGAGCAATGTGATATCAGTGACTGGAGTTGGAGAGACATACCATAGCACACCATTATAGAGTATTTTCACCATGCAGATACAATACACATAAATTCAAGACAAAGATAATAGTAAAATGTAGTAATTAATCAGGAAGTGGTGAGTTTTTAATATTTGCTCCCCAATTTATTAACCCTTTAAATATTAAAAATGGCTAAAGTTAACATCTAGTTCTCAAATTTTCTGAAAATGTAGCAATCAACTCTTGCAAACTATAAGGGCCGTTTCTGTCACACTGCAAAAAACCAATAGCAATCAATTGCTTTCTAAAATGTTAAATCAATTAATTAAGAAATGCAATATGAACTACAATTGGTTACAACATAATGGCAATTGGTAAATAGTACTGAGGAAAAAAAAATGTTTTAAACAGGCACCTTTATTTCAGTATAAGAATAAACATCAAGTGCTGAGAAGGTACTCACATTTGTTTGATTGTAATGAGTACCTTCTCAGCACTGTCTCTTTGGTCTGCTCTTGACAGTTGTGAGCAGTGCAACAGTTTGTTTTGTTTTGGTGGCCTATAAACCCATTGAATTTGGTCTGGTCCAAATGTTCTTTGCGATTCAATTACTTTCTAGATTTGATTTCCTGATTGCTTTAGCTTTCAATAATAAAAGCTACATTACTATTTCAAGTTATATAGAAAATATAGTCTTATTATAGGTCCAAATCTTTTAAATTCCTAAAGCCTTTTTCATCTACTGAATAAACATTTAAAATAGAGTTTTAGGAAAATACAAAAAAAACTAAGGAATGTGGCATTTTCTAGCAGCTTAACATACTATATTTAAAACATTTACAATGTTTTCTTAGATACTAGAGTCTTAAATTTCTTAAACATATTAAAACAAAAGTAATGAGATAAAATGTGAAGATGAGACATTTTTAAAGAGAAGAGCATATAGCTTTTGCAAGTGTAGCTCAGTTGGTTGGAGTGTCATCCCATATTCCAAAAGGTTTCTGGTTCCATTCATGGTCAGAGTACATGTCCAGGTTGTGGGCTTGAACCCTGGTAGGGGGCACACAGGGGGCAGCTGATGGATCTCTTACATCAATGTTTCTCTTTCTCCCTCTCCCTTTCTCTCTCTCCTAAAAATAAAAAATAAAAATTAAAAAGAGAACATATAAAATTGGATGATAAAACAACTCTATAAAATATTGATATTAAATCTCATTACATGTATGAACTAGACTATTAAGTCGTGTATAAAGATGTGGAGATTTGGCATCTGGTTCAGAGATTTAAAATCAGGAGAAATTGCTGTACCAGAACCAAGAGTGAAACAATAAAACTCAAACATATGTGAAAATTTCTGAAAGTTGTATATGTATTCAATTAGAAATTTGAGATAATGGGTGCCTAGAAGGAAATAATATTTTGCACAGGTGTAAACAGCTAATTTTCAAAGGATTGTGTTTACTTAAAATTGATGTAGTCTGATGAAGTATGAAAGGATAAAACAGAGTGAGGGAAGTCCAATGGATGGTGCAAAAATGAAAGTGTGGTAGCTACAAGAGTCTGAGCCATTATGAGACACAGTCATGAAATTTTTGGTGAGTTTCCTCTCTCCATTTTGTTATGACCAACAGACAAGGAATTAATGCAAAGTGGGTGGAAAGGAGAGATTATGATAGAAAAGGGTTCTGTATACAATTTTCAGCTGCTAGAGACCTCATCACAACAATTACTTTGTAATGATATCATTTCTCTTGTATTTCACCCATGTTATAAAATATAAAGTTATTCATACTAGTTTTAAAATATCTATAATAATAAAATCATTATATGCTAATTAGACCGGACGTCCTTCCAGTTGGCCTTCCAGACAAAGCCAGGGCTGCGAGGGAAGCTGGAGTCGAGGGTGCCAGAGGGAAGCCAGTGCTGGCAGCTGGGGCAAGGAAGGCCTACTCTTGCACAATTTCGTGCATCGGGCCTCTAGTATATATACTAGTATATAGTTTGAGTAGCAATTAAGAGTGAGAAATCTGGGGAAGACTGCCTATGTACCATCCCAGCTTTGTTATTTACTAGTTGTATAAACTCAGCAAGATATTTAAACTGTTAATACATCAGTTTTCCCATCTATATAAAAGGTATAATAACTAACTCGTAGGATTGAGGTAAAGATTTATTAAGCAAATATATCTTTTAACAAATTTATATATGCTGGGGTCTTTTCTGCATCTACAAGTGTTCAGGAATCTGGAGAAGGGCTGTGCATGAATTGAATAAAGAGACTAGACATGAAATATAAACTTGGGAGACAAGAGGAAACCAGGGGAGGCTCCATTTTCTAGTGAAGTGGACTCTCTGAATCTCTGGCCCCAGAGCTTTTTATTCAAATATTTTTCCCTTTAGCAAAGCAGATATATATACCAAAGGTAAGGTTTAATAAACAGTAAAGGATTATCAGGTTGAGGGAACTGCCCTCAGCTGTCTGGCAACAGGGAATAACATGAAAATCTTCAGCTTTGCTGAAATCCCAAGATCCATCAGCTTTCTGATTAACTTATTGCATCTACACCAATAAAAGAGAAATATGCAAATTGACCATCCCTCTGCTATGCCCACCAGCCAATCAGGAGTGAATATGCAAACTAACCAACAAAGATGGTGGCAGCCACAGAGCTGGAGCAGCAGGAGGCTTGGGTTGCCCCCAGTGATGGAGGAAACCAAGCTTCCAGCCCTCCCTGGCCTCTGTTCAAGGAGGGGCTTCCATCCCACCCTGGCCACTGCTGAAGAAGTGGCTGGAAAAGAAAAAAAGGAGGGTCTGGGAGGCTGGGTCACTGGAAGGCGTGGCCAGCCTGAAAATGGCCCTCAACCCCTTACCCAGGCTGGCCATGCCCCCATGGAATAAGAATCCCCCTGGGAGGTTTGGCCAGCCTGCAGACAGCCATCAGCCCCTCACCCAGGCTGGCCAGGCACCCCAGTGTGGAACCCCATACTGAAAGGGGTGTGGCCAGCCTGAAAACAGCCCTCAGCTCCTCACCCAGGCTGGCCACACCCCCCCAGCAGGGACCCTCACCCCATGGGGGTGTGGCCGGCCTGCAAACCACCACAGGCCCCTCACACAGGCTGCCCTACACCCCAAGGGAATCCCCACCCTGATCTGGGACACCCTTCAGGGCAAACTAGCCAGCCCCCACCCATGCACCAGGCCTCTATCTATACTAATAAAAGGGTAATATGATAATTAGACTGGGAGACTTTCCAGGAGACCTTCCAGACATTCTTCTGGACAAAGTCATGGTGGTGGGGCTGAGGTAGAGGCAGTTAGAGGCCAAGAGGGGAGGGCAGTTGTGGGTGATCAGGCCAGGATGAGATGGCAGTTGTGGGTGATCAGGCTGGTGAGGGTGCCGCTGGATGTGATCAGGCCAGCAGGGGGGGCAGTTGGGGGCAAGCAGGCTGGCAGGCAGAGTGTTTAGGGGCAATCAGGCAGGCAGGCAGGCAGGTGAGCGGTTAGGAGCCAGCAGTCCCAGATTGTGAGAGGGACGTCCGACTACTGGTTTAGGCCCAATCCGATCCCTATAAACTGGCAGTAGGGCATCCTTCAAGGGGTCCCAGATTGGAGAGGGTGCAGGCCAGGCTGAGGACACGCTCCCATGCATGTCCCACGAATTTCATGCACTGGGCCACTAGTTTTATTATAACCTGCTGGAATTTGCTTCCAGCATATATATATTCACATATATTGGAACAGTCCTTAATAAATGTCAGTGCTCATCATGATCATAATCATTATCATTACTATGGTTGTATTATTGTAAAAAGACCATAAGTTCACATATATAGGCCACCTAAAATGTTGAGAGGATGTCAGCTAAAAATGTTCTAAAATTTAAGCTTATGATGATCAGATAGTCCCCAGAAGAAAACTTCTATGTTAGGAACTATCAAAATAAAGAATTGATGGAGTGACCCCTATAAGACAGATGCAGAAGATCTTACAGCCGGGCTAATAGCCCAAGCTGCTGACACTGCTTCTATATCTTAACCTCGTCTGACCTGGTAGGAAACCAATCTGGGCAAGCTGTTCCCATAGATTTGGGGAAACTATCCCTAGATAGAACAGTTTAATTGAAAATTCCAAAACTTAAAATTCTATGATGGGATCATTATATCCTTGCCCAAAGACCTAGAGCTGTTTTCTACCCAAGGGATATTTATCTTGTACTGTGTTTTCTTCCTCTTTTCTCAAAGGAGAAGAAATGAGCTATTTAAGAACTGTCACTTTTTTAATTTTTTTAAAATTTTGATTAATTGTGTTATAATTTACAAAAATGTTTATTTTTGTATCATTAAATTGTCGCTCATTTTAAATATAGGAATATTGCCCTTTGTGCCAGAATATGCAAGACGTCGTAAGTTAAATATAATCTTATACAAAATAAAATTAAATCAATTAGAGCATCTATTTTTATATACGGCAAGATCAAAGCAGATTATAACATTGCAACCTCATCTTTCTAGCCTGTTTTCATTTTAAGGAAGTATATTTAATGACTATGGCATTTCATGTAAGTACACTGAAGTAAAATTGCAAATGTGACAAAAATGAAATAATTCATTGGGTAGAAGTTACTTGTTCCCCTGAGATTTGTCTGTATTCCTACTGGGAAAGTCTCACCAATGAAAAGGTGTGATTTTCTAAAAAGTTCACAATGCTGTAAAAGCTAACTCTGTCACAAATGAGGTATTGCTATAATGAATCACAGTTTGCATCTTTTGCTAAAATTGGAGAGATAAAATTTAACAGCTTGAGGCATATTTTTGTCTCAAAATAATCCACATGCATTTATTACAACCAAGGAGTTAAGAATTATTCCTTTAGTATGTGTAAGGATGAGATTCATGTGCCTTTATACATAGACATGTAGTATTACACGTATTCTTCTTTTCCTATACATCTGTACATTATTTCAAAGCAATACTCAAGACTTGTTCAAGAAAAAAGAAAATTAGGAAAAGTTAAATCTAGACTTTTCAATCACATTCATTAGAAAAACTACTTTATAAAGATTAATACAATTTATTAGGAGTCTTAAGAACCACATTTAAAACATTTTTTCCAATGAAAAAAAATACCATAAGTAAATGTATAATTTATTTTTGGAGAAAATAATTAAAACTAAGGTTTTTTTCCAATAAAGGGGGAAAATGGCCACTTTTTAACTTTTAAGTTAAAAATAGGATATTATACCATAGTTACATGTTAATTACTACATTCTATACAATGTGGATGTGCTTAACATGTGTTCATAGACAATATGAACTTTTGTTATTTAAAAAATCACTAATCCCTTGTCAATGCTGTAAATTTACTAATGTTGTAATAAATACCTAGAAATAAGTAAATTTTAAAAATGGAAGCCTTTGACAGTGTTTATAGATCAACCCAAATGTTAAGTAGAAATAGTATAGTAAATAAATTGATATTACTACTAGTTTCCACTTAATTTCTTCATAATATGGCTATCTGGTGTTGCATTCGTGAAGATACTTCCTACAACTACATGCGTACCCCAGAGATTATGAGCAGCCAAGGTCATCAGCAGAGAATCCTAAATAATGATAGTGTTCATCTGTTTCAAAGAGTGTTGTTTGTATATGGTCCAAAAAACGGCAAACCAGATGATGGGTCAGTAAAATCAGCCCAATAGTATTCAGCTGGAAGAGCATAGCATATTTCCTTAGCACCATTGATAAAACTGTCGAAGAGCATTTCTCTTTCATTTCTACCTCTGCACTCTACATAGTCATAAAATTGTTAGTTTTCTGTGTTACAGTCAGAATAATTAGTTTGTTGGTGGCCATTTCTGGAAACAGTGATTATTTTTTTGTTTTGTCTTGTTTTGTTATTATATGTTTATTTCCAGTCTGCAAAGGCAAAACTTTTTAAAGGAAAGAAAAGGTGGGAAAAAGATACAGAGGCAAAGAAGCATTGAACAGACTGTCAAACTACATTGGGAAGACAGGGGAGGTTGGGCGAGGAGGGCTGTAAGAGACCAACCGAAGGACTTGTACGCTTGCATATAAGCACAACCAATGGATATAAGACACTGGGGCGAGGGGGCAGGGTGGGCAGGTGAAGGCATGTCCTGGGGGGTAGGGGAGGTCGGGGGGAGATCAAGGGGGAAAAAAAGGAGACATATGTGCTACTATTTGTAATACTTAAAACAATAAAAATAAAATTAAGTTAAAAAAAGAAAAGAAAATATCTTCATAGCAATTCTAGACATGTTTGGATTACACACTCCACTTTGGTACTTTCAAAGTACGTTTCTGCATTGTTAATTTCTTGTTCAACAGGTGCATCATTACCCTAAAATTCATTCACATATTGTGCCATCACAAACTCATGTCTTTCACCTGATAAAGGTTCTGCTAAAACATCAGGTAAAGTTTTATGAACCTGGCTTTTCTTTTGTGACATGGCCCTGTTGAGATGACAATCAAAACCTATGTTTCCAGGAAGCTGGAATCTCTGATCCTGAGGCCCAAATGGTCCCATTATTTCATCCAGCCATATTGTTTGAGAGCCTCGGTTGTGGGTTCAGTCCCAGGTTGGGAAGCTTACAAGAGGCAGCTGATGGATATTTCTCTCTCTTCCTTTCTAAATATAGGGATGTGCAGTGGCCACATGAGACTCATCAGAACCTGAAAATCCTGCAGTTGAAAAGGCTTTGGGATTGACAACCCTTTTAACTAAAGAGTAAAATCCTGAGAGATAGAAAACCAGTCTGTCTCTGTTACAGAGCACATTGGCCATTGATCATTTCTGGTAGAGAGGGCAGACACAAAATATCTTCCCTTCTGTGAAGTTACTCCAGTCACCACTGCTGTCCTAGACCCCAACTCTTCCCACTTCGAAGATGACGGCGGCCACGGCCACTTTTTAATTTTTTAAGTTAAATTTTGTATGGGAAGACAACACTGAAAGGAAAAGGTTTGAAAGCCTAGATTAAAGAACTGAAATTATATTCACATCCACAATATAGGTTTTATGGGTTTTGTGTATATATGTGTCCAAATTTGTATGTATATCTATGTGTTGAATGGTGTGTGTATTTGTGTGTGTGTGTACCCACATATGTAAGAAAATGTCTGTGTACAGATGCCTGGATCAATGTCTACAGAGAGTAACAGGGCAGCACCCATGACACCTTCCAACAGGTGCTAGCCAATTCAGATGTTTGGAGTGTAAGGTTGGGGACTATGATTTATCAAAGTTCACAGACAAATTTTGCTGAAGGAATGTATCTGAACCATAATAATAAATGGTATGATCAGCTTCAAACTTGAGAATAATTCTGAAAAGTAATTTGAAGCATTTTGAAAAGAAAGTTATTAAATAAGTTAAATAGCATGAGAAGAAAAATTTTCCATTGAAAAAGAAGAATCCACAAAAGCATGCCTAGACATGAAAAGCTGAAATGAGCATGATAGTGTACTGTTCAGTGCAGGGTAAGAGTCAAGATAGCCTTACTAATAAGTTATTTAGATAGAGTAGCAGCCAGTGGAATAAATGTGTGCTCATATTCTTTTATTTAAACTTTCACAGAGAAAAATAATCACATACCAATGCCACATAAAATTTAAAAATTACCCATACTTCTTAATATGACTAAATATAAGTGCTCAAAAAAAGACATTGTTTTTCCTTATAATTATATTGTTGCATTATTTTTTCAAAATGCATTAAATGCCCTTGCCCCAAATATAAATTCTGCTTTTGGTCTTTTATCTAAAGAGAAAAAAAAATTATATATATATATATATATATATATATATCCTGTTGGATTTAAAACTAAATCTGCAACTCAATCTTCAGTTTTATTTTATAGTTTTGATTAGTTCAGTTCTGTGAACAACTTGTCATCTGTCTGTTTTGATTATAGTAGCAGATCAAACACACTTCTTTATTTACCAAAGAAATAGCAAGGTGTATCACTCCTATCACTGGGCTCAAATAACTTCCAAAAAGCTCATCAAACATCAAGATCCATGTGCTCTGGTGCATAGGGCCACGGCCATCTGAGTCAAAATTGACCTTTGACTGGGACAGACAAGTAGGAAGTACTCTAAACCAATTTTAGTTCAAATTGCTTCCTTTAATATTTTACTAGCAAACTGCCATCTGCTTTGAGACTTGAGCTTTACAACCTCACTTACATTTATTTGCCGATTTGTGGTCTGAAGCCTTGAAGGCTGGTACCTAGTGCCACTGATGATGGTAATTAAAGAAAACAAATTACGTTCCTCACTATCAGATTATAAAAAAGATACTTTTTAGTTATATGTTTTCTTTCTATGCACCCAAAATAGTTCCTGCAGTTTGTTTCTTGAGAAGTTATTTGTACTCTTATGATGCATAAATATTTTTCACTATGAAGTTGAGAGATGTATTTTATAAATACAGATTTAAAGATTAAGAAGTAAAAGAAAACCTCTAGACAACAAATTAACCTAAGGCAACTTAAACATATTACCTATATTATTTACTACTATATCATAAGCACTAATAACCTATTCTATTTTTTAAAGTAAACTTCAGAAAAAGTCTACACAGTCACAATTTAAGAACTACTAAACATATTTATTTGTGCCTTTGTTTCATTTAAGGAGACTGGAAAGTATTATGCCACAATCAATGCAGATCTTATGTAAAACTTTATGATATTGTGTTATAATATCAATTTAAAATACTTATAAATATAATTGTGATTTGCAAGTCCCTTGAAATTTCACTTATTTTCATTCAAGATTTAGTTTACAGTGGATACTTAAACAATACTTGAGAAGATTAATTAATTAAAATTAGCAAATAGCCCAGATTTATGACTCTGTTCACTTGTTTTCTCATCTACTCATCAGGTGCTGTGTTAGGTACTATATTAAGCCCTACACACATTACAGGAAACATCCTAAAATTATGTAAAAATCTACATCAAGGGAGTGGTTACAGCTGTTGATCAAACAATTTACTTCTGAAATTAAAAATATAAAATTAGACCTAAATAATTTTGTAAAATATATGGTACCACTACTTGAAAAAAATCTTATCTGTCTTTCATCTAACTCATTTAATGTTCTATAATCCTATATCATAAAATCCTAAGATGTAAATTGACCGAACAAGGGAATGACCAGTGGAATGACCTGACTGGTCCCTATTATGTGCACTGAACACCAAGGGGCAGATGCTCAATGCAGGAGCTGCCCTCTGGTGGTCAGTGTGCTCCCACAGGGGGAGCGCTGCTCAGCCAGAAGCTAGGTTCACGCTGGTAAGCGCAGTGGTGGTGGCGGGAGCTTGTCCCACCTCCACAGCAGCGCTAAGGAACAGCGAGCTGAGAGGTAAGGAGCAGAGAGCAGGCAGGTGGTTAAGGAGCAAGGGGCCCAAGACTGAAAGAAGGATGTCTGACTGTCAAAGGGATTGGGCCTAAGCCAGCAGGCAGACATCCCCTAAGGGGCCTCACAGGCCAGGCTAAGAGACCCCCGCTCTAGTGCACGAATTTCGTGCACTGGGCCTCTAGTTTGCTTTTACTTGTCTGCTGTCTGCACATCTAGATTGATTCCTCTTGGCATCAATCTAGATTGATGCCAAAACAGGTAGACTTACACTGATTTCTCCACTCACTCTTGTCTAGTTTCTCTTATGACCAAAAGTATATAATTCAAGGTGTCTACCAGGATTTAAGATGGCAGTTTGTAAACTTTAAGTCAATAGAGGCCACTGGGCTATGCTCTTTTCAAAAACTCTATTGCTATAATATGGCACTAATCAGAAGATAGATAGACGATGATAGATAGATAGATAGATAGATGCAGACAGACATGAAACTTTATGGTAACAGACCCCAGTTTCCAAAAAGAAAAGTCTGCTTTTTAAGGAACAGACCATATTGTGTTCTTCAGTGTGACAACCCCAGGAGCCCAGAAAAAGAATAGTAGGAGTAAAGTACATTGGACATGCCAATAAATGAGTGATAAATTATTAAAGCATGATTGGAAATATTGCCATTTCTCATAGCTGTCACTTTAAGTATAAAAGCAGCAGCACATTAAACTAGTTACTGCTTTTTCATAATTGAGACTTTAGCTTCTAGCTGTGCCCTGCAGCTTTTCATTAATCACTGGGACTAAAGTTCAAGCTCAGTGACAGCTTAGAAGGCATTAAATGGACAAAGTATTTTCCAGGTACAGTTAGGTAAGGCCTTTTAGACCTGTAATCCACAGCTAATTGTTTTTCAAAGTCTCTAAGCACATTCAACTCCTGACATTTCTTAGTGACAGAATTAGCTACAAACTGGTTTTCTTTTTATCTTCCCAGGCTTTCTCTCACTAAAATCTATCAAGAGGCCTATTGTTAGCTGCATAAAACAGGTGCAGAATGACTGTGATATATAAAACTGTTACTGATACTTAACCAAGGAAACATTTATTAGATTGACTGAAACAATACTTCCTGAATACTTATTCTAATCATACCATTTAATTTATCATAAAAGAAACAAGATGGCATGAAACTTTGCACAGGCCAAGTTCATTTTTCTAAAGGAAAAAAGAAATCCATTAGATTTTTAAAATAAATGCAGCTGAATCTTCAGCCAACATGAAATAAGAATGTGGCATCCCACACTTACACTTGAATGGCAAGATTCCCAGCATAAGCTTACTGTTGCTTTGATTCACCATTTTTCCCTTTTTCTGCAAAGTGTTGTACATTAGGTTTTAATGGATGTGCCAAAACATTCTTTTTTTTTTGTATAACAAATTATCAAGAGCATTGAGGTTCATTAATTATGTCATCTAATTGGATTGAGGCAGGTGCAAAATACCTCAGATGAAGTGGTCACTGGCAAAAAGGCCTAAGTGCAAGTTTTTCTATTAGAAACCAGCATGTCTCCAGACTCTTGGAATTACTTTGTACTTATTGATTAATGGCCATAATTTATTATAGTGCAGAAGATCTTGCATTGAGTTAAATGTGTGATTAATCAATTTTCCATCAAATTATGAACAGCAGACCAGTTGCCAGCAAGAAAATACCAAATGCATTTTCCCATGATGTAAATATATCAGGACTTCAGCTAATAACTGTCCATCACTTGCTTAATATTCTCTGTCATACTGATAAATGTCAGATTCACAAATGGGCCACAGGTAGTAATGATGAAAGACCACCATCATGCTTTATAGCTGCCCTTCTTATATAATGAAATACTATGAATTCATCTCAAAACAATTTATTAATGCAAAATTCATTTCTGCCTTTAGCTTGAAATTCATCATGGTTAAGTCAACAACATTATATTAAACTGGTAACTTATATTGAGAAAAAAAAACCTTAGGCGAAAGAGAGATGAATTTTGGACTTCCTATGCACAGGAACTCATTTTTATTTTCATGTCAAAAATTCAGACATGTGACTCATTGTTGTCAGTTCTAATCTGCTTTTAAACACAGTGCATTTATGGAGTGGAAACACTACATAGAACTGCTGATTGAAGAGGAAAATACATTTTGTTCCAAATGTTACATTCTCTGGTTAAATAATAGGTATTATGAAGGCTCACTAAATTAATTGTCACTTTTGAGCAAGGGTACTTTCAACTTTTATAATAAACTAGGTGGATAATACTTCCTAAAAAGAGAGTACAACAGACAAATGAAAGTGGTGAAATAAAGCAGTACTAAATTGATTATGTTTTAGGAAAATGAACTTGTATTAAAACCTCATATTGAACAAAAACCTGATAGGATATGAAAAAATTTAGCTGCAGTAAATAAATGTAAACAACACAGAGATAAGTCACTGAGCCATCATAGTCCAGTAGTAGTAGAACAATACATATAATAACTATAATGGAAGCTGAACCAATATTTGGACAATGTAAGGGTTCTAAAAATGCTAGAATAGAAGAATCTTAAATATCATCATTAATATTTATGTGTATCACTGTGTACCAGTGGCTGCAGGTTTGAACTCCAGTTTACAAATATCTACTGCTACCACAGCAAGGGAATGACTGAATGTCCCTCAAGAGGGGCAATCATTACTTGTACTATGGACTGAAATGTTAGTGTTCTCCCAAAATTCATATTTTGAAATTTTATACCCAGTGTGATGGTATTAAGAAGTGGGACATTTATGAGGTAATTAGAATTACATGAGGTCATAAAGATGGAGCCCTCATGATTGGAACTCCTTAAGGAAGTCATAAGAGAGTTAGCTTCCCTCTCTGTGCTTTGGCCATGTGAGGACAGAGTAAGAAGACAGTCACTTATGAACCAGGAAGTGGGCTCACACCAGACATAATCTGTTCATGCCTTGATCTTGGACTTCCCAGCCTCTGGTACTGAGAAACAAAGTCTGTTGTTTATAAGCCATCCAATCTACAGTATTTTGTTACAGCAGTCTGAATGAATCAAGACAACTCTCCTCCAAATGATTTAGCAGTGTGAAATAAAGGTTGTGTTGTCATCAAGTCTTCTAATTTTTTAAATAAAAACCCAAAAATACAGTTTTAATGTCTAAATATTGTAAGACCAGAGGCCCGGTTCATGAAATTCATGCACTGGGGAGGGGGGTGTACCTCAGCCTGGCCTGCACCTTCTCACAGTCCAGGACCTCTCAGGGGATGTCTGCCTGCTGGCTTTTGGAAATCTCTCTCACAGTCCAGGATCCCTCACTCTTTACTGCCTGCCTGCTCACTGCTCCTTACCACTCAGCGGGCTGTACCTTACTTAGCGCTGCCATGGAGGCAGGAGAGGCTCCTTCCACTGCCACTGGGTTCACTAGCCATGAGCCCTATCTTTCTGTGTAGTTGTCTGTGGACCAACTGCTCTCTTCTTTCTCACTTAGGGCAAGCAGAATGTGAGGGCAGAGTGCACTGTCGTGGAACGCAGAGGGCTGCCCAGAGCTGAGGGGATTGGCTGAGCACACAGGGTGAGAGGTGGACACAGAGGACACTATCTCACCCAATTGTGGGACAGACTGGCTGGCCTTCATCTTCCTGACCCCACCTGGGAGGGACCGAGCAGGGTGTCCGCCTCTTCATTCTCCATCCTTCCATCTGTGACACCTGTCACTCTTGCCAGGCCTCCCCCAAAGTGAGTTCAGCTCAATCCCTGAATGTAAAAGGACACGGGGTAGGGGTGGGCCTCCACTCCAGTGACCCCTGATTCCCAGCAACAGGACCTGGTTGACAGGAACTGATCTCAAGATGGTGACCACAGCTGCAGAACATAGATCTGTTTCAAGAAAAGTTGGGAATGCAGACTTTCATATGAGCCCCTATTCCAAAAGGTGGCAATTTATTCACATTGTGGCGAAGACACTTCCAAGAGTAACATAAGTGGGTAAAGTCAGGGCAAAACTGGGCCATTTCCTCATCCAATCTCTCTGAGGTGTGTGGACAGAACCAAGTCTCAACTCTTCGCAGGACACTTTCGGGGTTTTTTTTTTTTTTAAGCCTAAAGGACAGTAGTCTGTTTCCATTCTTGTTCTTTGGGATTTTTTTCATCATCGGATAAAAGGATACGTACATTGGGGCAATCCTCTCGAGATACAATATTCCAGTTGCACCCATGTGACGACAAAAGTGCCCCTTTGAGGGAGGGAGCCGACAAATCGGGAGCAGGGAATTCTGTAAACCAAAGTGACGACAAAGATGCTAAGCCTTCCTTCACGCATCTGACACCCTTCCTCAGGCAGCCTGCAGGCTGGGTGTCTGCTGGACCTTTACCACTTGATGTCTTGGCAGGCTGCCCTGGGCCCTGCTAGGTGGTGTGCAGGGTCACCTGGGCCCGGGGGAAGTCGCCCCCTCACCGCCCCAGCCATTCCTGGTACAGCTCCTGCACATGGGCACTGGTCTCTGGGGGCCACACCGGGATGGCAGCATAGATGCCTTCCATCTGCCGCAGCAGTGCCCTGTCTGCACACCCATCATCTGCCTGGGCCTGGCCCCTGCTGCTTAGGCATGCCCTGTGTAGGCCAGGACCTCCACAAAGTGGCAGGGGACCTTGCCCCTCTACAGCTTCAGGACCATTTCTGGGTGTTCCAAAAGCTGTAAGCAGCCTCAAAGTGCAGCAGAACCTCTCTTTCAAGGGTGACCTCCTGAAAGTATTTGTTCCTCAGGGTGTGGTAGGTGGGCACTCCCACATCCTCATTGAACAGCTCCCTGGCCATGTACCTGAAGATGTGTGCCAGGTACCCATCGGAGACCCTCGTGGAGCCTCACCTCCTTCTCCTTCATGTCTCCAAACAGTGTGTCCACGGCAGCATCATTCTAGGTGAGGTCACTTTGCTCCATTATCTGGACAATTTCACCTTAGATTAACACACAGTCAGCACCCTGGGAACTATGTAAAGCTCTGGAAACATCTTCTCAAAGGGCCTCCAGTTTCTTGTCATAACACAGGGCCACAATGACATGGAAAATCTTGTCTGGGGACAGGTTTTGCTGTCTGGTGAAGTTATCCTTCACCAGAGAGCCCATGATCTGCTTGGGAGACTTGGCTGTGCAGAGGTGGGAGTGATGGGGTGACCTAGCACACACTCTGCATATCGGTCCCAGCTGGGGCAGGCAGAGATCAGCATTGGTAGCTGGGGCTCTTCCTCACGGTGCTGGCAGTACCAACGTGCACAAATTCCTTCTGACTCTCCAGTATGCTGAAGTCTGCAGCTATCTTCATGTCAAAGACAATGCACCCGAAGGCTTTTGAGAAAGCCACGGAGTCTTCTGGATACATAAGTGACACTGAGGCTGAATTTAGCAGCAAAATAAGGCAGAGACTAAGGATACACGGACACTGCTAGCACCTTGTGCTGTGAATTTTCACATTTCTTATTAAAGTTCAGAATACGGGAGAAGTCTGTGGTGTTCTGTTGAGAAACTTGGACTCCTTCTTCTGTGGTCACACAACTGTCACACACCAAACAGTCACTCAGAAATATCTTGGCATCAGCCAACTTATGGAATTCTCTCTTCTCTCCGTTCTCCTGAGCCAGACTCTGGACATTGACTGCGGCACTCTCTTGGTCATTGATTTTTGTTTTTTTTACTACATTTCTTCCGTGTGCAGTGATCATATTTCATCTGGAGCGAGGTGGGCAGGGGCCAGCTCGAGTGACCTGGAGGAAGCACTGGGAGAGCGGTCAGTTACTGCTGGTCACCCCTGGTGCTGCTGGCTGTATCCTTTCTTCCTTGTGGGACATCTATGGAGGGGAAACAGCTACAGTGCCCAAGGCCGAGTTTCAGGAGTCTGATAGCACTGTCTGGATTGTGCCAGAGGCACTGGTCCTTTGGTGCTTGGCCTGTCCTCTGGAGATTGAACCTACAGGACTATTAAGGAAGCCAGTCCCCAGTCCCACCCCACCTCTCCCACTGATTGATTGGAGCCTGAGAGCCAGGAGGAGGGACCAAGAGGCCTGCCTTCCAGCTGCTCACCAGTCCCCGTACCACTCACTTCACTTCCCTGTTAACCATCCCCTGATCAATGGGAGCCTGCAGGCTGGGGGAGGACTAAGTGGTCTGCCTTCTGCCTGCTCACCAGTTGCTGCTGTGACAGATTCATTGGAGCCTGAGCAACCCTGGTTCCCCCATTAGCCATTCCTGATCAATGAAGCCTGAGGGCTGGGGGATTGGCTGGTCATCTGTTCAGTCGTTATGGACCCTGGGTTTTTATATACTAGGATAATCCAAAAAAATCCTTTGCAATAATGTGCATTTTTTTTAGCCTGCTGGCAAATTCAATCTTTGAATTTATCAGTTTGTCCCTTCTGCTTCAATGGATTAGAACAAATCCGCAGTTATCTTTTATTTAAACCATACTGGTTAGAAGCTGCCTCTCCCATCTCAGAAGTCACAGACACACTGTTCATACTTTTAACAGATGTCATATTTCTTTAATTTTTTGTATGTGTGTGTATACTTGCACTTTTGACTACTAACTCCAAGCTTCTTTATAAAAGAGTACAATTATTAATTCTTATATATATCCATGATATTTATTATATCTCACAATTATCTGCTAAATAAATACTTGCAAAATGTCAATGAATGTAAGATGAGGGAGGGGATGGACCTCAAATAATAGCCAGCATAATACTAGAAGTATATTTCCAAAGTCCAAATTAGTTGTACTGTTTCCTTTTTTAATTCTTAAACTTATTCATATACACAACTTATGTCCATTTTTCTTTGTATCCCTACCTCTCTTTCTTCCATGTACTAAGTATTAACATGTATTGATTAATTATTTTAATGTTAATGAACTGTTAAGTGCCATAAATTCTACATAATAACTAACTTAATCCTCACACAAAGCTTATGATGCAGGGGCTATTATTACCCCTGATTGCAAGTGAAGAAACCGAGAGTTAAAGAAACTTCCCTATAGTCACACAGAGAATAGGTGACAGAATCATAATTGGATCATAGGCAATGGCATCTTCCCTATATCATGCTGATTCTATTAAAAACAACAGCTCTGATAAGGGGATAATATCCATAATATATAAATAACTCATGCAACTCAACACCAAAAAAACAATCCATTTAAAAAGAGGTAGAGAACAAAACTGAACTACCAAGTAAAATAGAGACAGATTCATAGAGAGCATGCATAAATCTCTGGTAGGGAAGAGGTATTGAGAAATAAAATTAAAATAAAATAAAGAGAACTCATGGACAACAGTGTGGTGATTGCGGGGGGGGGGGGGTAGAGGGTGGGGAAAGTGGGTAGGTGCAGGTGAAATAGGGCATAGAGGGAATAAAGGGTGATGGGGTAACAAATGGGCATAGGACCTGAACAGACACTTCTTCCAAGAAGACATACAAATGGCCAACAGATATATGAAAGGATGTTCAACTTCACTAGCTATTAGGGAAATGCAAATTAAAATTACAGTGAGATATCACCTCACACCTGTTAGAATGGCTATTGTCAAATGGCTATATAATAAATATAATGGATATATATAAAGACTAGTAATAACAAGTGTTGGAAAGATTGTGGAGAAAGAGGAAGCCTCATTCACTGCTGGTAGGAATATAAACTGGTATAGCCACTATGGAAAACAGTATGATGCTCCTCAAAAATTAAGAATAGAATTACCATATGACTCAGAAACCACTTTTCTGGGTATCTCCCCAGGAAAATTGAAGACATTTATTCACAAAGATATATGCAACCCTGTGTTCATTGCAGCATTATTCATGTTGGCCAATACATCGAAACAACCAAAGTGCCCTTCACTAGATGATTGGATAAAGAAGATGCGGTACATATATACTATGTAATACTAGTCAGCCATAAGAAAAGATAAAATAATATCATTTGCAACACAGATGAATCTTGAGAATATCATGCTAAGTCAAATAAGTCAGACAGAAAAAGTCAAGAACCATATGATTTTACTCATATGTGGGATATAAAACTGAAATCAACAAATGAACAAGAAAGAAAAACAAACAAGAACTTATAGACACAGACAACAGTATGATGGTAGTAAAGCGTAAAGGGTGACAAATATATGGTGACAGAAGATGATTTGACTTTGAGTGGTGGGCAGATAATAATATGTCATAAATACAGATTATATATCATAGGAATGTACACTTGAAACGTATATAATCTTGTTAACCATTGTCACCCCAATAAATTTAATTTAAACAATGAAAAAGAAAAGAAAGCAGAGAGGGAGTGGAAGAGGTAACAATTTTATTTAACTTTTTAATTAACATATAATTGAGAAGTAAAAAAAAATGTTCAATGCCTGGAAGGAAACTGATGACAGGGACTACTTCTGGTACTGGAAATGGGAAAGGAGAATATAAACACTTTCACGACTATCACTCTTTTCTACTTAAATGTTTTTTATTTTTGCTTTCATTTTCATTTTTATTTTCTTCTAATCCTTTACAATAAAAGATGCAATTGCATTTGTCACATTATAGTTGAGTTGAAACCACATGTTGGTCAGTAGTAAAAGAATTCAGCAAATATCAAGAGACATTTCTGTCAGAATCAATTGGTTATATAAGGAATTTACAATAGATTAGTGTATATTTTATTATTATCTGTAAATTGGGTGCTACACATGCTCTATATATGTAAAATCTGCAATAAACATATATATATATACATACATCCTATCTAATAAAAAGGAAATATGCTAATTGACCATCACCCCATCACAAAGATGGCTGCACCCACAACTGAGGCCAAGTTCCCTTAAGGAGCCTTAACAAGCAATCAGCAGGGACCTGAGGCTAAACCCTTCCCAGTCCCCGTGGGGCTTGACAGGGGACCTCAGGCCACACACCCTCGCCCCAGCACCAGGCCAGGGGACCTGAGGCTGTGCCCCCCGCTGCCTGGCTGGGCTTGACAGGGGACCTCAGGCCGCATCCCCCACCTGGCGGGGATTGACAGGGGACCTCAAGGTGTGCTTTCCGTCCTGGTGCTGGGCTAGGGGACCGCAGGCTGCTTCCCCCGCCCCAGCGCCAGGCTGGGGAACCTCAGGCCATGCCCCCCACCAGGTGGGGCTTGACAGGGGACTTCAGGCCGTGCCCCCCACCCTGGCACCGGGCCAGTGAACCTGAGGTTGCGCCCCTCTGCCTGGCTGGGCTTGACAAGGGACCTCAGGCCATGCCCCCCACCCAGTGGGGCTTGATGGGACCTCAAGGTGCACCCCCAGTGCTGGGTTGGGGGAACTCAGCTGCACCCCTGCCTGGCGGGGCTTGACAGGGGACCTCAGGCCGTGTCCCCCATCTGGTGGGGCTTGACGGAGGACCTCAAGGCACACCCCCTGCTCTGGTCTGGGCTGGAGGACTTCAGGCCACGCCCCCCATCCTGGTGCCAGGCCAGGGAACCTGAGGCTACACCCCCTGCCCGCCAGGGCTTGAAAAGGGTGGGACTGGCCGGGTCTGGATCTAGCCCAATGCAGGTGAGCTGGCCGGGTTTGGGTCTCACGTGATTTTGAGGCGCATGTGGGTGGGCAGGGACTTGACTCTGGGTCCCACGGTGAGCACCAGACTCTGACAGGAGGAAGGTTTTCATATACATTTTACTAATTTTCTTTCATCTCTGACACTTCTATTATAGAGAAAGGGCAAGTAGCAATATTAAATTATTTCATCTAATTAACCCTCTTTTAATGTGCATGAATTTTGTGCACCTGGTCACTAGTATATATATATATTCATACATTTTGTCCCAGAAAACTAGTAGTTAAATGTTTGGCACACACTGAGGACATACAGACAGCTTTGAGATCCAGCAGAGGGGAAACTGGTTGGAAATACATTTACTTTGACTCAGGGAGATGTATTCATGAAATTTCAGTTACTTACATGTATAGCTAAGTTATTGTCAGACATACACATGAAGGAGAGGCTTCTATAAACATTTAAATTTCCCACTTGCTGACTTAATACAATGACATAAAAGTGCAGGCCAAATATTATATTGTGATCTGAATATACCCCATAGTGCCAGGCACAGAAAGTACTTGGGTTGCAGTCATGAAACAAGAGCCAAAAGTTAATCTATGGAAAATTTCTCCAGTTACAAGCCATGGATATTATTAGCATAGAATTAGGATATCCTTGATACCTAGTAAAATGTAGGATTCTTTCCAGTCAAGAACATACATGATATTTGAGAGTTTACAATTATAAACACTTCATACTTTATCTTATTTATTTTTCTCATTGTCAAGATATTTTATTTATGTTCAAGTCAAATATTTTTCAAGGTTAAAATAACACTTCATACTTTTAAAAAAAATAGGTATTTAATTTAGAAAATAACGGTTTAAATGAGTTGGAGGGTGCTGTATAGGAAGACCAATTCAGCCTTCTTTCCTTTCCTTTCTTGATGGAAATGGCATTTTTGGTAAAACTAGAGTTCAATATTTAACTGCAATTTGAAAATGTTTTAAAACATTGCAATAAAACAACTAAAAATAGTAATTATCTGATTTAGGTATATATGAAGGTGACCTTCTTTAAATTTATTTTGTAAGAAAACAGAAAAGTCAGATAAAAGTAAAATATGAAAGTTAGGTAATAAAGTTTTAACAAAATCAATAGAAGTTGATTGCTAATTTTACTTTATTTTTTTAAATACATTTTATTGATTTTTACAGAGAGGAAAGGAGAAGGATAGAGAGTTAGAAACATCGATCAGCTGCCTCCTGCACACCCCCTGCTGGGGATGTGCCCGCAACTGAGGTACATGCCCTTGACCAGAATCGAACCTGGGACCCTTCAGTTCGCAGGCCTAAGCTCTATCCACTGAGCCAAACTGGTTAGGGTGATTGCTAATTTTAATAAAACTTTTATGAGATCATAGCAAAAGTGGTAATTTATTAAGAAGAGATACAATTGAGAAAGATAAATTTCAAGTATAATAAAATCAATTATACTGAAAGAAATTGCTAGACTGATAGCTAGTGATTAGGAAATTTATAATGTGAGCAATGATGTGTTGGAAAGAACACTGGCCTAGGATTTCATGAATGTGGGTTCCAGCCCCAGCTCACCTTTAACCAGTTGTGACACTGTGGGCAATTTGTGTTTCCTCACTGGTTAAAAAAAAAAAAAAAGACATCAGTTGAGCCAAGTGTCAATCAATCATTTGACTGAATCTTAAGTTCTCTCTCACTCTCTCTTTTAATCAATCAACTCTGATATTTGTCATAAAGAATAAATTACCACCTTATACCTAGAGGGTACACAGTATCTGCTATTTAATGTGGAATAATTCTTCAAATACAGCATGCACTAATGCACTGCTATTCTAAATTCATTATATACTGAGCAGAGCTCTTGTCCTTCAGGGATGTGTCCTCCTCAATTCTGTGCTTGTGCCACCTTGCCACCTAAAAACTCTTCCTAATGTTTCATTATAGCGTTGCCAAGGGCATTCATTTGTGCTCAGCTTACCAAACTCTGTCTCAGTAGTTTAAAATGTTCAGGTTGGATAAACAGGTTGGAAATTATGTTCATTTCCCAGACTGTGGTGATTGTGGTCATGCATTAGAGAAATATTATTTCTTATTTATACATTTTGAGACACTAAGTAAAAATAACTCCTTGGATGTGTTCCACACTAAACAGTATTGAGGTAAAGGCTTTTACACACTTTATCCATGACTTGGATGATGAAAATGGATCCTATTTATTCATTTCAAGCAGAACATCCTGAAAAGAGGTACTGCCTATCTTTTGGAAAATTTTATCAAAATTGAAGGAAATCTAAGTAATTTGCAAAAGCAACCAGGAAAAGGTTGAGTAATCTCAAGAGATATACATTGAATGATACAATTGTAAAGTAAATGAAATTATTTAAACGTCAAAAATGTATTGTGTGTTTGTGAACAAATTTTAAGGGTCTGTTGTTCAGACCGGGACTGCAAATTGAACAAGAGACAATTATATTTCAACCTAGCTTTTTCTCTTAAAAGAGTCATTAAATCTGGCTAACTTGGACATATACGAAGAATAGTTTCAAATTCATACACAATTTAACCCTTTAAATTAATAATATAAATTTAAAACAGAAAAAAACAGCAGTATTCCCTGTAGAAATTTTGACTTCAAATGTCTCTGCATGTTAGATATTACTGTAGAAATATATTTGGTTATTAGATGCATAATTAATAGAAAAAAATTAACTTGGGACAGTTTAGAAGACAGCAGTGACCCTGGTCAAAGAATTAGAATTATATGACTGTAGAAACAAACCCTGAAATTAAAATTGTTCAAAATATAAAACAGGATGCCTGAGGAATGACATAGTAAGGCTTTTAAATATACCTAAGATTTTTTTGAAACTATGAACAGAAAAAAATTGTTTTAAAAATAGAGTTTAGACATAAAATAGCTATTTGGAAGCATCTACTTATAATCGTTGCTGTAAGTGCAGGGGAACAGTGTACTCAGCTGCCCAGCTCTAAAAGTAGCACTCCTCGTTTCTCCTTCCAGAACTAACATTACCTTCAACTCCTCTGTCTCCTACTCTCTCCTCTTAAATGCAAATAATTTAGGGATGGGTTGCCCTTAATGGACTAATTTTATCTTTCAGTCAATACCTTAGAAATTTACCTAAAACAGAAAGATAAACTGGTTAAGGGTTTTAGTGGATATGCAGCCCTCCTGGAGATAAGGGTATGTGGAGGAAGGAAAGGGGTGTTTCTCAGAAAGAAGGAATGTACCCAAGATGTTGCCCCTCATATCAGTCCACTTTGTGTGCATGCCAAAGTTCACCAACCCTTGACCTAGCATAATTTTTGGGTTTGGTATGAAATGATTAAAGAAAGTTTAAAGAACTCTCTAAAATTCCAAACTCCATAAGTTACTTTCATCTGTAGTGCTTCAGGGTTGGTAGGAAGAGTGAAAAGTGAATAGCTTTAACATAGTCAGATTTCTTTAATTAACAGTTTCTGGCACAGGCTCTCAGCAACACTGTCTTATATTTTCCAGAAGTATTGTTCTCGTGCTTTTGCCTAAGTGTGTATGGGTAATTTCCAAAATCAAGAGCTAGTCATAAAGAGAAATAAGAAAAGCTATGACTAAATGAAGGAGAAAATCAAATCCATATGACTAAAATTCTTCTGTGTAAACTTCATTAATCATTATTTCAGGAATGTAAGACTCCTCTGTGAATGCACATGGAAAATCTAGTTTTGTGTCCCTGACATACACTATTAAAAACTGCCTCCAGTCAAGGAGGAGTTGGTTTACATCCTTGGAAATGGTACTATTATTACTCCAGGGTAGTGTAGAGCTCTTTCCTCTAATTGTATGCTGATTTTCTCATTTAACATCCAATAAAATTCTGTTTCCATTCTCCAATATGGTTATGCACTCTAAACTCTTTATTTTTTTATTTTTATTTTAAAAAATATATTGTATTGATTTTTTACATAGAGGAAGGGAGAGGGATAGAGAGCTAAAAACATCAATGGGAGAGAAACATCGATCAGCTGCCTCCTGCACACCTCCTACTGGGTATGTGCCCGCAACCCAGGTACATGCCCTTGACCGGAATCGAACCTGGGACCTTTCAGTCCGCAGGCCGACGCTCTACCCACTGAGCCAAACCGGTTAGGGCTCACTCTAAACTCTTTAGTATTAAGCAACTAAACTATGTCCGATTGAAAAGATGGAAAATGGGCAGACATAGCTCTTATAGTCAGGTTACATACATATTCATCAAAGGGCTTTGAAAGAATAATAAAAAGTGTGAGAGTATAAATCACTACTGCCCTGGGGTGGCTGAATATTACCTACTATCCATTCAAGTGAAAAATTATTGAAGAACACAGTCAGTATAAATATCAGATCAACATCACTTTTGACATAGGTTCTTTCTGACTGAGGAGACAAGAATACAATAATTTGGCAAAACACATTTTTTAAAAAAAACTTACTTGGATCAAAACATAGGTTGGTAGATGTATGTTTATAGTAGAACATACTTGATCATTTTGTTAAGGGTGTTTGGTATCCCAACTACCCTTAACAAAATGGCTGCCTCTTCTCACTCTTTCTACAAAGTATGAATGGAAACTCTGTTCCAAATATTTGCCATGACCTCTAATCCAGCCTTTTGAAAACATTTTAATTTTGCCTCTACTGCTATGTTTGTAAAATGTTTTAAAGTGAGAAAGTGGGGAGGGGAGCAGAAAAGTTTGGGGGAAAGAAAACTTAGTCTAAGATATGTGAAAAAATAAACTGTTTTTTCTCTTTAAATAAAACATTTATTTTCTTTTTTCTTTTCTTTCTTTCCTTCTTTTTTTTCTTTCTTTCCATGAAGGTGGAAATTTGGGTCTGCCTTATTCACTGTTGTTTTCCCAATGCTCAGAACAGTGTCTAGCAGACAGTAGATGTTCAGAGAACATGTGCTGAATAGATGAATGGTGTTTTTCTCTGCAAATAACATTCAATGAGTATCTCTCTAAGTATTTCTTCATGGTACAAAATCCATTGATAGTAATAACTGAAAAACAGTCTTAATTTACCCCCACCCAGGAAGGAATTATGTTAAAAGGGCACATAAATTTCAGATGAATACACGTGAAGACGTGTTGGAAGTTGCCCATTGCCTTCACTAGCAGGAAGAGGTAGATAAGGAGTCAGGAAGGCTGGTCAACCTTGAGGCTCTGGCAAGGGTCAGAGATACACCCACTGTCTGGTGGAGACAAAGGGAGCTGAAGCAACTTCTACCTTTTAGTCTCATGTAAATCCTTACTGATAAGATAGTTTGTCTGTTACTGGAAATTGCCTGCCTAAGCGCTATGGGTGTGTCCCAAACCTGAATAAAAAAATATCTCAAGGCCAGAGCAAAGCGGAGTCCTCTCTTGGGCTTCCACCTGGCCCCCAATTCCCAAGTTAGTATTTTCTTGTCTTGTCTCTTTCATTTGTGTGCAGCCTCCTCCAGAGCCTGAACCCTGATCCTGAACCCTGAACCACACGGTACGTGGGAGGACACTGGCAAAGAGGTTAGAGATAAAAGTAATATCCTCTCCACATCCACATTTTCCCACTGACTAGGTAAATGCAAACCAACACAAAGATCAACGGAGTAATAATATTGCAATCTTCATTAAACTGCTATGTACAAACATTATTAAGCATCTATCATGCGTATGCAACTTTACTGTGAGTCATATACAGCAATGAATACTAGCAAGGCATGGACCTTATACTCACATGACTTCATGTCTGGTAAGGGAGATGGATCCATACACAAATAATTGCAATATAGAGTACAAATTGCAATAGCAGAAGTAATAAACTGTTAGGAGGAGCTAGCAAGCAGGACGTATTTCCTAAAGGATATTGTGAAAGACATTACAGAAGATATCTTGATGTTTGAATGATAAACAGGAATTTGCTAAGCAGACAAGACTGAAAGTTCATTTAAAATATAGCAGTAGCTTGAGCAGTAGTGTGAAGGCAAGAAGCTACCTAACACATTAGGGAAACTACAAGTCATATCTGTGATGTGAAGAGCAATGGGAGTTGAATTTGAAGAGATACACAGGAATAAATTCAAAAGGTAACAGAAAGCACTTAGAAGAGTTTAAATAAATTAGGGCAAAATATGATCAAATTTTCATTTAAAAAAGAGAACTCTAACTCCAGTCAAAAATGGGTTTGAATAGATAGTGTGTAATCTAGGAATGAAATATAAAAAAGGAACAATTTTAGGGGCTTGGGCCCAGGTATCCATGAATACCGACGTATACATCATCATTCAAGAGACATTTTTAACTTAAAAATGCAAATTTAGGAATATTTGGTACATACGTGGTCATTTAGGTCCATGACATATGACAAAGTTAGGATATGGAAAAGCTAGATAGTCAAGAGAAACAAAAGCAAAAAACAAAAACAACAACAAAAAAATAGCTCTAGAAATAAAAGCCTAGAAACCTAGGGAAGGAAATAGAGAAGTAATGGGCATAAAGATATGAGAAGATCCAGGAGATAAGTTACTTATATTGTAAATACAGGGTGTCCCAAAAATGTAAACATACTATAAGGGCAGTGTTTATAAATACACATTTCATTTTCAAAATGTAATAGAATCTATAACTATCAGCTATTAATGTGTGATTACATTTTGTGCAGAACACACTATATATCCAGCTCTCTTGTCTATACAGTTTGAAATATTCAAAACTAAGCAAATGTTACATATAGTTAAATATTCCAATAGTTCAGAATAGAAGTGCAAAATATAAAAATTTAGAAGGCATTAGTTTCCATCAAGTCTGACTATCCATTGATTCCTGATTTCACCTATAAGCAAAGCATTAAAAAATGTCACTTGAGCCCTAGCCAGTTTGGCTCAATAGATAGAGCATCAGCATGTGGACTAACAGGGGTCTCGGTTTGATTTCAGTCAAGGGCACATACCTAGGTTGTGGGCTCAGTCCCCAGGAGGGGGTGTGCAAGAGGCAGCCAATCAATGATTCCCTCTCATCATTGATGTTTCTATATCTATCACCCTCTCCCTTCCTCTCTGAAATCAATAAAAATGTATTTTAAAAAATATCACTTCACATTTGTATAGCGGATTAGTATATATAAAGTGTGTTTTTTTTTTCTAGGTACCCAGCTTATAATTAATTCTCATAACAAGCATAAGGTAGGAATTACTTTCAAATGGAGAAAACCAAGGTTCAAAACCAATCCAAGAGAAGTTTCCAGTCTCCTGACTGAGTCTCAGATTGTTTCTCCTAATGTTATTCACAGAGTCACTGGAGTAAAATCTTTCATTTACACCAAACAACTCTGGCTGATTGAAAACCAAGTTGAGGAGGAGGGAAGATGTTGGCTAGCTGGATGGAGGTGAGGGAGAGGGTGTGAGTGAGTGAGGGGGTGAAAGGAGAGTGTGTGGATGTGTGTGGTGTGTGTGTGAGTGAGTGAGGGACAGTTAAATCTGGCAGGAGTAGCAGGGGCTGGCAGACCAGACTCACCTGGACAGGGAACACCTACCACTGCTGTGGACAGGGCTCGGGCACAGAGCCCATGCCATTTTGAAGGGGAGAGCGGCCTCTTCTAGGAACTCATCAGCACCACCACCCAGCCTGACCTTAGACACTGCCCGTGACCCTGCAGCCACTCCAGTCAAAATCTTGCTGCCCCACCTGCAGACATGCAGACCCTAGGACTTCCACCTGCAAGGGTCATGTCTCCCACAGTAGTAAGTGTGACTTCCCCCTCCCCAGCAGCCAACCTCCAGACACCTAACCTGCACCTTCCCAATGTACAAACCTGAGCTCATTGCTCCACAACCTGCTCTTGGGTGCTGCTATGAGCCCTCACTGGGCATGCTCTTATCTAAACAAGGGCACACAGCCGCAGCAGTAGAAATTCTGAATTCCCACTTCCTGGATGCGTGACAGACACCTCAGGTCACGCAGCTTCAGTGCAAGGGCCCCTCTCAGTGCATGAGTGTGCCACCCTGGCAAAGAGCCCCCCAGTGCCTCTCTGAGTTGCCACTCGGCATGTGTGAATCCAACCAAGGATGCATGGCCCCAGCAGTAGAAATTCAAACATCCCCCCCCCCCCCCCGCTCTCGGCTGCCTGCCCAGACACTGAGGTCATGTGGCTTCAGTGCAAGGACCCATCTGAGTGTACCACCCTGGAAAAGAGCCCCAGGGTGCCTCTGTGAGCCGCCACTGGGCACACACGAATCCAACCAAGGGTGCGAGCCCCAGGCAGCATAAACTGAGTCTTCCCACTTCACAGTCACTGATCTCTGGACATCAGAGTCACACTTTTCCAGCTTGCAGGCCTACTGAGCCACCGCCCCAAAGGCGGCTCTTGGGTACCTCTGTGAGCCCCTGCAAGGTGCACTCATACCTAAACAAGGGTGCACAGCCCCGGCAGTAGAAATTCAGACCTCCCCCCATCCCACTGTCTGCCCACAAATACCTCAGTCACACAGCTTCAGCACAAGGGCCTCTCTGAGTGCACCACCCTGCCAAACGGCCCCAGGTGCCTTTGTGAGCCACCACTGGGCACGAGTGAATCCAACCACGAGTGCAAGGCCCTGGCAGTAAAAACTGAGTCTTCCTACTCCACAGTTGCTGACCTCCAGACACCACAGTCACAATTCCAGCGTGCAGGCCTCCTGAACCCACTGCCTAAAAAGTGGATCTTGGGTGCCTCTGTGAGCCCCCACTGGGCACGCATAAATTCAACCAAGGGTGTAAGGCAGCCAATATTGGGACTTCCACCTCCCTGGCTGCTGACCTCCTTTCCAGCATTCAGGCCTACTGAGACAGCAGCCCCTATAGGTGGCTCCTGGATGCCTACTTGAGCCCCCACTGGGCACGAAATATCCAAACAAGGGTGCATGGCCCTCTCAATATAAATTTGGACTTCCCCCTTCCTTGCTGCCTACCCACACACTGCGGTCAAGTGGTTTCAACATGCAGGTCCGCTGAGGCTGCTGCCCAAACAGGTGACGCCTGGGTGCCTATAGGAGCTACCACTAGGTACACTCATATCCAACCAAGGGCGCAAGGCCCTGGCAGCAGAAATTCAGACTTCCGCCTCCTCAGCTGCCAACCTCCAGTCACTGCAGTTTCACGGATCCAGCACACAAGTCCCTGAACCCACTGCCCTGGCAGGCATCCCCTGGGTGCTTCCCTGGCCCACTGCAAGGTACAACCCTGGTTTCTGGCATCCAGTCCCCATGGTAGCACCACTCCAGCACACGGGTGCCCTGAGACCACTATCTCAGAAGACAGCTTCTGGGTGCCTCTATAAGCAGCCACTGGGCACATGTATCCAAACAAGGATGCACATCCTCTGAAGCAGAAACTGGGAATTCTATCTCCAAGGGGCTGGAGGCACACCACAATCACTCCGATCCAGTGTGTAGGCACCATGAGTGCACACCCCTTTCAGATGGCTCCTGTGCCCCTCTGTGAGTTGCCACTGGGTATGTGCCTCTCCAAACAACAATGCACGGCTACCTCAGCAGGATCCATGACATCCTTCTCCCAGCTACCTACCTCTGGACAACTTGGTGAGTTGCTGAGGGCTTGCCTCCCTGGACAAGATCACATTGTTTCAGCCACAGTCTCTGAGATTCCCACATCCACAGCTGCTGGATTCTGAACCCCTTCATGATTCAGAGAGGGAAATCACTTTGGCCAGAGTCCCATTGCTTCAACCACAGATTACAAGACACCTGTCCCCACTGTCACAGTCTCAAGGACACTCGTAGTTAGTTGTAGAGTGAAGCTATTCTAACAAGAGTCACACCACACCAGCCAAAGTCACAGTACCTGAGCCTCAGGCCCCAAGACTCCATCTTCCCAGGCAATGGACTCTAGGAACCCACAGTGAGAACATACCAGTGAAACCTCAGACAACCTTTTCCACAAGAGCCAGAACTACAATCACATCCAAAATAGCTTGCACAACAAAGCTGGGGGTGAGTCACATTACCAACCCATAATGAGACTTCATCCACAAATAAGAAACTAACATTCAAGATCCAGGTACATCAAAAGAACCCAAATAGCTCAAGTAGGAAGTTCCACTAGATCACCAAACCAAGGAAAACTGAGACACTGCACCAATAGCACCTCCCCAAAAGAGCCTGGGTAACAAAACCGTGGGTCTAAGACACAGAAACAATTGAAACAGTACAGCAAAAAAATGGGGAGACAAAAAAAAAAAAACAATCCTCAAAGGAAAGAAAAAGAGGAATCACCAGGAATGAATTAAATGAAATGGAGACAAGTAACTTGTCAGAGAAAGAATTCAGAGTAATGGTTATAAGAATGCTCAATGGCTGGATGACAAATACACACAACTAAATGAGAATTATAAGGAGCTAAATGAGAATGTCATCAACATGAAAAAAAAAAAAAACCACAAGAGGAAATGAAGAATGACATAGCTGCAATAAAGAACACAATGGAAGGCTTAAACAGTAGACTAGAAAATGCTGAGGATCATATCAGTGAATTAGAAGACAAGATAGGGAAAAGAAAAACACAGCAGCAACTGGAAAGAAAACTTAAAAAGCAGGAGGAGAGCCTAAGGGAGCTTTGGGACAACATATAATGAAACAACATCTATATAATAGGGGTACCAGAAGGAGAGGAAGTAGAGCAAGAAATAGAAAACCTGTTTGAAGAAATAATGACAGAAAACTTCTCTGATGTTGGGAAGAAAAAATCCAACAATCTTGGAAGAAAAAGTCCAAGAATCATATAAAGTCTCAAACAAGATGAACCCAAAAAGACTGACACCAAGACACGTCATAATTAAATTGGCAAAATTAAATGGCAAAGTAAAAAACTTAAAGGCTGCCAGAGAGAGACAGAAAGTTAACTACAAAGGATCTCCCATTAGAATATCAACTGATTTCTCAACAGAAACATACCAGGCCAGAAGGGAATGAAATGAAATATACAAAGTGATGCAAAGCAAGGGACTGAATTCCAAAATACTATACCAAGCAAGGCTAACATTCAAATTTCAGGTGGAATCAGGAACTTCACAGACAAAAAAGGGTTAAGAGAGTTTATTACCACCAAGCCATCAAGCAAGAAATGTTAAAGGAACTCCTGTAAAAAGAAGAAACAGAAAGGCAAGAAGGAACACAAATATAAAGAATAAAAATGGTGACAAACAAGTACTTATCAATAATAATTTTATTTTTATTTTTTTAGTTTTCCTCTATTATTTTATTGTTTTAAGTATTACAGATAGAAGTACATATGTCTCCTTTTTATCTCCCCATTGACCTCCTCCCCAACCTCCCCTACCCCCCCAGTACATGCCTTCACCTGCCTGCCCCCCCCCCAGTGTCTTGTATCCATTGGTTGTGCTTATATGCATATGTACAAGTCCTTCAGTTGGTCTCTTACAGCCCCCCTTGCCCAACCTCCCCTGTCTTCCCAATGTACTTGGACAGTCTGTTCAATGCTTCTTTGCCTCTGTATCTTTTTCCCACCATTTCTTTCCTTTAAAAAGTTTTGCCTTTGCAGACTAGAAATAAACATATAAAAACAAAACAAAACAAAACAAAAAAGTCTGAGTCCCAATTTCAATGTCTAAGAGTTATGAGTCCCTGTTTCAATGTCTAACAGTTCCTTATGTGTACATGTCAGCAATGATATCTGGATGGTGGGCACATGGTGGCAATGCAGGTCCGACCCTCTCTAATTTGGTCCTAGGCAACCTGCAGCGGTGCACAGCTGCTGACTGCTCACGTGGCAAGGCGTTGTCAGCATCTTCCATCTCTGGACCGTTTTTTATCTTGTCTTTGTGGTTGGAGCAGACCTGTCAATTCCTCTCTGTTGCAGGAATCCACATGGTCTTGGAGTTGTTTTCTGAAAATATATAAACATATTCTCAACCACATGTTAATAAAGGAATCTTTCCTATATAATTGATTTGGGATCCTTTTTATTTTTGCCCAAACGATTTTCCTTTGTCTTATTTAGACACCATGTGTGTTTTTCATGGGTGTCTTGCTGTTAGCATTACAAATGAAAATTAATTTTGTAAAGTAAAAATTTTCTAGATGTAATTTACTTATAGGATATTTTTCCTTACATGATATTAGCCTACTCTTCCCCCCCCCCTTTTTTTTTATTAATGGAGGTTTTTGTAAATTGTATAATGCAGTCTTGATAACTTTAAATTTAAATGTTTTTTTTTTTGCCCCAAAATATGACTGCTTTACTTTCATTGCATATTCAGGAATTTTACCATGAGATGAACTGCCAATAGAAATTTTAGTTATTACTTTAAGAACAGCTTTTTGTCCAGTACAATTAAATTTACTTGAATATTCACTTATTTCAATTAGCCTATTTAAATTAATCTGAAAACTTGGTTACTATTTTACTGTCAAATTTAATACCCTACCAACAATCTTAGTTTACCCTGTAAATATTAATGGGAAGGATTATTTGCATTCTTGAGTGGGCCCTGAGCATTCCTGATGCTAAGCTGAATTTAGATATAGGGCAGCTGCTGTAGGCCAAGTCTCTTGTCTGTTACCTGGTTCCTGATCTGAGCTGGGCCAAGTCTCTTTCTGTTGCGTGGGCCCGATCTGAGCTGGGTGTGGGAAGCGCCAAGCAGCCATGGGGACAGGAGACCTCCTTCAGAAGGGGTGAGTGTTCAAGCCCCTGCAATATTGGGGGGGGTGAGGGTCTGTGCCCCACTTCTGTTGCACCCCCAAGTTCTCTCCTGATGACCCCTCTGCGACTGTGCCTGTCTTAGGTTGTTCCTTCCTTGAGGAGTCTTACCCATCTCTGGCTAACCAGCCATTCTCCGGGACCAAGCAGGGTGATGTGAGGTTCAGTTCTGTCTCCTTGGTAGCCTATGCCCCCATGGCCTCCACACCCAGCACCTGCCTTGGGAACCCCAGGCCTGCTGGCAGGGTCCCGGTGCTGACCACATATCTCAGGGAACTCGGGTTTCTTCTCCAGTGAGGGCCCAGCTCACACCATTGGGTGTGAGACAGATCCATGGTACCAGCCCCCACGAGGCTTCAAGCTCAGCATGAACAGAAAGCTCAGGCAACAGCTGAGGGCAATTGGATTGTGAGAAGAGAGGCCAATATAGGATGCTCAAGTGCCTTCCCAGTGCCTTAATTCCTTCTGAAGGGATAAAATCCTTTCATGTCCTTTTTTTTGTTTGTTTTAATTGCTGCCCACCATTCAAAGAATTAGTTTGTAAGTTTGTTTGGGATAATTGTGCAATAGGCTGTTGTAAAGTATCTAAAATTATAATGACACTGTAGAATAATATCATGTAAGGATATTCTTTGCCCTAGGCCCTGGCAATTCCATTTCAAACTGGCTGTCAATTTCTTTTTGTAGCTTTATATAAACTTTGTCAGGGAGGCAAAAACACAAATTACTTACTTTAGTTCAAGAGGCCAAATATATTGACTTTCAGTTACAATCCTTATGACTTTTGAAGGAAACTTCTCTTTGTTTTCTTCCAAAATAATTTTCAGGCTACAGAGAGTTTCATTTAAAAATTTTTGTCACATGAAAAAATTTATCTTAAAAAATTTAAGAGAACCACTAGTATTGATTAGATTTAGTATTTTATTTTTATTTTATAATTTTTTAATTTTAATTTTTTACATATGTGTCCTTATTTCCCCAAAAAATCCCCACTTATGCCCCGCCCCCTTGTTGCCTGTGTCCATTGATTAGGTTCATATGCATTCACACAAGTCCCTTGGTTGATCTCTCCACCTTACCCCCACCCTCCCCTACCTTACCTGAGGTATGATGTTCTGATCGCCGTTTCTCGGCCTCTGGTTCTGTTCTTGTTCATCAGTCTATGCCGTTCATTATATTCCACAAATGAGCGAGATCATGTGATATTTATCTTTCTCTGCCTGGCTTATTTCACTCATCATAATATTCTCCATCTCCATCCATATTGTTGCAAATGGTAGGAACTCCTTCTTTTTTACCACAGTGTAGTATTCCATTGTATAGATATACCACAACTTTTTAATCCATTCATCTTCTGATGGGCATTTAGGCTGTTTCCAAATTTTAGCTATGGTGAATTGTGCTGATATGAACATAGGGGTGCATATTTCCTTTCTGATTGGTGTTTCTAGATTCTTAGGATATATTCCTAGAAGTGGGATCACTGGGTCAAATGGGAGTTCTATTTTTAGTTTTTTGAGGAAGCTCCATGCTGTTCTCCACAGTGGCTGCACCAGTCTGCATTCCCACCAGCAGTGCAAAAGAGTTCCTTTTTCTCTGCATCCTCGCCAACACTTGTTGTTTGTTGATTTGTTGATAATAGCCATTCTGACAGGTGTGAGATGGTACCTCATTGTTGTTTTGATTTGCATCTCTCTGATGATTAGTGACTGTGAGCAGGTTTTCATATGTCTCTTGGCCTGCCTTCTGTCTTCTTTTGAAAAGTGTCTATTTAGATCAGTTGACCATTTTTTGATTGGGTTGTTTATCTTCTTTTTGTTAAGTTGTATGAGTTCTCTGTATATGTTGGAGATTAAAGCCTTATCATTGATATCATTGGCAATTACATTCTCAGATGCAGTGGACTTTCTTGTTGTTTTATTGATGGTTTTCTTTGTTGTGCAAAAGCTTTTTATTTTGATGTAGTCCCATTTGTTTATTTTATCTTTAGCTTACATTGCCCTAGGGGTAGTATCAGTGAAGAAGTTCTTTCACCAGATGTCTAAGATTTTGCTGCCTGTGGATTCCTCTAGTATTTTCATGGTTTCCCGCTTTATGTTTAAGTCCTTTATCCATTTTGAGTTTATTTTTGTGTATGGTGTAAGTTGGTGATCTAGCTTCATTTTTTTGCATGTATCTGTCCAATTTTCCCAACACCATTTGTTGAAGAGACTCTCTGGACTCCATTGAATGTTCGTGCCTCCTTTGTCAAATATTAATTGAGCATATTGATTTGGGTCAATTTCTGGGTTCTCTATTCTATTCCATTGATCTCTATGTCAAACAGTGGATTTGTAAGACAGCTTGATATCTGGTATTGAGATCCCACCGACTTTGACATTTTGATGATGTTGATTCTAGCAATCCATGAACATGGAATGTTTTTCCATCTGTTTATGTCTTCCTCTATCTCCTTTTTCAGTGTCATGTAGTTTTCTACGTATAGGTATTTTACCTCTTTAGTTAAGTTTATTCCCAGGTATCTTAATTTTTTTGGTGCGATGGTAAATGGGATTGCTTTTTTAGTCTCTCTTTCTGTAAGTTCATTATTGGTGTGTAGAAATGCCATAGATTTCTTGGCATTAATTTTGTATCCTGCTACATTACCGAATTCAGTTATTAAGTCTAATAATTTTTTTATGGAGTCTTTAGGGCTTTCTATGTACAGTATCATATCATCTGCGAATAAGGACAGTTTTACTTCTTCTTTTCCAATTTGGATGCCTTTTATTTCTTCTTCTTGTCTGATCGCAATGGTTAGTACTTCCAACACTATATTGAACAGGAGTGGTGAGAGTGGGCATCCCTGTCTTGTTCCTGTTCTTAGGGGAAATGGTTTTAGTTTTTGCCCATTGAGTATGATGTTGGCTGTGGGTTTGTCGTATATGGCTTTTATTATGTTCAGGTATGATCCTTCTATTCCCACCTTTCTGAGAGCTTTTATCAAGAAAGGGTGTTGGATTTTGTCAAATGCTTTTTCTGCATCAATTGATATGACTATGTGGTTTTTACCTCTCAATTTGTTTATGTGATGTATCACGTTTCTTGGTTTGGGAATATTGTGCCATCCTTGCATCTCTGGGATAAATCCTACTTGGTCATGGTGTATAATCTTTCTGATGTACTGCTGGATTCGATTTGCTAGAAATTTGTTGAGGATTTTGGCATCTATGTTCATGAGGGATATTGGTCTGTAATTCTCTTTCATTGTGTTGTCTTTGTCTGGTTTTGGTATTAGGGTGATGCTGGCCTCATAGAAGGAGCTTGGAAATGTTCCTTCCTCTTGAATTATCTGGAATAATCTGAGGAGGATAGATGTTAGTTCTTCCTTGAATGTTTAGTAAAATTCCCCTGTGAAGCCATCTGGACCTGGGCTTTTGTTTGCTGGAAGCTTTTTGATGACTGCTTCAATTTCTTCCATAGTTATCAGCCTATTGAGATTTTTAGAATCTTCCTGAGTGAGTTTTGGAAGGTTGTATTTTTCTAGGAATGTGTCCATTTCCTCCAGATTCTGTAGTTTGTTAGAATAGAGTTGTTCATAGTATTTTTTAACAATCCTTTGTATTTCTGTGGGGTCTGTTATTTCACCTCTTTCATTTCTGATTTTGTTTATTTGGGTCCTCTCTCTTTGCTTCTTGGTGAGCCTGGCTAGAGGTTCATCAATCTTGTTTATCCTTTCAAAGAACCAGCTCTTGGTTTTGTTGATCCTTTGTATTGTTTTTTTGGTCTCTATGTCATTCATTTCTGCTCTGATCTTTAGTATGTCCTTCCTTCTGCTCACTGTGGGCTTTTTTTTTGTTGCTCTCTTTCCAATTCCTTGAGTTGTTGAGTTAGAAGATTTATTACCATTTTTTCTTGTTTTTTGAAGTAGGCCTATAGAGCTATGAACTTCCCTCTCAGTACTGCTTTCATTGTATCCCATAGCATTCGCATTGTTGTGTTTTTATTGTCATTATTCTCCAGGATGTTTTTAATTACTTCTTTGATCTCTTTGATTACCCAATCATTGTTTAATAGCATGCTATTCAGTTTCCACATGTTTTAATTTTTTGGAATGTTTTTATTATAGTTTATTTCTAATGTTATGCCATTGTGGTCTGAGAAAATGCTTGATATGATTTCAATCTTTTTGAATTTAGGGAGGCTTTGTTTGTGTCCCAATATGTGGTCTATTTTTGAAAATGTCCCATGGACACTTGGGAAGAACATACATTCCGAGGCTTTGGGGTGAAATGCTCTGAAGATGTCAGTTAGGTCCATCTGATCTAGTGCGTCATTTAGAATTGCAATTTCTTTGCTGATTTTTTGTCTAGAGGATTTATCCAGTGATGTCAGTGGTGTATTAAAGTCTCCTACTATGATTGTATTGTTGTCAATCTCTCCCTTGATATCTTCCAGGAGTTTTTTATATATTTGGGTGCTCCTGCATTGGGTGCATATATGTTTACCAGAGTTATATCTTCTTGTTGAATTTCTCCCTTTAGTATTATGTAGTGGCCTTCCTTAACTCTTGTTATGGCCTTTACTTTGAGGTCTATTTTATCAGATATAAGTATTGCTACCCCAGCTTTTTTCTCATTTCCATTTGCCTGAAAAATATTTTTCCATCCCTCCACTCTCAGTCTGTGTGAATGCTTTGCTCTGAGGTGGGTCACTTATAGACAGCAAATATAGGGGTCATGTTTTCTTATCCATTCAGTTACCCTATGTCTTTTGATTGGTGCATTTAATCCATTTACATTTAATGTTATTATTGACAAGTACATGTTTGTTTTCATATTTTTCCCTTAGTGCTTGTGTTTCTTTTTTGCCTTTCTCTTTTTTCTTTTAACAGCAGTCCCTTTAGCATTTCTTGCATTGCTGGCTTGGTAGTGATAAACTCTCTTAGCCCTTTTTTGTCTGTGAAGCTCCTGATTCCACCTCAGTTTTGAATGATAGCCTTGCTGGGTATAGTATTCTTGGATTCAGTCCCTTGCTTTGCATCACCTTGTATATTTCATTTCATTCCCTTCTGGCCTGGTATGTTTCTGTTGAGAAATCAGTTGATATTCTAATAGGAGATCCCTTGTAGAAGTGGATTAAATGCTCCAATCAAAAGACATAGGGTAGCTGAATGGATAAGAAAACATGACCCATATATTTGCTATCTGCAAAAAAGGTTTCATACAGTCTAATAGTGATGGGATGGAAAAAAAAAAATTTCAGGGAAAAGGAATTGAGAAAAAAGCTAGTGTTACAATACTTATATCTGACAAAATAGACCTCAAAGTAAAGGCCATGACAAGAGATAGGCAGGGCCACTTCATAATACTAAAGGGAGCAATTCAACAAGAGGTTATAACTCTGGTTAACATATATGCACCAATAGAGAAGCACACAAATACATAAAACAACTTCTGGAAGATATCAAGGGAGAGATCGACAGCAATACAATCATAGTAGGGAACATTAATACCACAATGACATCACTGGATAAATCCTCTAAACAAAAAATCAGCAAAGAAACATCAATCCTAAATGACTCACTAGAACAGATGGATTTAATTGACATGTTCAGAACACTTCACCCCCAAGCTGCAAAATATACATTCTTCTCAAGTGCACATGGGACATTTTCAAAGATAGACCACATATTAGGACACAAACAAAGTCTCTTCAAATTTAAGAAGATAGAAATAATAACAAGTATTTTCTCAGATCACAATGGCATAAAATTAGAAATCAACTACAATAAAAACAATGAAATAAAATCAAACACTTTGAGGCTAAATAGTATGCTAGTAAAAAAATGATTGGGATACCAAAGAGATCAAATAAGAAATAAAAAAAACATCCTGGAAACAAATGACAATGAAAACACAACAATCCAAAATCTATGGGACACAGTGAAAGTAGTTCTGAGAGGGAAGTTCACAGAATTATAGGCCTACATAAAAAAAACAAAAAAACAAAAAAACAAAAAAAAAATGGTAATAAATTATCTAACCATGCAAGTTAAAGAATTAGAAAGAAATAAGAAAAGCCCACAGTACCCAGAAGGAAGGAAGTAACAAGGAACAGAGCAGAAATAAATGACACAGAGACAAAAATAAACAAAAAAAAAACAAAAACAAAAAATCAATGAAACCAAGTGGGACTTAGAAAGGCTAAACAAGATTGATGAACCTCTAGCCAGTGTCACCAAGAAATAATTGGGAGAATCCAAATAAACAAAATCAGAAATGAAAGAGGTGAAGTAACAACTGACACTCATAAAAAAGTTGAAAAAAAAGATACTCATATCAAAAGTATTGTAAAAATGTATGAAAAAAAGATACTCATATCAAAAGTATTGTAAAAAAAAATACTACAACCAACTCTACTCCAAAAAATTGAACAACTTCAATGAAATGGACATATTCCTAGAAAAATACAACTTTCCAAAACTCAATTAGGAAGAATAAAAAAACCTGAAAAGGCCGATAACTACTGATGAAATTGAAACAGTAATCAAAACGTTTCCAACAAACAAAACCCCTGGACTGGATGGCTTCACAAAGGAGTTTTATCAAACATTCAAAGAACTAAAACCAATCCTTCTCAGACTATTCCAAAAAATTCAAGAGGGAGGCACACTTCCAAGTTATTTCTATGAAGCCAGCATTATCCTAATCCCCAAACCAGATAAAGACACTACAAAGAAAGAGAATCACAAGCCCATATGCCTCCTGAACACAGACACCAACATTCTCAACAAAATTCTAGCAAATCAAATCTAGCATTACATTAGAAAGATCATACACCATGACCAATTAGGATTTATTCAAGGGATGCAAGACTGGTACAATTTCCAAAAATCAATAAATGTGATACATCACATAAACAAATTGAGAGACAAATATCACATGATCATATCAATTGATGCAAAAAAGGCATTTGACAAAGTCCACCACACTTTTCTGATAAAAATGTTTAGCAAAGTGGAAATAGAGGGATCATACCTCAACAAAATAAAAGCCTTATATGACAAACCTACAACCAACATCATACTCAATGGGAAAAATCTAAAACCATTTCTACTAAGAACAGGAACAAGACAGGGAAGCCACTTTCACCACTCCTGTTCAACATAGTACTGAAAGTACTAGCCACAGCAATCAGACAAGAAGAAGAAATAAAGGGCACCCAAATTGGAAAAGAAGAAGTAAACTTGTCATTATTCGAAGATGACATGATACTGTATATAGAAAACCCTAAAACTCCATCAAAAATTTATTAGACTAAATAAATGAATTCAGCAAAGTAGCAGGATACAAAATTAAGGGCAAGAAATCTATGACATTGTTATACAGCATAGTGAACTTACAGAAAGAGTAAGTTCACATTTGCCATTCCACCAAAAAAATTAAGATACCTAGAAATAAACTTAACTAAGGAGGTAAAAGACCTATACATGTAAAACTACAGGACACTGAAAAAAGAGATAGAGGAAGGGTAATTGGCCTAAATAGATACTTTTTGAAAGAGGACATAAGATACTTTTTGAAAGAGGACATAAGATACTTTTTGAAAGAGGACATAAGAAAGACCAAGAGACATATGAAAATATTCTCAAAGTCACTGATTATCTGAGAGATGCAAATCAAAACAACAATGAGGTACCATCTCACACCTGTCATAATTGTTATCAATAAATCAACAAATGACAAGTGCTGGCAAGGATATAGAGAAAAAGGAAACCTTGTGCACTGCTGGTGGGATGGCAGACTGGTGCAGCCACTGTGGAAGACAATATAGAGTTTCCTCAAAAAACTAAAAATGGAACTCCCATTTGACCCAATGATCCCACTTCTAGGAATATATCCCAAAAGACTAGAAACACCAATCAGAAAGGATATATGTACCCCGATGTTCATAGCAGCACAATTTACCATAGCTAAGATTAGGAAACAGCCTAAGTGCCCACCAGCAGATGACTGGATTAAAAAACTGTGGTACATCTACACAATGGAATACTATGCTGCAGTAAAAGGGAAGGAACTCCTACCATTTGCAATAGCATCAATGGAACTGCAGAGCATTATGCTAAGCTAAATAAGTCAGTCAGAGAAAGATAAATATCACATGATCTCACTCATTTGTGGAATATAATGAACAACATAAATTGATGGAAAAAAAAAACAGATCCAGAGACTGAGAAGCATTGATCAGATGCTCAAACCTCAGAGGGAAAGTAGGGGTGGGTGGGAGTTAGAGGGAGATATCAACCAAAGGACTTGTATATATGCATATAAGCATAACCAATGCACACACACCAGGGGGTGAGGGTATGAGCAGCGGGTGGTGGGGGGGTGTGGTGGTAAGGACACATATATAATACCTCAATCAATAAAGAAAGTAAAAAAAATAAAGAAAAAAAAAACCAGGTTGATTTACATGTTCGCAACTCCATGAGCTGCCTAACATGCATCTCTGGAATTTAGTCCTACAACATAGAAATGACTTTTCAGTTGAAAAAACTCTTTAACAATAATACAAGGAAGTTAAGCATATGTGTTGAAGAATCATCTTTAATGACCCTTTAAACTGTCAGAGAATTTAACTGAGGTATCAGCTTAACTCAGAAGTCTTAGTACACTAGAACAAATGGGAATACTTGATTGGGTGTGGTCATGAAAGCTCATGAGAATTTGTAACCAATCAGCTTGCACAGTATGGAGAAATAAGGAGAACATTTTTATCTCTCACTGAAGAGAAAAAGAAAAAGAAAAAAACAACAACAACCTTGTTTCTGCTGCTGTCTGTCTCTCCCAGTTTCAAAGTACTGTACATTTAGACTGGCCAAAACTCTCATCTCAGTGGCTAATCCTGAGATCTTCCAAAGGAACATCCCATAACAAAACCCACAGACTCTGATCTCACTAATCCCATTGGGACTCTGCTGGGGGACTCCAGTGTTCCCTGCCATGTGCTCCACCTCTGACTGACCCTGAAGGCTCTGGTTCAGCTTTGCTACTGTCACTTGGTGCTGACAGCTCTACACTAAGAGACCTAAGATTGTTGCTACATTGGAAGCCCCTGGACTCAGCCCAGTGTCACTGGGAGGATGATGAGCAGAGGCGGCTACACCAGTCCACTGCTGCCAGAGCACACCCTTAAACTTCATGGAGGAAATTCCAATTTGGTTAGGATTCATTCTTAACTAACCAAAAGACTCTTTTGTGCCACTGTATACTAGTAGTTGTTTTCAAAGCAACTTAAATGTTTATTTTTTAATGTAATCTAGATATTATAAATCACTTTAACAAAATAAATACAAGAATCTTATTAATCTATACTAATAATAGAGGGATATGCAAATTGTCCAGAATACCTTCACAGTAACAGTAACAACCGAACAGCAGGTTAGCAGGCTGCATGGGGTGACAAGGCTGGCAGGGAGGTTAATGAGGGACGACCAAATGACTGAATATCAGGCTGTGTGGAACAACCAGGCTGGCAGGGGGATTAGTGAGGGGCGACCAAACAATTGAACAGCAGGCTGAATGGGGCAACCAGGCTGGCAGGGGGGCAGTTGGGGGTGACCAGGTTGGCAGTGGGGCCAGTTTAGGGTGACCAGGCCAGAAGGGGTGGCAGTTGGGGGCAACCAGGCCCTCAGGAGGGAAGTTGGGGGAGACCAGGCCAGCAGGGGTGCAATTAGGGGTGACTAGGCTGGCTGGGGGGACAGTTTGGGGCGACCAGGCCTGCAGGGGGGCAGTTGGGGTGATCAGGCTGGCAGAGGGGGGGCAGTTGGGGGTGATCAGGCAGGCAGGCAGGTAAGCAGTTAGGAGCCAGCAGTCCCAGATTGTGATAGGGATGTCCGACTGCCGGTTTAGGCCCAATCCCCTGTATTGGGCCTAAACCGGCAGTCGGACATCCCCTGAGGGGTCCCAGATTGGAGAGGATGCAGGCTGGGCTGAGGGGACCCCCCCCCCCATGCACGAATTTTATGTATTGAGCCTCTAGTGTTATCATAAAAAGGTTGTGTGTAAAATTATACAAAGATGAAATGTGTGAGATTTTAAAAATATATATTTTGCATCAATTATTAGCAAAATATTATTATTTTCTTCTAAAATTAACTTTTAAGCTATAAAATTTCAGAATGCATGTAAAACATTCTTTGTATAAAATGACAAAGCAAATAATAACAGAAAAAATTGTTTAATGCAGTCAATTCAGTAATTGTGTATATATATATATATATATATATATTATTGATTTTTTTACAGATAGGAAGGGAGAGGGATAGAGAGTTAGAAACATCGATGAGAGAGAAACATTGATCAGCTGCCTCCTGCACACCTCCTACTGGGGATGTGCCCACAACCAAGGTATATTCCCTTGACCAGAATCGAACCTGGGACCTTTCAGTTTGCAGACCAACGCTCTTTTCACTGAGCCAAACTAGTTAGGGCATAATTGTGTGTTTCTTAACAATATTTCCAAAGATATATTTTTACAAAAGGCTGTTGTGTTAGAAGAAAATCCATTGTACAGGCAGAAATAGTGTCTTAAACCCTGATGAGTATAAATTATTATTCACAGTACTATCTTAACAGAAAAAAAATTTTTTTTGACTCAATAGGATGGCTCCTTGAAAAGTTTCACTTAAAAGTATTAGGCAACATTATACATTAAATGTTTGAAACAAATCTTCAACTACGCACTCATTTAATAGATTTTATTGGAAGAATATTTTACTATTATTTTAAGATTTTCCTATATTAATTAAACATAGAAACTTTGTATTCAGTCAGAAAATTTTACCTTCTCCCTAATCCACCACCTTAATAGAAATCTTTTCTCTATTTCCCAGAGCTTAAAATTATAGTAAAGGATAAAATAAAAGGCACTATCAATATCCAGTGATTTAAAAATGAATATATACTTTTTAAAAAAAATCTTTATTGTTGAGAGTATTACAGATGTCCTCTTTTACCCTCCCATTGCCCTTTCTACCCAGTTCCCACCCTGCCCCAGGCCTCCACCACCCTAATATCTATGTCCATAGGTAATGCATGTGTGCATATAAGACGTTTCATTAATCTCTTCCCATTCCCTCATCCCCTTGCCCTCTGAGATTCGTCAGTCTGTTCCATGTTTCCATGCCTCTGATTCTATTTTATTCACCAGCTTATTGTATTCATTAGATTTCTTGTTCATTTATTTATTTTGATTTTTAGATTCAATTGTTGATAGATATGTATTTATTGCCATTTTATATATATAATTAGAGAAATATGCAAATTGGATCAGGACGCCAAAATGGTCACGACCAGCTCAGGAGGAGGGTCCCGAGCCTGAGAGAACAACATGCAGGTGCAGCCTGTAGCCTGAGAGAAGAACACACAGGGGCACCTGCTCCGAGCCTCTTCGGTGTGGCTGGGAGCAGGCTCCCAGCGGAAACACACACACACACACACACACACACACACACACACACACACACACACACGGGATGCCTTCTTGGAGCCTCCGTGGCACAGTCTGACATCTGACATGCCCTCATCCTTCTCCCTATCTCATATCCTGAAATTATTATTCCTTATTTTGACAGTCAATTGAGTGAACCAAGTAGCACCATCACATCACAGACAGAAGATCATCAATTACAGTTAAACTACACTTTCACTTCATCTCAGCCACTATTTCCAAGGCTGTACTCTGAGCCTTATCACCACCTGCAACTGCTAACATCAGAAATCATAGCATGGCCCTGGCCAGCATTGCTCAGTGGATAGAGTGTCCACCTGCCCACTGAAGGATCTCAGGTTCAAGGGCACAAACCTGGGTTTCAGGTTTGATCCTCAGCCCTGTTCAGGGCAGATGCAGGAGACAACCAATTTCTCTCTCTCTCTCTCTCTCTCTCTCTCTCTCTCTCTCTCTCTCTCGCTCTCGCTCTCGCTCTCGCTCTCGCTCTCAAAATCAATGGAAAAATATTCTCTAGGGAAGATTAACAAACAAAAAAATAAATCATAGCATGTTGTCCCTGACGTCCTATTTCTTCTTCTTCTTTTTTTTTTTTTTCTGGTCTATCAATGATCTCCTCCTCCTTCGCCCCATTCATATTATTCTTTCCATAAGCTAGGCTGTGGGTTCACCTGCATCAGTGGAGAAATAGAGCCACCATTAGGTATTTCAAACAGATGGAATTTAATATTGGGAATTTGTTACCAAAGGTTTGGAAAAGGAAAGGCTAGATGAGAAAAAAAAAAAGAAAAAAAGTGAAGTTAGAGAGTAATAGCTACAGGAAGCCATTATCACTCTCATGGACGAAGGAGCCAGACCAGGGCCTGCTGAGGCTGCTGAGAACTTGCTGCTGCCATTTGAACGATGCTGCCAAGGAAGACAGCAGCCTGCGGACTGCACTGCCTCTGCCCCTGCCCCCACCCCTGCTGAACCCAGTGAAGAGCAGAGAGTGGAGCTTCTCCACTGTTTCCATGCTCCACAGTGAGAAGTTAGCTGCCAGGGGCATCTAGGAAACGCAGTTTCCCCTAAACTATAGGAAAGCACAGAAGGGCATAGATGGAGCTCTGAGCCAACAGACAAAACCTACCCTTTGCCTATTCGGCATTTATTCCCACCCTTTACCCTTTATTAAACTTACAGGAACAATAGCAGGAGCCTGGTACTGGCACAAGAACAGACATGGAAATCAATGGAATAGAATAGAGAACCTAGAATTCAACCCAAAGCACTAAGCCCAATTAATATTTGGCAAAGGAGACATGAACATAAAATGGAGTCAAGACAGTCTCTTCAACAGGGCGAGGGGGGCTGTAAGAGATCAACCAAAGGACTTGTACACATGCATATAAGCATAACCAATGGACACAAGACACTGGGGTTGGGGGAGGGCAGACAGGTGAAGGCATGTTCTGGGGGGTAGGGGAAGCCGGGGGGAAGTCAATGGGGGAAAAAAAGAAAAAAAAAGGAGACATATGTACTACTATTTGTAATACTTCAAACAATAAAAAAAATCTATGAAAAAACAAACAAATGGTGTTGGGAAAATTGGACAGATACATGCAAAAAATGAAACTAGACCACCAACTTACACTATACACAAAAATAAACTCAAAATGGATAAAAGACTTAAGCATAAAACAGGAAACCATGAAAATACTAGAGAATCCACAGGCAGCAAAAGCTCAGACATATGCTGATTGCAATTTCTTCACTGATACTGCTTTTAGGGCAGTGGAAACTAAAGAGAAAATAAACAAATGGGATTACATCAAAATGAAAAGCTTTTGCACAGCAAAAGAACCTATCAACAAAACAACAAGAAAGCCCACTGCATGGGAAAACATATTTGCCAATGTTATCACAGATAAGGGCTTAATCTCCAACATTTACAGGGAACTCATACAACTTAACAAAAGGAATTAAACAATACAATCAAAAAATGAGCAACAGACCTAAATAGACACTTTTCAAAAGAGGACAGAAGGAAGGCCAAGAGACATATGAAAACATGCTCAAAGTCACTAATTATCCAAGAGATGCAAATCAAAACGACAATGCAGTATCATCTCACATCTGTCAGAATGGCTATCATCAACAAATCAACAAACAACAAGTGTTGGTGAAGATGCGGAGAAAAAGGAACTCTTTTGCACTGCTGGTGGGAATGCAGACTGGTGCAGCCACTGTGGAGAACAGTATGGAGTTTCCTCAAAAAACTAAAAATGGAACTCCCATTTGACCCAGTGATCCCACTTCTAGGAATATATCCCAAGAAACTAGAAACACCAATCAGAAAGGATATATGCACCCCTATGTTCATAGCAGCACAATTCACCACTATAGCTAAGATGTGGAAACAGCCTAAGTGCCCATCAGCAGATTAGTAGATTAAAAACCTGTGGTACATATACACAATGGAATACTATGCTGTGGTAAAAAAGGAGTTCTTACCATTTGCAACAGCATGGATGGAACTGGAGAGCATTATGCTAAGTGAAATAAGCCAGGCAGAGAAAGATAAATATCACATGGTCTCACTCATTTATGGAATATAATGAACAACATAAACTGATGAACAAAAACAGATCCAGAGACAGAGAAGCATCAATCAGACTGTCAAACCTCAGAGGGAAGGTAGGGGAGGGTGGGGGCAAGGAGGAGAGATCAACCAAAGGACTTGTGTGCATGAATATAAGCCTAACCAATGGACACAAACACCAGGGGGGTGAAGGCATGAGTGAAGGGGGGGTTGTGGGTTAATGGAGGGATGAGTAAACATATGCAATACCTTAATCAATAAAGAAATAAAACAAACAATAGCAGGGTATCACAAATACCCCTTCAATAATTGAAGATGCTGTCACTTTCCCAAAAGAGAGGCACAAGGCCTCATCAGTGATTATTTCCATCTCTAGATGATCTGCTCCCATTTGAATTTTCTTAGAATAAAGGTAATCATCAGTAATATTTCTAATCTATAATAATAAAATCATAATATGCTAATTAGACTGGACAGCCAAACAACCTTCCAGACATCATTCCAGATGTCCTTCTGGATGAAGCTATGGCAGCGGGGGGCAAGGCAGAGACAGTTAGGCATGATCAGGCATGCAGGCAGGGCAGTTAAGGATGATCAGGCATGGTGATTAGGGATGATCAGGCAGGCAGGTAGAGTGGTTAGGGGTGATGATCAGGCAGGTAAGCAGAAGGGTTAGGGGAGATGAAGCAGGCAGGCAAGTGATTAGGGGTGATCAGGCAGGCAGGTGAGTGGTTAGGGGCAGTCAGGCAGGCAGGTGAGTGGTTAGGAGCCAGTGATCCCGGATTGCAAGAGGGTGCAGGCTGGGCTGAGGGACTGCCCCATCCCATGCATGAATTTTGTGCAGTGGGCCTCAAGTATATATATATATATTTTTTTTCTTCTTCTTCTTCTTCTTCTTCTTCTTCTTCTTCTTCTTCTTCTTCTTCTTCTTCTTCTTCTTCTTCTCCTCCTCCTCCTCCTCCTCCTCCTCCTCCTCCTCCTCCCCTTCTCCTTCTCTTTCTTCCTCTTCTTAAAAAATACCCTTCTACATTTTATGTAATATTGGTTTGGTGGTGATGAACTCCTTTAGATCAGGGGTCCTCAAACTTTTTAAACATGGGGCCAGTTCACTGTCCCTCAGACCATTGGGGGGCTGGACTATAGTTTAAAAAAAAACAACTATGAACAAATTCCTATGCACACTGCGGGCCCAGGATGAGTCGGCTGCTAAGCAGGACTGGCAGTGGCACCTGGCGGGCTGAATAAATGTCCTTGGTGGGCCACATGTGGCCCACAGGCCGTAGTTTGAGGACCCCTGCTTTAGATTTTTCTTATCTGTGAAGTTCTTTATCTGACCTTCAATTCTAAATAAGAGCTTTGCTGGGTAGAGTTGTCTTGGTTGTAGGCCCTTGACATTCATCACTTTGAATATTTCTTGCCACTCTCTTCTGGCCTGCATAGTTTCTGTTGAGAAACCAGCTGATAGTCCTATGGACACTGCTTTGTAGGTAACTAACTGTATTTCTCTTGATGCTTTTAAGATTCTCTCTTTCTCTTTAACCCTTGAAAATTTAATTATGATTTGTCTTTGTGTGGTCCTCTTTGGATTTCTCTTATTTGGGGTTCTCTGCACTTCCTGGACTTAATTCTGACTAGTGGTTTGTGCTTGGTGGTTAGAATCCAGTTTGCCTACTAGTCTGATTGCTTGAGTATCCTGAGAGAAAGGTGGAGGTATTGGGACACAGAAGAGGTGAATTTGAAGGAGATAAAAAAAATTAATTGGTTTGAAATGTAATATGAAAACTATTCCTCAAGCCTGGAATGGAAACCTCAAAAGCCCACAAGAGCTAAGCAAGTAAAATAAGTTGACAGAGGAGGACTCTGGCAAACTGGAAAATATGAGCCCCCACAGATGCTGGATATTGCTACTCCTATGTCCAGTATTACAGTCTTTATATCTTTTAAGTAACACTGAAAATCTAGATTTATATGTGAAAGCTATTGATTTCTAAATTATGGCAATTAATGTAACTACAAATCAAAAACTGAACTAGAACACTGGGAGAGCTAAGTTATATACTGTATATCCATTATTAAAATTCAGCTTGAAGTCCAATTGCTTGCAACTGCTCACTTAGAATCTTCATTCATTTATGGTGAGGCATGAACCTGTGCTCTCGTTTGACCTAAATAGTGCAAGTAGAAAAAAAATTAGTGATTTGTGGCCCTTGTAATTTAATGGTTACACAAAATGTTGTAGAATTTTATGCCTTAAATATAATCGGGTGGGTTAAAATTGTTTCACAAATTAAAAGAGTAGGCATTCATGTAACCAAGAAAAAAGGCAAGTTTTCCGCTTCCAGGTCTTAATTGATACTTCCCCCATTCAATTTAAAATGTTCAACAAATGTAAATTATTCTACAGGAGCATAAGATGGTGTTCATTTTGCCTCTGGCTTAATGAAACTCCAATATAAACTCTGTTCAGAAAATCATGCAAACTCTAAATATATACTGTATATACTAGAGGCCCAGTGAATGAAAATTCATTCACTGGAGGGCGATCCCTCAGCCTGGCCTTTCCCCTCTCACAGTCCAGGAGCCCTCAGGGGTGGGAGGTGACCCGGCGATCAAGGGAAGGCAATGCCCCATCACACCTCTGCTGCTGCCACTGCTGGCAGTGCAAGCCTATGGCTGGCCCTAGTTACCTGAGCCTCTGGTAGCCCTGGATGGCTGGGAAGCTGCCATCTGAGGCTTGCCTGCACCTTGGTCTGGCCCTGGGCAGATGAGGTTCTGAGGGGACTGGGGGACTCCTGAGGCAGGCGTGCGGAGCGGTGGGGTTTGTCTGGGGGCGGGCCCAGCCTTGCTGCATGCCTGCCGCTCCAGCAGGGCTGAAGGGACTGGGCACCGCCATCTTGTGGCTGTGGGCGCTGCCATCTTTGAGGGTGGGGCAGTCAACTAGCATATTTCCTCCTTATTGGCTGTGGGTGCCACCATCTTTGTGACGGCATGAGGGTCAATTAGTATATTCCCTCTTTATTAGATAAGATACTAAAAGCTGGTTAAATATTATGAAAATAAAACATACATGTCCCCTTCCTTATTTAAACAAAATGAAGAGCAAAGAAGAGTATCACTGGCCCTAACAAAGTTAAAGAATAATCTCGGGGTTTCTAGCCAAGATGATGGCATAAGTAAGCACAGAACTGACCTCTTCTCACAACCACATCATAATTACAACTAAACTACAAAACAATTGTCATTCAGAACCACCTGAAATCTGAATTGTCATTCAGAACCACCTGAAATAAAATGCTAAATGGGCATTTTATAACTAAGGATATAAAGAAGAATCCACATCAAGACTGGTAGGAGGGGCAGAGATGCAGAAGAAGCTGGTCCCACACCCATGTGTGGTGGTAAAATATCAGGAGGGATATCTCAATTCCAGAATAAGAGGTCCCAGACCCCCACCAGGGTCTCCAAGACCAAGGTTCCAGTGATGGAAAGAGAAGTTCCCATAACTTTTGGCTGTAAAAACCAGCAGAGATTGTGGCCAAGTGGGGATGAAGGAGAGGAGCTTCTGGAGTCCCAGGAATTCCTCTTCAAGAGCCCCTGCACAGACTTACTAGGACTCACTCACTCTGAGTTCTAGCACTGGAGCAGCAGCTCCAAAAGCACCAAGGACATACAAGGAAGAACTGAAATGTTTGGAATCAGGGTTAGAGATGGAGGGGCAGCTTTTTCCCAGATAATGTTAGCAGAGTCCATTGTTTCTTAGCTGAGAAACACAGAGCTGACAGGCGGCACCATATCTGAGTCTTTATCAACCTGACTAACCCTGTTCATCCCCACCCTGGTGATTTCCAACTTGCAGGCCCACCCAAACCCTTTCAACTGGCTTTTCCATACAAATAGTCTATCTTCCATCATGCTTCTGACTTTTCTAAAATCTCTCAAATAAGCAAAATCTGGCCTCAGTGTGCTTGGTACCTCTCTCCAAATGGTTTCAGTCCCAGCACTGAACTACTTGGACTCTGCCCAGGACTACTCTGAAGTGTCTGGGAGAGGCCAAGGCTGGTTCATAGTTTGGCCTCTCCCAGACACTTCAAGCCCAGCACAATTAGCAGCCATCTTCCGATCACTTTGTTGTTTATAATGGGTGGTCCTGGGCAGAGTCCAAGTAGTTGTTGACCTCGGCATGCACCTCCAAGGAGGCCCTAGAGCCAGGGAACACAGTGAACAACTTCAGACCATGCCAAAGCACCATTCAATCACCTCCACAAACAATACACTCAAGGGGTGAACTCAGCAAGTACCTGAGCCCCACTGGAGTGAGTTCTGCTGGGGTGAGCCCCAGCAAAGCAACTCCTTACAGCCAATCAGTTTGGGAATAAATATTTCCTAACAGCATCAAGGTTCAACTATAACAAGAGGGTGAACACAGCCCACACAGGGGGTACACCTGCAGTGCCCAGCTAGGGTGACCAAGAAGGCTGTGCCACTGGGTCCTATAGGGCATCTATTATATAAGGCCACTCTACCAAGACTGGGAGATATAGCAGCTTTATTAAATAAATAGAAACAAACACAGGGAGGCAGCCAAAATTAGGAGAAAGAAAGATGTCCCAAATGAAAGAACTGAAGAAAACTAAACAGGAAAAGAACTAAACAAGATGTAGATAAGCAATCTGCCAGATGCAAAGTTAAAAACTGTTTATAAGGAAGCTCAGTTTGGTTGGCTGGTATGGCTCAGTGATTGAGCATCAACCCAGAAACAAGGAGGTCAAGGTTCCCAGTCAGGACAAATGCCCAGGTTTCAGGTTTAACCCCTGGTCAGGTTGCATATGGGAGGCAACCAATCAATGTTTCTCTTTCACATCAATGTTTCTCTCTCCCTCTCCCTTCTTCCTCTCTCTCTAAAAAATATCAATAAAAACATTTTTTTTTAATTTAAAAATCTATTTGAAAAAATAATGTTGGAAAGCTTCCCTAACCTGGTGAAGAAAATAGACATACAAGTCCAGAAAACATGGAGAGTTTCAAACAAGATGAATCTAAAGAGGTCTAAACTAAGACAAAGTATAATTAACATACCAAAGGTTAAATACAGAGACTCTTGAAACTACAAAAAAAAAGCATTTAGTTACCTACAAGATAATTTCCATAAGACTGTTAGCTGATTTCTCAACAGAAATTTTGCAGGCCAGAAGGGTTTGGCAAGAAGTATTCAAAGTGATGAAAAGCAAGTACCTATACCTAAGGCCCTTCTATTCAGCAACACTATCATTTAGAATCAAAGGACAGATAAAAAGCTTCTCAGACAAGAAGAAGCTAAAGGAGTTCATCACTACCAAACCAGCATTACAATAAATGTTAAATGGTCTTTTTTAAAAAGGAAAAAATCAGAAATGTGAATAAAATGACAATAAATGCATGTCAACTATAACTTTAAATGCAAATGGGGTAAATGTGATAAGGGTTAGCTTGCTAGCTTAATTAAGCAGACAGGAAGTGGTGGGGGATCCAGGAAGGATAGAAGCATTTCTGGCCTGAGCAATTAAAATAGCCATAAACCAAGGACAGAGTATCTTTGGCCTGAGCAAGTAAAGCAACCACAAGTTAGATCTAAAGCAGCCCTGACCCGAGCAGCTGGGAAGCCATAAGGGAGATCAAAAGCAACTCCAATCTGAACAGATAAGATGACCAAAAAGGAGAAGTGCAGTTTTAGGGGCCCTGGGAACTGATTATAAGGCTGAAGTCCCATGATAGGAAAGGCACAATAAGGGAAAGGGTGGTCTCTAGGATATATAATACCTCAAGACAAAGAGAGCAGTGGCCACCTTCCCTAGGGGAACCCTCTGTCTCTAGAATTAGAAATTTAGGATTAGAGTTTTAGAGGTAGTATCTGCTTGCAATAAAGTTTCTGTACTTCTCACCTTTCACCTTTTGTCTGTTGCTTTATTCTTCAAATTCGTCTGAACAAGAACCCAGGAGAAAAAAATCACCTTTGCATCTCTGCTCATAAAAATAAATAAATAAATAAATAAATAAAAATCAAACGCTCATCAAAAGACATATGGAGGCTGAATGGTTAACAAAATGAAATCCTTACCTATGCTATCTACATGAGACTCACTTTAGATCAAAAGACACACAGACTGAAAGTAAAGGGATAGAAAAAGTTATTTAATAAAAATGGAAACAAAGAAAAAGCTGGGGTAGCAATACTTATACCAGGCAAAATAGACTTTAAAATAAAGTTTATACCAAGAGACAAGAAGGACCCAGCAATTCCACTTTGGGGTATTTACTGAAGAAACCCAAAACATTAAATAGAAAAGACACATACATCCATATGTTTATTGCTACATTATTTATAATAGCAAAGATATGGAAGCAACCTAAGATGAACGGATAAAGAAGAAGTGGTGCCATATATACAATGGCATATGATTCAGCCATGAAAAAGAATATTTTGGTATCTGCAAAATATGGATGAACTAGAAGATATTATGCTAAGTGAAATAAGTCAGACAGAGAAAGACTCATTCTTACATGTGGAATCTTAAAATAAGCATACAAGCAGAACAGAAACAGACTCATAGATACAGAAAACCTTTTGATGGTTGCCAGATGAAAGGAGGTTTGGGGGGGATGGGTGAAAAAGTGAAGGATTTAGAAGTACAAAGTGTTAGTTGCATGTAAAGTACAGCCTATGAAATAATTATAATAATAAAAGGGTAATATGCTAATTAGACCAGACATCATTCCAGACATCCTTCTGGACGAAGCCAGGGCTAGAAGGAATCCGGGGTCCCAGGTGCTAGAGGGAAGCTGGTGCCAGCAGCCGGGGGAAGGAAGGCCTACTCTTGCACAAATTTTGTGCATCGGGCCTCTAGTAGTCAATAATATTGTAATGATTATATATGTTGTCATATGTGTAGTCATTTTATTGAGGTGATCACTTTGAAAGTTATATGTGTCTAATCACAAAGTCGTACACTTGGTGCATAGTATATACTATACATCAACTATAATTTAAAGATAAAATATACAAAAAGAAGAATTGGAATTTAGTGCAGGGGGTACCTAGTTCTTTCCTAGAGCTTTTCATCCTCCCTCCTGAGGAAACAGTGGTTCCTAGTTACTATTTAGGAGGGTCACAGTCTATCTGGTACTTTAAAATGTGTCCATCTCTGAACACAAATTAGATACTATTGGAGAAATAATGCAAGTTGCCATGTCTCAGCACTTCTCACTGGCAGGCAATGTGAGTAAGATGTAGCCAGTGAAGGCAAAGTTGGGGCATCAGAAAGTCCTCTGTCATGGGCTAGCTAAGTGACATAAAGCAAGTTGTTTATGCTCCTTAAAAGGCAATTTGCTGTCCTGTAAAAAGGTGATTAAACTGTTGACCAGAAATGTTGTGAGGATCAAATGTAATGATTACAAAGCATTTACAAATAATTGAATTTATTTAGCATGGTGTCAAGATCATATTAAGTTTTCTCATACCCCTCACACAACAAAAAACACACTTATTTGCAGTCAAGAAGCAAGTGATATATTAGAAAAAGTTTGCCGGTGAACAGGTGGAGAAGGTGCTACCCCAGATTACCTCTCATGCCTGCACAGCTGGTCCATTACCAAAAACTGTGCTGTAGGAATAAAAGACCTTTTAGATTGGACTCCTTATCACCTCCTCTACTTATTCCCTATTTTCCCGTCCCTTTCCACCACTTCTGGATTATTAAAATGTCTGCAGGGAATATGCCTTCAATAATTTAACAGGGATTAATTTTGTGACCATGGCATAGTGACAAAGTAATGCTAGAACATTAAAAATCTTCTAAGTAAGCTCCAGAATATACAGATTCATAAATGAGTAAGGTGGACAGGCTCAACAGAAGGGACCAAGAAGGAAGACTCCCAGAAGTTAGCAAAGCCAAAGACTTGAGCCCAGGCTATCTAATCAACAGGTGCGGAATAAAAAATAGCAGAAGCTGTGCCTTATTGCCTGCTTATTCTGTTCCTAGTACTGTGTAAAGTGCATTTATAACAATGGTTGTTTTCATCCAAATACTTATGAAGATACTATTCTCATTTAATGGATGTGGAAATGGGAGCTAAGGAAGATTAAGTTATGTGTGCTGCATTAAAGAACATGGCAGAACTGAAATTTAGGTCAAGTTCTAGTCTAATTTCAAAGCCTGTGTTCTTAACCAATTCCGTGTTGGGCCTCTCTCACAGAGGAACAGGAAATACATCTAGTTTCATGATTTAAGATATTCAAGCAGTTCCTTCCATCAATGGTATGGAAACTAGTGAGGAATGCTGTTAATGGAGTAGGGGAAAGGATCCACACATTAGGTGAGGGAGAATAGTGGTTAGAGAAGGAGGAAAAGGAAAGTGTTAGCATTGGTAGAGAGAAAATTGATAGATATGAGAACTAATTAGTCAGAGGGATATGAGAGAGAGAGGTAGGGGAGGGAGAGAGAGACAGAGATAGAGAGATTGAATTATTTTTCTCTCAGGAGAGTAGAAGTGTTAATAGAGCAAGTTGGGACACTGGACAAGTAATAATAGATGGACATGATAAGAGGGAGTGTGGTGGTGACAGTAAAGGGATCCAGTTAATATGGCCCTGACCAGGAGTCGTGTTAACAAGCTCTATTGAGACTACTACCTAACAGCTGTTCAGAGAGCTTCAACATACTCAGATCGCACTGCAACCCCAAGGGGATCCCAACATCAATTCTTGAAGCACAAGGTTGGAGGATTCATCCAGTTATCTCTTTTTCATTTTATTATCTAAATCAGTCCGTTGAAGAAAGATGCTTCGTGAGGGAATATGCTTGTGCTTTGAGAAATGAAATTGGGATATCTCTTCCCAACTATACTGAATACAAAAACAGAAACAAAATGTATTTTTGTGGAGTCGCTTTTCATATGTATTTAGAGATGCATTTAACAAGATAATATTTAATTATTTTTAAATTATTGATCTATTTTTTCATCTTGATACTTTGTATAATCTTTAGCTGAAATCTCTAAAATCCCATGATTGTGGTCATTTTTCTTTCAGATGACACTGGAGGTAGAAATATTTGAGCTTTGAAATTGACACAGAGAGAATAACATAAACAAGATGAACTCATATTCCATCAAATTTTGGCTTCAGTTTTACAGAAAATCATCACTAATGCATTCTGCCAATAAATACCAAATATTCTATTAAAAACAGCAACAAAAAATGTATCTGCGTTTCTTTCTAGAGTATGACTAGATATCAAAAGCCAGACTTTGGTGAGAAAATTCAGAGATCATGCCGACTTTTGAATTCAGAAATACCCCCTCATACACATGGTCTCATTCTAAGTGAGTCAACAGAAATTATTCTGAGTCTCTTACCCATAAATTCTATGTTTAGCCATTCAAGTAGGGTAGTCTTTAGTTCACTAAAACAGATTATAGATTTAGATTTAAAGTATGGTTTCAAAAACATATACCTGGAAATGGAATATTTAAGTTACAATTAGTCCTGAAAATCATTTTACAAAATATGTTCTATAAATCACTTGGATCACCTGCTTTTTCTTTAAATATTGAGGTGTGTGTGTGTGTGTGTGTGTGTGTGTGTGTGTGTGTGTGAGAGAGAGAGAGAGAGAGAGAGAGAGAGAGAGAGAGAGAGAGAGAGAGAGAGAGAGATTTTACATTATGTGACTGCTTACATATCAACATTAGCTAAACATTTCAGGAGCCCTAAGAAGGTGCCCATTCCCCCCATGCCTGAAAAATGCATTAGTGGTCATGCTCACAAGAGTACTATTTGTCTCTAGGCATCTGATAAATAACACATACCAAGGGGCAAGGGCTTTGGCATCAGTAATCCAAACTCTACTGCTTACTAACTGTATGGATGTGGGCAATCCCTTAAACCTTGACTTCAATATCTATAAGATACCTGACAGTTGTTAATTACCTCATGGATTATCATAAAATTTAAATAAAATAATACACATAGCAGGCATACACTATGTGTTTTTTTTCATTTTTAAAATATTTATTCATATATTTAAAATAACAAACCCATTAGATGTTGGCATAAACAACACATTTTATGAAAAAAAAAGCCCACCTATTTTCTAAAACTAAAAGTTAGTGAGGAGAATGGCATTGTTTCATTTTTTAAAATCTCTCAAATATCTGGCTTAAATGGAAGACAGCTGTATTTGCCTATCTGTTCTGCATTCAATCTGCTGTGATTTCACAGGTCTTGTAACCTCTTGAAAATTCCATCATGTACTTAGAGAAAAGGAGTGTGAAAAGGCAAAAGACATCTCCGTATGAATGAGGAAAAGAGCTGGGCCCTCACAGATTCTTTGAAAGTGTCCCAGGTCCCAAGACCATAAATTGAGACCCTGCTCTCTCAGTTCCTCAACCAAACCTCATACAGCGGTTAAACCAGACTGGTCTTTTTTTTTTTAAATCAATCTTTATTGTTCAGATTACAGGTGTTCCTCTTTTTGTTTTCCCCCTATAGCTCCCCTCCACCTGATTCCCCACCCCACTCTACCCCATGCCCTTACCCCCTGCCATTGTCTTCATCCATAGGAGTAAGATTTTTGTCCAATCTCTTCCTGCACCACTCACACCCGCTTCCCCCTGAGAACTGTCAGTCCACTCCCTTTCTATGTCCCTGATTCTATTATATTCACCAGTCCATTCTGTTCCTCAGATTTTTTATTTACTTGATTTTTAGATTCACTTATTGGTAGGTATGTATTTGCTGTCATTTTGTTGTTCATAATTTTTATCTTTACCTTTTTCTTCTTCTTCTTAAAGAATACCCTTCAGCATTTCATGTAATCCTGGTTTGGTGGTGATGAACTCCTTTAGCTTTTTCTTGTCTGTGAAGCTCTTTATCTGACCTTCAACTCTGAATGATAGCTTTGCTGGGTAGAGTAATCTTGGTTGTAGGTTCTTGCTGTTCATCACTTTGAATATTTCTTGCCACTCCCTTCTGGCCTGCATAGTTTCTGTTGAGAAATCAGCTGACAGTCGTATGGGTACTCCCTTGTAGGTAACTAACCATTTTTCTCTTGCTGCTTTCAAGATTCTCTCTTTCTCTTTTGCCCTTGGCATTTTAATTATGATGTGTCTTGGTGTGGTCCTCTTTGGATTCCTTTTGTTTGGGGTTCTGTGCACTTCCTGGACTTGTACGTCTATTTCTTTCACCAGGTAGGGAAAGTTTTCTGTCATTATTTCTTCTAATAGGTTTTCAGTATTTTGCTCTCTCTCTTCTTCTGGCACCCCAAAAATTTGGATGTTGGTACGCTTGAAGTTGTCCCAGAGGCTCCTTACACTATCTTCATATTTTTGGATTCTTTTTTCTTTTTGTTTTTCTGGTTGGGTGTTTTCTGTTTCCTCATATTTCAGATCTTTGGTTTGATTCTTGGAGTACGTTGATCTACAGTTGAATTTCTGTATATTCTTTATTTTAGACAGTGTATGCTTCATTTATGACTGGTCCTTTTCCATTTTATTGGCATTCTCATTAAGGTCCTTGAAGGTCTCACTAAGCTCCTCAGAAGTGTCATCAAGTTTCTCGGCGGATTTTAGAAGATTCTTGAGTAACCTTATAAATGTGGTTCTGAACTCTATGTCGTCCAGTTGTTTGCTTTCCTCCGTTTCTTTCATTCGTGACATGTTTCTTTGTTTCCACATTTTGGCTGCTTCCCTGAGTGGCTTTGTGTGGTAGGTGACCTATAGGGGGCAGTGGTTCAGCCTCCCCAATCACCTGATGTGGACACTCTTGGTACACCCCTTTGTGGGCTGAGTGCAAAGTCTTGGTGTAGTTAAGCCTTAATTGCTGTTGGTGTGCTGGGAGGAATTGACCTCCAGGCCAATCGACTGTGAGGACTCGCTGTGTTTATAAGAACTGCTGTGCTGGAGACACGCTTATGGTGCAGGACTTGTTTCAGTGGGGCTTTGGTGCTTGCTGAGTCTGCCTCTTGAATGTGTCACTTATGGATGTGAGGAGTTGAAATCTGGTTTCTCACACTGACCACTAGGTATACTGGCTTCTGGATCTCCAATGGGGTGCAGGTCAGCTATTGTCTGAGTCCACCCAGCAGGAGCTACAGCGAGAGCTACAGTTTTGTCCTCTTTGCTTGGGGTTTGGAGGTTTTGGAGCTGTCCGATCCAGGCTGCAATTTTGTTAGGTTAAGCTGCAATAGGGCAGGCCTTTCTTATGCTAAAACTGCTGCTTGGAGCTTGGGTGGGTTTGTAGGTTGTGTGGGGCGGGGTCTCAGGGCGTCACTAGGCTAGGGCGTGGCAAACAGCGATGGCTGCTAGTTAGCCGGCTCTGTGTCTCCGACTGCATCCCACACCCCAGCGCAGTAAACAATTATTCTTGCATGCAGCTCTGCAAGCAGGCCCCCCTCACTTTCCAACCCGGTGGCAGACAATCCAGCTTCTCCCCATAGGAGTTTGGGTCCCCTGCGTCTCCCCAGAAACTGTATTTCAGAGTAATCGGGGGCTTGTCTCCCCTTTGGGTTGAAAAAAGCAATGCCTGCCGCCAGCCCAAATCCTGCGCCTCCATACCTCAGCTTTTCAGCGCTTGTGCATGTCTCAATGCTCTTTTCTCTTTCCTTCTAGTTGTAGAACTTCCACTCAGCCAGCTTTCCCGTGGTTCTGTATTTATCCCGTGGGTGATAGACGTTTTGTCTTTTAGTTGTAGTTTTGAAATTGTTGTGCGAGGCAGCAGTTTAGGTGTTTACCTACGCCACCATCTTGGATGCTCTATACTATGTTTTTACTGGGCATCTTTTAATACATTTTAGCTTTTTAAAATTATTACAGTTGTCCTATATAGTAAAAGGGTAATATGCAAATTGACCCTAAAAGCTAAACGACTGAGAACAACTGGTCACTGTGACGCACACTGACCACCAGGGGGAAGACGCTCAATGCAGGAACTACCCCCTAGTGGTCAGTGCACTCCCACAGGGGGAGCTCCGCTCAGCCACAAGCTGGGCTGATGGCTGTAAGTGCAGCAGTGGTGCCTGCCTCCTCGGCAACACTAAGGATGTCTGACTGACAGGTTAGGCCTGATACTCCAGGGAGTGGGCCAAAGCTGGCAGGCGGACATGCCCTGAGGGGTCTTGGACTGTGAAAGGGTGCAGGCCAGGCTGAGGGACACCCCTGAGTGCATGAATTTTTGTGCATCAGGCCTCTAGTCAATATATATAAAAGGCCAGCGACTGTTATGGCAGAACGATCAGAACGACTGTGATGATCTGTGGCTATGACATGCACTGCAGCAGCCAACCAGCCTGATCTGGGCCCCGATTGGTCCCCCACTCTCCCCCACACCCCACCTCCTAGTCCCCGCACACCCACCTCTGCCTGGCCTGGCCCTGATAGGCCCCCAACAGGAGGAGGAGCTAAAGTGGGGAGCACAGTGGGCAGCAGCTGGGCCAGAGTTGTGGCGGTGGAGACTGAAACACTGCAGCCTCCCAAGCCCCAAGTCCTGGAGTGGGACAGGAGGGAGTTCTACCCAGTCCAGCCACTGCACCTCCATTACTCCAGCTGCTATAGCCTCGCCTGTGGACTGCCAGCCATGGCCCTGCTGCCTGATACCCAAGAAGAGCTGCTGCTGCTGGCTGGCCACAGGTCCCAGTGGTTTGGAGACCGGAAGCAAGGGAAGACAAAGTGCTGATGCTGAAAGGGTAGAGGCTGGCGCCACAGACTGGGGTGTCCATCTGGGGGCTGGGTGAGGGGACCAGGGAAGTGGCACCCCAGGAACAGGGCTTGAATTCTGCCCAGCTGCCCCCATTGTCATGGAAACTGCATCCACAGGTAAGGCGAGTGGGCGGGCGCCACAGCCCTGCAAATGGCATCAGTGACCCAGGTACCCAGACTGCCCCCCCCCAATAGCGTGCCTCTGCACTTTCCTCTTGCTCCCCACCTTGAGCACCAATCTCCCCCCATCCCCCATACACATCCTGCTTCACCACAGAGGACTATAAATGTTAGCAGATCGGTTGAAAACCTGAATTTCATTTTCCCAAAGACTTGGAAGAAAACAAAATACTATTAATTCTTTTATTTAATGATCATCATTATTCTGGCTTTTAAAACAGTTCTCAGAGGCAAACTGCAGCACCTGGCACTGGAGTGCCTATGTAAAAGTTTCTTCCTTCTGCCAAGGGGTTGTTAGAGGGATGTAGGGGCCTCTTGGCTGGTTGTGATGATTTCGGGGGGCGTGTTTCATGTGTGCCAGCGACTGTGATGCTGACAACAAAGGGAGGGACAGGCCCACTGCCTCAAAACCCGGCTCTGTCCCAGGCAGAGAGGTGACTTTATTCAACCCTTACCCATTCCCTTCACCACACTCTATTCCCTCACAGTCTCCCCCCGCCCTCCCCCATCCTCCATTTCTCCCTCTCTCTGTGTAGGAAACAGAAACCCCAGGGTGGGTATGTCTAATTCAGGAGAGACACCCTTGCCCAAGGACTGGGGTTGTCTTTCCTTCCCAATTGCCTGGATGCAGTGAACACCAACTCTTCCGACTCTTGCAGGGAGCATTGAAACTTGCAACCCCTTCAAGTGGCCAGCCTGGCTGTGGTGTTACAGGACTTGGGTGGTGAGTGGGCGAGGTTCAGCTTACCAGCAGTCTGGACTCTCCTGGGCTTTTGAAAATTGCCCTGGGTTCATCCTCCCTTCACCTGACTCTCCCACTTCCAAACCAGAGCTCTCGGGTGCCCAGAGGGGACCAGGGGGTCTGAGACATTCTGGCCCAAGGTTGCAGGAGGCATGTTCAGAGAGGAGCTGCTGGCCTGGTAGTGCTGTTTTTCGAGTGACTGGGGAAGGGGTTGCTGTGTTGTGTGCCCTGAGAAAGCTTTGTTGTGGTGGAATGGCAGTGTGCAGTTTTGGAAATCTAGCTTACCAAGGCATGGGGTGGTGGGTGCTCACAGTGGAGGGGAAAGGCAGCAGGACTGACCTTCCCACTCTTGGCAGCTGATTTGGGGCAACCCCTTTCTTATGCCACCACCTCTTACTAGTAATGTGGCATGGCCTTAGGCAGCTTTAACTCTGCTCCAGTACAAGATTTGAGCTGTGAGAAGGAGGCTTGGGGAATGAGTTGAATAAAATGGCAACATTCTGAAGGGAAGAGAAAAAGTGAACATCTTACAAGCAAAAAAAAAGAAAATAAAGACTTAAATCTGAAAAACCTATTTGTCCTATGTTAATTATTATATGAGAAGTTGGGGGTGGGGTGGGGGGTGAAGAGAGAGGATAAGACTAAGATGGCTGCCTAGCCCGTCTTTCAACTTCTTCATCTAAGTAAAGTGAAAATATTTTTTTTAGCTTAAGTAGATTTTTTAAAAGTCTTTATCACTGCACATTAAGATGGCAAAAGATAAAAGGTAAATAAAGGTACCTTTTTTTTGTTGGGTTACCAATACCATTCTTTGATGAGGGTAGCTCATGGTTCAGAATCTTTATCCACCATCATCAAAGTAAATTATTTCTTTATAGACATTACCTACCGCCCATTAGTGTCACCAGGGTTGGGTGGATTAGGGAAAGGAAGCCAAGTGCCCAGTGTTCAGTAATACTATACACTAAAATGAGTTGCTATTTATACAAAGTTTACAGTGACTCTGGCTGTCACAAAGCAGGCACTTGCGATTTTCAACATCATCATTATAATTATTATTGTAGAAAATTGTACTTTGTTAGCTAGGTAACAGATCTATCTATATAAAAGCCTAATATGCAAAGTGTCCCCTCGGGAGTTCCACCAACCAGGAGTTCAACCTACTGGGAGTTCGACAGACTGGGAGTTTGATCACTTGCTATGACATGTGCTGATCACCAGGGGGCGGCGTGGAAAAAAGGAAACCCCTAGCTGGCTGCGGGAAGGCCCCAATCTGCCCTGATCACCAGTTAAGCCTAGGGACCCTACCTGTGCATGAATTTTGTGCACCAGGTCTTTATTCATAAATAATAGAGAAAATGAAAATCTTGATAGAAGAGTTAGCATACCAATTCAAATTTAAATCAATGTTTAATGATTATCAAACATTTAGGAACTATAGAGGAGCAAGAGGGGATGAGAATATTGGCCTCTGAGTCAGCCATGAAAAAATGCTGGATTAACTGAAGACCAATCCACATGAGTGTTATTACCTGTACCTATATTTTTTCTTTAATGACCAAAGAACAGTTTTATTTCTCTCCCAGGCCCTATGACTACAATTCCAAGAAACATCAGTGAAGTTTGCTAAATTATCTACTTTCATTAGAAAGCTGATACAAAAGAAAAAGAATGATCTTTAAAATATATTTTTTGACTCCCAAACTGTATAAACCATAACCATTAAAATATGGACAAATTACCTCTCTGAAGCTCAGTTTCTTAAATAAGGATATAATTAATCATCGCACAGACTTCTCAGGAATTGAGTAATCAAGTGCCTAGCACAGTGGTCGGCAAACTCATTAGTCAACAGAGCCAAATATCAACAGTACAATAATTGAAATTTCTTTTGAGAGCCAAATTTTTCAAACTTAAACTTCTTCTAATGCCACTTCTTCCAAATAGACTCAGCCAGGCCATGGTATTTTGTGGAAGAGCCACACTCAAGGGGCCAAAGAGCCTCATGTGGCTCGTGAGCCACAGTTTGGTGACCACGGGCCTACTACTATTCCTGGCACACAATAGGTACTCAAAAAAGCTTAATTGCCTTCCCTGCCCCTTCCTTTTCTGGTGTGAATAGGTGAGACTATAGGTCTACACACAAGATAATTTTCCCATATTAATGTTTTAACTCAATAACACAATAAAAGTTATCATTTTATACCAGCTATAAAGAACTTACTTCTTAGAGAAGCTAATACTATTTATTGTATGAGTCACACAACCAGTAAAAAGCAAAATTGGAATTTCTACAAAGGTAAATCAGTTGTGATCTCACATGTTTTTCATGACATCATGCAATTATAAATGTATTTAAGGCAAAACATAGAGTCAAGTTAAATAAATACAAATATATGCATATAAATACTTCACTAAATTATTAATGATTCACTTTAAAAGTAAGTATTGGACTTATTTTCATTACTAGTATGTCTCATTTTCAATACAGCACTCTGGGGAGTTGAAATATCTTGTCACTGTCTCCTGTCCATGACTTTAAACAAGCCACCTGCACGTTGAAGTATAAAACCCCTTAGAAAAGGTTATTCTATATTATACTAGTACTTTCTTGTTGAGTGCCATTGAGGCAAATGGGCAGGGGGAAAGGAAGTTTCAAAAATAGAGGAAACTGAACCAGAGTGTGTGTTGTCCAAATTACCAGTCCAGCCTTGGATGATGACACAGTTGATAATCATCTATTATACACACTAGAATGTCTCAAGCCCATTTCTCAAATGGGCTCATTTGCCCCTCACCCTCAAATATCTCCCCACACACAAACACGCAAGCCCCTGTGGTATGATCCTCTGACTTGCTGTAGGACATCAGGAGGTTAAATTTCACTTAAAAGCGCTAAGCTTCTTCCCAGTGGAGCAAAGTCCATTTATGGTTACACACCATTTGCAGAGGAAGACCTGCTCTGAATTTGCTGAGATTTGTGATAGAATTTATTAGTGGCTTTTATGGATCTTTGGGTAGGTGCTCCAAATGCAAACCTATAGTTTTCCATGCCAAGAGCACAGGCATGGTTGCTCTGAGCAGGAACCTCCAAACACAGTCCTGATTTCTCCAAAGTGAGAGAGGTACTCTAACTTGGGGAATAAAGGCAGATATTTTGACTGAGAGCAGACATTCCTCTGTAAAAACATCTAGTGCTATCCCCCCTTCCTAGCACTGCTGTTTCGGTCAGGGTGTGCCCAGGGAATCTGTATAAATGGGGATTCACAAGCCTATCCAGTCATTGCAGGTTTTGTGCTGGCCCTATCACTCTACCTGTGATCTGGATAATTTGTCTGCAAGTGGTTTGATAACACATAGTGACACAGTGTCCTCTCATCACGAGTGAGACATTTTTCCCTGTGAGTGGACCACCTGTGTTTTTGCCAGCTATATTGGTGGGAGGTGAGAATAACAGGGCCCCAATCATTGGAGTGATGTTGTACCCTCCCATAGCATCACCTGAATTCTGCACAGATGGCTTCCAGGTGCTTAGAAATAAGGTAGAATTAGATACATGTCTAATCTCAGGGATTGTGCTGGTATTTGTATCTATAATGGATATGGGTTAGCCAGGTGACTTCCACGTGGTCTAATGAAAGGTGAAAACAGACATCTCTTGACATACATTTCTTCTCCATGGTAGTGTCTTTTCAAAGTATAAGAGGTTTTCTATGTCTCAGTGGACCACAGGTGCACTGAAGGGAAGTGTGAACACTACATCTCCAATCATGGGAATGGTTTTACACTCTCCAAACACTCCTCTACCTTTGTTTTGGACAGGTGGCCTCCAGGTGATTGGATATAAGGAGGAAGCAGCAGTGTATCAAGCATATTCCTCCTCTTGCAGTAGCCATGCAGCAGCCAGATGGATCCCTGTTATCTGACCAAGGTGATATATAAAAGCAGCACTGTGTGCCTTCCTAAGTCCATCTCTACAGTTGATGCTCTGGATGCCTGTGAATGAGTGGGACCTGGGGTAAACATACTGACACCATAGCTCCCCTTACCCATGGGAGCTGTACAATCCATAACCACAAGTGGTCCTGCAAATGTACTGGCAAACAGTGAGCTACTATTCCAAGTGTTAGACATCCTGGTGGCAACCCCAGCAGTAGTGGATGTGTCTACAGGGAAAATACCTAGATTGTCACCAAAGGCCAACTGAGTGTTGACAGTGGTGTCAAATGTGGAATCTGGTAATTGAGAACCTGCACTACCTGAGTGCATTATGCTAACTCTGACTGGCTTGTTTGCAGGAGAAGTTAGGTTTATTGCCCGTGCTGGGGCTATCACTTTTCCCAACAGCAAAACATTTTTAGGCCGCTGCCCAGTTATTGGCCCAAGATGTGGGCTGCAAGGCGGTTCCTGGATCCAAGGGAAGGTTTGAAACTTTGTTTCTAGGTAAATGGGTGGAGACATCAGCTGAAGGAATGCTTACCCAAAGTATCTCCTTACCCAGAAGCACCAGGTAATAATGTTCTCTGAATTAGGAAGTGCTGTGGAAAATGGGGAGTAGTTCTCTGTTGATACCAGGGCAGAATGAAAAATCAAAGCCTGGGAAGGAGGAGTGGTGTCCATGGCACAGGTTTCAATGGCAGGGATGAAGTTTGCAGAGATACTGTCTACTGGAGCTTAGTCACTGCAGAATCCACCATGGGTAGGTAGTTCAGTGCTAACAGCATCACTGGAGAGAAAGGTTCTCTTCTTCTGACTATCATGGGTCCCTAATGTGGGATGAGGAGCCAATGGCATGGTTTGGGTAAGGGTAGGGATCCTTCAATGAAAGTGGATCCACACTGCAATGAACATGGGAGAAGACCTGTATATGACAGCATGGGGAGGGACACTAGTGTCCATATCAATAACATCAGAATCTAAAGTGGGCTGAGAGATCAAATCCACAGATGCCTTGGCTGTGCTGGTGGAAAGGACATCTGTAGAGGTGATAGGTCTGGCAGCAAAAACAAAAGTACTGGTAGAAGGAACTGAGAGAGGGGTGGGTAAGAAAAAAGGAGGGGATAATCTGCATACATAGGTATTGGAGATTTATTTTGGAAGAAGGGTGGCTGGAAGAAGACTGCGGTCCTTGGAGGTATGGGGAGGTCAGAAATAGGAGATGTACTTATAATTAAACTAGAGGCCCAGTGCATGAAATTCATGCACGGGGTGTGGGGGGGGTGTTCCTTAGCCCAGCCTGTACCCTCTCCAATCTGGGACCCCTCAAGGGATGTCCGACTGCCCATTTAGACCTAAACCTGGTGGGATCAGGCCTAAACGGGCAGTCAGACATGCCTCTCACAATCCAGGACTGCTGGCTCCCAACTGCTCACCTGCCTGCCTTCCTGATTTCCCCTAACCACTTCTGCCTCCCCGCCTGATCACCCCTTAACCCTCCCCTGCCAGCCTGATTGATGTCTAACTGCTCCCCTGCCAGCCTGTTTGCCTCCAACTTCCCTCATCTGCCAGCCTGGTAACCCCTAACTGCCCTCTCCTGCAAGCTTGATTGCCCCCAACTGCCCTCCCTTGCAGGCCTGGTCTCTCCCAACTGCCCTCCCATGCTGGCCATCTTGTGGTGGCCATCTTGTGTCCACATGGGGGCAGGATCTTTGACCACATGGAGGCAGCCATCTTGTGTGCTGGAGTGATGGTCAATCTGCATATTACTCTTTTATTAGATAGGATAGAGGCCTGGTGCATGGGTGGGGGCCAGCTGGTTTGCCATGAAGGGTGTCCCCACTCAGGGCCAGGGTTCCCTTGGGGTGTGGGGTGGCCTGGACGAGGGGCCTGTGGTGGTTTGCAGGCCGGCCATGCCCCCCCCCCCCAAGTGACCCAAGTGGAGGCCCTGGTATCTGGGATTTATTTATCTTCTACAATTGAAATTTTGTAGCCTGGAGTGGAGCCAAGCCTCCTGCTCCCTCCATGGCAGCAGACATTTCTGTTGGGATTTATGTATCTTCTATAATTGAAACTTTGTAGCCTTAAGTAGAGGCCAAAGCAGGCCAGGGCTGCAGAAGCTTGGCTTCCTCCATCACCGGGGGCAACCCTAGCCTCCTGCTCTCTCCAGCTGCCACCATTTTTGTTAGGACTTATTTATCTTCTATAATTGAAACTTTGTAACCTTAAGCAGAGGCCTGGGCCGGCCAGGGTGTGAGGAAATCTTGGCTTCCTCCATCGCAGGGGAAACCCAAGCCTCTCTCCTGCTGTCTCCGTGGCCGCAGCCATCTTGGTTGGGTTCATTTGCATACTCACTCCTGATTGGCTAGCGGGCATGACTAGTGGGTGTAGTGGAGTGATGGTTAATTTGCATATTACTCTTTTATTAGATAGGATGAACAAGGCTTCCATTGTCATTAAGTGGAATTCCATAATGGGATTAGAATTAAGAAGAAGAAAATCAGTTGAAAAGCAAGAGGAGAAGGAGGGACTGTATCTTCTTTCCTGATCAATATTTGGTGTCAAAATGGAGGGACAAACAGGTTCTGAGGCCAAATAGGTCGGCCAAGTTGGTAGTAGTAACAGGGACCTACCCAGTGTGACGGGCCGTGGGCAGGGTGTCTGCAGTTGCCAAGTCAGGAGGAGAGGAAGAAGGGACAGGCTGAGTGGCACTGCAGTCAGCCATGACCTCTGTTTTATTAGCCAAGATCTTGTTATGCTGATTCCCAGTGTTCTCCAGAGTTGCCCAGGTTTTTTTCTATAGCAAGGCAGCTTAGGAGGTGTGGGCAGCTCCCCTCAATCCCAAAGCAATGGTGGCAGCAATAGCAAAAGTGGCATGGAAATTTTGCATTTGCAGGGCTTCCTACTGGTAGAGGTCAGTGGAGAATTTCTCCTTGATGGGAGGAGCATCTCCTTACCCAAAGTTAGTGACCTTGGAACTCTGGGTGGATGCTCACATAGCACTTCCTCTGTGGATCTCTCCCAGCAGGGAGCAGCATGGGATTAGGTCAGATAGCACTGCTGTGTCTGAGTCAGGCTTTAGAGGTGGCAGGACATGTCCCACAGGGCTACGTGATGGTGGCCACCTGGCCTTCAGAGCAGGAGAACATGGGAAACATCTGGGCATTCCCTCTCAAGCTATCTTGAAAGTGCTTGGGATTGAGGTCCAGAAGTGCAAGTCTGCCATTGCCAGAAGTGAGGGCTCTCATATGGGCCTAGATGTCAGTGATGGATCCCCACTGCTGTAGGTGCTGATCTGGTCATTCTGTTCATTGGTCTCTACATGATCCTTTGTTCTTGTCCACCCCTTTTGGGAGATTTTCTTGGATCTTCATCTCCATCTCCTTCAAGGAATGGATGGTACCTGAAGGTATCGACTTCAGAGCCTTGTTTACCTGATCAGGTGGTGAACTCGAGAGAGTAAATTTGCACCCTGGTTCTTGAGTGTCCACACATCATGGAATTAGGAGCAAATATCACAGGCTTCTTTAGAGGGTATTTTCAGTTCACCAAGGGCAGGATCCACAGAGGAAGGCACATGGCCTATGGGATAAAATACCACCTCCTCAGTTGGGTGTCAAAACCAGACAGTAAAGGCACAGGAGCCAGTATAACAGCCTATAAACAGGGCGCTGAGGGCAGGTGCAGGGGAGCAAGTGGTCCTGGACTGGCGGAGCATCATCATGGGGTAGGGAAAAGCACTAAGTGACAGCTACCAGACAAGTGACAGCAGCAGTGATGACAGACTAAACTTACAAAGCAAATTGTGCACCAAAGGAATCTAAGAAAAAAGTAGAAACTGAAAGGACTTCTCCTTTTCTCTGACTCCTTTCAAGGTCTAGGACACACTGAAGTAACTTCAGCCAGATGCTTGGGACATCTCTTTGGACATGTCACAGAGAAAAGTGGGCTCACAAGTCTAACACAGTAAAAGAGGAGGTCAAAGTCAAGAGGCAGGGCCTCAACCTCTGGCCAACCCTGTATGGACTTTCTGCAGTGGATTGCAGGTATTTGACACCAAATGGGCCACCACATGGGGAATGTTCTGAAATGAGGAGGCCCTAGCTTCCAGAGCTCACCCTACGTGGGCACCTTCCTGGGGTCTCAAAGGCCAAAGTCTGCTCAAAAGATCTTGCCCATCTCCTCTGGGGTCTTCCCAGCTTCCCTGTGAGGCCTGGAGTCAGGTACAATTTCTCCATGGCAGCCATGGCCGCCAGCCTCATCAGCTAGAGCAGAAATTATTTACAGTTATGACATTTAACCATAATTATTTGATATTATTTGAGGAGAGTTTACTAAAGAACAATCATTTGATTTTGTTTGAACAAAAATAGCAAGCAGTACAAATTTGAGATAATGATTTCTTATAGGAGGTCTGAAAAAGATCATCGCATTTCAGACTTATTTGAAAACAATAAATTACAGTCATATTATTTCCATCATTTTCCCCAAAGAGAAAACTTTTTATTAAGCATATTATTTAAACTGGGGTTTCAGGACAATAAAAGGGAATTTGGACAAGGATATTTCAGGAAAATCCATTTCCTGATGTTTCCTCTCAAATGTGAGTAGATGGACAAGATGCTTTTTTAAGACATAGAATGTTATGTTACTTGTTCTTATAGGCAAAATAACATTACATGGTAAGTAGATAAGATAATTTGGCTTGACAGAAGCAAGCCTGTTGAGACAGATTTATTTACTAGTAAATTAGTTAATTAATTAATATAATAGTTAATAAAATATTTTAATAATCATGATAACAATTAATATTTGTCAGGTGAGATTACTTCTAATTTGACATTTTTTTAACTGTACCTAATTTCTCCACTACCCAACAAACCAAGCTTCTCCATTTCCTCAACTCACATCATTTCTTCAATTGCTGATCTCTGGCTTTTGACTTCATCTTAATGAGGACACCAGGGGACAGACTAACATTATCCCATAAGCCCCACAATCATTTCTATGGACAACTGATAATTTTTCAACCTTATGTTAATACTGTGCAAACACACCATTACAACAAAACTCCACTCTCACTTCTGCCCAGATGCCACCACTGAACACTTCTTGGACAAAATAAACAAAGAAAACAAAAACAAAACAACAACAAAAATCTGAAACTATTATTACCCATCACTCCTCAGAAAATATTCTCAGTTACTAATAATTGTGTAAGTGCAAAAGACATGTTTCAGGCCTTACCTTCATTCAAGTCTCTACAGCCTTTGACACTATTGATCATGCCTCTGTATGTCTAGTCTTCCATAGCTTCCAGACAATGCATTCCCTTGGTTCTTCCTGTATCTCTTAGATCACCTTTTTTTTGCCCCTTTCCTGCTCTCCTCATCCTCTTGCCATCCTTCAGATATACTATTCCTCATGTCTCTTCTCTTGCCCCTCAATATAGAATATTCTTAATCTGAGAGCCCCCTTAAATATGTGTACATGTTTGTATGATTTTTAACATACACATTTTTTCTAGAGAGACAGAATTTTCATCACATCCTCAAAGGGATCAATAATCCACCCAAAAGTTAAATTTTCTGCAACTTGTTATTCCTGAACAATCTCATCCACTTATGCTTCCCTACCACCTACGTGCTGATGACTTCTAAGTGCTTTTGTCAGATTTGACCATTCCCAACTGAAAGTACCACAGTTATTTTCATCTCCTATTCTTCTTTAAGCCCTTTAAGATCTAGCCCTGACCGTCTCTACAGCCCTTTGTCTAATTTGACAGTTTTTTAAAGCACCAATCTCCAGTCATGTTAAATGAACATAGGGGTGGACAGCATTGGATGGAATTTGTTGTAGTGACAATAAACCAGTAGCTGACAACTTGTATTTGAATGCTCTTAATCTCTATTTTCTTGCCTTGCTTGTCAATAATCTATTGTAATTCATACAGAATTAAGGTGGGAATACACTGAGTAATCCCTAGAGCTCATTAAATTAATATTTTCCCTAAAATAACTTTTGTCTCTTTGTTTTAAGTTCCTTTTCTTTCCAGCAATATATCAAAACCTTTTTGCAACTGATGACTTCCATAGTTTCTTGGCATTTATTAGTTTATTAATTTTGATATTTATATACTTTTATTTAAATATGGTTTCAGGCAAAACAGGAATGTTTCCCTACTATGTCATCTGAAACTGAAAATACCTGTTGATTTTAGCTTCCAATATTGCCATAGGAAAAACCAACTTTGGCACTAACAGATGTAACATTCAATACTTCAACTTTTTTTGAGCAATCACTAAGGATTTCGAATGTGGTCATCTCTAATTAAAAAATAATAATACCTATCTCATAGAAGATTTAAGGATTAAAGTCAATAATTGACATGAAAATGCTTTGTAAAGTTAAAAGGTCTATAAAATGTTTTGTCATTATTTTATTTGCTGCTTTATCAACTTCATCTGACTGTTATTTATGTCATTGGTTGTGTGAGAAGTGCCTTCTGGTTTACTGTTTTGAAAACCAGACTATATTTTTCAATAGCTCAATGAAAATGGCATTGTTTGTGAAGGTTAGGGTGAAGCTGTAAATGGTTTTTTACATCTATCACTTTACAATAATTACAGCAATTATTTTACTAATGTATTCTTCCTTCTAGTTTCATTGAGGACCTTCTACCAGCCAGATACCTGACATTATGTGTTGGAGAACATTTTATATATTTTAAATCACTCATTTATGGAATATAATGAACAACATAAACTGATAAACAGGGACAGATCCAGAGACAGAGAAGGATCGATCAGACTGTCAAACCTTAGAGGGAAGGTAGGGGAGGGTGGGAGTAAGGAGGAGAGATCAACCAAAGGACTTGTATACATGCATATAAGCCTAACCAATGGACATGAACACCAGGGGGGTGAGGGCATGAGTGTATGTGTGTGTGTGTGGGGGGGGGGGGTGTAATGGAGGGCTGAGGACACATATGTAATACCTTAATCAATAAAGAAATTTTAAAAAAGAAAAATAAATAAGTAAATAAATAAATAAATGTTTTAGTCTTTGTGGACCAGATATAGTTTTGGTGACTTCTACTTTACATTCTCCTTCCACAACCTTTCAAAATGTAAAAACCATTATTAGGTCACAGGTTCATACAAAAGCAAACCAAGAGACTGCTCTGATCTGTGGACCATTATTTGCCAATCTCTGCTCTACATCTTCAGTGAATACAGGCACATTTTTAGTTAATTACTTATTTGATTCAATTTTTGGTCTTCCTGATCTTGTCTTTACTTTCTTATAGTCTCTAATCAACATGGCATCCAGAGAGATCCTGTTAAAACATGTCAGGTCATATATCATTCAAATATCTTCAATGACCTACTCAAAGCAGAAAACTAAAATCCTCAAAATGCCCAATACCCCTAGCAATCTGGGCCTCCATTTTCTTTCTAACTTCATTTCTTTTTCCTCTCCACTTTGCTTGCTCTGTCCTCCAGGCATCCTTTCTGCTCCTTGAATATGCCAGGCACACTCCTACCTCACTGCTTTTCCATCTGACTGTTACCTCCACTTATAACATTAATTTCCCAGATGTACTCATTGCTCGCTCCCATATTCATCTTATGTTACTTCTTAAGTCTTATATCTACCATAAAGCCTTCATTGATCACTTAAGTTCATATTTCAACCTCCTCCTACCAACTAACAATTTCTATCTCCCTTCCCTGATTTCTGTTTTTCTCTAGTACTAATTATTTTTCCATTTATTTAATTTTTACTTATATGTTTATAATTATTATATATTTTTGCTTATTTATGCTTGCCTTCACACCCCCTACCAGAGAGAGAATGGATGTTCATCTGTTTTGTTTACTGCTTTATACCTGGGATATACCTATAAAACATCCTAAAAAAGAGTGCCTGCAGTATTCAAGGAGCAGAAAAGATCAATACAATTCATTATTATTATTATAATTTAATAATCACTCAAGGATATGAATGAATTGAAGACTGATGAGTTAAGGAATACAAGTTGTTGGGACAGGTTACTGCCAGAAGCAATATTTGGAATTCTCTGATATCTAACCTAATATAGATTTTTATCAATTTAAATAGTTTTAATGGGAGAAACTAGTTTAGGGACACACATCATCAAGATTTGTAAGTACATTCTGTAGAGTTCCTTTAAGTGTGTACGAATATTATTGAAAATATATGCATGCACATGCAGTTCTATTACTTTATGCAATGCTTTACAAGAGCATTTAAAGGTAGGGATAGTAAGTATCAGCATCCTTCCTTTATGATGAGCTTAATTTGCTCAAGGTTACATCATAATTTTACTGTACTAAATGTAAAACTAGATTCAGGGTCTTTCAATAAATCCTCCCTGGAAGCCCCTGGCATTAATAAGATCCACAAAAACTCATTCAGCTTCCAATGATGCACACATTATAGACTCAATTATGGCCCATCCATTTTGATGAGGGGAAAACCTAATTTGGCTAATACAAAGCAAAGAGAATGTTAAGTTTTTTTTGTACATTAATGTTGGTAATGGAAAAAATGAGCACTCAACACCTTCAAGATGGCTTAAGACTATCATATCTACATTATGGGCATGGAGATGTTCATTCAGAATGTCTTTCTTTCTCTGATACTCAGAAATATCCCCATAATATATAGTGATACTTATTGAAATAGGGAAGGGCCATTTGAGTAATTAGGAGTCCTTCAGCATAATTTTTTCATGGGCCTTATCTATAAAATAAAGATAGTTGGTTTAAACACTTTCAGCTATGAAGAATTTGCTTAAAGCTTAATTTTCATGGTGAAGAAAATAAGCTTATTTCATCTCTGAAACCTCCCATATACCTTTGTCCAACCTCTTTTATTTTTAAAAAGATTAAAAATTAAAAATTTAGATAAAAAACCAATGACAACTTAAAGGATACATGGAAATGTTTTTGACTACATGAACATGCAGATTTAAGTCTGATGTAGTTCAAATAATTATTTTATTTTAAAATTGTATGTTGGCAGTTGGAACCATTAAGGTGCTAGAAAACAAGAATTCACCCATTCAGTTTGGGTGCTTTAATGTAGAATCACTAATAACTAAATTTCTTTAATCCTGTCATTGAAGCTCTTAAGAAAGTGTAACTTGCTAATCTTTTTATTATTATTATTATTATTTAATCCTCACTCAAGAATATGTTTTTATTGGTTTTTAGAGAGAGGAAGGGAGACAGAGAAAGAGGAAAACATCAATGTGAGAGAGAAACATTGAGGTTGCCTCCTGTATGATCCCCACCCAGGGATCAGACCTGCAACCTAGGTATATGCCCCTGACCTTTTGGTGTACCAGATGACACTCCAACCAACTGAGCAACACAGCTGGGCTAATCTTGAGGAAGGCCTCCAACTGAATTTTTTGTACCACCTTCTCAGTTTCTATTCCATCAGAAACTGAAAATATGGAGAAACAGTCAAATTTTTGTACCCAGTCAATGTAAATTTTAATTCAAACTCTTTGATGTCACTTTCAGTCAGGAAGGTTGGTAATTAAATAACTCATTAATTTAATTGACTCTCCCTTTCCTTCTTTATACATACTCAATTAATTAAATCACTCTTTGACCAAGCCATACATTTTAAAAAATACAATTTTATTGATTTTAGAGAGAAAGGGAAAAGGAGAGAAAAGAAACATAAATGGGAGGAAAACATTAATCAGCTGCCTCCTGAAGCCCCCTATTAGGGATTGAGCCCACAACCCAGACATGTGGTCTGAAGGTAAATCAAACCAGGGACCTTTTAGTGCATGGGACAACACTCAACCAACTGAGGCGCACCAGCCAGGACAAATCATTCATTTTTATTATCTTCATTCTCCTGATACCAGGTATTTCCTAAAGTTGTCATTCCTTTTAAGAAATATTTTTAAAGACAATAAACACTATGTGGTTTCTTTATAATTGAAATCAACATTGTACTTAAGGAAAATCATATCTCATAACCATTATGAAATAACTTTTTATAGGAAAGAGTACAGTTATCCACTCATGTCACAGACTTTTATTGATTAACAAGATTGTCTAACTTATGGAGGTAATAAAAACACATTTAAAAAATAAATATAATGATGGATTTTGAAGAAAGATAGCCTGAGTAATATAGTAGCAAAATCTACTCCATGGTATATCTACACTAATGAAAGAGAAACATGCAAATTGACCATCACTGTGTTATACCCACCAGCCAATCAGGAGTGAGTATGCAAATTAACCCAACAAAGATGGTAGTGGCCATGGAGCTGGAGTGAGCAGGAGGCTTGGGTTGCCCCTGCGATAGAGGAAGCCAACCTTCCTGCCTGCCCTGGTTGGCTCTAGCCTCCGCGCAAGGCTATAAAGTTCCAGTTATAGAAGATAAATCCCAGATACCTGTTTCCAGCTGGCCCTGGCCTCTGCTCAAGGAGGCGCTGAAAAAAAAGAAAAAAAGGAGGGGCTGGGAGCCTGGATCACCCAGGGGCATGGCCAGCCTGAAAACAGCCCTCAGTTCCTCACCCAGGCTGGTCAGGCACCCCAGTGGGGACCCCCACCCTGAAGGGAGTGCGGCCAGCCTGAAAATGGCCCTCAGCCCTTCACCCAGGCTGGCCAGGCACCCCAATGGGACCCCCCACCCCAAAGGGGCTGTGGCCAGCTTGAAAACAGCCCTCAGCCCCTCACCCAGGAAGGTCACGCCCCCCTAGCAAGGACCCTCACCCCATGAGGGCATGGCTGGCTTGCAAACCACCACAGGCCCCTTGCCCAGGCTGCTCCATGCCCCAAGGGAATCCCCACCCTGATCCAGGACACCAGCTGGCCCCCACCCGTGCACCAGGCCTCTATCTATACTAATAAAAGGGTAATATGCTAATTAGACTGAGAGACCTTCTAGGGGACCTTCCAACCATTCTTCTGGACAAAGCCATGGTGGCGGGGCCAAGGTAGAGGCTGTTAGATCCAAGAGGGGAGGGCAGTTGTGAGTGATCAGGCTGGTGGGGGTCGGAGCCATTGGAGGTAAGCAGACTAGCAGGAGGGCCAGTTGGGGGTGAGCAGGCCATCAGTGGGGGTCAGTTGGAGGTGATCAAGACAGTGGGGGGGAGGCAGTTTGGAATGAGCAGGCCAGCAGGGGGGCAGTTGGGGCAAGCAGGCCAGGGGGGAAAATAGGGGCAAGCAGGCCAGCAGGAGGGGCAGTTGGGGGCAAGCACAGTGGTACGGGGGACAGTTGGGGGTGACCAGTCTGTCTGGGGGGGCATTTGGGGATGAGCAGGCCAGTGGCAGGGGCCAGTTGGGAGCAAGAAGGCTGGCAGGCCGAGTGGTTGGGGACATCAGGCAGGCAGGCAGGCAGGTGAGCAGTTAGGAGCCACCAGTCCCAGACTGTGAGAGGGATGTCCAACTGCTGATTTAGGCCCGATCCCTGTAAACAGGCAGTAGGACATCCATCAAGGGGGTCCCAGATTGGAGAGGGTGCAGGCCGGGCTGAGGGACACCCCGCCCCCTGTGCACAAATTTCATGCACTGGGCCTCTAGTTAGAGATATAATTATAAATATGTAGGCTAGATTAAAAAAACAACAACAACATTCTTAGTTATGTATATCAACAATGTTGGAATTACTTTGATGACTTTGACATTCTAGAAGAGAAGAAAAGGACTTAGCTGGCAGATATTGTTTCTACTGATCTAAGTCTCTTTAACCTTTGGTTACATTAAAGAGTCTAGTACCTAATACCCTCTTGGCCATCCCTAGTGAGGAGGAGCCTCATGCAACCTTAGCCACGTGTAATAAGCAATTATATGTCAAAGAAGTGCTAACTCTCATTCATAGTCTGCCAGAATATGAAGATACAATTTGCATGATAACATGATTTTTAAAGTCTAGTAAATCACCAGGAAAAAAAGAAAAACACAAAAAGGGATACAAGAATTTCAGTTACATCTTATGTAGATTTTCCTTTTATGATGCTAAAAATACAACTTTTTAAAAATATATTTTTATTGATTTCACAGAGAAAGGGAGAGGGGGAGAGATAGAAACATCAGTGATGAGAGGGAATCATTGATTGGCTGCCTCCCGCATACCCCTTTCTGGGGATTGAGCCCACAACCTGGGCATGTGCCTTTGACCGGAATCAAATCCAGGACCTTTCAGTCTGCAGGCCAATGCTCTATCCACTGAGCATAACCAGCTATTACTTTTTTCAGATATCTGTATATATGAACTAAATATAGACTTTATATAGAAACTGTTTGCCTTCTACTTTCTCCTTTTATAGTGTTCAGCAGGCCTTCAGCTTCTAGACTCTGATGTGAGATAACGAATTTGTTGATCTGTAACTTTGAGATAAAAGTACATTGACCTATTTTCTGAACACAAAATTGGGACATACAATCTGACAAAAGATTCTGTGCATCTCCCAGTGAAAAAAGGAGATCTGGAATAAATGCCAGTTACAAAAAAACAATAGAAAATTCTAAAATGTTTCAATAATTTTTGGTGATAGATATAAAAATTTTAAAGTCAAGGCTAGTAGAATATGATCTGTGCCTGCTTTTGTATATCTTTTTCTCCAGTATTTTGATACCCAACTTACTCCCAGATTATATTATGCAATACCATAGTGCCTCATGGAATGTTGAAAACTCATGTGTTGTGCAAACTAGGGGTGGTGGTTGAGCAGTTGGTACTCTCTGTGTTAGGTCTGCTCCAGCAATGCTCACCAGGAAAAATCATAAAGACAGGAGCAATAGTAGAGATACACTCCCCTCAGTGTTTACTGCATTCTAAAGCAGTACAGGATAGTGAAGGTATCTGCCATATCAGGATTCCTAAGTAGGGAAGCAAAAGCTACACTCCTAGCTTGTTGACAGGAATCAGCGGTCAGGGGCTGAAATTCAAGCTTTACAGTTGACCAGGTGTTATAGTTATCTATTACTGCATAACAAACAACTCTCAAACTTAGTGTCTTAGTAACTATTGTGTATATATCTCATGACCTCATGGGTTATAAATTCAGGCAAATCTCAGCTATGTGATTCTTCTGTTTAATGTGACATTGACAGTTCGAGTTTTACACAGTGGGCAGATGGGCTGATCTGCAGGATCTAATGTGACTTATCTCACCTATCTAGTCCCTTGGCAAGAGTAGCTGGAAAGCAGGGATAGGCTCATTATGTCCACCAGGACACCCAAATATGGTCTCTCTATGAGGAGAACTAGCAGCCTCAGGGTAGACAGACATTTCACATGGTGGCTCAGGACTCCTACAGTGAGTATTCCAGGAAATAAGAACAAAACTGGCTTAGAAGTCACATGATGTTGTGTCTGCTCTATTCTATTGGTAAAAACAGTCATGGAAACACTGAAGTTGGGACCTAGGCCTAATCCCCTAATGGGACAATGTCAAAGATTTGGGCACATTTGTTAATGACAGGACCACAATTCAGTGATTTAACCACAGTGAAATAGCCACATTTTATTGATCTTTGCAGAGAGACAATTTTTTGTCTGGGAGGCTAACCTATAGATAATCACTCTTAAATAAGTTAACCTTCATATTATACCATGCTTCCCAATCAGAATCTATTGCTATTGATAATTGGATATTTTAAAAGGAATTTTAAAATAACTAATCCTAAAATAAAGTACTCAGATAAAATTATAATTAATCAAATAAACTAAAAACTCCCCTGGACCTGTCATTAGAGCTTGAAATATCTATATACCACAAAATGTCAATTCTCATTCTGTTCCTTCTTTTTCTGTTAGATGCTCTCTCTGATCCTCTTTATTTCTCTGAATCAATCATTCATCTACACACAGAATAAATCCCATGAAGCTTTCCTGAGCAGTCACTGTCTACCATAACATATTTTCTGTCACTGTAACACTTTTTACTGTTTGCAGAAATCACTTGATATTCCTTTATTGTTAAATATTTATGTCTGTATTTTCTGATTCCTCAACTAGGCTGTAAACTCCTTTGCTGCAGATAATATTATATCCTTCACAGTGTCTAGCACATTGATTACTGACTAATTCAGTAATTGATGATTGAGAGACTATTCTCCAAAGACTATAAGAATTTCTTTGTTTATAAATAGTTGTTAAAAAAGTGAGTCTTTATGATCCTGATTTGAGGATGTCACATTTTGCATTCAGAGAAACTTCTACATAAGAGATAAGAGACTCTATATAGAATAAATGATTAAATTGAATGAATAAAAGATAGTTGTTCTAGGTAATACAGCATTTTTCATTTTTCTGAGTATGATTTTGGACCTCAGCTTCATCTGCAAAACAGAGATATTTTTATCTACCCCATAAGAGTCTTTTAAGGATTAAGTGAAATAATACATCAAAGTGCATATACAATGCCTGAGTCTTTATAAGTCCCAATAAATTCGGATAGCAGTAATTGTTTCAGGAGAAAATGGAATTGTCTATTTCATTATCATCATGTCCTCCAAAATTTTGACATAAGAAATTTCAAGGAATTCAGAAAATGGCAGCCAAATAGGCAGATGGGTCATGCACCAAGTTCCAGGGCCAGGCTAGAAAAGCAACTAAGTAAAAGAGCATCCACCCAGAATTAACAAGTTAGGCACAGCTGAGGAGACAATTTGCAACAAGGAAGGGGAGAGGATGCCTGGAGAATAGTAGTAACAGGGATCTGGGCTTAACAGTGACAACCGGCCAGCGGGCCAAGGGAGTGAGGAGGAAGCTGCATTGCACCAAAGCCCTATCCCTTGGCTACTGGCATAACATCCAACTGTGGAAAAGAAAAGCCACAGGGCTGCTGGTGGCCAGGGAATCTGTACCTAAAACCACAGCAGAGAAAGACTGCAACCATGAAAGGCAGCCTGAAAAGTGGCCCACACTGCATGGTGCTGGGTGTTCGGGATAGAGAAACCGCAGTTTCATGGTTGTTTTGTCTTTGCTTTGGTTCACTAAACCCAGAACATAGGATTTTCAATTGCAAATACTAGCCCAAGACTTTGGTGAAGGGAGAGAGGTGCAGACTTGGGATGCTTGAGTAGAGTCTGGGGAGGGAAGCAGGGCAGGGAGACTAGCCAGGACTCCTGCATGGGGACATTCTTAAACTTCCAAATCTAAGCTGCAATTTCTCCCCTGAAAAGCTAGCCCCTCCCAACAGCCTCTAGTCAGGTAACACAGCCTGCCACACCCTGACTGCATTTTGAGCTATACAAAGGAAACAAAGGCAGAGGCCAAGTTTATGGATCTGAATTGGCCCAAAGAGCCCCCAGTGACTGGTTTGAAAGAGGGGCCAGTCTGTCTCACTATTCTGGGAACCAGACTGATAAAAACTCCAGGTTGCCAGCCAACCCCATCGGTCTCCATACAAGGATCTCTGACCAAACAAGACCAAAGTAATATTTTGGGCAACTTGTGGAGGAGTAGCTCTGGGTCAGAAAAACAACAACACCCATCTTACCCCCTGAAAGTGAAACAGAACCAACCCTACCTAAAACCCTGTCAGAGACAGAATCTTGAGTAATTAAAAGTGACAGCTGGCAGATAGGCAAAGATGGCAGATTGGCCCCTCCAGCTTGCAGCCAAGGCCTGTGGAGACAGATACAAGAGGACCTGTGGATCACTTGTAGCTTCAAGTAGGGTGGTAAACCAAAATACAATGCCTAAGAGTGGTCAGCACCTAAGTACCTAACAGGAAACCCAGAATTAGCAGACAGAATAGAAGAGTGGGGTCCTAAACCAGCTCCCATGGGTCATTAAAACTCTGCTAAAAGTGAACCACACTTCACTTTCTTTTTATTTTATGTTTATTATTTTAAATTTATTATTATTCTTTTATTTTTCATTTTATATTATTTTGAACTTTTTTTGCACTTTTTTCTTCCTCACTTCTCTTTCTTTCCACCCATTTTTCTTCTCCTTTCACCATCTATTTTTCTATTTGCTTTATTTTCCCCCTTTTAAAAATGGATCTTCTTTAACTGCTTTACTTATGTGTTATTATTCTAGTCTCTGTTGGTTTATTCATATATCTAATTTCCTCTTCCCTGATCCTACCCCATTTCCCCTTCTTTTTCCTTTCTCTTCATTACTCAATTTTTTTTCTATCTCTTCTTGCGTTTTTCTTCTCCTAATTTTTGAACTTGTTTCACTTCCCAAATTTAGGCCTATCTGCTTTCTCCTCGACTCTCCTTTAATTTTTTTTTTTTTAATTTTTGAAAAAATTTTAATGTTTTTATTTTTTCTTGTCTTCTCATTTATTTTCTCCCTACTCTATTATAAACCATGGTCCTTCCACTATTCATCCAATTCCTCAACCTAATTTTCTCGATTTAAGCTTTGCACCTACAGGTTCTGCCTCCCCCACCCAAGCCCCGCCCTTTTTTTCAGGGTATTTTTAGTTTGTGCTTTTTGGTTTATTTGTTGGATTTGCTGTGTTTTCTCCCCATAGTCTTTCTTTTTTCTCAATAACATTTTTGTTCTCTTTTCTCTTTCCTAATTCTCATTTCTTTGGTGGTCACCTTTATTGGGGTTTTAGGTGTCTTATGTATTTTTGTGGTCTGTTCCTTCTGTGTCATGTCTTGTCCTGTTATATTTTGTGCTGTTTGGTCAGTGCCTCCACAACAGTTGGCACAATGTGGTAAAGAGCGAGCCACATAATCAGACACCCTGAGAGGAAACTGCATTCAGGAATGAGACAATAACATTGAAGAACCTAGTAGTATAGCAGGAGAACCCAAATATCTCTAGGCCTCCTAGAACTCCAAGCCCAGGAGACCTGAGAGGCTGCACCACTGGGACCCACAAAACATCTACTACATAAGACCAATTTAAAAAATCTGGGTGGCAGACCCAAGCTGGTGGCTGATAGGATAGCAGTGAGGGAGAGAGTGTGAGTAAGTGAGGGAGTGAAAGGGGAATGTGTGGATATGTGGGGCATGTGTGTGTGTGAGTGAGGGACAGTTATAGTATGCAGGACTATTGGGGGCTGGTAGACCAGGCTATCCTAGCCAGTCAGCCTCAACCACCACTGCAATCTCTCTTGGGGTGGCCAGCTCTGCCACAAGAGACCATGTGATCTTGAAGGGGAGAGCAGCTGTAACTGAGATCCTAGCCTCATCTCCAGCCGGGGAGACCTCGGACACCACCTGGGAGCCTACAGTCACACCAGCTAGGGACCTGCTGCTTTGGCTGCAAACCCATGAACACCGAGACTTCAGCCTCCCCATCCATGGGATCCTAAAAAGTTTGTCCAGAGGGAGACAAGGTGGCAGCCAAATAGGTGGACGTGTCCCACGTCTTCTCATGGATCAGATAGAAGAAACAGCTGAATCGAATAACATCCACCCAGAATTGGTGAATAAAAGACAGCTGGTGAGAAAATCCATGGCATGAAAGAACACGGGGATGCCTGGAAAATGGTAGGATCGGGGATCTGGGCTGGAGAGAGACACACACAAAACTGGGACTAGAGGGTCAGAAGGAAACTGTACTGCACCAAGTCCGCATCCCTTGGGAACACGCATAACACTCGACTGTGGAAGAGGGTCCACAGGGCTACTGCAGCCAGGGACTCTGGATATAACTCCATAGCCATGGGAGGCTGAGCCCAGAAAGGCAGCCTGAAGTTCTGCACTGGCAGTGCAGTGCCAGGGGGAGAGAGACGCACAGTAGCATTATTTACTTTATTTATTTATTATTATTATTTTAACCCTTCATTTTATTGGATTAGTGATCTACATTCTATTTTTATTTTTTAGCATTATTTTACTTTATCTTTTTTTTTCCTTTTTGCCAACCTTTTCTTCCTCACTTCTCCCTTTTTCATTGTGTTTCTCTTCTGATGTTCCTGCTTTAGTTTTTCTCTCTTCTTTCTTTTTCCTCCTTGTTAAAAATTGAACTACTTTATCTGCTTTATTGATGCATTACTATTATAATAGTCTCTGTTGGCTTACTCATATATCTAATTTCCTCTCCCCTGCTCCAAGTCCATGAATTCTACTTTTTCTCTTTACTAGCCAATTCTTTTTCTTGTTGTTTGTTTGATTGTTTGTTTTTGTTTTATGCTTTTGTTTTTTATCTACTTGCTTGCTCTCTTCTCCTACAAAAGCATAATTAGTTTCACTCACCAAACTCAGGCCTATCTGCTCTCTATTTTATTCTCCTTTTCCAAAAATAGATAAATATATGAAGAGACTAAAGAAAAGAGGAAATTTTTCATATATACATATATATTAATATATATATTTTTAAGTTATTTTAATTAATATTTATTTTTTATTTTATTGAGTATTTTGTTTTTTTGTTCTTTTCTTCTTATCATTCACTCTCTTTCTGCCTCCTCTATACTGAATCATGGCCATTCCCCCCATTCATTCAATTTTTTTTACCTTACCATTTAGATATAAGCTCTGCCTCTTCAGATTCTGTACCCCCCCCCACACACACTTTTTTTCGGGGTGTTTGTTGTTTGCATTTTGTTGGTTATTTGTTGGTTTTGTGAATTTTGCTCCCCATATACATACATTTCCCCACCTTTTTTTCTTCTTTTTCTTTTTTCTCTTACCTCTTTTTTTTTTTTGTCAATATTAACTTTGTGCTCTTTTCTCTCCCCTAATTTTATTTTCTCTACTGGCAACCATAATTTTGAGTTATCAGTGTCATGAATATATTCATGTGTCATGTCTCATTGAGTTGTATTTTGTACTGTTTGATCAAGAAGTTAGAGAGTGAGCCACATAACCAGACACCCTGAGAAGAGAAAAAAAAAAAAGGGAAGACAAAGAAACAGCCCCCATATGAAAGCAAAAGAGGCATTGCCAGAAAAGGAAGTAAATGGAATGGATGTAAGCAATTTGTCAGAGAAAGAACTCAGAGCAATGGTGATAAGGATGCTGAAAAGGATGGAAGACAAATTCAACATCATGTGAAAGAATCAAGAGGAAATGAAGAAGAACCAAGAAGAAATGAAGACTGACATAGCTGAAATAAATAACACAATAGAAAGCATCAATAGTAGACTAGAGAAGCTGAGGACCACATCAGTGATCTAGAAGACAAAGTAGGAACAAACACCCTAGCAGAGTAGCAACTGGAAAAAAAAAAAAAAACTTAAAAAGTAGAAGGAGAACCTAGGGGAGCTTTCAGACATGAAATGAAACAACGTCCACATAATAAGAGTGCCAGAAGGAGAGGAAATTGAGCAAGGAATAAAAAACTCATTCAAAGAAATAATGACAGAAAACTTTCCTGATATGGGGAACAAAAAAAAAAAACTCACACAAGTCCAAGAAGCTCACAGAGTCCCAGAAAAGTTGAAGCCAAAAAATCTGACACCAAGACACATCATAATTAAATTGGCGAACACCAATGACAAAGTAAGAATCCTAAAAGGTGCAAGAGACAGAAAGTTATCTATAAGGAATCTCTCATTAGACTATCAACTGATTTCTCATTAGAAACACATCAGGCCAGAAGGGAATGGAATTAAATACAAAAAGTGATGCAAAGCAAAGGCTGAATCCAAGAATATGATACCCAGCAAGGCTATCATTCAAAATTGAAGGTGAAATCAGGAGCTTCACAGACAAAAAAGGACAAAGGGAGTTTATTACCACAAAACTGGCAATGGAAGAAATGCTAAAGGGACTATTATAAAAATAAGAAATAAGAAAGGAAGAAGGAACACAGGCATAAAAAATAAAAATGATGAAAAACAAGTAGCTATCAATAATAACCTTAAGTGTAAATGGATTAAATGCTCCAATCAAAAGACACAGGGTAGCTGAATGAGTAAGAAAACATGACCCATATATCTGCTGTCTACAAGAGACCCACCTCAGAATAAAGGATTCCCACAGACTAATAGTGAAGGGATGGAAAAAATTTTTTCATGTGAATGGAAGTGAAAAAAAAACTCTGGGGTAACAATACTTATATCTGAAAAATTAGACCTCAAAGTGAAGGCCATAACAAGAGATAAGGAAGACTACTTCGTAATACTAAAGGGATCAATACAACAGGATGATATAACTCTGGTAAACATAAACATACTATATGCAACCAATACAGGAGCACCCAAATACATAAAAAACCTTTTGGAAGGTGTCAAGGGAGAGATCAACAGCAATACAGTCATAGTAGGGGACTTTAATACCCAATTAACAACACTGTATAATCCTCTAAACAAAAAACCAGCAAAGAAATATCAATTCAAATGACTGACTAGATCAGATGGAGTTAATGGACATCTTCAGAACATTTCATCTCAAAGCTAAAGAATGTACATATTCTCAAGTGCACAAGAAACATTTTCAAAGATACAGCACATATTTGGATACAGGCAAAGTGTCTTAAAGACACTTTCTATCTTATTAAGAAGATAGAAATCATATCAAGCTTCTTTTCATCACAATGGCATAAAATTAGAAATCAACTACAATAAAACAATGAAAAAAACAAACAAACAATTGAAGGCTAAATAGCATACTATTAAATAATGATTGGGTTACCAAAAAGATCAAAGAAGAAGTAAAAATCATCTCAGTAACAAATGACAATGAAAACACAATAATCCAAAATCTGTGGGAAACAGTGAAAGTAGTCCTGAGAGGCAAGTTCATAGCTCTACAGGTTTACCTCAAAAAAAACAAACAAAAAAAAACCAAACACACACACAAGAAAAAATGGTAATAAATTATCTAACCCGAAAACTCAAAGAATTAGAAAGAGAGTCACAAGAAAAGCCCAGAGTAATCAGAAGGAAGGAAATAATAAAGATCAGAGCAGAAATAAACAACATAAAGATAAAAAAAAATACAAAAGATCAATAAAACCAAGATCTGGTCCTCTGAAGGATAAACAAGATTGATGAATCTCTAGCAAGGCTCACCAAGAAGCAAAGATAAAGGACCCAAATAAACATAATCAGACAGGAAAGAGGTGAAGTAACAACTGACCCCTCAGACATACAATGGATTGTAAAAAAATACTATGAACAACTCTACTCCAATAAACTGGACAACCTCAATGAAATGGTCATATTCCTAGAAAAATACAAGCTTCCAAAACTCAATCAGGAAGAATAAAAAAACCTGAATAGGCCTATAGCTACTGAAGAAATTGAAGCAGTAATCAAAAATCTTCCAGCAAACAAAAGCCCTGGTTTGGATGGCTTCATATGGTAATTCTACCAAACATTCAAAAAAGAACTAAAACCTCTTTTACTCTATTCCAAAAATTTTATAAGGAAGGTGCACTTCCAAGCTCTTTCTATGAAGCCAGCATTGCCCTAATTCATAAACCAGATAAAGACATCACAAAGAAAGAGAAATACAGGCCATTATCCCTGATGAACATAGATGTTAAAATCCTCAAAAAATTCTAGCATATCAGATCCAGAATTACATTAGAAAGATCATACACCATGACCATGTGGGATTTATTGCAGGGATGCAAGGCTGGTATAATATCCACAAATCAATAAATGTGATACACCGCATAAACAAATTGAGAGACAAAAATCACATAATAATATCAATTGATACAGAAAAAGGCATTTGACAATATCCAACACCTTTTCTTGATTAAAAACAAAACAAAACAAAAAAAACCTCTCAGCAAAGTGAGCATAAAAAGATTATACTTCAACATAATAAAAACCTTATTTGACAAACCTACAGCAAACATCATACTCAATGAGCAAAAACTAAAACCATTTCCCCTAATAACAGGAGCAAGACAGGGATGCCCACTTTCACCACTCCTGTTTAACATAATACTGAAGGTGCTAGCCATAGCAATCAGATAAGAAGAAGAAATAAAAGGCATCCAAATTGGAAAAGAAAAAGTAAAACTGTCATTATTCAAGGATTACATTATATTGTACAGAGAAAACGCCCGAAACTCCTTCCAAAACTAGTAGACTTAATAAATGAATTCAGCAATGTAGAAGGATACAAAATTAACACCCAGAAATCTATGGCTTTTTTATACACCAAAAATGATCTCATAGAAAGAGAAACTAAAAAAAAAAAAAAATATCATATGCCACTGCACCAAAAAAAATTAAGATACCTAGGAATAAACTTAACTAAGGAGGTAAAAGACCTGTACTCCAAAAACTACAGGACGTTAAAAAGAGATAGAGGAAGACAGATGGAAGAACATACCATGTTCATGGATTGGTAAAATCAACATCATTAAAATGTCCGTACTACCCAAAGCAATCTATAGACTCAATGTAATCCCCATTAAAATACCAAAGGTATATTTCACAGACCTAGAACAAACTCTCAAAAAATTCATCTGGAATAAAAAAGACCCCAAATATTCACAGCAATCCTGGGAATGAAGAACAAACTTGGAAGGATCACAATATCAGATATCAAGCTATATTGCAAAGCCACGGTTCTCAAAACTGCCTGGTACTAGCACAAGAACAGACATATAGATCAGTGGAATAGAATAGATAACCCAGAAATCGACCCAAACAGCTATGCTCAATCAATATTTGACAAAGGAGGCAAGAGCATACAATGGAGTCAAGACAGTCTCTTCAATTAATGTGCTGGGAAAATTGGACAGATACATGCAAAAAAATGCAACTAGACCACCAACTTACACCATACACAAAAATAAACTCAAAATGGATAAACCACTTAAAGACAGCAAACCATAAAAATCCTAGAGGAAGCCATAGGCAGCAAAATATCAGACATTCCTTTTAGCAATATCTTTACTGATACAGCAATGGAAACTAAGGAGAAAATAAACAAATGGGACTACATCAAAATAAAAAGCTTCTGAACAACAAAAGAAACCATCAACAAAAAGCTTACTCCATGGGAGAATATATTTGCCAATGGTATCTTAGATAAGGATTTAATCTCCACAATTTACTGGGAACTCATACAACTTAACAAAAGGAAGATAAATAATCCAATTAAAAAAATGGGCAATGGACCTAAATAGATACTTTTTGAAAGAGGACATACAGAAGGCCAAAAGACATGTGAAAACATACTTAAAGTCACTAGTCAGTCATTGGAGAGATGCAAATAAATATGACAATGAGGTACCATCTCACACCTGTCAGAATGGCTATCATCAACAAATCAACAAAGGACTGTGGAGAAAAAGGAACCCTTGTGCACTGCTGTTGTGAATGCTGTCTGGTGTAGCCCCTGTGGAATACAGTGTGGAGTTTCCTCAAAAAGTTAAAAATGGATCTCTCATTTGACCCAGTAATCCCACTTCTAGGACTATATCCCAAGAAACCAGAAACACCAATCAGGAAGAATGTATGCACACCTATGTTCATAGCAACACAATTTAAAATAGCTAAGATTTGGAAACAGCCTGAGTACCCATTAGCAGATGAGTGGGTTAAAAAACGGCGGTACATCTACACAATGGAATACTACCCTGCTATAAAAAAGAAGGAACTTTTACCATTTGCAACAGCATGGATGGAACTGCAGAGCATTATGCTAAGTGAAATAAGCCAGTCAGAGAAAGATAAATATCACATGATCTCACTCATATGTGGGATATAATGAACAATATAAACTGATGAACAAAAATAGATCCAGAGACAAGGTAACACTGAACAAACCATCCAACCTCAGAGAGAAGGCAGAGGAGGGGAGTGTTATAGATCAAACAAAGGACTTGTATGCATGCATATTAGGATAACCAATGGACACAGACACTGTGGCATTGGGGGCTTGACCTGGGGCGTGTGAGTGTCTGGGGGAGGGTCAGTCATGGAAAAAAAAGACATATGTAATAGTTTAAACAATAAAAAATAATTTAAATAATAAAATAAAATAAAAATCCTGTGTTTAAAAAATATATATGGGTGGCATTGTAGTTGAATCTAATGCATAGAAACAATTACAAATAAATGGGGAGTCAAAGAAACAACCCCCTGTTAACATAAGAAATATTCAAACCTTTAAAGAATTTTTGTTTGTTTATATGAGCCAAACTGATGACAATTGCCAGGAAGCAGAATCTCAATGGATTGGGATAATGCTCCAGAGAATGGTGGTTTATCATTTATTTTTATACTAGAGACCCAGTTCATGAAATCTGTGCATGGGGGGTCGGGGGGTGTCCCTCAGCCAGGCCAGAACCCTCTCCAATCTGGGACCCCTCATGGGATGTCCAATCAGACATTCCTCTCACAATCTGTGACTGCTGGCTCCTAATCACTCACCTGCCTGCCTGCCTGATTGTCCCCTAACTGCTCCCCTGCCCGCCTGATTGATGCCTAACTGCTCCCCTACCAGCCTGATTGCCCAAAACTGCCCTCCCCTGCCATGACCCGCCTCTTCCATCAGGACTCGCCTCCTCTGCTTGAGGGGGCTGAGGTGCCAGGACCAGCCTCCTCCATGCTGTGTAGAGTGTAGAGCCACAGAACCCCCAGGCCTTATCGCATGGAGCGGCTGCCAGGCCCTGCCTCCGCTGTGCATGTGGCCATCTTGTGACAGCCATCTTGTGATGGACATCTTGTGACAGCCATCTTTTGATGACATGAGGGGATGACTAATAGGCTACTATTAGTATAGATATTGTGATCAAAGAGGAGACGTAGGTGGGTTACATGAAATCCACTGTTGACAGATTAGAGAGGTGGGAGAAAGCAAAGTAGGATAATCACTAGGATTTGATACAAAGTAAAATGATAGACACAAATTTCTTTTACTTAGGTGAGTAGAGAATAGTTAACAGTCAACAATTAACATAACAATAACAATGACAGTATCTATCCTGCAGCCCAGACACTTTCGTTGTGCCCTGAGGGGTCTAGAAAAAGGGGAAGTTACAAGTTACCCTGACATTTCAAGGGTATGTTAGCATATGCAGACAGTTAAGGTAAAGGTTGACCTTGTTAGGGAAGATACCGGCTAGGAGGTGACTACTCACCGTAACTGCTTTTAGTTAAAGTTTTAATTTCAGACCATCCCTTATGGTTATTTTAGGTCTTTGAGTTTGCAAGATTGCCATACAGGCTTTCCCTAAGCTTGTCAGGTTATCATGTGGTCCCTTTCGTCCACACATCCACCTTTGGTCATAAATCAATCCAAAGGATGCATTGATGACCAACCTTTTGGTTGGACAATGGATTTCAGAGTCCAATTTGCTAGGAAGGCTCATTCTTAGGATGTCTCAGTATCAGCATTTGTCTTGCTGAATAGGGTGGACCACTAGGGATGGGGCAAGACCATAAACTTAGATGGCATTCAAAGTAAAATTATTATTATTTAAAAAAAAAAAAAAAGGACAGGTAAATAGCAGGCAGTAAGATCCTTTATGTTCTTGTTAAGATATTCTGGATCATTTCTAATTTTTGAGCCACCATGACCCAGGTCTTTTTTGCTGTTTGTCTTAAGTTTTTTTTTTGTTTTTTGTTTTTTTTGCATCTAATATAACATTTACATACCAGGAACAAAAGTAACAATATTAAACCAGTAACACTGATTAGGAACAGAAAATGTCTAATATTAGACAGGAAAAGATCTGAGGGGGAATAAGTATCTGCTATTATCCAGAAGTTCTGTTTTTTTCTTCTGGGCAGTTATTTTAATCTATTCCTATATTTAGATAATATTAATCTAAAATACTCATCTAGAATAGATCTATATATAATTCTACCAGGGGAATTATTAGGGAGGTATTCTTGGAGGGGGTTGTCCATGCTATCTCTATAAAAGATCTCAAGAGAGATCTTTTATAGAGATAGCGAGATCTTTTATAGAGATAGCATGAGAAATTGTACTAAAGCTTATATAGAGTAGAAGACAACCAGTGTGTGGCCAACAAAACATGAACTTCAATATCATAGCTGATTATCAGAATATTATTGTCTAATAAGTTGGAAAGATTATTAGGTAACCAAGTTAAAATTTTCATGTCTAGTAAGGAGGCAGGTCTAGGGAGACAGATATTGTTTCCATTAGGAGACTATAAAGAGGATAATAACAATATAATAATTCATTTTCTATGCATTCAATAAGTAACAATTAAGTGATATAAGGACAAATTTTGAGCAACATCAATTTGTGAGCAAAAAGACTGTGTTGATGTCTTGGTATGGCTGTCTACCTCTCCCATAGTAATCAGTTTCTCATCCTTGAGATGAAGGAGAGTGTCAGAGACAGGGGCAAGTGTCCATTCGTGGTTAGGTCCTGGATTAGGTAAGGTCCCTTTAACATTATTGGAGAGAGTCTTTCATTAATGTATTTCCCAACTGACAAAAATATCCGGGTTGTCATGGTCTTTGAATCTTTGTCTCTTGGGAGTAATATGAAATGAATGTTATTAATTTATTAGTTCCTATAATGCAGAATGTCTGCTTTTTAGTTTTCCTTATATTTGGGAAATAAAAGATTTCAAAATCAACAATATTTTAAATAGAGTCATAAGAATAATTATTCTCAATTAAATTAGTCCCATAACTACTTTTGTTTATCCTGATTATTTGCCAGTAATTTTTTAATTCAGTTATTCATTGAAGTTCTATAAATCTTCACCCAGTTCAAAGATATGACCTATTTAGAAGCCTGCAATTTAGACTAAGTCAGAGTCCTTTTCATGGATTTTCCTAAAAATATAGTATACCTGCAAATGCATCACAGTAAATCAATGTCTGTCCATGAATGAAAAAACTTAAAAGTGCCGTGGTTATAGATTTGATTATAATGCAATTGATAAAAAATCTTTGCTTTTCTATAAGATTTAATATTCCAAGACAACAATTTCTTGGTAAATAATAATTACTGAAAATGGCATATAGAATAATATAAACTTTATATATTTTTAGATTCAATATATAATTTCAGCATATAAACAACAAATAATATGTAAGATTTTAAAACACGGCACATGGCTTATTGAAAGGTTGTATTGAGCATAGAAAATAATCCATAAACTGCCAAATATGCAAAACACAGATATCCAGAGTATCACTGCCAATGCCTCCATAGGGAATCATAACTCATGGCTTGCCTGGTGTCCCTGACTGGACATCTGAGAATTTCCTGTTTGAACCTGACTCTGAAACTTTACCAGTTCCTTTCTGAAGCAGACTGGAATTTCTACAACATTCATTTTAACAAAACATAAAACATATGTACATAATTAGAATATACTTGTTATTAATTTTTATTTGACAAAGCTCCCAATGTAATTTTAAGTATATTAAATTGTCCTAATTTAGTTTAAAAACATTTCTTTTAAGAAGAGAGAATAAATCCTTGAATTACTTCAGGGCCCATGGGAATGACTCAAAGTCATCTCTCAGTTAAAGTCTTAAAATTTAAACTTTGAAAGATTGTCAAATATACTTAACTAAAGATTATATGATAAACTCTTTGTAAATCTAGGAAAAATATATTTTATGGTAATAACTCTAAGAGACATTAATCAAACTAAAATGGTTTTAATATTAAAAATTTTATCCAGACCACAGAATTCTGCTTAATTTATGTGAGTATTTAATCCTTTTTTTAAAATTGTGCCAATAAAAGATTATATTCTAGTAATGCCATCCAGTGGCTGAAAATTTACCACACATATTACACAGATAAACACATTCCACATAAAGACCATACACATGTTAGAAATAAGGCAATCCCCCAAAATAAGAGGTCTTGGTAGAACACAAAGCATACTGGGGAGCCAGGCAGCAAGGCAAATATCGTCACTTCTGCAGAAGGGTATGTACCAACACAGAGTTTGGCAGTAGGTACACTGAGCAGACAGTCTCCCCAGGCTTTAATTCATAATGCACATGATCTGTCCCTCACTCTTGATTGGAAGAGCTTAGACTCACACTCTTTTGTGATTGGATAATTTAAATGAAGAGGTTGACCTTTTCCGTTTCAAAATGGCAGCCCTCAGGTGAGCTGCAAATCATGTTAGCCAAAATGGTGGCTGCCTAAACTCCCTTCTTTGACAGAAAAGAATACTTGTTTATTCTCACACACATAAAGACCTTAACAAAATTTCAACTACTAATTTTTTGCAGAGAAAATACAAGAATATTTTCCTTAAAAATTAATCTTCATACCTCATGCATTCTATTATCACAACCATATAATTTCTTCCAACTTAATTTGAAGTTTTAACTCTTAAAAGCTTCAATTTTCAATATAACCAAAATAATATAAAATAAAATGTGACCAGAATTCCTTAGATTGATGTTTATGAATACATTTTTTTTAAATTTTTTAATATATTTTATTGATTTTTTTACAGAGAGGAAGGGAGAGGGATAGAGAGTTAGAAACATCAATGAGAGAGAAACATTGATCAGCTGCCTCCTGCACACCTTCTACTGGGGATGTGCCTGCAACCAAGGTACATGCCCTTGACCTGAATCGAACCTGGGAACCTTTGGTCCATAGGCCAACACTCTATCCACTGAGCCAAACCAGTTAGGGCCGAACACATTTTAAACACACTCTCACTTTCAAGAAACACACCTACAAGCACCGGACATTCTATCAAAAGCTTAAATCCATTTTACAGACTTTGTGCAATAAAGACAAAAGCAGGTGAATTTAAAGACTTGTTTGGCAATCAATGTTTTAGTATTTCATGTTATTTCAAAATATCTAAATATTCAATAACCTTAAAATTTACTAATTTAGAAAGGAATTGTTGAAATAAGTTACAGGTGATCTGTTTAGGTGGCTATCTTCCAGAGATTTGTTATTTTAAAAATGGCCCAGACCAGAGTTCCTGGTATTTACACCTCAACGGTGTTGGGACTTTGGTTTGGGAAAGCCAATTATGTATGAGCATTTTGAGCTGAATAGGGGAGGTTTGGGGAATGTAAAAAGATTTAGTGGGCTTTCATATTCTGGAGCCACACACCTCTGCCCCTGCAGAGACTGCATAGTAAAACAAAGACAGTACTTTAATTCCTCAAGGATTGGCAAATGTTGGCAAAAGGACTAATTCACTCATCTGGAAATGTTTCTTTCTATTTGAGTATATTTTCTTTGAGGCTCTGTAGCAATTACAGAGATATATAGTTTACAGGTAACATACAGCTGAGTGCCATTTCTGACTCAAAAAGGCTTGCACATCTGGAAAAGACACATTTATCTAAGAAGGCCTCATTCTCTATTCACTTCCCTGGGAATGGGAAAACAGGTCTAGTTGCAGGCAGGATAGCATTAAACTTAATGGTGCCATTGACTGGCCAAACCTCTTCATCCTCCCCTTTATAGTGGGACCAGGCTATGTTGCAAAGAAGATTAGCGTCTTTTTTTAAGGGACACTGAGTCAAATTACTCCCAGTTAAAGAGTTTGTACCCAAAAAGAAAAGGGAACTCTCAAACTCTCATGAAAGTTAATAATGAAGAAAAGATGCTTAGCAAATGTTCAGTCAGTCTTGATTAATTTCCTTTTGGGGGTTTCTTTAAAATCATTATTTTCCCTTTTTGGTTCAGTATCTGTTGCATTTAGTTCTAAGTACATATTAGCCATCTGAAAAAAAACTTGTGGGCATCACTGATTTAAAAATATCTCCCTATCAGGTGAGTTGGGCTGATTTAACCAGTAAAATATGTTGCCCCTTAATATTCCATAGTTGAAAGAGAAAGGTTCTGGTTTTAAAACAGACATTGGTTCCTTAGACACCCCTACCATTTGTACAGAAGCTTTACTCCACGGGAGAGGGAAACTTAGATGAGTAGAGTTAATAACAGATAAAGTAGCCCCAGTATCTACAAGGGCCTTAGTAACTTTCCCTTTTAAGATAATTTCAATTTATCCTAAAATATTAGTAAGGAGAAGGGGAAAATACCCTCTCATAGTCCTGGAGCAGCCCTATGTTTGCTTCTGTTTTCTCTTTGTAAATCACATTTCAGGTTTTCTTAAACAATCTTTCTTAAGCTGACCTAGATATTTACAGCAAAAGAATCCTCTACAGTTTCACAGCAGATCACATTTAGTAATTCTGTTGCCAGTAGGTGTGTTAATTGGAATAGGTCAGAATAGCCAGGATTACATATTCTAACAGTTAAATTTGTATGAATCCATCAGGGTCTTGGATAAAGTTGGGAAAAATTGCTGGTTCCTCTCTAGCTGAGACCAGGTTTTTCCAAATGGAGCTGTTAGAATTCCTATTCTCATTTTTCTTCTACTCAGTGGTAGTAGAGGAAATGGAATGGGAAGGAAGAAGGGAAAGGAAAGGGCAAGTCCAAACAAGGAATGCTCAAAAGGAAGGGGGAGAATGGGGTTTACTTTCAGAGCTGGCATTTTTCTAATTTCTGCATGCAATATTAATGTAGGTACCCAAAGACAACTGCATTTTGGCCATTTCTAAGTTGCTATTTTCTAGTTAAAGCTTCCCATTTCTGTAAAGCATTTGCAAATAAAGGCTTCGTATCAGGAGTATTAAATGAGGGCTGGGGTTTGGGATCTTCTGGCCTTGGAGACATAATTTCCCATATTAACTTTTTATTTTTGGATATCTGTAATCTGAGAAAATTTTCTAGACATGTTATATAGTGGCTCAAGTGTGGATTCAGTTTCTCTCCCGGCTGTCTAAAACCACAGAAAGTGGTTTTGGGGCCCGGGCAGACCAAGACTTAGGGTGGCCCTCAGAGATTAGCCAGTTAGTTAATTACAGTTGAATTGGGACTCCCTGTGGGGCTCCTGCATGTCTGACACCTCCACAAAGATTTTCAGTCACTTAAAAATACCTGAGAATTGCACTGGAGGGAGGATTTGCCCCTTTATCTTTGGAACTGAATGAGTTCAGCTCATTTATACAGTAAAGGTTTTTTGCTCAGACTCTCAGAAAGCAATTCCAATTGAAAAGCCAAAATCAAAACCAGCCACCCATTTTTTCCTCCAGTTCTGCCTTAGCCTGGGTTCTATCAACCCTTAACCTTGGTTCCACCTCAAGGATTTTAAAACACAGCTCATTTAAAGTCAGACCCTCTACCAAAAGCAAGGGAAGGTCCTGGATCCAAGAGACAATTCACCCAAGTTCACCCAATGGGGGAGGAGGGGTTCTCAATGGGCCCCCTGCTGGATCCTAGCATCGGGTCTGGGGCTGCAGGGTAGTCCTTGATGAGCTTCTTTGGAATCTTGCCAAGACTACCCCAAGTATGTTAATGTAGAAACATTCAAACCTGTAAAGAATTTTGGGGAGTTTATTTGAGCCCAACTGTCAACAATTGCCAGGAAGCAGAATCTCAATGGATTGGGATAATATTCCAGAGAATGGCAGTTTTTCATTTCAATCAAAGGAGGAGATGTGTGTTACCTGAAATCCATTGTTGATAGATTAGAGAGGTGGGAGAAAGCAAAGTGAGGAAACCTTTAGGATTGGATAAAAAGTAAAATGATAGTCACATACTTCTTTTACTTAGATAGGAATAAGATAGTTAACAGTCAACAATTAACATAATAACAATGAAGGAATTTATGGCCTCTGTCCTGGTGCCTAGACAGATCTGGTTATGCCCTGAGGGGTCTGGAAAAAAGGGAAATTACAAGTTACCCTGAGGCTTCAAGGATGTGTTATCATAGATGCAAAAAGACAGATCAGCTCAGTTAAAGTAAAGGCTGACCTTCTCAGGGAAGATACCAGCCTAGGAGGTGACTATCTACCATAACTGCTTTTAGTTGAAGTTTAATTTCAGACCATTCTTTGTGGTTACTTTAGGTCTTTGAATTTGCAAGGCTGTCAAGCAGGCCTTCCCAGAGGTTGCCAGGATACCATGTGGCCCTTTTCGTCTACACCCCAAATCAAAGAAAAGGAGGAATCACCAGAAAAGGAACTAAATAAAATAGAAACAAGCAATTTGTCAGAGAAAGAATTCAGAGTAATTGTTATAAGGATGTTCAAACATCTGGATGACAAATACACACGACTCAAGGAGAATTATAAGGAGCTGAATCAGAATTTCACCAACATGAATAAGAATCAAGAGGAAATGAAGGACAGCATAGCTGCAATAAAGACAACAAGGGAAAATTTCAACGGTAGATAGAAGAAGCTGAGGACCGAATCACTGAGTTAGAAGACAAGGTAGAAAAACACACCCAAGCAGAGTAGTAACCAGAAAAAAAAACAATTAAAGAGCAAGAGAGTCTCAGGGAGCTCTGGGACAACACAAAATGAAACAACATCCTCATAATAGGGTGCTGGAAAGAGAGGAAGCTGAGCAAGGAATAGAAAATCTGTTTGAAGAAATAACAGAAAACTGCAGAATTTGGGAAATAAAAGTCACACAAGTGCAAGAAGCAGAGAGAGTCCCAAACAAGATGAACCAAAAGAGACCAACACAAAGACACATCATAATTAAATTAGAAAATGTCAACAACAAAGTAAAAATCTTAAAAACTGACAGGGATAAACAGAAAGTGTTATAATAATGTAACCCCTCTAATATATGAAATAATTATTGTGTGAAATGTTTGCTGTATGGAAACCCCCAATACTCTGTAACTTCCAAAATTAATGAACACCCCACTATCTTGATGTAAAAGCTCTGAGCCCTTAAAGTGTAAACACCCTGCTCCCAGCATAATGCACACCATCTGGCCCACACTGATAAGGACACAAGTTATTTACTACAGTCTATATAACTCAGAGAGGGCCTTCAGTAGAGGTCTTCTGTCTGATAAGAAGAGGACTCCACATCGCTCTGAGAGACAAGCCCCTGATTGCTCTGCTGTGTGAGCCTGAACCAACTGCGGCCGCCTGCCTGTATCTGTTTTCGTCGTCTGTCCTTCAGTGTGCATTGCCGGGTGGCCTTTGCTGGAGCTTAGGACCCACTAAGAATAGGTAAATAAACCCTGTATGATTGCATACTAATTCTGTCTTGTGTGTCATGTGTTCTGGTTCAGCTCAGCTGTCTAGACATTGAAGTACCAGGGGATAGGCTGTTATTGCTGACTCCTGGTCACCTGTGTTTGTCCCACTAAGTATAGACAGATCATCAATTAATTGGGGCATAATTGGGACAGAAAGTTACCTACAAAGGATTTTCCATTAGACTATCAATTGACTTCTTAACAGAAAAACATCAGTCCAGAAGGGATTGGAATGAAATAAATAAAATAATGTGAAGTAAGGGACTGAATCCAATAATACTCTATCCAGCAAAGCTATCGTTCAAAATTGAAGGTGAAATCAGGAGCTATGCAAACAAACAAACAAAAAAACCTAAAGGAGCTAATTACCACCAAGCCAATAATGCAAGAAATGCTAAAGAGACTGCTATAAAAAGAAGAAATAGAAAGGGAAGAAGGAGCAGGGACATAAACAATAAAAAGGGCAACCAACTAGTACCCATCGATAATAACCTTAAATATAAATGGATTAAATGCTTCTCAAAAAAAGACATAGGGTAGCTGAATGCATAAGAAAACATTTCCCATATATATGCTATCTACAAAAGATCCACATCAGAGCAAAAGACTCCCACAGACTGAAAGTGAAAGGATGGAAAAAAAAAATCTTTCAGTCAAATGGAAATGAAAAACAAAGCTGGAGTAGCAATACTTATATCTGACAAAATTGACCGCAAAGTGAAGGACATAACAAGACATTATAAAGGCCCCAGCTGGTTTGGATCAGTGGATAGAGCATTGGCTTATTGACTGAAGGGTCCCAGATTCAATTCCTGGCAAGGGCACATGCCCAGGTTACGGGCTTGATCCCCACTGGGGGCTGTGCAGGAAGCAGCCAATCAATGATTCTCTCTCATTATTGATGTTTCTATCTCTCCCTTCCTCTCTTAAAATCAATAAAAATATATTTTTTATAAAGACATAATGAAGGCTACTTCATAATACTAAAGAAATCAATAAAACAAGACGATATAACTCTGGTAAACATATATGCATCCAAAAATGGAGCAACCAAATACATAAAAATAAAAAAATAAACTTCTGGAAGATTTCAAGGGAGAGATCGACAGCAATACAATAATAGTTGGTGACTTTAACCCCATTGACATCAATGGATAAATGCTCAAGACAAAAAAAAAAAAAAAAATCAGCAAAGAAACAGCAATTCTAAATGACTCACTAGATTAGATGAAAATAATTGACATCTTCAGAACATTCTACCCTAAAGCTACAGAATACACATTCTTCTCAAGTGCACATGGTATATTTTCAAAGATAGGCCACATATTAGGACACAAGCTAACTCTTTCCAAATTCAAGAGCATTGAAATCTTATCAAACATCTTCTGAGATCACAATGGCATAAAATTAGAAATAAACTACAATAAAAGTAAAAAAAAACAAAAACAATCAAACTGATAGAGGCTAAAGAGCATGCTACTAAACAATGAATGGGATACAAAAGAGATCAAATAAGAAATAAAATACATTCTCGGAACAAATGATCACACAACAATCCAAAATCTATGGGACAGAGTGAAAGCAGTCCTGAGATAAAAGTTCATAGCTCTACAGCCCTAATTACCCCGCCCCCCAAAAAAGAAAAACTGGTAATAAGTTATCTAACCTGACAACTTAAAGAACTCGAAAGAGAGTAACACAAAAAGCCCAAAGTAGAAGGATGGAAATAATAAAGATCAGAGTGAAAATAAATGACATAGAGACAAAAAAAATACAAAAAATCAATAGATCTAAGACCTGGTTCTTTGAAAGGATACAGAAAATTGAGAACCTCTAGCCAGGCTCACCAAAAAACAAAGAGAGAGAACCCAAATAAACAAAATCAGAAATGAAAGAGGTGAAGTAAGAACTGATCCCACAGAAATACAAAAGATTATAAAAAAATACTATGAACAAATCTATTTCAACAAACTGGATATCCTAGATGAAATGGACATATTCCTAGAAAATTACAATCTTCCATAACTCATAACTCAAACAGGAAGAATCAGAAATCCTAAATAGGCTTATAACTACTGATGAAATTGAGGCAGTAATCAAAAAACTTCCAGCAAACAAAAGCCCTGATCCTGAAAGCTTCACAGGGGAGTTTTACCAAACATTCAAAAAATTAACACTGATCCTCTTCAGACTGTTCCAAAAAATTTAAGAGGAGGGAACACTTCCAACCTTTTTCTATGAAGCCAGAATAACCCAAATCCCAAAACCAGATAAAGACACTACAAAGAAGGAAAATTACAGGCCAATATTCCTGATAAATATAAATGCTAAAATCCACAATGCAATATTAGCAAATAGGATCCAGCAATACATTAAAAAGATCATACACCATGATCAAGTGGAATTTTTGGGGGGGATGCAAGGCTGATATAATATCCGCAAATCAGTAAATGTCACACCTCACATAAACAAATTGAGAGACAAAACCACATGATCATATCAATTGATTCAGAAAAAGCATTTAACAAAATTCAACACCCTTTTTTGATAAAAACTCTCAGCAAAGGAGGAACTAGGGCTCCGTAACTCAACATAACAAAAGCCTTATATGACAAACCTACAGCCAACATTACACTCAATGGGAAAATATTAAAACCATTTTCCCTAAGAACAGGAATAAGACAGCTTGTTCCACCACTCCTGTTCGACATAGTATTGGAATTGCTAGTCATTGCTATCAGACAAGAAGAAGAAATAAAAAGGTATCCAAATTGGAAAGGAAGAAACAACATGTCATTATTCACAGATGGCATGATATGATACATAGATAACCCTAAATACTTCATCAAAAAACTACTAGAATTAGTAAATGAATTCAGCAACATAGAAGGATACCAAATTAATAATAAAAAATCTATGGCATTTTTATACACCAATAATGAACTCACAGAAAAAGAAAGAAAGAAACAAAAAAACAATCCCATTTACCAATGTAAAAATAACAAAAAATTAAGATACCTGGGAATAAACTTAACTAAGGAGGTAAAAACTCTATATCCAAAAACCACATGACATTGAAAAGAGAAAGAAGAAGATATAAACAAGTGGAGGAATATATCGTGTTCATGGATTGGTGGAATCAACATCATTAAAATGTCCATACTACCCAAAGCAATCTATAGATTCAATGCAATCCTTATTAAAATACCAATGCCATATTTCACACACCTAGAATAAACTCTCAAAAAATTTATATGGGACAAAAAAAGACCCCGAATAGCCACAGCAGAGAAAGAACAAAGTCGGTGGGATCACAATACCAGATATCAAGTCACACCACAAAACCACTGTTCTCAAAACTACCTAGTACTGACAAAAGAAAAAGACATATAGAATAGAACAGAGAACCCAGAAATTGACCCAACCTATTATGCTCAATTAATATTTGACAAAGGAGGCAAGAGCATACAATGGAGTCAAGACAGTCTCTTCAATAAATGGTGTTGAAAAAATTGGACAGATACATGCAAACAAATAAAATTAGACCACCAACTTACACCATATACAATAATAAACTCAAAATGAATAAAATAATTAAATGTAAGACAGGAAACCCCTAAAAATCTTAGAGGACTCTCTGACAACAAAATATCAGACATATCTTGTAGACATACCCATACATCTCCTAGGATGATGGAAACTAAGGAGAAAATAAACAAATGGGACTACATCAAAATAAAAGCTTCTGCACAGCAAAAGAATCCATCAACAAAACAATAAGAGAGCTCATTGCATGGGAGAACATACTTGCCAATCATACATCCATGAAGTGTTTAATCTCCAAAATGTATAGGGAACTCATACAACTTAACAAAAGGAAGATAAACAATCCAGTAAAAAAAAAATGAGCAAAGGATCTAAATAGACTCTTTTCGAAAGAAGATATACAGAAGGCGAAAAGGCATATGAAAAAATACTCCAAGTCACTAATTATCCGAGAGATGCAAATGATCAAAACAAAAATGAGGTACCATCTTACACCTGTCAGAATAGCTATCATCAACAAATCAACAAGTGACAAGTGCTGGAGAGGATGAGGAGGAAAAGGAACCCTCTTACACTGCTGGTGGGAATGCAGACTGGTGCAGCCATTGTGGAAAGCAGTATGGAGTTTCCTTAAAAAGTTAAAAATGGAACTCCCATTTGACCTATAATTCCACTCCTAGGAATATATTCCAAGAAATCAGAAACACCAATCAGAAAGAATATATGCATCCCTATGTTCATAGCAGCACGATTTACAATAGCTTAGATTTGGAAACAGTCTAAGTGCCCATCAGCAGATGAGTGTATTAAAAACCTGTAGTACATCTACACAATGGAATATTACTGTGCTATAAAAAAGAAACAACTCTTAACATTTAAAACAGCATGGATGGACCTGGAGAATATTATGTTAAGAGAAATATCCAGTCAGAGAAAGGTAAGTATTACATGATCTCATTCATTTGTGGATATAAGGAACAACATAAACTGATGAACAAAAATAGATCTAGAGACATGGAAACATCAAACAAATGATCAAACTTCAGAGGGAAGGCAGAGCAGGGTGGGAGGGGGTGGATAAGAGATCAAAGAAAAGACTTGTATCCATGCATATAAGCATAACCAATAGACACAGACAATAGGGTGGTGAAGGCCTGTGCTGGGAGGTGGGAACCATTTGGGAGAGGTCAATGGGGGGAAATGGAGACAAATGTAATACTTTCAACAATTAAAAAAAAAGTTTTTAAATAAAAATTAAAATTAAAAAAATGAATCTCGAGTTATTTTATTTTATTTTAAATGAAATAAGTCTCTATGGATTTCAGATTAAATTGGCTATTTAACATTTTTGTTTTTATAAATTGGCAATAAAATGCATGCATTAAAATCCCAGCCTCAAGTGTCAGATCCATTTAGCTTAAAATGCTCATTTCTAAGACTCACTAGTTTTGTGACTGGGCAAGTTGTTGAACTTCACTTTATCTCAGTGTATTCATCTGTAAAATGAAAGTAATAATATTATATTATTATTATTATTACTATTATTATAGTACAATTAGCAGCAAGTAAATGCTCTATATGACCAAGATGAATTTTCATACACAAGTTCTTTCACTCTTTATTTTTAAAGAGAAATTTAAAATGTTAATTTCATAGTTTTGTCTTTTTTGATTGATCTACTCAGTTTTATTATGCTCATCTGTAGGAGGGATGTTATGCTTTTATTTATATTGAGCATTAGGCTACTGTTTAAGTTTATTATAATATAAGCTGATTGCACTTACTAGTTATCATATCTTAAAAAGAATACCCCTTTGTCAATAAGACAGGCATATGTTACTGGGTATTGTAAGTATCTTTGTGTTTAAATAGCCAACCTGTGTTTCATTGAAAAGGTATCCAAATGACATAGTACCACATTATCTACCAAGTTTCAGAACAAAATAATGTAGCCCAATTTAAACAGCCAAATACAGTTTTGAATATCATTACTTTTTCTAATTGCATCTCATTTTATTATTAACAAGATTCCCTCATAAAGATTACTTACCAAAATAAATTTTAAATGACCACATATTGTAATTTTTTTCTTAGCAACCAGAATGCATAGTTATGGAATTTAAGATTTTTTTATATAAATTCACATCTATTTAGGCAATCTGGGTGTGTTGAATGATACAAATATCTATGTCCTACAGAATTGGACATCATAGTGTTGTTTCCTTCACTCATAGAGGATTTTTTAGTAAGTAGATATTTTATCATCTGTGATCTCCTTTCTTTGAGGGGTGAGATTTAATGTTTTTAATAACCTTTCACTGGAAAACCAAGGGACACATGAAGGCAGAAAGCAGGTCTGTTGAGGTTTATAGCCAGATCAACACAAGATTTTTATTTCAGAATCAGGAGAAAATTTTGCTTTGTAATTTAATAGATTGATCAGATGGCCTGACAATCTAATCAATGACAACTATATACAAAAATGATGTACCTTTTGATGCTACTAATTTTTAAGGTAACCTCTGATTTAAAAAATCAAATCTAATATTAGGATTTTAAACATATTTTAGTTATGATTGACTGATTTCTGAGATATGTTAAAAAACACTATGATTGTGCATTTGTTGATTTTACCTTATAATTCTACATATTTTAAGGTTATATCATTAGGTGAAACACATTCATATGATATATATTTCCCATTATATTGCTGATATATATATATATGTGTATATATATATATATATATATATATATCCTAAAAGAGTATTTTATAATGCTTTTATTAAAAATTATAGAATAAAAATAGAAATGTTTTTCTTTCAACTTATAATTTTTTACAGACTATTAAAATCACCAAGCAGGATGAGGTACCCAATAAATATTCATATCATTATGACCGGGTTTTGATTGTCATTCTTATGAGGCTTTACATAACTATTGAGCTGTTATATGACTCAGTTTTTTCATTGATGAAACGGTATATTCCTTCTGCTGCCATGATGTGTAATCAATTGCTGCAGCTTTGTCTTGTCTACTGCACAAAAGCAAATTGAGATTAGCATAAATAATTATAACATCTAACCTTTTAGTTAGCATAAAGCCACACAGAGGAAATAAGAGTAAGGTGCTGCTGTGGGAAAGAATCAGCACTTCCAGTGTAGTTATTGGTTGACAAAACCTATGAAAGTCTAATGAAATAAAAAGAGTGTCCCTGTTAATTAGTCTTCAAGCAGACTAACAGAAACCTTACATGTTGGCATTTTTAGAGAAATGATTCATTATACAAATGAACTAAAAAATGAAAACATATTTCCCTCACCTACATGGAGAATTTTCATAAAAGTGCTATTCTTCCCTAGTGGTGCTGGCTGAAAAGGTGGAAATTTATAAGGAGAATTCTTTCTGCCCTTGTGATCAGCAGAATAATGCATCCCTCAAGCCTACAGATGTGTACAACTTAATCCCTGTATTCTGTGCACCTTACATGCAAAATGGATTTAACAGATTAGATGAAGAAAGAAAGTTGGGAGATACTCCTACATTATCTGAATGAGCCCAAATATAACCACAAGGGTCCTTGTAAGTGAATGAGGGAGGCAGAGGGTCAGGGTCAAAGTCAAGGGAGATTTGAAGTGGAGATCAGAGTGATACTACAGATGGGGCCTTCAAAATGAATAGGAGCCACAGGCCAGAATGAGATGGTTTCTAGAAGCTGGAAAAGGCCTGGAACCAATACTCCCATAGAACATCCAAAAGGAACACAGCCCTGCTCACAGCTTGATATTAGCCCAGGCTGAGACCCATTTCAGACTTTTAACCTCCAAACTGCAAAATAATAAGTTTGTGTTATTTGTGCTAATCGTTACAGTGGTAATAGAAACTAATACAGTCCTTTAGCAGCAAGAGTTTCTGAATGAAAAGGAAAAGTCATTCTAGGCTGAGAAAAATGTCAAGTGAGACCCAGAAAAGTTAAATATTTTTTTCTGAGTCATCCATCTAGTTAGTGATAGAACCAGAATTCAAATGTGGATCTTCTTAATCATTACTCCCTGCTATATTACTAAGAACTTGGAACTATCTTAGCATAGAATGAGTAGATTTTGTCTGGAGGTAAGTGGGAGATTGTCCTTTCCATGGTCAAAGCAATAGGAGAAAATTAAGCTAAAATATCTTCAGGTCTACATAAAAATGAAATGTTTTACACCAAAATCTCAGACCAAACCCCAAAAATGTTAAACTACTGTTTTATACTGGAGTAGTTCTTGGATGGGACAAGATCCAACTGAAAACAGGCAGTCACACACAATGACATTTTCAGTATGAAGAAGTTTTTATGTAATATGCAATTTTAAATGGATGAGTCATAATTACACTCTTGGTAGAAATAAACATTAACAGAGAAAAACATTCTAGAACCTAAGTATATGTAAATAATAAAAACAATGGTATGCCATTCTCCTATTTTTAGATGTTTTCATTTTATTATCTAGAGGTTTTTTTCAGTATATCATCATATTACCTGTAAGCAGTAATAATTTTTCCATTTCCTTGCCAAAATTTAACCTCTTATCTCTTTAGTCACACTGGCCATCAATTCCAGAAAACTTTGAAGAATAATGGTAGAAGTAATGATCTTGTGTTTTACCATTAAGCATTAGTTCTAAAATATAAATATCTACACTAATAAAAGAGAAATATGCAATTTGATTATCACCTCTCCATGTCCACCAGCCAATCAGGAGTGAGTATGCAAATTAGCGGGACAAAGATGGCGGGTTCTATTTCTGGTCAGGGTACGTAACCAGGTTATGGATTCCATCCATCCCTGGTCAGCAGTGGCATGTGGGAGGTAACCAATGAATGTTTTCCTCTCACATCAATGTTTCTCTCTCTCCTCTTACTCAAATCAATTTTAAAAAGTCTTGGATTATAAACAAACAGACTTCCTCTGTGTTTACTTTTCCTATGTTATTTCATTATCATTCTGCAAATTATCTTCCATCTTGTTTGTATCTTCAATTTCTTCCCTCTCCATTGATTTCTCCCACTTTGACCCCAAATGTATTAATTTTAATTTTTATGTTATTTCCCTTGCCAGAAAAGATATATCAGAAAAAAATATTGCTACAAAAAATGTCGGAGACACCCAGCTGGCATGGCTCAGTGGTTGAGCATCAACCTATGAATCAAGAGATCATGGTTCAATTCCTAGTTAAGGCACATGCCTGGGTTGCAGGCTCAATCCCCAGTGTGGGGCTGTAGGAGGCAGCCAATGGATGATTCTCTCTCATCATTGATGTTTCTATCTCTCTCTCCCTCCCTCTTCCTCTCTGAAATTAACAAAAATATACTTTTAAAACAAGTCAGACATTTTATTGCCTATGATTTCTTCCAGGATTTTTATGTTTTCAAGTTTAAAGACTTGTAAGTTTTTAATCCATTTTGAGTTTATTTTTGTATATGATGTAAGAAGGTGCTCTAGTTTCATATATATATATATATATATATATATATATATGAAATTTGTCCAATTTGTCAAACACCATTTATTGAATAGACTATCATTACCCCATTGTATATTCTTGCCTCCTTTATTAAATGTTAATTGACCATAAAGGTATGGGTTTATTTCTGGCTCTATATCCTATTTCATTATTCTATAAGTTTGTTTTTACTCTAATAACTTGCTGTTTTGATTAAAATGGGCTTATAGTATAATTAGATATCAGATAACTTGATTCTTCCAATTTTGTTATTCATTCTCAAGATCGCTGTGGCTATTTAGGGTCTTTTGTGGTTCAATATCAAATTTTGGAATATCTGTTCTAGTTCTGTTAATACACCATTGGTATCTTCATGGCAATTATATTGAATCTATAGATCATTTTTGGTACTATGGACATTTTAATGATATAAATTCTTCCAATCCTTGAACATGATATATGCTCCCACTTACTTGTATATTCTTCAATTTTTTAAAGTGTCTTATAATTTTCTGAGTAGAGGTCATTTATATCCTAGGTTAAGTTTATTCCTAGGTGTTTTTTTGTTGTTGTTGTTGTTTGTTTGTTTTGGAAGCCATTGTAAATGGGAATGATTTTTTGGTTTTCTTTTCTGATAGTTCATTATCGGTGTGTAAAAATGCAACTTATTTCTGGATATTTATTGTGTGTCCTGCTACTTTACTGAGTTCCTTTATCAGTTCTAGTAGTTTTCTGGAGGAATTTTTGGAGTTCTTTATATACAGTATCAGGTATCTGCAAATAAAGACAGTTTTACTTTTTTTCCAATTTGGATTCCTTTTACTTCTTCTTCTTGTCTGATTGCTGTAGGTAGGAATTTCAGTGCTATGTTGAGTAAATGCGGTGAAAGTACACATCCCTGTCTTATTCTTGATCTTAAGGGACACACTTAATTTTTGCTTATTGTGTATGATTTTGACTGTGGGTTTATTATATATGGCCTTTATTATATTGAGGTATGTTTTCTCTATTCTCAATTTGCTGCGAGGTTTTATGATAAATGGGTGCTGATTTTATCAGATACTTTTTCTGATTCTATTGATATGATCATGTCATTTCCCCCCTTCGTTTTGTTTTTGTGTTTGCAGACATTGAATCAACTTGCATCCCCAGAATAAATTCCGCTTGACCATGGTATATAATGTATTCCTGGATATGGTTTGCTATAATTTAATTTAGGATTTTAGCCTCTATGTCCATGAGGGTTATTGGCCTATAACTTCCCTTCCCTTCCCTTCCCTTCCCTTCCCTTCCCTTCCCTTCCCTTCCCTTCCCTTCCCTTCCCTTCCCTTCCCTTCCCTTCCCTTCCCTTCCCTTCCCTTCCCTTCCCTTCCCTTCCCTTCCCTTCCCTAACTTCCTTTCCCTTCCCTTCCCTTCCCTTCCCCTCCCGACCCTTCCCGTCCCATCCCTTTCCTTTCCTTTCCAACGTCTTTATCTGGTTTTGGAATTGTGATCATACTAGCGTCATAAAATGAAAGTGAAAGTCTTCCCTCCTCTTGAATTTTTAGGAATAGGTTGAGAAGAAATGGTGTTAGTTCTCCTTTTAATGTTTGGTAAAATCTGCCTATATAGTTGTCTGGTACAGGACCTTTGTTAGCTGGGAGTTTGATTTTTTTTTTTAATTACTGCTTTGGTTTCATTAGTTGTATTTGGTCCATTCTGATTTTCTGTTCTTTCTTTTTTTGTTTATTGTTTAAAGTATTACATATAGAAATACATATATCTCCTTCCCCCCCCCCATTGACCTTCCCCCAGCCTTCCCTAACCCCTGTCGCATGCCCTCATCTCACCCCCCACCAGTGTCTTGTGTCCATTGGTTGTACTTATATGCATGCATACAAGTCCTTCAGTTGATCTCTTTCCTCCCCTCCCCAACAGTCCCCAGGATTCCAGCTGTAATTTGGCAGTCTGTTCAGTGCTTTACTACAACTCTATCTATCTTTTTGTTCATCAGATTATAATGCTTTTTATTTTCCAAAGATAAGTGAGATCATGTGGTATTTTTCTTTCATTGCCTGGCATATTTCACTTAACATAGTGCTCTCCAGGTCAATCTATGCTGCTGCAAATGGTAAGAACTCCTTATTTATAGCATCATAGTATTCCACTGAGTAGATGTACCATAGTTTTCTAATCCACTTATCTGCACTTAGGCTGTTCCCAAATCTTAGCTATGGTGAATTGTGCTGCTATGAGCACAGGGGTGCATATATCCGTTCTGATTGGTGTTTCTAGTTTCTTGGGATATATTTCTATAAGTGGGATTACTGGGTCAAATGGGAGTTCCATTTTAGTTTTTTAAGGAAACTCCATACTGTTCTTCACAGTGGCTGCACCAGTCTGCATTCCCACCAGCAGTGCATGAAGGTTCCTTTTTCTCCGCATCCTCGCCAGCACTTGTCCTTTGTTGATTTGTTGATGATAGCCATTCTGACAGGTGTGAGATGATACCGCATTGTCGTTTTGATTTGCCATCTCTGGGATAATTAGTGACTATGAGCATGTTTTCATATGTCTCTTGGCCATCTTTCTGTCCTCTTTTGTTAAGATTCTATTTAGTTCCTTTGCCCATTTTTTTTATTGGATAATTTATCTTCCTTTTATTAAGTTGTATAAGTTTCCTGTAGATGTTGGAGATTAAACCTTTATCAGTGATAACATTTATAAATATGTTCTCACATACAGTGGGCTTTCTTGTTGTTTTGTTGATGGTTTATTTTACTGTGAAAAAGCTTTCTATTTTGATGTAGTCCCATTTGTTTATTTTCTCTTTAGTTTCTATTGCCCTTGGAGCGGTATAGGTGAAGAAAATGCTTCGGCATATGTCTGATATTTTTCGGCCTGTGGATTCCTCTAGTATTTTTATTGTTTCCTATCATATGTTTAAGTCCTTTATCCATTTTGAGTTTATTTTTGTGTATGGTATAAGTTGGTGGTCTAGTTTAATTTTTGGCATGTATCTGTCCAATTTTTCCACCACCATTTATTGAAGAGACTCTCTTGACTCCATTGTATGTTCATGCCTCTTGTGTCAAATATTAATTGAGCATAGTGGTTTGTGTCGATATCTGGGTTCTCTATTCTATTCCATTGATCTATGTGTCTGTTCTTGTGCCAGTACCAACCTGCTTTGAGAACAGTGGTTTTGCAATACAGCTTGAAATCTGGTATTGAGATGCCACCTACTTTTTTCTTCTTTCTCAGGATTGCTGTGGCTATTCAGGGTCTATTTTTATTCCAGATGAAGTTTTGGAGAGTTATTTCTAGGTCTGTGAAATATGCCATTGGGGAGTGTATTGAGTCTATAGATTGTTTGGGTAGTATGGAAATTTTAATGATGTTGATTCTACCAATCCATGAACATGCTATGTTCTTCCATCTGTATACGTCTTCCTCTATCTCTTTTTTCAGTGTCCTGTAGTTTTCCACATATTGGTATTTTACCTCCTTAGTTAAGTTTATTCCTAGGTATCTTAATTTTTTTGGTGCAATGGTAAATGGGATTGCTCTTTTAGTCTCTCTTTCTGTCAGTTCATTATTGGTGTATAGAAAAGCCATAGATTTCTTGGCATTAATTTTGTATCCTGCTACATTGCCAAATTCATTTATTAAGTCTAATAGTTTTTTGATGGAGTCTTTTGCTTTTTTATGTACAGTATCATGTCATCTGCAAATAAGGACAGATTTACTTCTTCTTTACCAATTTGGATACTTTTTATTTCTTCTTCTTGTCTAATTGCAATGGCTAATACTTCCAGTACTATGTTGAACAGGATTGGTGAGAGTGGGCATCCCTGTCTTGTTCCTGTTCTTAAGGGAAATGGTTTTAATTTTTGCCCATTAAGTATGATATTGGCTGTGGGTTTAACATATGTGGCTTTTATTATGATGAGGTATGATCCTTCTATTCCCACCTTGCTGAGAGTTTTTATCAAGAAAGGGTGTTGGATTTTGTCAAATGTTTTTTTCTGTATCGATATGACTATGTGATTTTTATCTCTCATTTTGTTTATGTGATGTATCATGTTTATTGATTTGTCAATATTGTACCATTTTTGCATCCATGGGATAAATCCTACTTGGTCATGGTGTATGATGTTTCTGATGTACTGCGTGATCCGATTTGCTAGAATTTTGTTGAGGATTTTAGCATCCATGTTCATGAGGGATATTGGCTTGTAATTCTCTTTCACTGTGTTGTCTTTATCTGGTTTTGGTATTAGGGTGATGCTGGCTTCATAGAATGAGCTTGGAAGTGCTCCTTCCTCTTGAATTTTTTGGAATATTCTAAGGAGAATAGGTTTTATTTCTTCTTTGAATGTTTGGTAAAACTCCCCTGTGAAGCCCTCTGGCCCTGGGCTTTTGTTTGCTGGAAGCTTTTTGATGACTGCTTCAATTTCTTCCATAGTATTTGGCCTATTAAGATTTTTAGAATCTTCCTGATTGAGTTTTGGAAGGTCGTATTTTTCAAGGAATATGTCCTTTTTTCCAGGTTGTCCAGTTTGTTGAAATAGAGTTGTTCATAGTATTTTTTTAACAATCCTTTGCATTTCTGTGTGGTCTGTTGTTATTTCTCTTCTTTCATTTCTGATTTTGTTTATTTGGATCCTCTCTGTTTCTCGATGAGCCTGGCTAGAGGTTCAGCAATCTTGTTTATCCTTTCAAAGAACCAGCTCTTGGTTTTGTTGATCTTTTGTATTGTTTTTTTGGTCTCTATGTCATTTATCTCTGCTCTGATCTTTATTATTTCCTTCCTTTTGCTTACACTGGGCTTTTCTTGTTGCTCTCTTTCTAATCTTTGAGTTGTAGGGTTCGGTAATTTATTACCATTGTTTCTTGTGTTTTTTTTTTTTTTTTTTTTTTTTTTTTTTTTTTTAGTAGGCTTGTAGAGCTATGAATTTCTCTCTCAGGACTGCTTTTGCTGTGTCCCATAGATTTTGGATTGTTATGTTTTCATTGTCGTTTGTTGCCATGATATTTTTTTATTTCTTCTTTGATCTCTCTGGTAACCCAGTCATTGTTTAATAGCATGCTATTTAGTCTCCATGTGTTTGATTTTTTTTGGATTGTTTTTATTGTAGTTGATTTCTGGCTTTATGCCACTGTGATCTGAGAAGATGCTAGATATGATTCCTATCATTTTGAATTTGAAGAGACTATACCTATGACCCAATATATGGTCTTTCTTTTAAAATGACCCATGTGCACTTGAGAAGAATGTATATTCTGTGGCTTTGGGGTGAAATGTTCTGAAGATGTCAATTAATTCCATCTGGTCCAGTGAGTCATTTAAGATTGATGTTTCTTTGCTGAGTTTTTTGTTTAGAGGAATTGTCCAGTGTTGATAGTGGGGTATTAAAGTCTCCTACTATGATTGTATTGCTGTCAATCTCTCCCTTGATATCCTTCAGGAAGTTGTGTTTCTTTTTAATGTATTTGTGTGCTCTTGTATTGGGTGCGTATTTGTTTACCAGAGTTATTTCTTCTTGTTGGATTGCTCCCTTTAGTATTATGAAGTGGCCTTCCTTATCTCTTGTTATGTTCTTCACTTTGAGATCTAATTTGTCAGAGAAGTATTGCTACCCCACCTTTTTCTTCATTTCCATTTGCCTGAAAAATCTTTTTCCATCCCTTCACCCTCAGTGTGTGTGTGTGTGTGTGTGTTTGTTTGTTTGTTTTTCTGAAGTGGTTTTCTTGTAGACAGCATATATATGGGTCATGTTTTCTTATCCAATTCATTACCTTATGTCTGTTAATTGGGGCATTTAATCCATCTACATTTAAAGTTATTATTGATAGGTATTTGTTTGTCACCATTTTTATTCTTTACCCCTGTGTTCCTTCTTTGCTTCCTATTTCTTCTTTTTACAGTAGACCCTTTAGCATTCCTTGCCTTGCTGGTTTGGTGGTAATAAATTCCCTTAGTCATTTTTTGTCTGAGAAGCTCCTGATTTCACCCTCAATTTTGATTGATAGCCTTGCTGGGTACAGTATTCTTGGATTCAGACCCTTCCTTTGCATGACATTGTGTATTTCATTCCATTCTTTTCTTGTCTGATGTGTTTCTGTTGAGAAATCAGTCACTGGTCTGATGGATGATCCTTTGTAGATAAATTTCTGTCTCTCTCTGGCCTCTTTTAAGATTCTTACTTTGTCATTCGAGTTTGCCAATTTAATTATAATGTGCCTTGGTGTCGGTCTTATTGGATTTATTTTGTTTGGGACTCTATGAGCTTCTTGGATTTGTGTGGTTTTTTTCTTCCCTATATCAGGAAAGTTTTCTGTCATTATTTCTTCAAACATTTTTTCTATTCCTTGCTCAGTTTTCTCTCCTTCTGGCACCCCTATTATGCAGATGTTATTTCATTTCATGTTGTCCCGAAGTTCTCTTAGGCTCTCCTCCTGCTTTTTAATTTGTTTTTCTAGAAGCTGCTCTACTTGGCTATTTTTTCCTACCTTGTTTTCTAACTCACTGATGCAGTCCTCTGCTTCTTCTAGTCTACTCTTGATGCTTTCCATTGAGTTCTTTACAACAGTGATGTCATTTTTCATTTCTTCTTGGTTCTTCTTCATTTCCTCTTGATTCTTATACATATTGTTGAATTTGTCTTCCATTCTTTTCATCCACCTTATGACCATTTCTCTGAATTCTTTCTCTGACAGGTTGCTTCCTTCCATTTCATTTACTTCCTTTTCTGGTGGTGCTTGCTTTTCATATGGGGGCTGTTTCTTTGTCTCCCCATGATCTCTCTTCTCCGGGTATCTGGTTATATAGTTCTCTCTCTCCTTTCCCAGGGGAAATCTGACCTTTCCATTAGGTAGTTTAGAGCTCCCCTGAATCCACAAGCTTGTTCCACTTGGGGACCAGTATTCTTGGGTTTGCAGCTGTTAGGTGGGTCAAATGTTCAACTAATTCATTTCACTTCTGTCCGGAGTAATTAGCAGGTGCAACTTGCCAACTTGTTGATCGTTGCCAGAGACAGTCTTACTGTATAGCTGTAAATGGCACTACAATAACATCAGGATCTTGGCCCACTTGATTTATATTCTTTCTCATTCAGTTATGGAAAATTATATGTTTCTAGGAATTTGTCCATTTAATCCAGATGTTTAAAATCTATTTGCTTATAGTTGTTCAAAGTATTTTCTTACAACCCTGTGTATTACTTTAGTGTCAGTTGTTTACATCTCTACATTAATTATTAGTTTTATTTATTTGGAATGTTTCTTTTCTTAATTTAAATTTTTTATTGTTTATAGTATTACGTAAGTCTCATTTTCCCCCCATTGACCTGTCCCTAGCTTCTGTCACCATTCAGCACATGCTCTAACCCCCTCCCTACCCCATCTTTATTCATTGGTTATACTCATATGCATGCATACATATTCTTTGGTTGATCTCTTACACACTCACCCCCCACCTTCCCTCATAGATTGAACTGTATGTATAATGCTTCTATGATTCTGGTTCTATTTTTTTCATTGGTTTATGTTGTTCATTATATTCCAAAAATGAGAGAGATCATGTCATATTTATCTTTCTCTGACTGGCTTATTTTGCTTAGCATAATGCTCTCCAATTCCATCCATGCTGTTGCAAATGGTAAGAATTTCCTCTTTTTTACAGCAGCATGGTATTTTATTGTGTAGATGTACCACAGTTTTCTAATCCACTCATCTGCTAATGGGCACTTAGGCAGTTTACAAATCTTAGCTATTGTAAATTGTGCTGCTATGAACATAAGGCTGCATATATCCTTTCTGACTGGTATTTCTGTTTCCTTGATATATAGTCCTAGCAGTGGGATTATTGGGTCAAATGGAAGTTTAATTTTTAATTTTTTTAAGGAAATGCCATACTGTTTTCCACCGTGGCTGCACTAGTCAACATTCTCACCAGCAATGAAGGAGGGTTCCTTTTTCTTCATATCCTCTCCAGCATTTGTCATTTGTTGATTTGATGTTGATAGCCATCTGACAGGTGTGAGATGATACCTCATTGTTGTTTTGATTTGCATCTCTCGGATGATTAGTGACTTTGAGCATGTTTTCATGTCTCTTGATCTTCTGTATGTCTTCTTTCAAAAAGTGTCTATTAAGGTCCTTTGCCCATTATGATTAGATTGTTTATCTTCCTTTTATTAAGTTGTATGAGTTCCCTATATAAATTGGAGATTAAAAACTTAACAGAGATAACATTGGCAAATATGCTCTCCCATGCAGTGCACTTTCTTGTTGTTTTGTGGATGGTTTCTTCTGCTGTGCAGAAGCTTTCTATTTTGATGTACTAGTAGTCCCATTTGTTTATTTTCTCCTTAGTTTCCATTACCCTAGGAGCTGTATCAGAAAAGATATTGCTATGACAAATGTTTGCTATTTTGCTGCCTAGGGTTTCTTCAAGAATTTTTATAATTTCTCTTCTTATGTTTAAGTCCTTTATCCATTTTGAGTTTGTTTGTGTATGGTGTAAGTTGCTAGTCTAGTTTCTTCTTTTTTTTTTTTTTTTTGTATGTATCTGTCCAATTTTCCTGAACACCTTTTATTGAAGAGACTGTCTTGACTCCATTGTATGCTTTTGCCTCCTTTGTCAAATATTAATTGAGCACAGTGGCATGGGTTGATTTCTGGGTTCTCTGTTCTATTCCACTGGTCTAGATGTCTGTTCTTGTGCCAGTACCAGGATGTTTTGAGAACAGTGGCTTTGTAGTATAGCTTGATATCTGGTATTGTGATCCCTCTAACTTCGTTCTTCTTTCTCAAAATTGCTACAGCTGTTCAAGGTCTTCTTTTTACTCCAGATGAATTTTTGGAGAGTTTGTTCTAGGTCTTTGAAGTATGCCATTGGTATTTTAATGAGGATTGCATTGAATCTATAAATTGCTTTGGGTAGTAATGGACATTTTAATGACGTTAATTCTACCAATTCATTAAAATGATACATCTGCCATTTGTTTCTGTCTTCCTCTATCTCTTTTTACAGCATCCAGTAATTTTCTGATTACAGGTTCTTTATCTCCTTAGTTAAATTTATCCCTAGATATCTTAATGTTTTTGTTGCAATGGTAAATGAGGTGTTTTTTTGTTTGTTTTTTAGTTTCTTTTTCTGTGCATTCATTATTGGTGTCTATAAAAGCCATAGATTTCTGGGTGTTAATTTTGAATTCTGCTACATTGCTGAATTCATTTATTAGTTATAGTAGTTTTTTGATGGAATCTTTAGGGTTTTCTATTACAATATCATGTCATCTGCAAATAATGACAATTTTACTTCTTTTCCAATTTGAATGCCATTTATTTCTTTTTGTCTGATTGCTATGGCTAGCACTTCCAGGACTATGTCAAATAGGAGTGGTTAATGTTCCTGTCTTGTTCCTGTTCTTAGGGAAAATTGTTTTAGTTTTGTCCTTTGAGTATGATGTGGTCTGTAGGTTTGTCACATATGGTTTTTATTATGTTAAATTCTATTCCCACTTTGCTGAGAATTTTTATCAGGAAAGTGTGTTGGATTTTTTCAAAAGCCTTTCCTGTGTCAATTGATATGATCATGTGATTATTATCTCTCAATTTGTTTATGGGATGTATCACATTTATTGATTTGTGAATATTGTACCAGCCAGAGAGGAAACAAGAGTGGAGACAGAGATAAAAACATTAATGATGAGAAAGAATCATTGACCGGCTGCTTTCTGCATGCCCCCTACTGGGGATTGGGCCCACAAGCCCCACATGTGCCCTTGACCGGAATTGAACACTGAACCCTTCATTCTGCAGGCTGATGCTCTATCCACTGAGCAAAACGAGCTAGGGCACTCTCTTTTTGCTTCTTGGTAAGCCAGGTTAGAGTTTCATCAATCTTGTGTAACTTTTCAAAGAACCAGCTCTTGGTTTCATTGTTTTTTTGTATTTTGGGGGGTGGGGGTGTCTCTATTTTATTTATTTATGCTCTGATCTTTATTATTTACTTCCTTCTGCTCACTCTGGACTTTTCTTGTTGCTCTCTTTCTAATTATTTAAGGTATTTAAGGTGTAGAGTTAGATAATTTATTACCAGATTTTTGTTTGTTTGTTTTTTTTTTAGGTAGGCCTGTGATACTATTAACTTCCCTCTCAGGACTGCTTTCACTGTGTCTTATAGGTTTTGGATTTTTGTGTTTTCATTGCCATTCATTTCCAGGATATTTTTTATTTCTTCTTTGATCTCTTTGGTAACCCAATAATTGTTCAATGGCATGCTATTCAGCCTCCAAGTATTTGAATTTTGTAATAGTTTTATTGTAGTTGATTTCTAATATGCCATTGTAGTCTGAGAAGATACTTGATATGATTTCAATTTGGAGAGACTTTGCCTGTGACCTAATATGTGGTCTATCTTTGAAAATGTCCCATGTGTACTTGAGAAGAATGTATATTCTGTAGCTTTGGGGTAAAATCTTCTGAAGATGTCAATTAAGTCTATCTGATCTAGTGAGTCATCTGGGATTGCTGTTTCTTTGCTGATTTTTTTTTGTCTAGAAGATTTATTCAGTGATGTCAATGGGGTATTCAAGTCGCTAGTAGGATCATATTGCTGTCTTTCTCTTCCTTGAAATCTTCCGGAAAGGTTTTGTGTGTGTGTGTGTGTGTGTGTGTGTGTGTGTGTGTGTGCGAGCGCGCTTTTTTTGTTTGTTTTTGTTTTTGTTTTGTTTTTGTATTTGGGAGCTCCTGCATTGAGTACATACATGTTTACCAGAGTTATATCCTCTTGTTGTACAGGTTCCATTAGTATTATGAAGTGGCCTTCCTTATCTCTTTGGCCTTGGCTTTTAGGTCTGTTTTGTCAGATAAAAGTATTGCTACCACAGCTGTTTTTTGTTGTTGTTATTGTTGTTGTTGTTTTTTTTTTTTATTTCCATTTGTTTGAAAGTTACTTTTCCATCACTTCTCTATCAGTCTGTGTGAATCCTTTGTTCTTAGGTGGATCTCTTTCAGACAGGAAATATATAGGTCATGTTTTCTTACCCATTCAACCACTGAGTGCCTTTTGATTGGGGCATTTAGACCATTTACATTTAAAGTTGTTATTGACAGGTACTTATTTGTAACTATTTTTATTTTTTGTGCATTTGTTCCTTCTTCCTTTTTTTTAATTTTTTAATTCTTTTTACAAGAGTCCCTTTAGCATTTCTTGCATTGGTGGCTTGGTAGTGAAAAACTTCCTTAGCTTTTTTTTTTCTTTCTGTGAAGCTCCTTCTTTCCCCTTCAATTCTGAATGATAACCTTGATGGACAGAGTATTCTTGCATTCAGTCCCTTTCTTTGCATCACTTTGTATACTTCCTTCCATTTCATTTTGGCCTGATGTGTTTCTCTTGAGAAATCATTTGATAATGGGGGATCCCTTGTAACTAACTTTCTGTCTCTCTCTAGCAGCCTTTAAGATTATCTCTTTGTTATTAATGTTTGCCATCATAATTATGACATGTAATGGTGTGGATCTTTTCATGTTCATCTTATTTGGAACTCTGTGCTTGTGTGACTTTTTCTTCCCCAAATCAGGGAAGTTTTCTAACATTATTTCTTCAAGTAGATTTGCAACCATCCTCCTCTTCTTGTCATTCTGGCACCCCTATTATAAGTATGTTGCTTCATTTCATGTTTTCCCAAAACTTCTCACGCTCTCTGATCTTTTGATTTTTTTCTCCATTTGTAGTTCAGATTTGGTGTGTTTTGCTTCTCTGTCTTCCAATTTGCTAAAAAAAAATTTGGCCCTTTGCTTCTCCTAGTCTACTGTTGAAAGCTTCCATATTTTTTTAATTAAACTTTATTGTTCAGATTATTACAGTTGTTCCTCTTCCCCCCCCCCCACCCCTTTAGCTCCCCTCCTCCCACTTCCCACACCCTTTCACCGTCCTCATCATAGCTGATTTCTGTCCAGGCTCTTCCTGCATCCCCAAACCCCCTTCCTCCTCTGGAATTGTCAGTCCACTCCCTTTCTATGTCCTTGATTCTATTCTATTCACAAGTTTATTCTGTTCATCAGATTTTTTATTCACTTCATTTTTAGATTCACTTGTTGATAGATATGTATTTGTTGTCACTTTGTTGTTCATAATTTTTATCTTTACCTTTTTCTTCTTCTTCCTCTTCTTAAAGAATACCCTTCAGCATTTAATATAATCCTGGTTTGGTGGTGATGAACTCCTTTAGCATTTTCTTGTCCTGTGAAGCTCTTTATCTGACCTTCAATTCTAAATGATAACTTTGCAGGGTAGAGTAATCCTGTTTGTAGGTTCTTGCTGTTCATCACTTTGAATATTTCTTGCCACTCCCATCTGGCCTGCATAGTTTCTGTTGAGAAATCAGCTGACAGTCGTATGGTCTGTCATATGATTTTGTAAGTAACTAACTGTTTTTCTCTTGCTGCTTTTAATATTCTCTCTTTGTCTTTTGCCCTTGGCATTTTAATTATGATGTGTCTTGGTGTGGTCCTCTTTGGATTCCTTTTTTTTGGGATTCTGTGTGCTTCCTGGACTTGTAAATCTATTTCTTGCACCAGATGGGGGAAGTTTTCAGTCATTATTTCTTCAAATAGGTTTTCAGAATCTTGGTCTCTCTCGTCTTTTGGCACCCCCATAATTCAGATGTTGGTACACTTGAAGTTGTCCCAGAGGATCCTTACAATATTTTTGGATTCTATTTTCTTTTTGCTTTTCTGGTTGGGTGTTTTTTGCTTTTTCGTATTTCAAATCTTTGACTTGATTCTTTGGATCCTCTAGTGTGCTGTTGGATCTCTGTATATTATTCTTTATATCATTCACTGTATGCGTAATTTCTAGTTGGTCCTTTTTCTTTTCCTTGAGGGTCTCCCTAAATTTCTCAGAGGTTTCTAGAAGATTCTTGAGTAACCTTATAACCGTGGTTTTGAAGTCTATATCTAGTAGTTTTCTTTCCTCCTTTTCTGTCATTTGTGACCTGTTTCTTTGTCTCTGCATTTTGGCTGCTTCCTTGTGTTGATAGAGTGGCTTTGTTTGCTAGGTGTCTTAAAGGGTCCAGTGACTCAGCCTCCCTAATTATCTGAGTTGGACACTCTTGGTGCAACCCTTTGTGGGCTGTATGCACAGCCTTGTTGTAGTTAAACCTTGATTGTTGTTGGTGTCACTGGGAGGAATTGACCGCCAGGCCAATTGGCTGTGAGGATCAGTTGTGTCTACGATGAGAGAACTTCTGTGCTGGAGACACCCTTATGGGGCAAGGCTTGCTTCAGTGGGGCTTTGGCATTCACTGAGTCTGCCCCTTGAGTGTGTCTCTTATGGATGTGAAGAGTTGTAATCAGGATGGTCTCACTCTGATCACTGGGTACACTGGCTCTTGGATCTCCAGGGAGGTGCAAAGTCATCTACTGTCTGAGGCCACCCAGCAGGAGCTACAGAGAGATCTACAGATTCCTTCTCTTTGTTTGGGATTTGGAGGTGCCCAGATGAGGCCCAGCTGTGAAGCAATGCAAGCTGCTGTAGAGCCTTGGGCCTTCTTTTAGAAGCTCTGGACATCTCTGATCCAGCTGCAATATGTTAGGTTTTAGATTGCAAAGGGTCAGGCCATTCATATGCAAAAGTCTCTGCACACAGCTTGGGTAGGGTTGTAAATTAGGTGGGCCAGGGTTTCGGGGAATCACCAGGGTGAAGCAAACAGCAATGGGTAACCATCAGTCCTGCCCCAAAGAGTTCCCCAGGTGTCTGTTTCCCATGGCACCATGCAGGAACAATGATCGTTGCAAATACCTCTGAGAAAAAGCCGCCCTTGTGTTCTAGCCCAATGCCAGACAGTCTAATTTCTCCCCGTATGAGTCTGGGTCCCCAGAGTCTCGCCTGGAACTGAAATTCAGAGCAATCAGGAGCTTGTGTCTCCCTCCAGATTGAAAAAGACCACAGCGTAGTCAGTTGCCAGCCCCTTTCCATGCGTGTCTCTGTATCTCTGCACTTCACTTCTGCACCTCCACACCTCCTCCCCATCTCAGTGTGCTTTTCTCTTTCCTTCTGGTTGTGTAATTTCCACTCAGTCAGCCCTCCGTGCTTCTGGATGATATCTGTTTTGTCTTTCAGTTATAGTTTTGAAGTGGTTGTGCGATGCAGCAAGTTCAGGTGTTTACCTATGCCACCATCTTGGTTTCCCCTCCATGTTGTTTTTTATTGTGGCTATACCACTCTTTGTTTTCTCCAGATTCTTAGAAAGGTTGTTGATTTTTTTCATCCACCCAGCTTATGAACTGTATGACCATTAATCTGAATTCTTTTTCTGACATATTGCATTCCTCCATTTCATTTAGTTCCTTTTTTTTGACGATTCCTCCTTTCCTTTCCTTTGTGGGGTTGTTCTTCTGTCTCCCCATTTTTGCTCTCAACGAAGGATCTAGGTGTCAAGATGCACAGGACCTATGGCTGCAACAATGGGCTTGGTGACGGGTTGCTTGTTAGTTGGCAGCAGCTGTTCCTCAGACAGTCACAGGGCAGCTGCTCCTCAGGCAGTCTTGGGGCAGTGCTCCTTGTGCATTCTCAGGACAGCTGACTGTGAAGCTCAACTCCAACCATGGCATGCAAGCTACTGTGCAGGTGCTGACCATGAAAATTGGAATTTACTAGCAGTGTTTGGTTCTGCCAAGATTTACCTTTGGAAAAGTTGTCTGTGAAGCTTATTGGATCTTGCTCTGATGTTGTCTAAAGTTGGGTGTGTTTGTTATGGGGTCTTTAGAGGGACTGTGGTGCAGGTCATTGTCAGATGCTGTTTGTTCCTGGCCCTTGTCAACCTCTTTGGAGGTACAAGTGATCCACAGTTTGTGGCTGCTTCTCCTGGACTTGTGTACATTCAGAAAGGGCCAAGTTGTTCACCAAAGACAGCTTTTACCAGCAATGGCCCAGGGACAGATCAGCAAAAGTCCCAAGGCATCCTGAGATTCACCTCTGCCTGTATTCACCTATGGGCTGCCTGTTTGGCTCAGTCACTGAAAGAGCTTCTGGTGGAGTTAAAAGAGGGGGACTAGTGGATGTCCTATGAGTGAAAGGTGTCAGCCAATCTTTAGGGAAGGTGCTGGGTTTGGTTCCTATCTTAGAGCCACACAACTCAGTCTGTCCTGGATTTTGCCCCAACCTTGGCAGGGTGAAGCCACTAGGAATTTGGGTAGAGGTGGAGATTCAGAAGGCTGGGGTTTGGGTCTGCCAGAAGCTGGGAGGGTGGTTTCATCAAATCTACCAGTCAAGTTTATGGGAAATTGACACCCTCCTCAAAACTGGACAATTCAGTCTCTATAAGCCCCTGAGTCAGCCCAGACTTGTACACCCTAGCTAAGGCAGGTGACTCCTCAGCAAGGCCTTTGCTCTGCAGGGTGGGGCTAGAAGGAGTCCAAAGGGTGGGCTAATTGCTTTCTCCCAGGCTGATGCCACACTGAGGGGAGTCATCCACCCAAGAAGATGACATCCAAAGTTAGTTCCTACTTAGCACAGGGGCCTTGGTGGCTGTCCCTCCAGCTCTCTCCCTAGGGCCACAACCTTCAGACTCTCCTCAGGTAAATCTTAGTTTGCTCCACCATTCTTCCCTGGATGGAGCTCTGGGTTAGTTGTTTCAAATGAAATTTTTAAGAGGGTGTCTATGTATACAGCACATTCTGTCTCTTTTTAGTGGACAGAAACCTGTTGTTTTTCACAGCCAGGTGTTATATAGGTGCCCTTCCTGATTCTGGAGCTCTGGGATATGGAGCCTGGCTTCTGGTTTAGACCCCATGCTTCTCAGGGGGAACTTCTCTCCTTCCACCCCACCCTCAGCTGAGGTATCCCTCTGGAACTTCAGATACAACCCATGGAGGTGGGGCCAGCCCTTTTCACATCTCTATCCTTTCTACCAGACTTTATGTGGCTTCTTTTGTAAATTCTTAGTTCTAAGATTCCAGAATATATAATATTAAGGGCAAGTGCTTACAATATGATATTAAGTAAAAAAAAAAAAAAAATACAAAGTTTGACATTGCATCAATAGATTTTTTAAATTGTATAAATAGTATCATTTCAATTAAATATGAATATATGTATTCTACACATAGTAACTATATATGTGCAGATGAGTGTTTTTGTTTGTGAGAAAAAATTATATCAAAATGGATGGGGGTGGGTGTGGATGGAGGGGGAGTGATTAACTGGGGAATATATATATATATATCCTGTGGACATACACAATGAAGTGGGGAACGCCTGGGAGGGGCAGGTGCAAAGTAGAGGGGGTCAATGGGAAAAAGAAAAATAAAAAGAGTGAACATCTGTAATACTTTCAACAATAAAGATAAATTTTTAAAAATAATTTTTAAAAATAGCAACATGATTTCTCCAGTGATAGGATCCTGAATGCTTATTTTCTAAATTAGCATTTATTACTATTGTAATTTAGAATGCAATGTAGTAGGTAGCACGTTAAAGAAGTTTTAATTTTTTTGAGGCATAAAAAGTCCAGTTGAGCTAATGATCTGTAGTATCACTCCAGTCAGATTTTGAAGGATGAATGCGCATTTTCCAGGTAGATAAGAGAACAAGTGCATTTAGGTAGGTGGAGAAGCATGAGAAAATTCATAGAGATATAAAAGCACATTGCATATTTAAAACAGAATATTCCAAAGACTAGAGAATCTGTTGAGTTCTCCTTTTCTATATTCCTTGCTAGCATAATGATTCCTATATATCCTTCAAGGTTTTTCTAAAAATTCACCACCTGTGGGCCATGGCCATCTCTGAATGTATCACAGCTCTCCTGTCTTTATTCCCTTATACTTGGACCATGCCACCACATAATATATTTGTATAGTAGCCTCAGTGCCTGGCTGGATCACACACATTTGTTTTCTACAACTATTTGCTTTCCTCCATACTCATGGGTTCTGTGGTTTGTTTCTAGATAGTAGCTTACATAATGAACAATTAACACTATATCTCTTACCCAAACCTGTACACACACACTTAGATCTTTCCTATAAAGTACGTATCATTCTCAGTGATATAAAAGGACCATGAAAACAAAACCAGCATCAGGCCTAGAAAACTGTTTTCCTTCCTTCAATATTTTCCATATTCAAGATAACTTCATTAAAAAATACAAATTATCTGCTTTCCAAATTTGCTAGTTATTTTAGCAAAACTTCATTTTATGATCCTATTTCTCATCTTTGCAATTTGAGTTAATGCATAATAAAGACTTAAATTTAAACACATAATATGCGATGAGTAGAATCAAGTCATCTTCAATAGTTCATTGGCTCCAAGTCAGTACAACCACTATGTTTTTCTATTCCATGCAACTGTTAAGGAGATCTTAATTTTGATATTACTAAGGGGGCTGGGGGATGGAAAGATTGCTGACCTGGGAAGTAGGGAACTCAGATTCTAGTCCTGATTTTGCTAACTTGCTGTGGGACTTTGGGAAAGGTCCTGAACTTCTCCTGCTTTCAACTTCCTCATCTCAAAAATGAAGCCCTTTGATTAACTTATTTAACAAGTTCCTCTGACTCTGAGATTCAAGCTCTGTAACGAACAATTCTTTGCAAGTTTACCTTAACTCTATTTCATTTTGCCCATTTGCAAGTTGACCTTTGACATCCCTTCCAATGCTGCCATCAACTTTTACATGTTATTAACTGTGACAGATGAGATAAAGCAAATGTGAATACCGTTAAATATTGATATGAAGCCAGCTTTCTCAAACACTAGAAAAAATTCACTCAAGACAAAATGTTTATAGGTCTAGAAATGCATCACATTTTAGTCACTTAAAAGGTGTCTTATTATATCACAGTGGAAGTTTTGTCTTCTCTCTAGACTAGATCAGTGAGCTACACCATTAAATTTCTTATTATAATCATGACGAACACATAAGACATCTGAGCAATTATTGTAATATTATTTGCAATAATGTAAACAAAGCTGATAACAATATCTAAATATTAACTGACATTTTACTGAGATATTGTCCTTCAAGTAATAAATGCACTACCTTCTTAGATAAATCAGTGTGTGAACTATGAGGTGTACTTCAGCAATTATTCAAACCATATAAAACATTAATCACTGAACCACATGCAAAGATAGGTTCCCACATCCCCCAACCAAAACAAAACAAAACAAAATAAAACAAAACAAAAACCAATGGTGACTTCGCGTTGTGAGCCAGCTCTGTTTTTTAAGGGTTAAAATGAATTCAAATGATGAAAATAAATTCAACATAATATAAAGTCACAACAAATACTAAAATAGTTAAAATATTCTTTAAAAACTAGCAAAATAATAGTTTCTCCTACAATATTCCAAATACTTTAATCCATGTGAGACATATAAAGAAGCGATTTCCAGGACCAGGTTTAGAAACCCATACCTAAATTGATTACACACATTGATATAATTTAGGCAAAAATTATAAAACAATTTTATCTTCTTTGAAGTGGCAGTACTTATTTTTCCAAGAAAATCACAGTTCTGAGAGATTTAAAAATGTCACAGAGTAGGAGGATGCTGCACAGACATGCTTCCAGGAACTAGCTGGAATTACAACTGAAATACAGAAAGGCTTCCTGAATAATCAACAGAAAACTCACAGGAGAGAACCCTGATACCCAAGGACCAAAGGTGGAGACCACAGAAAGATTAGTAGGAGAGGCAAAGGCATGAAAGGGCTGGCGGGGCACCCACAGACATCAACTGAAGTCCCAGAGAGATATTTCAGCTGTGTGTTCAGGGGGGGTGGGGGGGAATGGAGGGTGCCACTGAGAACTCTGGAACTCTGGGATCTAATCCCTAAGCTGGGCTCCCCAGCAGAGAGCACCAAAAAGAGGAGGGTATCCACACTAGCTAGCTGTGAAAAGCTGTCTGGCAGGGAGTGGCAGCTGAAAGTTTGGGCACTCTCTTTAAGGGCCAACACACAAAAATTCCCTGTGGAGCCACCCACCTTGTGCTCTGGCAAAGGGAGGATGAAGTAGACTGAAGCTGTGATAGCAGAACCCAGGATTGGGGACTCAGGGATAGAGCTCAGAAGGCAGACACCCTAAGTTTCCTGGGCTGAGTCATTCCCTCACACAGTGGAGGACATCTTTCCCACATAGACATCTGCCTTGCCTGAGGGGAAGACAGTCGACACAACCTATTGGAAAACACCTTGTCCTGAGGCCATTAAGAGATTAAAAGTAACAATTAGCCTCCAGACAGAAGCAACTGCCCCACCCTGTTGAAAAAACTCTCACCACACCTAAGGACGATTGTCTGGGGGCAATTCAAGAGGGAATCCTATTAGACTGTAGACAGAGGTGGTCTCTGGAGATGTTGAGTCTTTTCCTAGTCCAATTAGTCAGAAACAGCCTTTAACACTGTCCCACACTAGAGATTGAGAGGTGTGAGGATCTACTTAATGCCTAGTCACAAATCCAAACAGACAACCAAAATAAACAACCCCCAAATGAAAAAAAAAAAAAACACAAAAAACTAGCGAATTCTTCAGAAGAATAGATAAATGAAGCAGAGATAAGAAATTTATCTGAAACAGAGTTCAGAGTAATGATGTTACAAATGCTCAACAATATGAAAAGATATAGTACTATGAAAAAAGAGCAGTCTGAGATAAAGAATGACATAACACAAATAAAGAACACATTGGAAGGCATACACAGCAGATTAGGGGAAGCTGAGGATTGAATCAGTGAATTAGAAGACAGAGTTGAAAATATCACTCAATTAGAGAACCAAAAAGAAAAAAAAAATTAAAAAACAGGAGGACAGTCTAAGGGAACTGTGGGACAATGTGAAACATAACAATATTAGAATAGTAAGTGTGCCAGAAGAGGCAGGAAGGGAGAAAGGAATAGAGAAGGTGTTTGAAGAAATAATGGTAGAAAACTTCCTAACCTGGTAAAGTAAAAAGTCACACAAGTTTAGGAGGCACAGAGAACCCCATACAAGAAGAACCCAAACGGACCCATGCCCAGACACATCATATTTAAATTTCAAAAATTAGAGGCAAAGAGAGAATATTAAAGGCAGCAAGAGAAAAGCAAACTGTTAGCTTCAAAGGAGTTCCCATAAGGCTGACACCCAATTTCTCATCAGAAACTCTACAGGCCAGAAGGGAAGGGCATGAAATACTCAAGGTAATGGAAAGCAAGAATCTGAAACCAAGATTACTATATCCAGGGAAATAGATGGTCAAATAAAGAGCTTCCCAGACAAAAAAAAAAAAAAAAAAAAGGCTAAAGGAGTTCATAACCAACAATCCAGTATTACAAGAAATGCTAAAGGAATTGCTGTATGGGATTGCTAAGAAGAAGAAATAGAGAGAGAAACCTAGCCATACAGAATTGAAGTGGCTATAAATTAGTACCTCTCAATAATAGCTCTAAGTATAAATGGATTAAATGCTCCAATCAAAAGGTGTAGGGTAGCTGAGTGGATAAAAAAACATGACCCAACTATATGCTGCCTACAAGAGACCCATCTCAGAACAAAAGACACACACAGGATGAGAGTGAAGGGATGGGAAAAAATTTTCCATGCAAATGGAAAAAAAAAAAAAAAGCTGGAGTAGCAATACTCATATCAGACAAAATAGACTTTAAAAACATCATGCTAAAGTGAAATAAACCAATCTGAGAAAGATAAATATCATATGATTTCACTCATTTGTGGAATATAATGGACAACATAAAACTGATGAGCAAAAATAAAGACAAAGGGGGTGGAATATTCTAGAATATAATAGAAGTAATCCTGTTATTGCAGATTTTTAATATTTCCTACAACTTTTGTGATATCATACTATGTAGTATAGTTTTGGTAATACTATTATACTTAAAATCCTTTTGTTCTTGAAATATTAATGTTTATTGCATGCAATATTATATGTAAGAACATTTTTCTTGAATAATTGGTGTTTATTGCATGTAACACCATATTTAACATCATTTTAAAATATATTACTGTTTATTGCATGTAACATTATTATACGTAAGATCATTTTTCTTGAAATATTAAGGTTTGTTAGAACCTACAACCAAGATTACTCTACCCAGCAAAGCTATCATTCAGAATTGAAGGTCAGATAAAGAGCTTCACAGATAAGAAAAAGCTAAAGGAGTTCATCACCACCAAACCAGGATTATATGAAATGCTGAAAGGTATTCTTTAAGAAGAGGAAGAAGAAAAAAGTAAAGATAAAAATTATGAACAACAAATACATATCTATCAACAAGTGAACCTAAAAATCAAGTGAATTAAAAACCTGAGGAACAGAATAAACTGGTGAATATAATAGAATCAGGGGCATAGAAAGGGAATGGACTGATAATTCTCAGGGGGAAAGGGGTATGGGGCGGTACAGGAAGAGACTGGACAAAAATCGTACACCTATGGATGAGGACAGTTGGGGGGAGATAAAGGCAGAAGGTGGGGTGGAAACCAGGTGGAGGAGAGCTATGGGGGGAAAAAGGAGAAGCAATTGTAATAATCTGAATAAAGATTTTTAAAAAAAATAATAAAATAAATTAATGTTTATTGCATGTAACGTTATTATACGTAAGATCATTTTTCTTGAAATATTAAGGTTTATTGTATGTAACATTAAAAAAAAAAGAATGAAGAATTAAAATCAGAGCCTGACTCTACCCACTGAGTGACTTTGAACATAGGGCTGTGTTTTCAAACTTTTAGGCTTATGTTTGCTTTTTCTGTTATTTAGTCTCTTTCTGTGGAGAACAGTAAATCTCTTAGGCAATCTCAGAAGGCACTGGAGGATAGGAAGAGACTGAAAGTGAGCCAAAGAAGGGGGCAGTATTAGTTGGAAGCAATAGATAGTGCTTTAGAACAGCATTGACTGTGAGATAACCCAGGGCATGGGGTAGGGATAAAGGATGTGATAATAGTAGAAATTTGTTTAAGTGTTGGACTCTTAGGAAGCACTGATACAGTCTATATCTAAAAGGGAGATTCCCAGTAAGAAAAGGCAAATTCAACCAAAATCCTGTTAAACTAAATGAGCCCCAATCAAAGTCTATTATATTCTCAAAGATTCTTATACAAAATCCATGATAAGACCCATTAATACATATATTTCAGAGAGGAAGGGAAAGGGAGAGAGAGAGATAGAAACAACAATGATGAGAGATAGTCATTGATTGGCTGCCTCCTGCACACCCCCTACTGGGGAGTGATTAAGCCTAAAGCCCAGGCATGTATCCTGACTGGGAACTGAACTTTGATCTCCTGGTTTATGTGTTGATGTTCAACCACTGAGACACACGAGCCCAGCAAGACCCAGTTTTAACATGTACCATTAGGTGATTCTATTGTATGTGGTCCACACACTTTGACAACCCACACTTTGAGAAACACAGTTTTATTAATAGTTTATTTTATTTTTTCTATGAATTTTTATAAGTAAATGTTCTGCTTTTAAAATAAAAATAGATGTGTTTTTTGAGAAATAAAGATAATTTTTAAAAAATATGTTTTTATTGGTTTGAGAGAAAGAGGAAGGAAGAGGCATAGAGAGATAGAAACAAGAAACATTACTTAAAAAAAATACTCATTAAACAATATATTTGACCAAAAAAAAAAGAAAGAAAATCACAGTGCCAGTAGAAAACTTTAAAGTAATTTAGAAATGTGGTATCTTTATTAGTAAACTAGAGGTTCAGTGCACAAAATCTGTGCATGGGGGGGTGTCCCTCAGCTCAGCCTGCACCCTCTCCAATCTGGGACCCCTTGAGGAATGTCCGACTGCCCTTTTAAGCCTGATACTAATATGGGCAATTGGACATCCCTCTCACAATCCAGGACTGCTAGCTCCCAACTGCTTGCCTGCCTGCCTTCCTGATTGCCCCTAACTACTCCCCTGCCAGCCTGATTGATGCCTAACTGCTCCCCTGCCAGCCTGTTTGCCCCTAACTGACCTCCCCTGCAGGTCTGGTCACCCCCAACTGCTCTCCCCTGCAGGCCTGGGTCCCCCCCAACTGCCCTTCCTTGCAAGCCTGGTCACCCCAACTTCCCTCCTCTGCCAGCCTGGTCACTCCTAACTGCCTTCCCCTGCAGGCTTGATTGCCCCCAACTGCCCTCCCTTGCAGGCCTGGTCACTCCCAACTGCCCTCCCCTTTGGGCCTGATTGCCCACAACTGCTCTCCCTTGCAGGCCTGGTCCCTCCCAAGGCTACAAATTTTCAATTATTTTTGCTTTATTTTCTATTTCTTTTTGCATTATTTTTCCATCACTCTATTTTATTTTATTTTGATTTACTATTTTATACCAATTTTGAAATCAATTTTTTGTAAATTTATTATCATTATTATTTTCTTCTCATTCTATTTCTTCTTATCCACTCACCCCTTTCTACTCCCTCTACACTGAACTGAGGACATCCTCATATTCATCCAATTCTTAACCTTATTTCCTTATTTTCTGTATATAAGCTCAACCTCTACAGATTCTGCCCCCAACCTCTTTGCTGGGTGTTTGGTATATATATATATATATATATATATATATATATATATATATATATATATATATATATATATATTTGGTTCATCTATTGTTTCTGTGGTGTTTTCCATATATATATATATATATATATATATATATATATATATATATATATGGAAAAGAGAGTATAGATGATATCAAAGAGAGAGAAAATATATATATTCTCTTTTTTCTTTCTTTTTCTTTTCTCTCTTATCCTTTTCTCTCTCTTTGATATCATCTATACTCTCTTTTCTCTCCCTTAATTCTCTTCTCAGATGGTTACTTATAGTGGAGTCATTGGTGTTGTGAGTGTATTCGTGCTTTGTTCCCTTTGTGTTGTGTCTTGTCAAGGTGAATTTTATCTTGTCTGGCCATGAGTTAGAGAGTGAGCCACATTAACCAGACACCTGGAGAGGAAACTCCATCCACGAACAGGTCAATAACACCCCAGACACACCTACAGAGGCAGGAAGAGGGTGGCAGTGAGAAAGAGAGCGTGAGTGAGGAAGGGAGCAAAAGAGGACTGTGTGGTCATGTGGGATGTGTGTGTGTGTATGTGAGTAAGGCACAGTTAGATCTTGCAGGATCTTCTGGGGCAGGCTAACTGGGCTTGCCTATCTAGGCAGCATCTGCTACCATAGCAAACAGTACTGGGAGGCCAGCTTGTCCTCAGAAGCTTAGCCTTTTTGAAGGGGAGAGCTGCTGTAACTGGGAGCCCAGCCTCAGCTCCACCCAGGGTGCCTTCAGAGAACACCTGGGACTCTACAGCCACCCCTGCCAGGGTCCTGATACCTTGGCTGTGGTCCCACAGTCAACGAGTATCCAGTTACCCCGGGTGCAGGCTCCTGTGAGTTCTGAAGCACACTCTACTCTGATCGGACCAACGCTTTAGCCCAGGGCACTGCAACCTCAGAAGCAGCAGACACATGAGCAGCCCACTCCTGTCCAAAGAGCAGCAGCCCCATGAGCAGCCTGCCCCAGGCCTAAGAGCAGCAGCCTCATGTGGCCTGCCCCTGTCCAAGGAGCAGTATCTGTATAAATGGCTCACTCCCCTGTCCGAGGAGCAGCAATGATGTGAGCAGCATGCACCATCTGAGGAGCAGCAGCCACAAGAACAGGCTGCCCACATTTGAGGAGCGGCAGCACCAAGAAGCCTGCCCCTATCCCAGGAGCAGCAGCAGTGTGAGCAGCCCACATCCATTTGAGGAGCAGCAGCCTCCTGAACAGCTCATCCACATCCAAGGAGCAGCAGCCCTGTGCAACCCACACTGGTCTGAGGAACAGCATCTACACACAGCCTGCACCGGTCTGATGAGCATCAGCTGGCTGAGCAGCCCATCCTCAGCCTAGGATCAGCAGCCACACATGCAGCTTACTCCCACCCAAGGAGCAGCAGCCAAGCAAACAGCCCATCCCCTGTGCAAGGAGCAGCAGCTGTGTGAGCAGCCTGGCCTCGTACAAGAAACAGCAGCACCACAAGCAGCCCACTCCCACTTGAGGAGCAGAAGCTGCATGAGCAGCCCGCCCCAGACCAAGGAGCAGCAGCCAAATGAGCAGACTGCCCATGTTTGAGGAGCGTCATTCCTGAGCTGCCTGCACTGGTACGAGGAGCAGCAGCCACATGCAACCTGCACCTGTCTGACAAGCAGCAGCCGCATGTGCAGCTCACTCCCACCTGAGGAGCAACAGCCAAGCAAGCATCCTGTCTCCCATCCTAGGAGCAGCAGCTGTGTGAGGAGCCTGCACCCATACAAGGAGCACCAACTCAGCAACCAACCTGCTCCTGTCCAAGAAGTGGCAGCCTCATGAGCAGCCTGCCCCATCTGAGGAATAGCATTAGCGTTCAGCCAGCCCTGATCCATGGAGCAGCAGCCATGTGAGCAGCCCACCCTCCATCAAAGGAACAGCAGCTGTGTGAGCAGCCACCTGCCAGAGGAGACACCACTGCTGGGAATAGAATCCATCAGAGAAGCCACTGCCAACTGGGGAACAGCCAATTCAGTGACCGCCTGAGGAGCAACCATAGCCCAAGGAGCCACTGCCACCCAAAGAGCAGCCCCTGCATGACTCTACATCTAGATCAATCAGTGAGACCAAACATGGGTAGACAAAGAAACCCCCAAAGGAAAGAAAAGGAGGAATTGCCACAAAAGCAGCTAAGTGAAATACAAGCAAGAATTATGTCAGGAAAAAAATTCAGAATAAGGATCATACAGTTCATAAATTAGATGGAGGAAAAATCAACAATTTATGTAAGAATCAACAAGAAATGGATGAAAAAATCAATAACTTATGGAAGAATCAAGAAGAAATGAAGAATGATAGCTGCAATAAAAAACACCATGGAAAGTTTCAGCAGTAGACTAGGAGAAGCAGAGGACCGAATTAGCAAATTAGAAGACAGGGAAGCAAAATACAGCCAAACTGAACTGCAATTGGAGAAAAAAATGAAAAGACAGGAGGGGAGCCTAAGGGAGCTATGGGACAACATGAAACGAAGCAACATACAAATAATAGGGGTGCCAGAACAACAGGAAGAGGAACAAGGGTTAGAAAACCTATTTGAAGAAATAATGTTGGAAAACTTCCATGATGTGGGGAAGAAAAAAGGAACACAAACTCAAACATAGACCTCAAAGTGAAGGCCATAATAAGAGATACAGAAGGTCGTTTCATAATACTAAAGGGATTGATACAGCAAGAGGATATAGTCCTGATAAACATGCATGCATCCAATGCAGGAGAACCCAAATACATAAAAAAAAAAAAACACAACAACAAAACTCCTGGAAGATATTAAGGGAGAGATCAAAAAGAATATAATCATAGTAGGGGACTTTAATACCCCACTGACATCACTGGATAAATCCTCTAGACAAAAAACCAGCAAAGAAAGAGCAATCCTAAATGACTCACTAGATCAGATGGACTTAATTGACATCTTCAGAATATTTCACCCCAAAGCCATGGAATATACATTCTTCTCGAGTGCACATGGGACATTTTCAAAAATAAACCACATATTGGTTCACAAGGAAAGTCTCCCCAAATTCAAGAAGATTGAAATCATATCAAGCATTTTATCAGACCACAATGGCATAATATTAGAAATAAACTACAATAAAAACTGCCCCCCAAAATTCAAACACTCAGAAGCTGAATAGCATGCTATTAAACAGTGATTGAGTTACCAAAGAGATCAAAGAAGAAATTAAAACATACTGGAAACTAATGACAATAAAAATAAAAAATCCAAAATCTATGGCACACAATGGAAACAGTCCTGAGAGGGAAATTTATTGCTCTACAGGCCTACCTCAAAAAACAAGAAAAAATGGTAATAAATCATCTAACTCTACAGCTCAAAGAATTAGAAAGAGAGCAACAAGAAAATCCCAGAGTGAGTAGAAGGAAGAAGATAATAAAGATCAGAAATAAATTACATAGAGACCAAAAAAAAAAAAAAAATACAAAGGATCAATGAAACCAAGAGCTGGTTCTTAGAAAGGATAAACAAGATTAATGAACTTCTAGCCAGGCTCACCAAGAAGCAAAGATAAAGGACCCAGATAAACAAAATCAGAAATGAAAGAGGTGACATAACAACAGACCCCACAGAAATTCAAAGGATTGTTTAAAAATACTGTGAACAATGCTGTTCCAACAAACTGGACAACCTGGAGGAAATGAACATATTCCTAGAAAAATACAACCTTCCAAAACTCAATCAGGAAGATTCTAAAAATCTTAATAGGCCAAAAACTATGGAAGAAATTGAAGCAGTCATCAAAAAGCTTCCAGCAAACAAAAGCTTTGGACCAGAGGGCTTCACAGGGGAGTTTTACCAAATATTCCAGGAAGAAATAAAAGCTATCCTCCACAGATTATTGCAAAAAATTCAAGAGGAAGGAACACTTCCAAGCTCATTCTATGAAGCCAGCATCACCCTAATACCAAAACCAGAAAAAGACAACATAATGAAAGAAAATTATAGGCCAATATCCCTCATGAACATAGATGCCAAAATCCTCAACAAAATTCTAGCAAATTGGATCACGCAGTACATCAGAAAGATCATACACCATGACCAAGTAGGATTTATGCCGGGAATGCAAGGATGGTACAATATTCTCAAATCAATAGACGTGAATAGACATCACATAAACAAATTGAGAGATAAAAACCACATAGTCATATTAATTGATGCAGAAAAAGCATTTGACAAAATCCAACACCCTTTCTTGATAAAAACTCTCAGCAAGGTGGGAATAGAAGGATCATAACTCAACATAATAAAAGCCGTATATGACAAACCCACAGGCAACATCATACTCAATGGGAAAAAGCTAAAACCATTTCCCCTAAGAACAGAAATAAGACAGGGATGCCCACTCTCACCACTCCTGTTCAACATAGTACTGGAAATACTAGCCATTGAAATCAGAGAAGAAGAAGAAATAAAAGGCATTTAAATCAGAAAAGAAGAAGTAAAACTGTCCTTATTTGCAGACAACATGATACTGTACATAGAAAATCCTAAAGATGCCATTAAAAATTATTAGACTTAATAAATGAATTCAGCAATGTAGCAGGATACAAAACTAACACCAAGAAATCTATGGTATTTCTATACACCAATAGTGAACTTACAGAAAGACAGACTACAAAAAGCAATCTCATTTACCAAAAAAATTAAGATACCTAAGAATAAACCTAACTAAGGAGATAGATACACGGAAAACTATAGGACACTGTAAAAAGAGATAGAGGAAGACATAAACAGATAGAAGAACATATCATGTTCATGGATTGGTAGAATCAACATCATTAAAATGTCCACACTACCCAAAACAATCTATAGATTCAATGCACTCCCCATTAAAATACCAATGGCATATTTTACAGATCTAGAAAGAACTTTCCAAAAATTCATATGGAATAAAAAAAGACCCCGAAAAGCTGTAGCAATTCTGAGAAAGAAGAACAAAGTAAGTGGGATCTCAATACCAGATATGAAGCTGTATTACAAAGCCACTGTTCTCTAAACAGCCTGGTACTGGCACAAGGACAGACATATAGATCAATGGAATAGAATAGAGAACCCAGAAATCAACCCAAGCCACTATGCTCAATTAATATTTGACAAAGGAGGCATGAACATACAATGGAGTCAAGACAGTCTCTTCAATAAATGGTGTTGGGAAAATTGGACATATACATGCATAAAAATGAAACTACACCACCAACTTACACCATACACAAAAATAAAATCAAAATGGATAAAGGACTTAAACATAAGATGGGAAACCATAAAAATACTAGAGGAATCTACAGGCAACAAAATCTCAGACATATGCTGAAGCAATTTCTTAACTGATTCTGCTCCTAGGGCAATGGAAACTAAAGAGAAAATAAACAAATGAGACTATGTCAAAATAAAAAGCTTCTGCACAGCAAAAGAAACCATCAACAAAACAACAAGAAAGCCCACTGCATGGGAAAACATATTTTCCAATGTTATCATAGATAAGGGCTTAATCTCCAACATTTACAGGGAACTCATACAACTCAACAAAAGTAAGATAACCAACCAAATCAAAAAATGGGCATTGGATTTAAATAGATTGTTTTCAAAAGAAGACAGAATGAAGGTCATGAGGCATATGAAAACATGCTTAAGTCACTAATCATCTGATAGATGCAAATCAAAATGACAATGAGGTATCATCTCCCACCTGTCAGAATGGCTATCATCAACAAATCAACAAATGACAAGTGCTGGCAAGGATGCAGAGAAAATCGAACCCTTGTGCACTGCTGGTGGGGATGTAGACTGGTGCAGCCACTGTGGAGAACAGTATGGAGTTTCCTCAAAAAACTAAAAAATGGAACTCCCATTTGACCCAGTGATTCCACTTTTTGGAATATATGCCAAGAAACTAGAAACACCAATTAGAAAGGACATATGCATCCCTATGTTTATAGCAGCACAATTCACCATAGCTAAGATTTGGAAATAGCCTAAGTGCCTATCAGCAGATGACTGGATTAAAAAACTGTGGTACATCTACACAATGGAATACTATGCTGCGGTAAAAAAGAAGATGTTCTTACCATTTGCAACAGCTTGGATGGAACTGGAAAGCATTATGCTAAGTGAAATAAGCCAGGCAAAGAAAGATAAATATCACATGATCTCACTCATTTCTGGAATATAATGAACAACATAAACTGATGAACAAAAATAGATCCAGAGACAGAGAAACATCAATCAGACCATTAAACCTCAGAGGGAAGGTAGGAGAGGGTGGGGGTAAAGGAGAGAGATCAACCAAAGGTATTGTATGCATGTAATTAAGCCTAACCAATGGACACAGACAACAGGGCAGGTGAGGGAATGAGGGGAAAATGGGGGTGGGTAATGGGTTAATAAAGACACATATGTAACACTGTAATCAATAAAGAAATTAAAATGATATATATGTGAGAGATAATACTGAAAAAAATTTAAAAAATAAAATATTAAAAAATTAAATCATAACTCCTAATTTCAAGCAGAAAGATTTCAGAGATTCCATGATTGATTAATTAATTGCAAAACTTTCAATATAAATACATAAATATTTTTCTAGATTTTTAAAGACAAATAAAAATATAATGCTTTATAAACATCAGATTGTTTCTTTGTATTGATTGATTAAAGCCTGTTAACATGAAACTGTAACCATTAGTTATTTCTTTGTGTTGCAGAATTTTAAAATGCTTGAGAAACTTGATCAAATAAACAGTAAAATTACATCCATGCATTAGTATTTTTTCAAGGCAAAATAGTGATATCCTATTTCCTTGATGAGACTAGCAGTAATCTAAATAACTTGGGGCTTGATTCATGAAATAAAAAAAAAATACTTATACAGGAAGGCAGCATTTTTTATATGCACAAGTCATAGTCTGTATTCAACTTCCAATTCAAGAAGAAAAGTTGCAGATTTACAGTTAGGTTTTTGTGTGAGTGCACAGTTCCAAAGTGAGAAATAAATAAGCCTGTAGAGAACTTGGGCCTGTTAGCAGAGTGTTAAAAGGATTGCAGGCTGAACTCCAGGCAAGAAAATCTCATCCCAATAAATTATTGCCAAAATGTTAGCAAGCACCACATTGTCACACTCAGGCAGCAGGGACATAATAGTGACAGAGGAGAAAACTGCCACATAAATCACTTTAAAATAGCCCTTTGCTCAGTGTAGGGGAGAAACTTCTATACTCAGCTGAATCTCATCTCCCACCTTTTCATCTCTATGATAAAATGGCAACTGTCCAAATCACTGAAAGTAATTTAAAATAAATCCCTGGAGACACTGCTGCCAAACTTAGCAAAGCCTTTCGTGATTAAGAAGAAAATAAATACAGAATGTGTAAGAAAAACTCTTTTCAGAAATGGTCTCCCTTTTAAATCTGAATTGATAAAGTAAATCATAGGTTTTTAACTAAATCAAAGAATATATAAAATGGTTTTCTCTTAATTTTTCTTGAGAAATATATTTTTATAAATTATAGAAATATAAAGAAATGTATTATACAAACAAAATAATTTGGCATTGGTAGGGGCATTTCCAGAGGTTATTGCATTCGATTCATAAAAAATGTTCTCAGGATTTTTATGTACATTTGTAAAAGCCAATTTTAAGCATTCAGATGACATCTGAAGTTATATTTTGAAAAGCCAGTTAGTAGAAAAATATATCTATTAAAATTGCCTATCTTTGAATAAAAATAGACTTTGTAATTAATGATCATGAAAAGTCATTGTAATAGTAAATAAAGTAAATTAGCATTATTTATAATTAAAATTTATAAAAATAAATTAGGCTATATTTGTTTTTTAAATACATACTTATATATTTATAGAAATAGACTAGGTGTCAATAATAGAATTAATCAATTTTATTTTGACATAAAGTATTTTAAAACACTCTCATAACTCTATTGTTTCACACGTTTTTAAATAAATCATTTTTGTTGCTTCTTCTTTATCCTCTAAACTTCCAGGAACTCTTAGCTACTTCATAGGTGCATCCTGTGAAAATTTTTTATCTTCAACTTTATATGGTTTCTCTTTAATCATTTCTTGAAAATAACTGGAGAATAAACCTAGGCATTCAAGATAATTTTATGAATTCTGTGAAAACTATTGCATAACACAGACAGGCAACTTCCTGTCAATTTTGAAACTAGTGTTACTGCTGCTGTCTTAAACGTAGCACCATTCTTTAAGCTAAAGGGGGAAGAAACCAACTTGAAATTTAGACAATTACCAAATTACCAAAACTAGCATAGCAACACTTAATGAGGAAAACCATTAAAAATTTTCCAACTGGAGCCCCTGTTCAAATACCTTGGACACCTTGTTAGCACAGAATGAGGTGTTCAATCAGGAGACTGAAAATTGGAAGTACCAGGGCACAGTTTTAAGTGGTGATTACAAGGGCGAAAGGGTGAGTGCCAAAGTAACAGTCTTCTGCCCTGCAGGAAGCTGAGAAACCTTCAAGTCTACATTTGTAAATCAGGCCTGATGATTACAGCAGTCACAAGCAAAGTACATATGAAACAATTATTCACACCAATTCTTTCACTGTTTTAATTTGCTCTTAAGATGATTCCCAGAGTCACTGGCATTTTGTTTATAAATGTGAGCATGCTATAGGATTTTTCATGCCACTGTAAGCACAGGAGAAACTAAAGGAATCATTTTAAAGGTCATTCTTTTTTTTCTCGTGAGTTATATTATTGAGGTTTGCTCTAACTTAAAATGTACAAAGCAGTCTATAGGAGTTTGTTTTGTATATTTTAGTTGACTATTTTTCAAACAAAATATGTTTGATTTCTAATGTTTCTGTTATTGTTTTCTAATTAAATAAAATGACTTAGACATTGAAACTCTTGCATTAAATTAATGAGGATTAACTCTTTTCCTGTTTTTAGCTATCTTAATCTGCTCCTTGCCAACTAACAACTCACAAATAATTTAATACAAGGTTTTTACTTTAGGCTTCATCAAACTTGTGTATAAAAGAATATATTTAAACAATATCTGTTGTGAAATAAGCATTATTTTTAATTGAAAAAGTTGCACTTAAAAAAAAAGCATGAAACTAAACAGAAAACTAAACCTTTTAAATGCCATACATTGGATTAATTTTATTTTCAAACACATTTTTTACCAACTTGATTATTGAGAAAAATTAAACCTCAGATGTCATAAAACAAAGTATTTATAGTTAGAAAAAGAACTTGCAAATATATATTTAAAAATTTTATTCTATGCTGTACAAATGTCACAATATTTTAAAATGTGTAATGTGTATAATTTTTTTGCTTTTTAATTATCTAGGGGGTACTATTGTAATTGTATTGGGGATAGTTTTGTTACTTAATTACAGACATGAAGTTCCACATATGAGAAAATGGATTGTATTTAATATGCTTTTATAATTTTAACTTAATTATGGCTTAATCTAAAAATATTTTCAAAAGAACTTATATTTCATTTCCTGAACACATAATTAATATGTAATATCTTACATTTGCATTTTTATTCAAATACCAAGATTTATAAAACTTTTTTACATAGCCTTGAATCCATTTCTGAAATTGAAAACATCTCAATGTCCTGTTTATATAAGAAAGAAAAATAATATAATGTTAACTACTTACAACTGATTTCTGAAAATCCATTAAATTCTATGATTGTTTATTTTTAAAATAGGTTTATATATTTTCCTAGAAAGCTTTCTATTTCCTTTTCACTATTATTTCTGTCATTCTATTTGCTGAGTGGTACAATATTGACTTTTTCAATTTTGATTTCCCATACTAAAGCAATGGTTTAAAATGTTGTAAAATCATACAAGAGATTACTGTGTAATTTTGTAATGGATCCAATTACATCATTTGTTCCCAAACCCATAGTGATTATTGTTAAAATTCTCCTTTTCTCAACCAGTAATACCTTTTTCCTCATGTTATCCAAATTTAGAAGGCACTATTTTTCACATATTTTGAAAGTGCTTCGTAATGAAAAAGACATACAACTAATAGTTTATTATTTGTTCTTAAAAACCTGCCTATAAATTACAATAAAAATAGTAATATGTAAAGCTTGAATTTAAAGTAAGTGAAAATCTGCTTATGTAAAAGATCATTAAAGTTGTTGTATTTTTATTAAATATATATATATATATGTGTGTGTGTGTGTGTGTATGTGTGTGTTTTATTCTTCCTGAGTTCTAATTTATCTTTAATTCATTTTAAACCTTTTAATTACTAGATTTTCTAAAACCATTTCAATTTTCTAGTACTATAGTTATGTAAGAACATCATTCTTGTATTTAGGAGATTCATACTGAAAAATGTAGGGGTGTCATTTTCAAATGGAAAGAAAGTAAGGTAAATATGGCAAAATGTTAATTGTTGATTCTGGGTGAGGGACATGCAAGTGTTTTTTTATATTGTGTTTTTAACTTTTCTATGTGTGAAATTTATCAAATTAAAAACTGGGAATAGTATTCTGCTAATGCATTTTAAATTTCTATGGTTATTTTAATTTTCTAGGTGAATATATATTTTAATCAATATTTCACTGTGCATACTAGCTTCTTTATGGTTAGCTTCAAATGCACTATTTATTTTAATTGAAATTGAACAGGGAAATTTTTTAAATAAAAATTTGTATTCATGCTTATCTTTATAAAACATTTAAAGATTACTACATAATAGTGAATTCTATGTTTTTTAAACATGTTGCCAATATGATGAAATCATATGAGCTCACTTCTTTTGTTCTTTGACATTATAGTTAATGTATAAAAATTTAAAATAGAGTGGAAAAGCTAAAAAAATTATAGTCAATCTTGTCCTAAATGAAAAATTCAGGTAAGATATTTTATAAAATAAAATTTTAAAATCTAAAAATTTTGGTGCATCTCTATACTGAAAATATTGAATAAACACTGTATAAAACTAGCCATCACCCTGCCAGAAATTATAAATGGTGCATGAGTGTCACAATTCTACTCTTAAAATGCATTAAAAAACTCAAACCAGACACTAAAATGAGGTTATATTCTAATGTAGTTTTTATCTTTAATTCTTTACATTTAATTAAATAGAATAAACCACTTCAAAAACTTTAGTTCTGTGTATATTTAATACATCTAAATGTATTTTTATATGTGATATATGTTGAATAGAGTTAATAATATTATATTCTCTCTAGTTAAATAAAATTACATTTCAGATCACCCAGATTTTGACAGAATATTTCTTTTTCATTTATATAATCAGGCACCATTGAAGCAGCAATAATAACTCTCTTTTTCTTTTAACTCTTACTTGTAGAAAGAAAGAGAATGTTAGTGACTCATACTGTAAACATACATTCTATGCATAGCCATAAAACTAGGAAAACACAAATATAGCTTAAATAAAAGTTTTCACTTAGCTCAGGCATAACATTACTACTGCAAGTATTTTAACATTAAAACAATCATGGCAGAAAACACGAGAAGAAACATCAGTTCACAAAATGGCTCATAACTTGCCTTTTGAATAAGGTATCTGAAACTTTGTCTGGTTATAGTGCATCTAATCTAACACAAATAAGAATTGCCTGATTTTTATGGTATTCATGAACATTCAATAAGTTTTCCACCCTAAAAACAAGGAGATTGGGGTAGGAGTCCATGTAGGGGGAGGGACGATCCTTAACTGGGTAACAGTGTCCTTTTATGATTGGCAAGTTCTTTGGGACCAAGATACCCCCCAGCCTGACTGCCCAGGACTCAGATGCAATTCAGCCCTGTCTTTATGTCAAATCACTGCCATCAGAACAATGGCTCATATTACATGAAAATCTTGTGCAAATGAGCCATAATGGGAGTGAATGACATCTCGTAAGACCATGCAGCAGGGTCCTCCTTTGATCTGAAATACTGTTAATCTTTCTCATACATTGCACACTAAGTACAATTGGTAAACCCTATATAAGAAAGTCCCTATAGTGCAGATCTAGAGATAAACAAGCTGCAAGTGAAAGACATACCAATAAAAAGTTTCATGGATTTCCATTTTTTATCTTTTTCTAATTTTGTGTTGCTGTTGCTGTTGTTTTGGTAGCTGTCATTTTCATTTATTCTTTTAAAGAATGTTTATACTGTATACTTCCTTATTTTAAAATCTTGGTTACATTTGCTTCATATATATTAAGTTGAATTTTAAATAGCTGATGTTAAAAACTATTTTGAGCCCTAGCCAGTTTGGTTCAGTAAATAGAGCGTCAGCCTGCGAACTGAAAGGTCCCAGGTTCAATTCCAGTCAAGGGCACATGCCCAGGTTGTGTGCTTGATCCTCAGTGGGGGACTTGCAGGAGACAGCTGATCCATTCTATCTCTCTCTCCCTCTTCTTTCCTCTCTGAAATCAATAAAAATATATTTAAAAATTATTTTGAAAATACTTCCAAGAGTTATAATAATTTGAGAATGTATGAAATGCCTTATTTCATAGGCTTTTGTCATTAATCATAGTGGACTGAGACTGATGATTTATATGATGTTGTTCTCCAAAACAGGAGAAAGGGGAGGGGAGGGGAGGGGAAGAGAGGGGAGGAAAACTTTTAAGAACCATGTTTTCTAGCGTAAGAAACAAATGATTTAGGTATTTCTATTTCTATGGTGATTTAAATAACCACTGAAATATCTCACAAGGAGTTGTAGATCCCCCTGGAGATAACAAAAAGTATTTTCTTTTGCTCTCTAATATCAAAATCAAATTGTTTGATTAGGTAGCCAAATATGTAAGGCACATGTAGACTATCACAAGCTGAGTCAATCATGGTAATTCAGAGCTGGTAGGAAATATGCCTCATCAATTGTGCTTTGCTTTTGAAGTGTTGCCTAAAAATCAGCTTTGGGCTTCAAAGAGAGAAAGATTATAGCTTTTACCCAGCAATTAATATGGCTGGAATTCAAAATGTCAGCATCTAACCACCATCCTGGCTGGACAGTAGCATAACAGGAATTCCTTCTCCTCCAAGACTTGGAGTAAATTATAAAAATGAATAAATAAGGAGTGAAATATTATTAATATGTGGCAGGAAATGAGGGGGAAAATAAACCCTGCTTATTTTTTTCCAGAAAAGCCCTCCCAAAAAACTGATGTCCTCAGACCTTTCACCAGTCTTCCCCATCCAGATCATTTTAATTTCCCACCAACTGTTAGGAGAAAGCTATTTCATTTGCCTTATAACACAGATCAGATGACAGACTCTCTAAGTCCCTCCTCTCTGTCAGAGTTCAAGAGTTCAAACATGGTCAGAATATCAAACAATGGAAAAGCAGCAGGATTTTGCAGAAAGAGTTTAAGTACATTAGATTATGCAGTGTGGTCAGAAAAGACACTAGTGTTACTTTTCATTTTAACTCTCAATCATATTTTAAGTGCCCTCAGCTAATAGCCTGAAGTAAGAGAGTGATCTCCCTCTGCCACTGGGTTACTGTAGAATGCAAGTTCTTAAAATGCCAGTTATTTTTACTTAATACCCTGGTATGTTTGAAGTTAAATATTAAATGGCAAAGCAACCTCACTTTCATAATAGTAGGTATTCAGAATTATTATTGCTTTTTTTTTTTTTTTTTTGTCTAAAGGTGGACAGGTGTTGTGTCATCTCTTTTAGGAGTTGTGAACAAAAATTAAGAGAATCTGTCACTGAGTTTGGGGAAAATTCTCCCTTGGAATAGGTAGACCTCCCAGAAAAACTAAGCAATCTGTCCTTCAACATCTTACACAGCATTTGCTTCATGTTTCTTTACACATTTTTCTATTGACTCAAAGGAAAACCCATGCAAAAAAGTATTTACAGAGTATCTCTCCATCATGACAGCCTAAGCAATGTGTTTCATTAATAAGCATAGTTACTGCTCAGTACAGATATTATGTGTAGAAGATGCTTAAAGAATGATTACTATAAAATCTAATATTAACAAAAAATTTAAAATGTAGTAGCCTCATTGATATCATATATAAATTCACCCCTGGATCCCACACATAAATATAGATTTACAACCACATAAGTATTTGATTTTCAATATTCATCTTACATTTAAGACATTTTATTTTTCATATTGCATTGATTTGGCACTCACAGTGAATGATCTGACATTCTATTTAGTTCCACAGAAAGTTGGAAAGAAAATGGTAAATGATGAATTAAATGTCTAATAAAAAGCCAAGTGAGGTTCATAGGACTCATTCTGTTGAGAATACAGGCAAAATGTATATGAACTTAAGCAGAATCAATTTTTCACTTTCCATTTTGCCAACTTGCTATTGAAGAAGTATGATTCCCAGATCCTAACTCAAGTATCACAGAGCTACCATGAAATGCTGCCATTTGTGACAACATAGAGGATTTTTTCATTAAACAAGAAAGTCCTTGGTGAGTGAAGGAAAGATGGCTCAGGAAGCAGAAAAACAAAATTCTTCAGCCAGTAAAAAGAAACAAGAACACAGAAGAAAAACTGCTGTTAAAGAATGCATCTGAATGTGTGTTTTTTAAACAACAAAATCATCTGATAGTACACTATCATTATCCAAGAATTTGGGGTTTGGGCAATGTCTACATATACAAAGAATATCGTGAAATATTCCTATGATGTATTTAGTTATCAGTCGGACCCAATTGTTAGGTCCAAACTATTTAAAACTAGTTTCTAAAGAACCATAACCTATTTACACTTTATTGTTACTAGACCCACCCATAATCACCATCCTATCTCCACCCTATCAATGCCCTTCAATGACCCATAGCTATAAATTTATAGATTTATATAAATATATAAACATAAAAAGAGATTTATAATAAATCTATAAATGCATTAAATAGAATCTACTTAATGTCACTACTTTGTCAAAATATATTGTTAGACAAGGAAATAGAAAGATACTCTGCAACCACAGATTGGAAGAATCAATGTAATTAAAATTTCCATATTACCTGATGCAATATACAGATTTAATGCAATCTCCATTAAAATCCTAATGACATTTTTCAAAGAAATAGAAGACAAAATTTATATGAAACCACAAAAGATCCCAAGTAGCCAAATCAATCTTGAGAAAAAAACAACAAAGCTAAAGCTATTACACTCTATGACTTCAAATTATACTTCAAAGTTACAGTAATCACAACACATGGTATTGGCAGAAAAAACAGAAATATGAAACGGAGAGAACTGAGAGCCCAGAAATAAACCCACATGTACATGGGCAACTAATTTTTGACAAAGGAGACAAAAACATACAATGGAGAAAAGAACACCTCATAATAAATGGTGTTGCAAAAATTGAAAAGCCATATGCAAAAGAATGAAACAAGACTACTACTTGACACCACACACAAAATTTAACTCTAAATGGATCAAAATGTTAAATACTAGAGGCCCAGTGCATGAAATCATGCAAGATCCAGACCTCCCATGCCGCGGGACCCCAGACTCCCTTCTGCCGCTGCCACAAGACCCCAGAGTTCTGCCTGCCGCAGCCACTGTGGGATCCATCAATGCACTTCCTGGTGAGTCCAGTCATTGGTCATTATGGTGTTATGGCCACAGGCCTTTTATAATATGGACTAGTGGCCCAGTGCACAAAATTTGGGCACAAATGGGGGTTCCCTCAGCCCAGCCTTACCCTTTCCAATCAGAGTCCCCTTGGGGAATGTCCAATTGCTGGTTTAGGCCCAATTCCTGTGAGATTAGGCCTAAACCAGCAGTTGGACATCCTCCTCAGTTGGGACCACTGCCTCCTAACTGTTCACCTGCCTGCCTGCCTGATCATCCCTAACTGCCTCTTCCTGCCTGCCTGATCGCCCCTAAATGTCCTTCCCCTGCCAGCCTGATCTCACCCCTAATTGCTCTCCCCAGCCAGCCTGATCTAGCCCCTAAATGCATCTGCCTGCCTGGTCAGCCTTAAGTGCCCTCCCCTACCATCCTGATCTTGCCCCCAACTGCCCTCCCCTGCTGGCCAATTTGGTTCTGATTGGTTGGTTTCTATGCCAGTCAGCATCTCTGGGCCTATCTCCAGGCCTGATCAGAGAGATGTGGCTGATCAGTAGCCCCTGTGGAGACCCGGAGAGAAACAGAGACGAGGCTGCTGGTGAAGCCCAGAGAAAGAGAGAGGCAATGGCTGATCAACAGCTGCCATGGAGGCTGCAGATCAGACCCTGCCTCTCTCTTTGGGCCTCTCTCCAGGCCTGATCCGCAGCCCCTTCGGCAGTCAGTGCTGGGTCACCTCACTCTCAATGGTGGCAGTCACCACGGCAACCCAGCACTGACTGCAGGACTGACTTCCAGTTGGTCAAGCCTTCAGTCATTTTGGATGTTACAGACCCTGGTTTTTTATATATTGGGATAAGGCATGAAATAATAAAATACATAGAAGAAAACATAGATACTAAATTTATGGTTATTGGTTTTGGAGAGGAATTTATGAACTTGACCCAAATCCAAGGCAAAAGTTACTACACCAAATTTAAATTTTCTGCATGGCAAAAGAAATCATCAGCAAAACAAATAGGCAACCAACTGAATGTGGGGGGGGGGGGGGCGCGGATATTTGCAAACATAACTTTGATAAGAGGGTAATACCCAAAATATATTAAGAATATATATATATATATATATAAAGAACCCAACTAAAAGGAATAAGCAACCCTAGTTTTAAAAATAGCAGAGGACCTGAATAAACACTTTTCCAAAAAAGGCATACAGACAGCCAACAGATTCATGAAAAGACTAGGGGCTTGGTGCATGATTTCATGCACCTGTCTGTTCCCTCGGCCTGGCCTGCAGGATTGGGCTCAAACTGGCTCTCTGCCATCTTCTGAGGGGTCCTGGATTGTAAGAGGGCACAGTCCAGGCCAAGGGACCTCACCAGTGTATGATCGGGGCTGAGGAAGGACATGGAAGGTTGGCCAGCTAGAGAGGGACCGCAGGAAGGTTCTAGGGTTTGTCTGGCCCATTTCACTCAATCCCAAACAGCTGGACCCCAGCAGCAAGCTAACCTACTGGTCAGAGTGTCTGCCCTCTGGTGGTCAGTTCACGTCATAACAACTGGTTGACCAGTCGACTGTCTGCTCCCTGGTGGTCATTGCACATCATAGTGAGTGGTTGAGCGACTGTAGCATATCATTAGCCTACTAGGGCCCAGTGCACAAATTCGTGCACCTTGAAATGAACTGTGGGCCGCAAGGCTGTGGTAGGCACAGGGGCACGTTTTGGCCCATCCTCTGCTTCCCTGCTCAGTCCCTCCCACCACCACAGCCAATCCCACTGGCCAATGGCGCCGGCCCTGCTCGCACCCACTGAAGGTGCAGAGCCATTGGGGCCGGGTGGGACCATGGCACACAGGAGCAAAGAATTTTCAGTAACCACCAGAGGCTCACCCTGATGACAGCAACTGGTGCCCTGCCTTGGTCTGGTGTCCCTGCTCACCTGCTCCACTATCCTGCCACGGCCAACACCTGCCATGTTCTGCGTACGGCCCCTGGCGGTCAGTGCATGTCATAGAGACTGATGGTTCGATTGTTTGGTTGTTCTGGTTGTTCCACCATTCAGTCTACTTGCATATTAGCCTTTTATTATATAGGATTATGCTTTGATTGGTTGAACAGCCAACTGGTTGACCAGACACTTAGCATATTAGGTTTTTATTATATAGGATATTCAGCTTAATTAACTATAAAGAAAATGCAAATCAAAGTGAGATACCACCTCACACCTGTTAGAATGGTGATTATCAATAAGACAAGAAATAACAAGCAGAGAGGATGTGGGAGTAAAAGAAATTTCATAAGTTGCTGGTGGTAATGTAAACTGGTACAGCCACTATGGAAACCAGTATGATGTTTCCTCAAAAATTAAGAATAGCCCTAACTGGTTTGGCTCAATGGATAGAGCGTTGGCCTGCGGACTCAAAAGTCCCAGGTTTGATTCCAGTCAAGGGCATGTACCTTGGTTGTGGGCACATCCCCAGTAGGGGGTGTGCAGGAGGCAGCTGATTGATGTTTCTCTTTCATCGATGTTTCTGACTCTGTCCCTCTCCCTTCCTCGCTGTAAAAGTCAATAAAATATATTTTTAAAAAATTAAGAATAGAACTACCATATGAACCCACAATCCCTCTTCTGGTTATTTACCTGGAAAATTTGAAAACACTTACTTGTAAAGATATACCTACTCCTGTGTACATTTCAGCATTATTCATGGTAACCAAGACATGAAAAAAACCTAAGTGCTCTTCAATGGATGGTTGGATAAAGAAGAGGTGATACATACAGTATATACAATAGAATATCATTCAGCCATAATAAAGAATTAAATACTGCCATTTGTGACAACATAGCAGATCTTGAAAGTATCATGCTAAGTGAAATGAATCATACAATAAAGAATAAGGACCATATGATTTTACTCATATGTAGGATATAAACCAGAAAATAACTAATGAATGAAAAAACAACAGAAAGGTAGTTGTCAGAGGGGAAGGTGGGGGTGGAAGAAGGATGAAGAGGTAAATGGGGTCAGAGATATGCTGACAAAAGGAAACTAGAGTGTAGGTGGTGAGAACACAATGATATGTTATAGAATTATACACTTGAAACTTATCTAATCCTATTAACCTATGTCACCCCAATACATTAAATGAAAATTTTAAAAATCTTGTCAGGTTAAACTTGTTCATGGTGTTGTTCATATGAAATCAGTATTTTCTATAGCACTATGCCCTAGAAAATACTTTTTTTTTTTTTTTTGTAAAAAGAAATAAAACATTTGGTTACTGTTTTTTATAAAGCTGAAACTTGCCCTCTCTCTAGTCAGGTAAATTATGTAATTGTTATGTGCCCTTTCATGGTCTCTTATGGATACACAAGAAGTACAATCAGCCATAATAGTACCTCCTGAAATACCCATCTGCTCTTATGTCTTCACTCTTATCTTTGCCTTATACTTCATTTCCAATCATTTTCCCATCCAACCACTAACCTACTCCATGTGCATCCATCTTTTTCTTTTGCCTCCTCTAACAATGGAAAAGGTATCCTTTGTCCTTGTTAAGTCCAATTCTTTCACATAGGTTTAAGCACCTTTTCTGCACTATCTTCAGAACTTCACTCCTTCAGTTCTCCCTTTCCCCTTCTGCTTCACCAACATTTATAGCTACTTAAATTAAAATAAAAAATTTGATTCCTCAGTGGCACCAGACACATTAAAAGTGCTCAGTAGTCACATGTGGCTAGTGGCTATTGAGTTGAACTGCTCAAATACAAAACAATCCCACCATTGCAGAAAAGTTCTATTGAACAATGCTGCTTTAGAGCATGTTGTATACAAAGAACTATATATAAAAAATCCTAATATGCAAATAGACTGAACAGTGGAACAACCAAACAACTGAACAACCAGTCACTATGATGTTCACTGACCACCAGAGGGCGTGCGCAGAACATGGTGGGTGTCAGCAGAAGGCAGCAGAGCACAGAACATGGTGGGCATTGACCGCAGGGGGATGGTGGAGCAGGTGAGTAGGGGTGCCAGACCAAGGTGAGGTGCCAGTTGCTGTCATCTGGGCAAGCCCCTGGTGGCTACTGAAAAATCTTTGCTCCCGCATGATGCAGTCCTACTGGACACTTGAAACTGCTACCAGTGCCTGCACATGCTGCTGGCGCCAGCCCCCATCACAACTGCTGCTGGCACCAGAGCCGCCACTCACATCTACTGCTGGCACCTGGTGCCGGCCCTGATCACTTAGCATTGTCAGTGGGTACAAGTGGCAGCTGCCAGCCCCGTTTGCCCTTCATGGCTTTTCCACCCCCCCCCCCTCCTCCTGAGGGGCAATCGGAGCTGGCAACTGCCTCTTGCACCAACTTCTGGTGATGGCCTCACTCACACCTGCAGCAGGTGCCACCGCTTGCACTGGCTGCTGGCACCTGGCGCCAGTCCCAATCACTTGGCTCCATCAGCAGGTGTGAGTGGTGGATGTCAATCCCTACTGCCCCTGAGGGCTTCTCCACCTCCCCCTGATCCTGAGAGTCAATCCGGGCAGCAGCCCCCGCTCGCACCCACTGCTGGTGCTGGACCAGTCACTTAGTGCCATCAGTGGGTGTGAGCAGGGCCGGTGCCATCAGCACAGGTAGTGGCAGTGCCAGGGGCTGCTGGCAGACAGGGGATGGGGGCCATGGTGGGAGGGGCTGGGCAAGAATGCAGAGGATGGGCCTAGACCCATCCCTATGCTCAACACAGCCTTGTGGAACCACAGTTCCTTTCAAAGTGCACAAATTCGTGCACTGGGCCCCTAGTGTATTATAAATTGGAAAAAAATTAATCTATATATGTAAAAGCCTATGCGACCAGTCAACCATTTCACCAGTCACTATAATGGGCACTGACCACAAGGGGGCAGACGCTCAATGCAGGAGCTTCCCCATGGTGGTCACTGTGCTCCCACAGCGGGAACACTGCTCAGCTGACCCATGGGTGCCAGACAAGTGGTGCAGTGAGCCTACCGAGCAAGGGCAGGTACAGCAGGTCTGGAATGAGCAGGAGCAGCAGGCAGGAGTGGCAGGCGGTGTTGGAATGCCAGTTAGGCCCAATCACCATAGGTCACGCCAAAAGACCCCACTCGTCCACGAATCCATGCACCGGGCCTCTAGTATAAATATAATTAAGGAGATAGATATACATGTGGATACAGAAATAGTTATACAAAGGTAAAGTTATTTCAAAATAATTTGTATTTTTCTCTTTCACATATGCATAGTTTAGTCAATTGAATTTACTTTTTTTTCAATCTTGGGCAATTTTTTTACTGCCTTATGATCCAGCAATTCCACTTCTGGAATATATCCAAAGAAACCCGAGACATTAATTTGAAAGAATATATGCTCCCCTATTTTCATGGCAGTGCTATTTACAATAGCCAATATTTAAAAGCAGCCTAAGTGTCCATCATTAGATGAGTGGATAAAAGAGCTGTGGTCCATTTACACAATGGAATGCTTCTGGCCTTAAAAAAAAAAAGGAAATCTTATGTTTTTGGACAGCATGATATACTTAGAGATTATTATGCTAAGAAATAAGCCAGTCAGAGAAAGAAAAGTACTATGTGATTTCCTTTATATGTGGAATTTAATGAACAAAATAAACTAACAAACAAAATCTCTCTTTTTTGTTATTATTTTTTAAATCTTTACTGTTGAGAGTATTACAGATATCCTCCCCCCTCCTCACATTGCCACCCTGCGCTCCATTCCCAGCCCACCCCAGGCCTTCTTCACCACATTACTATCTGTGTCCTTAGGTAAGATATTTGGTTAATTTCTTCCCGCCACTCCTCCCTGTTTCCTTCTGAGACTCATTACTCTGTTTCATGCTTCCATGCCTCTGATTCTATTTTATTCACCAGTTTATTTTGTTCATTAGATTTCTTGTTCCTTTATTTTGATTTTTAGATTCAATTGTTGGTAGATAGGTATTTGCTGCTATTTTATTGTTCACATATTTATTTCTTGTCTCCTTCTCCTTATTCTTATTCTTATTCTTATTCTTATTCATTCTCCTCCACCCCCTCCTCCTTTTCTTAAAGAATACCTTTCAACATTTCATGTAATACTGGTTTGGTGGTAATGAACCACTTTACCTTTTACTTGTTTTGAAGCTCTTTGACCCTCAATTTGGAATGAGACCCTTGATGGGTAGAATAATCTTGGTTATAGGACCTTACTATTTATCACTTTGAATATTTCTTTTTTTAAATCTTTATTGTTGAGATTATTACAGATGTTCTCTCCGCTCACCCACCCTCCCCCCCCCCGGCCACCATTACCCCTTCCACCTGGTTTCCAACCCACCCCAGGCCATTGCCACCTTATTGTCTGTGTCCAAATGAAATGCATATATGCATATAAGATCTTTGTTTAATCTCTCCCCCACCACCCTTCCCTCTGAGAATTGTCAGTCTATTCCATTTCCATGCCTATGATTCTATTTTATTCACCAATTTATTCTGTTGATTAGATTTCTTATTCATTTATTTTGATTGTTAGATTCAATTATTGATAGGCATATATTTGTTGCCTTTTTGTTGTTCATTTTTTTACCTTTTTATTTTTCCTCATCTTCTTAAAGAATAACCTTCAACATTTCATAAAATACTAGTTTGGTGGTGATGAACTCCTTTAGCATTTTCTTGTCTGTGAAACTCTATCTGACCTTCAATTTTAAATAATAGCTTTACTGGGTAGAGTAATCTTGGTTGTAGGTCCTTGCTATTCATCAGTTTGAATATTTCTTGCCACTCTCTTCTGGCTTTCATAGTTTCTGTTGAGAAATCAGCTGACAACCCTATGGGCATTCCCTTGTAGGTAACTAACTATATTTCTCTTGCTGCTTTTAAGATTCTTTCTTTGTCTTTAGCCCTTGGCATTTTAATTATGATGTGTCTTGCTGTGGTCCTCTTTAGGTTCCTCTTCTTTGGGACTCTCTATGTTTCCTGGACTTATAAGTCTATTTCTTTCACCAGGCAAGGGAAGTTTTCTGTCATTATTTCTTCAAATAGGTTTTCAGTATCTTGTTCTCTCTCTTCTTCTGGCACCCCCAAAATGTGAATGTTGGGACCCTTAAAGTTGTCCCAGAGGCTCCTGACACTATCTTCATATTTTTGGATTCATATTTCTTTTTGCTTTTCTGGTTGGGTTTTTTGTCTCCTCATATTTCAAATTGTTGATTTGATTCTCAAAATCCTCTACTCTACTGCTGAATCCCTGCATATTATTCTTTATTTCAGTCAATGTATGCTTGATTTTTTATTGGTCCTTTCCCATTTTTTTGGCATTCTTGCTAAGGTCCTTGAAAGTCTCACTAAATCCCTGGGGGTTTCTAGGAGATTCTTGAGTAACATTATAATTGTGGTTTTGAACTCTGTATCCCGTAGTTTGCTTTCTTCCATTTCTTTCATTTGACCTGTTTCTTTGTCTCCACATTTTTTGCTGTTTCACTGTGTTTGTTTCTATATATTAGGTGTGAGCTGCCATGTCTCCTGGAACTGGTAGAGTGGCCTTGTGTAGTAGGTGTCCTGAAGGGCTCAGTGGCTCAGCCTCCCTAGTCACCTGAGCTGAGAACTCTAGGTACACTCCTGTGTAGGCTGTGATCACAGTCTTTTTGTAGTTGAGACTTGATTGCTGTAGTGTCACTGGGAGGAATTGACCTCCAGGCCAATTGGCTGTGAGGATCAGCTTCAACTACAGTGGAAGAACTAAACCCCTATAGAGCAGGACTTGCTTCAGTGGGGCTTTGGTGCTCACTGAGTATTCCCCTTGCTTGTGTCTCTTATGGATGTGTAAATTTGTAATCTGCTATGGTCTGAAGCTGTCCATCAGGTGCACTGGCTCTAGGGCCTCCAGGAGATGGAAAATCAGCCACTGCTTGGGGCTACCAAGCAGGAGCTACAGACAGATCTGCAGATGACTGCTATTTGCTATTGGAATTGGGCTTGAAAATGCCCAGGTGAGGCCTAGCTGTGAAGCAAGATAGGCTCTAACCTTAGGCAATTTTAATAGCTTATATTTATGTTCTAAAGACCTCTTAAATGCAGATCCACATTTATGTTCCCATTTTACTTTATACATACTTTTAAGATAAGGTATTATTGTATTATACCAGTAAGTACAAAGACCATAACTTTGTGTTCACATGATAAATACTTAATAAATTTTGTTGAATTGAATTGAACCTAGTTATAGATACTTGATTAATGTGTTTTGTTTGTGAGAATTCCCCTCACTTCATTCAAACTATTTTCCCATTTATATGTCCTGGCATTGTGTTTCTTTTTTATCTTCTCCAGAATTTGTAATCATGTAATTTTTATTCCCCCCTAAATCTTCATATCTGCCTTAGCCCATATGAATTGTTTTAGACTTTTTTCAATTTAAATATTATTGTTATAAAATATACATACAGTCAGAAAGTTATACTTTACTATCATTAGTAACAAAATAATTATGTTCCATAAAAATCATCTGTTGTATTTGCAGAATCTAATAAATTAATTGAAAGGGAAAGAAACAAAAAATAATAGAGTATGACTATTCCCCCTTGCTCTCCATATAAAAAGGTTTTTTAAAGAAACATTTACCATATCTGCATTGAGATATTTTAAATACATAATTTTAAGAATTGTTAATTTTCTTTTTGAATATATTTTTCAGTAAAATATCTTAAGAGTACAAATTACTAAAATTTTCAAAAAGAGGTGCTCCTCCATCCCTTTAACTATTCTCAAAAGTAAATTCATCATGATTCCCTCATCTCACCCTCAGAGCTCTGCATATTTATCAAACACACTCTGCATATTTATCAAACACACTACGGATACTTTTGAACATTCGACCATATGATATTTCCTTATAAGCAAGCCCGTTTTGCAGAAACAAAGTTACAAAAAAGGTAAAACAAGATATGAATATTCACATAAATTATTTTTATTCAGCATTGACTATTTAAATGAACATAATAGCTGTTTTATATATATTAACTCAACATTCAACAGTTCAACAGTACTGAAATTTTATGTCATGCAAAATTAATTTGCACACAAATATATATATATATAAATATATATATATATATATATAAATATATATATATATATATATATTCACCACATAAGAACATATTCACTTTAAAAGGAAGCCTTCAATGTCAAAAACATTAGGGTACATTCATAAAGTGGAATAGTGGGCAGCCACTGAAAGGAAAGAAACTAGATAGATAGCAATATTTAAAGTAGACTGTTAATTTTTTTTAAGTTGCAGAAGAGAGTAAACAGTTTACTAATACTCATGGAAAAATGATATATACATGCATATTTATATCTTTGAGATTATTTAGACTATTAATAGAAGTGGAATTTTTGTTCTGTTTGAATTTCTATCCACTTTTTAAATGCTTTAATTCTTACCAAACCAATATGTTTAGTCTTGAAAGTCTTAAAACAATAACGAAAACAGAAGCAATCTTCTAGCTCATGTCTCCTAACCTATTAGAGACTCTTTTGCCCCAAAACAACACTTTTTTTTTACCTACCTATTTGCTTCTGTATTTCTAAATATATGCATTGCACTCATATTTCATGATCCAACAATTTAATATATTATGTGTTGACTTCCTATTATGGTATCATCTTACACAAACATTTCCCATGTCTCATCCTTTTTTATTACATAACTTCTAAGTTTTATATTTTGGGATATAAATATTGTTCCCTGTTAAATAAGGATAGCCAAATGTTCTATGCTTATTTTTCCTTACTTGTATTACTTATTATGTTTTACAGAGTCAACATTTGACTTTTTAGTTTTTCTTGTTGTACTATTTGCTTATATTTAACCTGAATTTTTCAACAAAATTGTAGTATTTATCTCAATACTATTTTTCACATGGTCAAAATGGGTAAAAATATTTTCTCCCATAAATTTTCCTGTTTGGACTGTCTGGTTTCTTGTGAAACATGTCCAGGGATTTTGCAGACTGTTATCTTAAATTTTTTCTTTCCCTCTCCTCTGTAATAGAACCCACATATTTCTCTGTCTTAGCTAAATTCTATTTTAGTAGAGTAACAGTACCTGATTGAGAATAAGTAAATGGAAGATAAGTTGCTGAATAATTGTATGTCTAAAATATCTTTATTTTTATGTGAACAAAGTTTGATTGCATAATGATTTTAAAGTTGGAATTATTTTCATCAAATTTTATGCTCTAAGTACTTATAGATCTTGTAAATTGTTGACTCAGTTTCTTTAATTCTTTCAGTTCTGGGGATTTTCTTGTATTATATCTCCATTTTCTCTTTCTTTTTGTTTAGAACTCCTATTCATCTGGATGTTGGACATCCTGGAAAATCTCTTATTTTCTTTTACTTCCTAATGTTATATTTTTTATCTTTTTATAATACTTTCTCAAAGCTATACTTCATCTTGTTTTTCATTCCTTATATTTACTTTTTTAAACTTTGTTTTTAACTTTCCAGAGTGCCTTTTATTCCCTGGTTCTTTTTTCTTTTTATTAAAATTCTGTTCTTGTTTTATTATATGAAATGATTTTTCCTTGTTTCTTGATTTGTCTCCATTTCTTTATAGTTTACTTTTTATTTTTTTATTATTATTTATATTAATTTAGGTTTTCTTCAAATGTCTGTAATTTTTTAGTTCATTCGTATTTAAGAACTAGGGGCCCAGTGCACAAATTTGTGCACCTTGAAAGGTACTGTGGGCTGTGAGGCTGAGTGGGGCACAGGTGTGGGTCTCAGCCATCCTCTGAGCCCCCACCTGGCCCTTCCTACCACAGCTCCTGGTCTCCTCTCTGCTAGCAGCCCTGCTCCCTCTGCCGCTACTCCCATGCTCTGACAGTGCCAGCCCTGCTTGTACCCTCTGACAGTGCAGAGCGATTGGGGTTGGTGCCAGCAGTGGGTGCAAGTGGCAGCTGCTGCCCCAATCACTACTCAGGAGCACAGGGAGGTGGAGAAACCCTCAGGGGCAATCGGGGCCAGCAGCCACCACTCACAGCCACTGATGGTGCCAAGAGATTGGGACCAGCGCCAGGTGCTGGCAGTGGGTGCCAGTGGAAGCTCCAGCACTGGCTGCAGGTGTGAGCAGGGCCAGCACCAGCAGTGGGTGTGAGCGGTGGCTCTGGTGCTGGCTGCGGGTGTAAGCGGGGCCAGCGCCAGCAGCAGGCACAAGTGCTGGGTGGGACGATGGCTTACAGGAGCAAAGAATTTTCAGTAATACCAGAGGCTTGACCCGATGACAGTGACTGGTGCTGTGCTTTGCTCTGGCGCCCCCACTCACCTGCTCCACCATTCTGCCATGGCCAATGACCATCATGTTCTGTGCACACCACCTGGTGGTCAGTGCACATCATAGTGATCAGTTGTTTGGTTGTTTGGTTGTTTTGGTTGTTCCACCATTGGGTCTATTTGCATATTAGCCTTTTATTATATAGGATGAGTCACCAAGAATTTGATTAGGAGCTCTGCTTTAGCAGGAAGAGTTTAAAGATTAGTGAAATTACCTTTTTGTTGTTGCAAGAAGCCCTAACATCTTTAAGGAGTCCCTTCCCTTCTTTGTGGTGTCTGAAATCTCCAAATGCTGAGCTTTTCCAAAATTTCTACATGGCAGACAGTTTGCCATACTGTTCATAGTTACCTCTCTCTGCAGGCATTTAAGTTTCTACTCCTTCCACTCTGCTGAGTCAATTATTACTTGTCCACCTACTTTCCACTATCTAAAAATTTGCTGACACCCTCTCTTATTTTTTTCTCCCTCACATCTCACCTTATGAGTTTATAAGTTTTATGTATCTAATGGATGCCTAGTGCATAAAATTCGTGCACTTGGAGGGGTCCCTCAGCTTGACCTGTGCCCTCTCACAGTCCAGGAGCCCATAGGGAGTGGGCCTAAGCAATCAGTCAGACATCCTTAGTGCTGCCCCAGATGTACTCTCCAGCCGTGAGCCTTGCTCAGGGCTTCTGGCTGAGCAGTGCTCCCCCTGTAGGAATGCAGTCACCACCAGGGACAACTCCTGCATTAAGCGTTTTCCCCTTGGTGGTCAGTGCATGTCATAGTGACCAATTTTTCTGCTGTTTGATCGATTTGCATATTAGCCTTTTATTATATAGGATTATTGCAGTTGAGAAGAGAATGGTGTTTAATATGTGTGTACAGTTTGTTATGTTTAACTGAAGAACATGTATTATTATTTTATTATACTAGTGGCCTGGTGTACAAAATTTGTATGTGGGGGGGTGTCCCTCAGCCCAGCCTGCACCATCTGCAATCTGGGACCCCTCAGGGGATGCCCGACTGCCAGTTTAGGCTCATTCACACAGTGATCAGGCCTAAACCAGCAATCGGACATCCCTCTTGCAATCCGGGACCTCTGGCTCCTAACTGCTCACCTGCTTACTGGCCTGCTTGCCCCAACTGCCCCTCTCTGCTGGCCAGCTCACCTCCAACTTTCCCCCACCAGCCTGATCATCCCTAACCGCCTCTGCCTTGGCCCTGCCACCATGGCTTTGTCCGGAAGGATGTCTGGAAGGTCTCCCATAAGGTTTCCCAGTCTAATTACCATATTATCCTTTTATTAGTACTAGAGGTCCAGTGCACAAAATTTGTGCACGGGGATTGGGGGAATGGTAGGTGGGTCTCTCAGCCCAACCTGCACCCTCTCCAATCTGGGAGCACTCAGGGGATGTCCTACTGATAGCTTAGGCCTACTTCCCCCCCAACTGCCCCCCCATGCATGCCTATTCCCCCCCAACTGCCCTCCCTTACAGGTCTGGTTCCCCCCAACTACCCTCCCCTGCAGGCCTGGTCCCCCTGCCCCCCGCAACTGTCCTCCCCTGCTGGCCTGATCACCCACAACTGCCCTCCCCTGCAGGCCTAGGTCCCCCCCAGCTGCTCTCCCCAGCAAGCCATCTTGTAGTGGCCATCTTGTGTCCACATGGGGGTGGCCATCTTTGACCAGTGGCAGCCATCTTGTGTGTTAGAGTGATGGTCAATTTGCATATTACTCTTTTATTAGATAGGATAAGGGCCTAGTCTCTGAAATTTATAGGGAACTTATATGTCTTAACAAAAGGAAGATAAACAATCCAATGAAAAAATGGGCAAAGGACCTAAATAGACAGTTCTTGAAAGTGAACTTACTGAAGGCCAAGAAACATATAAAAAAATGCTTAAAGTCACTAATCATCCAAGAGATGCTAATCAAAAAATCAATGAGATACCATCTCACAACTGTCAGAATGGCTATCATCAACAAATGCTGACAAGGATATGGAGAAAAAGGAACCCTCTTGCACTGCTGATAAGAATGAAGACTGCTGCAGCCACTGTGGAAAACATTATGGAGTATTCTAAAAAAATTAAAAATGTAACTCCCATTTGACCCAGTAATCCCACTTCTAGGAATATATTCTAAGGAATCAGTAACACCGATCAGAAAGGATATATGCACCTCTATGTTCATAGGAGCATAATTTACAATAGCTAATATTTGGAAACAGCCTGAGAGTCCATCAGCAGACAAATGGATTAAAGAATTTTGGTACATCTACACAGTGTCATACTACCCTGCTGTAAAAAAGAAAGAACTCTTACCATTTGCAAAAGCATGGATGGACATGGAGAGAATTATGCTAAGTAAAATAAGCCAGTCCCAGAAAGATAAATATCACCTGATCTCACTCATTTGTGGAATATAATGAACAACATAAACTGATGAACAAAAATAGATCCAGAGACAGAGAAGCATCTAACAGACCATCAAACTTCAATGGGGAGGGTGAGCGAGGGGGTAAGCAATCAACTAAAGGACTTGTATGCATACATAAAACATAATTAATGCACACAGACACTTGGGGTGGGTGGGGAGAACTCAATGTGGGAAAAAGAAGACATTTGTAATATTATGACTAATACTTTAAACAATAAAGAATTTAAAATAATAAAAAGAAGATAAAGGCCTGGAGTCCAAGGTGGGCTCCACAGTCCTGAGCACCAGAGCTGAGACCCATGGCCCATGTAACACCCAGCCGTGAAAGTGGCAGGGCTGCTGGCTGCAGTGGCATTGGGAGTCCATAGATTGGGCCAGTTAGAGAGAAAGCAAGTATTTCATTTCTCTTCTTCTTCTTCTTTTTTTTTTTTTTTTGAATTTTAAAATCAGAGCACAGGACTTTTCATTTGCAGCTATTTACCTGAGGCTTTGGGTCAGGGATGCATAGACTTTAGGTGCTTAAGGAGAGGCTGGGGAGGAGACATGAAAAAGCAGCAGCCAGGAACATTTGCTCATTCATATGCACCTAAACTGAAATGGACATTTTTCCTGAGAGGAGCTAGCTGATCCCAGCAGCCACAAAGCATGTTAAGAAAAGACCCCTGCCCTAGGTGATACAACCTGATCCATGTTGCCTGCCACACCCTGCATTTTGTCCTTTTCAGAGGAAACAAAAGCAGAGGCCAGCTCTACATGTTTGAACAGTCTTAAGAGTGCTCAGTAACTGGATTGGGGGAGGGGCCTTCCACCACACTATCCTGGGAATGGACTGAAACTTTTCATACATGGGAGAGCTGATAGAAACTCCATGTTCACAGATGACTCCACTGGATTGCATACAAAGATCTCTGCGCAGTCGAAGGTAGAGTAATATTTTGTACTACTTGCAGAGGAGTAGCTCTGGGAGGAGGAAACACACCAATTTTATTTCCTGAAACCTAAATAGCACCTCCCCCACCTAATGCCTTTTCAGAAACAGACTCTTGAGTGATTAAGATTGACAGCTGGCTAGTAGGCAAAGGCTGGCAGAGATGTAGCACAGAGAACCAGGGGAAGTTTGCTGAACCATTCCTTGGCCCCATTCTGCTAACAAACCTACTTTTTTAAAAAATAAATCTTTATTGTTCTGATTATTACAGTTGTTCCTCTTTTTTCTTTTTTCCCCCTATAAGTCCCCTCCACCTGAGTCCCACCCCACCCTCTGCCTTCACCCCCCTATCCCACTGTCCTCATCCATAGCTGTACAAATTTTGTCCAGTCTCTTCCCACACCCCCTACACCCTCTTCCTCCCTGAGAATTGTCAGTCCACTCCATTTCTATGCCCCTGATTCTATTATATTCACGAGTTTATTCTGTTCATCAGATTTTTTTATTCACTTGATTTTTAGATTCACTGGTTGATAGATACATATTTGTTGTCACTTTGTTGTTCATAATTTTTATCTTTACTTTTTTATTTCTTCTTCCTCTTCTTAAAGAATACCTTTCAGCATTTCATATAATACTGGTTTGGTGGTGATGAACTCCTTTAGCTTTTTCTTATCTATGAAGCTCTTTATCTGACTTTCCATTCTGAATGATAACTTTGCTGGGTAGAGTAATCTTGGTTGTAGGTTCTTGCTGTTCAGCACTTTGAATATTTCTTGCCACTCCTGTCTGGCCTGCATAGTTTGTTTTGAGAAATCAGCTGACAATCATATGGGTGCTCCCTTGTAGGTTAACTGCTTTTCTCTTGCTGCTTTTAATATTCTCTCTTTGTCTTTTGCCCTTGGCATTTTAATTATGATGTGTCTTGGTGTGGTCTTCTTTGGATTCCTTTTGTTTGGGATTCTGTGCACTTCCTAGACTTGTAAGTCTATTTCTTTCACCAGGTGGGGAAAGTTTTCGGTCATTATTTCTTCAAATAGGTTTTCAGTATCTTGCTCTCACTCTTCTTCTGGCACCCCCATAATTCGGATATTGGTACGCTAAAAGTTGTCCCAGAGGCTCCTTACACTATCTTCATATTTTTAGATAATTTTTTTTCTTTGCTTTTCTGGTTGGTTGTTTTTTGTTTCTTCATATTTCAAATGTTTGACTTGATTCTTGGAATCCTCTAGTGTGCTGTTGGTTCTCTGTATATTATTCCTTATTTCAGTCAGTGTATGCTTAATTTCTAGATGGTACTTTTTCGTTTCCTTGAGGGTCTCCCTAAATTTCTCAGAGGTTTCTAGAAGAATCTTGAGTAACCTTATAACCATGACTTTGAACTCTATATCCAGTAGTTTGCTTTCTTACATTTCTTTCATTTGTGACCTGTTTCTTAGTCTCCACATTTTGGCTGCTTCCCTGTGTTGATAGAGTGGATTTGTGTGCTAGGTGTCCTACAGGGCCCAGTGGCTCAGCCTCCCTAGTTACCTGAGGTGGACACTCTTGGTGCACCACTTTGTGGGCTGTGTGCACAGTCATGTTGTAGTTAAACCTTGATTGCTATTGGTGTCACTGGGAGGAATTGACTTCCCTGCCAATTGGCTGTGAAGATCAGTTGTGTCTACGATGGGAGAACTTCTGTGCGGAAGACACCCTAATGGGGCAAGACTTGCTTCAGTGGGGCTTTGGCACTCACTGAGTATGCCCCGTGAGTATGTCTCTTATGGATCTGAGGAGTTGTAATCTAAATGGTCTCACAAATTTTGTTGAGGATTTTGACATCTATGTTCATGAGGGATATTAACCTGTAATTCTCTTTCATTGTGTTGTCTTTACCTGGTTTTGGTATTTAGGGTGATGCTGGTTTCATAGAATGAGCTTGGAAGTGTTCCTTCCTCTTGAATTTTTTGGAATAGTCTGAGGAGAATAGGTCTTAGTCCTTGAATGTTTGGTAAAATTCCCCTGTGAAGCCGTCTGGTCCTGGGTTTCTGTTTGCTGGAAGCTTTTTGATGACAGCTTCAATTTCTTCCATAGTTATTGGCCTATTGAGATGTTTATATTATTCGTGATAGAGTTTTGGAAGGTTGTATTTTTCTAGGAATATGTCCATTTACTCCAGGTTGCCCAGTTTGTTGGACTAAAGTTATTTGTAGTACTTTTTAACAATCCTTTGTATTTCAGTGGGGTCTGTTGTTATTTCACCTCTTTCATTTCTCATTTTGTTTATTTGGGTCCTCTCTCTTTTCTTATTGGTGAGCCTTGCTAGAGGATCATCAATCTTGTTTATCCTTTCAAAGAACCAGCTCTTGGTTTTGTTGATCATTTGTAATTTTTTTTTGTCTCAATGTCGTTTATCTCTGCTCTGATTTTATTATTTCCTTTTTTCTGCTTACACTGCTTTTCTTGTTGCTCTCTTTCTAACTCTTTGAGTTGTAGGGTTAGGTAACTTATTACCATTGTTTCTTGTTGTTTTTTTGTTTGTTTGTTTGTTTGTTTGTTTTGTTTTTTTTGCAGTAGGCTTGTAGAGCTATGAAATTCCCTCTCAAGACTGCTTTCACTGTGTCCCATACATTTTGGATTGTTGTGTTTTCATTGTCATTTGTTGTCATGATGTTTTTTATTTCTTCCTTGATCTCTCTGGTAACCAGTCATTGTATATTAGCATGCTGTGTAGTCTGCATGTGTTTGATTTTTTTGGATTGTTTTTATTGTAGTTGATTTCCAGTTTTATGCCACTGTGATCTGAGAAGATGCTTTATATGATTTCTATCTTCTTAAATTTGAAGAGACTTTGCCTATGTCCCAGCATATGGTCTATCTTTGAAAATGACCCATGTCCACTTGAGAATAATGTATATTCTGTGGCTTTGGGGTGAAATGTTCTGAAAATGTCAATTAATTCTATCTGGTCTAGTGAGTCATTTAGGTTTGATTTTCCTTTGCTGATTATCTGCTTAGAGGATTTGTCCAATAGTGATAGTGGGGTATTAAAGTCTCCTACTATGATTGTATTGCTGTTAATTTCTCCTTTGATATCCTCCAGGAGTTTTTTTTTTATGTATTTGGGTGCTCTTGTATTGGGTGTGTATATGTTTACCAGAATTATTTCTTCTTGTTGGATTGCTCCCTTTAGTATTATGAAGTGGCCTTCCTTCTCTCTTGTTATGTCCTGCACTTTGAGATCTCATTTGTCAGATATAAGTATTGCTACCCCAGGTTTTTTTTTTTCATTTCCATTCGCCTGAAAAACCTTTTTCCATCCCTTCACTCTCAGTCTGTGCATCTTTTTTTCTGAGGTGGGTTTCTTGTAGACAGCAGATACATGGGTAGTGTTTTCATATCCATTACATTACCCTATGTCTTTTGATTGGGGCATTTAATCCATTTACGTTTAAAGTTGTTATTGATAGGTACTTATTTGTCAACATTTTTATTCTTTACCCTTGTGTCCTTCTTCACTTCCTTTTTTTTTTTTTTTTTTTTTTTTTTTTTTACAGCAGACCCTTTAGCATTTCTTGCATTGCTGGTTTGGTGGTAATAAATTCCCTTAGTCCTTTTTTGTCTGTGAAGCTCCTGATTTGACCTTCAATTTTGATTGATAGGCTTGCTGGGTACAGTATTCTTGGATTCAGACCCTTCCTTTTCATGACTTTATATATTTCATTCCACTGCCTTCTAGCCTGATGAGTTTCTGTTGAAAAATCAGTTGCTAGTCTGATGGGGGTCCCTTTGTATATAACTTTCTGTCTCTCTCTGGCCACTTTTAAGATTCTTACTTTGTCGTTGGTGTTTGCCAATTTAATTATAATGTACCTTGGTGTCAGTCTTTTTGGGGTTCATTTTGTTTGGGACTCTGTGAGATTCTTGGATTCCTGTAGGTTTTTTCTTCCCTATATCAGGGAAGTTTTCTGTCATTATTTCTTCAAACAGGTTTTCTATTCCTTGCTCAGTTTCCTCTCCTTCTGGAACTCCTATTATGCAGATGTTGTTTTGTTTCCTGTTGTCCCAAAGTTCCCTTAGGCTCTCCTCCTGCTTTTTATTTTTTTTTTCTAGAAGCTGCTCTACTTGTCTATTTTTTCCTACCTTGTTTTCTAGCTCACTGATGTGGTCCTCTGCTTTTCTAGTCTACTCATAATGCTTTCTATTGAGTTCTTTACAGCAGCAATATAATTTTTCATTTATTCTTGGTTCTTTTTCATTTCCTCTTGGTTATTACTCAAATTGTAGAATTTGTCTTCCATTCTTTTCAGCTACCTTATGACCATTTCTCTGAATTCTTTCTCTGGCAGGTTGCTTGCCTCCATTTCGTTTACTTCAATTTCTGGTGATGCCCGCTTTTCTTTCATATGCGGGCTGTTTCTTTGTCTCCCCATGGTCTTTATTCTCCGGGTGTCTGGTTATGTACTTCTCTCTCTCCTTTTTGTGGTGGAGTATAGAGCTCCTCTGAATCTGCTTGTTTGCACAAATTGGGAACTGGTGCTCTGTGGTTCGCAGCTGTTCAGTGGGTGCTGCAGTTGTAGATTTTTAGGCTTCTAATAACATCCACTTTCCCCTTCAAGATGGCGTGGTCTCTGTGTCTGAGATAGTGGCTCTGGGAGGGATCCCAGCAGCAGTAGGGGCTGCCCAGTTAGGGGAGCCCCGTCCATCAGTCCCCCACCTTCTCCTGGAATATAGCTGTCCTTTCACTCACCAACAGGCACTCCCCATGCAACCCTCAGCTGTTCTTTTTATCTGTTCCGGGACAAGGCTCAGGACATGTCTGTCTATTCCACCACAATTTTTTTTTATAGTGACTTATTTCTCAACATAAACACATCAGGGCAGAAGGGAATGGAATGAAATATGCAATGTCATGCAAAAGAAGTGTCTGAATCCAAGAATACTGTACCCAGCAAAGCTATCAATCAAAATTGAAGGTGAAATTAGGAACTTCACAGACTAAAAAGGACTAAGGGAGCTTATTGCCACCAAACAAGCAATGCAAGAAATGGTAAAGGGTCTGATATAAAAAGAATAAATAGGAAGGGAAGAAGGAACATAAGCATAAAGAATAAAGTGTTCACAAATAAGTACCTATCAATAATTACTTTAAAGGTAAAAGGATTAAATTCCCCAATCAAAAGACATAGGGTAACTGAGTGGATAAGAAAACATGTCCTATATATCTGCTGTCTACAGGAAACTCACCTTAGAACAAAGGACACACACAGACTGATGGTGAAGGGATGGAATATGGTTTTTCAGCCGAATGGAAATTTAAAAAAAACTGGTGTAGCAATACTTTTATCTGACAAATTAGACCTCAAAGTGAAGCCAATAACAATAGATAAGGAAGGCCACTTTACAATACTCTAGGGAGCAATTCAACAAGAAGATATAACTAGGTAAACATATATGCACACAATACAGGAGCACTAAAATACATTTAAAAAAATCTGGAGCTCTAACCAGTTTTGCTCAGTGGATAGAGCATCAGCCTGTGGACTGAAGGGTCCCAGGTTTGATTCTGGTCAAGGGCATATACCTTGGTTGAGGGCACATCCCCAATAGGGATTGCGGGCACATCCCCAGCTGATCAATGTTTCTCTCTCATCAATATTTCTAACTGTCTATCTCTCTTCCTTCCTCTCTGTAAAAACTCAATAAAATACATTTTAAAAAATCTGGATTATGACAAGAGAGAGATTGAAAGCAATACAATCATCGCAGGGGACTTTAATACCCCACTAACACCACAGGACAAATCCTCTAAACAAAAAATCAGCAAAGAAACCTCAATCCTAAATGACTCACTAGATTAGATGGAAATAATTGACATCTTCAGAACATTCCACCCTAAAGCCACAGAATATACATTCTTCTCAAGTGCACATGGGTCATTTTCAAAGATAGACCACATATTGGGAAACAGGCAGTTTCTTCTAATTTAAGAAGATAGAAATCATATCAAGAATCTACTCATATCACCATGGCATGAAACTAGAAATCGACTGTAATAAAAACAATAAATAAATCAAACACCTGGAGGCTAAATAGCATGCTTTCAAATAATGATTGGGTTATCAAAGAGATCAAAGAAGAAATAAAATGTATGATGGCAAAAAACAACAGTGAAAACACAGCAATCCAAAATCTATGGGACACAGTGAAAGCAGTCTTGAGAGGGAAGTTTATAGCTCTGCAGGCTAATCTCAAAAAACAAGTAAGATGGTAATAAGTTATCTACTACTACAACTCAAAGAGTTATAAAGAGAGCAACAAGAAAAGCTCAGCAGAAAACAGAAGGAAGGAAATAATAAACATCAGAGCAGAGATAAATGCCATAGAGACCAAAAAACAAAACACAAAAACAAAAAACAGACAAATAAACACAAACATACAAAAGATAAGAAAAAAAACAAGAGCTGATTCTTTTAAAGGATAAATAAGATTGATGAACCTCTAGCCAAGCTCACTAAGAAGAAAAGAGAGAGGACCCTAATAAACAAAATCTGAAATGAAAGAGGTGAAGTAAAACTGATCCCACAGAAATATAAACGATTATGACAAAATAATATGAGCAGCTCTATTCCAACAAAATAGACAACGTAGGTGAAATGGACATATTCTAGAAAAATACAATCTTCCAAAACTCAATCAGGAAGAATAAAAAACCTGAATAGGCCGATAACTACTGAAGAAATTGAAGCAGCGATCAAAATTCTAACAGCAAACAAAAGCCCTAGTCTGGACAGCTTACAGGGGAGTTCTACCAAACACACACAGAAGAACTAAAACCTATCCTCCTCAGACTATTTAAAAAAATTCAACCGGAAGGCACAGTTTCAAGTTCTTTCTCTGAAAGTAGCATTACCCTAATTCCAAAACCAGATAAAGACACCACAAAAAAAAGAGAACTACAGGCCAATATCCTTGATAAACATAGATGCTAAAATCCTCAACAAAATTCTAGCAAATCAAATTTAGCAATACATTAGAAAGTTCATACACCATGGCCAAGTGAGATGTAATATGGGGATGCAAGGATGGTATAATATCTGCAAATCAATAAATGTGATACACCACATAAACACACTGAGGGACAATATCACATAATCATATAAATCGATGCAGAAAAAGCATTTGACAAAATCCAATACCCTTTCTTGATAAAAACTCTCAGCAAAGTGGGAGTAGGGGGATCATACCTCAACGTAATAAAAGCCTTATGCGACAAAGCTACAGTCAACATCATACACAATGGGCAAAAACTAATCTCATTTCCCCTAAGAACGGGAATAAGACAGGGATGCCCACTATCACCACTCCTGCTCGATATAGTACTGGAAGTGCTAACCATAGTGATCGGACAAGAAGAAGAAATAAAAGGCATCCAAATTGGAAAAGAAGAAGTAAAACTTGCCCTAACCGGTTTGGCTCAGTGGATAGAGCATTGGCATGTGGCTTCAAGGGTCCCAGGTTCGATTCTGGTCAAGGGCATGTACCTTGGTTGCCAACACATCTCCAATATGGGGTGTCAGGAGGCAGCTGATTGATGTTTCTTTCTCATCGATGTTTCTGACTCTCTGTCCCTCTCCCTTCCTCGCTGTAAAAAATCAATAAAATATATTTTTAAAAAATTAAGAATAGAACTACCATATGACCACACAATCTCTCTTCTGGGTATCTACATGGAATATTTGAAAACACTTGTTTTAAAGATATGCCTACTCTTGTGTTCATTTCAGCATTATTCATGGTAGCCAATACATGGAAAAACAAAACTGTCCTTATTTGCAGATGACATGATACTATACTTAGAAAAACCCAAAGACTCTATCAAAAAATTAGTGGACCTAATAAGTGAATTTGGCAAAGTAGCGGGATACAAAATTAACACCCAGAATTCTATGGCCTTTTTATACACTAATACTTAACTCACTGAAAAAAAGAGAAAAAGACAATCCCACTTATCATGGCACCAAAAAAAATTAAGATACCTAGCAATAAACCTAACTAAGGAAGTAAAAGACCTGTACTCAGGAAACTACAGGACATTAAAAAAAAGAGATCGAGGAAGATATGAACAAATGGAAGAATATACCATATTTGTAGATTGGTAGAATCAACATCATTAAAATGTCCATACTACCCAAAGCAATCTATAAATTCAGTGCAATCTCCATTAAAATACCAACAGCAAACTTCAAAGACCTAGAACAAATTCTCCAAAAATTCACCTGGAATTTTAAAAGACCCCCAAATATCTGTAGCAATCTTGAGAAAGAAGAACAATGTAGGAGGGATCACAATACCAGATGTCAAGGTATACTACAAAGCCACAATTCTCAAAACTGCCTGGTACTGGCAGAAGAACAGACATATAGACAAGTGGAACAGAACAGAAAACCCAGAAATTGACACAAGCCAGTTTGCTCAATTAATATTTGACAAAGGAGGCAAGAGCAATAAATGTTGTTGGGAAAACTGGACAGATTTGCAAAAAAATGAAACTAGACCACCAACTTACACCATACACAAAAATAACCTGAAAATGGATAAAAGACTTAAATGCAAAATGGAAAACCATAAAAATCTTAGAAGAAGCCATAAGCATCAAAATAGCAGATATTTGTTGTAGCAATATCTTTACCGATACAGCTCCTAGGGCAATAGAAACGAAAGAGAAAATAAACAAATGGGACTACATCAAAATAAAAAGCTTTTGCACAGCAAAATAAACCATCAACAAAACAACAAGAAAGCCCACTTCATGGAAGAACATATTTGCCAATCTTATCTTCAGTAAGGGTTTAATCTCCAACATTTACAAGGAACTCATACAACTTAACAAAAGGAAGATAAACAATCCAATAAAAAAATGGTCCAAGGACCTAAATAGACAGTTTTTGAAAGAGGACATTCAGAAAGCCAAAAGACATTTGAAAACATGCTCAAAGTCACTAATCATCTGAGAGATGCAAATGAAAACAACAATGGGGTAACATCTCACACCTGTCAGAATGGCTATCATTAGCAAATCAATGAACAACAAGTGCTGGAGAGGATGTGGAGAAAATGAACCCTTGTGCACTGCTGGTGGGAATGCAGACTGGTGCAGCCACTGTGGAAAACAGTATGGCTTTTCCTCAAAAAACTAAAACTGGAACTGCCATTTGACCCATGAATACCACTTCTAGGAATATATCCCAAGAAAACAGAAACACCAATCAGAGAGAATATATTCATCCCTATGTTCATAGCAGCACAATTTACAATAGCTAAGATTTGGAAACAGCCTAAATACCCATCAGCATATGAATGGATTAGAAAACTGTGGTACATCTACACAATGAAATACTATGCTGCTGTGAAAAAGAAGGAATTTTTAGTATTTGCAATTGCATGGATGGACCTGGATAGTATTATGCTAAGTGAAATAAACCAGGCAATGAAAGAAAAATACCACATGATCTCACTAATTTATGGGAAATAAAGAACATTATAAACTGAAGAGCAAAAATAGATACAGAGTCATAGCAGCATCGACCAGACTGTCAAAGTACAGCGGGAAGGCTGGGAGGTATGCGGGGAGAGGTAAGATATCAACCAAAGGATTTGTATGCATGCATATATGCATAACTATTGGATGCCTGATACTGAGGGTAGAGGAGGCTGGGGGAAGGTCAATGGGGAATAAAGGGAGACATATGTACTACTCTTTGTAATACTTTAAGCAATAAAATAAAATTTTAAAAAACACGTAGAGTAGGAGAACAAATGAAAAAAACATGACAAGTCTACAAGAAACTTACCTTAAAACAAATGACTCAGTTAGAATGAAAGTAAAAGGATGGAAATAATTTCCCAGTAAATGAAAAAAAAAAAAAGTTGGGTAGTTATACTCATGTCTGACAAAATAGACTTCAAAGTAAAGACCATAACAAGATGATGAAGTCCACTTCATAATACTAAAGGGATCAATACAGCAAGAGGATATAACTCTGGTAATCATATATGCACCCAATACAGGAGCACAGAAATATATTAAATATTTTTTTCTAAAAGATTTTAAGGGAGAAATGAAGAGCAATACAATCATAGTAGAGGACTTTAACACCCCACTGCCATTACTGGATAGATCTTCTAGAAAACAAATTCACAAGAAAACAGAGATCCTAAACCACATACTAGATCAGATGGAATTATTTGACATTTACATCACATTTCACACCAAATCTATAGAATTTACATTCTTCTCAAGTTCACATGGGACATTATCAGAGATAGACCACATGTTAGTACAAAAACTAAGTCTATACAACCTCAAAAAGATTAAAATCACATCAATAATCTTCTTAGATTACAGTGGCATAAAATTAGAAAGCAACTATAATAAAAACATCTAGAAACATTCAAACACATGGAGGCTAAATAGCATGCTATTAAACAATGAATAAGTTACCAAAGAGATCAAGAAATAAATAAAAACTTCATTGAAACAAAAGAAAATGAACACAGAACAACCCAAAACCTATGGGACCCAGTTAAAGCAGAAAAGTTCATAGCATTAAAAGCTTACCTCAACAACAACAACAAAAACCCTCTAAAATCTTCTAATAAACGATTTTACCCTACAACTTAAAGAACTACACAGAGAATAACAAAAAAGCCCAGATTAATTAGAAGGAATAAAATAATAAAAATTCAGAGCAGAAATAAATGATAGGAAGGCTAAACAAATACAAAAGATAAACAAAACAGAGAGTTGATTCTTTGAAAAGATAAATAAGATTGATGAATCTTTACCCAGGCTCATCAAGAAACAAAGAGAGAGGAATAAAAAAGACAAAGCAATGACTGAGCCCACAGAAATACAAAAAAATCATGAAAATGCTATGAACAACTATATTCCAACAAGCTGAACAACCGGATGAAATGGAGATATTCCCTGAAAAATACAATCTTCCAAAACTCAATCAGTAAGAATAAATATACTTGAATAGGGCCATATCTATTGATGAAATTGAAGCAGTAATTAAAAAAACAAAACCTCCCAGCAAACAAAATCTCTAGTCTAGATGGCTTAGAGGCAAGTTTAAACAAAAATTCAAAGACGATCTAACACCTAACCTCCTAAAACTTTTCCAAAAATTTCAAGAGAAAGGAACACTTCTAAACTCTTTTTATAAGAATAGTATTAGCTTAATTCTAAAACCAGATAAATGCAATACAAAGAAAGAGGATTACAGGCCAATATCCGTGATTAACATAGGTGCTAAAATCCTCAACAAAATTCTAGCAAATGGAATCCAGCAATACATTAAAAAGGTCATAAACCATGACCAAGTGGGATTTATTCCAGGGATGCAAGGCTGATACTATATTCACAAATCAATAAATGTGATACATCACATAAACAAATTGGAAGACAAAGATCACACGATTATATAAATTAATGCAGAGGAAGCATTCAACAAAATCCAACCCCTTTTATGATAAAATCTCTCAGCAAAGTGGGAATAGACTCATCAAACTGCAACATAATAAAGGCCATATATGACAAACCTACAGGAAATATCACACTAAATGGGCAAAAACTAAAACCATTTCCCCTAAGAATAGAAACTAGACAGGGATGTCCTCATTCAACACTCTTATTCAATACCTGAGGCTCAGTACATGAATTTGTATATGGGTGGGGTCCTTCCACCTGGCTGGCGATCAAGGGTGATCAGGGCCATCTCACCTAGTCCTGACCAGGGCCAATTGGGGCTGGTGACCAGGGAGGGACCACATGAGGAACCACAGGAGGGCTCCAGAGCATGTACGGCCCCATCTTGCCCAGTCCTGATCAGCTAGACCCCAGTAGCAAGCTAATCTACCAGTCGGAGCATCTGCCCCCTGGTGGTCAGTGCATGTCATAGTGACTGGTCAGTAGACTGCTCGGTCAGACACTTTGCATATTAGGCTTTTATATATATAGACTAGAGGCCCAGTGCATGAAATTCATGCATAGGGTGTCCCTCAGCCCAGCCTGCACCCTCTCACAATCTGGACCACTGGCTCCTAACTGCTTGCCTGCCTGCCTGCCTACCTGATTGCCCCTAACTGCCTCTGCCTGCTGGCCTGAACTGCCCTCCCACTTCCTTTCAAGTTTTGGACTTGGTTTTTCCGACTCAGCCCTGCCCCCCATGCTGTGTCCCTGGGAGCCCAAGGCTTCCCCTTGACCTTGGGCAGGCATGCCAGGCCCATTCCCCTATATGGTGTTACCTACTCTCCTGGAGTAGTTAATGAAACTTATTCAAACATAAAGAAGTAGCTCTGAAGATTATAAATTGTGCACTGACAGTGCCACATGTTGCAGAGGGCTGTGCAGTCCACAGTTCTCATATCACATGTAGAGCCTCCCATGCCACCCAGTTCCTCCTGGCACCTACCCCCCCCCCCCACCACCTTCATCTGGGGCTTGGGCCAAACCCTGGGAGCTTCTTGACAGTTCTCACCTCACACCTCACTTTCCAGTCCAGCCCACCAGTGCCTGCAGCAAGCTAACCTACTGGTAGGAGCGTCTGCTCCCTGGTTGTCAGTGTGCATCATAGTGACTGATCAAGTGTTTGAACTCTCAGTCAAACTCCCAGTCAAGGGGATAATTTGCATATTGGACTTTTAGTATATAGCATAGTACCTGAAGTCTTATACTCAGCAGTTGGACAGGAAGGAGAAAAATAATTCAAATTTTAAAGGAGGAAGTACAACTGTCATTATTCACAGATGACATGATATTGTACATAAAAAACCTTAAAGACTCCACCAAAAAACTATTAGATTTAATAAATGAATTTAACAATACAGCAGATAAAAATTAACACCCAGAAATCTATGGCATTTTTATACACCAACAATGAGCTCTCAGAAAGAGAAACTAAAAAAAAATTTTAAAAAATCCCATTTACCATTACCACAAAAATATTAACATACATAAGAAAAAACTTAACCAAGGAGGTGAAAGTCCTATACTTGGAAAACTTCAAGACATTGAAAAAAGAGATAGAGGAAGATATAAACAAGTGGAAGAAAACACCATGTTAATGGATTTGTAGAATCAATATCATTAAAATGTTCATACTACCCATAGCAATCTATAGATATAATGCAATCCCCATTAAAATTCCAATGGCATATTTCACAGATTAGAAGAAATACTCCAAAAATTTATATGGAACCAAAAAATACCCTGAATAGCTGCAGCAAACTTGAGAAAAAAGAACAAAGTTGGAGGAATTACAATACTAGATATCAAGTTATACTATAGTGCCACTGTAAGCAAAACAGCCTGGTTCTGGCACAAGAACAAGCATATAGATCAATGGAACAGTACAGATTCTCCCAAAATTATTCCAAATAATTATGCTTAATTAATATTTTAAAATCATACAACAGAGTCAAAACAGTCTTCAATAAATGGTGCTGGGAAAACTGGACATGTACCTGCAAAAAAATTGAAACCAGACCACCAACTTATACCATACATAAACTCAAAATGAGTAAAAGACTTAAATGTAAGTCATACTTTATAATAAAGAGGTAATATGCAAATTAACCCTTATGCCCTCACAAGATGGCTGCCTATGACCAGGCCAGCAGGGAGGTTAGTGAGGGGCAACCAAATGACTGAACAAGCTGGTTGTGTGGGGCAACCAGGCCAGCAGGGGGTTTAGTGAGGGATGACCAAACAATTGAACAAGCAGGCTGTGTGGGGTGACCAGGCCAGCAGGGGGAGCAGTTGGGGGCGACTAGGACAGCAGGGGGGGCAGTAAGAGGAGACCAGTTCACCAGGAGGGGGCAGTTAGGGGTGACCGGGTTGGCAGAAGGGGTGCAGTTGGGGGTGACCAAGCTGGCGGGGGGGGGGGGCAGTTAGGGGCAACCAGGACAGCAGGGAGGGGTAGTTGGTGACCTGGATGGCAGCAGGGGGCAGTTAGGGGTGACCAGGCTGATGGGGGGGCAGTTATGGGCGATCAGGCAGGCAGGAAGGTGAGCGATTAGGAGCCAGCAGTCCAAGATTGTGAGAGGGATGTCTGACTGCCAGTTTAACCCAATCCCCGGGATTGGGCCTAAAATGGCAGTCGGACATCCCCTGAGGGGTCCCAGATTGGAGAGGGCACAGGCTGGGCTGAGGGGACCCCCCATGCACAAATCTTGTGCACCAGGCCTCTAGTGTAACCATAAAAATCTTAGAAGAAACTATAGGCAGCAAAATCTTAAACATTTCTCATAGCAATATATTTACTGATACATTTCCTAGGGCAAAAGAAACTAAGGAGGAAATAAGCAAATGGAACTACATCAAAATAAAAAGCTTCTGCACAGCAAAAGAAACCATCAACAAAACAACAAGAGAGCCCACTGTGTAGGAGAACATATTTGTCAATGTTATCACCAATAAAGGTTTAATCTCCAACATTTACAGGGAACTCATACAACTTAACAACAACAACAAAAAGACAAACAATCCAATTAAAAACTGGGCAAAGGACCTTAATAAACACTTTAACAAAGTGGACATACAGATGTCTGAGAGACATATGAAAAAATGCTCACAGTCACTAACCATCTGAGAAATGCAAATTAAAATGACAATGAGCTATCACTTCACATCTGTCAAAATGACTATGCTCAACAAATCAACCAATGACAAGGGTTGGCAACGATGTGGAGAAATGGGGATCCTAGTCCACTGCTGGTAAGAATGCAGACTGGTGCAGCCATTGTGGAAAACAGTATGGAATTTCCTCAAAAAATTAAAAATGGAATTCCCACTTGATCCAGTGTTCCCACTTTTAGGAATATACCCAAAGAAACTGAAACACCAATCAGAAAGAATATATGCACCCCTATGTTCATAGTAGCACAATTTACAATAGCTATGATTTGGAAATGGCCTAAGTGCCCATCAGCAGATGAGTGGATAAAAAAGATGTGGTAAATTCACAGTATGAAATACTATGCGATGTTAAACAAAAGAACTGTTGTCATTTGCAACAGCATGAGTGGACCTGGAGAGTATTATACTGACTGAAATAAGCCAGACTGAGAAAGATAAGTATCTCATTCATATGTAGAATCTAATAAACAAAATAAACTTATGAAGAAAATAGACCCAGAGACATGGAACCATAGAACAGACAGATGAATTTCAGAAGGAAGATTGGCTGGGCAACTTAGGTGCATGTTTTCATAGCTCATGTACACAGACAATAGAGCAGTGAAGGCTTGGGAGGGGTGGTTTGGGGAAGGAAGAAGTCAATGGGAAAACAAAACAAACAAAAAAAAACACAAAGGGGACATCTGTAGTACTTTCAATAATAAAGATAAATTTAAAAATAAATAAATAAGAGAAACTAAAAAATATAGAACATAAAAAATTAAAAATAAATCAATTATCCTATATACTAAAAGGCTAATATGCAAATCAATGGAAGGATGGAATGACTGGTCACTATGATGTGCACGGACTACCAGGGGGTAGACACTCAATGCAGGAGCTGCCCCCTGGTGGCCAGTGCATCAGAAGCCAGGTTCATGGCTGGCAAGTGCAGCAGCAGTGGTGGGAGCCTATCCCACCTTCATGGCAATGCTGAGGATGTCCAACTGATGGCTCCCAGAACGTGAAAGGGTACAGGGTGGGCTGAGGGACCTCCCCTCCCCTCAGCGAGTGAACAAATTTCATGCACCTGGCCTCCCTCTAGTATATACAGTATGTATATACTAGAAGCCCAGTGCATGAAATTCATGCACTGGGGGTGGGTGTCCCTCAGCCCAGCCTTCACCCTCTCCAATCTGGGGCCCCTCGAGGGATGTCCAACTGATCAGGCCTAAACTGGCAGTCGGACATCCCTCTCACAATCCGAGACAGCTGGATCCCAACTGCTCACTTGCCTGACTGCCTGATTGCCCCTAACCACTTCTGCCTGTCAGCCTGATCACCCACTAACCACTCCCCTGTCAGCCTTATTGATGCCTAACAGCTCCCCTGCTGGCCTGTGTTGCCTACAACTGCCCTCCCTTGCCAGCCATCTTGCGGTGGCCATCTTGTGACCACATGGGGGTGGCCATCTTGTACGAGGGTGTGATGGTCAATTTTCATATTTCCTCTTTTTTTAATTTAATAAATCTTTATTGTTCAGATTATTACAATTGTTTCTCCTTTTTCCCCCACAGCTCCCCTCCACCCGGTTCCCACCCCACCCTCTGCCCTTAACTCCCCCCCACTTTCCTCATCCATAGGTGTACAATTTTGTCCAGTCTCTTCCTGTAACCCCACACCCCTTTCCCCCTGAGAATTATCAATCCACTCCCATTCTATGCCCCTGATTCTATTATATTCACCAGTTTATTCTGTTCATCAGATTTTTAATTCACTTGAATTTTAGATTCACTTGTTGATAGATATGTATTTGTTGTTCATAATTTTTATCTTTACCTTTTTCTTCTTCTTCCTCTTCTTAAAGAATACCTCTCAAGATTTCATATAATACTGGTTTGGTGGTGATTAACTCCTTTAGCTTTTTTTTTTTTTTATCTGTGACGCTCTTTATCTGACTTTCCATTCTGAATGATAACTTTGCTGGGTAGAGTAATCTTGGTTGTAGGTGCTTGCTATTCATCACTTTCAATATTTCTTGCCACTCCCATCTGGCCTGCATAGTTTCTGTTGAGAAATCAGCTGACAATCATATAGGTGCTCCCTTGTAGGTAACTAACTGTTTTTCTCTTGCTGCTTTTAATATTCTCTCTTTGTCTTTTGCCCTTGGCATTTTAATTATGATGTGTCTTGGTGTGGTCCTCTTTGGATTCCTTTTGTTTGGGGTTCTGTGTGCTTCCTAGACTTGGAAGTCTATTTCTTTCACCAGGTGAGGGAAGTTTTCAGTCATTATTTCTTCAAATAGGTTTTCAGTATCTTGCTCTCTCTCTTCTTCTGGCACCCCCATAATTCTGATGTTGGTACACTTGAAGTTGTCCCGAGGCTTCTTACACTATCTTCAAATTTTTGGATTCTTTTTTTATTTTTGCTTTCCCAGTTGAGTGTTTTTTGCTTCTTTGTATTTCAAATCTTTGACTTGATTCTTGTGATTCTCTAGTCTGCTGTTGGGTCTATGTATTTCAGTCAGTGTATTTTTAATTTGTAGTTCATCCTTTTTCATATCCCTGAGGGTCTCATTAAATTTATCATCCTTGTCTAGGAAATTCTTGAAAAACCTTATAACTGTGGTTTTGAACTCTATGTCCAGTTGTTTGTTTTCCTCCATTTCTTTCATTTGTGATCTGTTTCTTTGTCTCCACATTTTCACTGCTTCCCTGAGTTGGTAGGGTGGCTTTGTGTGCTAGGTGTCCTATATGGCCCAGTGGGTTGGCCTCCCAGTTACCTGAGGTGGACACTCTTGGTGAACCCCTTTGTGGACTGTGTGTACAGCCTTGTTGTAGTTAAGTCTTGATTGTTGTTGGTGTCACTGGGAGGAATTGACCTCCAGGCCAATTGGCTGTGAGGACTCACTGTGTCTATAATGGAAGAACTGCTATGCTGGAGACACACTTAGGGGGCAGGACTTGCTTCAGTGAGGCTTTGGTGCTCACTGAATCTGCCTCTTGAATGTGTCACTTATGGATGTGAGTAGTTGAAATCTGGTGTCGTCTCACACTGACCACTAGATACACTGTCTTCTTGATCTCCAATGGGATGCTGGTCATCTACTGTCTGAGGCCACCCAGCAGGAGGTAAAGCGAGAACTACAGTTTTCTCTTCTTTGCTTGGGGTTTGGAGGTTTTGGAGCTGTCTGACCAGAGCTGCAGTTTGTTTGGTTAAGCTGTGATAGGGCAGGCCATTTATATGCAAAAGTCACTGCATGGGCTTGAGTGGATTTGTAGATTGCGTGGGATGGGGTCTCAGGGAGTCACTAGGCTAGGGCGTGTCAAACAGCGATGGCTGCCAGTTAGCTGTCTCTGCATTTCTACTTTTCCAAGTCCCCATATCCCGCATCCCAGCACAGTAAACAGTGATTGCTGGGTGCACCTCTGCAAGAAAGTCACCCTCACTTTCTGACCCGATGGCAGACAGTCCAGCTTCTCCTCGTAGGAGTTTGGGTCCCCAGCATCTCCCCAGAAACTGGAGTTCGGAGTAATTGGGAGCTTGTCTCCCTTCGGGTTGAAAAAAGCAGTGCACCCAGTTGCCTGCCGCCAGCCTGATTTGCACGCCTCCGTACCTCAGCTTTTCAGCGCTTGTGCACATCTCAACGCTCTTTTCTCTTTCCTTCTAGTTGTAGAACTTCCACTCAGCCAGCTTTCCCAAGGTTCTGGGTGATAGACGTTTTGTCTTTCAGTTGTAGTTTTGAAATTTTTGTATGAGGCAGCAGTTTAGGTGTTTACCTTATGCCGCCATCTTGACCTCTTTATTATATAGGACACACACACACACACACACACACACACACACACACACACAACAACTACTCAGGTACAAAATTATTTTTTTTTTATATTCCAGAAGCTACTAATGTGTCAGTTAAAAAAAAAGAGGAAGAGAGAGACAGCAACATTAATGACAAAAGGGAATCATTAGCTGCCTTGATCACACAACCAGGGCATATGCCCTGACAGGGAATCAAACTGTGACCTCCTGGTTCATAGGTTGATGCTTAACCACTGAGCAACCCAGGCCAGACTTTATGTCACTTCATGATCATCATTCAACTTTTATTAATTCCTACTTTGAGCCTTTTTTTCTTACTTTTCAAGATTTATACATGAATCTTAGACAAAATATTCTAGTTTTATATGATCTTGTTTCCAAACTATATGTGAATGAGTAACAGTATAAATAATCTTTGATCCTTTTCATCTCTCATCCTGCATTAGATATGTAAGATTCATCTGTGTTGTTGTGAGTACATTTAAATTATTTATTTTCACTGTTATACAAGGAAGGCCCATTTTATGAATATAACAACATTTATTTATTCATATTACTATTGATGGACTTGAAGTTGATTTATGATCACATACTTTTTTTCAGAGTTGACACTAGATTGCAATTGCTGTGTTATAATGTATAGAGTGATTCTTATATTTAACTACATGATGCCAAATTTTTTGCTGAAGTGTTTGTGTTGACTGCACTCAAATCAGTCATGTTTGGTAGTTCCTATTCACTTACATACTTGCTACGGTTTGGTATTGCAGGTCTTATAATCTAACTAGAGGCCCGGTGCATGAATTCATGTATGGGTGCAGTCTGGCTGGCCCGTGCCAATTGGGAACAGGGGGAGGGGCCACGAACAGTTGGCAGGCTGGCCCTGCCCCTGATGGATGGCGGGACCACTCAGGGGTGGTGCTGGCCTGGGGGAGAGGCCACAGGCAGTTGTCAGGCTGGACCCACCCCCTGGTTGAACTCCCAGTTGAACTCCTGGTCAAACGGACAATTTGCATATTAGTTTTTTATTGTATAGGACTAGATGCCCAGTACATGAAATTTGTGCATGAGGGGTGTCCTTCAGCCCAGCCTGCACCCTCTCCAATCTGGGACCCCTCGAAGGATGTCCAACTGCCCATTTAGGCCCAATCATATACCAACGGCATATGCCACGGACTTAGAACAAACTCTCCAAAAATTCCAATTTGGATACCTTTTATTTCTTCCTCTTGTCTAATTGTTATGGCTAGCAATTCCAGAACTATGTCAAACAGGAGTGGTGAAAGAGGGCATCCCTGCCTCATTCTTGTTCTTAGGGGAAATGGTTTTAGTTTTTGCCCATTGAGTATGATGTTGGCTGTGGGTTTATCATATGTGGCTTTTATTATGTTGAGGTATGATCCTTCTATTCCCATCTTGCTGAGAGTTTTTATCAAGAAAGGGTGTTGGATTTTGTCAAATGCTTTTTCTGCATCAATTGATATGACTATGTGATTTTTATCTCTCAATTTGTTTATGTGATGTATCACATTTATTGATTTGTGAATATTTTATCATCCTTGCATTCCTGGGATAAATCCTACTTGGTCATGGTGTATGATCTTTCTGATGCACTGTTGGATCCAATTTGCTAGAATTTTATTGAGGATTTTGGCATCTATGTTCATGAGGGATATTGGCCTGTAATTCTCTTTCATTGTGTTTTCTTTATCTAGTTTTGGTATTAGGGTAATGCTGGCTTAATAGAATGAGCTTGGAAGTGTTACTCCCTCTTGATTTTTTTTGAATAGTCTGAGGAGGCTAGGTTTTATTTCTTCCTTCAATGTTTGTTAAGACTCTCCTGTGAGGCCATCTGTCCTGGGGCATTTGTTTGCTGGAGCTTTTTGATTACTGCTTCAATTTCTTCCATATTTATCTCCCTGTTGAGATTTTTAAATTCTTCCATATTGAGTTTTGGGAGGTTGTCTTTTTCTAGGAATATGCCCATTTACTCCAGGTTGTCTAGTTTGTTGGAATAGAGCTGTTCATTTTATTTTATAACAATCCTTTGTATTTCTGTGGTGTCTGTTGTTACTTTGCCTCTTTCATTTCATTTTTGATTTTGTTTATTTTGGTCCTCTCTCTTTGCTTCTTGGTGATCCTGGCTTGAGATTCATCAATCCTGTTTATCCTTTCAAAGAACCAGTTCTTGGTTTCATTGATCTTTTGTATTGTTTTTTATCTCTAAGTCATTTATTTCTGCTCTGATCTTTATTATCTCCTTCCTTCTGCTCACTGTGGACTTTTCTTGTTGCTCTCTTTCTAATTCTTTAAGTTGTAGAGTTAGAGGATTTACTACCATTTCTTCTTGTGTGTGTGTGTGTGTGTGTGTGTGTGTGTGTGTGTGTGTGTGTGTGTTTGTAGGCCTGTACAGGTATAAACTTCCCTCTCAGGACTCCTTTCATTGTGTACCATAGATTTTAGATTGTTGTGTTTATATTGTTATTTGTTTCCAGGATGTTTTTAATTCCTTCTTTGATCTCTTTGGTAACCCAATCACTGTTTAATAGCATGTCTTTCAGCTTCCATGTGTTTCAATGTTCTTAATTGTTTTTATTGTAGTTGATTTCTAATATTATGCCATTGTGGTATGAGAAGATACTTCATATGATTTTAATCTTCTTGAATTTGGAGAGACTTTGCCTGTGACCTAATATGTGGTCTATCTTTGAAATTGTTCCATGTGCTCTTGAGAAGAATGTATATTCTGTGGCTTTAAAGTAAAATCTTCTGAAGTTTTCAATTAAGTTTATCTGATCTAGTGACTTATTTGGGATTGCTGTTTCTTTGTTGACTTTTTGTCTAGAGGATTTATCCTATGATGCTAGTGGGGCATTAAAGTTCCCTACTGTGATTGTATTGTTGTTTATCTCTCCCTTGATATCTTCCAGGAATTTATGTATTTGGCTACTTCTGCATTGGGTGCATATATGTTTATCAAGGTTATATCTTCTTGTTGTATTGATCCCTTTAGTATTATGAAGTGGCCTTTCTTTTCTCTTGTTATGGCCTTCACTTTGAGGTCTATTTTATCAGATATAAATACTGCTACCCCAGCTTGTTATTCATTTCCATTTGCCTGATAGATATTTTTATATCCATTCACTTTCAGTCCTCGTGAGTTCCTTGTTCTAAAGTGGGTCTCTTGTAGACAACATATAAATGGGTCATGATTTTTTGTGTGGTTTTTTTTATTCAATCCATTCAGCCTCTCGATATCTTTTGATTGGAGCATTTATTCCATTTACATTTAAAGTTATTATTGATAGGTACTTGTTTGTAGCCATTTTTTATTTTTTGTGCCTGTGCTACTGCCTCCATTTTTATTTTTATACCAGTCCATTTAGCATTTCTTGCATTTCTGGCTTGGTAGTGATAAATTCCCTTAGCCTTTTTTTTTTTTTTTTTTTTTTTTTTTTTTTTTTTGTCTGTGCAGCTCCTTATTTCCCCTTCAATTTTGAATGATAGCCTTGATGGATATAGTGTTCTTGGATTCAGTCCCTTGCTTTTCATCAATTTGTAAATTTCCTTCCATTCTTTTCTGGCCTGATATATTTCTGTTGAGAAATCTTTTTATAATATAATGACAGATCCCTTGTACATAACTTTCTGTCTTTCTCATGCAGCCTTTAGGATTGTCTCTTTGTCCTGAAAGTTTACCATTGTAATTACAACATGTCTTGGTGTGGGTCTTTTTGGGTTCATCTTCTTTGGAACTCTCTGTGCTAGTGTGACTTTTTCTTTCCCACATCAGGAAAGTTTTCTGACATTATTTATTTAAATAGTTTTTTTTGTTAACCCTTGTTCTTCTTCCTGTCATTCTTGAACCACTATTATTCATATGTTTCCTCATTTTATGTTTTCCCAAAGCTCCCTTAGGCTCTCATCCTGTCTTTTATTTATTTTTCTCCAAATGCAGTTCGGTTTGTTTGTGTTTTGCTTCTCTGTCTTCTAATTCATTAATTCAGTCCTCCGCTTCTCCTAGTCTACTATTGAAACTTTCCATGGTGTTTTTTATGGCAGCTATCACTCCTTATTTCTTCTTGATTCTTACATAAGTTGTTGATTTTTCTCATCCACCCGGTTTATGAAGTGTATGACCCTTATTCTGAATTATTTTTCTGACATATTGTATGCCTCTATTTCACTTAGTTGCTTTTCTGGCCATTCCTCCTTTTCTTTCCTTTTGGGGGTTTCTTTTTCTACCCATTTTTGCTCTCATTGAAGGATCTAGGTGTCAAGTTGTGCAGTGGCTGCTCCTTGGGTGGAAGTGGCTCTTTGGGCAGCAGCTTCTCTTTGGGCTGTCATGGCAGCAGCTTCTCCTCAGTTGGCAGTGGCTCCTCTGGTGGGTACTGTTAGCAGCGGTGGTGGCTCCTCTGGATGGCAGGGGCAGAGTGCTTGTGCAGCTGCTACTTCTTGGATGGGGGAGGGCTGCTCATGAGGCTTCTGTTCCTGAGATGGCAGTGGGCTTCTGTGTGTAGCTGCTGCGCCTTGGATGGCATGAGCTGCTCATGGGGCTGCTGTTCCTAGGATCAGGGCAGGATGCTCACACATCTGCTGCTCCTGAATGGGTGTGGGCCACTCACAGATATGCTGCTCCTTGGATGGGGGCAGGCTGCTCATGGATCTGCCTCTCCTCAGATGGGAGTGGGCTGCTTGTGAGGTTGCTGCTCCTCAGTTGGGGTGAGCTGCATGTGACACTGCTGCTCTTTGGACAGGGGGAGGGGGTACTTCACAGCTGTTGCTCCTTTAATAGGGGCGGGCTGCTCATGGGGCTACTGCTCCTTGGATTGGAGCAGTCTTCTCATGGGGCTGCTGATCCTTGGACAGGAGCAGGTTGCTTATGTGGCTACTGCTCTCATGGTCGCAGTGCCCTGGACTAAAGCATTGGGCTGGTCAGAGGTGAGTGTGCTTTGGAACTCACAGGAGACTGTGCCCAGGTTTACTGGAGTCTCAGTGGCCGTGGGACCACAGCCAAGGTAGCAGGTTCCTGGCGGGGATGGCTTTAGAGTCCCAGGTGTTATCTGAGGGCACCTTGGGTGGAGGTGAGACTGGGCTCCCAGTCACATCAGCTCTCTTTTTCAAAACAGTGAGGCCTCTGCAGAAGAGCCAGCCAGTCTGGGACTGTTTGCAATGGTAGCAGAGGCTGCCTGATTAGGCGAGCCCAGTTAGCCTGCCCCTGAAGGTCCTATAGGATCTAACTGTGCCTCAGTCACACACACACACACACACACACACACACACACACACACACACACATCACATTACCACACATTCCTCTTTTGCTCCCTCACTCATTCACGGTCTCTCCCTCACTGCCACCTTCTTCCTGTCTCTGTAGTTGGGTCTGGAGTATTATTGAAGCATTCATGGCTGGAGTCTCCTTTCCAGTTGTCTGGTTATATGGCTTGCTCTCTACCACATTGGCCAAACAGAGTAAAATTCACCTTGACAAGACACGACACAAAGGGCACAAAACATGAATGTACTCACGACACCAATAACCCCAGTATAACTGACCACCAAAGAAAAGAGAGCACAAATTATATCAAAGAGAAAAAAAAGTGGTATGAGAGAAAAGAAAAAGAAGAAAAAGGAAAAAAAAAAAGTGTATATATATATATATATATATATATATATATATATATATATATGAAAAAACACCAGAGAACAAACAGATAAACCAAAACATACAAACACCAAATACCCAATAAAGAGGGTGGGGGCAGCATCTTATATTCAGAAAGTAAGGTTAAGAATTGGATGAATATGGGGAGGACCTCAGTTCAGTACAGAGGAAGTAGAAAGAGGATGAATGGATAGGAAGAAAGAGATAGAGAAGAAGAAAATAATAATAATAAATTAAAAAATAATTGATTTAAAAATAAATTAGAATGATGAAAAAATAATGTGAAAAAATAGAAAATAAATAAACAAATGAAAATAAAGAAAAATGAAAAAGAGATATCAACATAATAAACAAAAATAAAAATGAAAAAGTAAAGTGTCATTCCTTTGGCTGGTTTAAGATCCCACTCTTCTGTAGTGTCTGTACTTCTCAGTTTCCTGTTGCTGGGACTGAAGGCCTCTCTTTAGGCCAGTCCCTGTGGACTCTCAGGTACTATTCAGATTTTTTTTTAATCCTTTGTGCCACTCAGGGCATATTCTCAGTGTGACTGTATTGGTTGCTTGGAGACTGCTGGGCAGGGAGGGGCTATCTCTTCAGGACAAAATGGCTACCTAGGTCCCTCAAGTCAGGTATGACTCAGCACCAGATTTGTGTCCACCTCTCCTGGACTCTCTCCTCACCCAGCCTCTCCCCAGACTCCATAAGTTTGCACCTCCACCTGCACCTCAGTCATGGGTGAGTGACTGTATTTGAAAGGTCCTATGAACTAGGTTCAGTGAACAAAAGCAAAGACCAAAAAGAGGGAAAAGAGTTGCACCACTGCAAGCCCCTCTCCTCCTGGCACAGTGCGTCCTGGGCAGCTGTCCGGATTGTCCCCTCTGGACTCAATCTCTTGTGACTGTGGATTGAGATCTAGAATCCCTTGCCACCATCAGTCCTGTGGACCTCCTTTCCACAGTCAGATGTTATGCCTGTCACAAGGGACGCAGCCTCAATGCCGTGCAGTTTTCCTCTGACCCTCTGAGCTAGGAGATCTTGCAGTTTTCTGCAGCCCAGATCCCTGATTTTACTGTTCTTCAGGTGTCATCTGCCATTCCCAGCTGCGAATTGTTTTAACAGTTGTGTCTACTTCACCAATTCAGGGTGGATGTTATTCGATTTAGTTGCTCATCCTATCTGCTCCAGGACAAGGCTCTGGACACATCTGTCTATTCTGCTGCCATTTTGTCTCTCCTCCTTTGACTATTTTTTGATTGGATTGTTTATCTTCCTTTTGTTAAGTTCTTTGAGTTTCCAGTATATTTTGGAGATTAATCCCTTATCGGAGATAACATTGGCAAATACGTTCTCCCATGCATTGGGCTTTCTTGTTGTTTTTTTGATGGTTTCTTTTGCTGTGCAGAAGCTTTTTATTTTGATGTAGTCGCATTTGTTTATTTTCTCCTTAGCTTGCTTTGCCCTAGGAGATGTTTTGGTAAACATATTGCTAAGAGGGTTGTCTAAGATTTTGATGCCTATGGTTTCTTCTAGGATTTTTATGGTTTCATGATTTATATTTAAATTTTTTATCCATTTGAGTTTATTTTTGTGTATGGTGTAAGTTGGTGGTCTAGTTTCATCTCTTTGCATATGTGTATGTCCAATTTTCCCAGCACCATTTGTTGAAGAGACTACCTTTAACCTCTTGTATGTTCTTGCCTCCTGGTAAATGGTTTGGGTTGATTTTTGGGTTCTCTGTTCTGTTCCATTTGTCTATATGTCTGTTGCTTTGCCAGTACCAGGCTGTTTTGATTACAGTGGGTTGGTAGGTTAACTTGATATATGGTTTTGTGAACCCTCCAATTTTCTTCTTCTTTCTCAAGATGGCTATGGCTATTTGGGGTCTTTTTGGTTCCATATACATTTTTGAAATATTTGTTTTAGATCTGTGAAATATGCCATTGGTAATTTAATAGAGATTGCATTGAATGAGTCTATATTTGCTTTGTATAGCATGGACATTTTAAAGATGTTAATTTTACCAATCCATGAGCATCATATATTCTTCTACTTGTTTATCTTTCATCTCTTTTTTCAATGCCCTATAGTTTTTCAAGTACAAGTTTTTACTTCCTTGGTTACATCTATTCCTAAGTATGTTAATTTTTTTGTTGCAATAGTTAAGTGAGATTGTTGTTTTTTTTTATTGTTGTTGTTGTTGTTATTGTTTATTTTTAGGTGTTTTTTTTTTCTGGGAGTTCATTTATTGGTATATAAAAATGCCATTGATTGCTGGGTGTTAATTTTGTATTGTGTTACATTGCCAAATTCATTTATTAATTCTAAAAGTTTTTTGGTAGCATCTTTAGGACTTTTATGTGCAATATCATGTCATCTGCGTATAATGACAGTTTTACTTCTTTTCCAATTTGGATGCATTTTATATTTTCTTCTTGTCTGTTCACTGTAGCTAGCACTTCCAGTACTATCCTATATAATAAAATGGTAATATGCAAATCGATCAAACAGTGAAACAACTGGTCTCTTTGACATGCACTGACCACCAGGCCTCAGATACTCAATGCAGGAGCTGACCCCTGGTGTTCAGTGTACTCCCACAGGGGGAGTGCCACTCAACCACAAACCTGGTGAGTGCAGCAGCCCGCCTCCGCAGCAGTGCAAAGGATGTATGCCTGCGGCTTAGGCTTACTCCCAGTCAGTCGGACATTTCCTTAGGGCTCCCAGTCTGTGAAAGGGCATATACCAGGCTGAAGGAACCCTCTCTCCCCCCAGTGCACGAATGTTGTGTACCAGGCCTCTAGTGTTGAATAACAGTGGAGAAAGTGGACATCCCTGTCTTGTTCCTGCTCTTAGGGGAAATGGTTTTAGTTTTTGCACACTGATTATGATATTGGCTATCAGTTTGTAATATATGGCCTTTATTACATCCCTCTGTTTCAACTATGCTGAGAATTTTTATCAAAAAGGGTGCTGGATTTTGTTGAATGCTTTTTCTGTGTCTATTGATATAATCATGTGGTTTTTGTCTTTCAATTTGTTTATGTGATGTATCACGTTTATTGATTTGCAAATATTTTATCAGCCTTACATCCCTCGAGTATAACATTGGTTATAGTGTATGATCTTTGTAATATATTGCTGGATCTGATTTGCTAATTTTTTTTATTTGCTAAAATTTTGTTGAGGGTTTTAGCATCTATATTCATCATGAACAATGGTCTATAATTCTCTTTCTGTTTAGTGTCTTTATCTGGTTTTGGAATTAGGACAATGCTGGCCTCATAAAAAGAGCTTGGAAATGTTCCTTCATCTTAGATTTTTTGCAATAGTTTGAGGATAATAAGGTGTTAGTTCTTTGAATGTTTGGTAAAACTCCTCTATGAAACCACGTGCTAGGGCTTTTTTTTGCTGGGAGTTTTTTTTTTTTTTTTTTTAATCTATTTAATCAGTTGTTATTGGCCTATTCATGTTTTATGATTCTTCCTGATTCAGTTTTGGAAGATTGAGTTTTTCTAGCAATTTGTTCATTTTATCCACATTTCCAGCTTGTCGGCATATAGATGCTCATAGTATTTTCTTACAATCATTTGTATTTTTGTGATGTCAGTTGTTACCTCTCCACTTTTGTGTCTAATTTTATGTATGTTGGTCCTCTGTTTCTTTTTATTTATTTATCTGTTTATTTAAATATATTTTATTGATTTTTCACAGAGAGGAAGGGAGAGGGATAGAGAGTTAGAAACATCGATGAGAGAAACATCGATCAGCTGCCTCCTGCACATTCCCTACTGGGGATGTGCCCGCAACCAAGGTACATGCCCTTGACCGGAATCAAACCTGGGACCCCTCAGTCTGCAGGCTGACGCTCTATCCACTGAGCCAAACCGGTTAGGGCTCCTCTTTGTTTCATTAATCTTGTTTATCTTTTCAAAGAACCATCTCTTGGTTTCATTGTTTTGTTTTGTGTGGGGTTTTTTTGTATTGATTTTTAGTCTCTACATCAATTATTTCTGCTCTAATATTTATTATTTCCTTCCTTCAACTTACTCTGGTAGTTTCTTCCCTCTACTTACTCTGGTCTAGTTCTTCAAGTTGTAGGCTTAAATAGTTTATTATTAATTTTTATTGCTCTTTGAGGTAAGCTTGTTGTGCTATTAGGTACGTACTTCCCTCTCAGGACTGCTTTTGTTGTGTCCTAGATATTTTTATTTGTTGTGTGTTCATTTTCATTTATTTCATTTCTTTCTTGATCTCATTGGTAACCCATTCATTGTTTAATAACATGCTATTTACAGTAGACTCCATGTGTTTTAATGTTTTCAGGTCGTTTTACTGTCGTTGATTTATAATTTCATTCCACTGTGTTCTGAGAAGATGGTTGATATGATTTCAATGTTCTTGAACTTGTAAAGACTAGTTTTGTGTCCTCTTATGTGGTCTGTCTTTGAGAAGAATGAATATTCCACAGCTTTATGGTGAAATGTTCTATAAATGTCAATTAAATCCATCTGATCCAGTGTATCCTTTAGAGTCACTGTTTCCTTGTTGACTTTGTCTCAAGATCTATTCAGGGAAGTCAGTGGGGTGTTAGAGTTCTCTACTATGACTGTATTGCTGTCTATCTCTCCCTTAAAGTCCTCCAGAAGTGTGTGTGTGTGTGTGTGTGTGTGTGTGTGTGTGTGTATATATATATATGTGTGTGTGTGTGTGTGTGTGTGTGTGTGTGTGTGTATATATTTAGGTGCTCCTGCATATATGTTGACCAAGATTATATCCTCTTATTGTATTGATACCTTGTGGTGGCCTCCTTTTTGAAGTCTATTTTGTCAGATATGAGTATTGCTACCTCACCTTTTTTCTATTTCCATTTGCATGGGAAAATTTTTTCTATCTCTTCACTCTCACCCTGTGTGAATCTTTTGTTCTAAGGTGGGTCTCTGGTACAAATGCTTATTTAATTATCATTTTAAATTTACATGAAAAAAAATAATGCAGTGTATTGTCTTGAAGTTCAAGGAAAGACAACTATATTAGGTCAGGTCATACTTGCTGACTAAACCACTTGGACCTCTTTTGCTGTGTTGCAAATATAAAATCTTAAATTCTCATTTTTAAAACCTCCTTTGCTGGAAGTGAACTTATATTTTAAAATATTATTAATTGAGTGTAAATTAATGAAAAACAGATGGTAAAATTTCATTTTTGATATATATGATTTTAATAGTTGTATTTTCCTAATTTATTTTCTTAAAACAGACACACACGAACACCCAGCAGTTTACTCATTTTGAGGTCTAGATGGAATACTTTATGAAGCAGAAACCTGTTGTATAGCTTTTCTGTGTAACTACATCTTAACCCTGTGTTTCAAAGTATCAGTGTTTACTACAGTTGGGAGTTTGTTTCTACAGTGGAAAGGTTCAGGGTATTTTCCCTGAATCATATTTATTACTGTTGCTTTTGTAAAACAGGCTGTGTTCTCTGAAAGTTTTTCTAGAAAACAGGTTCACTGAAGGAGTGTCAAATAATCTCAGTATGTTTGCCACAATCTTCCATTGTAAATTCCAGATTCATTTGGTGCATTTAGGGACATAGTTTAAAGACTGAGGGTCATGTAGGAGACGAAGAGAGAGATGTTTATAATAACTCTTCTCTCTTCTGACCTTTAAGAAATACTGTTAATAGTTTACTCAGTGGAGATTAAAGCTGAATTTAAAAGCCATAAAAAGCTTAAAAAAATATTGGAGGAAATGCATATAACAGAAACTGACAATTATGTTTTATGCAAATTGTCTCACAAGGTTAAGAATATATTTTTAAAAAGCTTATATCATTATAAAACATTTGTTAAATTGAGTTTGTATGAGGTTATTTTCAGAGATGTGTGAGTCTTAGTCCAAAAGTATACTTTCACGTGGTAGTTTGCGTGCTAATTTCAGGTTCTACACCAGTAATGAATTACACTCAATTGTTTGTGTGATACAGGTTAGCATAACAGGAGTAACACCTTTATCATAAGTTTCTTTTCCCCACTAATAAAAAATAATTGTTTCAATCCATAGCATTGGTACCTGACCTCTTCATTTACAAGCTGTGTGACTTTTGTAAGTAACTGCTTTCTTCTATCTCTTCATTTAATAAAAACCAAATCAGCTTTAGAAATTCACATTTAAATTCTCTTACCTTATTTTAATCATATAGTTTTGGTTATTTGTAATAAATATTAAGTATAATTTCCATTTGAAATAGTGATTAAATAGCAGGAGTCTTGCATAAGTTTGACTTCCCCATCATGTCTGGTCATGAAGTTGACCCAAATTCGATTGCATTGGGTGACTTTTGGGTGTTTGTGATAGCTCTTGTATATAATTTCTATTTCAAATAGTGAATAAAATCCCAAGAATTTTGCTCAAGACTTTTCTTTTATACCATGTACCATAATTTTGATAAAAATGTGATTAAATTAGCCCAAATAAGCAGATGTGGGTTTCTAGGGTTTTTGGAGACAATTTTAACTTTCCCACTACTGCCTTATGATCACCAGGGTGCTCTTTCTCTCATTCCCCCACTGCCCTCCCATTAACAGCAAAGCTAATAAATGCAGTAAATGTTTATGCTGGTTGCAAAGACACCAAACAAAAGATGGAAATTATTCTAACACTACTTTACTGCTGGGAATCACTCAGACCACACATGGGTGATGGTTCTACAGCAGCCATTTGGCAATCATGTGGATACTGAGCATGTAGATCTTCAAAGGTTGCCTGCTCTTGAAGATATGTTTGTTTCTTTCAATGCCTTGTCTGGAAGTTAAGGCAATGATTCCCGCATAATGCTGGTGTCATATTATGTCCCATCCTATATAATAAAGACATAATATGCAAATTGACCATCACTCCCTCACAAGATGGCTTCCTATGACCAGGCTGGCAGGGTGGTTAGCAAAGGATGACCAAACGACTGAACAAGCAGGCTGCATGGAGTGACCAGGCTGGCTGGGGGACCGTGAGGGGTAACCAGGCCAGTAGAGGGAGGCAGTTGGGGGAGACCAGGCTGTCAGGGGAGCAGTTGGGGGTGACCAGGCCAGCAGGGGTGGCAGTTAGGGGCAACCAGGCAGGCAGGCAGGTGAGCAATTAGGAGCCAGCAGTCCAGGATTGTGAGAGGGTGCAGGCTGGGCTGAGGGGACCCCCCCTCCATGCACAAATTTCGTGCACCAGGTTTCTAGTATACTTATAATTTAGTCCTTCTCCAAACATGGAAGAGATGCAGAAATTAGTTAATAAAAAGGACATGTCTGCTCTTTATAGTAATAACATTTAAAAAATAAAAATTATTAATTAAATAACTGCTGAATAAGTTGTCAATAAAAAAGGTATTAAGAAATAAGAAACACAGATACCATAATATTTTTTTCTTTAGATCCCCATCTAGGAAAACAAATTTACTAAGTAACGGTTCTTCTTTGGTTCTTCAGGATTTTCACTCTGGCTGACCAAAGGACTCTCAACAATGATAACATTAGCTTGGCCAGCATGGCTCAGTGGTTGAGCATCAACCTATGAACTAGGAGGTCACAGTTCTATTCTGAGTCAGGGCTCATGCCCAGGTTGTGGCTCAATCCCTAGTGTGGGGCATGCAACAGTCAGCCAATCAATGACTCTCTCTTCATTGGTGTTTATATCTCTCTCTTCCTCTCCTTTCCCCTCAGAAATCAATAAAATATATTTAAAAAACAAAACAACCCCCCCCCCCAAATATAATATAATTCAAAAATCCTCCCCAACTTCCATTTTGTGCTATACTGTCTGTGGTGTGGCAGTCAATGTGTATCTTCCTTGGATTAGGGCTGAGGCTGCTTGCTGGCACCAAACTGCAATCACTAAAGAAGAGGATTGTGCTAATGCCACTTAGCATCTCTACGGTCAATATATCTTCCTCAGTTAGAAAATACATCTGATCCTCTCAACTCCTTTGACTCAACAGCTCAAGTCAATTAATAGCCATGAAGGATTGGACTTAAACTGACTGTCCAGAAGTGTTAAGACACTCACATGTCATTCATACCATCTTCTGAACTATTTCTCATTCTCCTCTTTCCACACCTCCTTCTCCCAAAGAAGTGACTTTCCAACATGTACTTACCTTGTTAAAATGAATTCAAAATTTTCCTATTAACATGACCCCAATGCAATCACTATTCTACATTCCTGACTCAGTTCATATTGAAAATCTTTTTTTATAGAATTAGAAAATTCTAGAGTGACAAGGAAATTTTGCTTTAAAAATATATCAAGCTTTTAAATAATTATTTAAATATTTTCTCAACAATTCAGTTTAAGCTATTAAGAACATGCACGCACACACACACACACACACACACACACACACACACAAGGCCCAGTGCACAAAATTTGTGCACGGGGGAGGGGGGTGTCCCTCAACCCAACTTGCACCCTCTCCAATCTGGGACCCCTCGTGGGATGTCTGACTGCCTGTTTAGGCCCGATCCCCTAAACAGGCAGTCAGACATCCCTTTCACAATCCAGGACTGCTGGCTCCCAACTGCTTGCCTGCCTGCTTGATTGCCCCTAACCGCTTCTGCCTCCCACCCTGATCACCCCCTAACCACTCCCCTGCCAGCCTGATTGATGCCTAACTGTTCCCCTGCCTGCCTGATCATCCCCAACTGCCCTCCCCTGACATCCTGGTCACCCCCAAATGCCCTCCCCTGCACATTCCCTCTTTATTAGAAAGGGTTTTTTCTTTAATGTATTGGACAGTGTACCTGCTGTGGTCTTGACAAACCTGTAAAAATGTAAACCCAAACTAAAAGTGTCATAAAATAAACTCCTTAAACAGGAATTTCGTGAGACCTTGGGAAGGTAATATCATGTGGTTGTTTCTTCATTTCTTCCTTCTCTTTCTTTTTCTTGATGTTTCATCTTTTGTCATCTCTTTCTTTTCTCCTTTTATTCCTTTTCTGTCCACTCTTTCTCTTAACTTTTCTGTTGGTAGAATCGTCAGTACTTGAATCTGTCTCACTTCCAGAAGATGAAGAAGAGGGAAACACACCATCATCTGGAGAAAAAGATGATCTATGTTGGGATCGGTGGTGTTTCTGGTTTTGCTCTTTTTCCCAGTTTGTCATTTCTGCCAGCCCCGGCATCTTCAGGACTTGTGCGTGGGCACTTCTTATTCATGTCTACAAAACCTCCCTGCCTTGGTGAAAACTGTAGGGGAAAAGGCCTTCTTGGGTGAGCTCAAGCCCTGCCTGAGGTGTTGAGGAACCAGGGCAGGGAGCACCCACCACCACCCTTGCAGAGCCAACCTCTGGACCACGGGGTACTCTCTTGTAATGTAACTGCAATGCCCCTGTTTGCCTTCAGCAATTAGTTGTAAGTTACTTCTGATGTGAAACCTTACCTCAGACATTTCTTTTGTGGTTTCTAAAGATTTTAAACAAAATCCATTTACCTCCCTAGCCTGGTCAGAAGTTTCTTCCCAATGGGAGAGGTTTGCTGGGTGGTATCGCCCAGATACCCACCTCCACCCATGTCTAATCACTCTGCTGGGGGCAAGGGAATTTCCAAGTCTATAGGTATGTGTGTGGGGGGATCACTCCATGGTGGTGCAGGCCCTTTGGAGGCTGCCGCTGGGAGGGGATCACTCTGGGTGGCATGGCTGCCTCCCAGACCTACACCACCCCCCACCCCCTGGCTGCAGCTTGAAGCTGATCACTGGGGAGGGGGGAGGGATGCAGCCACCTCCCAGGCCAACTGCCTGGCCTGGGCCTCGGCTGGGAGTGGAGCCTTGGCCGGGAGTGGATTGGGGGCGCACAGCTGGCTTGCAGGCCTACAGCCCAGGCCATGGCTGGGAGCTGGTCGCTCCAGGGGGATGTGGCTGCCTTACAGGCCCACGGCCCAGGCCGCAGCTTTGAGCCGATCAGGCCAGGGTGTGCGGGTGCCTCGCACGCTACAGCCTGGCCATTGCTGGGAGCGGATCATGCCAGGGGGCGCTCGAGCACCTTCCAGGCCAATGGCTTGGGCCGTGGCTTTGAGCAGATCGTGCTGGGGGCTAGTGGGTGCCTCCCAGGCTGACAGCCCAGGCTGCATGCTGCCAACTTTCATTGGCAGCCCTCCCTGGGACTGGGGGACTCTGGCAGGCCTGAGAGGACTGGGCATCGCCATCTTGTGTCTATGGGCACCACCGTTTTTGTTGCAGAGTGACTGTTAATTTGCATATCACTCTTTTATTAGATAGGATTCCCTTTCCCCTTCCCATAAATAACTTTATCTCCTATTTGGAATATTATTTGGGGGGGTTTGACAGGGGACCTCAGGCCATACCCCCCACCCTGGCACCAGGCCGGGGGACCTGAGGGTGCACCTGGGGACCTGAGGTTGTGCCTCCCACCTGGCAGGCTTGACAGGAGACCTGAGGCTGGGCCCCCTGCCCGGTGTGGCCTGACAGGGGTAGGATTGGCTGGGTCTGGATATTGCCCAATGGGGATAGGGCCAGCCGGGTTTGATTTTGAGGCTTGTTCAGGTGGGCAGGGACTTTGCTCTGGGTCCCACGGTGTGCCCCAGACTCTGACAGACAGGAGGAAGATTTTCATATACATTTTACTAATTTTCTTTCATCTCTGATGCTTCTATTATAGAGAAAGGGAAAATAGCAATATTAAAATGTTTCTCTAATTAATTCCCTTTTAACGTGCACAAATTTTGTGCACTGGGCCATTAGTCATACTAATAAAAGGCCAGAGTTGTCACAACTGAAACAACCAAACGACCAGTCACCAGGAGGTGCGTGGAGCACCTTTCGGTCCCTCCCCCTGGCCCACAGCTCCCATCACTGAATGGCCAATGGGGAACTGGGCTGGGTAGCATGGAGTGGGACTGGGGACTGGCGAGTGGGTGCAAGGCAGACTTCTTGGTCTCTCCCCCAGCCAGCAGGCTCCAACTGACCCTCAGTTTCTTCTGAAAGGAACATGGCACCTCCACTGTGCAGCCTCCTGGGATGTGGACTCACCACTGTGAGAGGCTCCAGAGCAGAGACTTCAACAAAGACTTTGGTGCCTGCAGCAACCCTCAGCCTTCACTGCTGGGAGATGGACAGAGAGCATCAGCTTTAAAGCACAAACACCCTCCTTATGAAAAAACACCACCTCCCTACTCCATAGCTGCTCCGTGTCTGCAAGAAAATGCACATGCTCCTCCCTGCAGGGTGGGTAGGGCCAGAGCCTGAGTTGAGTTGAACTGTTCTGCGATGGGGGAGGGGCCAAGCCAGGCAACTGGGCCAGTGCAGGGGTGGAGGGATGGAGGGAGGGAGGTCGGGGCAGGATCAAGGGAGCAGCCCTGGTTCCCTGCACCTCCTCCCACAGGCATAGCCCTTCCTGGTGTTATGATAAAAAGAGTTGTGTTTTTCTAACTCTATCTAGTATAAGAAACCAGTGTCTGTTAACTTCCAATCTTACTTTCCCAGCAGCCAGTTAATCCCTCTGGATGCATCATATCCAACCTCCAAAGGATCCGGTAGGGAGTGTCACAGACCTCACAGGGACAGCACCTCGGTCTCTGGACATGACGAAAGGAGGGAGGGAGCTGGGTGAGAGGAAGTGCATGGAAAGGCCTGGGAGTAGGAACAAGAAGGTGATATGTGGAAGGTGGGCCCCACCAGGTGATGACAGGGGGAAAGCCTGCAGGAGATGGCCAAGTGCCCCCACCTCTGCTGAGGGGTGCATGCATCTGTCCTGGGAGCTGTGGCTGATGAAGAGGGAGGCTGTGGCTCTATGTGGATGATTTGCCAATGAGGGCCTCACTGCAGCTATAGTACTTGGTATTCTCAACACAGCAGGAGCACAGGATCATATACACAATGTCATGAAAGAAAAAGCATCCTATTCCCAACTTATTCACAGACTTCTATTTTTGGTATCTATATTCACAATGTGTCCACAAGCACATTTGGAAAAAGAAAAAGATTTGTATGTGATATGACTGCATCTTTAGAAAACCCAAGTGATCACAACCAGAGCACTTTTAATACCTAATGAGCCAAATACACTGATGAACAAAAATAGACCCAGAGATATAGATGCATGAACAGACTGTGGAACCTCAGAGGGAAGGTGGGGGAGGGTGGGTGGGTGGGAAAAGACCGGTCAATGACCTTGTGTGCATATATGCATCACCCTTGGACACAGACAATGCGGTGGTGAGGACCTGGGAGAGTTAGTAGGCTGGAAAAGGTTAATGGGGGAAAAGGGGACCTATGCAAACAATTCAAAAATATTTAATAAAAAGAGTAAAAAATAAAATAAAATAAAGTAAAATAAAAGGAAATAAAAGCCAAGAATAACTACACTGGCTGGGTGGCTCCATTGATTGGAGCTTCATCCTGTATATTGAAAGGTTATGGGTTTGAACCTGTGTCGGCGTGTGTGGGAGGCCACTGAGCAGGTGGTGCCTGGAAGAGGGAGGCTCCTCAGACCTAAACACAGTCCAGGCCTCACCCATGATCCAAGGCCCAGACTCTGCTGAGTAAGACCAGACATCCCAGCTTCCTGTCAAGTCTCTGAGTCATAAGGCTACTCCCCCATGTTTTCCAGAATGCACTGCTCAGTAACCATCTATACTAATAAAAGGGTAATATGCTCATTAAACCAGACATCCCTCCAGACAAAGCCACAGTGGCAGGGGCTGAGGCAAAGGTGGTTAGGAGGATCAGGCTGGCAGGAGAGAGCAGTTAGGGGCGACCAGGCTGACAGGGAGGAGCAGTTAGGGGCAAGCGGGCTGGCAGGAGAGAGCGGTTAGGGGCGATCAGGAAGGCAGGCAGGTGAGTGGTTAGGAGCCAGCAGTCCCGGAATGTGAGAGGGATGTCCGATTGTCAGTTTAGGCCCACTCAGGCCTAAACCGGCAGTCAGACATCTCCTGAGGGGTCCTGGATTGGAGAGGGTGCAGGCCAGACTGAAGGACCTCCCTGCGCGCCCCCTGCTACCCCTGCCCCCACCCCTGTGCCCATGCATGAATTTGCCTCTTTTGTAAATTAAACCATATGTGTGTTTTTTTAAAAGTGAAAATTCATGTCTTGGAGTCTTCCTCAGGGAGGGGAGGAGGGCATGGGTGTTGATTGTAACATACATCTACATAGGTTATGTAATCAGCTACTAGGAGAAAGTTAAGGGGAACTGTGCCTGCAGCCTCCAGTCTTGGCATATCTATAAAATTCTCTACAAATGGATGATGCAAGGATGGTAGAATTTCCAGGGGTCTTATTGGTATCTTTACTCTATGACTTTTATAAATTTATGACTGGGGAATGACTGGGACTTGATATTGACCACATTAGTTTCTAAAATTGATTGAAGAGTTCTAAAAAATTTGTTTAGAATTCTTGATACAAATTACAAGGAGAATGGATTAGCTACCAGGCATTACATTTTGAAAAGAGCAACATATGCTTTTTATATATACCCAAAATGTTAATAACATTGCTTTTGGTAACCATTATTGAGATGGATATATACTAGCAAAATAGAGATGAAATACAGTTTTAATAACTTTTAATGAAAAGCACCCATTGACATTTGGTAGGGGCAGAACCATTTTTTTTAAATATTAATTGATTCTCTACCACATCCATTTATGATTAAGACACTTAATAAAATAAGAATAAAAGGAAAGTATCTCAACACAACAAAGGCCAAATATTACAAATCCTTACCCAATATCATACTCAATGGTAAAAAACTGAAGGCTTTCCCTCTAAAATTAGGAACAAGACAAGAATGCCCATTCTCACCACTTTTATTCAACATAGTTCTGAAAGTTCTAGTCAGAGCAATAAGGCAAGAGAAAGAAATAAAAGGCATCCAAATCTGGAAAGAAGAAGTAAAAGTGTCACTTTTTGCAGATGATATGAATCTGTACATAGAAAAACCCTAAAGATTCCACCAACTATTAGAAACAATAAATAAATACAGTAAGTTTGCCGAATACAAAATTAATGTATAAAAATTCCTATATACTAACAACAAAACTTCAGAAGAAGAAATGAAAAAAAAAAATTCCTTTTGCAATTCCAACCAAAAGAATAAAATATATAGGAATCAACTTAACAAAAGATGTGAAAAACCTATATACTGAAAACTAGAAAGCATTATTAAAAGAGATTGAAAAAGACACAACATGAAAAAATATTCCATGTTCATGGATTGGAAGAATCAACAGACTTAAAATGACCACATTACCCAAAGCAATGTACATATCAAATGCAATCCCCATCAAAGTCTTACTGTGATTTTTTAAAGAAATAGAACAAAAATTCATCAGATTTGTGTGGAACCACAGAAGACCCCAAATAGCCAAAGCAATTCTGAGAATAAAGAATGACTACCTGACGTCATATTATACTACAGAGCTAAAATAAGCAAAACAACAAAGTATTGGCAGAAAAATAGACACACAGATCTGCGGAATAGAATTGAGAGGGCAGATATATAACCGCATGTAGATGGGCAGGTAATTTTCAACAAAGGATCCAGAAACACACAATAGAGAAAAGAAAGCCTTTTCAATAAATGGTGCTGGGAAAATTGGAAAACCACATGCAAAGGAATGACATTTTTGTCCCCATGTACAAAAATTAATTCAAAATTAATCCAAGACCTAAAGATAAGATCTGCAATAGTAAATTACATAGAAGAAAACATAGGTTCTAAACATATGGACTTTAGTCATGGAGAATATTTTATGTATTTGAGCCTAAAAGCAAGGGAAATAAAGGCAAAAATAAATGAATTCGACTATATTAGGCTAAAAAGCTTCTTCACAGAAAAGAAACTGACAACAAAACAAAGAGGCGGTTCACTGAATGGGAGAAGATATTTGCAAACAATAGCTCAGACAAAGGTTTAATATTCAAAATATATAAAGAACTCATAAAACTCAACACCAAACAACCCAATTAAAAAATGGGTAGAGGATACTTCTCCCAAGAAGACATGCAGCCTGGCTGGTGTGGCTCAGTGGTTGAGCACTGACCTATGAACCAAGAGGTCACTTTTCAATTCCCAGTCAGGGCACATTCCTGGGTTGTGGGCTTGATCCCCATTAGGGGGTTGCACAGGAGGCAGCCAATTAATGATTCTCATCATTTATTTTTCTATCTCTTCCTCTTCCTTACTCTCTGAAATCAATAAACATATTTTTTTTTAAAAGAAGAAATGCAGAGGAGAGACAAAATGGCGGCGGAATAGAAGGACGTGTCCTGAGCCTTCTCCTGGAGCAAATAGAGGAGGCAGCTGAGACGAGCGGAATCCAGCCCGAATTGGCGAAGGAGGCACAGCTGGTGAGACAGTTTGCAGCTGGGAAGAGCAGGGATCCCCCGGATAAAGGTAAAATCAAAGATCTAGGCAGTAGAATCTCCCGGACCTCTGTGCCCAGAAGGTCAGGGAGAAACTACACAGTGCCAAGCCGTGTCCCTGAGGACAGGCAAGGTCTGAAGGATTTTAGACCATAGAGTCTGGATTTGGGATCTGAGCTCAAAGGCAGCCTTTAAGAGCTGCCGGACCGCAGAGTGCCGGCAAGAGAGGAACTGACAGAGACGCGGTCCTTCCTCGCGCTGGGGCCTGCGCTTTTCCCCACTGAACCTAGTTCGTGGGACCTTTTGGAGACAGGCGCTTACCTGTGACAGAAGTGCGGGAGAAGGGGTAGAGCTGTGGAACCTGGGCAGAGTGGGCAACGGACGGTCCAGGAGAAGTGGTAGCAAGTCTGGTGCTGAGTCATATCTAAGCCCACAGAATCCATTTTCTCCTGAGAGATAGCCCCTCCCCCCAGTCTCCAGGAAACCAATATAGCCACACCCAGATTCCACCCTGATTAACACCAAGGAATCTGAATACTCCCTGAGGCCATAGGATCTACTCTAAAGAGAAATCTTTAGAAGCTAAGCACCTCAATTACACTAGATAACCAAGCCCAGGAGAACAGATTTCACCAGTAGCACCATCACCAAAAGAACCTGGGTAGCAAAGCAATTGGATCTACAATTAAAACATTTCAGGAAAACATGGGGAGACAAAAAAGCAATACCCAAAGGAAAGAAAAAGAGGAATCACCAGAAAGGGAGTTAAATGAAATTGAGTCTAGCAGCTTAACAGAGAGAGAATTCAGAGTAATGGTTCTAAGGATGTTTAAACGGATGGATGACAAATACACACAACTCAATGACAAATACACACAACTCAATGAGAACTACAAGGAACTGAATGAAAATGTCACCAACGTGAAAAGAAACCAAGAGGAGATGAAGAACGACATAGCTGCAATAAAGAACACATTGGAAGGCTTAAACAGTAGACTAGAAGAGGCTGAGGACCGCATCAGTGAATTAGAAGACAAGGTAGGAAAACACACACAAACACAGCAGCAAATGGAAAGAAGACTTAAAAAGCAAGAGGAGAGCCTAAGGGAGCTTTGGGACAACACAAAACGAAACAATATTAGAATAATAGGGATACCAGAAGGTGAGGAAGAGAAGCAAGGAATAGAAAACCTGTTTGAAGAAATAATGACGGAGAACTTCCCTGATATTGGCAAGAAAAAAACTATGCAAGTCCAAGAAGTACATAGAGTCCCAAACAAGTTGAACCCCAAAAGACCAACACCAAGACACATCATAATTAAATTGGCGAATACCAATGACAAAGTAAGAATCTTAAAGGCTGCCAGAGAGAGACAGAAAGTTACCTACAAGGGATCTCCTATTAGAATATCAACTGATTTCTCAACAGAAACACACCAGGCCAGAAGAGAATGGAATGAAATATTCAAAGTGATGCAGAGCAAGGGTCTGAATCCAAGAATACTATACCCATCAAGGTTATCATTCAAAATTGAAGGGGGAATCAGGAGCTTCACAGACAAAAAAGGGCTAAGAGAGTTTATCACTACCAAGCCAGCAATGCAAGAAATGCTGAAGGGACTGCTGTAAAAAGAAGAAAGAGAAAGGCAAAAAGAAACACAAACACTAAGGGGGAAAATATGACAACAAACATGTACTTGTCAATAATAACATTAAACGTAAATGGATTAAATGCACCAATCAAAAGACATAGGGTAGCTGAATGGATAAGAAAACATGACCCATATATTTGCTGTCTACAAGAGACTCACCTCAGAGCAAAGGATTCACACAGACTGAGAGTGAAGGGATGGAAAAATATTTTTCAGGTAAATGGAAATGAGAAAAAAGCTGGGGTAGCAATACTTATATCTGATAAAATAGACCTCAAAGTAAAGGGCATAACAAGAGATAAGGAAGGCCACTACATAATACTAAAGGGAGCAATTCAACAAGAAGATATAACTCTAGTAAACATATATGCACCCAACGCAGGAGCACCCAAATACATAAAAAAACTACTGGAAGAGATCAAGGGAGAGATCGACAACAATACAATCATAGTAGGAGACTTTAATACACCACTGACATCACTGGATAAATCCTCCAGACAAAAAATCAGCAAAGAAATAGCAATTCTAAATGACACACTAGATCAGATGGACCTAATTGACATCTTCAGAGCATTTCACCCCAAAGCCTCGGAATATACGTTCTTCTCAAGTGCCCATGGGACATTTACAAAAATAGACCACATATTGGGTCACAAACAAAGCCTCCCTAAATTCAAAAAGATTGAAATACTATCAAGCATTTTCTCAGACCACAATGGCATAATATTAGAAATAAACTATAATAAAAACATTCCAAAAAATTCAAACACGTGGAAACTGAATAGCATGCTATTAAACAATGATTGGGTGATCAACGAGATCAAAGAAGAAATTAAAAACATCCTGGAGAATAATGACAATAAAAACACAACAATGCAAATGCTATGGGACACAATGAAAGCAGTCTTGGGAAGGAAGTTTATAGCTCTACAGGCCTACCTCAAAAAACAAGAAAAAATGGTAATAAATCTTCTAACTCAACAACTCAAAGAATTAGAAAGAGAGCAACAAGAAAAGCCCACAGTGAGCAGAAGGAAGGACATAATAAAGATCAGAGCAGAAATGACTGACATAGAGACCAAAAAAACAATACATAGGATCAACAAAACCAAGAGCTGGTTCTTTGAAAGGATAAACAAGATTGATGAACCTCTAGCCAGGCTCACCAAGAAGCAAAGAGAGAGGACCCAAATAAACAAAATCAGAAATGAAAGAGGTGAAATAACAACAGACCCCACAGAAATACAAAGGATTGTTAAAAAATACTATGAACAACTCTATTCTAACAAACTACACAATCTGGAGGAAATGGACACATTCCTAGAAAAATACAACCTTCCAAAACTCACTCAGGAAGATTCTAAGAATCTCAATAGGCTGATAACTATGGAAGAAATTGAAGCAGTCATCAAAAAGCTTCCAGCAAACAAAAGCCCAGGGCCTGATGGCTTCACAGGGGAGTTTTACCAAACATTCAAGGAAGAACTAAAACCTATCCTCCTCAGACTATTCCAGAAAATTCAAGAAGAAGGAACACTTCCAAGCTCGTTCTATGAGGCCAGCATCACCCTAATACCAAAACCAGACAAAGACAACACAATGAAAGAGAATTACAGGCCAATATCCCTCATGAACATAGATGCCAAAATCCTCAACAAAATTCTAGCAAATCGAATCCAGCAGTACATCAGAAAGATTATACACCATGACCAAGTAGGATTTATCCCAGGGATGCAAGGATGGTACAATATTCGCAAATCAATAAACGTGATACATCACATAAACAAATTGAGAGATAAAAATCACATAGTCATATCAATTGATGCAGAAAAAGCATTTGATAAAATCCAACACCCTTTCTTGATAAAAACTCTCAGCAAGGTGGGAATAGAAGGATCATACCTGAACATAATAAAAGCCATATACGACAAACCCACAGCCAACATCATACTCAATGGGCAAAAACTAAAACCATTTCCCCTAAGAACAGGAACAAGACAGGGATGCCCACTCTCACCACTCCTGTTTAATATAGTGCTGGAAGTACTAGCCATTGCGATCAGACAAGAAGAAGAAATAAAAGGCATTCAAATTGGAAAAGAAGAAGTAAAACTGTCCTTATTCGCAGATGACATGATACTGTACATACAAAACCCTAAAGACTCCATAAAAAAATTATTAGACTTAATAACTGAATTTGGTAATGTAGCAGGATACAAAATTAATGCCAAGAAATCTATGGCATTTCTATACACCAATAATGAACTTACAGAAAGAGAGACTAAAAAAACAATCCCATTTACCATCGCACCAAAAAAATTAAGATACTTAGGAATAAACTTAACTAAAGAGGTAAAAGACCTATACGTAGAAAACTACATGACACTGAAAAAAGAGATAGAGGAAGACATAAACAGATGGAAGAACATACCATGTTCATGGATTGGTAGAATCAACATCATCAAAATGTCCATACTACCCAAAGCAATCTATAAATTCAATGCACTTCCCATTAAAATACCAACAACATATTTCACAGACCTAGAACGAAATTTCCAAAAATTTATCTGGAATAAAAAAAGAACCCGAATAGCTACAGCAATCCTGAGAAAGAAGAACAAAGTAGGTGGGATCTCAATACCAGATATCAAGTTGTATTACAAAGCTACTGTTCTCAAAACAGCCTGGTACTGGCACAAGAATAGACATATAGATCAATGGAATAGAATAGAGAACCCAGAAATTGACCCAAATCAATATGCTCAATTAATATTTGACAAAGGAGGCATGAACATTCAATGGAGTCAAGACAGTCTCTTCAACAAATGGTGTTGGGAAAATTGGACAGATACATGCAAAAGAATGAAGCTAGATCACCAACTTACACCATACACAAAAATAAATTCAAAATGGATAAAGGACTTAAACATAAGACGGGAATCCATGAAAATACTAGAGGAATCCACAGGCAGCAAAATCTCGGACATATGCCGAAAGAACTTCTTCACTGATACTACTCCTAGGGCAATGGAAGCTAAAGAGAAAATAAACAAATGGGACTACATCAAAATAAAAAGCTTTTGCACAGCAAAGAAAACCATCAATAAAACAACAAGAAAGCCCACTGCATGGGAGAACATATTTGCCAATGATATCAATGATAAGGGTTTAATCTCCAACATATACAGAGAACTCATACAACTTAACAAAAAGAAGGTAAACAACCCAATCAAAAAATGGGCAAATGATCTAAGTAGACACTTTTCGAAAGAAGACAGAAGGCAGGCCAAGAGACATATGAAAACCTGCTCACAGTCACTACTCATCAGAGAGATGCAAATCAAAACAACAATGAGGTACCATCTCACACCTGTCAGAATGGCTTTTATCAACAAATCAACAAACAACAAGTGTTGGCGAGGATGCAGAGAAAAAGGAACTCTTTTGCACTGCTGGTGGGAATGCAGACTGGTGCAGCCACTGTGGAGAACAGTATGGAGTTTCCTCAAAAAAATAAAAATGGAACTCCCATTTGACCCAGTGATCCCACTTCTAGGAATATATCCCAAGAATCTAGAAACAGGCATCAGAAAGGAAATATGCACCCCTATGTTCATAGCAGCACAATTCACCATAGCCAAGATTTGGAAACAACCTAAATGCCCATCAGCAGATGAATGGATTAAAAAACTGTGGTATATATATACAATGGAATACTACGCTGCGGTAAAAAAGAAGGAGTTCCTACCATTTGCAACAATATGGATGGAGATGGAGAATATTATGTTGAGTGAAATAAGCCAGGCAGAGAAAGATAAATATCACATGATCTCGCTCATTTGTGGAATATAATGAACGACATAGACTGATGAACAAGAACAGATCCAGAGGCTGAGAAACGTCAATCAGAAGATCATACCTCAGGTAAGGTAGGGGAGGGTGGGGGTAAGGTGGAGAGATCAACCAAGGGACTTGTATGCATGCATATGAACCTAATCAATGGACACAGACAACAAGGGGGCGGGGCATTAAGAGAAATTGTTTCATGTGACAAAAATTTTTAAATGAAACTCTGTAGACTCTAAATTATTTTGGAAGGAAACAAAGAGAAGTTTCCTTCAAAAGTCATAAGGATTGTAATCGAAAGTCAATATATTTGGCCGCTTGAACTAAAGTAAGTAATTTGTGTTTTTGCCTCCCTGACAAAGTTTATATAAAGCTACAAAAAGAAATTGACAACCAGTTTGAAATGGAATTGCCAGGGCCTAGGGCAAAGAATATCCTTACATGATATTATTCTACAATCTCATTATAATCTTAGATATTTTACAACAGCATACTTTACAATTATCCCAAACAAACTTACAAACTAATTCTTTGAATGGTGGGCAGCAATTTAAAAAGAGGGACATGAAAGGATTTAATCCCTTGCAGAAGGAATTAAGGCACTGGGTAGGCACTTGAGCATCCTATATTGGCCCCTCTTGCCCTTTGTGCCAAGAGGGACCCTCTTCTCACAATCCAATTGCCCTCAGCTGTTACCTGAGCTTTCTGTTCATGCTAAGCTTGAAGCCTCGTGGGGGCTGGTACCAGGGATCTGTCTCACATCCAATTGTGTGAGCTGGGCCCTCACTGGAGAAGAAACCCGAGTACCCCGAGATATGTGATCAGCACCGGGACCCTGCCAGCAGGCCAGGGGTTCCCAAGGCAGGTGCTGGGTGTGGAGGCCACGGGGTCATAGGCTACCAAGGAGACAGAACTGAACCTCACAGCACCCTGCTTGGCCCCAGAGGATGGCTGGTTAGCCAGAGACGGGTAAGATTCCTCAAGGAAGGAACAACCTAAGACAGGCACAGTCGCAGAGGGGCCATCAGGAGAGAACTTGGGGGTGCAACAGAAGTGGGGCACAGACCCTCACCCCCCCAACATTGCAGGGGCTTGAACCCTCACCCCCTTCTAAAGGAGGTCTCCTACCCCCATGGCTGCTTTGCGCTTCCCACACCCAGCTCAGATCGGGACCCAGGCAACAGAAAGAGACCCGGCCCAGCTCACATCGAGATACAGGTGACAGACAGAGACTTGGCCCAGCTCAGATCGGGACCCAGGTAACAGACAAGAGACTTGGCCGACAGCAGTTGCCCTATATCTAAATTCAGCTGAGCATTTGGAATGCTCAGGGCCCACTCAAGAATGCAAATAATCCTTCCCACTAATATTTACAGGGTAAACTAAGATTGTTGGTAGAGTATTAAATTTGACAGTAAAATAGTAATCGAGTTTTCAGATTAATTTAAATAGGCTAATTGAAATAAGTGGATATTCAAGTACTGGACAAAAAGCTATTCTTAAAGTAATAACTAAAATTTCTATTGGTAGTTCATCTCATGGTAAAATTCCTGAATATGCAATGAACCTAAAGCAGTCATATGTGTAGGGGAAAAAAAAATTTTTTTTTAATTTAAAGTTATCAAGACTGCATTATAAAATTTACAAAAACCTCCATTAAAAAAAAAAGGGGGGGGGATAGTAGGGCAATATCATGTAAGGAAAAATATCCTATAAATAAATTACATCTAGAAAATTTTTACTTTACCACATTAAGGTTCATTTACAATGCTAACAGCAAGACGGCCATTAAAAACACACATGGTGTCTAAATAAGACAAAGGAAAATCGTTTGAACAAAAATAAAAAGGATCCCAAATCAATTATATAGAAAAGATTCCTTTATTAACTTGTGGTCGAGAATATATTTGTATATTTTCAGAAAACAACCCCAAGACCAGATGGATTCCTGCAACAGAGAGGAATTGACAGGAGTGCTCCAACCACGAAGACAAGAGGAAAAAACAGTCCAGAGATGGAAGACGCTGACAACGCCTTGCCATGGGAGCAGTCAGCAGCTGTGCACAGCTGCAGGTTGCCTAGGACCAAACCAGAGAGGGTCGGACCTGCATTGCCACCATGTGCCCACCATCCAGATATCACTGCTGACATGTACACATAAGGAACTGTTGGACATTGAAATTGGGACTCAAACATTTTTTTGTTTTGTCTTGTTTTGTTATTATATGTTTATTTCCAGTCTGCAAAGGCAAAACTTTTTAAAGGAAAGAAATGGTGGGAAAAAGATACATAGGCAAAGAAGCATTGAACAGACTGTCAAACTACATTGGGAAGACAGGGGTGGTTGGGCGAGGAGGGCTGTAAGAGACCAACCGAAGGACTTGTACGCATGCATATAAGCACAACCAATGGATATAAGACACTGAGGTGGAGGGGGAGGGTGGGCAGGTGAAGGCATGTCCTGGGGGGTAGGGGAGGTCAGGGGGAGATTAAAGGGGGAAAAAAAAGGAGACATATATACTACTATTTGTAATACTTAAAACAATAAAAATAAAATAAAATTAAAAAAAAAAAAGAAAAGTGAGATCAACAATATTTAAAGTAGACTTACTAGTAATCAATTCAATGAGTTTTCATAGCACATTCGAGGCCTATGATTGCAATAAACATGTTCCCTAATTAACTTGGAAAAAAAAAAAAAAGAAGAAATGCAAACAACCAAAAGATATATGAAAAGATATCCAACCTCACTAGCAATTCAGGAAATGCTAATCAAAACTACAATGAGATACCATGTTACACCTGTTAGACTAACTATTATCAGCAAGACAAGTAATAACAAGTGTTGGAAAGCTTGTGGAGAGAAGAAACCCTCCTTCACTGCTGGTAGGAATATAGACTGGTTCAACCACTATGAAAAGCAGTATGAGGCTCCTCCAAAAATTAAGAATGGGGTTACCATATAACCCAGCAATTACTCTCCTGGGCATATACCCCCAAAACTCAAAAACATGTATTTGCAAAGATATATGCACCCATATGTTCATTGCAGCAGTATTCATAGTGGCCAAGACATGGTGACAATATAAGTGTCCTTGGATAGAGAAGAAGTGGTACATATACACAATGGAATACTACTCAGCAATAAGAAAGAATGAAATAGCACCATTTGCAACAACATGGATGGACTTTGAGAACATTATGCTAAGTGAAATAAGTCAGAAAATGCTAAGAACCATATGATTTACTCATATGTGGAATACAAAATTAAAAATCGTGGACACAGACAGAATTGCGGTGGTTGTGAAAGGGTAGGAAATGAGGGGGAAGAAGGGTGAAGGAGGCCTAATATATGGTGATGGAAGATGATTTGACTTTAGCTGATTGTCAGACAGTTCAGATCTTGATCATAGAAATGCACACTTGAAACCTATATGATCCTATTAACCAATGTCACCCAATAAATTTAATAAATATATTGAATCAGATTTCTTAGAGAAGTAAACCAGATATGATTTAAAATGGTTAAGAGTAACAAAATTCTCTGACTAGAGTAGACTTACTTTTGGTTAGTCTTGATAAACACAACAAAATGCCACATGACATACAAACAGAAGAGTTTTGAGAAGATTTAAAATTAGCAATGAAGATTATAAATAACATTAAACTCAGTTTTTGATTTAAATGGTTTTTAGTCAGGAGATAGTAGAGACATAAGCCATTCCATTTTGAGGTAGAGGTGTTTCCCAGTGACTTTTTCTACTTTAATATAAGATATTTGACATATATTTTTGGATGTGGGAGAAGTGGAATATATAACAATCACAGTCTTTGTAATCTTTGTTTCTTTCTCATGGAAAGACCCAGATTGCATCCAATGAAATCTTCTTAGCCAAAACTTGGTCAGATTTTGATGAAAATGATTTTCCCAGAGTGGAGCTAGAACTCAAATTACTGTAATTTTTCAGAATTTGATCCTATAAGACACGTAAAATAATTTCTAGTACTACAATTTTTTTCCACATCTTTCTTTGCTAACTACAAATCATTTAAATTTTCAAAGTATAAATAGTATTCTGCCTATAAATAATTGGATGGCCACATAGCTGGGTCTTATATTTTTGAAACCATTATGAAATGGCTCTAGAAGAACCCGATTTTCTGGAGTTTTATTCTGGGTAACTGGATTGATATTCACTGAAAGAACAAACCATCTTATTTATATAAAACAACAATACATACATTATGTAAACCAAACTAGTGAAATGTAGATGGACAAATTATCTTCTGCTAGTTTTCAGTGACATTCAACATTGCAGACCCATCCTTTCCTTAAAGCACAAACTTTTCACTCTGAATTTGGAGAATTTCTGTTTAAACAACTTTTGTTGAAAGCAAAAACAAGTAAAAAAGTAATATCCATCAGATTTAAAATTTGATGAAACTGGCAGTGGTCTCATTAAAAAGACCAAGTTTTGTTTGTTTGCTTATTTCTCCATTTGCTTGTTGATTGTCATTTGACTTGCTTCCACTCTTCTGGCTATTATGAATCATGCTTCTGTGAATATTGGATTGCGATGATGGTTGTACATCTCTGTAAATTGACTAAAAATAATTGGATAGTACACTTAAAAATGGAGAAATTTAGTGATATGTAAGTAATATCTCAAAGTCATTGTTAAGAATAGTTTTAAATATGGCTAGATTACATAGCTCTAATTGATTATTTGCAAGATGTCAAGAAAGCTTTCCTGCTGCAGAATATCTTGTTCACTTCCGTTTATCAATATCTGACATTTCACCATCAGAAACTCATTTAGATTATAAATTTGACCATATTTCAAATGTTATTGGAGAGATAACACATGAAGGTTAATAACTTTGTTGTGGGGAGCACAAATCAGTGATCTGTGAATAAATTAAAAATGCATAAATGGTTAGAGTCCAAAGAATTGCTTTGCAAGATGCTGATAACAACAAAACTTGAAAGAGATTGTAATAAAGATTCAGAGCAGGGGAACTTCTCAGGAAGATAAGATGCAGATTGGATACCGCAGAGGAGGTCCTTGGGCAACAGAAAGACACTGGAAGCTCTGGGAGGGTGTATCACCATGTAGAGAAACATTCAAAAATCCTGGTGCAAGGTTGCTCTCCTTCTTGAACATTTCCCTGCTTTATAATTTAACTTAAACTTTCTCTGGGTATTAAAATCACAGTGCTTACATGTAGACATTTACAAAAGAAATGGAGCCTCACAGTAAAACAGTGTGTTCTGCCAGCTTACTGGTGAAGGTCAGACTCAAAGAACTAAAGAGTTGCAAACTGATTGGTGTATCATAGTGGAGAAAACTAGCTATTGGATAATCTTAGAAAAGGGGTACAGAACATCTCCATGAAAAATAATATCTTGGTACATCTTTTGGTTTTATGCTGCTTGTTTGAAGTTATAAGGTTTTCTATTGATTGAAAATGAAATGGGACAAACATTCTAAGAGGATAGTTTCTGTTGTTGTTGTTTGTTTTTGACAGTACAATGAATTATGTCCCAAACAACTGTATTTCTGATGATATCTGACAATGCTGATTATGGAGGTTTTTTTAAGGCTAAAATTTCTGTCCAGGCTAGTTTTTCATGATGATTTACCTTCTGATAGCCACCTATATTGCAATAGAGTGTTTTCCAGCACAAACAAAGTCATCTCTAAATACAAGCCACAAGCCTAAAGCCACTGGATAACTCTTTCTAGTTTTGTATGTGTAACATGTTTGGGTTTTTATTAATAATTTAAAAACAAACACAAGAGATTATAGTAGACAGAGAATTAGTTTTATGCAAGTCTCTCTGTTAATATTTCATTGGTGCAAAATGAAGATGGGTGATTCATGTAATGCAGGAAAGAAATCGCTCTACTCTGACCCCTAGGGAGTTCCATAGCTTTACCAAAATATTTTGTAAATTTCTATTTTTTAACTAAAAATTATGGAAGACCTGAATGAAATGGATAGGTCTCTTTCAAAAGTAAAAAAAAAAAAAATCAATTTCATTGCTCAGCACATAACAATTTTTTTCTCTGTGTTTCAAATTATGTTGTACAAGTATATTTACATTTCTTTTTAATATAAAACTTAGTATTGTATATTGGAAACCATCATGCAATAGGAGCATTCAGCTTCCTGTGGTTATGCTTCCATATTTAAAAATAACTTTCCAAATATTCTATTAGTAAGACATTTCTAATTTATTTCATAAGGAAGGTAACATTTAGGATACTTATTTACTATGAGGAATAGGGAATGTGTGAAAATAGAGATAAATTACATAGCAACCTTTTTTGGCCTCATGTACCTAAATCCTAAATACCTTTCTGCAAAGAATGCTTTCAGGACAACACAAAAAGCTAAGTATGATCAGATGAAATATTCATCTGCAGCCTCATAGGAACCCTTTTTGAAAACAACATCATGCCAGAAAACTGAGTCTATAAAAACATTAATTTTCTTTAAAGATTTTCAGTAGCACATAGATCACTGTAATAAAACAGGTAAAGAGGTTTATTGCATTTGATGATAGATAATATCTGATAAATATGTATAAGTTAATTTGTGGGTCTGGAGTATTTAACTGATTTGTTGCCATGTCCAAACATGCCCAGAATATGCTTTCAAGTCCACAATACCATAATCTATCAACACAAAGGTGATTAGACAAATATAATTTCTGTAATTATAATTTTTAAAATGAAAATGCCTTTCAATAGTTGCTAGAGGCAAAGGCAGTTCAGGGAGCAGTTCAAGAACTTGAAAAGCTAATGCAGCAGGTTTTATGTAAATAGTAGCTCCAACAGATAATATGATTGAGCCTTCACTATGTAGTAAATCTGTGCTGTGTAAATACCATACTTTTTCTTTTTTCACAGTTAATACTAACAAAGACTTTGAGGTAGGTACAACTTCATCTACCTTTTCCTTTTTTTAGACAAATGTGGTATTCAAGCCAGAATGTCACTGGAGAACACACTGTGACAAACATTGGGATTGAGTGCCCTATATTTATTCCTGCCACCAGAACTCCCTATGTGGGGGTGTTCCCAGATGCATGTAATGGATCATTTTTGGTTTAAACCCTAGGTCAGGAAATGTTCTATACAGGAACAGAGAGTAAATGTATCAGGCTTTGTGAGCCAGAAAATTTATTTAGCAACTTCTCAACTTTGCTATTGTGGCATGAAAGCACATAAAAAAGGATGTGGGTGGTTTTGTTCCAGTAAAACTTTATTTACAAAAACAAACAGTAGGCAGCATTTAGCCCATGGGGATGGGATGCAGTTTGCTGACTCCTGCTCTAATCCAGTCATGACCATCAATGTTCCTCAATTATTCAGGTTCTGGCGGTGTAATCTTGTGGTAAACTTCAAATAAATGAAACTTCAGTAGACACCTGCTGAGAGGAAGTTGAGATCTTTAAAAATGGCACTGCCCTTTACTTCTCTTTTTCTGTTTTTAATGCTTTGTTTGCACCAAAGCTGTCATAATGTGACCATGAAGCAAAAACGTTGTCTGCTGAGGATGGAAAACAGAAAGACATGGAGCTTTCCATGGTGAAGTTGAACAGCTGGACCATTGCCTGCAGCTGCCTGTCCCTGGACTTAAAAGACAAGAAAAACAAACTGTTGATTGTCTAAAATCACTTTGACTTTGTTGTTGTTGTTAGTTATAGAAGAAAGAAATTCTGACATATTTCTCTAGCAACTTAAATGCTCAATTCTGAATAGCTAAGTTATCTAATGTATTTTTTCAATGTGCAATGATATATTTATTTATTTATTATTTTTATTTAAAAATTTTTATTGATTTCAGAGAGAAAGAGGGAGAGAGAAATAGAAACATCAATTATGAAAGAGAATCATTGATTGGCTGCCTCCTGCACACCCCAGTAGTGGGGATGGAGCCTGCAACCCAGGCATGTGTCCTGACTAGGAATCAAACCATTACCTCGTGATTCATAGGTTGATACTCAACCACTGAACCATGCCAGTTGGGCTCACTGTACAATGGTATTTTTATATATATAAAAAAAGCATGATAATCTATATTCTAGCACAGGTGAACCTACACTGTCTAATTTTAGAAAACATGAATTTATAATTTAGTAGAAATTCTTCTTTTACAGACCTCAACATATTCTGGAAATCATTTAAGTCTCCTTTCTCATTCTTTGACTCATCAGTGATTCTCAAACTTTTGAGAGCATACAAAATACTGAGAGGTTGTGAAACATTCAGATCCCTGAATTCCCTTGTAAAAGTTTCTGATATAGTGTGGTTGTACATAGTCTGCATTTTAAATAATTACTTCTGGTGAATTTGAAACAGGTGACCTTGAGAAATACTGTTCTAGGGTCTAGACTGATTGGACTGGGTAATGAGGTGGTGGAAATTTTTATTAGCAGACGTATTGACAAAAATAATGACTCTGAGACCTCTCCCAAATTTTTCATCAACAACCAAAAATCTATCTTAGAATAATAGCTTTTAAATAAAATTTCTGTTTTGTTGAGTGGTAATTTTATTCAATTGGATATTTGGTTCGTTTTTGCTTTTGGCTCAAAAGTTTTAGTCAAAAAACAGTCATGGATGGCTAGATTGCAAGTACTTGGGTATGTTTTTCTGGCTTTGGTCAGAAAGGTTGTATAGATGGTACTCAATACTTTGAGCATAGTAGATTCACCATAAATATGTTGAACAGCATGTAGTGTGTTTTGTTTTGTTTTGTTTTGTGTGTGTGTTTTATGGTAGAATTAGGTTTGATATAGGATTTGGCAACATTTAAAACATTATTGATTGATTGATTGACTGATTTTTCTTTTTTTTTACAAAAAGAGAGAAAGGTGGATTTGTTGTCCCACGCATTCATGGACTCATTGGTTGACTCCTGTATATGCCCTGACCAGAGACTGAACCCACAACCTTGGTGCATGGGAATGATACTCCAACCAACTGGGCTACCTGGTCAGGGTGGACTTGGCAACATTTGATCCTAATGTTTTTTGGTCATGTACAATAAATCATTCAGCATGAACAACTTCATTTACAAAAACAAATAGTAGGCAGCATTTAGCATGCCTACTGTTTGTTTTTGCAAAGAAATGGAAAAACAACCAGTTAAAAATGAGGAATGATATAGCAGAAATCAGGGGCAATCAGGCAGTTAGCCCAACCAATCAGAACCAAATCTGGGTGAAGTGTGAGGAGCCAATGGCTGCCTAGGAAGCAGAGCTTTTGATGCTGACTGACAGAAACTGACCAATCAGAACCAAATCTGGGTGAAGTGTGAGGAGCCAATGGCTGCCTAAGAGGCGGAGCTTTTGATGCTGACTGGTATGAAAACCGACCAATCAGAACCTACTCTGGATGAATTGTGAAGGCAGAACCTAAGATGGGGGGCTGAGGAAGGGTTTTAAGGGCAACAGATGTTTGTGTAAGGTGTAAGAAAGCGGCAGTTCAATTTTTTAATGACTGGTTTGTCAGTATAGTGCATATGGCTGGCTATCAGTCCAGATATAGGGATTATGTATTTTTGTCTGCCAAGAGCATTTCCTCCTGATGAAAAAGGTCCCCCTCACCCCATTTGAGCAATCTTATCCTATATAATTTATCTATACTACTAAAAGGGTAATATGCTAATTAGACTGGGTTGACCGACCAGCTTCTGGACATCTGACTTCCTTCCAGACAATGCCATGGTGGTGAGGGCCAAGGTAGATGCCATTAGGGGTCATCAGGCCAGCAGGGGAGGACAGTTGGGGGTAAGATCATGCCTGCAAGGGAGGGCAATTGGGAGCAAAATCAGGCCAGCAGGGGAGGGCAGTTAGGGGCAATCTGGCAGGCAGAGGCAGTTAGGGGTGATCAGGCAGGCAGGCAGGTGAGCGATTAAGAGCCAGCAGTCCCAAATTGTGAGAGGGATGTCCGACCACCAGTTTAGCAGTTTAAAATACACACACACACACACACACACACACACACACACACACACACTAGTGGCCAGGTGCATGAAATTTGTGCACCGAGAGGGGAGGTCCCCTCAACCCAGCCTACACACTCTCCAATAAGGGACCCCTCTGGGGTTGTCTGACCGCCTGTTTAGGCCTGATCCAGATTGAGCCTAAACCGGCGGTCGGACATCCCTCTCACAATCTGCGACCACTGGCTCCCAATTGTTCACCTGCCTTCCTGCCTGATTGCCCCTAACAGCCCCCTCTGCTGGCCTGGTTTCCCACAACTGCCACCCCCCACTAGCCTGGTCACCCCTTACTGCCCCCCCCCACCAGCCTGGTTAACCCTTACTGCCTCCCATGCCAGCCTTGTCGCCCCCAACTATCCCCCTGCTGGTCTGGTCAGCCCTCACTGCTCCCCTCTGCTGGCCTGGTTGCCCCTCACTGCCCCACCCCTGCCAGCCTGGTCACCCCAACTGCCCCCACTGTGGGCCTGGTTGCCTCACGCAGCCTGCTGTTCAGTCACTTCTCACTAACACCCCTGCCAGCCTGGTCACCCCACACAGCTTGTTTGGTCATCCATTCAGTTGCGATGATTGCTTAGGCTTTTATATATATATATATATAGATACTTTTGTGCTTAAGACATACATTCTGGAATCAGATGGTATAGGTTCAAATGTTCACTCTAACTGTAAATGACCTTGAGTAAGTCACTTAACCTCTCTGGACCTCAGCTTTTCATCTGTAAAATGAGAATGATTCTCATTTCCCTAATTCACATGGTTCTTGTGAGGAAAATGAATCATCAAATATCAAGCAGTTATCAATGCACACTATAGCCTTAGTAATGTTAGCAATTATTATATTTATATATACACAGACATTGCATCCAGATAGCTTGTAGGCTAAACTTAGGTAAAGACTGTATTTATTGTGGGAGGGGCAAGATAGCTGCAGCATAACAGGAGGCTGTGTACTCTTTCTCTCAGCCATGGACAGGATTTACAGCTAAAATACTGTGCAGTCAACTTGGAAAAATAAGATAAGTGTAGCTGATTGGACGTATTTTATCTAAGGAGCAACATAGATCCAGATAAGAGAAGAGGTTGTGGAAAGGGGAACCCCCTAGGGCTGGAGCTTGACTGAGAGACCGAGGTGATATTGGTTGCAGAGCTTCCTCTCCTCAGGAGTGTGGCCTCTCATCCCCATGCAGGAATTCCAAACGCAGAGCAGCAGAGTCTGGAACAAGAACCCATGTGGCATCAGAAAAAGGGAACCAGGGGAATTCTGTCTGCTTGAGAAACTGGGATGACAGCTTCCCAATGAAAGGGCATGCCTATTGCTAGCAGCTCCAGCCTGCAAAGGTTTCTCTGGGGTCTGACCACTGGAAATGCTGTGCTATAGGGTGTGGGTTAAAAGAAAAATGATGAGCCTGGGTTCTTCACCCAGCAGTGACTTGAAGGGACCTTTTGCTTTCCTAGAAGGCATTGTGCAGAGCTCCACTCCTATAGATTACAAACACTGCCCCCAATATAAGTCTGCTTAAACCATATGAGTCAGGTATCAGATATCCTCAAATACTAAAGATCCATGGAGGAAGGAAAAGCAACTTAGTAAAAGGATATTCAGGGGGAAAGACCTGAGGGATACCTAATTTGGGACTGTTTGAGACTTTGTGCTGCTAGGAGGACTGTGACCAGTGCACTGAGGGGTCAGACTTGGACAACATCTGAGCAAAATCCAGTAAGCATCACAAATAACAGTTCCACAGGGTGAACACAGTAGGCACCAGGATCTGTGAAGCTGAATTCTACCTTTTTTATTTTTTTGTCCTTTTGTTTCTTTAATATTATATATACTAATAAAAGGTTAATATGTTAATTAGAACAGATAGACCGGACATCTTCCGGACAGAGCCACTGTGGCAGGGGCCGAGGCATAGGCAGTTAGGGGCAATCAGGCAGGCAGGCAGAGCAGTTAGGATGATCAGGCCAGCAGGGGAGAGTGGTTAGGGGTGATCAGGCCAGTCAGTAGGGAAGAACAGTTAGGATGATCAGGCCAGCAGGGGAGAGTGGTTAGGGGTGATCAGGCCAGTCAGTAGGGAAGAACAGTTAGGGGTGATCAGGTCAGCAGGGGAGAGCAGTTAGGGGTGAGGAGGCAGGAAGGCAGAGGGGTTAGGGCCAAACAGGCAGGCAGGCAGGTGAGTGGTTAGGAGCCAGTGGTCCAAGATTGTGAGAGGGTGCAGGCCAGGCTGAGGGGACCCCCCCAAAAAACACGAATTTCATGCACTGGGCCTCTAGTTTTGTATATAAACTTCTCTTTATTTTTAAAATTTCACTTTGTTTTAGCTTCTCTTTTTTTCTCTCAAATTCCTCATTTCTTTCTTTCCTTCTTTCCATCTATTTTTTCTTTCTCTTTGCTTATTTTTAATTTATTTTCCATCATTCTCCTGCTGTTCCATATATTATTTTATTCATTAACATTACCCGTTATTATTATTATTCCAGATACATTTATCTTATCTTCCTCTATTCTTATTTTTGTCTTCTTTCTGCCTTCACTTCCTTCATAGTCTCTTCCTTCATGTCCACCTTTTTGCTCTATTTTGATTTCTTATAGTATTCCTTTTTATCTCCCTTCCTTCCTCTTCTATTTTATTATTTTTGTTGTTGGTGGTGGGAGGGTTGTTTTTTAGTTCTTGTTATTAGTTTTTGTTCTGTGTGTGTGTGTGTGTGTGTGTGTGTGTGTGGTTTTCAGTTTGGTCCTGCTTTATCTTGCCTTGTTCTGTCCCCACTTGTATAACAGCTGAAACAATATGTTTGGTGTTGAGCCTCATAGTCAGTCAGCCCTAGGACCGAGTCCATGCATGACAAGGACAACAGCAATTAATAGCTAATTGCAATAGGAGGGCTTACATAACACATGCTAGGGAAATTTCTAGAATATCCAGCCCATAAAATCAAGGAGATTACAGTACCAGGTCCCATAAGATACCCACTACTGAAGGCCAGCCCAGTAGGATGGGAATAATAGCAGACCTACTTAATAAATAGATAAAGTCACAAAGAGGCAGCCAAAATGTAGAGAAAAAGAAACATGCTCCAACTGAAAAAAACAAGAGAATTCTCCAGAAGAAGAGATAAATGAAATGGAAATAAGCAATTTATCAGATACAGAGTTTAGAATAATTACTATAAAGATGGCTCAACAGCATGAAAAAAAAAGATATAGAAATGGAAAAACAACCAGTTAAAAATGAGGAATGATATAGCAGAAATAAAGAATATACTGGAAGGAATAAACAGTGATTAGAGAAAACCAAGGATCAAATAAGTGCATTAGAAGACAGGGTAGAAAAAAATCACTTACTCAGAGAACCAAAAAAGCAGGAGGACAGTTTAAGGAAGCTTTGGGACAACATGAAATGTAACGACATCCACACCATAGGACTATTAGAAGGAGAAGAAAGTGAGAAGGGATAGAAAACCTGTTTGAAGAAATAATGGCAGAAAAATTCTGTAACCTAAAGAAAGCACAAATCAGGAAGCACAGAGAGGCCAAGAAAGTAGAACCAAAAGAGACCCATGCCAAAACACAACATAACTAACATGCTAAGAGTTAAAGACAACGAGTGAATCTTCATGGCAGCAACAGAAAATAAATTTGTTATTTACAAAAGAGTTACCATACAGTGTCAGCTGATTTCTCAACAGAAGTGAATGGCATAAAGTATTCAAGGTAATGAAAAGTAAGGATCTGAAACCAAAACTAATCTATCAAGCAAGGCTATCATTCAACAAAAGGACTTAAGGAGTTTGTTACCACCAAACCAGAATTTTAAGAAATGTTAAAGGGACTGCTTCAAGGAAAAAAAAAAAGAAATAGGAAGAGATATGGACATATGCATAAAGAATAAAAATAGCAATAAATAATTACCTATCCATAATAACCTTAAATGTAAATGACTGAGTAGCTGGGTGAATAAGAAAATGTGACTCATATATATGCTGTCTATAAAAAATCCACCTCACAATAAAAGACTCACACAGATGAAGTGAAAGGATGGGAAAAATTTTTCCATGCAAATGGAAACAAACAAACAAACAGACAAAATGGGGTAGCAATACTTATATCTGACAAAACAGACTTTGAAACAAAGTCCACAAAAGAAACAAAGATGGTCACTACTTAATACTAAAGATATCAATCCAACAAGAGGATATAATATTGGTAAACATATATGCATCCAATATAGGAGCACCTAAATATGTGAAAATCCTATGAAGGATTTTAAGGGATAGAGCAATAGCATCATAGTCATAGTAGGGGAATACAACACCCCAGTGATATCACTCGATAGATCTTCCAGACAAAAAAAATTGACAAGGAAACAATGGCCCTAAGTGACACACTAAATCAGCTGGATTTAATTGATAATTACAGAAGATTTCACCATGAAGCTGAAGAATATGCATTCATCTCAAGTGCATATGGAGCATCCTCAAAGATAAACCACATGTTAGGGCACAAATAGTTTCCATAAATTCAAGAAGATTGAAATTATATCAAGAATCTTCTTGGATCTCAATGGCATGAAAATAGAAATCAAATACAATAAAAATTAAAATTATTCAAACACATGGAGGCTAAACATCATGTTATTAAACAATGAATGGATTACCAGTGAGAACAAGGAAGAAATTTTTAAAAAGTCCTGGAAAGAAATGAAAATCAACACATAACAAACCAACATCTATCAGACACACAGTGAAAGCAGTCCTAGAGGGAAGTTCATAGCACTATAGGCCTACCTCAAAAAAACAATAAAAATATCTAATTAATTACCTAATGCTACACCTAAAAAAACTAGAAGGAGTACAATAGCCAGAGTTAAGTAGAAGATAGGAAATTATAAACATGAGTGGAAATAAATGACATAGAGATTAAAAACAACAACAATACAAAAGACCAATGAAACCAAGAACTGCTTCTTTGAAAAGATAAACATGACTGGTTGAACCTTTAGACATACTCATTAAGAAACAAAAAGAAAGGACCTAAATAAATAAAATCAGAAATGAAAGAGAAGAAATAACAATGGACATAAAAGAAATACAAAGAATTATAAGAACATACTATGAACAACTATTTGCCAATGAATTGAACAATCTAGGCTAAATGGAAATATTCCTGAAAACATGCAATCTTCCAAAACTCAACAAGGAAGATTCAGAAAACCTGAATAGACCAGTTATAGCTATTGAAATTGAAACAGTAATTGATAACCTTCAGCAAACAAAAGTCTTATTCTGGGATGGCTGCACAGGGGAGTTTTACTGAACATTCAAAGAACCAAAGAGGTAAAACACCTATCTTCCTCAACCTGTTCCAAAAAACTCAAGAGGAATGAAGTATTCAAAGGTCTTTTTAAGAAGCCAGCATTATCCTAATTTCAAAACTAGATACAGACACTATAAAGAAAGAGAATCACAGGCCAATATCTCTGATGAACACACATGCTAAAATTTTCAACAGAATATTAACAAATCAGATCCAGAAATAAATTAAAAAGGTCATACACCATGACCCAGTGGATTCATTCCAGGAATACAAGGCTGGTACAATATTTAAAAATCAATAAATGTAACTTCACATCAACAAACTGAAAGATAAAAATCACACAATCATATCAGTAGACACAGAAAAAGCATTTGACAAAATCCAGCACCCATTGTTGATAGAACTATCAGCAAAATGGGAATAGATAGATCATACCTCAACATAATAAAGGTCCTGTATGACTCACCTATAGCCGACATCATATTCAATGGACTAAAGATAAACCATTTCCCTAAGAACAGGAACAAGAAAAGATGTCCATTTTCACCATTCTTATTCAACACAGTACTGTAAGTCCTAACCACAGTGATCAGACAAGAAGAAAACATAAAAGGCATCCAAATTGGAAAGGAGGAATAAAGCTGTCATTGTTCAAAGATGACATGATAATGTACATAGAAAATCCTAAATACTCCACCAAAAAACTCTTAGATTTAATAAATTAATTTGGCAAAGTATCAGGATACAAAATTAACATCCAGAAATCAATGGCATTTTTATACAACGATAATGAACTCTCAGAAAGTGAAACTAAAAAGAACAACTCCATTTACCATTCCAAAAGAAAAATTAAGATACTTAAGAAAATTAACAAAAGAGGTAAAAAAAAAAAAACTCTACTTGAAAAACTACAGGACTTTGAAAAAATTAGACAGAGGAAAATACAAACAAGTTGAAGAATATACTGTGTTCTTGATTGGAAGAATTAACATCATAAAAATGTCCACACTTCCCAAAGCAATCTATAGATTCAGTGCAATGCTTATTAAAGTACCAATGGCATACTTCACAGATCTAGGACAAATATTTCAAAATTGTACATGGAACAAAACAAAACAAAACAAAAGACCCTGAATAGCTGCAGCAATCTTGAGAAACCAAGTTGGAGGATCATAATACTGAATATCAAGATATGATACAAAGCCACTGTAATGAAAACACCCTGATGCTGATACAAAACAGGCATATAAATCATGGAACAGAACAGAGAACCCAGAAATAGACCCAAGCCATTTTACACAACTTATATTTACCAATGGAGGCAAGAGCATACATGGAGTAAATAGTTTCTTCAATAAATGGTGTTGGGACAATCAGACAGGAAGAGGCAAAAATTAAAGTAGACCACAAACTTACACTGTACACAAAGATAAACTCAAAATGAATAAAATACTTAAATGTAGGTTATGAAACCATAAAAATCCTAGAAGCAAAAATTCAGACATCTCATGTAGCAGAATGTTCATGGATATATCACCTAGGGCTAGAGAAACAAAGGAAAAAAATAAACAAATACTACATCAAACTAAAAGGGGTCTGCACTGCAAAAGAAATTAGCATCAAAATGAAAAGAAAACTCACTATATGGGAGAACATATTTGCCAATGATATAACTCATAAGAAGTTAGTTTTCAAAATATACAAAGTACTCATACAACTCAACAATCCAAATAAAAAATCAGCAGGAGGCCTGAATAGAGATTTCTCCAAAGAAGACATATAAATGTCCAAGAGATTTATTTTTAAAATGTTCAACATCACTAATCATCAGAGAGATGTAAATTAAAATGACAATGAGGTATTGCCTCACATCTGCTTGTATGTATATCATCAATAAATCAACAAACAAGTGCTGGCAAGGATTTAGTGGAAAAGGAACCCTAGAACACTCCTGGTGTGAATGTTGACTTGTACAGCTACTATGGATTAGTGTGGAGTTTCTTCAATTAAATATGGAACTGCCATTTGACCCAGTGACCCCACTTCTAGGATATAACCTAAAAATTCTGAAACTTCAATGCAAAAAAATATATGCACTCCTATGTTCATAACAGCATCCTATCTAATAAAAGAGTAATATGCAAATTAACCGTCACTCTGCTACACCCACAAGCCATGCCCATGAGCCAATCAGGAGCAAGTATGCAAACTAAACTAACCAAGATGGCTGCAGCCACGGAGCAAGCAGGAGGCTTGGGTTTCCCCAGCAACGGAGGAAGCTAAGCTTTCCGCACACCCTGGCAGATCCAGGCCTCCACTCTAGGCTACAAAGTTTCAATTATAGAAGATAAATAAATCCAAACAAAAATGGTGGCAGCCACAGAGCTGGAGAGAGCAGGAGGCTTGACTTGCCCTTGGCGATGGAGAAAGCCAAATTCCTGGCCTGACCTGGCCTCCACTGAAGGCTACAAAGTTTCAATTATAGAAGATAAATAAATCCCAACAAAAATGGCTGCGGCCATGGAGCAAGCAGGAGGCTTGGCTGTGCTCAAGGCTACAAAGTTTCAACTATAGAAGATAAATAAATCCCAGATACCAGGGCCTCTGCTTGGGTCTCCGGGGGGCATGGCTGGCCTGCAAACCACTGCAGGCCCCTCACCCAGGCCGCCCCATGCCCCAAAGTAACTCCCACCCTGATCCAGGACACCCTTTAGGGCAAACCAGCCAGCCCCCACCTGTGCACCAGGCCTCTATCCTAGCTAATCCTGGCTCTTAAAAGAGTAGTGTGCAAATTGACCTTCACTCCAACACACAAGATGGCTGTCCCCATGTGGTCAAAGATCCTACCCCCATGTGGACACAAGATGGCAGCCACAAGATGGCCAGCAGGGGAGGGCAGTTGGGAGGGACCAAGCCTGCAAGGGAGGGCAGTTGGGGATGATCAAGCCTGCAGGGGAGGGCAGTTAGGGGTGACCAGGCCTGCAAGGGAGGGGAGTTAGGGGCAAACAGGTTGGCAGAGGAGCACTTAGGCATCAATCAGGCTGGCAGGGGAGTGGTTAGGGGGTGATCAGGCTGGCAGGCAGAAGTGGTTAGGTGCAATCAGGAAGGCAGGCAGGTGAGCAGTTGGGAGCCAGCAGTCCTGAATTGTGAGAGGGATGTCTGACTGCCCATTTAGGCCCAATCCCAGTAGGCCTAAATGGGCAGTCAGACATCCCTCGAGGTATCCCAGGTTGGAAAGGGTGCAGGCTGGGCTGAAGGACACACACTCCCAAGCACGGATTTCATGCACCAGGCCTCTAGTTATTTATAATAGTTAAGACCTGGAAATAGCTCAAGTGCCCATCATTAGATTAATGGATAAAAACAAACAAACCTGTGGTACATTTATACCATGGAATGTTAGGCAGCAATAAAAAAGAAGGATCTTTTACCCTTTGAGACAGCATGCAGGGTCCTGGAGATTATCATGCTAAGTGAAATAAGCCAGTCAGAGAATGACAAATAGCACATGATCTCATTTATATGTGGATGAAATAAATAGATGAACAGAATAGTTCCAGGGGCATGGAAACATAGAACAGACTGATGGATCTCAGAGGGAAGGGGATTGGGAGGGAGCGGGAAGAGATTCACCAAAGAACTTATATGCATACTTGCATTGCTCATAGAAGCAGAAAATAGAATGGTGAAAGCCTGGGGCTGGGTAGGAACCATGAGGAGGGGCAATGTGGAGGCAAAAGAGGGGCCATCTGTAATACTCTTAACAATGAAGATACATTTTTTAAAAAGAAAAAAATTGACTATATTTATCTAAAGTTCGAATTTGAATGTCTTATATACTATATGTATGATCTAGTTTGTCAAATTCCCTTTCACTTTCTTCTTGTTGTCTCTGTAAGTACCATACATTTACATTAGTTACCTGGCAGCTGAAGATTGAAATTTGTGACCTTTGCTCCTAACTTACTATTATACTTAATTTTCAACATCTCATGGGAAAGTTTATTGACCTTCATGCAAGCAGGGAGTTCATGAAAACCAGGAATAAGTGACAATATCCAAGAGTCGGAGTACAAGTAGCCAAACAAATGGGCTATTGTAATGGCAAATTTTAATGACAAGTCTTTATCAAGGTCTCCCTACATAGATTAATTAGTTCAATTCTACCTGAATTGAAGGAGAGAAAACTTGGGCTCAAATGATAACCCTGATTCCAGCTTCCAGAGTCTTTGACATTTAAGTTCCAGCACAACTTTATAGTACCTCTCCCCTCCACACAGCAATTAATTCAGTTAAAAAGTTTGTTTCTGCCACTCTCTACTCAAAAACATTCTATGGTGCTTCATGATGGCTTCCTTAATGACATTGTAAGAAGAGCTTTTCTTTTCCCTCTAAAATTTACAGCTGGGATTTGTAAATTTTAAACGTTCCTTATTGCTTGTTTTTAAGATATCTCACAGTATAATGGAAAGAATTTGGGATTTCAAGACAGAGAGTACAAAGTTACAATTACCTCTCACCGGTTTGTCCGATGATTTGTGATACTTAGTTTTGTTATCTGTATTGGACATTAAATGGCCCACTTTCAGAGCTGCAGTAGCCATTAGAGATAATCTGTGATACTGAAGGGAGGCTTTTCTTCCTTGTGACCCTGGTTTTACTGCTGCTACTCAGTCATGGTTTAGGTTGATGATAAAGACCCTACAAAGGCACAATTCAGCCACTGGATTGATGAACTGAGACACAGAGGACTTCTAATTTTGAGTTATTCCCATACTTCTTCATTCTTACACCACAGTTTTGATTCAAAGTAGGAGATTAACAGATTGCATGAAAATCTGAAGTTCTAAAAGAAAAACACCAATCAACAACAAACACACAATTTGGAGAGCTACAGCCGACTTATACCTTACATGTGCCTTCTGATTGACTCTCCTCTGTTATCCTTCCAGGCAGATGAGCTAGCAGAGCAGGAAGTCTAGCATGAACTAAAAAAATAGCTTTTAAAACATTCCTGTTTTATTGCTCCTTTTTCTGTATTTTGTAACTCCCAAATGAAGTTATTGGAAGAAAATGGGAGAAGTAAGAAGGACAAGATAGGCAGGCTGCTGAGGGTTTGGTCTTGAAGTCCCTACTCACTCTAGTAAGTGCTATACTGCTTGTCTCAGCCTTTTGTATATATCTTAAAAAATGGTGATTGGAACATTATAGGTTTGTAATAGTTACCATCAATTAGTATGTCATCTTTACCTCTTATGGGAGTTACCTTTATACATTTATTTATTTCCTAGTATCTATTAGTGTATTTTGAGTGTAGCACAAGCTTACCATATTTGTAAACTAAATAAAAATCATAAGTGGTTAAAAATAAAAGATGGCACTGGTCATGTGTATGGTGAAGGACATAATTGGGGAGGAAAAAAAAAGGTCCAGAAAGGGTAACAAGTGGATGGAAAGGCAAATTTTACTGACTTACAATTTTGATGGAGAGTTTGTCTTTACCTTATGTGTTTGAACCTAGAGATGCTGAGAACAAAGGGATTTCATGTTCTGCTATAGTTATGGTCACCATCAGTACCACCCAATTATTTATTTAACCACTAATGAGAAGTATTCATTATATATCTGCCATTTGTCAGGTACTATGCTAGGTTCTGGATATATAACACAAACAAAAACAGACAAGATCCTTACCTTTGTGGATACTGTAGTTTTCTGGGAGAGTTACATACTAATTAAATTACCTCATGAATAAATATAAAATTACTAATTTAAGTGCCAAAATACATAATATATTACTCTGTAAGAGTAAAAAAAATAAGAATGCCTGATGTGATTAAGAAAGGCTTTCTTATGGAATGAGAAATAAAGAATGAATAAATGTTAAGCTAACACAGGAAGAGAATGGAGTAAGGGAGAAAAGCATACATTCAATCAAGGGAACATCATCTGCCAAAGACTTTCTGAGGGAGCATGTCATTATTAAGAAACATGAAATAAGTTCCATATGGCTGCACCACTAATAGGAAGTAGGAGATGAGGCTGGCAGTGGGGCTGCTCAGGGCCTTGCAGACCAATATTTTATTTTGAGATCAATGGGAAACCATTAAGGTATTTTAAGCATGAGTGACATGATAACATTAGCATTATAAAGTACTTTGGGCCTGGCCGGCATGGCTCAGTGATTGAACATTGACCTATGAACCAGGTGGTTAGGGTTTGGTTCCCAGTCAGGGCATATGCCCAGGTTGAAGGCTCAATCCTCAGTATGGAGCATGCAGGAGGCAGCCAATCAGTGATACTCTCTCATCATTGATGTTTCTATCTCTCTCTTTCTCCCTTCCTCTTTGAAATAAATAAAAATATTTTAAAAATTCAAGAGTAGATGGGTTACATCAATTAGGTTATTTACTGTACTTCAGTGTAGAGGTAAAGGCATCTTGATGAAGAGAGAAATCAATGAATTCAGGAGTTCTCAAGATGTAAAATGGAGAGAAAATGATGATGTACTAGTATAGGATATGGGTGGGCGAGTGGAAAGTTGATGATTTAGACAACTGGATAGATGGTGATGCTATCCAACAAGAAAGCAACACTGGACAATAATAAAGTTTGGAAAAGATCATGAGTAAATCTGGGAGACAATTGGTTTTATATTGTGTTGGCTTCCAAAATTCATTTTTTGGCATACATGATTTTTTTTTTAATAGAGATGACTTAAGAACCATTTCTCTAATGTCCACACCCCAAAGCTATGCTCAAATCTATTGTGTTCCACCTTTAAGTAATGTTCTATTTCTATAACTTAAACAAAAAAACACAAACCAAAAAATGAAGGTATTAATATGTACGGTATGCAATAATGAACACTAGGTATATTTGTAACCATTAAGAAAAAATACAAATAATGAAAAGTAACCTTATCATCTCAGCATATTGTTTTCATTTCTCATCATTATTAAAAACCTTATTTCTCTATAAGTGTATATTCCATTTGGAGAAGAAATATGGAGTAATAGAAAATAATACTTTAATGAGATATGGACCTAGATGAAAATTCCTGCACCATTTCCTTCTAGCTGCATAATCTTTAGCAAAAGATTTAATTATCTGAACCTATGACCATTCATCTGGGAAATGGGGTGAGGAAAAGGGTAATCATCCTCTCCATCAATTTTTGGAGTAATGAATAAAGTAATATTGTGTATAAAATATTTAGTGTCTGCCAAATGTAGATACACATTAAATATTTGACACTTTCCCCCCTTCTTCTAATAGCCTGAGTTTTTCACATATGTTGAGATCAGTACAATATTTATAATTATACATTTATTTATTTTTTAACTTTATTTTTAATGTTGACTTTATTACAGATGTACCCATCCCACACCTCCTCTATCCACCTCTACCCAGTCCCTGTCTCACCTTTCCTCTGGCTATCGCCACACAGTTGTCTGTGTCCATGGGATATACATATTTGTTCTTTGGCTAATCCCCTCATCTTTTGTCATCCAGTCTACCCACCCCCTACCCTCTGACAGCTGTCAGCCTGTTCCATGTATTCATACCTCTATTTCTATTTTATTAATCAGTTTATGTTGTTCATTTGACTCCACATATGAGTGAGATCCTATGGTATTTGTCTTCCTCTGACTGGCTTATTTCACTTAGCATAATATTCTCCAGGTCCATACATGCTGTGGCAAAGGGTAATATTTCTTTCTTTTATATAGCCCAGTAATATTCTATTGTGTAAATGTACCATATCTTTTTTTTCTTAATCCATTCACCTACTGATGGCACTTGGGCTGTTTCCAGATCTTAGCTATTGTAAATAACACTGCTATGAACAAAAGGGTGCATATATTCTTTCTGATTGGTGTTTTGGGATTCTTAGAATATATTTGTGGTAATACTAGGTCAAAAGGCAACTCCACTTTCAATATTTTGAGGAGACTCCATACTGTTTTCCACAGCAGCACCGGTTTTGATTTGCATCTCTCTGATGATTAGTGATGTTGAGCATTTTTTCATATGTTCATTGGCCATCTGTATGTCCTCTTTAGAAGAAGTGTCTATTCAGGTCCTCTGCTCATTTTTTAATTGGAATTTTGTGTGCCTGGTGCTGAGTTGTATAAGTTATTTATATACTTTGGAAATTAACCCCTATCAGATATCTTAATGGTGATTATGTTCTCCAAGTGAGTCCATTTTCCATTTTGTTGATGGTTTCTTTTGCTGTATAGAAGCTTTTGAGTTTGATGTAGTCCCATTTGTTTATTTTATCATTTGTTTCCCTTACCCCAGGAGATATATCAGCAAAAATATTGCTAGGAAGAATATCTGAGATTTTACTGCCTATGTTTTCCTCTACGATTGTTATGGTTTCATGAATTTCAGTCTTTTATCCATTTTGAGATTATTCTGTATGGTGTAAGTTTCATACGGTGGTCTAGTTTTTTTTAATTTATTTTTATTTTGCTGTCCAATATTCCCAACACAATTTATTGAAGAGACTATCTTTACCATTGCCTGCTCTTGCCTCCTTAGTCAAGTATTAATTTATCATATGAGCAAGGGTTGATTTCTGGGCTTTCAGTTCTGTTTAATTGATCTTCAGCCTGTTCTTATGCCACTACCAGGCTGTTTAGATTACAATTGCCTTGTAATATATTTTGATATCAGGTATTATGATACCCCAAGTTTATTATTTTACAAGGTTACTGAAACTATTCAAGGTCTTTTTTTGTTCCACATACATTTTTGGAATATTTGTTTTAGATCTGTGAAATATGCCATTGGTATTTTAATAGATTACTTTGGGTAGTGTGGACATTTTAATGAGTTAATTATTTTAATCCATGAATATATTATATGCTTCCACTTATTTGTATCTTGTTTAATTTTATAGCACATTTTTAGTGTGCTATAGTTTTCTGAGTACAGGCCTTTTATCTTCTTGGTTAAAATTATTCCTAGCTACCTTATTTTTTTATTGTTGTTGCAATAATAAATAGGATTGCTTTCTTAGTTTCTCTTACTGATAGTTCATTAATGGTGTATAAAATATAACTGATTTCTGGATATTTATTTTGTATCCTAATACTTTGCTGAATTCATTTATCAGTTCTAGTAATTTTTTTGTTGACTCTTTAGGGTTCTCAATATAATGCATCATTCCATCTGCAAATAATGAGTTTTACTTCTTTACAATTTTAATGTTTTTAAATTTCTTCAGTTTGTCTGATTGTTGTGGCTAGAACTTCTAGTACTATGTTGAATAAGAGTGGTGAAAGAAGACATCCCTGTCTTTTACCCAATCTTAAGGGAAATATTTTTAGTTTTTGCCCATTGAGGATGATGTTGGCTCAGGGTTTGTCATATATGGCTTTTATTATGTTGAGGTATGTACCCTCTATTCCCATTCTGCTGAGAATTTTTATCAGAAATGGGGCTGGACTTCATAAAATACTTTTTCTGCATCTATGAATATGATCTTGTGATTTTTATCCTCTATTCTATTTGTGTGGTATTTCCCACTTACTGATTTGCAGACATACCAAACTTGCATCTCGGAATAAATTCCACTTGATCATGGTGTATGAGCTTTCATTTTTTTATTGTTCAAAGTATTCCATAGGTCTTCTTTTCCCATGATTGACCCCTAGCCACTCCCACCCATGAGGGCAAGCCCCCACTGCCCCAGAGTCTGGGTCCATTGGTTATGCTAATATGCATGCATACAAGTCCTTTGGTTGATCTCTAACCCCCACACCAGCCCTTGTCTCTGGATCTATTTTTGTTCATCAGTTTATGTTGATCATTATATCCCACATATGAGTGAGAACATGTAATATGTATCTTTCTCTGACTGGCTTATTTCGCTTAACATAATGCTCTCCAGTTCCATCCATGCTGCTGCAAATGATAAAAGTTCCTTCTTTTTTTATAGCAGCATAGTATTCTATTGTGTAGATGTACCACAGTTTTCTAATCTACTCATCTGCTGATGGGCACTTAGGCTGTTTCCAAATCTTAGCTATTGTAAATTGTGCTGCTATGAATGTACGGGCACATATATCCTTTCTGAATGGTGTTTCTAGTATTTTTGGGATATATTCCTAGAAGTGGGATTACTGGGTCAAATGGGAGTTCCATTTTTAACTTTTTGAGGAAACACTATACTGTTTTCCACAGTGGCTGCACCAGTCTGCATTTCCACCAGCAGTGCATGAGGGTTCCTTTTTCTCCACATCCTTTCCAGTACTTGTTGTTTGTTGATATAGCCATTCTGACAGGTGTGAGATGATATCTCATTATCTTGATTTGCCTCTCTCAGATAATGAGTGACTTTGAGAATATTTTAATTTGTCACTCAGCCCTCTGTATGTCCTCTTTCAGAAAGTATCTATTTAGGTTCTTTGCCCATTTTTTTGATTGGATTATTTATCTTCCTTTTGTTAAGTTATATGAGTTCCATGTAAACTTTGGAGATAAAACACTTATCTAAAATAGCATGGGAAAATATGTTCTCCCATGCAGTGAGCTTTCTTGTTACTTTGTTGATGGTTTCTTTTGCTGTACAAAAGCTTTTTTTATTTTGATGTAGTACCATTTGTTTATTTTCTCCTTAGTTTCCATTACCCTAGGAGCTGTATTGGTAAAAATATTGCTATGACATATGTTTGATATTTTGCTGCCTATAGAGTCTTCTAAGATTTTTATGATTTCCCATTTTACATTTAAGTCCTTTAACCATTTTGAGTTTGTTTTTGTGTATGCTGTATGTTGGTGATTTAGTGTCTTTCTTTCTTTTTTTTTTTCTTTTTTGCATGTATCTGACCAAATTTCCCAGCACCATTTATTGAAGAGACTGTCATGACTCCATTTTATGCTCTTGCCTCCTTTGTCAAATATTAATTGAGCACAATGGCTTGGGTCTATTTTGGGGTTCTCTGTTCTGTTCCATTGGTCTATATCTCTGTTCTTTTGCCAGTACCAGGCAATTTTGAGAACCGCAGCTTTATAATATAGCTTGATATCTGGTATTGTGATCCCCCAACTTTGTTCTTCTTTCTCAGGATTGTTGTGACTATTTAGGTCTTTTTATTATTCCAGATGAATTTTTGGAGAATTTGTTCTAGGTCTGTGAAATATGCCATTGGTATTTTAATGGGGATTGCGTTGAATCTGTAGATTGCTTTCAGTAGTATGGACATTTTAATGATGTTGATTCTACAAAACCATGAACGAGATACGTTCCTCCATTTGTTTATGTCCTGTAGTTTTCCAAGTACAGGTCTTTTATGTTCTTAGTTAAGTTTATTCCTAGGTATCTTAATTACTTTGGTGCAATGGTAAATGGCATTCTTTTTTTTTCATTTCTCTGTCTCTGAGTTCACTATTGGTGTATAAAAAGTCCATAGATTTCTGGGTGTTCATTTTGTATCCTACTACATTGCCAAATTTATTTATTAGGTCTAGTAGTTTTTTGATGGAATTTTTCGGGGTTTTCTATGTATAGTATCAAGTCATCTGTGAATAAGGATGATTTTACTTCTTCTTTTCTAATTTGGTTGCCTTTTATTTCTTCTTCTTGTCTAATTGCAATGGCTAATACTTCCAGTACTATGTCAAGCAGGAGTGGTGAGAGTGGGCATCCCCGTCTTGTTCCTATTCTTAAGGGAAATGGTTTTAGTTTTTGCCCATTGAGTATGATGTTGGCTGTGGGTTTGTCATTATATTGAGGTATGATCCTTCTATTCCCACTTTGCTGAGAGTTTTTACCAAGAAAGGGTGTTGGATTTTGTCAAATGCTTTTTCTGAGTCAATTGATGATTATGTGATTTTTGTCCCTCAGTTTGTTTATGTGATGTATCACATTTATTGATTTGAGGATATTGTGCTATCCTTGCATCCCTGGAATAAATCCCACTTTATTAGTGTATGATCTTTCTAATGTATTGCTGAATCCAATTTGCTAGAATTTTGTTTAGGATTTTAGCATCTATGTTCATCAAGGATATTGGCCTGTAATTCTCTTTTTGTGTGTGTGGTGTCTTTATCTGGTTTTGGGATTAGGGTAATGCTGACTTCATAGAAAGATCTTGGAATTGTGCCTTCCTCTTGAATTTTTTGAAATAGTCTGAGGAGGATAGGTTTTAATTCTTCTTTGAATGCTTGGTAGAACTCCCATGCAAACCATCCAGACCAGGGTTTGTTTGTTTTTTGTTGGAAGATTTTTGATTGCTTTTCAATTTCTTCAGTTATTGGCCTATTCAGTTTTTTATTTTTATTCTTCTTGGTTGAGTTTTGGGAGCTTGTATTTTTCTAAGAATATGTCCATTTCATCTAGGTTGTCCATTTTGTTGAAATACAATTGTTCAAAGTATTTTTTTCATAATCATTTGTATTTCTGTGGAATCCATTGTTACATCGCCTCTTTCATTTATGATTTTGTTTATTTGGGTCCTCTCTCTTTGCTTCTTGGTGAACCTGGCTAGAGGTTCATCAATCTTGTTTACCCTTTCAAAGAACCAGCTCCTGGTTTTGTTGATCTTTTGTATTTTTTTTTTTTTTTTGGTCTCTATGTCATTTATCTCCGCTCTGATCTTTATTATTTCTTTCCTTCTGCTTACGCTGGGTGTTTCTTGATACTTTCTTTCTCTTTGAGTTGTAGGGTTACATAATTTATTACTATTGTTTCTTTTTTTGGTAGGCCTATAGAGCTATGAACCTCCCTCTCAAGACTGTTTTCACAGTGTCCCATAGATTTTGGGTTGTTGTGTTTTCATTGTCGTTTGTTGGGATGATGCTTTTTATTTCTTCTTTGATCTCTTTGGTAACCTAATCATTATTTAATAGCATGCTATTTAGCCTCGACGTGTTTGATTTTTTAAATTGTTTTTATTGTAGTTGATTTCCAGTTTTATGCCATTGTGATCTGAGAAGATGCTTGATATGATTTCTATCTTCTTGAATTTGAAGAGACTTTGCCTGTGTCCCAACATATGGTCTATCTTTGAAAATGACCCATGTGCCCTTGCCATGAATGTATATTCTTTGGCTTTGGGGTGAAATGTTCTGAAGATGTCAATTAATTCCATCTGATCAAGTGTGTCAATTAGAATTGATATTTCTTTGCTTGCTTATTTTGTGTTTAGAGGATTTGTCCAGTGGGGTTATGGGGGTATTAAAGTCCCCTACTATGATGGTATTACTGTAAATCTTTCCCTTTATATCCTCCAGAAGTTTTTTTTATGTATTTGGTTGCTTCTGTATTGGGTGCATATATGTTTACCAAAGTTATATCTTCTTGTTGGATTGCTACCTTTAGTATTATGAAGTGACCTTCCTTATCTATTGTTATGTCCTTCACTTTGAGATCTAATTTGTCACACATAAGTATTGCTACCCCAGCTTTTTTTTCATTTTCATCTACCTGAAATACCTTTTTCCATTCCTTCACCATCATTCTGTGTAAGTTCTTTATTTCTGAGGTGGCTTTCCTTTAGACAGCAGATATAATGGGTCATGTTTTTTTTTGTTGTTGTTTTTTTCCACTCAGCTACCCTATATCTTTTGGTTGGGGCATTAAATTCATTTACATTTAAAGTTATTATTGATAGATATTTGTTTGTCACCATTTTTATTCTTTATGTCTGTTTTCCTTCTTCACTTCTTATTTCTTCTTTTTACAGTAGACCCTTTAGCATTTCTTGCATTACTGGTTTGGTGGTAATAAATTCCCTTAGTCCTTTTTTGTCTGTGAAGCTCCTAATTTCACCCTCAATTTTGATTGATATCCTTGCTGGGTACAGTATTCTTGGATTCAGTCTCTTGCTTTGCATGACTTTGTATATTCATTCCATTCCCTTCTGGCCTGATGTGTTTCTGTTGAGATATCAGTCACTAGTCTGATGGGGGATCCTTTGTAGGTAACTTTCTGTCTCTCTCTGGCTGCTTTTAAGATTCTTAATTAAATTGGCAAACACTTTGTCATTTGTGTTTGCCAATTTAATTATAATGTGCCTAGGTGTCGGTCTTTTGGGGTTCATTTTTTTGGGACTCTGTGAGCTTCTTGGACTTGTGTGAGTTTTTTTCTTTCCTACATCAGGGTAGTTTTGTGTCATTATTTCTTCCAATAAGTTTTCCATTCCTTGCTCAGTTTTCTCTCATTCTGGCATCCCTATTATGCAGATGTTGTTTCATTTCGTGTTGTTCCATAGTTCCCTTAGGCTCTCCTCTTGTTTTTTAAGATATTTTTCTAGATGCTGTTCTGCTTCAGTATTTTTTTCCTACCTATCTTCTAGCTCAGTGATGCAGTCCTCCACTTATTCTAGTCTACTGTTGATGCTTTCTACTGAGTTCTTTATTGCAGTTGATGGCGTTTTTTATTTCTTCTTGTTTCTTCATTTCTTCTTGGTTCTTTTACACATATAGTTGAATTTGCCTTCCATCCTTTTCAGTGATCTTATGATCACTGGTCTAAATTTTTTCTCTGACATATTGCTTGTCTCCATTTTGTTTACTTCCTTTCCTGGTGATCCTCCTTTTCTTTTGTATATGGGCTGTTTCTTTTTCTCCCCATGATCTCTCCTCTCTGGGTGTTTGGTTATGTAGCTCTCTCTCTCCTGCATTGGCTTTCTCTGGGTGAAATCTGACCTGTCCGTGAGAAGGTGCAAAGCTTGGCAGAGTCTGCATATTCACGTTGCTTGAAACCCATTGTGTGTTTGCTGTTGTTCCTTGGGTATAGTGTTTGTAGGGTCTCAGGAGGTATCCAGTTCTTCCCAATTGAGGGTAAAGCTAGGCTTCCGATCACAGCCACTATCCCCTTCAAAATGGTGTGGTCTCTGTGGCAGAGCCAGTCACTCAGGGAGAGATTTCAGCAGCAATGAAGGCTGCCTGGTCAGGGGATCCCGATCTGGCAGTCCTCAACAGTCTCTTAGAATGTAACTGTCCCTCACTCAAAAACAGATGCTCCCCGTAAATCCATACACTCTCCTTTCGTTCTCTCAATCACACACTATCTTGCAGCCTGCCTTCCCTTTGGCAGCCATCTTCCTCCCTCCTAATATTATTTCTTTGTCTTTAATCTTTGTCATTTTTATTACAATGTGTCTTGGTGTGGCCTGTTTGGATTCATTTGTTTTGTGACTCTCTATGCTTCCTGGACTTGTGTGTCTTTCCATTCATCTTGTTAATAAAGTTTTGAACTTCATTTTTTTTTTTTAATAGGTTCTCAATATCTTGCTTTCTCTCTTCTTTTTCTAGTACTCCTGTGATATGGCTGTTGCTGTCCTTCATGATGAACCAAAGGTCCTCTAAACTATCCTCATTTTTTATATTCTTTGTTCTTTTTGTTGCTTTAATTGAGTGATTTCTGCTACCTTGTCTTTCAAATCATATTAAGCTCTTTGCTTCATCCAACCTACTATTTATTCCATCTTGTTTATTCTTCATTTCAGATATTGCATTCTTCATTTCTGACTGGTTCTTTTACACAGTTTCTGTGTCATTCTTCATGCTAAGTTTCATGAAGTTCTTTCTGAGTTCCTGAGTATTCTAATAACTGTTTTTGAACTTTGTATCTGGCCAATTGCTTGTTCCATTTTATTTTGCTCTTTTTCTATAGATTTTTTCCCCCCTGGTATTCTATTTGTGGAATGTTTCTTTGTCTTCTCATTTTGACTCAATCTTTATGTTTATTTCTATGTGTTCAGTTGATCTTCTATGTCTCCCAGTCTTTTTAGGATGGCCTTCTGAGGTTGGTGTTCTGTGGGACCCAATGGCACAGTGTACTTGATCACCTGAACTGGGTGCTCTAGGCATATTCATTGTTGAGTTATGTGAGCCTTCCTGTTATATTCGAGTTTTGATTGTTATCATCCCTTTCATTTATGGAGTCAACACTCAGAGTGTTGTACTGTAAGGACTGACTCCAACCACAGTGTATGAGCTGCAATGCAGGTGCTAACCACATGAAGCCGAATTAATTGCAGTATGGTCTGAGGCCTGCCAAGATCTCCCTTTGGATATGCTGCTCTTGAAGCTAATTGGATCTTACTCTGATGTTCTATGAAGCTGTCTACTGGGTGTGTTGGTTCTGGGGCCTCTGGGACGGACTCTGGTACAGGTCAATGTCAGATGCTGCATATGACTGGCCCTGGGAAACAAAGCAATCCAGTTTATTACTGCCTTTGCTGTGCCTTGGTGTGCATGGGAACAACTAATATTTTCACCAAGACCATATTTCACCAGCACTGAGCCTATGGTAGGTTAGCAAAATCCCAAGGCACCCCAAAATTTGACTTTGGCTCCCTTTGCTTGTCAGCTGCCTGTGGGCTCAGTCATTCAAAGAGCACCTGGCAGTAATTGAGTTGTCTAAGGTAGGTTCTCAGTGTGTCACCAGACAGGGGCAAGTGGTGTTCACCAGATTGTTACAGGTTTAAACTCAGGGTCAGTGTTGGGTCTTAGGTCCCTCTGCAAAAGTATCTGGGTATATCAATTGTAGCTACCACCTGCCAGATTCCCATAGACCTTTATGGTAAGGTGGGGTCTCATGAGTCATCAGGGTGAGGTCATTGGAGTTTATCAAGCCCAAATTGATCAAGAATCGGTTTTGTGAAGAAAAGGCTCTGCACCAGTTGGACATATAAAGCAAATATGATCCCACTCTTAGAGCCACACAACTCAGTCTAACCCAGATTCCTCTAGTAGCCTGAGCATGGCAGAGTGGAACCACTGGGAGTTAGGAGCATGGGGTTTTGGATTTCTTGTGAGGGGTAGGTACCAGTCTGGTTCATAGAAATGTGTGTGTAGTGGGGGGTGGCCTCTGCCCCAAATCCACACAAATCAGTCATTGACATTCCCTGAGTCTGCCTGGACTTCTACACCCTGGCCCAGGCAGCTGATTCCTCAGCATGGTGCAAGCTCCACAGGATAGAATGTCAGGAAGCGCAAGTAATTGGAATGTTGTATTTCCCCAGGCTGATGCCATAAAGCTGTGACTGCTCCACCCAGAAAATATGGCATCTGCAATAATGGGAGAGAGATTTTGTATAGGGATCCTGGCTGCTGTTTCTTCAGCTCTCTCTACAGAGTCACAAACTCAGTCTTCCTCACATGATTCTCATCTACTCCAAATTCCCCTTTGCCATAGCCCAGGGTGAATGGCTGTGAAAGAGATTTTGTGTGTTAAGAAGGCATCTGTGTCTCTAGCAGACTCTAGTCTCTTCCTGATGGACAGAATCCTGATGATTTTCACCACCAAATGTTATGAGGATGCCTCTTCTTGGCCTTGATGCTCTGAGCTGGGTAGCCCCACATGGGTTTGAGACCATTTACTCCTCAGAGGAAACCTTTGCAGCTGTGATATCCTTTCAGAATCTCAGCCTCCACCCATGTGCCAGCCTTTTTCCTATCTCTGTTCTTCCTACCAGTCTTGATGTGGCTTCTTCTGTAAATCCTTGGTTATAAGACTTCTGTTCAGCTACTCTTCAATTGGTTATTTGGGTTGATTTTAAAGAGCAATGTTTTACTTGAATTCCATTTTGGTCCTGGGAGGAGGTGAATGCAATATCCACCTATAGTGCCACCATGTTGGATTCCTCCTCTATGTTGCTTAAATTTTTTTAACCACTTTCTTACTGCTGGGACCTTTTTTTCAGCTATAGACAGTATTGTATTAGTGCATGTATTTTGAGTTATTTCTTAAGATTAAACTTGTAGTATTGTGGTCAAAATTGTAATGATTTGTATATTATTTGGATTTGGATGTTTCATGTATTCGTCTACATATTTACAAATGTATGAATGAATGACTATATCAAAACATGCTTCATGGGCAGTGTGTTACTTGGGAACAGTAATATCATGGTGAAGAAGAGCAGGGATTCTGTATGAGTGGAAAAATACCAATTTCTCAATTTATGTATGACTTTAGGCAATGACCTAACCTCTACAACTATTTTAATTTTTTCTATAAACATGAAGATAATAATAATGCCTTTATTGAGGGTTTATTGTTTAAATAAATCATAATAAATACAGTGTCTAATATGTAGTAAACTTTAAGTTTCTACTTACTGCAATAAGTTTTAGATTGGACTGCTATATTAAATAGATTCTTTTAATATGACAGAAATTCCTGACTTAATGTGACAGAAGTTTGTTTCTTATATAACACTCTAGAGAAAGGAAAATACATAGAAGAGGTTAGTGTCTTTGCTTTTATATAGAGAGTCATCTTGGGATCCCTGCTATTGTATGAGGTGTTATGCTCATCTAAATGGTCAGAGGTGGCCAAAACAGTAAAACAGTACCATTGAGAGAGAATAAACGAATGGAGGATGGTCAGTTTCATTTTTAAGAGTATTCAGGAGTTCCATAAAATACTAAGGTTAACATATCAGAATTTACTTTATTAAACCTAATATGCCATCAATTGTTAGACAAACCATTATTGTATATGTTTAGATTAATTAAATGATGATTCAATGATTTATTATTTTTTAATGTATGTAAATATATATTTTAGTTCTTTTTCTCATAGTTAAAAATATCATATCTGCTTTCTCTTGGTGAGTGAATACTTCAGAGAAGTTAGAACCTCTTTAGTTTCTGAGGCCCCTTAGTTTTGGGAGTCATAAACAGAACTGTAAAAGTGCAATAAATTGATTAAGGTATTATTAAAACTTGTTTACATTTGAATGGAGACTACTGAATTCAAAATTGTTCAGTTTAATAGGAAGGTTTTTTTTCCTACCAAGATTTTCAAATATGCTTTTAAGAATTTGACTTTTTTGTTTTATAACAGTATCTCAGGTTTAACTCATAGCTTTCCAGTTACTTTCAATTTTCCCAAAGTTTGATCCATTTCAGTCTAGAGTAAAATTTATATTTCAAATTCATTTCAAGCTTTACTCTCTCTACTACCAGAATATTTCTTAGTTTGATGGAGGTGCACATGTGAGGGAGACATAACCTATTCAGCTTCACTTCCTGGGCTCCCTTTCTCTCATATACAATGGTGATGAGGTGGGATAAAGAAAAAGAAGCAAATAGCTCCTTACTTAACTTTCTTCTCTTGGTTGTGGATGCCTTCTGGATGGCTGTGGATGAATTCACTTGGATATCATGCAGGAGGGCCCCTACCTCACAGTTTCCAAACTTGAATGATTTATCTGATGTAATCACTTCTTTACCCATTCTCCTCAGCTTTTTCTCAAGGTAGTGTGCCCTTAACCTTTAAGTCCTGAGCTTTCTTTATCTACATGGAACCATCTATGGAAAGAATGGCAAAATAGTACTAATTCATCTGTCTGCTATGGTCCACCTGACCCGCAGGCAACTCACATAGTCTTGCCATGTTAAACAGTGGGAGTATCTTTCCCCTTTGTATAAATAGGTACTGAGGGCAGCCACACTAAAAACAGTTCACCTTAAAAACAAAAGTTCAAATGGGGAAATATGATGTCAGATTTCTCTGATAGTCTTTAAGGGATTCTATTAGAATCTTTCTTACCCAGTTCTAAGTGAGAAGAAGGAAGATGCCATTTCTGTGATAATCCTCCTTGATTTCTGTCATTTTATTACTACTGTTGCTATTGTTATTATTATTATTATTACTAAAATTAGTAGGATGTAGTGATTGTAAGGGTAGTCAAGCAGTTCTGCTTTTTCTTGGTGAGTGAATACTTTGGGGGAAGTACTTGGTGATACTCTTCAGTTTTTGAGTCCACTTAGCTTCTATTGTTCTTTTTTTCTTAATATATTTTTACTGATTTCAGAGAGGAAGGAAGAGGGAAAGAAAGATAGAAACATCAATGATGAGAGAGAATCATTGATTGGCTGGCTCCTGCATGCCCCACACTGGGGATCAGGCCTATAACCCTGGCATGTGGCCTGACCGGGAATCTAACTGTGACTTCTTGGTTCATAGGTCGACACTCAACCACTGAGTGATACCAGCTGGGTCTTCCATTGTTCTTTTAGCATTAGAACTCTAGTAGCAATTCTATGAAACAGGCAAGATACCCATCCAATAACATGTAGACTAGTTCCTTTTGGGTTACACAATGTAGATAGTTTTTGTGATTCTTCTTTTTAAAAATAACCAAATCAATTACTAAAGTACAGAAATAACTTCATATAGAACTTAATCTGTAGAAGAGGTTTGTTGTTATAGCGATGGGAAGCATAAGACATTTTGGGGGGGCTAGCAATCTGAATCTGTGCCAGTAACCTGCCTTCTAACGCACACTCTTGCTAGCCGATAATTGACTCCATTTGTGAAAGAATGTAGGAGGCTAGCAGCTGGACTCTGTACCTAGTTAAACAGTATCCCTAATGCACATTCCTGATAGCCTATAATGAAGTCACTACCCTTTCCTGAATTATCTGGTCTTGCAAGACCTTTTTACCTAAATACTTCCAATTTACAAGGGCCATAAACCAAGGATGTAACAACTTACCTAGAGGGAGGTCACTGGTGCCATCCAGTATGGACATTAGATATAATCTAAATTAACCATTCTAACTGACTTGAGGTGGGCTGTGAGAGTCCACTACAGAAGCTGGTAGTTAGGAAACAAAGAAACTCAGAAATATATAAGGAGAAAATCTCATTGTCTAAGTTGTTCAGGATCTGGATCTTTGAGTCCCCTGAACTAGCAGTGCTGCTTTGAATAAAGGCTTTTTTCTGAACCTCGTGAGTGTTCAACTGTCTTCTTCCATACCAATTCCATAACAATAGTATTATATGTATGTGCTCCAAATGTATAACAACTAATCATTACCCTTTTAAATCAGGTCTATTAAGATACAATTTGCGTACAGTAAAATTCTCCTTTTTTGTTGTTTCAGTGATTTTAAATATACCTGCAGATATATTTATATTTATCTGTATGTATATTTTTATAACCAATATCATCATAAAAGAGTTACAGAATATTTCCATCACCTACAGAAGTCCCCTCATGCTCCTCTGTACTCAATATCCTTGCTTGACCTCCAACCCCTACCAACTACTCATATGATTTCTGTCCCAATATTTTTCCCTTTGTCAGAATGCCATATATGTAGAATCATATAGTAGAAAACCTTTTTGTGTATGGCTTTTTTCACTTAGCTTGATTCTGAGATGCTTCCATGTTGTTCCATACATAAGTTGTTTGTTTCTTTTTATTGCTGAGTAGGACTCCATTGTATGGATATCCCAAAGTCTGAACATTCACCAATTGATGAACATTTGATACGGTTCCAATTCTTAGATACCTATACTAATAATAGACAAATATGTAAATTGACCTTACCTCCAGGACACTCACAGCCAATCAAGAGTGAGTATGCAAATTAACCCAACAAAGACTGAAGGCCTATGGACAGTGCACATGCACACAGGTGCCGAGCAGCCGGGGGCTGTGGCGGAATGTCCACAGCATCGCCATAGCAATGCAATGGGGGTTCCTGTCCCCCCTGGCCACTCGAGTCCTATGGATGCAGGCGCCAAGTGGCCAGGGCGGGGTGGGCATCCCCTGGACCCCACCTGCTTTGAGCCTGTGGCCAGTGCCGGGGATGCCACTGGAGTGTCTGGTCCTGTCAGCCTGGCCTGGGGGCAGTTGGAGTTTGCAGTCCTTTTTGTTTGTGCAGCTCCTGGACTGGAAGCAGAAACCAAGAGTGCAGGGAGCATCAGGACTGCTGGGAATCATAGTTCTGCTGGAAGACGCATTGTGGGATCTCCTAAACACTAGAGCAAAGTGAGCCTGGAGCAAGTTACTGTTGCGGGTGGGAGATAGAGGGAAAGCAAAGGTGAGAGACATAAGTAAAGTCACAGTGTCAAGAAAACATTAAAGGAAAGATATCCTGCAACTTCTAGGAAATCTCCACCAATGGAGCAAAATAAAAAAAAAAGACCTCTATTATTCTGTGAGTACCAAACCAAACTGGTTTGGTGTCTCAGACAATTCACTCATATGATTGCAAAGACAGACAGAAACTCCTGGATTGGAGAGGGCTCCCCTGAGGGGTCCCAGATTGGAGAGGGTGCAGGTTGGGCTGAGGGACCCATGCCCCATGCATGAATCTTCATGCATCGGGCCCCTAGTTATTAATAAAGCTAATATAAAGTTTACATATAAGTCTTTCTGTAGATATATACATTTTTTCATTGGAAAATAAATTATTCCAGTTAAAAGTAAGATCAGTGGTTGTTTTTTAATTCTATGTTTAAATTTTTAAGAAACTGCTACAATGTTTTCCAAAGAGGCTGTATGATTTTTCATTTCCACAATCAGGCTATTAGAGCTTCACTTGCTCTTCATCCTCCCAAGTACTTTCATTGTTATGTTATCCCATGTTTGTATGCTTGTTTTTAAAAATTTAATAAGTCTTGTAGTTGTGTAGCAGTATCTCATTGTAGTTTTTTTAAAATATGTTTTTATTGATTTCAAAGAGGAAGGGAGAGGGAGAGATAGATAGAAATATTAATGATGAGAGAGAATCATTGCTTGGCTGCCTCCTGCATGCCCTCCCCCCCCCCCCTCTGCAAACTGGGCATGTGCCCTGACTGTAAATCAAAGCATGAACTCCTAGTTCATAGGTTGACACTCAACCACCGAGCCACCACAGCCAGGTTCTAATTGCAGTTTTAGTTAGCTTTTCCTAATAATAATGTTGTTGAGCATCATTTCTATAAATGTTTTATCTCCTTATGTATCTTGTTTGGTAAAGTGTCTTTAATTCACCCCCCCCCTTTTATATAAGGGAGAGAAAGAAGTTGTTTGTTATTATACTATTAAATTCTAATGTTTCTTTACATCTTTTAAGTACAAAATTATTATCAATATTTGTTTGCAAATATTTTGTTCTAGTATATTACTTATTTTCCCTTTTAAAAAATATCTTTAAAAACAGAAGTTTTAAATTTAAACTTAATTTTAATGAAGTTCAGTTTACATTTTTAAATGCTTCTTGCTTTCAGTATATTGTCTAAGAAATGTTTCCTTGATCTAATGATTTATTGATTTTCTTCTATACTTTTATTTACAGTTTTTGAAAATAGTTTTAGGTTTTACCTTTAAGTCTACTATTCACTCAGACACTACAAACACACAAAGTTGTTTTCTATTATCCTCAATTTGTGACTTACTGGATAGTGTTCATATTATGATTTTATTAGGAAATAATTAACAAGGAGAGGAATTGTTGTCCTAGGATATAAAATTTTAAATATGAAAACACTATTAGAATCAAGAAATCTGTAAAATAGTACCTCTCTTCTCAAAGGCAGTTTTAGAGACTTAGATAATGAAAACAATATGGCAGTTTGTATTTTAGCTTGTGGTACAATTAATATTGACTCGAGTCTTACTCATTAGTTATGTAGGAGCTTGATTCTTTGGAATTAATTTGTGTGATTGTGATAGGGACTCTCTGATTAAATTATCTTATACTGTTAACCCACTGAAGATTTAACTTCTGCTATCCATTCTCTTATAGGAATCAAGGAGTACTGCAAGACTAGAATACAAAATACAGAGAGTTGAAGTTTTGTGGGCAGATGATGTACAGACCAACAATCTACAACTTACCACAGGGTTTCCTTCTTCAGCTATATAGTATTTAATACTGTATTATAAAAGTTCCAATGTTCTTAAGAACACTAGCAATAACAACAACAGCAGCAGCAGCAAGCTCTGCCTTGGTAATTTTTTAATTAAAGTATTATGTGTGTGTTTTATCCCCCCATTTTCCCCCTCCCTCCATTCATGCCCTCACCCCCCTGATGTCTGTGTCCATTGGTTATGCTTACACGCATGCATACAAGTCCTTTGGTTGATCTCTCCCCCTTACCCTCAGAGGTTTGAGCATCTGAGCAATGCTTCTCTGTCTCTGGATCTGTTTTTGTTCATCAGTTTATGTTGTTAATTATAATCCACAAATTAGTGAGATCATGTGATATTTACCTTTCTCTGACTGACTTATTTCACTTAGCATAATGCTCTCCAGCATTTTGGCAAAATAAATAAATAAATAAATAAAGTGAATACATTTTTCATTTGTTGGGTGGATGTTCTGTTACCTTTTAACTAAAATGAGGATTAGAGATTAATTTTAGATTTTTAACTTTAATTTCCTTAAATATTAAACAAAGACAATGGAGATTTAATTCTAGCAAGAGAGATCTAAGTTAAAAAGAAGAAAGCCTGGGAGAAAGAGGCTATATCTATAGTTGATCAATTACTTTATATGGACACTGTGCTAAATGCTTTTTATATGTTAGCTTATATAGGTCAGTGAGGGTTGACTTTGAAATAATACTATAAGTACTGATTAGTTTATATTATTATTTAGAAAGTATTTATTAAACATTATATTTGTGTATAAAACATACACCAGAAGATAAAACAGAGGTAAAAATAATCATAAATATACATCTTTTCTCTGGTTATTGAAGAAATTTAATTATCCTTGATCATCTTTGAAAGAGAATGAGTGCATGATGAGATTTTTCTGGAGTCACTTCTAATTCCATCGTTCAATGTAAGTCTTATTCTACTACCAATATAGGAATAAATAACCACAATAAAGTGCTATCAGATGAGTAGTTTTCAAGTACACTCTTCTAAAAGGAATGCTTTGCAACACTTTTTCCTCAGAAATGATTTCATTTAGGACTTTGGTGCTGCTCCCATAAGACATTTGTGGACTTATTTCTTCATGTCTAAAATACTGCTGGATAGGACTATAAAATTTAACAAGGTGCAATTCCTACTTTCAAGGAGTCACAGTCTAAGGAAAAGCAGAGAGGCAGACACTATTTATAATACAATTTGATAAATCTTAAATTAGTGCCTTGTAAAGGAAAAGCAAAATACTCTAATTCCTAAGGAATCAGGAAAGGTCTTGCTTCAAAGAGAAGAGTAAGCTGAATTGAGGAATTTGCCAGGGAAATTATCAGGGGAATGTGTGAATGCACAGCCAAGGCAGAGAAAACAACATATGCAAATATAAGAAAATCCCAGAAACTCTAGGTCAGCCAGCTTGACTAAGGATACAGGTTGGGTCTAAAGGATGAGCTGAAAATAAGGCTGGGAGGAATATCAGAGACAAGTAATAAGGGACTTGGCTTTATTATTCCTTAGATCAGAGATTCTGAAACTTCAGTGTGCATCTGATTCATTTTGGAGATCTTATTAAAATGAAGATTCTATTCAGTGGTTCTGAAGTGGGACCACAAATCAGCCTTTCTAATAGGCTCATAGTCATCCTGCTGGTCCCCAAACTTCAATTTGACTAGCAAGGAGTGAGTATGTGATAACATTCTGAAGCAAGGTAGAAGCTCAATTGTTTTTACTTTTGAAAGAGAGCTCTGAACATAGTGTGGGATGCAAATATATCATTGAGATGCTTTATTCCAATGGAAGCATAAAAAATATACGTATGACCCACCAGCATGGCTCAGCGGTTGAGCATCAACATATGAACCAGGAGGTGTGATTGGATTGCTGGTCAGGGCACATGCCTGGGTAGCAGGCTAGATCCCCAGTGTGGGCCATGCAGGAGGCAGCTGATCAATGATTCTCTCATCATTGATGTTTCGACCTCTCTGAAATCAATAAAAATATGCATATTAAAATACATATGTATGAAAAAAATTTAAGAACAATGTAGAGGACATCTGAAAATAAGTTTAATCAAAGCAGGCTATTTCAAATAAAGTTTTCTGATCATTGACATACCATAATTTAAACAATTAGAAGATTTCTTCTAATATTTTCTCCATTTGAAATGACATAGAGAGAGATAAAATTAGTCTCTTATGCTACTCTTACTTTTTTCCTTTCCTCTTACTTTTCTTTTTCATAGTTGACAAAGCAACATCAAAATAGTGGTATTGTTGCCAGTGGAAATGGTATTTTTCACAGAATCGCAATAAAAAGATTCCAGGGACCCACGTATGGGAGGTTGTGGCTTAGTAAGATTTATTAAAGTTTAAGTAAATACAAAGGGTTGTCCTGGCTTTAGCTCCATCCCCTGTGGAAAAAGTTCAGCCTTGTCTTCATCAGGACCTAAAATAGGGCCAGTGTCCAGAGATTCTGTGCCATTGGTTTGGTCCAGTTCAGTCTCTGTTCCAATAATATAGGCTGCTCTCCTGGCTGAGCTCTGTCTGTTACTATGCAGAGGTCCATACTTGGAGTCTTCTCAGCTTCGGACCAGGGTGGCTGCTATGGAGAGAATGAGCGAGTGAATGACCAGGCAAGTGTGTGTTTCCTAGGGAGGGAGAGAGAGAGAGAGAGAGAGAGAGAGAGAGAGAGAGAGAGAGAGAGAGAGAGAGAGAGAGAGAGAGAACTTTACCAAGCTTGGATTATATTATCTCAGACTTGGGAAAGACCAGGTACCCTTCCAAACTTACTTCCCAATCTTTATTGGGTTTCTGATGGGTCCACTTCCTAACGAATCTTCCAGGGTTCTGTGTCCATTATCTAATCCATCCTTTTCCCAGGCTAGACAATCCCTCTTATGTCCTTATCTTAGTTATTACTACATATGTCTGAAAGTGCAAGCACCTCCCTCTGAACAGTCTTGACTGCTACTGGTCATGTGCCCAGCAGAGAAACTTCTCTTTTATTGCTCATTCCTTTCCCCCATAGTTTGGGGGAGGGGTGGTGGACCTGTTGTATCCTGGGCAGTTGGAAAAACCAGCCCTTCCTCCTTACACAGGGAAGAAGAGCAGTAATCCCTTCAGTAATACCCTGGGGAGCCCATGAATGCTGCAACTTTCCAGCTCCTCAGCCCATCAGGCTCAACAATGTCTGTTTCATTTGCTCCCTTTCTTTATTAATATCTAGCTACTTACACTAACACTATGATGAATATTTATTGAAAAAAAGTGAACTAGCCCCTGGTCTCAAGAAGCACACAGAAGGGAAGAATGTTATTTTTGTAAGGCTATTATCCTATATAATAAAGAGGTACTATGCAAACTAACCATCACTCCAACACAACAAAATGGCCACCCCCATGTGGTCAAAGATGGCCGCCACAAGATGGTCAGCAGGGAAGGGCAGTTGTGGGTGATCAGGCCAGCAGGGGAGGGCAGTTGGGAGGGACCAGGCTTGAAAGGGAGGGCAGTTAGGGGTGACGAGGCCTGCAGGGGAGGGCAATTGGGGCCTGCAGGAGAAGGCAGTTGGGGGCAATTGGGCTGGCAGGGGAGCAGTTAGGCATCAATCAGGCTGGCAGGGGAGTGTTCAGGGGGTGATCAGGCTGGCAGGTAGAAGCGGTTAGGGGCAATCAAGCAGGCAGGCAGGCAGGTGAGCAGTTGGGAGCCAGCAGTCCTGGATTGTGAGAGGGATGCCCGACTGGGCAGTTTTAGGCCCGATCCCACTAAACGGGCAGTCAGACATCCCTCAAGGGATCCCAGATTGGAGAGGGTGCAGGCTGGGCTGAGGGACACACACACACACACACCATGCACAAATTTCATGCACCGGGCCTCTAGTAAGAAATATAAAGTAAGTACAGCTACTATAATAACATCAGTACCACAGACATGACCATAGAAATGAGTATTCTCAAGAACAGCTGATCAGCTCTGAAACATGCAGTGATTATAAATCACAGGTAAATGACCTAAAGAAGGGTCAAACATAAAACTCTTTAGAAGAATATTTATAGTTAAGGGTTTTATAGTTTTCATTGTCCATTCACATTTAGTTATCTCAGTGTTAATTATCCCTTTGGAAAGGAAGAAAACTTCTCAAGATACTTCTCAAGATTAGTTGTTGCAGAAATTACCAGGTGACCGGAGGACACACAATCAGGCACTTAGAAGATTCAGAAAAGGTACTATATTGAAAGAGCACCAGTGTGTGGCTCAGGGGAATTGGTTCCCAAAGCTGAGCAGCCCAGTGCAGTGGGGGTCTGTTTATGTAGCCCTAAATTTTGCTTTTTGTGGGCTTTTGCAGCCCCTATAACAGTTGTCCAGTGGGAGATTTTATGGCCCCAGAAAGATAAGCATTCAGAGAAACAGATTTTGCAAGGCCAGAACCCAAGCAGGAAGGGGATTGGGGCTTAATTATAGGCTAGCAAGCATATGCATCAGAATGCAGGTTAAGGGGGCACCTGATCCCAGGCTGTTTGCCCAAGTTGCCTTCACACAGTGACTGAAAGTTAGAATTATTTGAGGAACTTTTATTTTATTTATTTATTTATTTATTTTAATTATTGTCTTAAGTTTTACATATGTCTTCTTTTTCCCCAATTGACTACCTCCCCCACCCCAGCCATTCCCATCCTGGGCAAGCCCCCACCACCCCAGTGCCTGTGTCCATTGGATATGCTCATATACATGCATATAAGTCATTTGGTTGCTCTCTAACCCTCCCCTCCCCTACCATTTGTCTCTGGATCTATTCTTATTCATCAAATTATGTTGATCATTATATCCCACATATGAGTGAGACCATGTGATATTTACCTTTCTCTGACTGGCTTATTTCATTTCGCATAATGCTCTCCAGTTCCTATTTGAGGAACTTTTAAAAAATAACAATGCCCAAAGTTCTATCCTCAGAAATTCTGACAAATTTATTTGGAATGAAATCACTGCACTGATATTTTTTAAGTGCTGCTTATTGAATATAGCATATGCATTTAGAAACATACACACAATAATACAGTTTAATACATTTTTGTGAACTAAAAACACCCATTAATGACATTGAAATAAAAAAAAAATAGTACATAACAAGTCCTTAGTAGCAACCAAGACTGAAATCACTAATCTGGCAGATGAGCATACAAAGTTATGGAGTTTCAGAGAAAGGAGACATTCTTGCAGGATGGGGTGAGAAGATAAAGAGAAAATGTTTGCTCATTCCATGGAGGATGCAAAATCTAAAATTGAGCTTGAGAGATTATAGAATTTGGAGATATGAATTTGGGATAAGCCTATAAATAGACTTATCTCAATGAAGAAGACTGGCATGAAATGAAGGTGAAGTTTGGGAAATAAGAAATGGTTGAATTTGATTGCACAGGAGAATGTGTGAGGTAAAGTAGAGAAAATAAAGGATGGAAAGTTGAGTATTTTTATGTAGGGCCCAAGTCAACATGGCAAAGAATATCACATAGGACATAGCATTAAATTGTTTTACTTATGGGAAAAAAGGTAAACTGCATCCTCGCATATTTATGAATTTAAACATTTGTATTTATAAGTCTGTATTTAACACTACAAGAAGAAAACTATAATTAGCATAAAATATACATGTAATCTGACACATTAACTTTATGAATTTTGTTTGGTTTTAAAGTTTTTACTCTTTTACCAGGTACTCATTCTGAATAGTTTATATCAAGAATTTTTTTTAAATTAAAAAGCTACTTAATTTTAACTTTTTTTTCCAAAGAAAGGATCCTTCAATGCTTACCCTAAGTGGAATATTTTTAGATCTCCCAGTAGCATAAGAAGGAAGTGAAAATCATTACCATAAGCAAAGATAATCTTTTATTTCAGATGTATATGCACTCTGAATACAAAATTCATCATAATGTAAATAATTAGTCTTGTCATTTAAAAATGATAATTATCTCATTTGCATATCTATGACTTTTAAAATGACTCATACTGCTCAATAAATTACATTCTGGAGCATATCAGTATCTTTTCAAGAAAATGAAGTTAAATCTTTGCAGTAACCAGAAGCTTAATTTTCATTAGGCCTAACTACTTGATAATTAGTCATGCACCATAAATCAAATCCCCAAGTCTTCTGGTTTCTTAATTGAAAATTATTGTTTTTTGGCTCTTGGTTGAAAGTGCAGCAAGTGTGAATGTGATCGATGTGGAATCTGGAAAAAACAGTTTGAGACAGTCAGGACTTGATAGATCATTGCCCCGAAGGAGCTTGCAATGGTGGGTAGGCAGAAAACTCCAAATTAAAAATTTACCTTTAAAATTGCAAGTGCAAAGAAAGCTCTGGTATACTAAATCCATCTTGACATTAGGGGCACCTTCTTTTTTTCTTTTCTTTTTTTGTCTTTCCCTTCCTCACTCTCTCCCTCCCTCCCTTCCTCTAATCTATTCTTCCGTCCTTTCTTTCATATCAGTTAGAATCTACCATTTGCACCAGTGACTATAGAGATAATATACAATTATGATAAATTCAACATTTTGTTTAGGATAAAACTATGAAAATAATCCTCATTGTTATAAACAAATATTGAATTTGTTGGTACTTTAAAGTAATTTGAAATCATTGACTAAAACATTCTACTCATCTGACAACTAATATAAAAGAACAGTTGGCTACCCAAATATTTCCTCCAGTCAAATATGATGCTATTGAGGCTAAATAATAATGTTACAAGTTATAAGAAAAATATTGCTTCATTGAATGGCTGCAGTTTGTTGCCATTTTTCTTCTGAAAATCTAGTAGGATTTGCAGGAACTTTGGCTATGTTTGCAGTTCTTTAGTTAAGAACAGCCACAGGTTTTCCAGCATTCATTTCTTGTTTCCTAGTGGTATGGCAGCCAGGACCTGATGAGGTCCACAGCAGGGAGCACTGTGAAATACACCATAAATTTCAATGTGTAAAGTCAAAGAGTTAAAAAATATCTGGCCACAAGAGCCAAAGTTGGTGTTTGGAAATTACCAGGGCAAATGTCCCCTGAAATAAATTTAGCATTTTACTAGTTCCATGTATATAAAGTGAAGTGGATGGTTAAGGGTAGTTGTCTTGTCAATAGTTCATAAAGATTAATGATGATATTATTTAATAAGGAATAATCAAACTATTGTTATGTGTTTTAGTTCTATAAAACCTTTTGGAAGGCATATTAAAATAATTTTGGTTGGTTTTATGGGAAGAATTTAAATAAAGTTGTTTATTTAATAAGTTACGATTTATATCAAAATAAGAATTAGCTAGAATACCTGTGGAGATATGATACCTAGTCATGAAACTATATTTTAGAATTTAAAGAATCTTACCATCCTTCAAAGAAAATCCTGAAATAATTACATACATATATTTTACTATCTTTAAAACTTTAAATAAGTTGTCAAACCTCTTTATACATAAGCTATTTCATCTATAAAGTAGTGTTGTGATAATTACATTTCAATATTTTTTAAAATATATTTTTTATTGATTTCATAGATAAAGAGAGAGGGAGATATAGAAACTTCAATGATGAGAAAGAATCATTGATCGGCTCCCTCCTGCATGTCCCCTACTGGGGATTATACCCGGAACCTGGGCATATGCCCTGACCAGGAATTGAGCTTCAACCTCCTAGTTCAAAGGTCCACACTTAACACATTGCGGACCAGTAGTTTTATTGCTAGCTTTACCCAGTGGCCAGATAAGTTTCTATTGAACAAGTAGAAAAAATGTTTTACATAAATGTTAAAGGCATGCTTTAAATTAAATACCCATTGCATTTTTAAGTTATTTATTACATGTTCTTACAAGCTACTATCTTTTTTAATGTATGATACTTTGTAAAACACTGGTAATATGAAGTGAGAATTCTCATGATCTGTCTGCAATCTAACAACTGAGCAACATTGGCCGGCCCCACCTGCCTGTCTATCCTAAATAATAAAGATGGAATATGCAAATTGACCGTCACTCCATCACAAAGATGGCACCACCCATAGCCACAATATGGTGGCGCCCAGTCCCCTCAGCCCCACCAGAGTTGTCCTTTTAACCTTTGCCACCATGAGGGGCAAGCAAGTCCCTGCAAAGAGCAGACAATAGGGCCCCTGCAGATAGCAGGGCCCTGCTTTCTCTGGCCACAGCAGCGAGTGGCAAGCAGGACACCACAGAGAGCAGATACAAGGGCCTACGGCAGCGATGAGCAGGCAGGTCCACAGAGAGCAGAGGGCAATTAAGGGCAACCAGGCTGGCAAGGGAGGGCCATTAGGGGTTACTAGGCCAGCTGGGGAGGGCAGTTGGGGGCAACCAGGCCTGCAGGGGAGAACAGTTAGGGGTGACCAGGCTGGCAGGGGAGGACAGTTAGGGGCAATCAACCAGCAGGGGAGCAGTTAGACGTTGATCAGGCTGGCAGGGTAATGGTTAGGGGGTGATCATGCTGGCAGGCAGAAGCAGTTTGGGGCAATCAAGCAGGCAGGCAGGCAGGCAGGTGAACGGTTGCAGCCAGCAGTCCTGGATTGTGAGAGGGACGTTAGACTGTCCAGTGGGATCGGGCCTAAACAGGCAGTCAGACATCTCTTGAGGTGGAAAGGGTGCAGGCTGGACTGAGGGACACGCCTCACCTTGCACGAATTTCATGCACCAGGCCTCTAGTCAGATATAACATTGGCAAATTTGTTATCCCAGTGGTTGGCAAACTCATTAGCCAACAGAGCGGCAAACTGCAGCTCACGAGCCGCATGTGATTTGTGAGCCACAGTTTGCCAACCACTGTGTTATCCCATGCAGTGGGCTTTCTTGTTTTGTTGATGGTTTCTTCTGCTGTGCAGAAGATTTCTATTTTGATATAGTCCCATTCAATATTTTCTCCTTAGTTTCCATTGCCCTAGATGCTGAATCAGTAAAGATATTGTTATAACATATGTCTGGTATTTTGCTTCCAGAGGGTTCTACTAAGATTTTTATGGTTTCAGTCTTACCTTTAAGTCCTTTATCCATTTTGAGTTTAATAATGTGTATGGGGTAAGTTGGTGGTCTAGTTTCATTTTTTTGCATGTATTAATACTATTTTTTACAATACCATATATTGAAGAGACTGTCTTGACTCCATTGCATGCTCTTGCCTCCTTTTGCAAATAATAATTGAGCATAATGTCTTGGCTAAATTTCTGGGTTCTCTGTTCTGTTCCATTGGTCTAAATGTCTGTTCTTGTGCCAGTACCACTGTTGTGAGAACAATGGCTTTGTAGTATAGCTGGTATTGTGATCCCTCCAACTTTGTTCTTGTCAATATTGCTGTGGCTATTCAGGAACTTTTTATTATTCCATATGAAGTTTTGGAGTTGTTGTTCTGGGTCTGTGAACTATGCTATTGGTATTTTAATGAGGATTGCATTAACTCTATAGATTACTTTGGGTAGTATGGACATACATACTAATGATGTTGATTCTACCAATCCATGAACATGGTATATTCTTCCATTTGTTTATGTCTTTCTCTATGTCTTTTTTCCAATGTCCTATAATTTTCCAAGTACAGGTCTTTTACCTCCCTAGTTAAGTTTATTCCTATATAACTTAATATTTTGGTGTAATTGTCAACGGGATTTTTTTGTTTGTTTGTTTCTCTTTCCATGAGTTCATTATCCTATATAATAAAGAGCTAATATGCAAATAGTTGTCATGCCCTCAAACCTTTGCACCCTTGAGCCCTAGGGCTGGAACTGCTCAGATACTCAACACTGAGAAGGGAGGAATGGGGACCAACCAGGCACAAATGAGCTCACAAGAAAGGAATGGGGCCAGCCAGGCACAAATGAGCTCACGAGAGATGAATGGGGACCAGCCAGGCACAAATGAGCTCACAAGAAAGGAATGGGGCCAGCCAGGCACAAATGAGCTTGTGAGGGAGAAATGGAGACCAGCCAGGTTGCAGGCCAGGAGAGGCACAAGCTGCCTTCCCTGCAGTTCCAGGTGCCAGCAGCTGCACCTGTGCCTGCGGCCCAGGGGAGGGACAAGCCACATGCCTTGCAGTCCCAGGAGTCAGCACCTGAGCCTGTGGCCCGAGATAGGAACAAGCTGCCCCATGGTTCTGGACACCAGAACCTGTGGCTGTGGTCCAGAAGAGGGACAAGCCGCCCACCCATGGTCCCCAGGCAAAGCTAGCCTGGGTCCTGGTTGCTGCGGCCAGCCAGAGGGAGGGAAGCCCAGGTCCTGGGGGCCTGTGACAGGCCAGAGGAGTTAATCCCAGGTACCAGGTGTGGGGCAAGGCAGAGGCAGTTAAGGGCAATCAGGCCAGCAGGGGAACAGCAGTTAGGGGTGATCAGGCCAGTAGGGGAGCAGTTAGGGGCGATCAGGTAGGCAGGTGAGTGGTTAGGAGCCAGCAGTCCCAGATTGCAAGAGGCAGTTGGAAATCCCCCGAGGGGCCCTGGATTGAAGAGGGTGCAGGCCAGGCTAAGAGACCACTGCATGCACAAATTTTGTGCACTGGGCCTCTAGTTGGTGTATAAAAAAGCTATAGATTTCTGGGTATTAATATTTTATCCTGCAACATTGCCAAATTCATTTATTAAATCAAGTAGCTTTTTGATGGAATCTTTAGGGTTTTCTATGTACAATATCATGTCATCTGCAAATAATGAGAGTTTTGCTTCTATTCTAATTTGGATGCCTTTTATTTCTTCTTCTTGTCTGATTGCTATGGCTAGCACTTCCAGTACTATGTCAAACAAGAGTGATGAAAGTGGGCTTCCCTGTCTTGTTTCTGTTTTTAGGGGAAATAGTTTCAGTTTTTACCCATAGAGTATGATGTTGGCTATAGGTTTATCATATAAGCCTTATATTATAAGGTTTTTATTATTTTGAGGTATGATCCCTCTATTTGGACTTTGCTGAGGGTTTGTATCAAGAAAGGGTGTTTGATTTTGTCAAATGCTTTTTCTGCATCAATTGATATGATTATATTATTTTTATCTCTCAATTTGTTTATGTGGTGTATCATGTTTATTGATGTGTGTATGTTGTACCATTCTTACATCCCCTGATTACGTCCCACTTGGTCATGGTATATGATCTTTCTAATATAACGCTGGATGCGACTTGCTATAATTTTTTGAGGATTTTCTATGTTCATCAGAAATATTAGCCTATAATTCTTTCTTTGTAGTGCCTTTATCTGGTTTTGGAATTAGGGTAATGCTGACTTCATAGATAGAGCTTGGAAGTGTTCCTTCCTCTTGAATTTTTTGCATTGGTCTGAGGAGGATAGGTTTTAGTTATTCTTTGAATGTTTGGTAAAAATCTCTTGTGAAGCCAACTGGCCCAGGGCTTTTGTTTGCTGGAAGTTTTTAAATTACTGCTTCAATTTATTCTATAATTATCAGCCTAGTCAGTTTATTTTATTCTTCCCGGTTGAGTTTTGGAAGGTCATATTTTTCTAGGACTATGTCCATTTCTTCTAGATTGACCAGTTTGTTGGAATAGAGTTGTTCATAGTACTTTTTTTTTTTTACCATCCTTTGTATTTCTGTGGGGTCTGTTGTTATCTCACCTCTTTCATTTCTGATTTATTTTTATTTGGTTCCTCGCTTGTTGCTTTTTGGTGAGCCTGGATAGAGGTTCATCAATCTTGTTTATCCTTTCAAAGAAATGAGGGCATGTGACAGGGAGTAGAGGAGGCTGGGGGAAGGTTTATGGGGGGGGGGGGTGGGAAAGGAGATATATGTACTACTATATGTAATACTTTAAACAATAAAGTAAAATTAAAAAAATAAAATAAAGAAAACAAAGAACCAACTCTTGGTTTATTGGTTATTTGTATTGTTTTGTTAGTCTCTATGTCATTGCTTTCCAAACTGATCTTTATTATTTCCTTCCTTCTGCTTACTCTGGGCTTTTCTTGTTGCTCTATTTCTAGTTCAAGTTGTAGAGTTAGATAATTTATTACCAGTTTTTCTTGTTTTTTGAGGTAAGTCTATATAATGCTACGAACATCCCTCTCAGGACTGCTTTCACTATGTCCCATAGATTTTTGATTATTTTATTTTCAGTGTAATGTGTTTCTAGGGTGTTTTTTATTAATTCTTTTATCTCTTTGGTAACCCAATTATTGTTTAATAACATGATATTTAGCCTCCATGGGTTTGAATTTTTTGGTTGTTTTTATTGTAGCATATTTCTAATATTATGCCATTGTGATCTGAGAAGATGCTTGATATGATTTCAATCTACTTGAATTTGAAGAGACTTTGTTCATTTCCTAATATGTGGTCTATCTTTGAGAATGTCCCATGTTCACTGAGAAGAATGTATATTCATTAGCTTTGGGTTGAAATTTTATGAAGATATCGATTAAGTTCATCTGATCTAGTGTGACATTTATGATTGCTGTTTCTTTGCTGATTTATTATCTAGACGATTTATCCAGTGATGTCAATGGGGTATTAAAGTTTCCTAAAATTATTGTATTGCTGTCAATCTCTCCTTTGATATCTTCCAGAAGTTTTATTATATATTTGTGAGCACCTGCATTGGGGACATATATGTTTACCAGAGTTAAATCCTCCTATTCAATTGCTCCCTTTAGTATTATGAAATGACCTTCCTTATCTCTTGTTATGGACTTCACTTTGAGGTCTATTTTGTCAGATATAAGTATTGCTAGAACATCATTTTTCTTTTTCACTTATCTAAAATATTTTTCCATCCCTTCACTTTCAGTCTGTGTGAGTCCTTTGTTTGAGGTGGGTCTCTTGTAGACAGCATATTTATGGGTCATGTTTTCTTATCCATTCACCTATTCTACATCTTTTTATAGGAGCATTTAGTCCATTTATATTTAAGCTTATTATTGATAGGTACTTATTTGTAGCCATTTTTCTTCTTATGCCTGTGTTTTTTCTTCCCTTTCTAGTTCTTCTTTTTGCACCAGTCCTTTTAGCATTTCTTGCATTGCTGGCTTGGTAGTGATAAAGTCCCTTCGTCTTTTTTTTATCTGTGAAGCTCCTGATTTTCCCTTCAGTTTTCAATGATAGCATTGCTGGATAGAGTATTCTTGGATTTAGTCCCTTGCTTTGCATCATTTTGTATACTTCATTCCATTCACTTCTAGCTTAGTGTGTTTCTGTCTAATGGGAGAGCCTTTGTAGGTAACACTGTGTCTCTTGCAGCCTTTAAGCTTTTCTTTCTGTCATTAACTTTTGCCATTTTAATTACCGTGTGTCAGTGTGGATCTTTTGGAGTTCATCTTGTTTGGGGCTTTCTGTGCTTGTGTGACTTTTTTCTTGCCCAAATTAGGGAAGTTTTCTGTCATTATCTTTTCAAATATGTTTTCTAACCCTCGCTCCTCTTCTTGTCCTTCTGCCACCCCTATTATATGTATGTTATTCATTTCATGTTATCCAAAGCTCCCTTAGGCTTTCCTGCTTTCTGATATTTTTCTCCAGTTGCTGTTCAGATTGGGTGTGTTTTCTGTCCTGGCTTCTAACTCACTAATTTGGTCCTCTGCTTCTTCTAGTCAACTATTGAAACCTCCCATTGTGTTTTTTATTGTAGCTATATCATTTTTTCATTTCCCCTGGATTCTTACATAAGTTGTTGATTTCTCATCCATCTGATTTATTAAGTGTGTGACCCTTAAGCCTAATTCTTTTTCTGACATATTGCATGCTTCATTTTCATTTAGTTCCTTTTCTGGCAATTCCGCCTTTTCTTTCTTTGGGGCCTGTTTCTTTGCTTCCCTTTTTTGCTATCACCAAAGAGTACAGCCACCAAGATGTGCAGGACCTGTGGCTGAAGCAGAGAGCTATGTGTGAGGGTCATGGACCCTGATAATCATGAAGTTCCCAGGCGCTGGAACACAGAGAGCCTGTGGCCATGGCAGCAGGTTGGCAGGAGTGTCTAGCATACCGATAATCCCCTGTGAGCCTGGGTGCCAGGACATGTGGCAGGCCTTTATCTTCTGAGGGAACAGACACTCCATAATTGGGAGTTCTCTCCTCTCTTAGCTTGCCCACCTGACATCCTGGGAGCTTGGTCAGCCCCACTCAGGACCTCACCCTTCCTATCTGTCTCCAAGTTTTTTCTGTCCTTCCTTGTTATGTTTTCTCCTCAACTTGGACCTCAATTGGTAATTCCAGATTAATATTCTCCAATTTACTTATATTTCCAGTCTGGCCCTGGGATAAGGTCCATGACAGGTCTGCTAATTGGGCCACCATTTTTCCTCCAATCTACCTTTCTATAGTTTATACATTTTTAAGTATAAGCTATACTTCACAACATTTCATGAATCTCTCCAAATATACTCCAAGGCTCTTGGATGCTGGTGGTAGCCTGCTAATTCTAGGGTTGAGTTCACAACCATTTTGAAGGGACATGTGCTTTGCCTAGATATTTCAAATTGCATTCTCTGTAGTAGAGATTAGAGATTGTGGGGCTCTTACTCTCCCTTTTGTTAACAGTTTTTAATAAAGTCACACAATGTCACATATAGTTTATTAGCCTCTGACTGATGCTATTACAAACTACTACAAAGCCTTACTTTAGTTGCTTTAATAATACAGATTTATCATTTTACAGTTCTACAAATCAGAAGTTTAACCAGGGTCTCATCGGACTAAAATCAAGGTGTCAGTGCTGCTGCCTCTTCTGATAGCCATTCTGATTAAGGCCCTTTAGAAAGAAAAATAATATTCTGAGGAGAGGTTTCCCTTCTTCTTAAAAATATAAGTAATTTCCATTTTTAATTTTTTGAGGAAACAGCATACTGTTTTCACAGTGGCTGCACCAGTCTGCATACTCACCAGCTGTGCAAGAGGGTTCCTTTTACTCTGCATCCTCTCCAGCACTTGTTGTTTGTTGATTAGTTGATTATAGCCATTTTTTTCTATAATTATTATTTTTTATTTATTAAGACATTACATATGTGTTCTTATACCTCCATGGCTCCCAACCCTTCTCACTTGTGCTGTAACCGCCCCCCCCCCCCCGCCAGAGTGTCTATATTCATTGGTTATGCTTATTGGTTATGCTTTTTGGTTGATCTCTCCCGCTTCTCCCCACCCACCCCTGCCTTCCCTCTGAGGTTTGACAGTCTGATCGATACTTCTCTGTCTCTGGATCTGTTTTTGTTCATCATTTTATGTTGTTCATTATATTCCACAAATGAGTGAGTTCATGTGATATTTATCATTCTCCAGCTGTCTTATTTCGCTTAGCATAATGATATCCAGGTCTATCCATGCTGTTGCAAATGGTAGGAGTTTCTTCCTTTTTATAGCAGTGTAGTGTTCTATTGTATTTGTTTTAATATTTTAATCCACTTATCTGCTGATGGGCACTTAGGCTGTTTCCAAATCTTAGCTATTAGAAATTGAGATGCTATGAACAAAGGGGTGCATATATCCTTTCTGATTGGTGTTTCTAGTTTCTTGGGATATATTCCTAGAGTGGGATCACTGGGTCAAATGGGAGTTCTATTTTTAGTGCACAATGGTTCCTTTTTCTCTGCATTCTCACCAGCACTTGTCATTTGTTGATTTCTTGATGATAGCCATTCTGACAGGTGTGAGGTGGTACCTCATTGTCATTTTGATTTGCATCTCTCATATGATTAGTGACTTTGAGCATGTTTTTATGTCTCTTGGCTTTCTGTATGTCTTATTTTGAAAAGTGTTTATTTAGGTCCTTTGCTCATTTTTTTTTATTGGATTGCTTATCTTTCTTTTGTTATGTTGTATGAGTTCCCTATAAATGTTGGAGATTAAACCCTTATTGGAGATAATATTAGCAAATATGTTCTCCCATGCAGTGGGCTTTCTTGTTGTTTTGTTGATGGTTTCTTTTGCTGTGCATAAGCTTTTTATTTTGATGTTCTCCCATTTGTTTATTTTCTCTTTAGTTTCTGTTGCCCTAGGAGCTGTATTGATAAAGATATTGTTATGACAATTGTCTGACATTTTGCTGGCTATGGCTTCTTTTGGGATTTGTATGGTTTCCTTTCCATTTGATCCAGTAATCCCACTTCTAGGAATATATCCCAAGAAAACATAAATACCAATCAGACATGATATATGCACCCTTATTTTCATATCGGCACAATTTACAATAGCAAAGATTTGGAAACAGTCTAAGTGTCCATTATCAGTTGAGTGGATTAGAAAACTGTGGTACATCTACACAATGGAATACCATGCTGCTCTAAAAAAGAAGGAACTGTTACCATTTGCAACAGCATGGATGGACCTGGAGAGTATTATGCCAAGTCAGAGAAATATAAATAAGCCAGTCAGAGAAATATAAATGTCACATGTTCTCACTCATGTGTTGAATATAATGAACAACATAAACTGATGAAGAAAAATAGAACCAGAGTCATAGAAGCATCAAACTTACTGTCCAACCTATGAGGGAAGGTGGGGGTGAAAGGGTAAGAGATCAACCAAAGGACTTGTATGCAAGCATATGAGCACAACCAATGGACACAGACAGTAGGGGGTGAGGGCATGTGCTGGGTGGTGAGGGTGGCCAGGAAGAGGTCAATGGGGGAAAAGGGAGACTTATGTAATACTTTAAACAACAAAGAATTTAAACAGAAATATAAAACAATGAAAATCTCATCATTTAAAAAAATTGGATAATATAAATGCTTTCTTAAAGATAATTATTTCAATATATAAGGGCTTATTAACATTTTAAAATGAATTAATATGAAAACATTTTAAACATCTCAGGGTTAATTTCTAATATGTTAAATATTCCTAGGTAGAATCCAACAAAACAAAAGTTTATATATATATATCTTTTTTTTTAATTGAATTTTTTACAGAGAGAAAGGGAGAGGGCTAGGGAGTTAGAAACATAGATGAGAGAGAAACATTGATCAACTGCCACCTGCACATCTCCTACTGAGGATTTGCCAGCAACCAAGGTATATGCCCTTGACCGGAGTCGAACCTGGGACCTCTCAGTCCGCAGGCCGACGCTCTATCCACTGAGCCAAACCAGCCAGGGCATGTTATCTTTAAGTGTAAATGGGTCCTGAGGCCAAACAGTGTGAAAACCACTGCTTTCCCTCAATAGTTTTCCAAACTCTGTGGGAAGAAAGGGAAAGAGGTGGAGGGTTGATGAGGTGCCCATGGAAATTGAGTAAGATTTATTTTTTGATATGTAATGGTATGCAAAACATGATCCATTCTGGGATAAGACTTAGTTCAAAATCAGCTTCCTCATAATGGCCTTCCCATGGGACACTCCACAGTAGTTCCTACAGAAGCAAAAGCCCACTCACCAGCACCATGTTTTATTAAAAGACATGAGGTCCAGTGAACGAAATTCTTGCATGGGCGGGGGAGGGGGGGTGTTCCTAAGTCCAGACTGCACTCTCTCCAATCTGGGATCCCTCTCACAATCCAGAACTGCTGGCTCCCAACTGCTCGCCTGCCTGCCTGCCTGATCACCACCCTAACCACTCCCCTGCCAGCCTGACCGATGCCTAACTGCTCCCCTGCCGGCCCGATTGCCACTAACTGCCCTCCCCTACCTGCCTGGTCACCCCTGACTGTCATCCCCTGCCGGACTGGTTGCCCCTCACTGTCCTCCCCTGCAGGCCTGGTTGCCCCCAAATGCCCTCCCCTGCTGGCTCGGTCACCCCTAACTGCCCTCCCTTGCAACTACCCTCCCAACTACCCTCCTCTGCTGGCCTGATCACCCACAATTGCCCTCCCCTGCTGACCATCTTGTGTCCACATGGGGGCGGCCATCTTTGACCACATGGAGGTGGCCATCTTGTGTGTTGGATTGATGATCAACTTGCATATTACCTTTTTATTATATAGGATTTTGGTTTCTTTATGTCTTGTTTCATAATGTAAATAATAGACTTTCTGATGCCAGAAAGTGCTCTTTAAATCCCTAATTATATTCACAGTTTTACACATCTTACAAACTCAATCATTAAAATACATAATTTTCAACCTTCATAAAAATGTCTTTATGGAGTGATCTGATCTGGTTTGCATGCTGATCATTTGTCTAGAAGTTCAATAAATACATAAATAGCAATTCTATAGTGTCTAATAGCTTACAAAGGGTTCCATATTCATTGTTTTACAACTTTGTGAGTTAGGTATCATCCATTGACTTTTTTGTTTAACAAAACATATTTTGCTTTCACTGTTGTGCCAGTCTTAACATATAAATTATTATAGTACAGTGGGAAAATACTAATGTGGAAGCCATAATAATATCACAGGATGGCTTAACAGACTGAGAATGTAGCAGGATTCTGTTGGGTGGGCCTGAGAGCTCCACACAGTGAATGATAGGTGAACGGAGTTGTCAAGGATGAATGGTACCTGGAAGTCAGGAGGAAAGGGCATGACAGAGAAGGAGACAAAATGTGTGAGTACACAGACCTGACACAGCATGGCCCATTTGAGGAACAAATGATGTGGAGCAGTTGCAGGGAAGAAGCAGTATGGAGGGAGTCTAGAGTAAGACTAGAGAGTCACCCAAAGCTGAAGAGGAAATACATTGTGTACTAGCTGTATTATCTCTGTTTTTTCACATAAGCGAACTTGCTAAAGGATTTAAATCAAGAGAATTCTGTGTTCATATTTAGATTTGGAACATTATTTCTGAATGTAATGCCACAAATTATTCAGGTAAACAATACAATTTTCATGAGAAGTTATGAAACACAGGAGAGCACAGTAGTGCTGAGTTTCCAAACACAGAGGCACATAATTCTACAGTGATTTTGTACATTAAAAGTTGTACTGAGGTGTTAGCTATATAATTAAATGTAGCAACAAAAGATTTTTCAGGATTTCAAAACAACTATATCCCTGCCTCACAAAAGAAAAGAAAAAAGACTTTATGATTCACAAATTGGCAGTTTATTTTAACAAATTGTATGTAGTTCATGGTTTTCATATTTTTATATTCATCCTTATGCCCCTCCATTTAAACTGAGAATCATCTAATCGAAGTCTTCACATCAAAACTGACAAAAATGATTACATTTTTCTTCCTCAATTGCTCTTTCTTATTTCTTTAAAAAAATAACACTTGTATTAATTTCAAATGCCATCAATAATATTTTAAGTAGCAGCAACATTAATCAAATAGTAAAGAGTATCTTATTTTTTAAAAATCCAAAAGTATTAAAGGCATATTACCTTTCAGCCATAAAAATAGCTTAGTGTGCCATGAGAATTTATTCAAGCCTTGATAAAATAAATTAACTGCCTAAGTAAGCCAGCAAGGCAAGGTAGAAATTAGATATTTTCTTTACCAAAAAATGTTTCTATGTTAGCATGCTGATGTACTTTTTTGGGAAAATGCCAAAGATGATACTATGAACCTTTTTTCCCCTTGTTTTCTAAAAGAAAAAATAGTTACATTGCACAAACATATAGAATAAGTCTCTTTGCCTCAGGAAAGTAGAGACAGCTTTGTCACAGGGTGATACTGTAGGTTTTTGAGGAACCTGTAAATGAAATTTAGTTCTACTATTAGTCAGTTGTGAGATTGAGTAAGTTGCTTCACCTCACACAATGTGTTGCTTTAATAGAAAAATGAAGATAATATATGTTAAGGATTAAGTAACTTGTTCTACATTAATGGTTTAGCAGTGACTGGCATAGTAATGTATAGAACTATTACTGTTATTAATATTTCTATTATTAAAAGATCTTTACTATTTTTTTTCTGCCTACTTGGTAATAAAGTCTTTCATGTAGGGAAGATATTCTGCTTACCACAAAACTTCAGTCAACCCATCATTTCATTTTTCAAAATTATTTTTGAGTGCACACTATGTCATAGTGATTAAGAAATCTACTACCCTAAAGTCTTCTCATTAGTTTTTGTTCATATTTGCAACTTTAAGCTCCAAAGTCAGTTTTAGGTTATCTTAGATTTTTTTTTTTTACTTTTTAAAATTGTTTTATATTTTACTTTTAATTTCATTGTTTCAGGTATTACAAATAGTAGAACATATATCTCTTTTCTTTTTCCTCACTGACCTCCCCCTAGTCTCCCCTAACCCTTGGCACTTGCCCTCGTCCCCCTACCCTCAGTGTCTTGTGCCTGTTGTTTGTGCTCATATGCATGCATACAAGTCCTTTAGTTGATCTCTTATCCCCCCACAACCCTCCCCTGCCTTCCCGCTGTAGTTTGAAAGTCTATTTGATGCTTCTTTGCCTCTATTTTTGTTCAACCATTTGTAATATTCTTTATTGTCCATAAATGAGTGAGATCATGTGGTATTTATCTTTCACTGACTAGCTTATTTCACTTAGCATAATGCTCTCTAGATCCATCCATGCTGTTGCAAATGGTAAGAATTGCTTTTTTTTTTTTTTACAGCAGCATAGTATTCCATTGTGTAGATGTACCACATTTTTTATCCAGTCATCTGCTGATGGCCACTTAAGCTGTTTCCAAATCTTAGCTATGGAGAATTGTGCCCCCATGAACATAAGGGTGCATATATCCTTTATGATTGGTGTTTCTAGTTTCTTGGGATATATTCCTTGAAGTGGCATTACTGGGTGAAATAGCACTTCCACTTTTTAATTTTTTGAGGAAACGCAATACTGTTTTCCACAGTGGCTGCATCAGTGTGCATTCCCACCAGCAGTGCACAAGGGTTCCTTTTCTCCACATCCTCTCCAGCACTTGTCATTTGTTGATTTGTTGATGATAGCCATTCTGACAGATGTGAGATGGTACCTCATTGTTGTTTTGATTTGCATCTCTCAGATAATCAGTGACTTTGAACATGTTTTCATATGTCTTTTGGCTTTCTGAATGTCCTCTTTCAAAAAGTGTCTATTTAGGTCCTTTGCCCATTTTTTTTTTGTTGTTGTTGTTGGATTGTTTATCTTCCTTTTGTTATGTTGTATGAGTTCCTTGTAAATGTTGGAGATTAAACGCTTATCAGAGATAAGACTGGCAAATATGTTCTCCCATGAAGTGGGCTTTCTCGTTGTTTTGTTGATGTTTTCTTTTGCTGTGCAAAAGCTTTTTATTTTGATGTAGTCCCATTTGTTTATTTTCTCTTTAGTTTCTATTGCCCTAGGAGCTGTATTGGAAAAGATATTGCTACGACAAATGTCTGCTCTTTTGTTGCCTATGGCTTCTAAGATTTTTATGGTTATCCATCTTACATTTAAGTACTTTATCTATTTTGAATTTATTTTTGTGTATAGTGTAAATTGGTGGTCTAGTTTCATTTTTTGCAAATATCTGTTGAGTTTTCCCAACACGATTTATTGAAGAGACTGTCTTGTCTCCACTGTGTGCTCTTGCCTCCTCTTTCAAATATTAATTGAGCATACTGGCTTGTGTCAATCTCTGGGTTCTCTGATCTGTTCCATGGGTGTTTGTGTTTGTTCTTGTGTCAGTATCAAGCAGTTTTGAGAACAGTGGCTTTGTAGTATAGCTTGATATCTAGTATTGTGATCCCTCCAAAATTGTTCTTCTTTCTCAAGATTGCTACAGCTATTCAAATCTTTTTTTTTTTACTCCAGATGAATTTTTGGAAAACTTTTTCTAGGTCTTTGAACTATGCTATTGGTATTTTAATAGGAATTGTGTTGAATTTATAGACTGCTTTAGGTAGTATGGACATTTTAATGATGTTGATTCTACCAATCCAAAAACATAGTGTATTCTACCATTTGTTCATGTCTTCCTCTATCTCTTTTTTTAGTGTCCTGAAATTTTCTGAGTACAGGTCCTTTGTATCCTTGGTGAAGTTTATTCCTAGGTATCTTAATTTTTTTGTTGCAATGGTAAATGGGATTGTTTTTTAATTTCTCTCTCTGTGGGTTCAATATTGGTGTATAGAAAAACCATAGACTTCTGGGTGTTAATTTTGTATCCTGCTACATTGCCAAATTCATTTATCAAGTCTAGTAGTTTTTTGATGGAGTCTTTGGGGTTTTCTATGTACAATATCATGTCATCTGTGAATAAGGACAGTTTTCCTTCTTCTTTTCCAATTTAGAAGTCTTTTATTTCTTCTTCTTGTCTAATTGCAATGGCTAGTATTTTAGTACTATGTCCAAGAGGAGTGGTGAGAGTGGGCATCCATGCCTTGTTCCTGTTCTTAGGGTAAATGGTTTTAGTTTTTGCCCATTGAGTATGATGTTGGCTGTGGGTTTATCATATACAGCTTTTATTATGTTGAGGTATGATCCTTCTATTCCCACCTTGCTGGGAGTTTTTATGAAAAAAGGTGTTGGAATGTGTCAAATGCTTTTTCTGCATCAATGGATATGATTATATGTTTTTTATCTCTCAGTTTATTTATCTTGTATATCACATTTATTGATTTGTGAATATTGTACCATCCTTGCATTCCTGGGATAAATCCTACTTGCTCATGGTGTATGATCTTTCTAATGTAACTAGAGGCCTGGTGTATGAAAATTTGTGCATGGGGTTCCCTCAGTTTAGCCTTCCCCTCCTCATAGTCCGGGACCCCTCACAGGATGTCCTACTGAGGAGGAGCAGGCTTAAGCCGCAGTCTGGCTTCCCTCTGTGGGAGGTGACTGGCGATCAGGTATATAGATACTTTCTGGAGGCAGCATGAACTCCTTCCTTATTTCTTTACTCTGTGGTTGGAGAACAGGGGACTAAAAGGTGGAGACAGAACTGTGGCCGGGCCTGGGGCTTTTCTAGGCAGCAGAAAGAGGGAGAGGCCTGGGGAAAGTCTAGATATATTTCCTTCTATTTATTGTCTTCCCTTCCTCCAGGCCCCTCCCTCCATTTTTTCCTTCTTGTGGTGGACGCTCAGGCCTCAGACCAACCAGAGCCCAGCAACAGTGGGGTTCAGCCCCCTCACTTCTCAGCTGAACTTACAGCCATCTCGTATTCCAAGTGGGGCTATTTTCAAGTGGCTAAAGTGCTGGTAATCCACAGCTCCCAGCCTCTCCCCTCTTGGTTTCCTACTAGGGTTGGTTGAAAAGTTCACTGAGACAGTGAAGCAGCTCTGCCCTGGTAGTTCTGCGCTGGCCCCCACCCAGGCCCTGCCTCGAGTATCAGGGACCATGATCTGCACTCGGGGAGGTCACCCAGAGCCCATTCTCCCAGGCAGGTGGGGCAGGGGTTGGCTTGGAGAGCTGGAGGAAAATGGCAGAGTAACAGATGGTATGAATTGGCTCCTGCTTCCTAAGCTCCCCACTGGGCCCACGCCAAGCACCTTGCCTGCACCAGGAGGACCCAGGCTGAGGTCCCCTCCCTTCACCCAGTGCACTCATACCCATTCCACCACCAGAGGCTGGAGCAGCTTACCTGCAACACTCTTGTCCCTGTGAGCCAGGTAGGCAGTGGTATAGGCAGTGTGGCCTAAGATGCTGGCAGCTGTGAGCCTCTTCCCCCTTCCTGAAGGTCTTCCAAGGGGCTGCCAAACCAGACAGTCTTAGATTGCGGAGACCCACTGCCACTGCAAACACTCTGGGGGCAGCCAGCGCCAGCACAGAGACCATGCTATCATGAAAAACAGAGCTGCTTGACACTAGTATCCTGGTCTCAGCACCATCCAGTCTGGTCTCAGATGCAAACGGGGACCCTGCAGCCACTGGGGACAGAGACCTGTGACGACAGCTGCAGTCCCACAGACACCGAGAATCCAGACATCCCCACTGCAGAGCTCATCCTTCTCCCTGCAGGCTCACTCCCTGCAAGCTCACTGCAGTGTCATAGGAACTGCTAGACCAGCCCCTCGCACATGGCCATAGTGCTGCTACAGGGCGCAAGTAGACACTAGAAATCTGTTCCCTGCAATGCAATGGGGCAATCAAACCCCACGCCCACACAGGGTGGCAGTGCCACCTGACTTCAATTCTGGGCAAGAGCACATGGAAGTCTGTTTTCTGCAGCACAGGAGTGGACCTCCTGCCAACACAGTGCTACTGTGCAACCCGGACACCCAAGAGGACTGTGGTCCCTGATTCTCTATGCCAGAGGCAGCATTGAGCAACAGTGATTTGACTCTGTTTCTCATCGCATGCGACTGGGATTCCTGATTCCCGGTGCATTAACACTAAGAGCCAGTGACTCCAATTCTTTTATGCATGCACACAAAGGGACCCTGATTCTCAGCATGAGGCCACACCAAGCAACAGAGACTCTGATACTCAATTCTTGGTGTGGGCACAGGGGAACTCTGAATCCCAGCATGTGCTAGGGGACTCTGATTTTTGGCACACACCAGCAGGATCTCTGTTTCAGTGTGGCACAGGCAGAGTCTCTGATTGTAGGTGAGTGCACAAGGCTACACTGAGTGCTAGTAACTCTGATCCTGGGTGAGCGTGACTCCCACCAACCCATGGCAGCCCACGTCTTGGTGTCAGAACTCTTCAGTGACACTCTGGTGGTGTGAAGCTCCCATTGCACATGGCCCAGGCCCATGGAAGCTGACATTTGAACCTTCTGGTGACAGCCAGAATGGGGAGACAACGACCCAATCCCCAGAGGAAAGAAAATGAGAGGAAACCAACAAAGGAAATAAGTGAAACGGAGGCATGCACTGTGACAGAAAAAGAATTCAGAGTAATGGTCCCACAGTTCATACACAGGATGAATGAGAAAATCAACAACCTATGCAAAAATCATGAAGAAATGAAAAGTGATATAGCTATAATCAAAAACACCATGGAAGGTTTCAATAGTAGACTAGAAGAAGCAGAGGACTGAATTAGTGAGTTAGAAGATAAGGTAGAGAAACAAGCTCAATCTGAACAGCAACTGGAAAAAGAATTAAAAAGCAGGAGGGGAGCCTAAGGGAACTTTGGACAACACAAATGAAGTATCATACATATAATAGGGTTGCCAGAAGGACAAGAAGAGCAGCAAGGATTAGAGAGTCTATTTGAAGAAATAATGACATAAAACTTCCCAGATATGGGGAAGAAAAAAGTTACACAAGTACAGAGAGTCCCAAGCAAGATCAATCCCAAAAGACCCACACCAAGACACTTCATAATTGCAATGGCAAATGTTAATGACAAAGAGAGAATCTTAAAGGCTGCAAGAGAGAAAGACAGAGAGTTACCTACAAAGGACCCCCCCATCAGATGTTCAAATGATTTCTCAACAGAAACACATCAAGCTAGAAGGCAATGGAAGGAGGTATATAAAGTGATGCAAAGCAAAGGACTGAATCCAAGAATACTCTATCCAACAAGACTATCAATAAAAATTGAAGGGGAAATCAGGAGCTTTGCAGGCAAAAAAATAAGGTTAAGGGAGTTTATCACTACCAAGCCAGCAATGCAAGAAATGCTAAAGGGAATGCTGTAAAAAGAAGAAATAGAAAGGGAGGAAGGAACACAGGCATAAAGTACAGAAATGACTATCAACAAATACCTATCAATAATAACATTAAACATGAATGGATTAAGTGTTCCAATCAAAAGACATTGAGTGAGTGAATGGATAAGAAAAGATGTCTACAGGAGACCCACCTCAGAACAAGGGACTCACACAGACTGAAAGTGAAGGGATGAAAAAATATCTATCAGGCAAATGGAAATGAAAACAAAACAAACAAACAAAAAAACAACAACAAAAAAAAACATTGGGCAGCGATGTTCCTGGGGCCTGCAGGCTTGGCAAGGCTGGCCAGCCATGCCTCCCCTGGGTGGCAATGATCCAGGGGCTCCATGGGAGTGGCTAAGCAGACCCAGATGCTCCTTCCCAGGGCATCATGTCCCCAGGGCCCGCAGGTGTGGTGAGGCAGGCTGCTGCCCTTCCTGGGCCCTGCAATGAACCTGGACCCTGCGAGTAGCATCTGGCGCTGCCCTTCCCACCTCCCAGGACCATGATGGACTGGTACTGCCCTCCAGGCCTCTCCCGCCCCCAATGGACCTGGACTCCCAGGGGTGGGCCATAGCGCTGCTCAACCTGCCTGTGTATGCACGTTTAATCTTTGATGGGTTCATTTCTATACTCGCTCTGATTGGCTGGTGGATGTGGCTTGGCATAGCAGAGTGATGAATGGTTAATTTGCATGTTTCTCTTTTATTAGTGTAGATGCTGGATTTGATTTGCTAGAATTTTGTTGAGGATTTTGGCGTTGAGGATTTTCATGAGGGATATTGGCCTGTAATTCTCTTTCTTTGTATTGTCTTTATCTGGTTTTAGAATTAGGGTAATGCTGGCTTTGTAGAAAGAGCTTGGAAGTGCTCCTTCCTCTTGAATGTGTTTGCAAGTCTGAGGAAGATAGGTTTTATTTCTTCTTTGAATGTTTGATAAAACTCCCCTGTGAAGCCATCTGGTTCAGGGCTTTTGTTTTTTGGAAGATTTTTGATTACTGCTTCAATTTCCTCCATAGTTATTGGCCTATTCAGATTTTCTGATTCCTCCTGGTTGAGTTTTGGAAGATGGTATTATTTTAGGAATATATCCATTTCTTCTAGATTGACCAGTTTGTTGGAGTAGAGTTGCTCATAGTATTTTTTCATGATTCTTAATATTTCTGTGGGGTCTGTTGTTATTTCACCTCTTTCATTTTTGATTTTGTTTATTTGGATCCTCTCTCTGCTTATTGGTGAGCCTAACTAGAGGTTTTTCAATCTTGTTTAACCTTTCAAAGAACCAGCTCTTGGTTTCATTAATCTTTTTGTATTATTTTTTTGGTCTCTATGTCATTTATTTCCACTCTGATCTTTATTATTTCCTTCCTTCTGATCACACTGGGCTTTTCTTGTTGCTTTCTTTCTAATTCTTCAAGTTGCAGAGTTAGATGATTTATTACCAGTGTTTTTTGTTTGTTTGTTTGTTTGTTTTGTTTTTGAGGTAGGCCTGTAATGCTATGAACTTCCCTCTGAGGACTGCTTTCACTGTGCCCCAAAATTTTTGATTGTTGTGTTTTCATTATCGTTAGTTTCCAGGATGTGTTTTATTTCTTCTTTGATCTCTTTAGTAACCCACTCATTGTTTAATAGTGTGCTATTCAGCCTCCAAGTGTTTGAATTTTGTGATTGTTTTTACCGTAGTTTATTTCTAATTTTATGCCATTGTGATTTGATATGATTTCAATCTTCTTGAATTTGGAAAGACTTTGCCTGTGTCCCAATATGTGGTCTAATTTTGAAAATGTCTCATGTGTGCTTGAGAAGAATGTATATTCTGTAGTTTTGGGGTGAGATGTTCTAAAAGTGTCAATAAAGCCTATCTGATCTAGTGAGTCATTTAAGATTGATTTTTTTTTCTAATATTTTGTCTAGAGGATTTATCCAGTGATGTTATGGGGTATTAAATTCTCCTACTATGATTGTGTTGCTGTCAATCTCTCCCCTGATATCTTCCAGATGTCTTTTTTTAATGTAGGTGCTCTTGAATTGGGTGCATAAATGTTTACCAGAGGTATAGCCTCTTGTTGTATTGATACCTTTAGAATTATGAAGAGTTCTGACACCAAGACATGGGCTGCCATGGGTTGGTGGGAGTCATGCTCACCCAGGATCAGAGTGACCAGCACTCAATGTGGCCTTGGGCACTCACCTACAATCAGAGACTCTGCCTGTGCCACACTGAAACAGAGACCCTGTTGGTGTGTGCCAAAAATCAGAGTCCCCAGCACATGCTGGGAGTCAGAGTTCCCCTGTGCCCACACCAAGAATTGAGTATCAGAGTCTCTGTTGCTTGGTGTGGCCACACGCTGAGAATCAGGGTCCCTTTGTGTGCATGCATAAAAGAATTGGAGTCACTGGCTCTTAGTGTTAATGCACCGGGAATCAGGAATCCCAGTCGCATGCGATGAGAAACAGAGTCAAATCACTGTTGCTCAATGCTGCCTCTGGCATAGAGAATCAGGGACCACGGTCCTCTTGGGTGTCCGGGTTGCACAGTAGCACTGTGTTGGCAGGAGGTCCACTCCTGTGCTGCAGAAAACAGACTTCCATGTGCCCTTGCCCAGAATTGAAGTCAGGTGGCACTGCCATCCTGTGTGGGCGTAGGGTTTGATTGCCCCATTGCGTTGCAGGGAACAGATTTCTAGTGTCTACTTGCGCCCTGTAGCGGCACTATGGCCATGTGCGAGGGGCTGGTCTAGCAGTTCCTATGACACTGCAGTGAGCCTGCAGGGAGGGGGATGAGCTCTGCAGCGGAGATGTCTGGATTCTGGTGTCTGTGGGACTGCAGCTGTCGTCACAGGTCTCTGTCCCCAGTGGCTGCAGGGTCCCCGTTTGCATCTGAGACCAGACTGGATGGTGCTGAGACCAGGATACTAGTGTCAAGCAGCTCTGTTTTTCATGATGGCATGGTCTCTGTGCTGGCGCTGGCTGCCCCCAGAGTGTTTGCAGTGGCAGTGGGTCTATGCCATCTAAGACTGCCTGGTTTGGCAGGCCCTTGGAAGACATGCAGGATCTAACTGTCCCTAGCTCATACACACAGACATCATAAACGTCCACATACTCCTCTATCGCTCGCTCCCTTATTCTCTCACACTCTATTCCTCCCTACCTTCCTGCGGGTTGCCATCTTCAGAATCCCCTATCTTATATATTTAATACCTGCTGGAATATAAGTTAATTATCTCACACACAGACAACATTTTTTAAAAAAAATATCTAGACCCAAAGCTTTGGGGGATCTCAAAAATAATTTTTCAAGAGTAATAAGAGTCAAAGATAATCACACTAAGAAAAGGGGAAAATATGAGTAAGAACCAGAATTATTTTAAAATTCTTTACATATTGATTTTGTAGCGGCTCTGGAGGCTGGTTCAGCAAGCGCTGCGGAGATGTGTGGACTGGCGCGCCCCTTGGTCGCTGCTGCCCCTAGCCCCTGTGGTCACTCCGTTTCTCCGCGTCTCGGACCAGACTGGGCAAGCCAGGGCGCCACGCTGCCGCCAGCACCGCACAGGCCTTCCCAGCAGCTCCTGGCGCCTGGGACCCCAGTCTGCCCGCTCAGCCCATTGGCCGCACAGGTCCCCGGAGCCAGGCTTAGGGCGGGCTGTGGCTCAGCATGGCTGCGGCAGGGCTGGGCTCAGCAGCATCCAGCCTGCGGCCAGCTGGCGGGATGGCTCCAGCAAGGCTCCTGGTGGTCGGCGGGGGCGGCGGGGGCAAGTCTGCGCTCATCATCCAGTTCATCCAGTCCTATTTTGTGACGGATTATGATCCAACCATCGAGGATTCCTACACAAAGCAGTGCTTGATAGATGACAGAGTGGCCCAGCTAGATAACCTAGATACAGCAGGACAAGAAGAGTTTGTAGCTATGAGAGAACAGTATATGCGAACTGGCGAGGGTTTCCTGTTGGTCTTTTCAGTCACAGATAGAGGCAGTTTTGAAGAAATCTATAAGTTTCAAAGAAAGATTCTCAGAGTAAAAGATCGTGATGAGTTTCCAATGAATTTAATCAGTAACAAAGCAGATCTGGATCATCAGAGACAGATAACACAAGAAGAAGGACAGCAGTTAGCACGACAACTGAAAGTTACTTATATGGAGACATCTGCAAAGAATAGGATGAATGTAGATCAAGCTTTCCATGAACTTGTCCGGGTTATAAGGAAATTTCAAGAGCAGGAATGTCCTCCTTCACCAGAACCAACGTGGAAAGGAAAAGACAAGAAAGGCTGCCATTGTGTCGTTTTCTAAGAATCCCTTGAGTTACAGCTACACTGCCAGGAAAGCCCTCAACCTCTCTTCCTATGGTGACATCACGGTGGTAACTTTCTAGCCTTTGACAAGTGGTCACGGTGGTGTCCTCTGACCAAGAAGCTGGCTGACTACTTCTGTGACCCCGACCCCATGATCGTTTTAAGACAGATGGAAAGGAAACACTAAGGCTGTTTCAAAAGTTTTCTGATTATTTCAAAAGATATAACTGTAAACAGACACATTCTTTTTTAAGGGTTTAGGTTTTAATGAATCAGATTTGGGACCTAAGCTGTTTGTCAAGCTGAAATCATAGGTTTTGAAATAACTTTTAACATCTGGAATCATGTTGCCTACTGTTAATCTAAATAGAAACATAGGGAGTTTTTTTTTTTTTTTTTTAATGTGAATTTTTGCCTAGCTCTAAAACTTTTTATGTCACCTTTAGTTACCTTAAATACAGTGAATCGAATCCTCAAAAGTAATACATCTCAGACCTTTACTAATGCTACAGCCTTTGTTTTCCAGTGGCCAAAATACCAAAATGCCTATTGTATTTATAAATTAAAAACTGCTTTAAAAGCCTTTATTATTATTCCTGCTCTTAAAGATGATAATATTCTGTGTGGCCAAATATTTGGACTCATTCTGGACTTAGGCATTTCAATGGTCTTGGTTTTCTAATTTCACTCTTTTCACAACCATGTTCAGAGTAAGAATAAAGAATTTATGTTGTCTTCCTTTGTAAGTATTTCTGGATAAGGGGGTTCAAAAAAAACTAAAACTGTTTTTGTTGTAATATAAAATAAGGAATTGATCTTTCTAGGGTCAGAGATGATTAATGTTTTTGCTATATACTTTTATACATTATTTTCTTATCAAGCTAGTTAACAAGTATTTTTATATGTTTGTAAGCAACTATGCTTTCACAGCATACCTTGTGTATATTTAAAGATAAGTACTTAATTCTCACTGTTCACTTTTAACTGACAAAGAAAAAAAAGTGAAAACTGCAGGAACCGTGGTGGAACTTGACTTGCTCTTCTGGTCCTCATTATGGCAATCTTTGGCCAGTCACACAGCTACCCGAGAAACCTGCCCAGCAAAGTACAACAGAATGAGGATCTGCAATCACCCTCACCATCCACTAGATATTGACTGTGCATCCGGTAGTACCTGTAAACCTTTAAATGGACAATTACTATAACTGTGGGTGACTTCTGATTTCATTTTTAATTTTGTGGATTGTGTTTAAACAATTCAAAAGTCTGTTCCTGATTTTGAGATACTAAGTGGTATTGCACAGTTGTCACTTTATTGAATGTGTACAACAGTCCCAAGAGGTTTATCAAGTGTACCCTTGTATAGTTTCAAGTGCTGGGATTAAAATTGATCTGTTATCACAAAATAAATAAATAAATAATAAAAAATAAACATTCTTTACATATGGACTTTACCCCAAACAGATTACAATATGACTATGCTTACTGTGCGTGAAGAAATATTCATGAAACTCACAAATAACTGCAGAGACTAGAAAAAATGACAAGATGGACTTGAAATATAACCAAATACAATTTGAAAAAGTAAAATATTACAAAAATGTAATGCAATAAAAATGAAAAATATAAAATACTTATAAAAATTAAATACAATTAAATAAAGTGTAAAAAATAGCATTTAAAAATATGCTCAGGATACATGTTTGGCAGCAAACCAGGAACATTAGTATAGTAGAAAAAAGTAGAAAACTGAAAAATAGGTTTAAAAAATCTAAAAAGCTCCAAATAGAGATAAAAACAGGGAAAAATAGAAAACAATGTGAAAGACAAGAGAGTTTAGTAGAAAATTCCAGAAGAAATTATATTTTTAATTTGTATGTACCTAATTACATAGCCCAAAAAAAATAAGCAAACATTGATAATAAAAGAAAGGACAAATCTATAATTATAGTGGGAAATTGTGATATACCTCCCTTAGTTAATTGTGGAATTAACATGCCAAAAAATAAGTAAGGCTATATAAGATTTTTAAAATATAACTTAAGAAATTGATCTATTGCCATGATACATTACAATTGTAGAATACGTATTTTGAAAGTGTATATGGAACATTAAGAAATTGTCTATCCTGTGTTGTAATATACCTGTCAACAAATACCAAAGGATTAGAATCACAGAAAAAAATAAATAAAAAGAGGCACAAGGTAATTTTTGTGACTCTGGCTACTTTCTAGCTTACCCTGCATGGTAGTAGCATGAACAGTCACTTTATAACAATCTGTTAAGCTATCTAGCTATGTTTGGTACTATATTATATGTGATTCATATTTCAAAGTGTACTCTCTGACTGAAATGAATTTATGTCAGAAATTATTCAGAAACAGATAGCTAGAAAATGTCTCATATTTTCAGAAATCCAATAATCTAATATCACATGGGTCAAAGAAATACTATACAAGAAATTAGGAAATATTTTGAACTGTATCATATCAAATGCTATATAGCAAAGCTTATAGAAATAATCTAAATTGACATGTAAAATATTATTAGCAGAAATGCATGTAATAAAAAGGAGAAATGTTGAAAATAAAGTAAGTATATTAAATACTTAAAGTACTTAGAAAATTATCAAAAATACAAGGACAAAATGTGGAAAAAGAAGAAAACTGTAAATGTACAAATTTGATAAATTGTTTAAAAACAATATATAGAAGACCAACAAAGCTAAACTTGTATATTTGAATAGATAAATACTGTGGTAAGATTTATGAGGGACAGAGGGAGGGAAGAAAGGAGGAAGGGAGAATATTGGAAAAGACCAGGAGAAATCACTGCAGACATAAAATAGGAGGTAGTGTGAACAAATTTGAAAATTCCTAGAGAAGTGTATTTTAACAAAAATTTGACTCAAAAAAAATGGAAAACCCAAAACATCTTTTAAAGAACTTGAATCAAATGTAAATAATTCTTCACATAAGAAAAACTACAAGCTATTGAAATGAGTTTTCTAACCATTCACTGAAGAAAGTATTTCAGAATGTTATGGACTGAGTTGTGCACTTTACAGAATTATATGTTAAAGCTATAATCCCCAAAGTGGTGGCATCTGAAGATGGAGTCTTTGGGAGGTAATTAGGTTTAGATGAAGTCATAAGGGTAGGGCCCTAATGATGGCATTGCAAACTTTGGATTATGTTGAGCTTGTTCTCTCTCTCTCTCTCTCTCTCTCTCTCTCTCTCTCTCTCTCTCTCTCTCTCCTCTTTTTCTCTACTCTATTTCATTTCTTTCTCTCTCACTAGTATGAAAACACAGTGAGAAGGCAGTCCTCTGCAAACCAAGAAGAGATTCCTCATCATAACCCAACAATGCTGCACTCTGATTTCAAATGTCCAGCCTCAAGAATTGAGAAAAAATACATTTCTATTGCTTAAGCAATTCAAGCAGATGTTATGGCAGATGGAGCACAATTTATGTAAATTCTTTCAGAGCATAGAGAAACATGTTATACTCTCCCATGCATTTTATAATTCACTCTTTACCAAACATGAAGGACAGCACAGGAAAGGAGGAAAATTAAGTCAGTCTCAAGTTTTACTTTGAGTAAAATATTATTTTTAAGAGGTTATAAAACTAAATATAGTAATATTACAAAGAATAATATATTATGCCCAACTTGGTTTTATCCCATAATAAAAAGGTTGGTTTAACATTTTAAAAATCAATTAATATAACTCACCACTATATCAACATATAAAAGGAGATAAACATATTATTAGTTGGCAGATTCAGTGAACACACTGATGAAATTTAAAATTCATTGATGATAAGAATTTATACCAGATTAGAAACAAAAGTGAGCTTTTTCAAGCTTATCAGGAGTAATTAGAACATACATATAACAAACATTGTATTAAGTGGTGAAGCATTGAAAGCTTTCTCTTTGAGTTGAAGAAAAAGGTAAAAATGTCTGCTGTCAGAACATCTATTCAATATTTTAAAGAGATCTTAACCTGTTAGTACAAAAGGGAAATGAAATAGTAAGAATTAGGTTTCAAAGAAAAAACAAGTTGACATTGTTAGCAGATGATAAAATTAAGTGTATAGAAATCCACTTAGTGAATTTAATAAGGATATTAGATTTCAATCAATATTCCAAAATAAATTTATCTTTACATACTAGCAAAAAATAGTTATAAAATAAAATATATAAATATTTACATGTTAAACAGAATCAAATATATCATATACCTAGAAATAAATAAAAAAGTGGTGCAAAACCTCTATGAAATATTTTTAAATTATCAAACTTTTCAAAGAAAATTTTTAAAAATTATAGTACTAAACCATAAAATTACCCTATTAATAATATTAATTAATAATGATGACAATCTGACATATACATAAAATACTTTATTAATAATTTCTTAGTTACTAACATTTGTTCAGCCTAAAAACTCTATATAAGGTAGGTAGATGTTCAGAGACTAAAAGACTGGGTATTGCAAGATGTCAAATTTTTCTAATTTAATTATAACTTAAATGAAATCCCAATAGAAATTCCAACATGGGTTGTTTGTTTTTGGTTATGGTGGACCTTGACAAATTTATTCTAAAACATATAAAAATGCAAAGGGCAAACAATGATCATTATACACTTGAACAACCAGTTGCAAGGATTTTCTTTACGATATATCAATATTCGTTATAAAACCATAGTATTTAGAATTGCGTTGTGTTTATGCAGGGATAGACAAATTAAAAGTGGAATAGAACAGAAAGCTCAGAACAGAATCACATATATATACACATTTGATCTACGATGTAGGCGGTACAGCAGAGAAGTGGTAAAAGGTGATCTTGTTAACAACCAGTGGTAGAAATATTGGATACCCATGTCTGCAAACAAATAAAATTGAAACCATGAATCATACTACATACAAAATAAATACCAAGTGGTTAAAAGATCTAATGTTGAAAAATAAAATTAAAATATAAGGTAAGAGAACATTTTTATGACCTCTGGGTAGAAAATAGTTTCTTGAGCAAAACACTATCCATAAAAAGCAAGATTAATAAATTTGACTTTATTAAAATGGATATCTTCTGCTCATCTAAAAACATAATTAAGGTAATAAAATATATTTTAGAGGGAGAAAAATATTTGCAACACAATAAAAAACAACAAAGGCTTATAACACTACCTACCAATAAGAAAGGGATAACATAATTTTAAAAATGAGCACGAGAGAACAGGAATTCCTCAATAAAAATAAATCCAAATAGACAATAAAATATGTAAAGAAGTTTATAATCAAATTAAAAATTTGGAAAATGTCAACTAAAACTTCAATAAAATACAACCATTCTACCATATGTCAAAATTTTAAAAATCTTTAATACCAAAAGAATTTGCAGTATCTGAGAACACTCATACACTATGATTGGAGTATAAAAGAAGTACACTGCACTTCCCTGGCCTGGTGGCTCAGTTGGCTGGAGCATCATCCTGTGCACTAATAGGTTTTAGGTCCGATTCCCTGTTAGGGCACATACCTAAGTTGCAGGCTCAATTCCTGTTGTGGGGAACATACCAGAGGGAACAGATTAATATATTGCTCTCTCAATTCAGTAAGTATACCTTTGGGTAAGAAAAAAAAGAGTATACCACACAGAAGAGTTTACTCTTACCTACTCAAGTTAAAGATACTATATCAGAATGTTCACATTGACAATGTTCTCAGTAACCAAATGCTGGAGAAATTTAAAAGTGGAACTGCCTTATTACCCACAGACTCCACATCTTAGAATATATCTGAAGGAACCTAAAACACTAATTCAAAAGAATATATTCATAGCAGTGCAATTTACAATAGCTAAGATCTGGAGACAGCACAAGTGACAATCAGTATAAGAGTGGAAAAAAAGATGTGGTATATTTACACAATGGAATACTATGCAACTGAAAAAAGAAGGATCTTTTACCCTTTTGATACAGCATGGATAGATATGAAGATTATTATGCTAAGCAAAATAAGCCAGTCAGAGAAAGACAAATAACATATGATCTCATATGTGGAATCTAATGAACAAAATAAAGTGATGAATAAAATAGAACCAAAGACATGGAAACATGGAACAGACTGACAGATCTCAGAGGGAAGGGGGAGGGGGAATAGATTAATCAAAGAACATATATGCCTATATGCATTGTCCATGGATACGAACAATAGGTGGTGAAGGCCTGTGGCATTGTGGGAACCAGGTGGAGGGGAGAAAAGGGGGGGGAGGAAAGAGGGGGAGACTATGGTGCATGTAGAGGTGCAGATTTATGTAGTCTGGGGAGAGGCTGTGAAGGAGAGCAGAGCAGGGAAAGGTGACCAGGAATCAAGCACTGAGACATTCCTGACCCTCCAAACCTATGCAGCCATTTTTCTCTTGAAGAGCCAGCCCCTCCCAGCATCCTCAAGGCCACTAATATAGCTACACTCAGCCTGGGCCTTGAGCTTTACAAAAGACACAAAGACCCTAAATAACCCCAAAGAGCTCTCAGGGACTGGGTTGAAGAGGGTTTTCTGATCAGTCCAAGAAAGCAATACAGCACCACCCCCACCTAAAGCCCCATCAGAAACAGAAGTTTGAGTGATTAAGATTGACAGCAGGCAGACAGGCAAAGTGGGGAAACTGGTCTCACCTTCTTGGAGCCAAAGCCTGTGGAGACAGACATAAACAGAAGAGCAGTGGATTGCTTGGAATTTCAAAATAGTGCTGACTACCTAACAGGAAACTGAAAAGTGGCAGACAGAATATAATAGTGGGGTCTCAAATCAGCCCCCAAGGAGCATTAAAACTTAGCTGAAGTGAATGACACTTCACTTTTTTATTTTATACTAGAGGCCTAGTGCACAAAATTCATGCACTTGGGGGGACCCTCAGCCCAGCCTACACCCTCTCACAGTCCTGGGGCCCCACGATTGATTGATCAACCCACAGAGGGAGGCCTCACCCACCCACCACAGCCCACCAGTCGGTGGCATGGGCCTCATTCTTTGTGGTGATCAATTGAGGAGCCCGGATTGATCACCCTACTAGCCAAAGACCTGGGCCTCCCTCTGTGGGGCAATCATAGAGAGATGGCAGGGCCCTCTGAACAACTGCATCACACCTGCTTTTGCTGGCCTGGCACCAGTGGATGTCATAGCACGGTAGTCCATATGGTTGTTCCACTGTTCGGCCATTCAGTCAATTTGCATATTACCCTTTTATTATTATAGATATACTAGTGGCCCTGAGCATGAATCCATACGCGAGTAGCTCACTGCCACTTGCCTCAGGTGGCAGCTTTTAACTCTCCTCAGCACATACCTCACTGCCACGCCCACAGGTAGCTCACTTCTGCTTATACCTCACTGCCCCACCATCCTGCGGATCGGTCGTTATGTGACAGCGTCCCAACCAATTTGCATATTACCCTATTATAAGTATAGATATTTTAGATTTTATTTTCTTTATTTTTTATTTCTTATTTTTGTATTATTTTTTCTTGACAATTTTTATGTTTTTATTATTATTTTATCTTTTTTTTCAACTTTTTCTCTCTCTCTTCTCCCTTTTCCATCCTGTTTTTTTCTTCTCCAGCACCAGCTTTAGTTTTCCTCTTTCATTTATTTTTTTTAAATATATTTTTTACAGAGAGGAAGGGAGAGGAATAGAGAGTTAGAAACATCAATGAGAGAGAAACATCTATCAGCTGCCTCCTGCACACCCCCTACCAGGGATGTGCCTGCAACCAAGGTACCTGCCCTTGACTGGAATTGAACTCAGGACCTTTCAATCCACAGGCTGATGTTCTATCCACTGAGACAAACCAGTGAGGGCTCATTTATTTTTTAAATTTTTATTTTATTGTTTAAAGTATTATAAATAGTAGTACATATGTCTCCTTTTTTCCCATTGATCTCCCCCTGGCCTCCCCTACCCCTAGCACTTGCCTCCGTCCCCATTGTCTTGCATCCATTTGGTTATGCTTATATTCATGCATACAAGTCCTTTGTTTGATCTTTTATCCCCCACCAACCAACCACGGCCTTCCCACTGTAGTTTGACAGTCTGTTTGATGCTTCTTTGCATCTGTATCTATTTTTGTTCATCAGTTTATAATGTTCTTTATATTTCACAAATGAGTGAGATCATGTGGTATTTATCTTCCACTGACTGGCTTATTTCACTTAGCCTAATGCTCCCCAATTCCATCCATGCTGTTGCAAATGGTAAGAATTCCTTCTTTTTCACAGCAGCGTAGTATACCATGGTGAAGATGTATCACAGTTTTCTAATCCATTCATCTGCTGATAGGCATTTAGGCTTTTCCAAATCTTAGCTATTGTAAATTGTGCTGCTATGAACATAGGGGTGCATATGTCCTTCCTGATTGCTATTTCTGTTTACTTGGGATATATTCCTAAAAGTGGCATTACTGGGTTAAATGGCAGTTCCATTTTTAATTTTTTGAGAAAACATCATACTGTTTTCCACAGTGGCTGCACCATTCTGCATTCCCAACACGAATGAAGGATGGTTCCTTTTTCTCTGCATACTCTCCAGCACATGTCATTCATTTGTTTTTTGTTTTGTTTTGTTTTGTTTATTTTTTAAACTTGAGTTTTACCGTTTTGTTTTGTTTTTATTATTATTTTAATTTCGTTATTGATTAAGGTATTACATATGTGTTCTTATTCCCCATTACCCCCACCTCCCATTCATGCCCCCACCCCCCTGTTGTCTGTGTCCATTGATTAGGCTTACATGCATGCATATAAATCCTTTGGTTCATCCCTCCCCCTTACCCCCACACTCCTTTACCTTCCCTGAGGTTTGACGTTCTGATTGATGTTTCTCTGTCTCTGGATCTATATTTGTTCAGCAGTTTATTTTGCGCATTATATTCCACAAATAAGTGAGATCATGTGATATTTATCTTTTTCTGCCTGGCTTATTTCACTTAGCATAATGCTCTCCATCTCCATGCATGTTGTTGCAAATGGTAAGAACCCCTTCTTTTTTACTGCAGCGTAGTATTCCATTGTGTAGATGTACCACAGTTTTTTCATCCACTCATCTGCTGATGGGCACTTAGGCTGTTTCCAATTATTAGCTATGGTGAATTGTGCTACTATGAACATAGGGGTGCATATATCCTTTCTGATTGGTGTTACTTGTTTCTTGGGATATATTCCTAGAAGTGGGATCACTGGGTCAAATGGGAGTTCCATTTTAGTTTTTTGAGGAAATTCCATACTATTCTCCACAGTGGCTGCACCAGTCTGCATTCCCACCAGCAGTGCATGAGGGTACCTTTTTTTCCGTATCCTCGCCAGCACTTGTCATTGGTTGATTTGTTGATGACAGCCAGTCTGACAGGTGTGAGATGGTACCGCATTGTTGTTTTGATTTGCATCTCTCTGATGATTAGTGACTTTTAGCAGGTTTTCATATGTCTCTTGGCCTTCCTTCTGTCTTCTTTCGAAAAGTGTCTATTTAGATAAGTTGCCCATTTTTTCATTGGGTTGTTTATCTTCTTTTTGTTAAGCTGCATGAGTTACCTGTAAATGCTGGAGATTAAAACCTTATCGTTGATATCATTGACAAATATATTCTCCCATGCAGTGGGCTTTCTTGTTGTTTTATTGATGGTTTCCTTTGCTGTGCAAAAGCTTTTTATTTTGATGTAGGCCCATTTGTTAATTTTTTCAATAGTTTCCATTGCCCTAGGAGCAGTATCAGTGAAGAAATTGCTTCAGCACATGTCCGAGATTTTTCTGCCTGTGGATTCCCCTACTATTTTTATGGTTTCTCATTGTATGTTTAAATCCTTGATCCATTTTGAGTTTATTTTTGTGTATGGTATAGTTGGTGGTCTAGTTTCATTTTTTTTTTTGCATGTATCTGTCCAATTTTCTCAAACACCATTTATTGAAGAGACTGTCTTGACTCCATTGTATGTTCATGCCTCCTTTGTCAAATATTAATTAAGTGTAGTGATTTGAGTCAATTTCTGGGTTCTCTATTATATTCCATTGATCTATTTGTCTGTTCTTGTGCCAATACCAAGCAGTTTTGAGAACAGTGGCTTTGTAATACACCTTGAAATGTGGTGTTGAGATCCCACCTACTTTGTTCTTCTTTCTCAGGATTGCTGTGGCTATTTGGGGTTTTTTGTTTGTTTTTTATTCCAGATGAATTTTTGGAGAGTTTTTCTAGGTCTGTGTAATATGCTGTTGGTATTTTTATGGGGAGTGCATTGAATCTATAGATTGCTTTGGGTGGTATGGACATTTTAATGATGTTGATTCTCCCAATCCATGAACATGGTATGACTTTCCATCTGATCACGTATTCCTGTATCTCACTTTTCAGTGTCCTGTAGTTTTTCACGTATAGGCCTTTTACCTGCTTAGTTAAGTTTATTCCTAGGTATCCTAATTTCTTTTTGGTGTGTTGGTAAATGGGATTGCTTTATTAGTCTCTCTTTCTGTAAGTTTACTATTGGTGTATAGAAATGCCATAGATTTCTTGGTGTTAATATTGTGTCCTGCTACATTGCCAAATTCATTTATTAAGTCTATTCGTTTTTTGATGGAGTCTTTCAGGTTTTTTATCTGCAATATCATATCATCTGCAAATAAGGGCAGCTTTACTTCTTCTTTTCCAATTTGAATGCCTTTTATTTCTTCTTCTTGTCTAATTGCAATGGCTAATACTTCCAGTACTATGTCTAACAGAATGGTGAGAGTGGGCATCCCTGTCCAGTTCCTGTTCTTAGGGGAAATGGTTTTAATTTTTGCCCATTGAGAATGATGTTAGCTGTGGGTTTATCACATATAGCTTTTATTATGTTGAGGTATGATCCTCAGCATGAGATGTTTAGATTCTTCATGATTGAGTTTTGGAACGTTATATTTTTCTAGGAATATGTCCATTTCTTCCAGGTTGTCCAATTTGTTGGAATAGAGTTGTTCATGGTTTTTTTTTTAACAATGCTTTGTATTTCAGTGGGGTCTGTTGTTATTTCACCTCTTTCATTTCTGATTTTGTTTATTTGGGTCCTCTCTCTTTGCTTCTTAGTGAGCCTGGCTAGAGGTTCATCAATCTTGTTTATCCTTTCAAAGAACCAGCTCTTGGTTTTGTTGATCTTTTGTATTTTTTTGTTTGTTTGTTTGTTTCAATGTCCATTATCTCCGCTCTGATCTTTATTATTTCCTTCCTTCTGCTTACACTGGGCATTTCTTGTTGTTCTCTTTCTAATCTTTGAGTTGTAGGGTTAGGTAATTTATTACCATTTTTTCTTGTTTTTTGCAGTAGACTTGTAGAGCTATGAACTTCCCTCTCAAGACTGCTTTCACTGTGTTCCATAGATATTGGATTGTTGTGTTTTCATTGTTATTTGTTGCCATGATGTTTTTATGTCTTCCTTGATCTCTTTCATAATCCAGTCATTGTTTAATAGCATGCTGTTTAATCTCAATATGTTTGATTTTTTTGGATTGTTTTTATTGTAGTTTATTTGCAGTTTTATGCCACTGTGATCTGAGAAGATGCCTAATATGATTTCTAACTTCTTGAATTTGTAGAGACTTTCCTATGACCCAATATATGGTCTATCTTTGAAAATAATCCATGTCCACTTGAGAATAATGTATATTTTGTGGCTTTGGGGTGAAATGTTCTGAAAATGTCAATTAATTCCATCTGGTCTAGTGAATCATTTAGGTTTGATGTTTCTTTGCTGATTTTCTGCTTAGAGGATTTGTCCAATGGTGATAGTGGGGTATTAAAGTCCCCTACTATGATTCTATTGCTGTCAATCTCTCCTTTGTTATCCTCCAGGAGTTTTTTTTTTTTATGTATTTGGGTGCTCCTGTACTGGGTACATATATGTTTACCAGAGTTATTTCTTGTTGGATTGCTCCCTTTAGTATTATGAAGTGGCCTTCCTTATCTCTTGTTATGTCCTTCACCTTGAGATCTAATTTGTCAGATATAAGTATTGCTACCCCAGCTTTTTATTTTTCATTTCCATTCCCCTGGATAACCTTTTTACATCACTTCACCCTCAGTCTGTGTGCATCTTTTTTTCTGAAGTGGGTTTCTTGTAGACAGGAGATATAAGAGTCGTGTTTTCTTATGCAATCCCTTACCCTATGTGTTTTGATTGGGGCCTTTAATCCATTTACATTTAAAGTTATTATTCATAGGTACTTATTTGTTGCCATTTTTATTCTTTACCCCTGTGTTTCTTCTTTGCTTCCTATTTCTTTTTTTTTAACAGGAGACCCTTTAGCATTTCTTGCATTGCTGTTTTGGTGGTAATAAATTCCCTTAGTCCTTTTTTGTCTGTTCTTACTTATATTGCCGAATTTGTCTTCCATTCTTTTCAGCCACCTTGTGATCTTTTCTCTGAATTCTTTCTCTGGCAAGTTGCTTGCCTCTATTTTGTTTACTTCCTTTTCTCGTGATGCCTGATTTTCTTTCATATGTAGGTTGTTTCTTTGTCTCCCCATGGTCTCTCTTCTCCAGGTGTCTGCTTATATAGTGTTCTCTCTCCTGCGTTGAATTAAAGGCACAAAATACAACACAACCAGGTACAACACACAAGGCACTGAACAGAAATTTATTCACAATATTAATAATCCCAAATAAAGGTGACCACCAGAGAAAGGCAAATTACGGGATAGGAGTGAAAGAAAAAAAAGAAAAAAAAAGAAATAAGTGCCAAAATGAAATTGGGAAAAGGAAAAAAAGTAAGAGGGAAAAGAAAGAAAGAGAATAAGAAAGAAAGGAGAACAAACTATATATATGGGGAGAAAACTCCAATAGAACAGCCACTAAACCCTGCAAATGCCAGTAACAAGTACCTGTAGATGAATACAAACTACAAACAACAATTAATACCAAGTGAGGCAAGAAAAAACAGATGCAAAAAACAAATAAAAACAAAGCAAACAAAAAACACAAAAAGAATAAGCAAAACAATCTCACAAAAGAGCATAAAAAAATCAATATAATCAACATTCAAGCAAACAACAACAAAAGGACAGAGAGAAATACAATTTTTTGGATAGTGACGACAGAGAAGAGAGAGGTGTGTATGAACTCGGAGCACGGGATTGATATTAGATATGTAAGTAGGGTGAAATTTTAACAGGAGGTAAGAAGAAAGAATAGGGAAAATCTAAAGCAGGAAAAGGGTAAAAGAAACAGGACAACAAAGGGGCAAGAGTTAGGAAGAGAGTGATGGTATAAAGGTAGAGTTGAGATAGAGTAGAATGATGTTAAAGGAAAGATGAAAATAGAATGTAGAACACTAATCTCAAAGTCAAATAAAGAGAAAATAAAATGACACTTTTAAAAAAAAAAGGTAAAATAGTAGTAGTAATAATACTGATTGAAATAAAAATGTAATAATTTAAAAGTTAAAATCAAGTGAGGAAAAAAATAAAAAAAAAATTAGTTTCTTAAGTAAAAGATGAAAAAGAAAAAAAATTTAAAAACAATGTGCAGTAGTGAAGGTCTTTCACTTCCTCTACTGTTCTGTTTGGCATGCCTGTTTCCCATTCAGGACAGTATTGCAGTTCCCTGCATTCCATTGCTCCTCAGTGTTGTAAGGCAGTCCTTATTTTTAAGCAGGAGGTGTGTCTTACATTCTTGTATTCCTTTATTTGTGATTACACAAGAGTCAATTTGTGATTCAGGCCCTGGGTGGCAGTGTTTCTATATTGACCTCCACATATATAGGTCCTCTCTAGCCTGTGGTTAGATTCTGCATTCCCTGTGGCACTCAATACCAGTTTGTGGGAGTGGGCTGCTCCAGAGCTGGTTCTTTGATGGTCACTCCCCGCTCTGATCCCCAGGTTCCAGAAAAACAACTTTCCCTTGCAGTCTCCTAGGGTGTCCCCAACTGGGTGATCCTATGTATTGGGCTCAGTAATCAGAAGGAAGGATTTGAAGAGGAGAAAGTGCAATTGTGCGAACTCCAGGTCTGCGTGCACGCCTGCGCAATCCACTTTTTTCTCCTTGTGTCCAAGCAGCTGGCACACTTCCAAAAATTTTAGGGTGTCCTTCTGCATCAGATCAAAATGGGTTGCTTTTCAGAGATCCCCTCTGTTAGCAGCTCTGAGGACCCCCTTCCACATTCACAGATCACGCCAGCACCAACAGCCACGGATTTTTCTAGGTGCATACTTCCCTCGGTCTGGGACTAGAGACCTCACCTTATCCCAGGCGAAATCTGACATTTCCCTGGTGGAGTGTAGAGCTCCTCCGAATCTGCATGTTTGCACCAATTGGGGACAGGTGCTCTGGGGTTCACAGCTATTTGGTGGGTGCCGCAGTTGTAGATTTTCAGGCTTCAGATAACATCCACTTTCCCCTTCAAGATGGCATAGTCTCTGCGTCCGTGGCAGTGGACTCACTTGTCATTTGTTGATGATAGCCATTCTAGCAAGTGTGAGATGGTGCCACATTGTTGTTGTGATTTGCATCTCTCAGATGATTAATGGCTTTGAATATGTTTTCATATGTCTCTTGACTTTCTGTATGTCCTCTTTCAAAAAGTGTCTATTTAGGTCCTTTGCCCATTTTTTGATTGGATTGTTTATCTTACTTTTGTTAACCTATATGAGTTCACTCAAATGTTGGAGATTAAGCCCTAATTGGAGATAACATTGTCAAATATGTTCTCCCATGCAGTGGTTTTTCTTGTTGTTTTGTTGATGGTTTCTTTTGCTGTGCAGAAGCTTTTTATTTTGATGTAGCCCCATTTCTTTATTTTATCCTTAGTCTCCATTGCGCTAGGAGCTGTATTGCTCTGATAAATATCTGCTATTTTGTTTCCTATGGCTTCTAAAATCTTTTATAGTTTCCAATCTTATGTTTAAGTCCTTTATCCATTTGAAGTTTATTTTGTGTATGGTGTAAGTTGGTGGTCTAGTTTCATTTTTTGGCAAGTATCTGTCCAATTTTCCCAACACTATTTATTGAAGAGACTGTCTTGTCTCCATTGTATGGTTTTGCCTCCTTTGTCAAATATTAATTGAGGATAATGGCTTGTGTCGATTACTGGGTTCTCTGTTCTGTTCCATATGTCTATTCTTGTGCCAGTACCAAGCAGTGTTGAGAACAGTGGCTTTGTAATATAGCTTGATATCTATTATTGTGATTCCTTCAACATTGCTCTTTCTCGAGATTGATGCAGCTATTTGGGGTCTTTTTTTATTCCAGATGAATATTTGGAGGGTTTGTTCTAGGTCTTTGAAGTATGCCATTGACATTTTAATGGGGATTTCATTGAATTTATAGATTGCTTTGGGTAGTATGGACATTTTAATGATGTTGGGTCTACCAATCCATGAACATGGTATATTCTTCAATTTTTTTATGTCTTCTTCTATCTCTTTCTGAGTACAAGTCCTTTATCACCTTGGTTAAAACTATTTCTAGGTTTTTTAATTTTTTTGTTACAATGGTAAATAGGATTGCTTTTTTGGTTTCTCTTTCTGTGAGTTTATTATTGGTGAAAAGAAAAGCCATAGACTTCTGGGTGTTAATTTTTTATCCTGCTACATGGCTGAATTAACTTACTAAGTCTAGCAGTCTTTTGTTGGAGTCTTTTTGGTTTTCCTATGTACAATATCATGTAATCTGCAAATAAGAACAGTTTTACTTCTTCTTTTCCAATTTGGATGCCTTTTATTTCTTCTTTTTGTCTGACTATTATGGCTAACACTTCCATTACTATGTTGAAAAGGAGTGGTGAGAGTGGGCATCCCTGTCTTGTTCCTGTTATCAGGGAAAATGGGTTTAGTTTTTGCCCATTGAGAATGATGTTGGCTGTGGGTTTGTCATATATGGCTTTTATTATGTTGAGGTATGATCCTTCTATTCCCAACTTGCTGAGATTTTTTATCCAGATATGGTGTTGGATTTTGTCAAATGCTTTTTCTGCAACAATGGATATGATTATATAGTTTTTATCTCTCAGTTTGTTTATGTAGTGTATTGAATTTATTGATTTGTGGATATCATACCATCCTAGAATCCCTGGAATAAATTATACTTGGTCATGGTGTATGATCTTTCTAATGTATTGGTGGATTTGATTTGCTAGAATTTTGTTGAAAGTTTTGGTGGCTATATTCAGGAGGGATACTGGCCTGCAATTCTCTTTTTTTGCATTGTCTTAATCTTGATTTGGGATTAGGGTAATGCTGGCTTTGTAGAAAGAGCTTGGAAGTGTTCCTTCTTCTTGAATAATTTGGAATAGTCTGAGGATGATAGGTTTTATTTCATCTTTGAATGTTTGATAAAACTCCCCTGTGAAGTCTTCTGGTCCATGGCTATTGGAAGTTTTTTTTAGTACTGCTTCAATTTTCTTCATTGTTATCAGCCTATTCAGATTTTCTGATTCCTCCTGGTTGAGTTTCAGAAGGTTATATTTTTCTAGGAAGATGTCCATTTCCTCTAAATTGACCAGTTTTTTTTGGAATAGAGTTGTTCATAGTATTTTTTTTATGATTCTTCGTATTTCTGTGGGGTCTGTTGTTATTTTGCCTCTTTTGTTTTGATTTTATTTATTTGAGTCCTCTCTCTTTGCTTATTGGTGAGCCTGGCTAGAGGTTTATCAATCTTGTTTATCCTTTCAAAGAACCAGTTCTTGGTCTTATTGATTTTTTTTGTATTGTGTTTTTGGTCTTTATGTCATTTATTTCCATTCTGATCTTTATTATTTCCTTCCTTCTGCTCACTCTGGGCTTTTCTTGTTGCTCTTTCTAATTCTTCAAGTTGTAGAGTTATATTTATTTACTATCAGTTTTTCTTGTTTTTTTTTTTTTTTTTTTTTTTGAGATAGGCTTGTAATGCTATGAACTTACCTTATAGGGCTGCTTTAATGGTGTCCCAAAGATTTTGGATTGTTGTGTTTTCATTCTCATTTGTTTCCAGGGTGTTTTTTATTTCTTCTTTGATCTCTTTGGTAACCCACTCAAGGTTTAATAGCATGCTATTCTTCCTCCAACTGTTTAAATATTTGTGATTTTATTTATTGTAGTTGCTTTCTAATTTAAGCTATTGTGATCTGAGAAGATGCTCGGTATGATTTCAATCTTCTTGATTTTGGAGAGACTTTGCCTGTATCCTAATATTTGGTCTACCTTTGAAAATGTCCCATGTGTGCTTGAGAAGACTGTGTATTCTGTAATTTTAAGGTGGAATATTCTAAACATATCTATTAAGTCCATCTGATCTACTGAATCATTTAGGATTGCAGTTTCTTTGCTAAATTTTGTCTATGGGATTTATCCAGTGATGTTAATGGGGTATTAAAGTCTCTTACTATGACTGTATTGCTGTCCATCTCTCCCCTGATATCTTTCAGAAGTGTTTCTATGTATCTGGGTGCTCCTGCATCGGGTTAATATATGTTTACTAGAGTTATATCCTCTTGTTGTATCAATCCCTTTAGTATTATGAAGTGGCCCTCCTTGTCTCTTGTTATGGTCTTCACTTTGAAGTCTATTTGGAAGGTATAAGTATTGCTACCCCACCTTTTTCTCATTTCCATTTTCCTGATAGATACTTTTCCTTCCCTTCACTTTAGTCTGTGTAAGTCCCTTGTTCTGAAGTGGGTCTCCTGTAGACAACATATATATGGGTCATGTTTTCTTATCCATTCAGTAACTCGATATCTTTTGATTGGAGCATTTAATCCATTTATATTTAATGTTATTATTGATAGGTACTTGTTTTTAGCCATTTCTGTACTTTATGCCTTTCTGTTTCTTCTTTTTACACCATTCCCTTTAGCATTTCTTTCATTGATGGCTTAGTAGTGATAAAATCCCTTAGCCTTTTTGTTTTTGTTTTTGTCTGTGAAACTCCTGATTCCCCCTTCAATTTTAATTGATAATCTCACTGGATAGAGAATTCTTGGATTCAGTCCTTTGCTTTGCATCACTTTTTATACTTCATTCTATTCCCTTCTAGCTTGTTGTGTTTCTTTTGAGAAATTATTTGGTAATCTGATGAGGGATCCTTTGTAGGCAACTCTCTGCCTCTCTCTTGCAGCCTTTGAGAGTCTCTCTTTGACATTAACATTTGCCATGGTGTCTTGGTATGGCTCCTTTGGGATTCATCTTGCTTGGGACTCTGTACTTGTGTGACTTTTTCTTTCCCATATCAGGGAAGTTTTCTGTCATTATTTCTTCAAATAGATTTTCTAATCCTTGCTGCTCTTACTGTCCTTTTGTCACTGTTATTATACATATGTTCCTTTGTTTTCATGTTGTCCCAAAGCTCCATTAGGCTCTCCTCCTGCTTTTTAATTTTTTTCTCCCGTTGGTGTTCAGATTGGGCTTTTTTTCTCTACCTTAACTTCTAACTCATTAATTTGGTCCTCTACTTCTAGTCTACTGTTGAAACCTGCCATAGCATTTTTAATTGTAGCTATATCACTTTTTTTCCTCCTAATTTTTGCATAGTTGTTGATTTTCTCATCCCTCTGGTTTATGAATTGTATGACCATTACTCTGAACTCGATTTTTTGTCATGTTTCATGCTTATGTTTCACTTATTTCCTTTCTTGGAGATTCCTCTTTTTCTTTCCTTTACAGATTGTTTCATTGTCTCCTTATTCTAACTATCACCAGAATGTCCAAACACTGAGTCACAGGAGCCTGAGCCATGTGCTATGGGGTCTTCGCACCACCTAAGTGTCACTGAAGAGTTCCGACACCAAGACTTGTGGCTGCCATGTGTCAGTAGGAGCCATGCACACTGAGAATCAGAGTCACTGGTGCTCATTGCAGCCTCGAGCATGCACCTAGAATTAGGGACCCCACATGCGCCATGCTGAAAAAAAAGTCCCTGTGGGTTTGCGCCAAAAATCAGAATCCCCTAGCTTGTGCCAGGAGTTAGAGTCTCCATGTGCACTTGCTGAGGATAAAGTATTGGAGTCTTTGTCGCTTGGTGTGACCCCATGCCTAGAATCAGGGTCCCTGTGTGTGCATGTGCTAAGAATTGGAATCACTGGTGCTCAGTGTGCATGTACTGAGAATCAGGGATCCCATGCACTCACATGAGAAACAGAATTCCTGCATGTGCGCACAGAGAGTCAAGTCACTGGTGCTCAGTGCTGCCTCTAGTGCAGAGAATTGGGGTTCTGGTCTGCTTGGGGGGCTGTGTTGCACAGCTGCCCTGTGTTGGCAGGAAACCCACTCCTGCACCCCGGGAAACAGACTCCTGTGTGTGCATGCCCTGAGTCAAAGTTAAGTCGCACAGCCACCCTGGGTCTGCAGGAGGCCTGATCAGACTGGAGCAGGTCTAGCAAGTCCTATGCTGCTACAGCAGGCTGGCCAGGGGGGCGATGTGTTCTGTGAGTCACAGAAATCTGCGGCCAGGATGTCTGGAATCTTGGTGTCTGTGTGTCTGCAGCTGTAGTTGCAGTTTTTTGTCCCAAGCGGCCGCAGGTTCCAGGTTTGCCTCTGAAACCAAATTGGGTGGTGATGAGGCTAGGATCCTAGTTGCAAGCAGTTCTGTTCATTAAGATGGCCTGGTTTTTGTGCCAGTACTGACCATCCCAGAGTGATTGCAGTGGCAGCAGGATTTTGCAGTCTAAGACTGCCCAGTTTAGCAGCCCCCAGAAGATCTGCAGGATCTAACTGTCCCTAGCTCACACACACACACACACACACACACACACATACACACACGCACATACCAACTCCACACACGACCACACACTCCTCTATCGCTCCCTCACTCTCACACTTTCTCCCTCCTGCCTTCTTGCCAGTCACCATCTTGAACACTCTTTCATGTCTTTTTAACCCATGTTAAAAATTGATCTTCTTTATATGCTTTAATGCTGTGTCATTATTATTGAAGTTTATGTTGGTTTATTCATAAATCTAATTTCCTCTTCCCTACTCCAAGTCCATGCACCCTTCTCTTTTCTCTTGCTTTGCTAGTCAATTTTATGCTTTTGTTTTCCTCTCTGCTCTCTCTTCTTATCGTAATTGTTTAATTAGTTTTACTCACTAAACTCAAGCCTATCTGCTCTTTCTTCTATTGTCCTTTTCAAAAAATAAATGAATAAATAATTTTTCTTGTTTCATTTTTTGTTTGTTTTTTTCCCCTTTTCTTCTTATCCAATTATTCTCTTTATACCTCCTCTATATTGAAAGTGGTCCTTCCCCTATTCATCCAATTCCATGACCTTACTATCTGTTTATAAGCTCTACCTCTAAAAATTCTGCCCCCCCCCCTTTTTCTGGGTGTTGTTTGCATTTTGTTTGTTTTCTTCCCATATATTTTGTTTTTACACTTACCTTTTTACTTTTCTTGATATTATTTTTAAAATATGTTTTTATTGATTTCAGAGAGGAAGGGGAAAGTAGAGAAAGATAGAAACATCCATGATGTGAGAAAAGTATTGATTGGCTGCCTTCTGCACACCCTATAATGGAGACCAAGCCCACAACCCAGGGATATGCCCTGGACCAGAATCAAACCTGGGACCCTTTAGCCCACAGGCTGACACTCTACCCACTGAGCCTAACCAGCTGGGGTTCTCAATAACATTTTTTTATCTCTTTTCTCTGGTGATCACTTTTATTGGAGTTATTGCTGTCATGTGTACATATGTATTTTGTTCCCTTTGTGTCTTTTCTGGTTTAGTTGTATTTTGAGCTCTTCAGTCAACATGATAGAGAGTAAGCCACATGATGAGACACCTTGAGAGGAGACTTCATACACAAATGAGACAAAAAGACTCAAGACACAATGAAACCAGGAGAACCCAGATATCTCAAGTAGCGGGCATCCTTAGAATAAACATCCCTAAAGATCTGAGAGACTGCACCACTGGGTCCCACATAACATCTATACTAATAAAAGGTTAATATGCTAATTAGAGTGGATGTCTTGCAGATGTCTATCCAGACAAAGCCACAGGGACAACTATAAGCCCAGGCGGCAGCAAGGCCTGGGGCTCAGGCCTTGCTGCTGCGGCAGCCAGCAGTGGCAGCAGCAGTGGGGTGATGGGAGTGGCACCTTCCCCTGATCACCCCAGTTGCCTCCCACAAAGGGAGGCCAGACTGTGGCTTAGGACCCCTCCCCATGGCTGAGGGGACCCGCCCCCAAGTGCATGAATTTTTGTGCACTGGGACTCTAGTCTACTATATAAGACAAACTAAAAAATTCTGGGCAGTAGAGCAGTTTGATCTAATACATAGAAACAATCACAAAAGAACATCAAACATGGGAGGCAAAGAAAAAACCCATAGAAAAGAAATGGAGGGATCACCAGTAAAGGAAATAAACAAATCAGAGGCAAACAATTTGTCAGAGAAAGAATTCACAGCAATAGTTATAAGGATACTAAAAAGGATGCAAGACAAATTCACCAACACATATAAGAATCTAGAGGAAATGGAGAATGGCATAGTAGCAATAAAGAAGACAATGGAAGGTTTCAACAGTAGAATAGAAGAAGCTGAGGACCTCATCAGCGACTTAGAACATAAGGTAGAAAAAAACACCCAAACAGTGTAGCAACTGGAAAAATATTAAAAAGCAGGAGAAAAGCCCAAGAGAGCTTTGGGCAACACAAAATGAAACAACTTTCACCTAATAAGAGCACCAGAAGGAGAGGAAACTGAGCAAGGAATATAAAACCTGTTTAAAGAAATAATGAAAAAATAATTTCCTGATATGGAAAAGAAAAAAACTCACACAAGTCCAAGAAGCACACAGAGTCCCAATGAAGATGAACACAAAAAGACTGACACCAAGACACATCATAATTAAATTGGCAAACATCAACAACAAAGTAAGAATCTTAAAGGCTACAGAGAGAGACAGAACATTAGCTATGAGGAATCTCCCATTAGACTATATTTATCAACAGACATACATCAGGCCAGAAGAGAATGGACTGAAGTACAAAATGATGTAAATCAAGGGACTGAAACCAAGAATACTATACCCAGCAAGGCTATCAGACAAAATTAAAGGTGAAATCAGGAGCTTCACAGACAAAAAAAAAAAAAAAAGGCTAAGGGATTTTATTACCACAAAGCCAGCAATGCAAGAAATGCTAAAGAGACTACTATAAAAAGAATAAATAGAAAGGAAAGAAAGAACACAGGCATAAGAATAAAAATGGCAACAAACCAGTACCTATCAATAATAACCTTAAACATAAATGGACTAAATGCTGCAATCAAAAGATACATAGTGGTTAAATAGATAAGAAATCATGACCCATATATATGCTGTCTACAAGAGACCCACCTCAGAAAAAGGGACTCACACAGACTGAAAGTGAAGAGATAGAAAAATATTTTTCAGGAAAATGGAAAAGAAAAAAAGGTGGTATAGCAATAAATGTACCTAACAAAATAGACCTCAAAGTGAAGGCAAGAGATAAGGAAGGCAACATCAATTCCACAAGAGGATATAACTCTGGTAAACATATATGAGCCTAATAGAGGAGCACCCAAACATTATATATATATATATATATATTCTGGAATATATATATATATTATATATTATATATATATATATATATATATTCTGGAAGATATCAAGGGAGAGAGTGATAGCAATACAAAGAGATTAGGAAATGTTAATACCCCATTGACATCACTGGATAAATCCTCTGAACAAAAACTCAGCAAAGATACAGCAATCCTAAATAACTCACTAGATAAGATGAAATTAATTGACATCTTCAGAACATTTCACCTCATGCTAAAGAGTATACATTCTTCTCAAGTGCACATGGAACATTCTCAAAGATAGACCACATATTGGGACACAGGCAAAGTCTCTTCAAATTCAAGAAGATATAAATCATATCAAGCATCTTCTTAGATCACAAATTCATAAAATTAGAAATTAACTGCAATAAGAACAGTGAAAAAAATAAAACACTTGGAGGCTAAATAGCATGCTATTAAACAATGGTTCAGGTAACTGGCTCTAATGCGGAGACTGCAGCATCTTGAAGGAGAGAGTGGATGTTGTTGGAAGCCTGAAAATCCCAGGAATCTACAACAAAGGCACCCAGTGAACACCAGTCCCCAAGTGGCACAAGCACATGGATTCAGAGGAGCTCTGCACCCCCTCACGGAAAGGTCAGATTTTGCCTGGGATAAGGTGAGGTCTGTGGTCTGGGCAGGAGAGAGAACGTACATGGTGGGAGCTGGAAAATCTCGGGAAGTCTGCACCCAGAAAAATTTGCCACCTTTGGGGCTGGTGTGATCTGCAAATGTGGAAGAAAGAGAAGAGAGAGGTGTGTATGGACTTAGAGCAGGGGATTGGAAATTAGATATATAAGTAGGGTGAAATTTTAACAGGGGGTAAAAAGAAGGAATAGGGAAAATCTAAAGCAAGAATAGGGTAAGAGAAAAAGGACAACAAAAGGAGAAAAATGAGGAAGAGAGTGTTGGCATAAAGGTAAAGTTGAGATGGAATAAAATGATGCTAAAGGAAAGATGAAAATGGAATGTAGAACTTTAATTCCAAAGTAAAATAAAGAGAAAATAAAATGACACTTTAAAAAAAGTTAAAATAGTAGTAGCAATAATACTGATTGAAAATAAAAATGTAATAATTAAAAAGGTAAAATCAGTGAGGAAAAAAGAAAAAAATAGTTTCTTAAGTAAAAGATGAAAAAAAAATAAAAATAAAAATGTTCATTAGTGAAGGCCATTCATTTCCTCTACTGTTCTGTTTGGCATGCCTGTTTCCTAGTCAGGACAGTATTGAAGTTCCCTGCGTTCCACTGCTCCTCAGTGTTGTAGGCCACAGTCCTGATTTTCAAGCAGGCAGTACATCTTTATTTCTTATACTCCTTTATTTGTGTTTACACAAGACTCAATTTGTGATTCAACCCCTGGGTGGCAGTGTTTCTGGATTGACCTCCAGATCTATAGGTCCTCTCTAGCTAGCGTTTAGAGTTTGTTTTCCCTATGGTGCTTAATACCAGTTTGGGAGAAAGGGTTGTTCCAGAGCTGGTTCTCTGATTGTTATTCCCCGCTCTGATTCCCAGGCTCCACAAAAACAACTTTCCCCTGCAGTCTCTTAGTGTGTCCCCAATTGGATGATCCTATGTATTGGACTTAGTAATCAAAAGCAAGGATTTACACAGAAAAAGGAAAGAGAGACAGAGAGAGAAAAGAGCCAGAGAAAGTGTGCGAACTCACGCTGCTCGCAAGTCTGTGAAGTCTTTTTTCCCTTGGGTCTAGGCAGCTGGCATACTTTTAAAATGTTTAGGCTGTCCTTTTGCACCCAGTTCAGCTACAGGTTGCTTTTTAGAGTTCCCTTTTGTTAGCAGCTCTGCGGACCGCCTTCCACATTCGGGAATCACACCAGCCCCAATGGCCGTGGATTTTTCTGGTTGCAGATTTTTCTGGTTGCAGAATTCCCTGGGTCCTCCAGCTCCTGCAGTGCACATTTCTCTCTCTTGCTGTGACCACAGACTTCACCTTATCTCAGATGAGATCTGACCTTTCCATGATGGGATGCAATGATCCTCTGAATCCGCATGCTAGCGCCAGTTGGGAACCAGTGTTCTCAGGTTTGCAGCAGTTCACTGGGTGCTGTAGTTGCAGATTTTCAGGCTACCAATAACATCCACTTTCCCCTTCAAGATGGTCTGGTCTTCATGTCAGAGTTGGTCGCTCCAAGAGGGAACCCAGCAAAAGTGGAGGCTGCCCGGTGAGGAGAACCACGTCCAGCCGTCCCCCTTCATCTTCTGGAGTATAGTTGTCCCTCAACTCACCAACTAACATTCCCTGTGTGATCACCACTCTTCCTTTGTTCTCTCACTCACACACTATCTTGCAATCTGCCTTCCTGTCAGCAGCCATCTTCCAGTCACATTTTTATATTTAATCAGTATTATTATTACTACTATTTTAACGTGTCATTTTATTTTCTCTTTATTTTACTTTGGAATTAGAGTTATGCATTCCATTTTCATCTTTCCTTTAGCATCATTTTACTCCATCTCAACTTTACCTTTATGCCAACACTCTCTTCCTCACTTTTCCCCTTTTGTTGTCCTGTTTCTCCTACCCTATTATTGCTTTAAATTTTCTCTTTCCTATTTTTTACCTGCTGTTAAAGTTTCACCCTACTTATATATCAAATTTCCAATCCCATGCTCCAAGTCCATAGACACCTCTCACTTCTCTTTTGTCACTATCCAATATTTTTTTTTTCTCTCTGTCCTTTTGTTGTTGTTTGCTTGATTGTTGATTTTATCGTTTTTTTATGCTTGTTTGTGAGATCCTTTCACTTTCTCTTTTTGATTTTTTTTTTGTTCTGTTTTAGTTTGTTTTTGCTTTTGTTTTCCCTCGACTCACTTGATATTAGTTGTTTGTAGTTTGCATTTATCTCTAGGTATTTGTTGCTGGCATTTGCTGGGATTAGTGGCAGTTCTATTGAAGTTTTCGTCCCATATAAATAGTTTTCCCCCTCTTCTTTCTTATTCTCTTTCTGTTCTCTCTTAGTATTTTTTTTCCCAACTTAATTTTTGCACTCTTTTTTTTTATCTTCTTCTTTCTTTCTTATCCTCTAATTCACCTTTTTCAAGAGTCACCTTTATTTGGGGTTATTAATAACATGAATACATTTGTGTTCAGTGACTTCCGCACTGTGCCTTGTTGTGTTGTATTTTGTGTCTTTAAATCAACACAGGAGAGAGAGAACTATATAAACAGACACCCAGAGACGAGAGATCATGGGGAGACAAAGAAACAGCCTGCATATGAAAGAAAAGTAGGCATCAACAGAAAAGGAAATAAATGAAATGGAGGCAAGCAACCTGTCAGAGATAGAAGTCAGAAAAATGGTCATGAGATGGATGAAAAGAATGGAAGTCAAATTCAACAATATGTGGAAGAACCAAGAAGTAATGAAGAAGAACCAAGAAGAAATGAAAAATGACATCACTGCTATAAAGAATTCAATAGAAAGCATCAATGGTAGCCTAGAAGCAGAGGACTACATCAGTGAGCTAGAAGACAAGGTAGGGAAAAATACCCAAGTAGAGCAGCTTCTAGAAAAAAAATTAAAAAGCAGAAGGAGAGCCTAAGGGAATTTGGGACAATAAGAAACAAAGCAACATCCACATAAAACGGGTACTAGAAGTAGAGGAAAATGAGCAAGGAATAGAAAACCTGTTTGAATAAATAATGACAGAGAACTTCCCTGATATAGGAAAGAAAAAACCCCATACAAATCCAAGAAGCTCAGAGTCTCAAACAAAATGAACCCCAAAGATCCATGCCAAGGCACATGATAATTAAATTGGCAAACAACAACCACAAAGTAAGAGTCTTAAAAGCAGCCAGAGAGAGACAGAAAGTTACCTACAAAGGATCCCCCATCAGACTAGCCACTGCTTTCTCAACAGAAACACATCAGGCAAGAAGGGAATAGAATGAAATATACAAAGTCATGCAAAGAAAGGGTCTGAATCCACGAATACTGTACCCAGCAAGGCTATCAATCAAAATGGAGGGTGAAATCAGGAACTTCACAGAAAGAAAAGGACTAAGGGAGTTTATCATCACTAAACCAGCAATGCAAGTAATGGTAAAGGGTCTGCTATAAAAAGAAGGAATAAGAAGCAAAGAAGGAACAAAGGAGTAAAGAATAAAAATGGCGACAAACAAGTACCTATCAATAAAAACCTTAAATGTAAATGAATTAAATGCCCCAATTAAAAGACATAGGGTAACAGATTGGATAAGAAAACATGACCCATATATCTGCTGTCTACAAGAAACCCACCTCAGAAAAAAAGATGCACACAGACTGAGGGTGAAGGGATGGAAAAAGTTTTTTTAGGTGAATGGAAATTAAAAAAAAAAAACAACCTGGGGTAGCAATACATATATCTGACAAATTAGATCTCAAAGTGAAGAACATAACAAGAGATAAGGAAGGCCACTTCATAATACTAAAGGGAGCAATCCAACAAGAAGAAATAACTCTGGTAAACATATATGCACCCAATACAGGAAGACCCAAATACATAAACAAGTCTTGGAGGATAACAAGGGACAGATTAACAGCAAACTAATCATAGTAGGAGACTTTAATACCCCACTATCATCATTAAACAAACCCTCTAATCAAAAAATCAGCAAAGAACATCAATTCTAAATGACTCACTAGACCAGATGGAATTAATTGACATCTTCAGAAAATTTCACCCCAAAGCCAAAGAATATACATTCTTCTCAAGTGCACATGGGTCATTTTCAAAGATAGACCATATATTGGGTCACAGGTAAAGTCTCTTCAAATTCAAGAAGATAGAAATCATATCAAGCATCTTCTCAGATCACAATGCCATGAAACCGGAAATCAACTACAATAAAAACAATCCAAGAAAACCAAATGCATGGAGACCAAATAGCATGCTATTAAACAATGACTGAATTACCAGAGAGATCAAAGAAGAAATAAAAAACATCATGGCAGCAAACGACAATGAAAACACAAAAATCCAAAATTTATGGGACATAGCAAAAGCACTCCTGAGAGGGAAGTTCAAAATGGTAATAAATTACCTGACCCAACAACTCAGTGAGATAGAAAGAGAAGAACAAGAAAACCCCAGTGTAAGCAGAAGAATGGAAATAATAAAGATCAAAGTGGAGATAAACGACATAGAGACCAAAAAAAAAAAAAAAATACAAAAGATCAACAAAACCAAGAGCTAGTTCTTTGAAAGGATAAACAAGATTTAAACCTCTAGCCAGATTCACAAGAAACAAAGAGAGAGGATCCAAATAAACAAAATCAGAAATTAAACAGGAAAAATAACAACAGACCCCACAGAAATACAAAGGATTCTTAAAAAATACTATGAACAACTCTATTCCAACAAACTGGACAACCTGGAGGAAATGGACATATTCCTAGAAAAATACAACCTTCCAAAACTTATCAGGAAGAATCTAAACAGCTCAATATGCCTATAAATATGGAAGAAATTGAAGCAGTCATCAAAAAGCTTCCAGCAAACAAAAGCCTGGGGGAAGGATGGCTTCACAGGGGAGTTTTACCAAACAGTCAAGGAAGAACTAAAACCTATCCTCCTCAGATTATTCCAAAAATTCAAGAGGAAGGAACACTTCCAAGCTCCTTCTATGAAACCAGCATCACCCTAATACCAAAACCAGATAAAGATAACACAATGAAAGAGAAATATAAGCCAATATCCCTTATGAACATAGATGCCAAAATCCTCAACAAAATTCTAACAAATCGGATCCAGTAGTACATCAGAAAGATCGTACACCATGATCAAGTTAGATGTATCCCAGGGATGCAAAGATGGTATAATATTTGCAAATAAAACGTGATACATCACATAAGCAAGTTGAGAGATAAAAGTCACATAGTCATATCAATTGACACCAAAAAAGCATTTGCCAAAATCCAAAACATTTCTTGATAAAAAATCTCAGCAAGGTAGGAATAGGAGCATCATACCAGAAAATAATAAAAGCCATATATGATAAAGCCATAGCTAACATCATATTCAATGGGCAAAAATTCAAACTATTTCCCCTTAGAACAGGAACAGGACAGGGATGCCCATTCTCACCACTCCTGTTTGACATAGTACTGGAAGTATTAGCCATTGCAATTAGACAAGAATAAGAAATAAAAGGCATCCAAACTGTAAAAGAAGAAGTAAAACTGTCCTTATTTGCTGATGACATGATATTGTACATAAAAAAACCTGAAAGACTCCATCAAAAAACTAACAGACTTAATAAACGAATTTGGCAATGTAGCAGGATACAAAATTAACGCCAAGAAATCTATGGCATTTCTATACACCAATAGTGAACTGACAGAAAGAGAGACTAAAAAGGCAATCCCATTTACCATCACACCAATAATAATAATAATAATAATAATAATAATAAGAAGAAGAAGAAGAAGAAGAAGAAGAAGAAGGACACCTGGGAATAAACTTAACTAAGGAGGTAAAAGACCTACATGCGGAAAACTACAGGACACTGAAAAAAGAGATACAAGAAGATATAAACAGATGGAAGAACATACCATGGTCATAGATTGGTAGAATCAACATCATTAAAATCTCCATACTACCCAAAGCAATCAATAGATTCAAAGCTCTCCCCATTAAAACACCAATGGCATATTTCACAGACCTAGAAAGAACTCTCCAAAAATTCATCTGGAATAATAAAAGACCCTGAATAGCTACATGAATCCTGAGAAAGAAGAACAGTGTTAGGTGGGATCTCAATACTAGATTTCAAGCTGTATTACAAAGCCACTGTTCTCAAAGCAGCTTGGTACTAGCACAAGAACAGACAAATAGATCAATGGAATAGAATAGAGAACCCAGATACCGCCCCTAACCACTATGCTCAATTAATATTTGACAAAGGAGGCATGAACATACAATGGAGTCAAGACAGTCTCTTCAATAAATGGTTTTTGAGAAAATTGGACAGATACATGCAAAAAAAATGAAACTAGACCACCAACTTACACCATACACAAAAATAAACTCAAAATGGATAAAGGACTTAAACATAAGACAGGAAACCATAAAAATACTAGAGAAATCCACAGGCAACAAAATCTCAGATATATGCTGAAGCAATTTCTTCACAGATACTTCTCCTAGGGCAATGGAAACTAAAGATAAAATAAACAAATGGGAATATCTCAAAATTAAAAGCTTTTGTACAGTAAAAGAAACCATTAACAAAAGAACAACAAAGCTCACTGTATGGGAGAACATATTTGCAAATGTTATCACTGATAAAAGTTTAATCTCCAACATTCACAGGGAACTCACACAACTTAATAAAAGGAAGATAAATGATCCAACAAAAAAAAAAAATGGGCAACAGACCTAAATAGAAACTTTTCTAAAGAAGACAGAAAGAAGGACAGGAGTCATATGAAAACCTGCTCAAAGTCACTAAATATCCGAGAGATATAAATAAAAACGACAATGTGGTACCTTTTCACACCTGTCAGAATGGCAATCATTAACAAATCAACAAATGACAAGTGCTGGCAAGGATGCGGAGAAAAAGGAACCCTCATGCATTGCTGGTGGGAATGCAGACTGGTGCAGCCACTGTGGAGAACAGTATGGAGTTTCCTCAAATAACTAAAAATGGAACTCCCATTTAACCCAGTAATCCCACTTCTAGGAATATATCCCAAGAAACTAGAAATACCAGTTAGAAAGGATATATGCACCCCTATATTCATAGCAGCATAATTCACCATAGCTAATATTTGGAAACAGCCTAAGTGCCCATCAGCAGATAAGTGGATTAGAACACTATGGTACATCTACACAATGGAATACTACACTGGTATAAAAAAGAAGGAATTATTACCATTTGCAGCGGTATAGATGGACCTGGAGGGCATTACGTTAAGTAAAATAAGCCAGGCAATCAAAGGAAAATACCACATGATCTCACTCATTTATGGAAAATAAAGAACATTATAATCTGATGAACAAAAAGATAGATACAGAGGCAGTAAAGCATCGCACAGACTGTCAAATATAGAGGGAAGTCAGGGGAGTGTTGGGGAGGGCGGGAAAGAGATCAACCAAAGGACTTGTATGCATGTATGTAAGCACAACCAATGGACACAAGACACTGGGGTGAAGGGGGCGATGAGGGCATGCAAAAGATAGTAGGGTATGCTGGGGGAAGGTCAATGAGGGGAAAAAAGGAGATATATGTACTACTATATGTAATATTTTAAACAATATAAAAATAAAATATGAATAAATAAATAAATAAAAATAAAAAATGGAAAACAACCCCATTTATTATTGCATCAAAAAATTTAAGATAGTTAGGGATAAAATTAACTAAGGAGGTAAAAGACCTGTACTCAGAAAACTACAAGACACTGATAAAGAGATAGAGGAAGACATAAACAAATGGAAGGACATACCATGTTTATGGGTTGGTAGAATCAGCATCATTAAAATGTCCATACTACCCAAAGCAATATATAGATTCAATGTGTTCCCCATTAAAATAGCAATGACATATTTCACAGACCTAAGAACAAACTCTCCAAAAATTCATCTGAATTTTTAAAAAGAGACCCTGAATAGCTGCCACAATCCTGAGAAAGAAGGACAAAGTAGGAGGATCTCAATACCAGATATCAAGCTCTATTACAAAGGCACTGTTCTCAAAACTGCTGGTTCTGGCACAAGTAATTACATATAGACTAATGAAATAGAATAGAGAACCCAGAAATCAACCTAAACCACTATTCTCAATTAATATTTGACAAAGGAGGCATGAACATACACTGGAGTCAAGACATTCTCTTCAATAAATGGTGTTGGGAAAATTGGAAAGATATATGAAAAAAAAAATGAAGTTAGACCACCAAATTATACCGTACACAAAAATAACCTCAAAATGGATAAAGGACTTAAATGTAGGATGGAAAAACCAGAAAAATATTGGAGGAATCCACAGGCAGCAAAATCTCAGACATATGCTGAACAATATCTTCACCGATACAGCTCCTCGGACAATGGAAACTAAAGAGAAAATAAACAAATGTGACTTCCTCAAAATAAAAAGCTTCTGCACAGAAAAAGAAACCATCAACAAAAAAACAAGAAAGCCCACTGCATGGGAGAACATATTTGCCAATATTATCTACAATAAGGATTTAATCTCCAACATTTATAAGGGACTCATACACCTTAACAAAAGGAAGATAAACAAAACAATAAAAAATGGACAATGAACTTAAATAGATCCATTTCAAAAGAGGATATAAGGAAGGGCAAGAGACATCTGAAAACATGCTCAAAGTCACTAATCATCTGAGAGATTCAAATCAAAACAATAATGAGTTACCATCTCACACCTGTAAGAATGGTAATCATCAAGAAATCAACAAATGATAAGTGCTGATGAGGATGCGGAGAAAAATGAACCCTCATGCACTGCTGGTGGAAATGCAGACTGGTGCAGCCACTGTGGAGAACAGTATGGAGTTTCCTCAAATAACTAAAAATGGAACTCCCATTTAACCCAGTAATCCCACTTCTAGGAATATATCCCAAGAAACTAGAAACACTAATCAGAAAGGATATATGTACCCCTATGTTCATAGCAGCACAATTCACCATAGCTAATATTTGGAAACAGCCTAAATGCCCACCAGCAGAGGAGTGGATTAGAAAACTATGGTACTTCTACAAAATGGAATACCACACTTCTATAAAAAGGAATTCCTACCATTTGCAGCAGCATGGATGGAACTGGAGAGCATTATGGTAAGTGAAATGAGCCAGTCAGTGAAAGAAAAATACCACATGATTTCACTCATTTATGGAAAATAAAGAACATTATAACCTGATGAACAAAAAGATAGATACAGAGGCAGTAAAACATTGAACAGACTGTCAAATTACAGCAAGAAGGCTGGGGAGTGTTGGAGAGGAGGGAAAAGAGATCAACTGAAGGACTTGTATGCATGTATATAAGCACAACCAACGGACACAAGACACTGGGGTGTTGGGATGAGGGCATGTGACATGGGGTAGGGAAGGCTAGGGGAAGGTCAATGGGAAAAAAAGGAGATAGATGAACTACTATATGTAACACTTTAAACAATAAAACAAAATTTTAAAAAATGGTACATTTAGCAAAAAGATCAAAGAAGAAATAAAAAGCATCCTGGTACCAAATGAAAACACAACAATTCAAATATACGGGAAGCAGTTCTGAGAGGGAAGTTCATAGCTCTTCAGGCCTACTTCAAAAAAACAAGAAAATGGTAATAAATTATTAACCCTACAACTTAAAAAAATTAGATAGAAAGAGAGAAACAAGAAAAGCCCAGAGTTATTAGAAGGAAAGAAATAAATATCAGAGCAGAAATAAATGACATAGGGACAAAAAAAAAATAATACAAAAGATCAATAAAACCATGATCTGGTTCTTTAAAAGGATAAAAAAGATTGATGACCCACTAGCCACCAAGAAACAAAGATCAGAAATGAAAGAGGTGAAGTAAGAGCCAATCCATCAGATAAACAAAAGGTTATGAAAAACTCTACTCTGACAAACTGGACAAACTAGGAAAAATGTACATATTCTTAGAGAAATACAAGCTTCCAAAACTCAATCAGTATGAAAAAAAAAGCCTGAATAGGCAAATAACTATGAAAGAAATGGAAGCAGTAATGAAAAATCTAGGAGAAAGGAATATTGAAGCCAGCAGGATGGCAGTCATGGGGAGAGTGTTAGCAAGTGAGGAAGCGAAAGGGGAGTGTGTGGATGTGTGTGTGTGTGTGACTATGGGTCAGTTAAATCCTGCAAGACTTTCAGTGGCTGGCAGACTGGGCTATCCTAGATGGAGAGTCCCTGCTACAGTATAAATCTCTCCTGGGGTGTCCAGCTCAACAGAAACATGCCATATAGAAGTGGAGAGCTGTGCCTAGGAGTCCAGCCTCATCACCATCCAGACCTCAAACACCATCCCTGGCCCTACAGGCACTTTGGCCAAAGACCTGTACATTGGCTACAGACCCACAGACACCAGGATTCTAGCCTCCCAGGACACTGGCTCCTGTGGGTCCCAGAGTGTGCTGTCCTCCTGCCAGCTCCAGTAGTTCTAAAGCATCTCACTGGTGAGTCTTGAACTGCACCCCTTGCCCGCAAAGCCTGCAGAGTCGCCCTCGCCCCATGGTCCCTCAGGTGAGTTTCTGGTTGAATTCCCTAACTCCAAGACTGTGGAGTCAGCTCCTGCCCTGCACATCCAGCAGGCAAGTTTCTGGCTGGGTCCCCTGCCTCCAAAATTGTGGTGGGGGCTCCAGATCCAGCAAGTCTGGCAGGCAAGCTTGGACTGCGCTCCTTGCCAGGTAAGCCTGTGGCTTCACCTGGCCCATGATCCCACAGGCAAATTTCTACCTGAGTTCCCTGCCTACAAGACCGCAGGGAAAGCTCCTGTCCCCTGCATACAGCAGGCATGTTTCTGGCTGAGTTAACTGCCTATAAGACTGCAGCAGGGGTCCAGATCCAGAGTTTTCCAAAAGCAAGCCTCTGACCAAGTTCCCTGTCCACCAAGCCCATCGTGTTGCCCCTCAGTCCCACAGACAAGTTTCTGTCTGAGATCCCTGCCTCCAAGACCTTCATAGGGGCCCAAGATCCATTGCATCCTGAAGGTAAGCCTGGGACAGTGATTCCTGTCAACCAAGCCTGCAGCGTTGCCCCAGCCCCACAGTCCCACAGGAGTTTCTGACTGCATTCCTTGCCCTCCAGGCAGAAGCACAGCCCCAGTCCCCATGGCCCCGCAGGCAAGTGTCTGACTAAGTTCCCTGTCTGCGAAGCTTCAGCATCACCCCACCCCAAAAATCCTACAGGTTAATTTCTGGCTGAGTTCCCTGCTTCCAAGACCACGGAGTCAGCTCCTGCACTACGCATCCCACAGGTAAGGCACTGTCTGCATCCCCTGACCACCAAGCTTGTGGTGTGGACCCCAGGTCCTGCCAGCAAGCCTGGGACTGCACTCCTTGTCAGCCAAGACTGTGGTGTTGGCCAGGCCTTGTGTTTACCACAGGCAAGACTCTGACTGCATTCCCAACCTGCCAAGACCAAGGCATCAGCCCAGGCCCTGCACATTCAGCCAGAAAGCTTCAGACCAGACCAGTGTTAGCAAAAATGTGGAGAAAATTAAAAAAAAAAGGCCAAAGAAAAAGAGGAATTGCAAGAAAAGAAACTAAATGAATAAGAGGCATGCAATATGTCAGAAAAGGAATTCAGAGTAACAGTCATACAGTTCATAAACCAGATGTATAAGAAAATCAGGACTTCCCAATTTGGAGGCTGGCAGGACGGAGGTGAGGGAGAGGAAGTGAGTAAGTGACAGGATGAAAGGAGAGTGTGTGGATGTGTGTGTGGTGTGTGTGAGTGAGTGAGGGACAGTTAAATCCGGCAGGAGCAGCAGAGGCTGGCAGACCAGGCTCTCTTGGACAAGGAGAGATTACCACAGCTGTGGGCACTCCCCAGACTGTGGGACTTGGTCACGGATCCCATGCCATCTTGAAGGGGAGAGTGGCATTTTCTAGGAACTCATCAGCACCACCACCCAGACAGGCCTTTGGCTACCCAGCAGCCACTACAGCCAAAATCCTGCTAACCCACTTGCAAACACATGGAACCTGGGACCTCCACCTCCAAAGGGGCACTGCTCCCACAGCAGTGCGTGCAACTTCTCCCCTCCCCAGAGGCAGAACTCTGGACACCACATTCATGTGTTTCCAGTGTGCAGGCATCAGGGCACACCACTCAATAGGCAGGGCCTGGGAGCCACTGTGAGCACCTGCTGGGTGTGATTCTGTACAGACAAGGGTACAATGCACGCAGTAGAAACTCTGAGATTCAAATTCCTGAATAACTGCCCACAGAGGCCCCAGCTGCATAACGTCAATGCCAGGGCCTCTCAGAGTGCATCAATGCTCTGTGCCAGCAAAAGCACTACCACAGTCGAGCATTTCCAACAGGCAGGCACCCTGAGGCCATCTATTCAAAAGGCACTCGTGGGAACTGCTGGGAGTCCTAGCTGGGTGTCATCTTATACAAACAGGGACACACTCCCCCTGGCAGTAGAAATTCTGAATTCACTCATCCTGGATACCTGTCCACAGATGCCTCAATTATGCAGCTTCAGTGTCAGGACCCTTCAGAGTGCTTCAGTGCACCTCGCTGGCAAATGCACCATGGGTACTCCTGTGAACCACCACTGGGAAAGCACACCTATCCAGCACAGGTGCAGCAGCAAAAGCTGAGTCTGCCCATCCCACAACTACAGAACTCTAGACACCACAGTCACACCTTTCCAGAGCGCAGGCCTCCTGAGCCCCATCACCACAACAGGTGCCACTGTGAGTCTCCACTGGGCATGCACAATTTCAATCAAGGGCACAAGACAGCAAAAATTGGGACACCCCTCTCCATGGTTGCTGACCTCTAGACACTGCAGTTGTGCCTCTCAAGCTTGCAGGCCTACATCAAGAGAACCCAAATAGCTATCAAGTAGGGTACTATGCTAGATTACCAAGTCCAGAGACTGAGAGAACACACCAGTAGCACCATCCCCAAAAGAACCTGGGTAGCAAAGCAATTGGACCTACAACAAAAACGTTACAGGAAAGCATGGGAAGACAAAAAAGCAATCCCCAAAGGAAAGAAAAAGAGGAATCACCAGAAAGGGAGTTAAATGAAATTGAGGCTAGAAACATATCAGAGAAAGAATTCGGAGTAGTGGTTATAAGGATGTTTAAATGGCTGGAGACACATAAACACAATTTAATGACCAATACACACAACTCAACGAGAATTATAAGGAGCTGAATGAGAATGTCACCAACATGAAAAGGAACCAGGAGTAGATGAAGAATGACATAGCTGCAATAAAGAACACAATGGAAGGCTTAAACAGTAGACTAGAAGAGGGTAAGGATAACATCAGTGACTTAGAAGACAAGGTAGGAAGAAACACATAAACACAGCAGCAACTGGGAAGAATAATTAAAAATCAAGAGGAGAGCCTAAGGGAGCTTTGGGACAACACAAAATGAAATAACATTCACAAAATAGGGGAACCAGAAGGAGAGGAAGAGAAGCAAGGAATAGAAAACCTGTTTGAAGAACTAATGCCGGAAAACTTCCCTGATATTGGGAAGAAGAAAAAACTCTCAAAATTCCAAGAAGCACATAGAGTCCCAAACAAGATGAACCCCTAAAGACCAACAATAAGACACATCATAATTAAATTGGCAAACACCAACGACAAAGTAAGAATCCTAAAGGCTACCAGAGAGAGACATAAAGTTACCTACAAGTAATCTCCTATTAGTGTATCAACAGATTTATCAACAGAAACACAACATGCCAGAATGGAATAGAATGAAATATATAAAGTGATGCAAAGCAAGGGACTGAATCCAAGAACACTATACCCAGCAAGGCTATCATTCAAAATTGAAGGTGGAATCAGGAGCTTAACAGACAAAAAAAGGGCTAAAAGAGTTTACTACTACCAAGCCAGCAATGCAAGAAATACTACTGTAAAATGAAGAAACAGAAAGGCAAGAAGAAACACAAACAGTAAGAACAAAAATGATAACAAATAGTACTTATCAATAAAACATTAAATGTAAATGGATTAAATTCACCAATCAAATGACACAGGGTAGCTGAATGGAAAAGAAAACATGACCTATATATTTGCTGTCTGCAAGAGACCCACATAAGAACAAAGGATTCACACAGACTGAGAGTGAAGGGATCAAAAAACATTTTAGAGGCAAATGGAAAGGAGAAAAAGTTGGGGTTGCAATACCTATATCTGATTAAACAAACCTCAATGTAAAGGCCATAAGAAGAGATCATGAAGGCCACTATATAATAAAAAAGGGAGCAATTCAACATGAAGATATAACTCTGGAAAATATATATGCACCCAATATAGGAACACTCAACTACATAAAACAACTTCTGGAAGATATCAAGTGAGAAATCAACAGCATAGTAGGAGACTTTAATACCCCACTGACACCGCTGGATAAATCCTCCAGACAAAAAATCAGCAAAGAAACAGCAACCTTAAATGACTCACTAGATCAGATGGACTTAATTGACAATTCAGAACATTTCACCCCAAAGCTACAGAATATACATTCTTCTCCAGTGCACATGGAACATTTTCAAAGATAGACCACATATTAGGACACAGGCTAAGTATCTTTAAATTCAAGAAGATAGAAATCATTTCAAGCATCTTCTCATATCATAATGGCATAAAACTAGAAACCAAATACAATAAAAACAATGAAAAAAATCAAACACTTGGAGGCTAAATAGCATTCTATTAAGCAATGTTTGGGTTACCAAAGAGATCAATGAAAAAATTAAATGCATCGTGGAAGCAAATAACAATGAAAACACAATAATCCAAAATCTATGGGATACAATGAAAGCAGTCCTGAGAGGGAAGTTCATAGCTCTACACGCCTAACTCAAAAAAACAAGATAAAATGGTAATAAATTATCTAACCTTGTAACTTAAAGAACTAAAAAGAGATCTACAAGAAAATCCCACAGTAACCAGAAGGAAAAAGGATAATAAAGATCAGAGCAGAAATAAATGACATAGGGACCAAAAAAACAGTACTTAAGATCAATGAAACCAAGAGCTGGTTCTTTGAAAGGATAAACAAGATTGATGAACCTCTAGCCAGGCTCACCAAGAAACAAAGAGATATGAACCAAATAAACAAAATCATAAATGAAAGAGGTGATGTAACAACTGACCCCACAGATATACAAAGGATTGTAAAAAAAAATACTATGAAAACTCTACTCGAAAAAACTTGACAACCTCGATGAAATGGACACATTCCTAGAAAAATGCAAGCTTCCAAAACTCAATAAGGAAGATTGAAAAAACCTGAATAGGCCAATAACTACTGATGAAATTGAAACAGTAATCAAAAAGCTTCCAGCAAACAAAAGTCCTGCACCAGATGGCTTCACAGAGCAGTTTTACCGAACATTCAAAGAAGAACTAAAACCAATCCTTCTCAGACTATTCCAAAAAATTCAAGAGAAAGGCACACTTCCAAATCCTTTCTATGAAGCCAGCATTACCCTAATCCCAAAACCAGGTAAAGGTACCACAAAGAAAGAAAATTACAGGCCAATATCACTGATGAACATAGATGCTAAAATCCTCAACAAAATTCTAGCTAACTGGATCTAGCATTACATTAGAAAGATCATACACCATGACCAAGTGGGATTTATTCCAGGAATGCAAGGCTGGTACAATATCCACACATTAATAAATGTAATATATCACATAAACAAAGTGAGAGACAAAATTCACATAGTCATATCAATTGATGCAGAAAAGGCATTTGACAAAATTCAACACCCTTTTCTAATAAAAATGCTCAGGAAATGGTTATAGAGGGATCATACCTCAACATAATAAAAGCCTTATATGACAAACCTACAGTCAACATTATACTCAATGATGGGCAAAAACTAAAACCTTTTCCACTAAGAACAGGAACAAGATAGGGATGCCCGCTTTCACCACTCCTGTTCAACATAGTACTGGAAGTGCTAGCCACAGAAATCAGAAAAGAAGAAGAAATAAAGGTCATCCAAATTGGAAAAGAAGAAGTAAAATTTAATTATTTGCAGATGACATGATACTGTACATAGAAAACCCAAAAGACTAAATCAAAAAATTATTAGACTTAATAAATGAATTTCCCAATGTGGCAGGATAAAAAATTGACAGCAAGAAATCTATGGCATTTCTGTACACCAATGGTGAACTTACAGAAAGAGAGACTAAGAAAACAATCCCATTTACCATAGCACCAAAAAATAAATAAAAAAATAAGATACTTAGGATTAAACTTAACTAATGAGGTAAAAGACCTCTACTCAGAAAACTACAGACATTAAAAAAAGAGATAGAAGAATACATAAATAGATGGACGTGCATACCATGTTCATGGATTAGTACCTAACATTATTAAAATCTCCATACTACCCAAAGCAATCTATAGATTCAATGCACTCCCCATTAAAATACCAACAGCATATTTCACAGACCTAGAACTAACTCTCCAAAAATTCATCTGGAATAAAAAATACCTCAAATAGCTGCAGCAATCCTGAGAAAGAAGAGCAAAGTAGGTGTGATCTCAATACCAGATATCAAGCTGTATTACAAAGCCACTGTTCTCAAAACTGCCTGTTACTAACATAAGAACAGACATATAGACCAATGGAATAGAATAGAGAATGCAGGAATAGACCCAATACACTATGCTCAATTAATATTTGACAAAGGAGGCAAGAGCATACCATGGAGTCAAGACAGTCCCTTCAATAAATGGGGCTGGGAAAATTGGACAGATACATGCAAAAAAGTGAAATTGGACCACCAACTTACACCATACACAAAAATAAACTCAAAATGGATAAAGGACTTAAACATAAGACAGGAAACCATAAAAATACTAGAGAAATCCACAGGCAACAAAATCTCAGACATATGCCGAAGCAATTTCTTCACAGATACTGCTCCTAGGGCAATGGAAACTAAAGAGAAAATAAACAAATGAGACTATGTCAAAATAAAAAGCTTCTGCACAGCAAAAGAAACCATCAACAAAACAACAAGAAAGCCCACTGCATGCGAGAACATATTTGCCAATGTTATCTCCATTAAGGGTTTAATCTCCAACATTTACAGGGAACTCATACACCTTAACAAAAGGAAGATAAACAACCCAATCAAAAAATGGGCAATGGATCTAAATAGATACTTTTTGAAAGAGGACATAAGGAAGGCCAAGAGTCATATGAAAACATTCTCAAAATCACTTGTCATCTGAGAGATTCAAATCAAAACAATAATAAGGTATCATCTCACACCTGTCAGAATGGCTACCATCAACAAATCAACGAATGACAAGTGCTGGTGAGGATGCAGAGAAAAAGGAACTCTCTTGCACTGCTGGTAGGAATGCAGACTGGTGCAGCCACTGTGGAGAACAGTATGGAGTTTCTTCAAATAACTAAAAATGGAACTCTCATTTGACCCAGTGATTCCACTTCTAGGAATATATCCCAAGAAACTAGAAACACCAATCAGAAAGGATATATGCACCCCTATGTTCATAGCAGCACAATCTACAATAGCTAAGTTTTGGAAACAGCCTAAGTGCCCATCAAAAGATGAATGGATTAGAATACTATGGTACATCTACAAAATGGAATACTATGCTGCTGTTAAAAAGGAAATCTTACCATTTGCAGCAGCATGGATGGAACTGGAGAACATTATGCTAAGCGAGATACACCAGTTAGTGAAAAAGAAATACCACATGATCTCACTCATTTGTGGATAATAACATTCTAATCTGATGAACAAAAAGATTGATACAGAGGCAAAGAAGCATCAAACAGACTGTCAAATTACAGTGGGAAGGCTGGGGAGCAGGAAGGGAGGTAAGAGATCAACTGAAGGACTTGTATGCATGCATATATGCATAACCAATGCACGCAAGACATTAGGGGGTTAAGGCATGTATGGGGGTGGGGTGGGGGACAACCGGGGGATATGGACACATGTAATACCTTAATCCAGTGGTCGGCAAACTGCGGCTCACGAGCCGCGGTTTGCCGCTTTGTTGACTAATGAATTTGCCGACCACTCTCTTAATCAATAAAAAAATTAGAAAAACAAATCAACAACTTATATAAGAATCAGGAGAAAATAAAAAATGATATAGATATATAAGACACACATGGAAGATTGCAACAGTAGACTAGAAGAAGCAGAGGACTAAATTAGTGAATTAGAATATAAGGCAGCAAAACACACCCAATCTGAACAGCTACTGGAGAGAAAAATTATAAAGCAACAGGAGAGCTTAAGGGAGCTTTGGGACAACATGAAACAAAATAAAATCTGTATAATAGAGGTGGCAGAAGGACAGGAAGAGGAACAAGGATTAGAAAAACCTACTTGAATAAATAATGACAGAAAACTTCCCTAATTTGAAAATGAAAAACTTCACTCAAGTACAGAGCCACCAACAAGATGAATCCAATGAGACCCACACCAAGACATGTTGTAATTATAATGGCAAACATTAATGAAAATGATAGAACCTTAAGGGCTGCAAGAGAGAGACAGACAGTTATCTATAAAGGAATTCCCATTAAAGTATCAAATGATTTCTCAAAAAAAAACACATGAAGCCAGAAGGAATTGAATGAAGTATATATAGCAGTGAAAAGCAAGGGAATGAATCCAAGAATTCTCTATCCAGCAAGGCTGGCATTCAAAATTAAAGAGGAAATCAGTAGCTTCACAGAAAGAAATAAAAAAAAAAGTCTGAGGGAGTTTATTACTACCAAGTAAGCAGTGCAAAATATGCTAAAGGGACTGTTGTAAAAACATGAAATAGAAGGCAAGAAGGAACACAGGCACAAATAATAAAAATGGCTTCAAACAAGTACCTATCTATAATAAGCATATATGTAAATGGATTAAATGATCAAATAAAAATGAAATTGAGTGGCTAAATGATGAGTAAACATGACCCATACATATGATGTCTACAAGACACAGATCTCAGACAAGGGGCTTACACAGACTAAAAGTGAAGGGATGGAAAATATCTTTCAGGCAAATGGAAATGAAAAAGAAATAAAATAAGCTGGGGTAGCACATGTATCTGTCAAAATAGACCTCAAAGTGAAGGTCATAACAAGAGATAAGAAGGGCCACTTAATAATACTAAAGGAATTGATACCAGAGGATATACCCTGGTGAACATATATGATCCCAATTGAGGAGCACCCAAATACATTAAAAAAATAATAATAAAATAAAAAAACAAAAAAAAACTTCTGGAAGATAACAAAGGAGAGAATGACAGCAACACAATCATAGTAGAGTGCTATAATACCCCATTGACATCCCTTGATAAATCCTCTAGATAAAAAAATTAGCAAAGAAACAGCAATCCTAAATGACTCACTAGATCAGATGGACTTCCTAGTAATTGACATTCTCAGAACATTTCATTCCCAAGCTACAGAATATACATTATTCTCAAGTGCACATGGGTCATTTTCAAATATTAGGACACAGGCCAAGTCTCTTCAAAGTCAAGAAGATAGAATTCATATTAAGCATCTCCTCAGATCTCAATCGCATTAAATTAGATAACAACTACAATAAAAACAATGAAAAAGAAAACCAAACACTTGGAGGCTAAATAGCATGCTATTAAGTAATAATTGGGTTACCAAAGAGACAAAAAAAGAAATTAAAAACATCCTGGAAACAAATAACAATGAAAATGCCAAAATAAAAAATCTATGGGACACAGTAAAAGCAGTCTTGAGAAGAAAGTTCATAGCTCTATAGACCAACCAAAAAAAAAAAGTAATAAATTACCTAACCTTAAAACTCAAAGAGTTAGAAAGAGGGCAACAAGAAAAGTCCATTGTAAGCAGAAGGAAGGAAATAATAAACATCAGAGTGGAAATAAACAACATAGAGACCAAATAAAAAACACAAGAGCTGGTCAACAAAACCAAGAGCTGGTTCTTTGAAAGGAAAAACAAGATTGATGAAACTCTAGCATGGCTTACCAAGAAGCAAAGAGAGAGGACCCAAATAAACAAAATCAGAAATGAAAGAGGTGAAGTAACAACTGATCCCACAGAAATACAAAGGATTGTGAAAAAATCCTATGAACAACTTTATTCCAACCAACTGGACAACCTAGACGAAATGGACATATTCTTAGAAAAATACAAGCTCACGAAACTCAATCAGGAAAAAACAAAAAGAAAACAAATAGGATGATAACTACAGTTGAAATTGAAGGAGTAATAAAAATCTTTCAACAAACCAAAGCCCTGGCCCATATGGATTTACAAGGGAGTTCTACCAAACATTCAAAGAAGAACTAAAACCTATCCTCCTCAGACAATTCCAAAAAATTCAAAGGAAGGAACACTTCTAGGATCTTTCTATGAAGCCAGCATTACCCCAATTCCAAAACCAGATAAAGACACCACAAAAAAAGAGAACTGTAGGCCAGTATCCTTGATGAACATAGATACTAAAATCCTCAACAAAATTCTAGCAAATCGGATCCAGCATTAATTAGAAAGATTGTACAACATGACCAAGTGGGATTTATTCTGGAGATGCAAGGATGGTACACTATCTGCAAATCAATAAATATGATACATCACATAAAGAAATTGAGAGACAAATATCACATAATCATATCAATCGATGCAGAAAAACATTTTACAAAATCCAATCCCCTTTCTTAATGAAAACTCTCAGCAAAGTGGGAATAGAGGGATCATACCTCAATATAAAAAAAAAGCCATACATGACAAACCAACTTACACCATACACAATGAAAACATGCTCAAAGTCACTAATCATCTGAGAGATGCAATCAAAACAACAATGAGATACCATCTCACACCTGTTAGGATGGCTATCACCAACAAATCAACAAACTACAAGTGCTGGGAAGGATGTGGAGAAAAAGGAACCCTTGTACACTGCTGGCGGAAATGCATACAGGTGCAACCAATGTGGAAAACAGTATGGCGTTTCCTCAAAAAATTAAAAAAGGAACTGCCATTGGGCCCAGTAATACCACTTCTAGGAATATATCCCAAGAAATCAGAAACTCCAATCAGAAAGGATATATGCACTTCTATGTTCATGGCAGCACAATTTACCATAGCTAAGATTTGGAAACAGCCTAAGTGCCCATTAGCAGATGAATGGATTAAAAAACTGTGGTACATCTATACAATGGAATACTACACTGCTGTGAAAAGGAAGGAACTCCTACCATTTGCAACAGCATGAACAGAACTGGAAAGCATTATGCTAAGCGAAATAAGTCAGTCAGAGAAAGATAAATATCACATGATATCACTCATTTGTGGAATATAATAAACAACATAAACTGATGAACAAAAACAGAGACAGAGAAGCATCAATCAGACCATCAAACCGCAGAGGGTGGGTAGAGGAGGTTGGGGGTAAAGGTAGAGAAATCAACCAAAGGACTTGTATACATGCATATAAGGATAACCAATGGATACAGACACCAGGGGGATGGGGTATGAGGAGGTGGGGGAGTTGAAGGGAAAATGGGGGGATAAGGACACATATGTAATACATTAATCAATAAAGAAAAAATAAATAAACATGATACATCACATAAACAAACTGATAAATAAAAATCGCATAGTCATATCAATTGATACAGAAAAAGCACTTGAAAAAATCCAACATCCTTTCCTGTTAAAAACCCTCAGCAAAATGAGAATAGAGGGGTCATTCCTCAACATAATAAAAGTCTTATATGACAAACCTACAGACAATATCATATTCAATGGACAAAAACTAAAACCATTTCCCCTAAGAACAGGAATAAGAAAGGTTGTCCTCTCCCACCACTCCTGTTTGACATAGTGCTGGAAGTGCTAGCTATAGCAATTAGACAAGAAGAAGAAATGAAGGGCATCCAAATTGGAAAAGAAGAAATAAAACTGTCACTATTCGCCAATGACAAGATATTGTACATAGAAAACCCTAAAGACTCCATCAAAAATTATTAGACTTAATAATTGAATCCGGCAATATAGCAGGATACAAACTTAATGCCCAGAAATCTATGACTTTTTAAAATACTCCAATAATGCACTTAGAGAATGATAAATTTAAAAACAATCCCATTTACCATTGCAACAACAATGAAATTAAGATACCTAGGAATAAACCTAATTAGGGAGGTAAAAGATCTGTACTCAGAAAACTACACGACCTTAAAAAAAGAGATAGAGGAAGATATAAACAAATGGAAGAATATACTGTGTTCATGGATTGGAAGAATCAACATCATTAAAATGTACATACAACCCAAAGCAATCTATAGATTCAATGCACTCACCATTAAAATACCAACAGACCTAGAATGAACTCTCCAAAAATTCATCTGGAATAAAAAAAGAACCCAAATAACTGCAGTAATCCTGAGAAAGAAGAACAAAGTAGGTGGGATTGCAATACCAGATATCAAGCTGTACTACAAAGCCACTGTTCTCAAAACTGCCTGGTACTGGCACAAGAAGAGACATATAGACCAATGAAACAGAAGAGAGAACCCAGAAATCAAACCAATCCAGTATGCTCAATTAATATTTGACAAAGGAGGCAAGAGCATACAATGGAGTAAAGCAGTCCCTTCAATAAATGGTGTTGGGAAAATTTGACAGATACATGAAAAGAAATGAAATTTGACCACCAGCTTACACCATACACAAAAATAAACTCAAAATGGAAAAAGGACTTACATGTAAGACAGGAAACCATAAAAATATTAGAGGAATCCACAGGCAGCAAAATCTCGGAACAAAGCCAAAGCAATTTCTTCACTGATACTGTTCCTAGGGCAATGGAAACTAAAGAGAAAATAAACAAATGGAACTTCATCAAAATTAAAAGCTTCAGCACTGCAAAAGAAACCATCAACAAACAAAAAGAAACCTCAGTGCATGTGAGTACATATTTGCCTATTTTATCTCCGATAAGGGTTTAATCTCCAAAATTTACAGGGCACTCAGATAACTTAACAAAAGGAAGATAAACAATCCAATCAAAAATAGGCAAAGGACCTAAGTAGACTCTTCCCTAAAGATGGCATACAGAAGGTTAAGAGACATTTGAAAACATGCTCAGAGTCAATAATCATCTGAGAGATGCAAATCAAAATGACAATGAGGTACCACCTCACACCTGGTAGAATGGCTATCATCAACAAAACAACAAACAACAAGTGCTGGCAAGGATGTGGAAAAAAAGGAACCCTTGTGCACTGCTGGAGTGAATACAGACTTGTGCAGCTAATGTGGAAAACATTATGGAGTTTCCTAAAAAAAATTAAAATGGAAGTCTCATTTACCCAGTAATCCAACTCCTAGGAATATATCCCAAGAAATCAGTAACACCTATCACGAAGGACATATGCACCCCTATGTTCATAGCAGCACAATTTACAATAGCTAAGATTTGGAAACAGCCTGAGTGCCCATCAGCAGACAAATGGATTAAAAAACTTCGATGCATATACATAATGTCATACTACTCTGATGTAAGAAAGAAGAAATTCTTACCATTTGCAATAGTGTGAAAGGGTATGGAGAGCATTGTGCAAGAAAAATAAACCAATCAGAGAAAAATAAATACCATATGATCTCACTCATTTGTGGAATATAGTGAATAACATAAACCAATGAACAAAAATAGATCCAGAGACAGAGAAACATCTGACTGTCAAACCTCAGAGGGAATGCAGAGGAGAGGGGCAGGTAAGAGATCAACCAAAGGACTTGTATGCATGCAGATAATCATTACCAGTAGACACAGTCACTAGGGTGTGAGGGCATTTGCTTGGGGGTGGAAGTGCCTGGAGAGAGGTCAATGGAGGAAAAAAAAAAAAAAAAAAAAAATATATATATATATATATATATATATATATATATATATATATATATATATATATATATACATGCCAGGATTGGGGTGGGGGGTACTTGAAATATTTGGGGGGAATCACTCTCTAAGTATCTGATTTTCTAACCACTATGTTGTGCACCTGAAATTAAAACAGAATAATATTGAATGTAAAAAGAAATCTTTCAACAAACAAAATCCCTGGTCCAGAAGGCTGCACAGGGAAGTTTTACCAAACATTCAAAGAAGAACTAAAACTTATCCTCCTTAGATTATTCCAAAAAATTCAAGAGGAAAGAACACTTACAAGTTCTTTCTATGAAGCCCCATTCCCCTAATTCCAAACCCAGATAAAGACACTACAAAGAAATAGAATTACACACCCATATCCCTGATGAACATAGACTCTAAAATCCTCAACAAAATTCTAGAAAATCAGATCCAGCATTACATTAGAAAGATCACACACCATGACCAGGTGGGACTTATTCTGGGGATGCAAGTATGGTACAATATCTGCAAATCAATAAATGTGATACACCACATAAACAAAATGAGAGATAAAAATCACATAATCATATTAATTACTGCAGAAAAAGCTTTGATATTATCCAACACCCTTTCTTGATAAAAACTCTCAGCAAAGTGGTAATAGAGGGATCATATCTCAACATAATAAAAGCCTTATATGACAAACCTATTGCCAACATCATTCTCAATAGGCAAAAACTAAAACCATTTTCTCTAAGAACAGGAATAAAACTGGGATGCCCACTTTCACATTCCTGATTGCTATGGAAGTGCTAGCCATAGCGGTCAGACAAGAAGAAAAAATAAAAGGCATTCAAGTTGGAAAAGAAGTAAAACTGTCATTATCTGCAGATGACATGATATTGTACATAGAAAATCCTAAAGACTCCATTTAAAGAAAAGAAAAAACTACTAGACTTAATAAACAAATTTGGCAACATAGCAGGATACAAAATTTGCACCCAGAAATCTATGGTTCTTTTATATACCAACTAGTGGCCCAGTGCACAAAATCCGTGCACATTAAAAGGGGATTCATTATAGGAAATATTTTAATATTGCTATTTGACCTTTCTCTATAATAGAAGTATCAGAGATGAAAGAAAATTAGTAAAATGTATATGGAATTCTTCCTCCTGTCAGAGTCTCGGGCATGCTGCAGGACCCAGAGTCAAGTCCCTGCCCACCCATGACCCCTCAAAATCATGCAAGACCCAAACCCAGCCGGCCCCACCCCCATTAGGCAAGATCTAGACCCAGCCTGCCCACCCTTGTCAAGCCCCGCTGGGTAGGGAGCACAGTCTCAGGTCCCCCTCAAGCCCTGCTGGGTAGGGGGGTGTGTAACCTCAGGTCCCCCAGCCCAGCACTGGGGAGGGGACACAGACTGAGGTCCCCTGGTTGACTCTGGGGTGAGGGGTGCAGCCATAGGTCCCCTGGCCCAGCGCCCAGGTGGGGGACACAGCCTCAGATCCCCTGGCCTGGCACTGGGGTAGGTGGAGCTGCCTGAGGTCCCCTAGCCCGGGCCAGGGAAGGGGCACACCTTGAGGTCCCTCTTTAAGCTCCATCAGGTGGGGGGCACGGCCTGAGATCCCCATCAAGCCCCACCAGGCGGGGAGCAAAGCCTCAGGTCCCCTGGCCTGGCACCGGGGCTGGGGTAGCAGCCTGAAGTTCCCTGGTCCAGCACTTGGCCAGGGGGTGCAACTTGAGGTCCCCCATCAAGCCCCGCCGAGTAGGGGGGCATGGCCTAAGGTCCCCTGTCAAGCCCTGCCAGATGGGGGGCAGGACCTGAGGTACCCCATCAAATCCTGCCAGGTGGGGGGCGCAGCCTGAGATCACCAGCCTGGCGCCAGGGTGGGGAGTTTGGCCTGAGGTCCCTTGTCAAGCCCTACTGGGTGGGGGCACAGCCTTTGGTCCCCTGCCCCAGCCCAGCACCACATAGCCTCAGGTCCCTGCTGATTACTTGTTAAGGCTTATTATGGGAACTCGGCCTGTGCTGTGGGTGCAGCCATCTTGTGTCATGGAAACCCTGTCTCTGCTGTGGGTGCCACCATCTTTGTGACAGTGTGACAGTTAATTTGCATATTCCCTCTTTATTAAATAGGATAATGAACTCAGAGAGATAAACTAAAAGAACAATCCCATTTACCAATGCACCAAAAAATTAAGATACCTAGGAATAAACTTAAATAAGGAAATAAAATATCTGTACTCAGAAATCTACAGGATTTAAAAAAAAGAGATAGTGGAAGATATAAACTAGTGGAAGAATATACCATGTTCATGGATTATGAGAGTCAACATCATTAAAATGTCCATAGTACCCAAAGTAATATATAGATTCAATGAAATCCCTATTGAAATATCAATGGCATATTTCAAACACATAGAACAAAATATCCAAATACTTATATGGAATAAAAAAAGACCCCAAATAGCCACAGAAACCTTGAAAAAGAAGAGAGTTGGAGGGATCATAATACCAGATATCAGTTATGCTACAAAGCCTTTGTACTCAAAACAACCAGATAGTGGCACAAGAACTGGCACATATATAAATGAAACAGAAGAGAACCCAGAAATTGACCCAAACCATTATGCTCAATTAATAGTTCACAAAGCAGACAAGAGCATACATTGGAGTCAAGAGAGTCTCTTCAATAAATGGTGTTGGGAAAACTGGAAAGGTACATGCAAAAAAAATGAAACTAGACCACCAACTTAGAGCATACACAAAAATAAACTCAAAATAGAAAAATACTTAAATGTAAGTTGTGAAGCATTAAAAATCTTAGAAGAAACCATAGTCAGCAAAATCTCAGACATCTCTTGTAGCAATATGTTTTTGGATACATCTCCTTGGACAATAGAAACAAAGGAGTAAATAAACAAATGGTACTATCCTATCTAATAAAAGAGTAATATGCAAGTTAACCGTCACTCTGCTACACCACAAAGCCATGCCCACCAGCCAATCAGGAGTGAGTATGCAAATTAATCCAACCAAGATGGCTGCAGCCACGGAGCAAGCAGGAGGCTTGGGTTTCCCCAGCAATGGAGGAAGCCAAGCTTTCTACACACCCTGGCAGGCCCAAGCCTCTACTCAAGGCTACAAAGTTTCAATTATAGAAAATAAATAAATCCCAACAAAAATGGCAGCATCCACAGAGCTGGAGAGAGCAGGAGGCTTGAGTTGCCCCTGGTGATGGAGGAAGCGAAGCTTTCTGCACACCCTGGCCAGTGTAGGCCTCCACTCAAGGCTACAAAGTTTCAATTACAGAAGATAAATAAATCCCAGATACCAGGGCCTCCATTTGGGTCGCCAGGGGGTGTGGCCAGCCTGCAAACCACCACAGGCCCCTTGACCAAGCCGCCCCACACCACAAGGGAACCCCTACCCTGATCCAGGACACCCTTCACGGCAAACCAGCTGGCCCCCACCTGTGCACCAACGCTCTATCTTCCCATCTAATAAAAGTAATATGCAAATTGACCATCATTCCAACACACAAGATGGCTGCCTCTATGTGGTCAAAGATTGCTGCCCCCATGTGGACACAAGATGGCTGCCACAAGATGGCCAGTAGGGGAGGGCAGTTGGGAGGGACCAGGCCTGCAAGGGAGGGCAGTTAGGGGTGACCATGCCTTCAGGGGAAGGTAGTTAGGGCAAACAGGCTGGCAGGGGAGCAGTTAGGCATCAATCAGGCTGGCAGGGGAGTGGTTATGGGGTGATCAGGTTGGCAGGCAGGTGAGCAGTTGGGAGCCAGCCGTCCTGAATTGTGAGTGTCCAGTAGGATCGGGCCTAAACAGGCAGTCGGACAGCCATTGAGGGGTCCCAGATTGGAGAGGGTGCAGGCTGGGCTGAGGGACACCCCCCAATGCACGAATTTTGTGCACCAGGCCTCTAGTATCAAAATAAAAAGCTTCTGTACAGCAAAAGATACCATCAACAAAATAACAAGAAAGCCCACTGCATGGGAAAAAATATTTGCTAATGATACATGCAATAAGGGTTTGATTTCCAAAATTTATAGGGAAGTCACACACATAAGTTAACAAAATGAAGATAAACAATCCAATTAAAAATAGGCAAAAGAACTAAATAGACACTTCTCCAAAGTGGACATACAGAAGGCCAAGAGGCACATGAAAAAATGCTCAAAGTCACTAATCATATGAGAGATGCAAATCAAAAGAAATTATAGATACCACCTCACACCTTTCAGAATGGCTATCATCAACAAATAAATAAATGACAAGTGTTGGTAAAGATGTGGAGAAAAGAGAACCCTCTCACACTGCTTGTGGAAATGTAGACTGGTGCAGCCACTATGGAAACAGTTTGGAATTTCCTAAAAAAATCAGATATGAACTGCAATTTAACCCAGTGATTCCACTTCTAGGAATATATCCTAAGAAATCAGAAACACCAATCAGAAAGGATATATGTACCCCCATGTTCATAGCAGCACAATTTACAATAGCTAATATTTGGAAACAGCCTAAGTGCCCATTAGCAGATGAATGAATTAAAACCTGGCGGTACATCTACACAATGAAATTCTACACCCTTTTAAAAAAGGAAACAACTCTTACCATTTGCAATGACATGGATGGACCTGGAAAGCATTATGCTAAGTGAAATAAACCAGTCAGAGAAATATAAGTACCACATAATCTCACTCATATGTAGAATCTAATGAACAACACTAGCTGATGAACAAAAAATAGATCCGAAGTCATAGAAGCATCAAACAGACCTCAGGGGGAAGGCAGCAGAGGCTTTATAGTAGTCTACTATCTCACAGACTACTATAAACCCAGGCATCCTCTGAAAAAGCCACTGCACAAAATTTCATTTTGGGGCACTCACCCTGGGCTCTCCCAGAGGTCAGTGGTCCATAATGAACTGAAATCAGACAGGGAGAGACTGGGGAGAGGGATGGAGCTATATCCACCAATGTCCCTGTGCTGAATCACTCTCTCACATCAAGCACAGACCCCACCATTCCTGAGTTGAGCACTCCCTTCTGCAGGGCATCTAGCTGGGAAAATGCAATAACTTTACACTCCTGACTCTCTGTGTCCCCTGCTCCGTCAAGTTACTGCCCTGTGAAGAAATTAGCTACTTATGGCCAGGCTGGGCCCATGTTAACAGACTTTCTTGGAAGGTTCTTGAAGCATTCCAGGTAGACTCAGGGGGTGTCAGAGACTCGCAGGGAGAGACTGAATTGAATGGCTTTAGGTTGAGGGCCGTTCCCCCATACACACACATACACACCCTGACTCTTCTTGTGCACAGCTTTCCCTTCACACGACCAAATCTTAATGTGTTTTAGCCTGAAGAACTGTACTGGCCCTACCCTAATGACTCATTGAGACGCCCATCTATGACAAAAGTTCACTGGCCTCAGATGGGTATCAGCTAGCCTTGGTGTTCCCTATGACTTTTGCTAAATGACCTTAGACTCAGCACAGATGCCAACTTTGAATTCGTATCAACCTGATGAGCCTGGTTATTCAGAACCTGCCTCATGCAACTCATGTACATCAGGGACTCTTTAAGTACTGAGCCTAATAGGTAGCCAGCAGATGGAGGAGGATTTCAAGGTGCCTTAGGCCTTTTGCTGAACTTTCCTAGGTTTTGCACTGGTGGGTGATATCCTCTGTATGCAGCTTGGTTATTCCTACAAATACCCAGACATATCAAAGGCAACCATAAATCATGAATAGCTTTGTAGCTCCTACTGGGTAACCTAGGGCCAGTAACAGGCAGCATTTGATATTGACCTGCACTGAAGTCCCTACCAAGAGGTTCCAGAACCAATATACTTTGTGGGAAGCTTCAGACCACATTAGAGCAGAACCCAATAAGCTCTATAAGTGACAAATTCAGAGGGAGTCTAACAGACACCATAACTTACCGTGGATAATTCTGCTTTGTAATATCAGGCCCTGCACAGCAGCTTGGACACTGTAGTGGGGGTTGATACTCAAAGCCAGGCAGCCTGAAGGTCAACCCCACCCACAAACAGACCAATATCAATCAAGACTCAACTACAACAAGAGGGTTCACATAACCCACACAAGGGACATTCCTGGAGCTTCTAGTTCAGATGATTACGGAGACTGCACCACTGAGCCTCACAAGACACCTACCAAAGAAGGCCAACCTAGCAAGACTTAGAGACATAGAATATATACCTAATTCATAGATACAAATACAAGAGGCAGTCAAGGAGAAAAAGGCATGACCCAAATAAAAGAACATGAGAAACTCTCAGGGAAAAAGCAAACAAACAAACTAAATGAAATGGAAGCAAGCATTCTACCAGAATACATAATACAAAACAATGGTCATAAAGATAGATCAAGGAACTTAGTAGAAACTTCAACAAAGATATAGTAAGCATGAAAAGGACATAAAATAAATAGCGAAAAACATCAGAAATGAAGAATACAATATCTGAATGGAAAATACACTAGATGTAAGCAAGAACAGACTAGATGAAGCAGAAGAATGACTCAACAATTTGGAAGCTAACAAAAACCACTCAATCTGAGCAACAAAAAAGAAAAAAAAACTAATTGAAACTAGTTTAAGGGACCCCTAGGAGAACTCCAGCCATAACAACATCTGCATCATAAGGGTATCAGAAGGAGAATACAGAGAGGAAAGGATTGAGAACCTATTTGAAATAATCACCAAAATTTTCCCTAACTTGGTGTAGGAAAAAGACATATAGTCCAGGAAATGCAAAGAGCCCCAAACAAGATGAATCAAACTCACAACAAGAGATATCATAATTAAAATGGAAAAATTAAAGACAAAAATTGATCAATCAAACGACATGTATGCATGCATTGGAGCATAACAAATGAACACATACACTAAGAGGGATGAGGGCATGTGCTTGGGGGGAGGTGCTGGAGAGTGGTCGGGAAGAAGTCAATGGGGGAAAAGGAGCCATATGTAATACTTTAATCAATAAAGAATAAATAAAATCTATACTAATAAAAGGGTAATATGCTAATTAGACCAGACATCTTCTGCATGTCCTTCTGGACTAAGCCACGGTGGTGGGGGTTGAGGCAGAGGCAGTTAGGGGTGATCAGGCTGGTGAGCAGAGGTGTTTAGGGGTGATCAGGCAGGCAGGCAAGTGATGGTTAGGAGCCAGCAGTCCTGGATTGCAAGAGGGATGTCCCAGATTGGAGAGGGTGCAGGCTGGGCATAGGGACCCCCTCCCATGCATGAATTTCATGCACTGGGCCTCTAGTATAAAATAAAAAGAGAACCTAAAAGCAAAAGAAAGACAATTAGTTACCTACAAGAAAGCTAACATAATGCTGTTAGCTGATTTCTCAAAAAAGCAAGGACCTATAACTAAGACAACTCTATCAAAGCTATAATTTAAAACTGAAGTAAAAAGAAAGAGATTCCCAGAAAAAAGAAAGGTAAAGTTTATTACCACCACACCATATCATAAGAAATGTTAAAGGGACTTCTTTAAGAAAAATAAGTTTTAAAAGAGAAACCTAAATGTGAATTTTAAATAAAACAGTAATAAATACATACCTATAAATAATTACTTTAAATGTAAATAGCTTAAATGTTCTAATCAACATTTTAAGTTATATGGATGGATAAGAAGACTAGACCCATATATATGCTATCTATAAGAAACCCACTTCAGATCAAAAGACACACAGAGACTGAAAGTAAAGGGATGGAAAAAGATATTACATGAAAATGGAATAAAAATCCTTGGGGTAGCAATACTTATATCAAACAAAATAGACTTTAACACAACACCCATAAAGGACAAAGAAGGACATTATATAATGATAAAGTGATAAATCCAACAAGAGGATATAACCCTTGTAAACATTTAGACACCCAACATAGGAGCATCTAAATATATAAAGTAAATCTTGATAGGCACAAAGGGGGAGATTGATAGTAATGCAGTCAAAGCAGGGAATTTTAACACCCCATTGACATTAATGGATAGATCTTCCACACAGAAAACCAACAAGAAAACAATAGCCTTAAATGACACACATGATCAGATGAATTTAATTTATATTTTCAAAGCTTTTCAGCTCAAGGAAACAGAATATGCATTATTTTCAATGCACATGTACTATCTTCTAGGCTAGACCGCACATTAGGCCACAAAACTCAATACATTTAAGAAGATTGAAATTATATCAAGTATTCTCCAGCCACGATGGTATAAAATTAGAAATTAAATACACACACACACACACACACACACACAAAAACAACCATCTGAACACATGGAAGTTGAATAACCTGTTACTAAACAATGAATGGGTTAATAATAAGATCAAGGAAGAAATCAAAAGATACCTTGAGGCAAATGAAAATGAAAACACAACAACCCAAAATCTATGGGACAAAACAAAAGCAGTCTTAAAAGAGAGAGTTATCACAATATAGGCCTCCCTCAAGGAACAAGAAAAATGTCAAATAAATACTCTAAACTTATACCTGAAGAAACTATAAAAAACAACAACAAAGCCCAAAATAAGTATTAGAAGGAAATAATTAAGATAAAAGGAGAAAGAAATGCAATAGGAACATTGCAAAGACAAACAAGATTGACAAACCTTTAAACACACACATGCGGAAAAGAGAGGATTCAAATAAATAAAATAAAGCATAAAAATATAAAGAAAAGTAATAACTGACATCACAGAAATACAAAGGATTATAAGACAGTGTTATGAACTACTATATGCCAACAAATTGGACACTCTGGAAGAAATGGATAAATTCCTAGAAACATGCAAGCTCCCAAGAGTGAATCAAAAGGAATCAGACAAATCTAAACATACCAATACAATGAAATTGAAGCAATAATAAAAACATTCTCAACAAAATGAAGTCCAGGACTATGAATGGCTTTACAGGTGAATTTTACCAGATATTCAAATAAGAACTAACACCTATCCTTCTCAAACTATTTCCAAAAAATACAAGGGAAGACTACCAAGCTGATTTTACATGGAAAGCATTGTCCTGATTCCAAAACCAGATCAAAGCACTACAAAGAAAGAAAATTACAGGCCAATATCAGTGATAAACATAGATGAACGTATCTTCAACAAAATATTAGCAAATTGAATATAGCAATATGTCAAAAGATCATTCCCCATGATCAAGTGAGATTTATTCCTGGGATACAAGGATGGTTCAACATCTGCAAGTCAATTAACATGATACATCACATAAACAAAATGAAAGATAAAAATCATACGATCATATCAATAACTTCAATAAAACCCACTTGACATAATTCAGCACGACTTTCAAAAAAATGGGAATACAGGGAACATATATCACTATATTAAAGGCCACTTATGACAAACCCAAAGCTACTCAACAAGAAAAAACTGAAGGAGTTTTCCTTAAGATCAGGAACAAGATACCAATATTCACCTTCACCACTGTTATTCATCATAATACAAGAAGACCTAGCCACAAAAATCAGACAAGAAGAAGAAATAAAAGGCATCCAAATTGGAAAGGAAAATCTAAAACTAGCCTTATTTGCAGAAGACATGATACACTATAGAGACAACTACTAGAACTGACAAAGAAATTTAGTAAAGTAGTTGGATACAAAATAAGTATGCAGAAATTGGTAGCATTTTTATATATCAACAATAAATTATAAAAGAGAAATTATGAAAACAATCTCACTATAATTTCATCAAAAACTATAAAATGCCTAGTCATAAATATAACCAAGGAGATAAACGACCTGTACTCAGAAAGTTATAAGGCACTGAAGAAAGAAATTGATGATACACATAAATGAAAGATTATATAATGAGAATGAATAGAAAGAACTAATATAATACAATGTCCATACTAACCAAAGCAATCTATATATTTAATGCAATTCCTATTAAAATTACAATGGTGTTTTTCACAGAATTAGAACAATCTAAAAATTTATATGGAAATACAAAATTTTCTCAATAACCACAACAATCTTGAAAAAGAAGAACAAATTTGGATGCATCATACTATTTGATATCAAACCATATTACAAGGCTATAAAAATAGAAACAGCATGGTAGTGGCTTTTTAAAAAGACACACATATCACCAGATATCAAGTTATAATACAAAACCACTGTAATCAAAACAGCCAGGTGTTGGCACAAGAACAGGCACATAGATCAATGGAACAGAACAGAAATCCTAGAAATCAACCCAAGATATTATGCTCAATTATTATTTGGCAAAGGAGACAAGAGCATATAATGCAGTCAAGACAGTTTCTTCAATAAATGGTGTTGGGAAAATTGGACAGATAACATGCCAAAATGAAACTAGACCACCAACTTACACCACATACAAGAATAAACTCAAAATGGATAAAAGACTTAAATGTATGTCAGGAAACCATAAAAATTCTAGAAGAAACCATAGGCAGCAAAATCTCAGACATCTGTTGTAGCAATATGTTTATGGATACATCTCCTAAGGCAAAGAAAACGAAGGAGAAAATAAACAAATGGGACTACATCAAAATATAAAACTTCTGCACAACAAAAGAAACCTACCAAAACGAAAAGGGAGCCCACTGTATAGGAGAACATGTTTGGCAATAATATACCTGATAAAGGATTAATATCCAAAATATATAAAGAATGCATACAACTTAACAAAAGGAAGACAAACAATCCAATTAAAAAATGGGCAAAAGACCTAAATAGACACTTCTCCAAAGTGTACATACGGATGGCCAAGAGACATATGAAAAAATGATCAAAGTCACTGATCATCAGAGAAATGCAAAATAAAACAGCAATGAGCTATCATCTCATATCTGTCAAAATGGCTACCATCAACAAATCAATAAATGACAAGTTCTAGCGAAGATGTGGAGAAAAAGAAAAACTAATACACTGTTGGTAGGAATGCAGAATGGTGCAGCCATTATGGAGAATGTATGAAGTTTCCTCAAAAGATTAAATATGGAACTACCATTTGACCCAGTGATCCCACTTTTGGAATATATCCTAAGAAACCCAAAACATCAATTAGAAATAATGTATGTTCCCTGATGTTCATAGCAGCAAATTTGAAATAGCTAAGATATATTGGAAATAGCCCAAGTGCCCATCAGTAGATGAGTGGGTAAAAAAGCTGTGGTACGTTTACACCATGGAATATTATGCAGCAATAAAAAGAAGGATCTCTTACCCTTTGTCAGCCTTGAAGGACCTAGAGAGTATAATGCTAAGCAAAATAAGCCCATCAGAAAAACACAAATATAACATGATCTCACTCATATATGGAATCTAATGAACAAAATAAACTGATGAACAAAATAGAGCCAGAGAAATAGAAGCATGGAACAGACTGTGGAATCTCAGAGGGAAGGCAGGGGAGGGTGGGTGGGTAGGAAGAGACCAACCAAAGAACTTGCCTGCATATATACATAAGCCATGAACACAGACAATAGTGTGGTGAAGGGCTGGGGCAGGGTGGAGGCAGGTTAGAAGAGGTCAATGGAGTAATAAAGGGGACATATGTAATACTTTCAACAACGAATATTGTTTTTAAAGTCACGCATATCAATGAAGCAGAACACAGCCTAGAAATACACTCAAAGCTATATGGTCAATTAATGACAAAGGAGGCAACAATGTCCAATGCAGTAAACAGTCTATTCAATAAATTGTGTTGGGAACATTGGACACATATGTGAAAAACAATGCAACTAGATTACCTACTTGCACCATATACAAGAATAAACTCAAAGTGAATTAAAGACTTAAGTGTAATATTCAAAACCATAAAACCTCTAGAAAAATATAGGGAGTAATATCTCAGAAATTTCTCTTAGTAATATTTATTTCTGATATATTGCCTTGATCAAGGGAAACAAAAGAAAAATAAATAATTGCGACTACATCAAATTTTTACAGAGCAAAGGAAAACATCAACAAAAATGGAAAGACAACTCTACTGATTGGATAAAGATATTTGCCAATGATACATCCCATAAAGGGTTAATATCCAAAATTTATGTTACTCAAACCACACAGCACCTACAAAAAATGCACATGAGAAATGGGCAGAGGACTTGAATGGACACTTATCTAAACAGGACAGACAGATGGCAAATAGACATGTGAAAAGATGCTCAACATCACAAATAAGAAAAATACAAATTCAAACCACTATGAGATATTACCTAACCTTTTCAGAATAATTATCATCAATAAATTAACAAACAAGTGTTTGCCAGAATGTGGAAATAAGGAACCTTAATGCACTATTGGTGAGAAATCAGGTTGGTGTAACCCATATGAAAATGTTACGGAGGTTCCTTTAAAATTAGAAATGGAACTGCCTTATGACTCACTGATTCCATTTCTGCATATATAGCCAAAGAAACCCAAAATACTAACTCAAAACAATAAATGCATTCCTATGCTCATTAAAATTATGTATAAGAGCCAAGACATAGAAACAACCTAAGTGCCCATCATTAATAGACAAGTGCATAAAAAAATACTTGTACATATATACAATAGAATATTATTTGACCAAAAAAGGACTGAAATCTAACCAAGTGTGACAGCATGAATTGACCTAGAGGATATTATGCTCAGTGAAACAAATTAGACAGAGAAAGACAAATGCAATATGATTTCATTTATATCTGGAACTAAAGAACAAGAAAAAAATGAACAAACAAAACAGACACAGATTCATAGATACAGAGATCAGATTGATGTTTGCCAGATTGGAAGGTGTATGAGGGGCTTGGTGCAAAATATGAAGGAATTAAGAAGTACAAATTGGTAGTTACAACATAGTCATAGGGTGTGTAAAGTATAGCATAGGGAATATAGTCAATAATATTGAAATAACTATGCATAATGTCAGGTGGGTACTGGAAATGTTGGGTGGACCACTTTACAAAGAATATGATTGTCAATCCATTATATTGTACACCTGAATTTTATCCTATATAATAGAAGGCTAATATGCAAATTGACCAAATGGCAGAACAAATGGTTGGTATGATGCTGCTCTGCAGGGAGCGAGCCTGAGCCGTCAGTCGGACATCCCCCGAGGGCTCCCAGACTGCAAGACGGCACAAGGCCAGGCTGAGGGACCTCCCCACCCCCGTGCACAAGTTTTGTGCACCAGGCCTCTATATATTTGATTGATTATAAATTTAATCATATATTTGAATGTATTAAAGAGCCTGCTGTTTAAAGTTTCCTTAAGAGGAAATGTATAATAAAGAATGCTTTTGCAAAGCAAATACATAAATTTAATAAATAGCCAAAAAATTGTTATTTAACAAAAATTAACTTAAGTGTAAAAATCAATTAACTTGAATTCTACATTGAATCATCTGGCTGCTTCATGAAAAATTATGCCCATGAGAAGGAAACAAAGAATAGGTTTCTTGCTCTGGCAGGTGAGGCTCAGTTGATTGGAGCATCATCCTGTGCACTGAAAGATCATTCGTTTGATTACAGGTCAGTGCACATAACCAGGTTGTGGGTTTGATATCCACTTGTTCAAGGTGCATATGGGAGGCAACTGATTGATGTTTCTCTCCCCTCCTCCTACTCCTTCTCCTCCCTCTCTCCCTAAAATCAATAAAAACATATCCTTGAGTGAGAATTAAAGAGAAAAAAACAATGTTTCTTTATAGTATTTGAAGAAAAGCCTGATTTCTGAATTCTTACTTTCAAGAACATGAATGTTCATTTTTACTTCATAGAATGCACTACTGTGTCTGTTAATTCATGTGGCTTAGTTTAATTGCTAATTCAGTGCTCTTTCTGAGGTACTTAAAATTCAGTAATGAAGACTCACATAATGAAGTATTATGTAGACTAATTAATGAGTATATAATGCCACGTAAAGTTATTGCAAATGCCAACTGCTATCATCATACATGTCAGACTTAATTTTGCTTTTGAATCTACTGAGCTGGGTTCTTCATTTAGTATAGCAATAGACCTAGCTCCTCATTATAAGAACCTTCTATTTAGCAGAAAATCAGAGACACAAGCTGATTTTGAAGAAAAATAAAACATATATTTAATTAGTTTTTAAATTGGAGTATAGTTTACATGCAATTTCATATGAGTTTCAGATGAACAACATAATCATTTAACATTTATATATCTTATGAAATAATCACTGCAATAAATCTAATAATTATCTGTTTCTATATAAAGTTACCACAATACTACTGACTATATTCTATATGTTGTACATTAAATCTCCATGACATTTATCTTAAAACTAGAAATTTGTACCCTCCCCTTTGGCAATGATCAGTTTAATTTTTTGTATGTATGAGTCTGTTTCTGTTCTGTTGTTTCTTTTGCTTGTCATTTAGATTCCACACATAAGTAAAATTATATGGTATTTGTCCTTCAATCTGTTACTTCATTTAATTAGTGTAATACCCTCTAGGTCCATCCATCTCATCACAAATGGCAAGATTTTATTATTTTGTATGGCTGAGTAATATTTTATTTTATATAATATTATATATATATATATATATATATATATATATATATATACACACACACACACATACATACTCACACACACACACACACACACACACACACACACACACACACTAGAGGCCCGGTGCACGAAATTTGTGCACTGGGGGGGGGGGGTCCCTCAGCCCAACCTGCACCCTCTCCAATCTGGGACCCCTCGGGGGATGTCCCACTGACATCCTTTTCATGATCTGGGACTTCTGGCTCCCAACTGCTCACCTGCCAGCCTGATCACCCCCTAACCGCTCCCCTGACAGCCTGATCGATGCCTAACTGCTCCCCTGCAGGCCCGATCATCCCCTACTGCCCTCCCCTGACAACCTGGTCACCCCCAAATGCCCTCCCTTGCATATTCCCTCTTTATTAGATAGGGGTTTTTCTTTAACATATTGGACAGCCCTAACTGGTTTGGCTCAGTGGATGGAGCGTCAGCCTGCAGACTCAAGGGTCCCAGGTTCAATTCTGGTCAAGGGCATGTACCTTGGTTGGGGGCACATACCCAGTGGGGAGTGTGCAGGAGGCAGCTGATCAATGTTTCTCTCTCATAGATGTTTCTAGCTCTCTATCCCTTTCCCTTCCTCTCTGTAAAAAATCAATAAAATATATTAAAATAAAATATATTAGACAGTGTACCTGCTGTGGTCTTGACAAACCCATAGAAATGTAAACCCAAACTAAAAGTGTCATAAAATAAATTCCTTAACCAGGAATTTCATGAGACCTTGGAAAGGTGATATCATGTGGTTGTTTCTTCCTTTTTTCCTTCTCTTTTTCTTGATGTTTCATCTTTTGTCCTTTCTTTCTTTTCTCCCTTTATTCCTTTTCTGTCCACTCTTTCTCTTAACTTTTCTGTTGGTAGAATCGTCAGTACTTGAATCTGTCTTGCTTCCAGAAGGCGAAGAAGAGGGAAACACACCGTCATCTGAAGAAAAAGATGATCTATGTTGGGATTGGTGGTGTTTCTGGTTTTGCTCTTTTCCGGTTTGTCATTTCTGCCAGCCCCGGCATCTTCAGGACTTGTGCGTGGGCACTTCCTACTCATGTCTACAAAACCTCCCTGCTTTGGTGAAAACTGTATAGGGAAAAGGCCTTCCTGGTTGGGCTCAAGCCCTGCCTGAGGTGCTGAGGAACCAGGGTGGGGAACACCCACCACCGCACTTGTAGAGCCAACCTCCAGACCACGAGGTACTCCATTTGCCTTCAGAAATTAGTTATAAGTTACTTCCGATGTGAAACCCTACCTCAGACATTTCCTTTGCCATTTCTAAAGATTTTAAACAAAATCCATTTACCTCCCTAACCTGGTCAGAAGTTTCTACCCAATGGGAGAGGTTTGCTGGGCAGCATAGCCCAGATACCCCCCTCCCCCCATGTCCAATCACTCCGCTGGGGTCAAGGGAAGTTCCAAGGTGGACTCCCCTAGGCTGCCAGTGGGGCAGGATCACTGCCCCGGTCGCAGGTGCTTCTGAGGCTGAGACCCGAAGCTATAGGTGTGTGTGAGGGGGATCACTCCATGGGGGCGTAGTCCCTTTCAAGGCTGACACCCCAGGCTGTGGCTGGGAGCGGATCACACCAGGAGGCAGGGTGGGGGGGCGGAGAGCGCTGTCGCCTCACAGGCCGCCTGCAGTGCGTCTGGGAGCAGATTGCTCTGAGGGAGGCGGAGGGGGGGGGGGGCGCTCAGCTGCGTCCCAGGCAGACAGCCCAGGCTGTGGCTGGGAGCGGATCGCTCCAGGGGGGTACGATCGCTTCCAAGGCTAAGACTCGAGGTGGAAGTTGTGTGTGTGGGGAGTGAATTTGTTTTTGTTTTTTATAAAGGTTCAGGAGGGCCTCTGGGCAGCATTCTGCCAGGCAGTTTATGCTGCGGGCTCTCAGCAGCAGTCCTCCCTGGGACTGGGGGACTCTGGCGGGCATGAGAGGACTGGGTGCCACCATTTTGTCAGGGAGTAACAGTTAATTTGCATTTTAATCTTTTATTAGATAGGGGAGAGAGAGACAATGTCTTCCCAAAATGTATATATACCCTTTGAATAATTATAAAGACAGTTTATTAAAATACATTTTATTTTCAAAATTGAGCTATTGGCTATTAAAATGTGTATATATTTTGGGAGAACACTATATATAGATTAGATATAGATGATATAGATAGATATAGATATAAATATAGAAATGGAGATATAGAGAGAGAGGATATAGATAGATACAATATGTGCACACACATATCATATCTTCTTTATCCATTCATTCATAAATGAATGCTTAGATTGCTTCTGTATCTTGGGTACTGTGCATAATGCTGCAATGAACATAGGAGTGCACATATATTTTTTAGTTATTGCTTTCATTTTCTTCTTATAGTTGCCCAGAAGTGGAATTGATGAACCATTGGATAGTTCTATTTTTAGTTTTTTTAAGAAATCTCCATACCTTTTCCATAATGCCTATACCAGTTTGCAATCCTACCAGCAATACCAAAGGGTTTCCTTTTCTCTACATCCTTACCAACACATTACTCCTTGTCTTCTTGATAATAGGCATTCTAACATATGTGAGTTGGTTATCTCACTGTGGTTTTGATATGCATGTCCCTGATGGTTAATAATGTTAAGCATCTTTTTATGTTTCTGTTGACCATCTGTATGTCTTCTTTGGGGGGAAAAAATGTTTAATTAGGTTCTTTGTCCATTTTTTTTATTTTTTTTATTTGATATCTTTCAGAATATCCTTAACAAAGAACAGAAGTAATTTTTGGCATGAAAAGAAACATTTTGCATCCAGAAGTTGAGTAAAGTTTAATTTAACAAGTACAAGAAATTGGATTAATAAGTTAGAAAATTTTAGCCATTTGTTTGTGTGTGTAGAAATCCACACATAAAATCTATATGTTCATGTTGACATCAATTTAATAAATAATATTTTAAAAAATACAAATACAAAATAAATGCTATTCTTATTTGTTCAATTTTTTATTGATTAAGTTATTACATGTGTTCATATCCCCTCATTGCCCCAACACTCCACTTCCATACATGCCCTCACCCCCAGTGTCTTGCGTCCATTGGTTATGCTTATATGCATGCATATAAGTCCTTCGGATGATCTCTTATCTCCCTCCCTGCTCCCCAGCCTTCCCACTGTAATTTGACAGTCCATTCAATGCTTATCTATCTCTGTATCTATCTTTTTGTTCATCAGGTTATAATGTTCTTTATTACCCATAAATGAGTGAGATCATGTGGTATTTTTCTTTCACTGATTGGCTTATTTCATTTAGCATAATGCTCTCCAGTTCCATCCATGCTGCTGCAAATGGTAATAATTCCTTCCTTTTTAAAGTAGCATAGTATTATTCCATTGTGTAGATGTACCATAGTTTGCAAATCCACTCATCTGCTGATGGGCAGTTAGGCTGTTTTTAAATCTTAGTTATGGTGAATTGTGCTGCTATGAACATAGGGGTGCATATATCCTTTCTGATTCGAGTTTCTAGTTTCTTGGGATATATTCCTAGCAGTGGGATTACTGGGTTAAACAGGAGTTCCATTTTTAGTTTTTTGAGGAAACTCATACTGTGCTCCACAGTGGCTGCACCAGCCTGCATTCCCACCAGCAGTGCACAAGGGTGCCTTTTTCTCCACATCCTCGCCAGCACTTGTCCGTTGTTGATTTGTTGATGACAGCATTTCTAACAGGTGTGAGATTGTAATCATTGTCATTTTGATTTGCATCTCTGTAATGATTAGTGACTTTGAGCAGGTTTTCATATGACACTTGGCCTTCCTTATATCCTATTTCGAAAAGTATCTATTTAGGTCCCTTGTCCATTTTTTCATTGGGTTGTTTATCTTCCTTTTGTAAAATTGTATGAGTTCCCTATAAATGTTGGAGATTAATCCATTGTCAGTGATAACATTGGCAATTATGTTCTCCCATGCAGTGGGCTTTCTTGTTGTTTTGTTGATAGTTTCTTTTGCTTTGCAGAAGCTTTTAATTTTGATGTAGTCCCATTTGTTTATTTTCTCTTTAGTTTCTATTGCCCTAGGAGCTATATTGATGAAGATATTGCTTTGGCATATGTCTGAGATTTTGCTGCCTGTGGATTCCTCTAATGTTTTTATGGTGTCCCATCTTACATTTAACTCCCTTATCTATTTTGAGTTTATTTCTGTGTATGTTGTAAGTTGGTGGTCTAGTTTCATTTTTTTACATGTATCTGTCCAATTTTCCCAACACCTTTTATTGAAGAGACTGTCTTGACTCCATGGTATGCTCTTGCCTCCTTTGTCAAATATTAATTGAACATAGTGGTTTGGGCTAATTTCTGAGTTCTCAGTTCTATTCCATTGGTCTATATGTCTGTTCTTATGCCAATACCAGGCAGTTTTGAGAACAGTGGCTTTGTAATACAGCTTGATATCTAATATTGATATCCCTCCTATGCTATTCTTTCTCAGGATTATTGCAGCTATTCCAGGTCTTTTTTTATTCCTGATGAATTTTTGGAGAGTTCTTACTAGGTCTGTGAAATATGCCATTGGTATTTTAATGGGGAGTGCATTGAATCTATAGATTGATTTGGGTAGTATGGACATTTTAATGATGTTGATTCTACCAATCCATGAACACGTATGCTCTTCCATTTATTTATGTCTTCCTCTATATCTTTTTTCAATATCCTGTAGTTTTCTAAATTGAGGTCTTTTACCTCCTTAGTAAAGTTTATTCCCAGGAATTTTAATGTTTTTGGTGCGAAGGTAAATGGAATTGTTTTCTTAGTCTCTCTTTCTATAAGTTCATTGTTGGTGTATGGAAATGCCATAGATTTCTTGGTGTTAATTTTCTATCCTGCTACATTGGAATATTCATTTATTATGTCTAAAAACTTTTGATGGTGTCTTTAGGGTTTTCTATGTACAGCATCATGTCATCTGTGAATAATGACAATTTTACTTCTTATTTTTCAATTTGGATGCCCTTTATTTCTTCTTTTCTGATTTCTGTGGCTAGCACTTCCAGTACTATGTTGAACAGGAATGGTGAAAGTGGGCATCCCTGTCTTATTCCTGTTCTTAGTGGAAATGATTTTAGTTTTTGTCCTTTGAGTAAGATGTTGGTTGTAAGTTTCTCATATAAGGTTTTTATTATGTTGAGGTATGATCCCTCTCTAATCATTTCCTGAGCGTTTTTATCAGAAAAGGGTGTTGAATTTTGTCAAATGCCTTTTCTGCATCAATTGATATGACTATGTGAATTTTGTCTCTCACTTTGTTTATGTGATGTATTACATTTATTAATGTGTGGATATTGTACCAGCCTTGCATTCCTGGAATAAATCCCACTTGGTCATGGTGTATGATCTTTCTAATGTAATGCTAGATCCAGTTAGCTAGAATTTTGTTGAGGATTTTAGCATCTATGTTCATCAGTGATATTGACCTGTAATTCTCTTTCTTTGTGGTGCCTTTATCTGGTTTTGGGATTAGGGTAATGCTGGCTTCATAGAAAGGATTTGGAAGTGTGCCTTTCTCTTGAATTTTTTGGAATAGTCTGAGAAGGATTGGTTTTAGTTTTTCTTTGAATGTTCGGTAAAACTGCCCTGTGAAGCCATCTGGTGCAGGACTTTTGTTTGCTGGAAGCTTTTTGATTACTGTTTCAATTTCATCAGTAGTTATCAGCCTATTCAGGTTTTTTCAATCTTCCTTATTGAGTTTTGGAAGCTTGTATTTTTCTAGGAATGTGTCTATTTCGATGAGGTTGTCATGTTTGTTGGAGTAGAGTTTTTCATGGTATTTTTTTTTTACAATCCTTTGTATATCTGTAGGGTTAGTTGTTACATCACCTCTTTCTTTTCTGATTTTGTTTATTTGGTGAGCCTGGCTAGAGGTACATCAATCTTGTTTATCCTTTCAAAGAACCAGCTCTTGGTTTCATTCATCTTATGTATTGTTTTTTTGGTCACTAAGTCATTTATTTCTGCTCTGATCTTTATTATCCTTTTCCTTCTGGTTACTGTGGGCTTCTCTTGTTGCTCTCTTTCTAGTTCTTTACATTACAAGGTTAGATCATTATTGCCATTTTTTCTTGTTTTTTGAGGTAAGCCTGTGGAGCTATGAACTTCCCTCTCAGGACTGCTTATATTGTGTCTCATAGATTTTGTATTGTTGTGTTTTCATGGTCATTTGTTTCCAGGTTGCTTTTAATTTCTTCATTGATCTCTTTGGTAACCCTATCATTGTTTAATAGCATGCTATTTAGCCTCCAAATGTTTGCTTTTTTTTTTCTATTGTTTTTATTGTATTTGCTTTCTAGTTTTGGGCCATTATGGTCTCAGAAGATGCTTGTTATGATTTTTATCTTCTTGAATTTAAAGAGACTTTGCCTGTGCCCTAATATGTGGTCTATCTTTGAAAATGTTCCATGTGTACTGGAGAATAATGCATATTCTATAGCTTTGGGGTGAAATGTTCTGAAGATGTCACTTAAGTCCATCTGATCTAGTGAGTCATTTAGGATTGCTGTTTCTTTTCTGATTTTTTGTCTAGAGGATTTATCCAGTGGTGTCAGTGGGATATTAAAGTCCCCTACTATGACTGTGTTGCAATTGATCTCTCCCTTGATATCTTCCAGAACTTGTTTTATGTATTTGGGTATTTCTGTTTTGGGTGCATATATGTTTACCTGAGTTATATCTTCTTGTTGAATTGCTCCTTTTAGTACTATATAGTGGCTTTCATTATCTCTTATTATGGCTTTTAATTTGAGGTCTATTTTATCAGATATAAGTATCACAATCCCAGCTTTTTTCTCATTTCCATTTGCCTGTAAAATATTTTTCCATCCCTTCACTCTCAGTCTGTGTGAATCCTTTGTTCTGATGTGGGTCTCTTGCAGACAGCAAATATATGGGTCATTTTTTCTTATCTATCCAGCTACCCTCTGCCTTTTGATTGGAGCATTTAGTCCATTTATGTTTAATGTTATGTTGATAAGTACATGTTTGTTGTCATATTTATTCTTAATGTTTGTATTTCTTCTTGCCTTTCTGTTTCTTCTTTTAACAGCAGTCTCTTTAGCATTTCTTGCATTACTGGCTTGGTAGTAATAAACTCTCTTATCCCTTTTTTGTCTGTGAAGCTCCTGATTCCACCTTCAATTTTGAATGATAGCCTTGCTGGGTATAATATTCTTGGATTCAGTCCCTTGCTTTGCTTTACTTTGTATATTTCATTCCATTCCCTTCTGGCCTGTTGTGTTTCTGTTGAGAAATAAATTTATATACTAATAGGAAATCACTTGTAGGTAACTTTCTGTCTCTCTCTGGCAGCCTTTAAGATTCTTATTTTGTTGTTGGTGTTTGCCAATTTAATTATGATGTGTCTTGGTGTCAGTCTTTAGGGGTTCATCTTGTTTGGGACTCTATGTGCTTCTTGGATTTGCTTAGTTTTTTCTTGCCAATATCAGGGAAGTTTTCCATCATTATTTATTCAAACAGGTTATCTATTCCTTGCTTCTCTTCCTCTCCTTCTTGTATCCTTATTAAGTGAATGTTGTTTCATTTTGTGTTGTCCCAAAGCTCCTTTAGGCTCTCCTCTTGCTTTTTAACTCTTCTTTCCAGTTGCTTCTGTGTTTGTGTGTTTTTTCCTACCTTGTCTTCTAATTTGCTGATGTGGTCCTCAGCCTCTTCTAGTCTACTGTTTAGGATTTCCATTTTGTTCTCTATTGCAGCTATGTCATTCTTCATCTCTTCTTAGTTCCTTTTCATGTTGGTGACATTCTCATTCAGTGCCTTATAGTTCTCATTGAGTTATGTGTATTTGTCATTGAGTTGTATGTATTTGTCATCCAGCTGTTTAAGCATCCTTATAACCACTACTCTGAGTTCTTTCTCTGATATGTTGCTAGCCTCAATTTCATTTAGCTCCCTTTCTGGTGATTCCTCTTTTTCTTTCTTTTTGGGGATTGCTTTTTTGTCTTCCCATGTTTTCCTATAATGTTTTAATAGTAGGTCCAATTGCTTTGCTACCTAGGTTCTTTTGGGAATGGTGCTACTAGTGTCACCTCTCAGGTCTCCTGGGCTTGGTAATCTAGTGTAGCACCCTACTTGAGCTATTTGGATTCTCTTGATGTAGGCCTGCAAGCTGTAAAGGCACAACTATGGTGTCTAGAAGTCAGCAGCCATGGAGGGGGGTGTCCCAATTTTTGCTGTCTTGTGCCCTTGATTGAAATCGCACATGCCCAGTGGAGACTCACAGTGGCACCTGTTGGGTTGATGGGGCTCAGGAGGCCTGCCCTCTGGAGAGGCGTGACTGTGGTGTCCAGAGTTCTGTAGTTGTGGGATGGGCAGACTCAGCTTTTGCTGCTGCACCTGTGGTGGATAGGTGCGCACTCCCAGTGGTTGCTCACAGGGGCACCAGTGTTGCGTTTGCCAACGAGGCGCACTGAAGCACTTTGAAGGGTCCTGGCAATGAAGCTGCATAATTTAGGCATCTGTGGTCAGGTATTCAGGATGAGTGAATTCAGAATTTCTACTGCCGGGGCGGGGGAGGGGGGGCAGTTGCATCCCTGTTTCTATAAGATCACACCCAGTGAGGACTGACAGCAGCTCCCATGAGCACCCTGTGGATAGATGGGTTCAGGGTGCCTTCCCGTTGGACTTCTTGTCCATTTTTAAATCAGATGTTTTATTGATATTAGTTGTTTATATATTTTGCATATTAACCCTTTATTTCTTATATTATTTGCAAATGTCTTCTCTCATTCAGTGGGTCACCTTTTTGTTTTGTTGATGGTTTTCTTCACTCTGAAAAAGCTTTTTTAGTTTGATGTAATCCCATTTGTTTATTTTTGATTTTGTTATTTTTGCTTGGAATAATATATCCCCCTCAAAAAATATTACTTAAGCTGATGTCAAAAAGTTTACCACCTATGTTCCCTTCTAAGAATACTATAGATTCTGGTCTCACATTAAGGCTTAATCCATTTGGAGTTGGAGTTTATTTTTTATATGGTCCAAGGAAGTTTTGTGTTTTTTTGCATTTAGCTGGACAATTGGGAAACCATATATATATAATTTAAATGAGAGTTCTTTCATTTACTAGCTCTTTGATTTTGCCTAACCACTTTGAAATTCAGTGTTATAAGTTTTAAAATGAAAATAGTTATTTTCTTCTACTCCACAAATATTGGTTGAGTATATATTATATTTCAAATCCATCTCTAGGCACTGGGGATACAACAGTGGACACAATATAAACCATGCCTCAATAAATCAAGTGGAAAGTAGACAGATTTTGACAAATACACAAGAATATGTGGATTCTTATGGGTTTGTTCCCTCAGATCTGAGGTCTAAGGAGAGTTACTGAAGAACAACTCAATTTCTTTGACTTATAGGTTGTTTTCTTTCCAGAATTCTACTTTACTTGCTAAGCCTGACTAATAAGTGACTTCTGACATTTCTAAAAATTAAATTCGCTCTCTAAGTTAGCCATTCAGATATATGTCAGAAGTTCTGAAAAATTTTTTTCTATGAAGAATCTTAAAACAATCTGGAGTCAATTGGTGATAACTACTATTTGTTAGTCATTATTTCAGTTTCTCTATAAACAATATTTTATTTTCCCCATAATTCTATGATTAGATCCTTTAATGTATTTCCATAATGACTGGTTCTTGTCTTCATCATGACACTTAAAGTACTCTACTTGCCATTAGACTCCTTGAGACAGGGGCTGTGTTGTATCCACTGTTGTATCCTCAGTGTCTAGACCAGGGTATTGAACATGACATACACTCAGCAAATTCTTGTTGAGTAGGACAATATTATAGTCTTCATTTTAAAATGGATGACACTGAGTTTCAAAGGTGTTAGGCAAAAGTCATAAGGATTGTAATTGAAAGTCAATATATTTGGCCGCTTGAACTAAAATAAGTAATTTGTGTTTTTGCCTCCCTGACAAAGTTTATATGAAGCTACAAAAAGAAATTGACAGCCAGTTTGAAATGGAATTGCCAGGGCCTAGGGCAAAGAATATCCTTACATGATATTATTCTACAATCTCATTATAATCTTAGATATTTTACAACAGCATACTTTGCAATTATCCCAAACAAACTTACAAACTAATTCTTTGAATGGTGGGCAGCAATTAAAAAAAAAAAAAAAGGGACGTGAAAGGATTTAATCCCTTGCAGAAGGAATTAAGGCACTGGGAAGGCACTTGAGCATCCTATATTGGCCCCTCTTGCCCTTTGTGCCAAGAGGGACCCTCTTCTCACAATCCAATTGCCCTCAGCTGTTACCTGAGCTTTCTGTTCATGCTGAGCTTGAAGCCTCGTGGGGGCTGGTACCAGGGATCTGTCTCACATGCAATTGTGTGAGCTGGGCCCTCACTGGAGAAGAAACCCGAGTTCCCCGAGATATGTGATCAGCACCGGGACCCTGCCAGCAGGCCAGGGGTTCCCAAGGCAGGTGCTGGGTGTGGAGGCCACGGGGTCATAGGCTACCAAGGAGACAGAACTGAACCTCACAGCTCCCTGCTTGGCCCCGGAGGATGGCTGGTTAGCCAGAGACGGGTAAGATTCCTCAAGGAAGGAACAACCTAAGACAGGCACAGTCGCAGAGGGGCCATCCAGAGAGAACTTGGGGGGCAACAGAAGTGGGGCACAGACCCTCACCCCCCCAACATTGCAGGGGCTTGAACCCTCACCCCCTTCTAAAGGAGGTCTCCTACCCCCATGGCTGCTTCGCGCTTCCCACACCCAGCTCATATTGGGACCCAGGCAACAGAAAGAGACCCGGCCCAGCTCACATCGAGATACAGGTGACAGACAGAGACTTGGCCCAGCTCAGATCGGAACCCAGGTAACAGACAAGAGACTTGGCCGACAGCAGTTGCCCTATATCTAAATTCAGCTGAGCATTTGGAATGCTCAGGGCCCACTCAAGAATGCAAATAATCCTTCCCACTAATATTTACAGGGTAAACTAAGATTGTTGGTAGAGTATTAAATTTGACAGTAAAATAGTAATCGAGTTTTCAGATTAATTTAAATAGGCTAATTGAAATAAGTGAATATTCAAGTACTGGACAAAAAGCTATTCTTAAAGTAATAACTAAAATTTCTATTGGTAGTTCATCTCATGGTAAAATTCCTGAATATGCAATGAACCTAAAGCAGTCATATGTGTGGGGGAAAAAAAAAATTTTTTTTAAATTTAAAGTTATCAAGACTGCATTATAAAATTTACAAAAACCTCCATTAAAAAAAAAAGGGGGGGGATAGTAGGGCAATATCATATAAGGAAAAATATCCTATAAGTAAATTATATCTAGAAAATTTTTACTTTACCAAATTAAGGTTCATTTGCAATGCTAACAGCAAGACGGCCATTAAAAACACACATAGTGTCTAAATAAGACAAAGAAAAATCGTTTGAACAAAAATAAAAAGGATCCCAAATCAATTATATAGAAAAGATTCCTTTATTAACTTGTGGTCGAGAATATATTTGTATATTTTCAGAAAACAACCCCAAGACCAGATGGATTCCTGCAACAGAGAGGAATTGACAGGAGTGCTCCAACCACAAAGACAAGAGGAAAAAACAGTCCAGAGATGGAAGACGCTGACAACGCCTTGCCATGGGAGCAGTCAGCAGCTGTGCACCGCTGCAGGTTGCCTAGGACCAAACCAGAGAGGGTCGGACCTGCATTGCCACCATGTGCCCACCATCCAGATATCACTGCTGACATGTACACATAAGGAACTGTTGGACATTGAAATTGGGACTCAAACATTTTTTTGTTTTGTCTTGTTTTGTTATTATATGTTTATTTCCAGTCTGCAAAGGCAAAGAAATGGTGGGAAAAAGATGATACAGAGGCAAAGAAGCATTAAACAGACTGTCAAACTACATTGGGAAGACAGGGGTGGTTGGGCGAGGAGGGCTGTAAGAGACCAACCGAAGGACTTGTACGCATGCATATAAGCACAACCAATGGATATAAGACACTGGGGAGGGGGGGGAGGGTGGGCAGGTGAAGGCATGTCCTGGGGGTTAGGGGAGGTCGGGGGGAGATCAAAGGGGGAAAAAAAGGAGACATATGTACTACTATTTGTAATACTTAAAACAATAAAAATAAAATAAAATTTAAAAAATAAAATAAATATAATACTATTTAAAAAAAAAAACAAAGGTGTTAGGCAAGATCAGAGCTGGTAATTAAAGTAAATATATGTTGTTGTGTTTTTTTTAATTCAAAATCCAGCTTCTCTCTGATTTTCTGATAAATAGAGGTTCCTATACTGAGAAGCTGGGAAACAACTGTGGTCCACAGCCATAAACTAAATGAGGTAGTAAAGGTAGAATTAAATATCAAATATTGTGATTAATTCAATAATGAAGACTCTAGTTGGGGTGCAATACTGTTGTGGGAATATAAAATGGTACAACTATATCGGAAAACAGTGTGATAGATTCTTTTAAAGTTAAGCATATACATACCTCATGACTTAGCAACCCCACACCTAAGTATTTACCCAACTGAAATGAAAACCTATCCTATATAATAAATGCCTAGGTGGCATCACATCCTTGCACAATGCCTTTGCATGACATCACCACAAGATGACCACCACAAGATGGCCATGCACATAGTGGAGGTGGGACCTGGTGGCCACTCTGTGCAGTAAGGCCTGGGGGTCCTGCAGCTCTGTGCAGCATGGAGGAGGCCTGTCCCGGCAGAGGAGGCAGGTCATGGCTGGGGAGGGCAGTTGGGGGTGATCAGGCCAGAAGGGGAGGGCAATTGGGGTTGATCAGGCTGGCAGAGGAGCAGGTAGGCATCAATCAGGCTGGCAGGGGAGCTGTTAGGGGCAATCAGGCAGGCAGGTAGGTGACCAGTTAGGAGCCAGCAGTCCCAGATTGTCAGAGGGATGTCTGACTGCCAGTTTAGGCCCTATCCCATCAGACATCCCCTGAGGGGTCCCAGATTGGAGACGGTGCAGGCCAGGCTGAAGGACAACTCCCCTCCCCGTGCATGATTTTGTGCACCGGGCCTCTAGGGTTTACATAAAGACCTGTACATGGATATTTACAGCAACTCTATTCACAATCACCAAAACTGGAAACAAACTACATATCCTTCAACTGTTGGATGGATATAAATAAACTGTGCTGCATTACTACAATGGAGTACTACTCAGGAATAAAAAGGAACAAACTATGAATAGATAAGAAACATGGATAAATCTCAAAGGTATTATACAAAGTAAAAAGTCAGATTTAAAAAGCTAGTTACATATTATAAGATTCCATTTATATGATATTCTGAAAAGGACAATACTACAAGAACAGAAACCAGAAAGAAATTGTCAGGGGCCAGGATAGGAAGGATTTGCTACAACGTACTGTGAAAAAATTTGGAGAAACAATGGAACAATACCTTGATTGTGATGACTGGTACATTTGCTGATGATCACAGTATTTTGCTATAGAAAGGTCAATTTTACTATAGTTTTTAATTTAAAATGAACAAAAGACAAAAGAAACAAAAATAATAATTAGGTACACACTTATAAGGTCCAGCAATTCCACTCCTAGGTATTTACCCCACCCCACAAAACAACAAATCACTATAAAGAGTGTTTATAAGGCTACAATATAATAATATTGGGCCAAGGAGATGGGGTTGATGTGAGCTACTTCTAATCTTTAAAAATGAGAAAACAATTGATGTTGTCTTAAGCTGGTATATTAAGAAATTATAGGTGTCTGCATATTATTCAGTAGCAATTAAAAATGTTGCCTCTAGTGAGTAAGATTAAAGGCAGAAAAGGGTGGCACAGAAAAACAGCATTTTTATATTATGTGTTCTTTACTATTTGACTTTTTAATCTGGTCAATATATCAACTTGATTAAACATATTAAAATCAAGAAAATTTGATATTTCTCAAATGTAATATCAAATTAAATAATATTTTCCAAGTAAATATCATCATTACACCAAATATTTTAATATATAATATTTTATAAACAAAATTATACACATTCAGTTTTCAGCTGCACTTGAGATATAAATTGGAATAATAATTACTTATCAGTGTACCTGTGTATTCAAACTTTTGCTAGGCACCATACAGTGGAATAAGTAGAGAAGGAGCTCACTTTCTGGACAAGAACACATTTTCAGAAAACATAAGAATGTTTGCTGAGCAACATTCTTAACCAAGGTGATTAATGTCAAGGAAGAAAATACTTCCTCTTAATCTGTAAGGATGAGTAAGGCAAGTTTTTTTGTTTTGTTTTGTTTTGTTTTGTTTTTTCCCCATCAAAACAAGCCAAGGCCAGAAGAGAAATAAAATGGGTTCCAGGTGAGAAGGCTCTTAGGAAGTTTTATATGACACAAAGAAAAGCAGAGCAGATTCATTTGCTTCTCCTACCAGCTGTTCTAATGGCATAAAGTGTTGCTGTTCTACCCATATACATCTGTTTACAGACTGGCACCTGCAGATGATTGTCTCCAGGTGTTTGCCTGAAGAGAGACTCTGAAAGCCACAGGCTGGAAGCCTGGCCTCCAAGAGCAGGTACTGGCCTGCAGGTTTCTGCAGACTGTACAGATGTATTTTGAGAAATAAAGTTGAGATCAAGTTCTGAAAACCAGAGATGGTATAAATTAAGAACTTGAAAAAGTATCTTTGGTACTTTTCAAATTTACATATTTAAAACTTTTTTTTTTTAATAAAGCTTCTATGTGGCTTATGAATAAAACACTTGGGTTCTGTTTCTTCCTGAAGAAGAATCAGCCTGCCATTTATGCTAGATATTTTGTATTTGTTAGGACAACTAGTCTAGAATCTAATAACTTAGAGATCCCAAAGAAGTAAAATCAATATAGAATGAAGCCCCAATTTCAATGTCCAACAGTTCTGAGTAATACTTAAAACAATAAAAAATAAAATTAAAAAATATATATATAGAATGAAGCAACTAAAAGGCTGAATGATTATATGGATCACTACAATGTATTTTCCATCAGTAAATTTTCCTTAGTTAAAAACAACAAAACAAAATAAAAGTTGTCAAAAAACAAGAGGAAATATCAAATGTCATATTTACAAACACCTCTTTGAAGAATATTGCTCCAAAGAACACCCTGAAATGATCCAGATTAAGCTACAGAAAATAAAGTGGAATAGATTATTAAGTTTCCTGTTAAATACAAATGAATGACACTTCTTTGTGCATCCTGGTTGTCCCCATGAGAGTGCTCTTGTGCTATATATTCTGTCACATGTTCTAGTAGAGTTAATTAATCAAGAATCACAGTGGTACTGAAATTTGTATATTGTTGCAGAATATTGTATGTATATATACTAATGGTTAAGCACCTTTTAAAAAAAAGAATTTTAAAAATATTAGGATCTAAGTAGGAAAATAAAACATGTGTAAAACCCATAATATAAGTTGGAGTATAAATAGGAGATATGCTGGTGAAGCATTAAGGGGTTAGGGGACTGGAAATGTCACTCTATAGAAAAAGCCACAAGTTTTATGGCACAGGTGGCATTAAGACTGAGTCTTGAAGATGGGCAGGACTTAGGGAGACGAATGTGACAAAGAAATAACGTTATAGGCAGAAGAAAAGGCTTGATATATGTGGCTCCATGTCTTGTTTTGTTTGCAAAATACCTAAAATAAGCAGAAATACTAGATTACAACTTCTTTGATAATTAACTATTGACAAAGAGAAAACTAACAGAAATGTTCTCTAAAAGTCTAATTTCTTTAAGTAAAAATGTAGCAATTATATTAGATATATAAATATGAAGCATTATATTAGAGGTCTTATTTAACACAATAAGACAAGAAGAAGTAATAAAGATTACAAGAATTAAGAAACAAAAATAAAGTAGTCATTATTTATGCATGATGTGATTTTCTATCAGGATAATGCAAGATTAATTATAGACCAACATACAAAAATAAATAAAATCCTTTAAACAGAAAAACCAAGGTATATAAGTGAAAGGAATTGGAGTAATACTAATAACTCAAATTTATTCAATACTATATTCTAGGTATGTATTATGTCAGTTACTCTTCACAATAACCATATTAATAGTGCTATTATTGTTTCCAAATTGGAGTTTAGTAAATTGAGACATACCTTCTAAACGAAAGAGCCAGTATTTAAACTCAGGCACTTTGAATCAAGAACCCAGACTTCTTAACTCCTACACTAGGAAATTCCATTAACAATACCAGTACAGTCAATGAGGGTTTTAGGAATAAATCTAACAAAAGAAGGGTAAGGCATGTAAAAAATATTACCAAATTCTAAGGAATGACATAAAAAGTCTTCAGTAACTGGAGTTGGAAAGACAATAGCTTCAAGTGCTATTTTCTCTATAATTAATTTATGGATTCAATGAAGTCCAATCAAAATACCAACATATTGTATTTAATAGGTTTATCCTAAAATTAATATGAAAAGTTAATAACCAAAACTGCCAATACAAAACGGTAGAACTTGCTGTAGCATATATTGAGAAATAAATAAATAAATATTAATTAAAAGAATGTAATATTTGTACACAAAAAGACCAATATGTAAATGAAACATGATTGAGAGGCCAAAAACAACTCCACATATGTATGGAAATTTGGCATATGGCATCACAGTAAAGGGTAAATTTGTATAAATAAAGGGTATTCTACTCAAGAAAAGGGACCAGAAAAATTGTTTTTCCATATAGCATAAAATAAAATAAAATAAAACTTTAACACAGTACATCAAAATAGATTCCAGATGGAAAAGACTTAAATGTACCTCTTTCATGTGAAAAGAAAATATGGCAATAAATATTTATGAACTCATAATATGTAGTTTGTTTAAATAAAACAAAAATATTGATAAATTTATCTGCTTTAAAATTAAAATAACTGTACAATAAAGACACTATAATTATCCTATCTAATAAAAGAGTAATATGCAAATTGACCATCACTCCAACACACAAGATGGCCACCCCCATATGGTCAAAGATAGCCACCACATATGGAACAAGATGGCCACCACAAGATGGCCAGCAGGGGAGGGCAGGTAGGGGTGACAAGGCTGGCAGAGGAGGGCAGTTGGGGAGCCCAGGCCTGCAGGGAAGGATAGTTGGGGGAGATCAGGCCTGCAGAATAGGGCAGTTAGGGGTGACCAGGCTGGAAGAGGAGGGCAGTTAGGGGCAATCGAGCTGCCATGGGAGCAGTTAGGGGTCAGGCCTAAATGGGCAATTGGACATCCCTTGAGGGGTCCCAGATTGGAGAGGGTAAAGGCTGGGCTGAAGGACACACCCTCCTCCCCCATGCATAAATTTCATGCACCAGGCCACTAGTCCTATATAATAAAAGGCTAATATGCAAATTGACTGAACAGCAGAATGACTGGCTGCTATGATGCACACTGACCGCTAGGGGGAAGATACTCAATGCAGGAGCTGCCCCATTGTGGTCAGTATGCTCCCACAGGGGGAGAACCACTCAACCAGAAGCCATGAGCCAGGCTCATGGCTGGCTCCACAGCAGCACTAAGGATGTCTGACTGCTGGCTAGGGAGCAGGCCTAAGCTGTCAGTCAGACATCCCCTGAGTGCTCCAGGACTGCGAGAGGGTGCAAGCCAAGCTGAGCCCCACCCCCCTGAGTGCATGAATTTCATGAACCAGGCCTCTAGTTTATAAATAAATCAAATAGAAGAGGATATTGAAAATGCATATAGCTTAGGGGTTTTTTAGTAGAAAAATGGGCAAAGGATGTGAATAGGCAATTCACAAAACAGAAAACTCACAGGTCAAATAAACCTAATATTACTTTGCTTAGTCTTACTAGAAAGAGAAATGCTAAAGTAAATTAAAGTAACAATGAAATAAGACTTTACATACTGTAAGTTCACCTGATTTAGAAGGACACATAGAGGTTAAACCTTTTTTCCATATATTTATTGGCTATATGTATGTCTTCTTGGGAAAGGTGTATTTTCAAGTTCTCCGTCCACTTTTTTATTGGATCATTTATTTCTTTGCTGTTAAGTTTAATGAGTTCTTTATATATTTTGGAAAGTAAACCTTTGTCAGCGCTACTGTTTGCAAATATCATCTTCCATGGCTGGCTGGTTTTTGTTGTTGTTGTTGTCCATTCCTTTTGCTATACAGAAGCTCTTCAGATTGATATAGTCCCATTCATTTATTTTTGCTTTTACCTCCCTTACCTTTGGGGTCAAGTTCATAAAATATTTTCTACCACCCAGGTCCATAAGTTTTATACCTATATTTTCTTCTTTGTAACTTATAGTTTCGGGTCTGATGTTTAAGTATTTGATCCATTTTGAATTAATTTTTGTATATAGGGACAAACTGCAATCCATTTTCAATTGTTTACATGTGGCTTTCCAGTTTTTCCAACACCACTTATTAAAGAGACTATATTTATTCCAACGTGCATTTCTGGCTCCTTTGTCAAAAATTATCTGTTCATATATGTGTAGTTAATAGCTGGGATCTCTATTCTGTTCCATTGATCTGTGTCTTTATTTCTCTGCCAATACTATGCTGTTTTGACTACTGTAGCTATGTAGTATATTTTTAAGTCAGGGCGCATGATACCTCCAGCTTTGTCCTTTCTTTTCATGATTGATTTGGCTATTCTGGGTCATTTGTGGGTCCATACAAATCTGATTATTTCTCATGCTATTTCTTTAAATAATGATATTGGAATTTTGGTGGGGATTGCATTAAATCTGTATATTGCTTTGGGTAATATGGACATTTTAATTATGTAGCAAAATGCAAATTAAAACTACAATAAGATACCACCTAATACAAGCAACAGTAAGTGTTGGAGAGGTTGTGGAAAAAAGGGAACTTTCATTCATTGCTGGTGGGAATTTAGACTGGTACAACCACTATGGAAAGTAGTTTGGCGATTCCTCAAAAAATTAAGAATAGAGCTACTATACGACACAACAACCCCACTCCTGGGTATTTACCCAAAATACTTTAAATCATTTATATGCAAGGATATATGCACCCTTATGTTCATTGCAGCATTATTCATGGTGGCCAAGACATGGAAACAGACATGTGATAGTGGACTGGATAAAGAACATGAGGTACAGGGGTATGGAAAAATGGTGGTGGAATAGACAGATGTGTCCTGAACCTTGTCCCGGAGCAGATAGAAAGAACAGCTGAGGGTCACACACGGAGTGTTTGTTGGAGAGTTAAGGGACAGCTATACTCTAGGAGAAGGTGGGGGACTGCCGCACAGGGATCCCCTGACCAGGCAGCCCTCACTGCTGCTGGGTTCCCTCCCAGAGCCAGAGCCATGGGATTAGACCCAGAGACCGCACAATCTTGAAGGGGAAAGTGGATGTTATCTGAAGCCTGAAAATCTACAACTGTGCCCCCCCCCCCCCAAACAGCTGCGAACCTCAGAGAACCAGTCCCCAACTGGTGCAAACAGGCGAACTCAGAGGAGCCCTACACTCCACCACGGAAAGGTCAGATTTCGCCTGGGATAAGGAAAGAGAGAACTACATAACCAGACACCTGGAGAAGAAAGACCATGGGGAGACAAAGAAACAGCCCGCATATGAAAGAAAAGCAAGCATCACCAGAAAAGGAAGTAAATGAAATGGAGGCAAACAACCTGCCAGAGAAAGAATTCAGAGAAGTGGTCATGAGGTGGCTGAAAAGAATGGAAGACAAATTCAACAATATGAGTATGGACCAAGAGGAAATGAAGAAGAACCAAGAACAAATGAAAAATGGCATCACTGCTGTAAAGAACTCAATAGAAAGCATCAAGAGTAGACTAGAATAAGCAGAGAACCGCATCAGTGAGCTAGAAGACAAGGTAGGAAAAAACACACAAACACAGAAGCAACTGGAAAGAAGAGTTAAAAATCAAGAGGAGAGCCTAAGGGAGCTTTAGGACAACACAAAATGAAACAACATTCTCTTAATAAGGATACAAGAAGGAGAGGAAGAGAAGCAAGGAATAGATAACCTGTTTGAATAAATAATGACGGAAAACTTCCCTGATATTGGCAAGAAAAAAATCTATGCAAGTCCAAGAAGTACATAGAGTCCCAAACAAGTTGAACCCCAAATGACCGACACCAAGACACATCATAAATAAATTGGCGAACACCAACGACAAAGTAAGAATCTTCAAGGCTTCCAGAGAGAGACAGAAAGTTACTTATAAGGGGACTCCTATCATAATATCAATTGATTTCACAACAGAAACACAACAGGCCAGAAGAGAATGGAATGAAATATTCAAGGTGAAGCAAAGCAAGGGACTGAATCCAAGAATACTATACCCGGCAAGGGTATCATTCAAAATTGAAGGTGGTTCAAGAGCTTCACAGACAAAAAAGGGATAAGAGAGTTTATTACTACCAAGCCAGCAATGCAAGAAATGCTAAAGGGACGCTGTAAAAAGAAGAAACAGAAAGGCAAGAAGAAACACAAACACTAAGGGAAAATATGAAAACAGACATGTACTTGTTAATAATAACATTAAACGTAAATGGATTAAATGCACCAATCAAAAGACATAGGGTAGCTGAATGGATAAGAAAACATTTGTTGTCTACAAGAGACCAACCTCAGAGCAAAGGATTCACACAGACTGAGAGCAAAAGGATGGAAAAATATTTTTCAGACAAATGGAAATCAGAAAAAAACTAGGGTTGTGATACTTATATCTGATAAAATAGACCTCAAAGTAAAGTCCTTAATAAGAAATAAGGAAGGCCACTACATAATACTAAAGGTAGCAATTCAACAAGAAGATATAACTCTGGTAAACATATATGCACCCAATGCAGGAGCACCCAAATACATAAAAAATCTCCTGGAAGATATACAGGGAGGTATCGACAACAATACCATCATAGTAGGAGACTTTAATACACCACTGACATCACTGGATAAACCCTCTAGATAAAAAATCAGCAAAGAAACAGTGATTCTAAATGACACACTAGATCAGATGGACTTAATTGACATCTTCAGAGCATTTCATCCCAAAGCCACAGAATACACGTTCTTCTTAAGTGCACATGGGACATTTTCAAAAATAGACCTCATATTGGGTCACAAGCAAAGTCTCCCCAAATTCAAAAATATTTAAACCATGTCAAGCATTTTCTCAGACCACAATGTTATAATATTAGAAATAAACTACAATAAAAACATTCCAAAAAATTCAAACACTTGGAAGCTCAATAGCATGCTACTGAACAATGATTGGGTTATCAATGAAATCAAAGAAGAAACTAAAAACATCCAAGAGACTAATGACAATAAAAACACAACATTGCAAATCCTGTGGGACACAATGAAAGCAGTCCTGAGAGGGACGTTTATAGCTCTACAGGCCTACCTCAAAAAAAACAAGAAAAAATGGTAATAAATCATCTAACTCAACAACTCAAAGAATTAGAAAGACAACAACAAGAAAAGCCCACAGTGAGCAGAAGGAAGGAAATAATAAAGATCAGAGAAGAAATGAATGACACAGAGACCAAAAAAACAATACAAAAGATAAACTAAACCAAGAGCTGGTTTTTCCAAAGGATAAACAAGATTGATGAACCTATATCCAGGCTCTCCAAGAAGCAAGGAGAGAGAACCCAAATAAACAAAATCAGAAATGAAAGAAGTGAAATAACAACAGACCCCATTGACATACAAAGGATTGTTAAAAATACTATGAACAACTCTATTCCAACAAACTGGACAACCAGGAGGAAACGGACATATTCCTAGAAAAACATAACCTTCCAAAACTCAATCAGGAAGAATCTAAACAACTCAATAGGCCAATAACTATGGAAGATATTGAAGCAGTCATCAAAAAGCTTCAAGGAAACAAAAGCCTGGGGCCAGACAGCTTCACAGGGGAGTTTTACCAAACATACAAAGAAGAACTAAAACTTATCCTTCTCAGACTATTCCAAAAAATTCAAGAGGAAGGAACACTTCCAAGCTCATTCTATGAAGCTAGCATCACCCTAATACCAAATCCAGATAAATACAACACATTGAAAGAGAATTACAGGCCACTATCCCTCATGAACATAGATGCCAAATCCTCAACAAAATTCTAGCAAATCAGATCCAGCACTACATCAGAAAGATCATACACCATGACCAAGTAGGATTTATCCCAGGAATGCAAGGCTGGTACAAAATCCACAAATCAATAAACGTGATACATCACATAAACAAATTGAGAGATAAAAATCACGTAGTCATATCAATTGATGCAGAAAAAGCATTTGACAAAATCCAACACCCTTTCTTGATAAAAACTCTCAACAAGGTGGCCATAGAAGGATCATACCTCAACATGATAAAAGCTATATATGATAAACCCACAGCTAACATCATACTCAATGGGCAAAAACTAAAACCATTTCCTGGAAGAACAGGAATAAGACAGGGATGCCCACTCTCACCACTCCTTTTTGACATAGTACTGGAAGTATTAACCATTGCAATTCGACAAGAAGAAGAAATAAAAAGCATCCAAATTGGAAAAGAAGAAGTAAAGCTTTCCTTATTTGCAGCTGACATGATATTGTACATAAATAAACTCAAAATGGATCAAGGACTTAAACATCCAACGAGAAACCATAAAAATACTAAAGGAATCCAAAGGCAGAAAAATCTCTGACATATGCCAAAGCAATTTCTTCACTTATACTGCTCCTAGGGCAATGGAAACTAAAGAGAAAATAAACAAATTGGACTACATCAAAATAAAAAACTTTTGCACGCAAAGAAGGCCATCAATAAAACAACAAGAAATCCCACTGCATGGGAGAACATATTCACCAATAATACCAACGATAAGGGTTTAATCTCCAATATTTACAAGGTACTCATGCAGCTTGACCAAAAGAAGATAAACAACCCAATCAAAAAATGGGAAGCTTATCTAAATAGATATTTTTCAAAAGAAGACAGAAGGAAGGCCAAGAGACATATGAAAACCTGCTAAAAGTCACTAATCATCAGAGAGATGCAAATCAAAACAACAATGTGGTAGCATCTCACGCCTGTCAGAATGGCTATTATCAACAAATCAACAAATGACAAGTGCTGGTGAGGATGCAGAGAAAAAGGAACCCTTGTGCACTACTGGTGGGAATGCAGACTGGTGCAGCCACTGTGGAGAACAGTATGGAGTTTCCTCAAAAAACTAAAAATGGAACTCCCATTTGACCCGGTGATCCCACTTCTAGGAATATATCCCAGGAAACTAGAAACACCTATCAGAAAGGATATATGCACCCCTATGTTCATAGCAGCACAATTCACCATAGCTAAGATTTGGAAACAGCCTAACTGCCCATCAGTAGATGAGTGGATGAAAAAACTGTGGTACATCTGCATAATGGAATACTACGCTGTGTAAAAAAAGAAGTTCTTACCATTTTCAGCAGCATGGATGGAGATGGAGAGCATTATGCTAAGTGAAAAAAGCCAGGCAGAGAAAGATAAATATCACATGATCTCACTTACTTGTGGAATATAATGAACAACATAAACTGATGAGCAAAACTAGATCCAGGGACAGAGAAACCTCAATCAGAACGTCAAACCTCAGGGAAGGTAGGGGAGGGTGGGGGTAAGGGGGAGAGATCAATCAAAGGACTTATATGCATGCATTTAAGTCTAATCAGTGGACACAGACAACAGGGGGGTGAGGGCATGAATGGGAGGTGGAGGGTAATGGGGGAATAAGGACACATATGTAATACCTTAATCAATAAAGAAATTTTAAAAAATAAAAAAGCAAAAAAAAAAAAAACAAAAAGAATATGCAGTACATATACACAATAGAATACTACTCAGCCATAAGAACGGATGAAATAGGTCATTTACAACAACATGGATGGACCTTGAGAACATTATGCTAAGTGAAATAAATCAGACAGAAAAAGCTAAGAACCATACAATTTCAATCATATGTGGGATATAAAACTGAAACTTATGACCACAAACAGCAGTGTGGTGGTTGCCTAGGGTGAGGAGGGGAGGGTAGGAAGAGGTCCTAATATGAAGTGACAGCAGAAGGTTTGACTTTGGGTGGTGGACACATGGTGCTATATACAGACTTTGTAACTTAGAAATCCACACATGAAACCTATTTGTTCATGTTGGGGCTCATGTCACCCCAATAAAATTTAATTTAAAAAAAACAACAAAAATATAGGATACATAGAATGCAACACCATTTATGTACATTGTAAACATGAAAATCAACACACTATTTTATTGATAGATTATATTATAAAATTTATTTAAAAACATGAAAAGGAAGTAAACATATCAACATCAGAAGAGTGATTACCTTTGGGGAAGAAGGGATGTGAAGGAAACTGAAGAAGATTAAAAAAAAATTAGCTACTTTTAAAAATGATTTGAAGCAAATATGGAAAACTTATAAACATTTGTTACATCAATGTGTTTGCTACATTCTTGTTTTGTAACTTTAAAATTTTTAAAGTATTTTTTAAATTTCAGTGATGGTTTTCCAAAACCACTACATTTCCACAGTATTTTTTCCCCATGTATTCCAGTAAATGTACTTGTTTCTCCAAGTCACACAGTTCAGGGAAGGTAAATAATGAAATTTAATCCCTACCCTCAGATTTCACGGTGTGGTTGGAGAGTTATATACGTTAAGACAGGAAAGACAACTAGTCAGTGGGAAGTTCCTGAAGTTAATAAAAACAAAAAGGAAACAATTTAGGAGTTAACAATATATATTACTTATATCTTTTCTCTATCTATTTGTCTTTAAATTTCTTAAAGGGACTATATTTATGTATTTTCTCTCATCTAGCTCTAATACCATAATTTTAAAAACTCTCTATCTCTTTGTGCATCTGCAGCCTAAGTACTGATTCCTTTTGAAAGTCTATTACCACTGGGCATTAAGGATATCCACATTATTTTTTCTTCATTCACATTTTTGTTTGGGCCAAACCAGACTCGCTAGGAGTAAGACAGATGAGTTCAAAATAGTCATTTCCATGAGTGTGAGCAATAGGAGTTATTTTTTATAATTTAACAGTAGACTCATTCTCCAAATAGAATGATAAATGATAATCACCATAATTCAAAGCACCACTTCAAGTTATTCATTGGTTATTCCCTTGTAGAGTAAATTCAAAACAGATACAATTATTTTTAAAGACAACTTAATGTGCATTTGCAACATACATGGACTTATAACTGGAAAAGAGGAATGAATAATTTGAAGCAATTTTCAATAATATTTTATTTTTCCAGAAAAAGAAACTAACTGAAAACAGAATATTGAGGACAGCTAATTTAAGAAAACTGAACAGGATTTTAGATATACATGTGGACATTTGATATAAAAGTTTGGAGTCTAAATAAGTGCATAGTGGCTTTTGAGATTGCTTTTCAGAGAAATTAAAAGGTATTTTTTTAAATCGTGGAATTATGAAACATGATACATAAACTTTTTGTTTTTGACAGTATTTTAACAACTCTATTACATTGAAATTTAAAATATGTTTATGACAGCTTGGTGTCCAACAAAGTAAATACTGATATTTCTAGAGTGCAAAATAGACCTAAGAATTTAAAACTACTGTAAAATATAAATTATATATTTGTTTTACTAAGCCATAGTTTTTATAATGTACTTTCTAAAAAAAAAATCTGAGAATTAAAAAAAAAATACTTACTTTTACTTGTATTTTTCAATTACAGTTTACATTCAATATTATCTTGTATTACTTTCAGGTGTACAGCATAAAGGGTAGACAGTTATAAATTTTACTAGAGGCCCAATGTACACAATTCATGGAAGGGGCTCAGCCCTTGAAACCCCATCTTCATCTGGAAGGATGAACAGAAGGTCGTTTGGCTTTCTGGTCTAATTAGCATATTATGCTTTTAGTATTATAGATTAAATTGTTCCCCTGATATTTTCAGTACCACCTAGCACTATACATAGTTATTAAAATATTATTGGTTGTATTCCCTATGCTGTACTTTACATTCCCATGTCCATTTTGTAACTACCAATATGCACTTCTCAATCCCTTGACTATTTTACCCAGTCCCAGAACCCTTTTCCTCTCTGGCAACATCAATCTGTCCTTTATATTTATGAGACTGTTTCAATTTTGTTTGTTCATTTATTTTGTTCTTTGGATTCCACATATAAATGAAATCATATATTTTTTTTCTCTGGCTGACTTATTTCACTTAACATAATACCCTGTAGGTCCATCGATGTCAGAAGGGTAAAATTTCATTCCTTTTTATGGACAACTAATATTCCATTTAATATATGCAATACAACTTTGTTATCCACTCATCTACTGATGGGCACTTAGATTTCTTCCAAGTAAATAATGCTCAATAAGTATAGGAATGCATATATCTTTTTTTATTTCTTCAGCTATAAAGCAGTTCAATTTTTAATTTTTTGAGGAACCTGAGGATGTTTTTAAATGTTAAACCTGGCATATAATTTGTACTGGCTTTTGGTAAAAAATTGCCATTACTAAAATTTCTCTAACTATATTTATGGATATATATATGAAAGATATTAAAAAAAAAACTAACATCATAACAGGTTTTCTCCCTAGGGCTTTGTCTCAAGTCTCAGGGTGTGGGGAAGAAGACAAGGAATGATTGGGACTGAGAACAAAGTGAGTAAATGCCCTATGCTATATTCAAAACTACACTTTTCAATCTCAACTAACCACAAACAGATGGAGGTAACATCTCTTTCCCATGAGATGCAATTTTCTCAGGAAAATAAAATGGCCCAGTAGACCTATCTTTTTGGAAATGGATATAGTCAGCCCAAATACAATTGAATTTGATGGAATCCTTGGTACAAATTTGTAAAAAATATAATATAGGAGTAAATATAGATGAAGAGTTCAATCTGGGAGAGGAGATAGCAAGTAAAATATCTATCTCTATATATAAAAGCCCAGGGACCATTATGGTGGAATGACTGGAATAACCAGAACAATCAGTTGCTATGATGTGCACTGACCACCAGCAGCAGATGCTTAACACAGGAGCTGATCCCTGCTAGTCAGTGAGCTTCCACAGCAAGAGCACTGCTTAGCCAGAAGCTGGACTCACAGATGGCAAGGCAAGCACAGCGGCGGTGGCAGGAGCCTCTCCTGCCTCCACAGCAGTGCTAAGAAGTGGTGAGCCAAGCAGTAAGGAGCAAGCAGCTGGGAAGTAAGGAGTGGTGAGCCAAGCAGTAAGGAGTGAGGAGGTGAGCAGTAAGGAGCGAGCAGGTGGGCTGTTAGGAGTGAGCAGGCAGGTAGTAAGGAGTGAGCAAGAGGGCTGTTAGGAGCCAGCAGGTGGGTGGTTAGAAGTGAGCGGGTAGGCAGTTAGGAATGAGCAGGCAGGCAGTTTGGAGCAAGCAGGCAGGCAGTTAGGAGGGAGCAGAAGGGTGGTTAGGAACAAGCAGGTGGGTAGTTAAGAGTGAGGGGTCCTGGATTGTGAGAGGGATTCCAATGGACATCCTCCAAGGGGTCCCACATTGCGAGAGGGCACAGGGCAGCCTGAGGGACACCCCCATCCCCCCTGCATGAATTTCATGCATCAAGCCTCTAGTTTTAACATAAAAATGTTAAGCTAGTTTTAACATAAAATATTTAAATTAGTCATGCTTGGAATGGTTCTAGATTGTTGCAGAGTAGGTGGAAGCAACATACACCTTCTACCAGCACCAAATTGGATTTACAGCTAAATTACAGAGCAATCAACCTGAATAACCAACTGAAAGACAGCTGAACAGGAGTATTATATCTAAGAATTTGCAGAAGAGGCTATATAGAAACTGGTAAGAAGGGCAGAGACACGGAGAGGGCTGGCCCCTGCACCCATGTGAGACTGTGGAGAAGGCAGAGAAATATCTCAGCAGCAAAAATCCCCCATGATGAGTGTAAGGTCTCAGCCCATGCCAGGACCCCCAACCTAAATCAATGAGAAGTCGGACTGCCTGGAACAGTGGTCGGCAAACTGCGGCTCCCAAGCCACATGAGGTTTGCGAGCCGTGGTTTGCCGCTCTGTTGACTAATGAGTTTGCTGACCACTGGCCTGGAAGATAAGGAAGTTTGCTAGAAACCAAGGTGCTCTCTTAAAGGGACAACCTCTTGGGCACTCACCCAAGGCTCTACTAGAAAGAATGTGACTAAGGGCACATAGGAGTAATAAAGGGAAACTCTAGGTTGCATGACCCCAGAAAGATCTAGAAGATCAACTACTGAGATCCCAGTCCTGAGCCAAATATTTCCCAAACCAACATCAGGCACCATCTTCCCAGGATCAGGGTACTACTATTCTTATAGCACCAGCTTGGGTAGTGCATAAATCTAGTCTGCTCCTGGCAACACCACCATGCCAAGCTTGAGTCCAGTAGAAAGGTTGGTTGGTTACACCCAACAGGGACCTTTGGTCTGCTATTTTTTTTTTTTTTTGGAGACACTGTAGGTAGACACTCAGAAATTAATTGAGCTGTGTGGCTTTGTAATGGGGCAAGTCTTGCCTTCTATCTACAGGTTCAGCAGTACCACCTCCAACAGTAAACTGTTCCAATCTGTTTTTCCCAAGTCCTGGTGGCCCTGCCCTGGTGAGCTTAGTTCCCTGGGGGAAGGAAATGCCTCCCAGAGCGGGAATCTTCAAAGTTTGTCTCCACCAGAGCCTCCAGTTCAGAATTGACAGGCGTGGCTGAGAAACTAAATTTCAGTGGCTACACCCCGCTGAGCTTGCTTCTGCAGTGGGGATAGCTAGCTGCACCCAATCTGAACCTATACTGTGCTTCCTATGGGAGGTAGAGTGGGAGACTCTGGCAAAGACTGACTCCATAGTAGGGGCCATATTTTCCCTGTTGAGTGCCTGACCACACTGCTCCCAATAGGGGCCTCACTTGCCCCATCATTCTGATCTCAACGGCCCCCATATACCAAGCTTGTGCTCTGTGGAAGGATTACTGGATCATGGCCAGCTTTGGACTACTCTATAGTGTTTTTTCAGAAGACTCTGGAGGAAGCCCAGGAAACTACAGGGGGTGGAAGAGTAACTGACAGGTGGACACCGACAACAGGGAGCCCTAGACCTTTAATTAATTTACCCCTAGCTCAGAGCTTCAGGAAACTACCCAGATTGGCTCCTTCCATGCATATTCAAACCCAATTGATGCAACCACAAATGGAGAACAGTGTGGTAGCTCCAGAGAGGTAGTTGAAGGTCAGATACACACAATGTCTGAAATCAACCTGCACTAGAATGCTGCTCAAGTGCATCTAGAGCCAACACAACCAGTGGTGGTCTTCAGATCACACCAGAATTTCACCCAACTAGTCACATACACAGAATACCCAAAGGGGGAGCCCATCAGGAACCAGACCCTACTGGAAACAACTGCACCTTAGGGGGAAGCCCTTGAACAGTGACTCATAACTGGTGATTGAAGGGTATCCTTATGATCAGAGAGCCTGAGGGTTAACTCCCCCATGAATGGACTAGCAGCATTCAAAACTCAACTACCACAAAATGGGTCACATTATGCACTCAAGAAAAATTTCTGGAGCACCTTGCCCAGGTGATCTGAAAAGGTGTGCTAGTGAGTCCTGTAAGAAACCTACATCAGAAAGCCCTTGTAAAAAAAAAATAGTATTTTATTTTTATTTTATAATTTTTTAATCAATTTTTTTAATTTTTATTTTTACATATGTGTCCTTATTCCCCCATAACCCCCCACTCCCCACTTATGTCCCACCCCCTTGTTGTCTGTGTCCATTGATTAGGTTCATATGCATGCATACAAGTCCCTTGGTTGATCTCTCCACCTTCCCCTGACCTTCCCCTACCTTACCCGAGGTATGACGTTCTGATCAACATTTCTCAGTCTCTGGATCTGTTCTTGTTCATCAGTCTATGTCATTCATTATATTCCGTAAATGAGTGAGATCATGTGATATTTATCTTTCTCTGCCTGGCTTATTTCACTTAACATAATATTCTCCATCTCCATCCATATTGTTTCAAATGGTAGGAACTCCATTTTTACCTCAGCATAGTATTCCATTGTGTAGATATACCACAGTTTTTGAATCCACTCATCTGCTGATGGGCATATAGGCTGTTTTCAAATCTTAGCTATGGTGAATTGTGCTGCTATGAACAAAGGGGTACATATATCCTTTCTGATTTGTGTTTCTAATTTCTTGGGATATATTCCTAGAAGTGGGATCACCGGGTCAAATGGGAGTTCCATTTTTAGTTTTTTGAGGAAACTCCATACTGTTCTCCACAGTGGCTGCACCAGTCTGCATTCCAACTAGCAGTGCAAAAGAGTTTCTTTTTCTCTGCATCATCACCAACACTTGTCGTTTATTGATTTGTTGATAATAGCCATTCTGACAGGTGTGAGATGGTACCTCATTGTTGTTTTGATTTGCATTTCTCTGATGATTAGTGACTGTGAGCAGGTTTTCATATGTCTCTTGGCCTGCCTTCTGTCTTCTTTCGAAAAGTGTCTATTTAGATCATTTGCCCATTTTCTGATTGGGTTGTTTATCTTCTTTTTGTTAAGTTGTATGAGTTCTCTGTATATGTTGGAAACTAAACCCTTATCATTGATATCGTTTTCAAATATGTTCTCTCATGCAGTGGACTTTCTTGTTGTTTTATTGATGGTTTTCTTTGCTGTGCAAAAGCTTTTTATTTTGATGTAGTCCTATTTGTTTATTTTCTCTTTAGCTTCCACTGCCCTAAGAGCAGTATCAGTGGAGAAGTTCTTTCGGCATATGTCTGAGATTTTGCTGCTTGTGGATTCCTCTAGTATTTTCATGGTTTCCCATCTTATGTTTAAGTCCTTTATCCATTTTATAAAATAAAAATAAAATACTAAATCTAATCCATACTAGTGGTCACCATAACCTTAAAAGAAATTGTTTCATGTGACAAAGATTTTTAAATGAAACTCTGTAGCCTGAAAATTATTTTGGGAGGAAACAACGAGAAGTTTCCTTCTAAAGTCATAAGGATTATAATTGAAAGTCAATACATTTGGCCTCTTGAACTAACGTAAGTAATATGAGTTTTTGCCTCCCTGACAAAGTTTATATAAAGTCACAAAAAGAAATTGACAGCCAGTTTGAAATGGAATTGCCAGGGCCTAGAGCAAAGAATATCCTTACATGATATTATTCCACAATGTCATTATAATTTTAGATATTTTACAACAGCATATTGTACAATTATCCCAAACAAACTTACAAACTAATTCTTTGAAAGGTTGGCAGCAATTAAAAAAAAATACATGAAAGGATTTAATCCCTATAAGAAGGAATTAAGGAACTGGGAAGGCACTCGAGCATACTATATTGGCCCCTCTTGCCTTTTGTGCCAAGAGGGACCCTCTTCTCACAATCCAATTGCCCTCAGCTGTTGCCTGAGCTTTCTGTTCATGCTGAGGTTGAAGCCTCGTGGTGGCTGGTACCATGGATCTGTCTCACGCCCAATCACGTGAACTGGGCCCTCACTGGAGAAGAACACGAGTTCCCCGAGATATGTGATCAGCACCGGGACCCCGCCAGCAGGCAGGGGTTCCCAAGGCAGGTGCTGGGTGTGGAGGCCACGGGGTCATAGACTACCAAGGAGACAGAATTGAACCTCACATCACCCTTCTTGGCCCCGGAGGATGGCTGGTTAGCCAGAGATGGGTAAGATTCCTCAGGGAAGGAACAAGCTAAGACAGGCACAGTCGCAGAGGGGCCATCAGGAGAGGACTTGGGGGGCAACAGAAGTGGGGCACAGACCTCACCCCCCCAACATTGCAGGGGCTTGAACCCTCACCTCTTCTGAGGGAGGTCTCCTGCCCCCATGGCTGTGTCGCGCTTCCCACACCCAGCTCAGTTTGGGACCCAGGCAACAGAAAGAGACTTGGCCCAGCTCAGATCGGGATACAGGTAACAGACAAGAGACTAGGCCGACAGCAGCTGCCCTATATCTAAATTCAGCCTAGCATCAGGAATGCTCAGGGCCTACTCAAGAATGCAAATAATCCTTCCCACTAATATTTACAGGGTAAACTAAGATTGTTGGTAGAGTATTAAATTTGACAGTAAAATAGTAATCAAATTTTCAGATTAATTTAAATAGGCTAATTGAAATAAGTGAATATTCAAGTAAATTTAATTGTACTGGACAAAAAGCTGTTCTTAAAGTACTAACTAAAATTTCTATTGGTAGTTCATCTCATGGTAAAATTCCTGAATATGCAATGAACCTAAAGCAGTCATATGTGTGGGCAAAAAAAAGAATTAAATTTAAAGTTATCAAGACTGCAGTATAAAATTTACAAAAACCTCCATTAATAAAAGAAAGGGGGGCATAGTAGGGCAATATCATGTAAGGGAAAATATCCTATAAGTAAATTACATCTAGAAAATTTTTACTTTACCAAATTAAGTTTCATTTGCAATGCTAACAGCAAGACGGCCATTAAAAACATACATGGTGTCTAAATAAGACAAAGGAAAATCATTTGAACAAAAATAAAAAGGATCCCAAATCAGTTATATAGAAAAGATTCCTTTATTAACTTGTGGTTGAGAATATATTTGTATATTTTCAGAAAACAACCCCAAGACCAGATGGATTCCTGCAACAGAGAGGAATTGACAGGTCTGCTCCAACCACGAAGACAAGAGAAAAAATAGTCCAGAGATGGAAGACGCTGACAACGCCTTGCCACGTGAGCAGTCATCAGCTGTGCACCACTGCAGGTTGCCTAGGACCAAACCAGAGAGGGTCGGACCTGCATTGCCACCATGTGCCCACCATCCAGATATCATTGCTGACATGTATACATAAGGAACTGTTAGACATTGAAACGGGGACTCAGAACTGTTGGACATTGAAATTGGGACTCAAACAAACATTTTTTGTTTGTTATTATATGTTTATTTCTAGTCTGCAGAGGCAAAAATTTTTTAAAGGAAAGAAATGGGGGGGAAATAGATACAGAGGCAAAGAAGCATTGAACAGACTGTCAAACTACATTGGGAAGGCAGGCGAGTTTGGGTGAGGGGGGCTGTAAGAGATCAACCGAAGGACTTGTACTCATGCATATAAGCATAACCAATGGATACAAGACACTGGGGCGGGGGAGGGCGGGCAGGTGAAGGCATGTACTGGGGGATAGGGGAAGCCGGGGGGAGTCAATGGGGGGAAAAAAAAGGAGACATATGTACTACTATTTGTAATACTTCAAACAATAAAATAAATAAATAAATAAATAAATAAACAAACAAACAAACAAACAAACCTGGGAGACATAACAGATCTACCTAATACACAGAGAAAAACAAAACTAGGCAGACAAACTGAGGAGAAAAGAAATATTTCCCCTCCCAAAAAGAGCAAAATAATTCCCCAGAAAAATGACTAAATAAAATGGAGGCAACCAAGATACCAGAAGCAGAGTATAACAGTGGTTATAAGGAGAATTGAGGACTTTATGAGAAGAATGGATGATTTCAGTGAGAACATTAACAAAGAGATAGTAAACATTAAAAATTACATAGAAACCATAAAAAACTAGTCATAAAGGAAGAATAGAATAACTGAAAATAAAGACTGCACTAGAAGAAATTATCTGCAGATTAGATGAAATGAAGGATTAAATCAGCAATTTAGAGGACAAGATCAAAGAAAACACTCAAGCAGAACAAAACTAAAAGTGAATTTTAAAAAATGAGGAAAGTCTAAGGGATCTTCAGATAACATCAAGTGTAATAAAATCCTTATCATAGGGGAATAGGTGTTCCAGTAGCAAGGGATTGAAAACCTGTTTAAAGAAATAATGACTTGCCAGGTGAGTGTGGCTCAGTGGTTGAGCATGGATCCATGAACTAGGAGGTTACCATTTGATTATGGTCCAGGCACATGCCCAGGATGTGGGCTCAATCCTCAGTAGGGGGCATGCAGGAGGCAGCCAATGGATAATTCTCTCTCATCATTGATGTTTCTCTCTCTCTCTCTTTCCTCTCTCCTCTCTCTGAAATCAATAAAAACATTAATAAAAAAGAAATAATGACTAAAAATTTCTGTAACTTGTTGAAGAAAAATCTCAAACAGGTTAAGGAAGCATGAAGTGCCCAAATCAAGATGAACCCAAAGGCCCAGGCCAGGTATCTCAGTTGGTTATAGCATCATCTTGATATGCCAAGGTTGCAGGTTCAATGTCCAGTCAGGGCACATACCAGAAGCTAACAACTAATACATAAAATACCCCTAACTGGTTTGGCTAAGTGGATAGAGTGTCGGCCTGTGGACTCAAGGGTCTCAGGTTCGATTCCGGTCAAGGGCATGTACCTTTGTTGTGGGCACATACCCAGTGGGGAGTGTGCAGGAGGCAGCTGATTGATATTTCTCTCTCATCGATGTTTCTAACTCTCTATCCCTCTCCCTTTCTCTCTGTAAAAACTCAATAAAATATATTTTAAAAAAATACATAAAATAATTGGAAAACAAATTGATATCTCTCTCAAACTAAAAACAAACAAATCCCACAAGAATCTTGTGACAAGATGAACCCAAAGAGATTCACATAAAGAGATGCTTTTAAGAGCAACAAGAGAAAGATAATGAGTTACTTACAAGGGAGCTCCCATAAAGTTGTCAACTGATTTCTCAACTGAAACACTATAGGCCAGAAGGGATTGGCTTGAAGTATTCAAAATAATGAAAAGCAAGGATCTGAAAAAAAAGACTTTTCTGTTCAGGAAGGCTATCATTCAAAATTGGAAAAAGAAAAAAAAAAAAGAACTTTTAAGACAAAAACAAAAACAAAAAATAAGGCTTAAGGAGTTTATTACCACATAACCAGTATTGCAAGAAATGCTAAAGTGACATTTGTTAGAATTAGAAGATATATATATATATATATATATATATATATATATATATATAGAGAGAGAGAGAGAGAGAGAGAGAGAGAGAGAGAGAGAGAGGCACATAAGCATAAAGAATTAAAATGGCCATGAATAACTACTTATCAATACTAATCTTAAATGTAAATGGATTAAATGTTCCAATCAAACATTATGGGGTCGCTGAATGGATATTTTTTTAAAAAGCATGACTCTAATGGGAAAGAAAGGTGGGGGACATATGTAATACTTTCAACAATTAAGTTTGTTTTTTATAAAAAGCATGACTGTATATATGCTGTCTACAAAAAACTGGCCTCAGAAAAAAGATTCAGGTTGAAAGCGAAAGGATGCAGAGAATTTTCCAAGCAAATGTAAGCAACAAAAAAAAGTGAGGGTTGCAAAATTCGTATCTGACAAAATAGATTTCAAAATATAGGCTCTAAAAGAGACAAAGAAGATTACCATATAATATTAAAGAGATTATTCCAGGAGGATGTAACCCTGGAAAACATATGTGGACTTAGTATAGGAGCACCTAAATATCCTATATAATAAAGAGCTAATATGCTATTTGTTGTGATGTCCTCATGCCATAATGACCAATCAGCAGGAGGCTGCGTGTGCATGCACAGCAGGATGGAGCTGCTGCATTGCTCCAGAAATGGGGTGGAAGCAGGGAGGCACCCAGAGGAGGCAGGATCATCCCATGGTGGGGAAGGCAGGGGTGAGAGCCCGTAGCACCCCCCTCACCAGTCCTTTGCCACCCACCACTCACACTCATTGCACCCACCACCCACCTTCCAGGGGAAGGAGCACAGTTTGCATGCCACCAGGAAGCAGTGCTTGAAACTGCAGAAGGCGTGAAGCTTCCACACTCTTCTCTGGTGCCATGATGGGGTGGAGCCGCCATGTTGCTCTGGAGATGGGGCAGAAGTAGGGAGAAGCCCAGAGGAGGTGATACCAGCCCAAGGCAACTCGAGGGACTGAGGGTGGGGCTTGAAGTGGTCAGAGAAGGTCAGAGGAGTTGGGGGTGGGCCCAGGCACCCTAGAGCTCTGGGTGGAGAGGTTAAAATGTCAAGGTGGGTGGGTGGGCAGGGCATGCGCGGGTGGGCAGGGCCATGCAATTTCACATGCTGGGCCTCTAGTCTCTCTCTCTCTCTCTCTCTCTCTCTCTCTCTCTCTCTATATATATATATATATATATATATATATATATATATATATATATATATATACACATACACACACACACTAGTAAAAAGCCAGCAACCAGAACACTGTGATGATCAGAATGACTGGTTGCTATGATACCCACTGTGGCCAGCAAACCAGCTCTATCTGAGGGTGGGGCCTGCGGCCAACCTCCCAAGGACCCTTCTCCCAACCAGCTCTGCCCTGGATCTGCCACCACCACCCTGATCAGCCCTTAGGCCCTCCCCCAGGTGGACCCCACCCCTGATCGCTCCTGCTACCCCAATAGGGGGAAGGGCTGGCCAGCCAACCTCCTGCAGCCCCTCCCCCCACCTGGCCCCAACCCAGATTGCTCCTCCACCCCAATCAGGGGTGGGGCCGGCCATCCAACCACCTGCATCCCCTCCCCCAAGTCAGCCCTGCCACTGATGGGCCACCACCATCCCGATCAGCCCTCAGACACTCCCTCCAGCCAGCTCTGCCCCTGATTGCCCCTATACTCCAATAGGGGGCAGGGCTGGCTGGCCAACCTTATCCTGAAGCCCCTCCCACCACCTGTTCCCAACCCAGATTGGACTCTCTACCCCAATCAGGGGCAGGGCCCACTAGCTAATCACCTGAGGTCCCTCTCCCCAGCCAGTCTGGCACTGATAGGCCCTGATCAGGGTGGGCTGGCCAGCCAGCCAACCTCCCACTGTCTCCTCCTCCTCCCACAGGCCCGGACCTGATCTGCCCTGATTGGGCCTGGGCCGGCTGGACCCTCCCCCCCCCCCCGCCATGCACAAATTCGTGCACTGGGCCTCTGTGTGTGTGTGTGTGTGTGTGTGTGTGTGTGTGTGTATTTAAATCCTGGAGGACTGTAAGGGAGATATAGACAGCAATACAATCCTAGAAAGGGGCTTTAAAACCCCATGACATCATTAGATAGATCTTCCAGACAAAAAATTAACAAGCAGAGGTTAGGAGACAAAATGGCGGCCAAATAGGCAGATGTGTCTCGAGCCTTATCCAGGAGCAGATAGAAGGAGCAACTAAATTGAATAACATACACCTAGAATAGGCAAAATAAACATAGCTGGTGAGACAATTAACAGCCAGGAAGGACAGAGGACACCTGGAGAATGGTAAAATTGTGGATCTGGGCTGGAGAGAACTGTGAGACCTCCGAGTTCAGAGGGTCAGAAGGAATCCACACAGCACAAAGACCACATCCCTTAGGACAGGCATGACATCTGACTGTGGAAAGGAAGTCCACAGGGTTACTGGCTGCAGGGGATTCTAGATCTAAGCCTACAGTCACAAAGGCTGAGCCCAGAAGGGGCTGCCTGAACAACTGCCCAAGCCATGCTGTGCTGTGGGGAGAGGAGCTTGCAGTGGTGAAGTTCTTTCCCCTGTCATTGGTCTTTGCTAAACCCAATTCATAGGACCTTTCAAATATAAACTCTCACCCATGTCTGAGTTGCAGGTAGAGGTGTGGACTTGTGGAGTCTGGGGAGAAGAGCAGGTCAGGGAGAGGTGGCTGGGACTCTGGCACTGAGACATACCTGACACTCTGGACCTAAGCAGCCATTTTCTCCTGAAGAGATAGCCCCTCCCACCTGTCTCCAGACAATCAATACAACCACACCCAGACTACACCTTGAGTGGTACAAAGGATACCAAAAAATCTGAATAATCCCTGAGAGCCCTCAGGGACTGGGCTGAAGAGAGATAAGATTAAAATCGGGCAGACAGGCTAAGTGGGCAGATTGCCCCCACCTGCTGGCAGTCAAGGCTGTGGAGATAGACACAGAGGAGCAGTGGATGCTTGGAACTTAAATACAGTGCTGACTATCTAACAGGAAACTGAGAAGTGGCAGACAGTACAGAAGAGTGGGATCTTAAACCAGCCTTGACAGGGCATTAAAATTTGGTGAAAATTAATGACACTTAACTTTTTATTTTATGATTATTTTGTTATTTCTTTTTTCTTTATTTCTTTGATTTTTTTTGTTTGTTTCTTTATTTTTTATTTCTTTTCACATTATTTCTTCATCCTATTTTTATTATTATATCCTCTTTAGTATTTTTTTAAATTTTTTAAATGCTCTTTTCTATTTTTTTTTTCTTTTCTTCTTATTCACTCATCCACTTTCCACCTCCTCTATACTGAAACAAAGTCCTCCCCATATTCATCCAATTCCTTAACATTTCTTTCTGTATTTGCTAAATCCAGTTCATATGTCCTTTCAAATACAAACTTTCACCCATGGCTGAGGTGGAGGTGTGAACTTGTGGAGTCTGAGGAGAGGCTGGGGAGAAGAGCAGGTCAGGGAGAGGTGGTCAGGGAGAATTTGCCTCTATAGATTCTTCCTTCACACTCTTTTCTGGGTATTTGTTGTTTGCATTTTATGGTTTATCTGTTTGTTCTGTGGAGTTTTCTCCCATATATTTTTCCCCTTTTTCTTCTTTTTCTTTTCTCTCTTACCATTTTTTCTCTCCTCAATATCATTTGTGCTCTTTTTTTATCTCCCCTAATTCTCTTTTTTCTGGTGGTCACTTATATTGGGGTTATCAGTGTCAGAGTACATTTATGTATTGTTCCCTTTGTGTAATGTCTTGTCGGGTTGCATTTTGTCCTGTTTGTTCAAAGTGGTAGAGAGCGAGTCACATAATCTGACAGCCAGAGAGGAGACTCCATCAACAAATGAGTCAATAACACTCCAGACTCAACTATGTGACTGAGGGACAGTTAGATCCTGCAGGACCTTCAAGGGTTGGAAGACCAGGCTTGCCTAGCCAGGCAGCCTCTGCTGTCATTGCAAACAGTCCCGAGGCAGCCAGCTCTACCATAGAGGCCACACCATCTTGAAGGGGAGGGCTGCGGTGACTGGGAGCCCAGCCTCACTTCCACCCAGGTTGCCCTCAGACACCACCCGGGACTCTACAGCCACCCCTGTCAGGTAACCTTCTGCCTTGGTTGCAGTCTCATGGACACCGAGACTCTAACCACCCTGGCCACGGGCTCCTGTGAGTTCCAAAGTGCGCTCTCCGCTAGCTGCCCCTACACTTTAGCTCACAAGGGCACAAAAACATGAGCACTAGAAACGCAAGCAGCCCACCCGCTCCTGAGGAACAACTGACACATGAGCAGCCCACACCCACCAGCTAGAGAAGGCACAATTGCTGTGAGCAGCCACGCAAGAGGCGCCCAACCAAGGAGCCACTGCCAACCAAAGAGCAGCTGCTTCACAGGGGAGTTTTACCAAAAATTAAAAGAAGAACTAAAACCTATCCTCCTCAGACTATTCCAAAAAATGCAAGCTCATTCTATGAAGCCAACATCATCCTAATACCAAAACCAGATCAAGACAACACAAATTAAGAATATTACAGGCCGATGTCTCTCATGAACATAGATGCCAAAATCCTGAACAAAATTCTAGCAAATCAGATCCAGAATTACATTAGAAAGATCATATACAATGAGTAAGATTCTACTTACATTCTAGTATCCCGGGGATGCAAGATTGGCACACTATCTGCAAATCAATAAACGTGATATAGCACATAAACAAATTGAGAGATAAAAATCACAGTCATATCAATTGATGCAGAAAAAACATTTGACAAAATCCAACACCATTTCTTGATAAAAACCCTCAGAAAACTGGAAATAGAGGACTCAGACCTCATCATAATAAGAGCCTTGTATGACAAACCTACAACCAACATCATACTCAATGAGCAAAAACTGTGGTCATTTCCACTAAGAACAGAAACAAGACAGGGATGCCCACTTTCACTACTCCTGTTCAACATAATACTGGAAGTGCTGATGATAGCACTTACACAAGAAGAAGAAATAAAAGGCATCCAAATTGGAAAAGAAGAAGTAAAACTGTCCTTATTCACATATGACATGATACTGTACATAGAAAACCCTAAATACTCCATCAAAAAATTATTAGACTTAATAAGTGAATTTGGTAATGTAACGGGATACAAAATTAATGCCCAGAAATCTATGCCATTTCTATATACCAACAATGAACTTACAGAAAGAGAGACTAAAAAAGCAATCCCATTTACCATTGCATCAAAAAAGTATGATACCTAAGAATAAACTTAACTAAGGAGGCAAAAGACCTGTACTTGGAAAAATACAGGACACTGAAAAAAGAGATAGAGGAAGACATAAACATATCGAAGAACATACCGTGTTCATGGGCTGGTAGAGTCAACATAATTAAAATGTCCATACTACCCAAAGCAATCTATAGATTCAATGCACTCCCCATTAAAATACCAATGACATATTTCACAGAACTAGAACGAACTTTTCAAAAATTCATCTTGATTAATAAAAGACCTCGAATAGCTGCAATAATCCTGAGAAAGAAGAACAAAGTTGGAGGGATCTCAATACCAGATATAAAGCTGTATTACAAGTCCACTAGTCTCAAAACTGCCTGATACTTGCACAAGAATTGACATATAGACAAATGGAATAGAATAGAAAACCCAAAAACTGACCCAAACCACTATGCTCAATTAATATTTAACAAAGGAAGCAAGAGCACACAATGGAGTCATGACAATCTCTCAATAAATGTTGTTGGGAAAATTAGACAAATACACGCAAAAAAAAAATGAAATTAGACCACCAACTTACACCTTACACAAAAATAAACTCAAATGGATAAAGAACTTAAGTGTAAGATGGGAAACCATAAAAATATTAGAGGAATCCACAGGCAGCAAAATCTCATATATATGCCAAAGCAATGTATTCACTGATACAGCTCCTAGGGCAATGGAAATTAAAAAGAAAATAAATAAAAGGACCCCCGTGGACTGTTGGTGGGAATGCAGACTGGTGCAGCCACTGTGGAGAACATTATGGAGTTTCCTCAGAAAATTAAAAATGGAACTCCCATTTGACCCAGTAATCCCACTGCTAGGAAACCAGAAATACCAACAGAAAGGATATATGCACCCCTATGTTCATGGCAGCAGAATTTGCAATAGTCAAGATTTGGAAACAGCCTAAGTGCCCATCAGCAGATAAGTGGATTAGAAAATTGTGGTACATCTACACAATGGAATACTATGCTGCTATAAAAATGAACTTTTACCTTTTGCAACAACATGGATGGAACTGGAGAACATTATGCTAAGCAAAATAAGCCAGCCAGAGAAAGATAAATATCACAATCTCACTCACTTGTAGATTATAATGAACAACATAAACGGATGAACAAAAACAGATCCAGAGACAGAGAAGCATTGATCAGACCATCAAACCTCAGAGGGAAGTCAGGGGAGGGTTGAGGGAAGGGAGAGAGATCAACCAAAGGACTTGTATGCATGCATATAAGCATAACCAATGAACACAGACATTAGGGGGGTGAGGGCATGAGGGGGGGGACAGTGGGCAGATAAGGATACATATTTAATACCTTAATCAATAAAGAAAAAAAATGAGAGAAACATCAATGATGAGAGAGAATCATTGATTAAGTTGCCTCCTGCATGCACCTTACTGAGGATCAAGCCTGCAATCCAGGCATGATCCCTGACCCAGAATCAAACCAGTGACTTCCTGGTTCCTGGGTCGATACTCAACCACTGAGCAACACCAGCTGGGCAGCACTGTTTTATGGATTCAACTAAATTAAAATAAAATGGAAGTGTTATAAATTATAAAACAGTTGCCTAGAATGCTCAGTGCTCAAGTTCAAGTGAGTTTTATTATTTATATAATAGAGGCCAGGCTCACAAAATTTGTGCACAGATATGATTCCTAAGCCTGGCCTGCCATCAGGGCCATCTTCCCCAGCTGACGGCAGCCAGCCTCACCCCCCACCACCACCCACCCCCGGTTCCCTGCCAGCTGTGGAGAGAGACTGAGAGGTTGGCTATTCCAGCCTGCTAGCCAGCCCTGTCCCCTGCCACCAGTCACCCTCTGTGTTTGGGGTGACTGGCAGGGCGGGGCCTTAGCCTGGCACCGCCCATGTCCACCACCATCCACCCCCAGTTCCCCATTTGTCATCAGGTGATCGTGGCCTGTGGGCTAGGAACAGCTCCTGCATTGAGCGGCTGCCCCCTGGTGGTCAGTGCACATCATAGCGACCAGTCATTCCACCATTAAGTCAATTTGCATATTACCCTTTTATTATATAGATTTACATATCTGTACAAAGCAAATGATAAGATTATTGGGTGTCATTGAGCAATAAACTAATGGATATTTGGGTAAAAATTATGAAATATCATGATATGTGATTTTGTATATAAATGCTTAATTCATATGTTGTAACATACACAATGAATTGCAGAAATTATACCTTGTTATATATGAGAATGAAATATTTTACATGTGCATCATAGTTGAAGAATTTTGGAGCTTCAAGAAAGTTTACAGATGGTCTATCTAATCCAGCTTCCTTATTTAATAGATGAGAAAACAAAGTGTCCAGTTTTTTTTTTTAATGTGTTTTTTTTCCTAGAGCTTGCACACAATTAGTGGCAGAAAAACACCGTTGATGAGATGGCCACTTCACAATAAATTTGGAGAGGGAATTCAATTCTCTTTGAGGTTCTCTTTTAGTCCTGAAAATCTGCATGTCTGAAAACAATCTCTAGGAAAGGCGCAATAGGTGTAACATTCTTCCTCTTTTAATGTTATTTGCAAGTAAGTTACAGACTAGTCCATTGGCTCTTTCAAGGTTATTTAGCAACTTGTTTATAGAAATTGGGAATCAAGCCAAAGGTATAGATTGCCTCATTTAGACTCTCTTCACTCATTCATTACTTACCTCTGAAGATTTATTGCTGTTATCACAGACTAAATTAGCTTCATTATATAAGCAAAGAGGATTGAGTAAAAATTTTTACCTTGTCTTAGTTGAAGATTAAAATGCTCATATCTGTGAACACATTATGAATTATGTACATACTAGAGGCCCAGTGCATGCCCCCTCTCACAATCCAGGAGCCCTCAGGAGCAGGAGGTGATACAGCAATCAGGGGAAGGTGATGCCCCCATCATACCTCTGCTGCTGCCACTGCCAGCAGTGCAAGCCTCAGCCAGCCCTGGTTACCTGAGCCTCGGACGGCCCTAGGCACCTGGGGGGCTGAAGGTGGGTCTGGCTGCACCATGTGCCTGCCACATCCCCAGAGGGGCTGAAAGGACTGGGAGATTTTGGTGGGGCTGAGGGGACTGGGCACTGCCATCTTGTGGCTATAGGTACCACCAGCTTTGTGATGGTGTGACAGTCAATTTGCATATTTCCTCTTTATTAGATAGGCTATCATTTTATCTTAGATAGGGAGAGAATAAAGCTGGAAATAGATCTGTGGTTTCTTGACTCTTAGTTTAGGTCAAAAGCTCTATTGACTGTACTGAAAATTTATAGTTTATATCAGCAATTAAACTTGTATGGCTTTATATGCATACAAAGAAAATTATAAGATACTTTTAGTTACCTCATCTGTTTTTTTCTTGACGGCTATTATATTGACAAACAAATTGTGAATATGTTCTTAAATATGCAAGATAGTGTGAATAGGGTGAAATATTATGGTTTATAAATTTTTTCTTTTAAATTTTTTCTTTCTATTAAAAAAATTAACAAGTAAACAGTAACCTTAAATGACACACTAGATCAGATGGATTTAACTTATATTTACAAAACATTTCATCCCAAAGCTGTAGATTATACATTCTTCTTGCATGCACATGGAAAATTTTAAAAGACAGAACACATGTTAAGACACAAAAGAAGTCTCACAAATTCAAGAAGATTGAAATAATATCATCATTTTATTGGGTCACAACAACAATAATGCTAGAAATCAGCTACAATAAAAAAATTAAATTACCCAGAGTCTTAATAGTATATTCTTAAACAATGACTCTGTAACCAATGAGATCAAAGAAGAAATAAAAAATCTTCCTGCCCTGGCCAGTTTGGCTAAGTGGATAGAGCACTGGCCTGTGGACTCAAGGGTCCCAGGTTCGATTCCAGTCAAGGGCACATGCCTGGGTTGCGGTCTTGGTCCCCAGTGCAGGGGCCCGGGTGGGGGGGGGGGAGGAAGCATGCAGGAGGCAGCCAATCAATGATTCCCTTTCATCATTGATGTTCCTCTCTCACTCTTCCTTTCCCTTCCTCTCTGAAGACAATAAAAATATATTTTAAAAACTTTCTAAAAAAAAGAAAATGAACACATAACAAGCCAACATCTATGGGACACAACAAAAGCAGTTCTGAGAGGGAAGTTCATAGTATTACAAACATACCTCAAGAAAGAAGAAAAAGGGAAAATACATTATCTAACCCTACAACTAAAAGAATTAGAAAGAGAATAAAAAGAAAAGCCAGAGGAAGTAGAAGAAAGGAAATAATAAAGATCAGTTGGAAATAAATGACATAGAGACTAAAAAAAATTTTTTTGATGCAGAAAGTCAATGAAACCAATAGCTGTTTTTTGTTGTTTGTTGTTTTTTGTTTTTTTTTAAGAAAAACAGTACTGAAAGTCAATATATTTGGCCTTTTGAACTAAAGTAAGTAATTTCTGTTTTTGCCTCCCTGACAAAGTTTATGTAAAGTCACAAAAAGAAATTGACAGCCAGTTTGAAATGGAATTGCCAGGGCCTAGAGCAAAGAATATCCTTACATGATGTTATTCTACAATGTCATTATAATTTTAGATATTTTACAACAGCATATTGTACAATTATCCCAAACAAACTTACAAACTAATTCTTTGAATGGTTGGCAGTAATGAAAAAAAAAGGACATGAAAAGATTTAATCCCTATAAGAAGGAATTAAGGCACTGGGAAGGCACTTGAGCATCCTATATTGGCCCCTCTTGCCTTTTGTGCCAAGAGGGACCCTCTTCTCACAATCCAATTGCCCTCAGCTGTTGCCTGAGCTTTCTGTTCATGCTGAGGTTGAAGCCTCGTGGTGGCTGGTACCATGAATCTGTCTCACGCCCAATCACGTGATCTGGGCCCTCACTGGAGAAGAAACCCGAGTTCCCCAAGATATGTAGTCAGCACTGGGACTCTGCCAGCAGGCCAGGGGTTCCCAAGGCAGGTGCTGGGCATGGAGGCCACGGGGGCAAAGGCTATCAAGAAGACAGAACTGAACCTCACATCACCCTGCTTGGCCCTGGAGGATGGCTGGTTAGCCAGAGATGGGTAAGATTCCTCAGGGAAGGAACAACCTAAGACAGGCACAGTTGCAGAGGAGCCATCAAGAGAGAAACTTAGGGGGCAACAGAAGTGGGGCACAGACCCTCACCCCCTAACATTGCAGGGGCTTGAACCCTCGCCCCTTCTGAGGGAGGTCTCCTGCCCCCATGGCTGCTTTGCGCTTCCCACACCCAGCTCAGATTGGGATACAGGTGACAGACCGAGACTTGGCCCAGCTCAGATCGGGACCCAGGTAACAGACAAGAGACTAGGCCGACAGCAGCTGCCCTATATCTAAATTCAGCCTAGCATCAGGAATGCTCAGGGCCTACTCAAGAATGCAAACAATCCTTTCCACTAATATTTACAGGGTAAACTAAGATTGTTGGTAGAGTATTAATTTGACAGTGAAATAGTAATCAAGTTTTCAGATTAATTTAAATAGGTTAATTGAAATAAGTGAATATTCAAGTAAATTTAATTGTACTGGACAAAAAGCTGTTCTTAAAGTACTAACTAAAATTGCTATTGGTAGTTCATCTCATGGTAAAATTCCTGAACATGCAATGAACATAAAGCAGTCATATTTTTGGGCAGAAAAAAAATTAAATTTAAAGTTAGCAAGACTGCATTATAAAATTTACAAAAACCTCCATTAATCAAAAAAAGGGGGAGGGATAGTAGGGTAATATTATGTAAGGAAAAACATCCTATAAGTAAATTACATCTAGAAAAATTTTACTTTACAAAATTAATTTTCATTTCTAATGCTAACAGCAAGACACCCATGAAAAACACACATGGTGTCTAAATAAGACAAAGGAAAATCATTTGGGCAAAAATAAAAAGGATCCCAAATCAATTATATAGAAAAGATTCCTTTATTAACTTTTGGTCGAGAGTATGTTTGTATATTTTCAGAAAACAACTCCAAGACCATGTGGACTCCTGCAACAGAGAGGAATTGACAGGTCTGTTCCAACCACGAAAACAAGAGGAAAAACAGTCCAGAGATGGAAGACGCTGACGATGCTTTGCCACGTGAGAAGTCAGCAGCTGTGCACCACTGCAGGTTGCCTAGGACCAAACCAGAGAGGTCAGACCTGCATTGCCAACATGTGCCCTCCATCCAGATATCATTGCTGACATGCACACTTAAGGAACTGTTTGACATTGAAACAGTGACTCAGAACTGTTGGACATTGAAATTGGGACTCAAACATTTTTTGTTTGTTATTATATGTTTATTTCTAGTCTGCAGAGGCAAAATTTTTCAAAGGAAATAAATGGGGGGGGGGAATAGACACAGAGGCAAAGAAGCATTGAACAGACTGTCAAACTACAGTGGGAAGGCAGGGGAGGTTGGGCGAGGGGGGCTGAGATCAACCAAGGGACTTGTACGCATGCATATAAGCATAACCAATGGATACAAGACAATGGGGGGAGCAGGCAGGTGAAGGCATGTACTGGGGGGTAGAGGAGGCTGGGGCGAGATCAATGGGGGCAAAAAAATGGAGACATATGTACTACTATTTGTAATACTTCAAACAATAAAAAAAGGGGGGAAAAAGAAAGAAAAACAGTACTTACGAACCTCTAACCAGACTCATCATAAAAATGAGAGAGAAAACCCAAGTAAATATAATCATAAATAAAAGAGGCAAAGTATCAGCTGACACTACAGAAATACAAAGGATTGTAAAAAAAATACTATGAACATCTATATGCCAACAAACTGGTCAAAATGTACAAATAGCTGGAAACATACAATCTCCCAAAACTCAACCAGGGGAAATCAGAATACCTGAATAGGCATAACAACTAATGAAATTGAAAGAGTAATAAAAATAGAAAAAACTTTCAGCAAACACAAGTCCTGGACCTGATGGATTTAACGGCAAGTTTTAACACACATTCAAAGAACTAACATCTATCCTCATCAAAATATTCCAAAAAAATTGGATACTTCCAAGCTCTTATGGGAGGCCAACACTATCCTAATTCCAAAAACAAAAAAAGACACTACAAAGAAAGAAATTACAGGCTAATAACCCTAATGAACATTGATGCTAAAAATTCTCAATAAACTATTAGCAAATTGTGTCCAGCAATACATTAAAAATATAATAAACTGGGGATGCAAAGCTCATAGAATATTTGCAAATCAATAAATATGATATATCACATAAACAAAATGAAGGGTAAAAATCACATGATTATATCAATAAGCACAGAAAACACATTTGATAAAATCCAGGACCCATCCTATATAATAAAGAGCTGAGGGAGAATCCAAGATGGTGGTGTAGGTAAACACCTAAACTGCTGCCTCGCACAACAATTTCAAAACTACAACTAAAAGACAAAATGTCTATCACCCAGAACCACGGGAAAGCTGGCTGAGTGGAAGTTCTACAACTAGAAGGAAAGAGAAAAGAGCATTGAGACGTGCACAAGTGCTGAAAAGCTGAGGTACAGAGGCGAGTGATCCGGGCTGGTGGCAGGCGTTGCTTTTCTCAACCCAAAGGGAGACAAGCCCCTGATTACTCTGAAATACAGTTTCTGGGGAGACGTGGGGGACCCAAACTCCTACGGGGAGAAGCTGGACTGTCTGCCATCAGGTCGAAAAGTAAGGGGGGCTTGCTTGCAAAGCTGCGCGCAAGAATAATTGTTTACTGCATTGGGGCACGGGACACAGTCGGAGACACAGAGCCGGCTAACTAGCAGCCATCGCTGTTTGCCATGCCCTAGCCTAGTGATGCTCTGAGACCCTGCCTCACACAACCTACAAACCCACCCAAGCTCCAAGCAGCAGCTTTAGCATAAGAAAGGCCTGCCCTATTGCAGCTTAACCTAGCAAACTTGCAGCCTGGGTCAGACAGCTCCAAAACCTCCAAACCCCAAGCAAAAAGGAGAAAACTGTAGCTCCTGCTGGGTGGATTCAGACAATAGCTGACCTGCGACCCCTTGGAGATTCAGAAGCCAGTATACCTAGTGGTCAGTGTGAGAAACCAGATTTCAACTCCTCACATCCATAAGTGACACATTCAAGAGGCAGACTCAGCGAGCACCAAAGCCCCACTGAAACAAGTCCTGCACCATAAGCGTGTCTCCAGCACAGCAGTTCTTCCATTATAGACATAGCGAGTCCTCACAGCCGATTGGCCTGGAGGTCAATTCCTCCCAGCGTACCAACAGCAATTAAGGCTTAACTACACCAAGACTTTGCACTCAGCCCACAAAGGGGTGTACCAAGAGCGTCCACATCAGGTGATTGGGGAGACTGAGCTACTGCCCCCTATAGGTCACCTACCACACAAAGCCCCTCCATCAACACAGGGAAGCAGCCAAAATGCGGAAACAAAGAAACATGTCACGAATGAAAGAAATGGAGGAAAGCAAACTACTGGACGACATAGAGTTCAGAACCACATTTATAAGGTTACTCAAGAATCTTCTAAAAACCACTGAGAAACTTGATGACACTTCTGAGGAGCTTAGTGAGACCTTCAAGGACCTTAATGAGAATGCCAAAAAAATGGAAAAGGACCAGTCAGAAATGAAGCATACACTGTCTAAAATAAAGAATATACAGAAACTCAACTGTAGATCAACGTACTCCAAGAATCAAACCAAATATCTGAAATATGAGGAAACAAAAAACACCCAACCAGAAAAACAAAAAGAAAAAAAGAATCCAAAAATATGAAGATAGTGTAAGGAGCCCCTGGGACAACTTTAAGCGTACCAACATCCAAATTCTTGGGGTGCCAGAAGAAGAGAGAGAGCAAAATACTGAAAACCTATTAGAAGAAATAACGACAGAAAAATTTCCCTACCTGGTGAAAGAAATAGACTTACAAGTCCAGGAAGCGCACAGAACCCCATACAAGAGGAATCCAAAGAGGACCACACCAAGACACATCATAATTAAAATGCCAAGGGCAAAAGACAAAGAGAGAATCTTGAAAGCAGCAAGAGAAAAACGGTTAGTTACCTAGAAGGGAGTACCCATACGACTGTCAGCTGATTTCTCAGCAGAAACTATGCAGGCCAGAAGGGAGTGGCAAGAAATATTCAAAGTGATGAACAGCAAGAACCTACAACCAAGATTACTCTACCCAGCAAAGCTATCATTCCGAGTTGAAGGTCAGATAAAGAGCTTCACAGACAAGAAAAAGCTAAACGAGTTCATTGCCACCAAACCAGGATTACATGAAATGCTGAAGGGTATTCTTTAAGAAGAGGAAGAAGAAAAAGGTAGAGATAAAAATTATGAACAACAAAAGGACATCAAATACATACCTACCAACAAGTGAATCTAAAACTCAAGTAAATAAAAAATCTGAGGAACAGAATGGACTGGTGAATATAATAGAATCAGGGACATAGAAAGGGAGTGACTGACAATTCTCAGGGGGAAGCGGGTGTGAGTGGTGCAGGAAGAGATAGGACAATAATCTTACTCCTATGGATGAAGACATTGGCAGGGGGTAAGGGCATTGGAACACCTGTAATCTGAACAATAAAGATTAATTTAAAAATAAAAAAAGAAGAAAAAAGAGCTAATATGCTAATTAGACCAAATAGCAGAATGGCTGTCCAGATGGCCTTCTGGACAAAGCCAGGCCTGCAAGGGCTGGCCAAGGTTGTGAAGGGCTGCAAGGGCTGGCCCAGGCTGCAAGGGATGGCTGGGGCTGTGAAGGTGAAGCCCCTTGCACAAATTTCGTGCATCTGGCTTCTAGTTTATTATAAAAACTCTTAGGAAATAGAGAGAACATATGTCAACATCATAAAGGCCATATCACACAAACCTATAACCAACATCATGCTTGATGGGCAAAAACTAAAACTGTTCCTCTTAAAATAAGGACCATGACAGGGATGTCCACTTTTACCACTCTTATTCAACATAGTACTGGAAGTTATAGCCACAGCAGTAAGACAAGAAGAAGAAATAAAATAAAAGTCTCAATTGGCAAGGAAGAAATAAAACTGTCATTATTTACAGATGACATGATACAGTATATAGATAACCCTAAGACTCCACCAAAAAACTACTAGAACTGATAAATGACTTCAGAAAAATAGGACACAAAATTAATATTTAGACAAAGGTAGCATTTTTATATACCAATAATGAACTATTAGAAAGAGAAATTTAGAAATAACTTCATTTACTGTTGCAACAACAACAACAAAAAATAAGGTACCTAGGAATAAATTTAACCAAGAAGGAAAAGGAAAATTATAGAACACTGAAGAAGGAAATTGAGGAAGATACAAATAAGTGGAAGCATACAGCTCGTCTGTTGATAGGAAGAATTAACATAATTAAAATGTTCATAGTACAAAAAACTATCTACAGATTCAATGCAATTCCTGTTAGAATACCAATAGTATATCTCAAAGAACTAGAACAAATATTCTGAAAAGTTATATGTAACCTCAAAAGACCCCAAAGAACCTCAGCAATGTTCAAAAAGAACATAGCTGGAGATTTCACACTACCAGATATCAAACTATATTACAAGGACATAGTAATCAAACCAGCCTGGTACCACAACAAGAACACGCAAATAGATCAATGGAATTAATAGAAACCCCAGAAATCAACCTAAGCCATTATGCTCAATTAATATTTGACAAAGTAGGCCAGAACATACAGTGGGGTCAAGACAGTCTATTCAATAAATGGAGCTGGGAAAATTGAACATATACATGCAAAAAATTGAAACTAGACCACCTACTTACACGATACACAAGAATAAACTAAAAATAAATTAAACACTTCAATGTATGTCAGGAAAACCATAAAATTCTTGAAAATAGCACAGGCAATAAAATCGCTGACATTTCTTGTAGCAATATTTTTATATATCTCCTCAAGCAAGGGAAACATAAGAAAAATAAACAAATGGGACTACATCAAACTAAAGAGTTTTTGCACAGCAAAATAAATCATCAATAGCATGAAAAGACAGTTCACTGAATGTGAGAACATATTTGCCAATGATACATCTCATAAGGGGTTAATTTCCAAAATATTTAAATAAATTACAACTCAAAAAATCCAATTAATAATGGTCAAAGGACCTGAATAGAAACTTCTCCAAAGAGGAAAAACAGATGGCCAATAGACATATGAAAAGGCATCACTAATCATCAGAGAGATGCAAATTAAAATCACAATGAGATATCACCTCATGCCTGTCAGAATGGCTATCATCAATAAATGAACAAACAATTAGCGTTGGAAAGAATGTGGAAAAGAGGGAAGCTTCGTGCACTATTAGTAGAAATACAGAATGGTGCAGCCACTGTGGAAAATAGTATGGAATTTCCTCAAAAAAATTAAAAATGAAAATGCCTTATGACCTAACAATTCCACTTCTGCAAATATATCCAAAGAAACCCAAAACACTTATTCAAAAGAATACATGAATCCCTATGTTCATAGCAGCATCCTATATAATAAAAGGGTAATATGCAAATAGACCAAACAGCAGAATAACCAAACAACCAACCAAAGTCACCACAAGATGACCACCCCCACATAGTCTTAAGATGGCCACTACAAGATGACCTCTCCCACATTGTCCAAAGATGGCCACCCCCACACTGTCACAAGATAGCTGGCACAAGATGAACACCACAAGATGGACACCACAAGATGGACACCACAAAAAGACCATCACAAAATGACCAGCTGGGGAAGGCAATTGGGGGCAATCCAGCTGGCAGGGGAGCAGTTAAGTGTCAATCAGGCCAGTAAGGGAGCGGTTATGGGGTGATCAGGTTGGCAGGCAGGTGAGTGGTTAGGAGCCAGCAGTCCCAGACATCCCCTGAGGGGTCCCAGATTGGAGAGGGTGCAGGCTGGGCTGAGGGAAACCACCCAGTGCATGAATTTCATGCACCAGGCCTCTAGTCTATATATATATATATATATAAGGCAGTGACTGTGATGACCGAAACAACCATTCAACCGGTCACCATGTGGTGCTAGCATAAGACTATGTGGGGGTGGTCATCTTAAGACTATGTGGGGGTGGTCATCTTGTGGTGACCATCTTGTGACTACATGGGGGTAGCCATCTTGTGATGATGGGGGTGGTCATCTTGAGACTACGTGGGGGCAGCCATCCTGTGGCAGCCATCTTGTGGTGGTCATCTTGTGATGATGTGAGAGTGTGAGGGCCACATAGGCTTTTATTAGTATAGATAGTATTCCATTGTATAGAAGTATAATAGTTTCTTAATCCACTCATCTGCTGATGGGCACTTAGGCTGCTTCCAAATTTTAGGTATGGTAAATTGTGCTGTTATGAACATAGGGGTGCATATATCCTTTCTGATTGGTGTTTCTAGTTTTGGGGGATATATTCCTAGAATTGAGATCACTGGGTCAAGTGGGAGTTCTATTTTCAGTTTTTTGAAGAAACTCCATACTGTTTTCCATAGTGGCTGCACCAGTCTGCTTTACCACCAGCAGTGCACAAGGGTTCCTTTTTCTCTGTAAGGATTGTAAATTTTTAAAATGAAGGAAGGATTCTTCACTTTCCATTTTTAAAAAGAATTTATGCTTTAATTATATTGGGAAACAAAAATATTTTTCTACAATTACTAACATTCATTTATATTTCAAATTTTAATTACACAATTTTCAGAATCTAAAGATGTATTTTGTATTTTGCACAGTTTAAGCTGTAGCGTTTTGAGTTTAGCATAAAGCAAGCTAAAAGATCAATATTTTGGACAGTCTTCAAAATGCAACATTGTGTAAAGTCTTTGGTATTTTGTTTTTTATTTTATACTAGTGGCCCGATGTACAAAATTCTTGCATATGGCGGGGGGACCCCTCAGCCCTGCCTGCACCATCTCCAATAGAACATCCCTCTCACAGTCTGGGACCTCTGGCTCCTAACTGCTCACAGGCCTGCCTGCCTGATCACCCCAAACTGCCTCTGCCTGCCTGACTGATTGCCCCTAACTGCCCTCCCCTGCTAGTCTGATCTCATCCCCAACTGCCCTTCCTTGCCAGCCTGATCGCTCCTAACTGCCCTCTCCTGCCAGCCTGATCTCACCCCCAACTGCCCTCCCCTATAGGCCTGATCTCACCCTTAACTGCCCTTCTCTGCCAGCCCATTTGGTTCTGATCGGTCTGTTTCTATGCCAGTCAGCGTCAAAAGCTCTGCCTCCTAGGCAGCCATTGGCTCATCACACTTCACCTAGATTTGGTTCTGATTGGTTGGTTTCTAAGCCAGTCAGCATCTCTGGGCCTATCAACGGGGCCTGATCAGAAAGGAAGGCTGATCAGCAGCCCCGGTGGAGGCCTGGAGCAGCTGCTGGCCCGGCCCCAAGAGAAAGAGATAGGCAAGTGCAGATCAACAGCTGCCTCACTGGCTACAGATCAGACCCTGCTTCTCTCTTCAGGCTTCTCTGTGGGCCTGATTTGCAGCCACCTCAGCAGTCAGTGCTGGGTCACCAAACCTGCAGCAGCAGTCCTGACTGCAGGACTGACTTCCAGTTGGTCAAGCCTCTGGTCGTGATGGACCCAGGGTTTTTATATATTAGGACTAGAGTCCTGGTGCATGGGATTCATGCACTGGTGGGGGGCGTGGCCTGTAGGGATCTCCCACTAGAGTCCCAATGCATGAAATTCGTGCAAGAGTATGCCATCATTACCCCGGCTGCCTTGGCCCTTGCAGCCCCAGCTTCATCTGGAAGGTCATCCAGAAGGTCGTCTGGATGGTCATTCTGCTGTTCGGCTGTTCGGTTATATATTACATGATTTGTATATTACACTTTTATTACTATACTGTAGATTGCTGTTGTTTCCTTAGCTGTGGTGCAAGCCACTCTTCTCAGTGCAAACAAGAGATCCAAAAGGAACTTCTAATATCTTTATAGTTGATTACTTAGCAGTGCTATGGGTAATAGGATCCTGGTTTTACAATATTTTCTAGATCTCTGAGCTAGCTTAAGGAAAAACAATATCCAAATGGTAACTGTAAATTGAGTGAATTACCAAAAGTGTTCATACAATTTCCTATTAAGACCCACAATAATTATTAAATACTTCTGACATCTCAGCTTTATTAAGAGATAGGAAGTCCAGTTTCCTTTCCCTCCTCATTTGGCTAATATGGCCCTTTGATGATCATGCATTTGAAATAACCATGGGGTTTCCATTGCAGCATGGTCTTCTCAAAGTTAAATAGAATTAACCCAGTCAAGTCTCAAGAAAAGTAAAAGAATCTCATTGTTACAATAGAAATACATTTGGAATTTAATTTGAGTGAGTAGCAGTATATTAAAATATAGTCAGTTGGTGCTTAGAACATTTTTGCCAAGGCCACCAATAAAAAAGAAGCACCAATTTCATAAAATAGGTATTTAGCTTGGAAAAGTGCCCATGGTTACACTTTATTACTAGCTATATATGTAAAAAGTTTGGTATCTTTTCAATCATGTTCATTAAACACTTTTGAGATTCTCAATTAATATATGTTACTCTTTTTTAGCCGAAAGACCTAAAATCCCAGAAGGGAAAAAAATAGATGAAAAAGTCAGCACCTAGTGAGTTAATGTAAGAGTATGACAGAGAGGCAAGATTTCTATGAATTGGGAAGCACAGACTATAGTGACCTACTGGATAATCCCTATCCTGCTGAGTGGTGCCCCAGAGGTCTGATACAGTGCCAAAGCCTCTTACACATATTGAGACAAAACATTTCAAGCTGAATTCAGTTTCTCACACCACCATACTGCTCTTTGACAAACTCCAGTTGCACTGCCTCTGTATTTGTGTTTCCTGCTGTTTATATTTACTTGTTCCCAAAGCCACAATAGTGATAAAAACAAATAAGTGTTATGCACTGCTTTGTATCAATGCAGGTAAAGTGTTCTGCTCCCATTTTTTTGCTTGTGCAAATAGGTTTTTAATATATTCTGAGATTAATTTTATAATTTATAAACTAGCTTGGAAACACAGATTAAACAATAGGCCATATAGTCACCATTTCCATTCCAGTATAATTCTATTTTAACCCTTGAGCAAAGATGAGCAACTGTGTATTCAAAAAGAAATTTATTTGACTGATCCACTTCCGTTGCATTTTCAGGCCCTGACTGATAATCTGTTTGAATTTTTATTGCAATCTTTTCAACCTTTGGCAAGGGATTGTGCTGACTTATCTGATTTAAATGTTTGCAACAAGCTTTTAAGCTATTTGTTTAAATTGGACTAAATGTAGGTGATTTCAGGAAGGTATTTTTATTTTTTTAAGGTATTTTTATTTTTAAGTCAATTCTATTCAGTCTTCATAAAAATAGGATTATGCTCATATGGCTGCATAAATACATAGGCTGTAAAAGTGTTTGTAGTTTATCTAGTGCAAGAATGTCACTGAAAACCTCTAATGCAATCTGACAGAGGTAACTGAGTATCTTTTTTATACAAGGAAAACAAATAAAATTAATTTTAATTATATGTAAAATTCAAAAGTGAAAAAAATAGATGAAACTTTTTACGATTTAAGGTTAACATAAGCACTAAGGATAACTGGATTGTGATTGTATTTCATATTTTAAAACTCTGTATTTACAAATATCTTTATTAAGATACTAGTGACCCAGTGCATGAAATTTGTGCACATTAAAAAGGAATTAGAGGAAATCCCATCTAATATAAAGGGAATATGCAAATTGACCTTCATGCCATCACAAAGATGGAAGTGCCCATAGCCACAAGATGGCGGCACCCAGTCCCCTCAGAACCCCTAGAGTCCCCGAGGCCTTTCAGCCCCACCACTGAGAACAGACAGTGGGGCATGGGGGCATCGTCACTGTGGTAGCAGTGAAGCCCCCAAGCTTGGCAGACAGAGAGCAGACAGCGGGGTGTGGTGCCTTTGTTCGTGCAGCAGCAGTAAAGAAGCCCCTATCCCAGCAGACAGAGTGGACAGCGGGGCATGGTGGCTTCATTCATGCAGCAATGGTGGTGAAGCCCCCAGGACTGGCAGACAGAGAGCAGACAATGGGGTGTGGCAGCTTTGTTCACATGGTGGCAGTGAAGGCCCCAGGCCCTGCAGACAGAGAGTGAACAGCGAGGCCTGGTGGTGAAGTAGCCAGGCCCCACAGAGAGCACAGAACCATGGGAGTGGGCCTAAGCCATCAGTAGGACATTCCCTGATGGCTCCTGGATTGGAGAGGGGGCAGGTCAGGCTGAGGGACCCCCCCCCCAGGCACAAATTTTATGCACCGGGCCTCTAGTATTTTAATATTGCTATTTGCCCTTTCTCTATAATAGAAGTGTCAGATATGAAAGGAAATTAGTAAAATGTATATGAAAATCTTCCTCCTGTCAGAGTCTGGGGTGTGCCACAGGAACCAGAGTTAAGTCCCTGCCCACCCACATGAGCCTCATAATCACGCAAGACCCAGACCTGGGCGGCCCCACCTCCATTGGGTTAGATCCAGACCCAGCCAGCCCCATCCCCTTCAAGTCCCACTGGGTGGGGGGCACAGCCTCAGGTCCCCTGGCCTGGTTCTGGAGCGGGAAGTGCACCCTGAGGTACCCTGTCAAGCCCTACTGGGTGGGGGCATGACCTGAGGTCCCCCAGCAAGTCCTACTGGGTGGGGGGCATGGCTTGAGGTCCCCCATCAATCTCTGCTGGGTGGAGAACATGGCCTTAGGCCCCTTGTAAAGCCCCACCAGGTGGGGGGCACAGCCTCACGTCCCCTGCCTTGGCCCAGTGCCACACAACCTCAGGTCCCTGCTGATTGCTCATTAAGGCTTGTTACAGGAACTCAGCTTCTACTGTGGGTGCAGCCATTTTTTGTTATGAGATCCCCGCCTTTGCTGTGAGTGCAGCCATCTTGTGTTACAGAATCCCTGCCTCCACTGTGGGCACAGCCATCTTGTTACAGCATGATGGTCCATTTGCATATTCCTTCTTTATTAGATAAGATAGGTTTCTTTAGTGCTTATCTTTCTACCTATGTTATAACTACATAGATTATTTAAAACTGGATATTGATTAAATAGTAATTAAACAGAAGATACTATGTAAAAATTTTCCCTGAGTCCATGAGGGATATAAGCTTTGAGAATCTAATTGGTTATCAGGATGTACTTGCCTTCTTTTCTTTTTCCGTTATTTTTTCTTTATTTTATTTAGAGCATTACTCAGGTCCTGTATAAGTTAATATAAGTTTTAAAATTCACCATGTTCCTTTCCAGAAGTAAATGTTCAATCCTAGAGATTCATGAAAAAAAAAATACACATGAATAATAATAAAATGGTAATCTTGAAATGCTCATTTTTAGCCTTTATTATTCTAGAAAAGCACAAGTTTATTTTCAGACACTCTCTTTACCAGCTTCCTATGGACAGTTCATAGTCTATAACAGATACCCAAATGACAATATGAAGGATAGAGACTATTGAGAGACAGATAAATAGGTGAGAATTTATAGCCCAAAAGAATTTAAAAGTATAAATAGGAATGCTATTGTATGGCATTTCATTTCACTTGGTTTATATCTTTAACTAACATATTTGGCAATTACTCATTTTATATAAATAACTAATGTTTGTTAATTCCAGAAAGATTACATCAACCAAGAAATATTTTAAGTCACAGTCTTAGTAATTTCCTTCTTGAACATTTTCAGATGAAAAGTGAATGTTTCACTAATATTATTTTAAATGGAAATAACAGGACAAAAGGGTTAAAAAATAAATCAGCTAAGCAGAGATTAGAAAGTGATCCAATACTTCCAGAGAGAGACTGAAAAATGATAGAAACTCAGTTAAAGCATTATTATTTCCCTAGAACTTATTTGCAGTTTTATTTTATTGTATTCACATGAACATATATAGTATAACGTCCTTCCATTTCTTCATGCTCATCTTTTCATAGGACGGGGGGGGGGGGGAGGGATGCAGGAAAGCAGTAGAACAATGGTTCTCAACGGGCGGGGTTGCCTCCAGAAGACATTCAGAGACACCTTTGTTTATCACAAACAAGGAAGAAGGCTCTAACTGGTGGGTAGGGGCCAAGGATGCTGCTCAACATCCTATAGTTGGACAATCTTGGAAAACAAAGAATGATCTGGCCCAATGGTGTCAACGTTGGAAGACTGAAACAATACAAACAAAAGTAAAAACAAAACAAAAAAGTATCCTTAATTGAGGATTTCTTTCATATTTTTTACCTCCTTCCTGGAGGAGGATAGATAAAACCCACAATAAAATAACCATCATTATTACCAACATGATTTAATTGATGCCTCCCATTTTTCCTCTAAAGTAATATTTCAAAGTTCCAAGGCTGCTCTTGTGGAAATTAACTTTTGAAGTGTTGGCATTTCCTCTTGGTATACAAATCATATATACTAGTCTGGCCTAGTTCGCCATCCTCAGGATCAGACATTTATAAAAGCAATATCATCATGGATCAATCCTGTGAGGACAATATGCACTTTTAAAATGGGAGAGGAAAGACAGGGAGAATCAATGAGCCACAGTTTCTATCCCTAGAAATTGCCTAATAAGTTAGGTTTTCAGAGATGTCCCCAAAGGAAGTGAATAATGAAGGTGGGAATGTTGTAAAAAAAAGTCTAAACTCATTTTCCATCCTGGAGTTTAGATAAAATTTGTTTCCCTTTATTTGAAAATGAAAACACAATAATCTCTATTCCAGCACTTCCCAAAACATATGTCTAACAATAGAAAAGGATTAGATGGTCAAATAATATTAGCCAACATAGGAAACTTTCTACTGTCATCCTTAGAAATTCTCAATACACGTCATGTAGCAAAAATTTGAGAAATGCTACAATAAAAGTCTTATTTTAGAGTTTTGATTAACCTATTTTTTCTCAAATTTTACCAGAGGAATTGCTTGTCGTTAGTTTTGCTATCCTCATTGCACCTGTTAATGTAGAATGAAAACATGCCCTTTCAACTAGAGATTGAGAGGCATAGTAGATCTACTTAAGACATAGTCACAAATAAAAACAGGCAAACAAAATGAGGAGTAAAAAAAATAAAAATAAAATGAATGAACAAGAGAATTCTCCAGAAGAAGAGACAAATGAAATGAAGATAAGAAATTTACCTGATATAGAGTTCAGAATAATGATGATATAGATGCTCAACAAATGAAAAAATATAGTAACTAGCAAAAAGGAACAGTTGAAAATAAAGAATGCTACAGAACAAATAAAGAATATATCTGAAGGAATACACAGAAAATTAGGGGAAGCTGAGGATTGAATCAGTTAATTAGAAGACAGGGTAGAAAAATTACTTGATCAGAGACCAAAAGGAAAAAAAACAATTGAAAAATAGGAGAGCTGCTTGTGGGAGCCGTGAGACAAAATGAAACATAAAAATATGCTCATAGTAGGTATGCCAGAAGAGACAGAAAGGGAGAGAGGGATAGGAAACATGTTTGAAGAAATAATGACAGAAAACTTCCCTAACCTGGTGAAGGAAAAAGTAACACAAGTTCAGGAGGCACAGAGAGTCCCAAGCAAGAAGCACCCAAACAGGCCCACATCCAGACACATCATAATTAAAATGCCAAAAATTAACAACTAAGAGATAATCTTAAAGGCAGCAAGAGAAAGGCAAACTGTTACCTACAAAGAAGCTTTCATAAAGCTGACACCTGATTTCTCATCAGAAACTCTGCAGGCCAGAAGGGAATGGCATTAAGTACTCAAGGTAATGGAAAGCAAGGATCTGAAATCAAGACTATTATTATACCCAGCAATGATATCATTCAAAATAAATTATGAAATAAAGAGCTTCCCAGGCAATAAAAGGCTAAAGGAGTTCATCACCACCAATCAAGCATTAAAAGAAATGTTAAAGGGACTGCTGTAATGAGAAGAAGAAATTGAGAGATAAACCTAGGCATACAGAACTAAAATGGCAATAAATAAGTACCTATCACTAATGACTTTAAATGTAAATGGATTAAATGTTCCAATCAAAAGACATAGGGTAGTTGAATGGATACAAAAACTTGACTCAACTATATGTTGTCTACAAGAGACCCACCTCAGTACAAAAGACTCACACAGAATGAGAGTGAAAAAATGGGGGGGGGGGGGGGCGGGAAATTCCATGCAAATGGAAAAGAAAAAAAGCTGGGGTAGCAATACTCATGTCTGACAAAATAGACTTCAAAATGAAGGCCATCAGAAGAGAGAAAAAAGGTCACTACATAATACTAACGGGATAGATTCAACAAGAGGCTATAACCTTAGTAAACATATGTGCAGGCAATGTAGGAGCATATTGGTAAAATTAATTTTGGGACATCCTATATAATAAAGAGGTAATATGCAAATTGACCCTCATGTCCTCACAAGATGGCCAACAGGGGGATTAGTGAGAGATGACCAAATGACTGAACAAGCAGGCTGCATGGGGTGACCAGGCCATAGCAGGGGGCAGTTAGGGGTGACCAGGCCATCAGGGGGTCAGTTAGGGGTGACCAGGCAGGCAGGCAGGTGAGCAATTAGGAGCCAGCAGTCCAGGATTGTGAGAGGGATATCCCGGATTGGAGAAGGTGCAGGCTGGGCTGAGCCCCCCCCCCCTTGCATGAATTTCATGCACCAGGCCTCTAGTTAACATATATTTTTGTACTTTAAATCCACATTAATAAAAATTAAATGTTATCTTAAGGCCTAATGCTTTATTCTTTTGAAATGTCTAAGAAAACTTCTTAAATAATTTAGAACAGTGTGAGGCAAGGAGAAAGATGAGGTGAAGCATAGGCAGAAGCAAGTTTACAAATGGCCTTCCAGGCCAGAATCATGGGTGGATTTTTATTATAAGTACAAAAGGAGGTCTATATGGCTCAGTTGGTAGGAGCATTGTCCTGTACACCAAAAGTTTTCGGGTTTGATACCTTGTCAGGACACATACCTGTTTTGAATTCCATCCCCATCAAGGTGGGAACAGGAAGCAACTGATTGATATCTCTCTCTCTCTCTCTCTCTCTCTCAAAAAAAGAAAATCAATAGAACATATACTCGCTGAGGGTAAAAAAAATGAGTACAGAAGGAGGCCATAGAATGTTTTATTTTAAGTTATGTTTATTGAGATAAAATTGACTGTACACATAAATATATATATAAATAATTTGGGTAGAAGTTCACCACAGACTCTATAATACACAATTTTCAGAGTTAAATGAAGGCACTCAATGCATTCTGTGGAATTGGGGGAGAGACAAAGAAAGACAGAAAGAAAGACCCAATTTCATAGAATGCTCTGCTTCCTTAAAAAATATATATTATCTTATATTTTAATTACATTTATGTATATGATGGTTTTGTATATTCTATGTACCATCACATGTATGAATTTAACAAAATTCACCCTCTTCATGTATAACAGTTTGATGATTATAGAAAAGTATATAAAGGTAATAATCAAGAAAAATATTATTTCATCACCCCAAAAAGTTCCCTTGTCTTCCTCACCTTTTTGCAACCACCGATCTGATCTTTCCCTGTAGTTTCCCAGGATGTTGTATAAATGGAATCATGTAGCTTCTTCTACATAACGTCTTTCAGGCTCATCTATGTCATTGAATGTGCCAGTTGTTCATTACTGCTAAAAGAATTTCATTTTATACAGGTAGTGTTTGTTAATCAATTTACTGGTTGATAAAAATGTGGGTTGTTTTCAGTTTGGCAATTATGAATAAAACTTCAGAGACTTTTAAAGAAGGATTGACATGATTTGACTTACACTTTTAAACAAATATGTCTGTGACATGGCTGGTGTGAGTCATTTGTTAGAGCACAGGCAGCGTGTGGAAGGGTCACAGGTTTGATTCCTGATCAATGGCACTCAATTGGGTTGCAAGGTTGATCCCTGGTCCCCATCTATCAGGGCTCATGCAGGAAGCAACCAATCGATGTGTCTTTCTGACATCAATATTTCTCTCTCTCCCTCCCTTCCATTCTCTCTAAAAATCAATGGGAAAAAATATCCTCATATGAGGATTACCAAAATGTCACAATACTTATTTTGAAAGCAGAATATAGAGCATTTATGTAATGGGGAAAAAATCAAAGATGCCTTTGTGATTTTTTGTCTGAAGCAACTAGATTACTGTTTGCTTATTTATTTCCAATTTTCTCCCTCCCTCCATATCATGTTAGCATAAGCATCCTGTGTGTATACTGGTAAAATTAAATTTGGGACATCAAAAATTTGCAAATATAGAATTTTCTATGAAATTGAGCATCTATCATCCAGTGACATAAAAACTAACATTTTGTAACAGACAAGTAATTCCAGAGCCTTATAATGAGTCTCTACAACACTATCTTTCAACAAAATGATTTAATTTCTTTTAAGAGTTACACTTGAAACACTAAAATTGGATCAGATAATTGGTGAAATTTTAAATCCTGTCACACTTATATTTTGGTCTAAATATTAATTTAAAAAATATTAAAACTCTGAGAGGCTTGTTTACACCAGCAAGCCTCAGGCAGCATATAATCCTGTGAGAGATTACCCCAGGATGGTTTCAGTTCCATAAGGAAACTAAGGGGAGCCCTAGGGAAAATATGAGAAGCACATCATCATAGCTCTGAGAAATGTACACTTGTACTGCACAGTCTATAAGAAGCATCTACACAAAATGTTCTACTTCTAAATCATAGACAATGTGAACTGAATTATTTGTACTCTGTACTTGCTAATTATAGAAGTTGAACCCTTTGAGTGAGTAGAGAATCATATTCTTATTTTTTCTCATATCTGAAATGCATAACCATGTAAAAAGTGTGACTGTTTTTTCAAGTCACCTCCATTCATACTGGGACCATCTTTCACTTTGAACTGCATAGAATAGAGTCTACTAGTATGTGCTTAAACTCCCAGAAAGCATTTTGGGGTAGTTTTACTTTCTCTAGAGGCACATAGACATAAAATAAATTACCAGCACTGAGGACTGACCTTTGCCTTCATCATCCCATAGGAAGATAAAAGTGTCTTTTTGCTTAATTTTGAACCTGTGCAATTTGTATATTTCTAAAGAGACTTAGTTCTAAAGATTCATATTTCTTCTAATTTTTAGGTTGCAGCTTTTTTTCTTTGTACCTCTTTTCTGCCTGTTTTATATTTAAAAATACTCATAAATTGGAAAGCATGTGATGTTTGTTCATAGTGTGGCTGCCTGGTTTTCAGTTCAGTGTATGGTGTGAATGATACATTAGAACACACATATCAACATTATGACCTGCTGAGTGAATATATTTATAAATGTCTGAATATCAGTGATCATTAGCATAATATTTAGAAAATATATTATTTAGTTGCTTATTTTGTTAATTACAGACCAACTTTAGACTTTAAGAAAATAGATGATTGCTATGTTTTTATACATATATATGATTTTCTCAAGTTTTGGATTTGCATACCATATTGCCTAATTCAGAACTATAATCAAATAGACTAATTCTTGCTTTTGGAATAAAAATAATAGTAACAGATTTTTTTTCTTTTGTTGTTCACATGGGTCTTTAAAACTAATGGGAGTAAAAATCTTAGGTGCTTGTCTCCATGGCAGACAGGGGCTAAGGCAGAGGCAGTCACTGCTGTGGTGGGAACTGAGCCCCTTGCATAAATTTTGTGCATTGGGCCCCTAATATATATATACTAGAGGCCTGGTGCACAAAAAAATTCATGCATCAGCGGGGTGGGGGGGTGTTCCTCAGCCCGGCATGCACCCCCTCAAAGGATGTCCTACTGCCAGTTTACAGGGATCAGGCCTAAACTAGCAGTTGGATATCCCTCTCACAATCAGGGACTGCTGGCTCCAGCCACTCACTTGCCTGCCTGATTGCCCCTAACCACTCTGCCTGCCGGCCTACTCGCCCCCAACTGGCCCCCTCCCCCCGCCAGCCTGATCACCACCAAATGCCCCCCTGCTGGCTTGCTCACCCCCAACTGCGCCCCTGCTGGCATGCTCACTCCAAACTGCCCCTCCCCCCCTGCTGTCCTGATCACCTCCAACTGACTCCCAATGATGGCCTGCTCACCACCAACTGGCCCCCCGGCTGGTCTGCTTACCCCCAACGGCCCCTGACTTCCCATCCTGGCTTGTTCATCCCCCAGCAATCCAAGGTCCCAGCCCCTCCTTTTTTCTTTTTCTTTTTTTTTTTCAGCACCTCTTTGAGCAGAGGCCAGGGCTGGCTGGAAGCAAGTATCTATAGGATTTATTTATCTTCTATAACTGAAACTTTGTAGCCCTGAGCAGAGGCCAGGGCTGGCCAGGAAGCTTGGCTTCCTCCATCGCCGGGGACAGCCCAAGCCTCCTGCTCTCTCCAGCTCCATGGCCAGCCTTCATCTTGGTTGGGTTAATTTGCATACTCACTCCTGATTGGCTGGTGGGTGTGGCTTGGCATAGCGGGGAATGATAGTTAATTTGCATGTTTCTCTTTTATTAGTGTAGATATCAGCCATTTTATAAATTTTTAATTTGGAATTGTATACTATTTTGTTATATATCATATATTTCATAAATGGAACTTGGCATACAAATTATTATAATCTATTTTGATCTATGACAAGTTGTTGACTTCAGGCAGTTTTTCATCCTCTCTGTTTCAATTATTTATCTGAAAAGTGGGTCGATAACACCTGTCTCATAGTGTAATTGTCATCATAACTGTCAGGATTTGGTAGGGCAATATATGTAGTGGCCAAGAGCTGTCATAATGAAGTTATTTCCATCTTGGTTGCAAAGTTTGTTGCAAACAAAAAACACAAGTCAGCTAGCTGGGTTTCTGAAATTTGGAATTCACCTTTGTTACTTAAACATAATACTATACTCTCAGACCATCAATATATAAGTGAAAATTTCCTATGTAGTCAGTTCTGAAAATTTTAATTTAAATGCAATCAAATCCCTTTATCTCACATTCATATTGAAACACATTTCATTTGCTTCTATATGTGGTGTAAGGCTCTGTAGATACAAAGACATGTTTAAGGAAAAGCCCTGTCAAGTAGTAAAATCTCAAAAGGAAAATACACTGGATACTACCAATGGCAATGCCTGATTGTATAAGTTATTATAACAGGAAGAGAGAGATAGTGTTAGAAGAAAGAATGGTTAGATAAGGTTCTTAGGGCTTTTTATATCCAAACCTTTGCAATAACTCATAATATTGAACTACTAGAGGCCTGGTGCACAGATTTGTGCACAGGAGATCAGTGCATATCATAGCGACTGGTCGACCAGTCATTCAATCGTAACAGTCGCTTAGGCTTTTATATATATAGATTATGTCCTATAGGTTATATTTGGGAAAAATAAGACCAACATACACACACACACACACACACACACACACACACACGTATTTTCTTGCTACATATGCACTGACTTTTCTAAATGCACACGCCTTCCATCTCAAACCAAGTAGGCAGTCTTTTCCTATATTGTGCTAGACATTATCCAAGTAGCTGGAAATACAAAGGCATATTAAGAAATAAATGCATATGTTAATGCAGTTAGCATATGTGCTTATTGACACATACATCAATGTGAAAATTTTCTCAGAGAATTCTTCCTGACCAAGCTAATTGCATCTTTTCATTGCTCTGTAATTGGTCCACATTATGTTCTTCACAGACAACACTAATTAAAATTAATTGTTAATTTGCTTCTATATTTTTGTCTTTTTGTCAATCTTCCAAACTAGAATATACACTTCAGGAAGGTGGGGACTTACCATGCTTCCCTGCTCTGTTCTGCCTGATACCTAATTGGTGCCCATGAAATGTGTACTAAGTGAATAAGTAGTGAATGTGCAAAGAAATACATACATGTATTAGCCCCATAATTCCACAAGCACTAACCCCATTCTTACCACCCATTAAACTTTTAAATGTATTGGATTTTCAGAAAACATGTAAATTTGGTTTCTAAGTATAAAATGACTCAAAAATGCAAAACCAAATGAGTTCCATGACGTTTACTGACAAAAAATGAATTTTATCTGCTGTTTAACATGACTCACACTTATCTTTTCTATCTGTAAAAATATTTATGTCATTAAAGCCATAGCAAATATATCAATGGTTTATGAAACTTGAATACAAATATGAGACTAATACTTAAATTCTACCTCACAACTAAATATCTGAATTTATGTTTTGTTTACTGGGAAAACAATTTATCTGAACTGAAATTATAATCACATAGTTACCCATATCTTAATTATACTGCACTAATATTAAAAGCTATAACATGAGTAGAATTTTTATATCTGGTTTAGCTTTATTTTTTTACCCAGCCCCCAGGAAAATATTCATGAGGTAAAACTGGCAATACAAAAATAATTATTTGGAAAACATTTTATGAGGTGAGTTGTGGCTTCTCCACTGGATGCCAGTTTATATTAAGCTAATTTGTTTTACCAGTAGCTTAAGGAAACCCCAGCACAGTGGCATGACAATTACATCCAGGTGCAAGGACTTAATTCAACAAATTCTAGGTGGATCCTCCCAGTCCTCACAGTGGGCCACATTCTCAGCCATTGCTAAGAACAGATGCCTTGAAAAGCCTCTATAAACACGATCCAGCTAGTCCTTGAATAGACATGTTGAAATATTTCCCAAAAAAATAATGAAACTGTGTTCTTATAGCCACAATATACACATCACTGAAGAAAAATGACATGGTGGGAATTACTGTAATTATGTGAATAAAATAAAGGAATTTATTCCATTGGATTATTTTTCTTTCATATACAAGGTATACACATACCTACATTTAAAAAAAATAAATGTTCATGTAAGTTTTAAGAGAATTTAAAATTTTATATATACATATATAAACCATTAACATCAGTATACACAGAGTACACGGTTTCTGAAAGGAATTTCCTGATGCTCCATATGAGAAAAGTATAGACTGTAGATGAGGAAAATGAGCCTCTGAGTATAGATAATGCATCCCATGCTCGTGAAGTAGATTAGCTAGAGAGACCAGACAATGGTGTAAATGCCCACAGCATCTCCTTTTCAAAGTCAAGAATTTTTTTAAATTAAATAAATGTCAAGTTCCTTTAAATAATATTGAGCAAAATAAACAGAAGCATTTGGTGATTTTAGGGCTAAAAATATATAGCCATGTAATGAATATTTCATTTTTCCAGCATACTGATAGGTAATAATTTTCTAAGATCCTTAGTTGGTATATCAGTCTTTTTGCTGATTAAGTTAGGAAGAAATCTCTAATTTAATGTTGTATCAAGCTGTCTTTTTTTTAATTACCAAAATACTTACAGGTGTGCAGGCATATAATAGATTTAGACATGATTAAAGTGTACTACTATTAGTATAGAAAGACTAGCAGCAACGTATTCTCTATGTTCCTCTCCATATCCTTCCCTTTGCCAATGTTGCTAAGTCTAAATATCTTAATAGATGACCTTCAAGATTATTTCATATTGAGAATTGTATCATTAGAGATAGTTATTTTGGCTACTCTATTTCTCACTTTACCCCAACTAAAAGTTTTCTATCAAAGTCAGTTTTTTAACTTAATTTTTTCTTCAAAACTTGTAATAATTTCCACATTATTTTTATTTTAAATCATTTTATTTGAATTATATTATTATTTTGTTATTAATATTTTTAAAAAAAACTTTATTTTATAAAAAATAATATGTAAACCTTACAATACTAATTAGAAATATGTCAGGCAATTCAAATTGAACCATTGGGTAGTGCTTATTCAGATGTAATGTTAATAGTCTGGACATTTTGAAAAACATCCAAATGAGATACAAATAAAAAACTATCAAAAATCTAAACCAAGTTCAGCCAGGCATACAAGACCAGTTCCCATGAACTGAGAGGAAAAGTTAAACATAGTCAGAGGTCCTGAGAAATCTTAAAAGCTGGATAACAACTTTTCTGATCTTTTGCTAGTGGATCCTAAAAAACAGGTATTAATAATTTTTAATAGATAATGAAAATCTGCAGGGCAGAGATTTTATATAATAATAATCTAACAACTTACATCCTCAATATGCACAATTTCCTAATATGTAAAAAAAGTAATTTAGATATAATATTCAACTCACAACAAAGAGATCATAATTTCATCATGATATCCATATCCAAATAAAATCTTAACTCAAAGAATCAATCCTTAATTGCTTCACTGTAAAACATTTGAGTTGACAACTTCCTACTTGAGGGAGAAAATATATTTGACACTAAAAACAATTTAAAACAACAATTTAAAACAATTTAAAGCAACAGTCAGAATGTCCAAAACCAGATATATTGTGATAATCATTCTTTTTTCTTTTAACAAATATTTCTTGAATACTAATAAGTGCTAATATTCAGGCACATAAATACATAAAAATTTAATTCTGATATTACAGAAACTCAAATTCTAATAAGAAACAAAACTATAATAAACAAAATTATTATACTTTATTCAGTATTTAATTAAAATCATAATTGCACAAATATTAGTTTTAAAATGTCTATATTTAAAATTCTCATTTATATCTAACATATGTGATGAGGTCTAAAAATTCAAGATAAGAAAATTCGACTTGAATTCGACCACAGAAAGATCAGATTTCGCCTGGGATAAGGTGAGGTCTCTGGTCCCAGCGGGAGAGAGAAACACGCGTTTTGCAGGAGCTGGAGGACCAGGGAAGTCTGTGCCTAGAAAAATCCATGGCTGTTGGGGCTGGCATGATCCGTGAATATGGAAGGGGTTCTTCAGAGCTGCTAACAGAAGGGATCTCTAAAAAGCAACACATTTTGATCTGATGTGCAGGGACAGCCTAAGAATTTCAAAGGTGTGTCAGCTGCTTAGACTTGTGGGCAGACCCATTGTTCGCGCACTTGGGCTTTTTCCTATTCAAATCCTTGCTTCTGATTACTAAGACCAATACATAGGATCATCCAGTTGGGGACACCCTGGGAGACTGCGGGGAAAGTTGTTTTTCTGAAACCTGAGGGTCGGAGCAGGAGTAACCATTAGAGAACCAGCTCTGAGGCAGCCCACTCCCACAAACCCATATTGAGTGCCACAGGGAAAGAAGGCTCAAAACACAGGCTAGAGAGGCCATATATAGACCCGGAAGTCAATCCAGAAACACTGCAATCCAGGGGCTGAATCACAAATTGACTCTTCTGTAATCAAAAATAAAGGAATACGAGAAATTAAGACACTCCGCCTGCTTAAAAATCAGGACTGGCTTACAACAATGAGGAACAGTGGAACGCAGGGAACTGCAATACTGTCCAGAATGAGAAACAGGCATGCCAAACAGAACAATAGAGGAAGTGAATGACCTTCACTACTGCACATTATATATTTTTTTATCTTTTTATTTTAATTTTTTGCATCTTTTAAGTAAGAAACTATTTTTTTTCTTTTTCCTCACTTGATTTTAACTTTTTAATTATTACATTTTTATTTTCAATCAGTATTATTATTACTACTATTTTACCTTTTATTTTTTAAGTGTCATTTTATTTTCTCTTTATTTTTCTTTGGATTAGTGTTCTACATTCTATTTTCATCTTTCCTTTAGCATCCTTTTACTCTATCTCAACTCTACTTTATGCCATCATTCTGTTCCTAACCTTTCCCTTTTGGTGTCCTATTTATCTTACCCCTTTCCTGCTTTAGATTTTCCCTATTCTTTCTGTTTATCCCCTGTTAAATTTTCACCCTACTTATATATCTAATTTCCAATCCCCTACTCCAAGTCCATACACACCTCTCTCTTCACTGTCTTAACTATCCAAAAAATTGTTTTTCTCCTGTCTTTTCATTGTTGGTTGCTTGAAAGTTGATTATATCGAATTTTTATGCTTTTTTGTGAGATTGTTTTGCTTATTCTTTTTTATTTTGGTTTGTTTGTTTTTGTTTGCTTTGTTTTTGTTTGTTTTTCACTTCTGTTTTCCCTTGCTTAGCTTGATATTAGTTGGTGTTGTAGTTTGTATTAATCCCCAGGTATGTGTGGCTGGTATTTGCTGGGATTAGTGGTTGTTCTATTGGAGTTTTCTCCCCATATATAGTTTGTTCCCCTTTTCTCTCTTAGCCTCTTTCTTGTCTCTCTTATTTTTTTTTCTTTTCTCAATTTCATTTTGACAGTCCTTTTTCTTTCTTTCTTTTTCCTCTTCTTCTTTCTCTCCTATCCCCTAATTTGCCTTTCTCTGGTGTCACCTTTATTAGAGATAATTAATATTATGAACACATTCCTGTTCAGTGCCTTGTGTGTTATACCTGATTGTGTTGTATTTTGTGCCTTTAAGTCAACACAGGAGAGAGGGAACTACATAACCAGAAATCTGGAGAAGAGAGAAGATGGGGATACAAAGAAATAGCCCACATATGAAAGAAAATAAGGCATCACCAGAAAAGGAAGTAAACAAAATAGAGGCAAGAAACCTGCCAGAGAAAGAATTCAGAGAAATGGTCATAAGGTGGCTGAAAAGAATGGAAGGCAAATACAACAATATAAATAAGAACCAAGAGAAATGAAGAAGAACCAAGAAGAAATGAAAAATGACATTGCTGCCATAAAGAACTCAATAGAAGGCATCAAGAGTAGACTAGAAGAAGCAGAGAACTGCATCAGTGAGCTAGAAGACAAGATGGCAAAAAAATACCCAAGTAGAGCAGCTTCTAGGAAAAAAAATTAAAAAGCAGGATGAGGGCCTAAGGGAATTTTGGGACAACAGGAGAGAAAACAAAATCCACATAAAAGGGGTTCCAGAAGAAAATGAAACTGAGCAAGAAATAGAAAACCGGTTTGAAGAAATAATGACAGAAAACTTCCCTGATATAGGGAAAAAAACAGCCACACAAATCCAAGAAGCTCACACAGTCCCAAGCAAAATGAACCCCAAAAGAGCGATGCCAAGGGACATTATAATTGAATTGTCAAGCAACAACGACAAAGTAAGAATCTTAAAAGTGGCCAGAGAGAGACATAAAGTTACATACAAAGGAACACTCATCAGACTAGCAACTGAATTCTCAACAGAAACACTTCAGGCCAGAAGGGAATTGAATGAAATATACAAAAGCATGCAAAGGAAGGGTCTCAATCCAAGAATACTGTACCCAGAAAGGCCATCAATCAAAATTGAAGATGAAATCAGGAGCTTCACAGACAAAAAAGGACGAAGGGAATTTATTACCACCAAACCAGCAATTCAAGAAATGCTAAAGGGCATGCTGTAAAAAAAAGAAATAGGAAGCGAAGAAGAAACACAAGGGTAAAGAATGAAAATGGTGACAAATAAGTACCTATCAATAATAACTTTAAATGTAAGTGGATTAAAAGCCCCAATCACAAGACGTAGGGTAATGGATTGGATAAGAAAACAAGACTCATATATCTGCTATCTACAAGAAACCCACTTAGGAAAAATGAGGCACACAGACTAAGGGTGAAGGGATGGAAAAAGGGTGTCCAGGCTAATAGAAATGAAAAAAAAGCTGGGGTAGCAATACTTATTTCTGACAAATTGGATCTCAAAGTGAAGGACATAACAAGAGATAAGGAAGGCCACTTCATAAAACTAAAGGGAGCAATCCAACAAGAAGAAATAACTCTGGTAAACATATATGCACCCAATACAGGAGCACACAAATACATAAAAAAACTCCTGGAGGATAACAAGGGAGAGATTAACAGCAATACAATCACAGTAGGAGACTTTAATACCCCACTATCACCATTGGACAAATCCTCTAAGCAAAAAATCAGCAAAGAAACACCAATCCTAAATGACTCACTAGAGTGGATGGAATTAATTGACATCTTCAGAACTTTTCACCCCAAAGCCACAGAATATACATTCTTCTCAAGTGCACATGGGTCATTTTCAAATTAGACCATATGTTGGGACATAGGCAAAGTCTCTTCAAATTCAAGAAGACAGAAATCATATCAAGCATCTTCTCAGACCACAGTGGCATAAAACTGGAAATCAACTAAAATAAAAACAATCCAAAAAAATCAAACACATAAAGACTAAATTGCATGCTATTAAACAATGACTGGGTTACCAGAGAGATCAAGGAAGAAATAAAAACATCATGGCAACAAATGACAATGAAAACAACAACAATCCAAATCTATGGGACACAGGGAAAGCAGTCTTGAGAGGGACGTTCATAGCTCTACAAGCATACCGTAAAAAACAAGAAACAATGGTAATATATTACCAAACCCTGCAACTCAAAGAGTTAGAAAAAGAGCAACAAGGAAAGCCCAGCAAAAACAGAGGAATTAGAGAGGAGAATCCAAGATGGCGGCGTAGGTAAACACCTAAACTGCTGCCTCGCACAACAATTTCAAAAATTCAACTAAAAGACAAAACGTCTATCACTCAGAACCACGGGAAAGCTGGCTGAGTGGAAGTTCTACAACTAGAAGGAAAGAGAAAAGAGCATTGAGACATGCACGAGCGCTGAAAAGCTGAGGTACAGAGGCGCAGGATCCGGGCTGGCGGCGGGCATTGCTTTTTTCAACCCAAAGGGAGACAAGCCCCCGACTACTCTGAAATCCAGTTTCTGGGGAGACGCAGGGGACCCAAACTCCTACGGGGAGAAGCTGGACTGTCTGCCAGTGAGGGTGGCTTGCTTGCAGAGCTGCGCAAAGGAATAATTGTTTACGGCACGCGGGCAGGGGACTCCAGGACGCCATCGGGGACACAGAGCCGGCTAACTAGCAGCCATTGCTGTTTGCCACGCCCTAGCCTAGTGACACCCTGAGACCCCGCCCTGCACAACCTACAAACCCACCCAAGCTCCAAGCAGTGTATTTAGCATAAGAAAGCCCTGCCCTATTGCAGCTTAACCTAGCAAATTTGCAGCCCGGGTCAGACAGCACCAAAACCTCCAAACCACAAGCAAAGAGGAGAAAACTGTAGCTCTCACTGTAGCTGCTGCTGGGTGGCCTCAGACTGTAGCTAACCTGCACCCCATTGGAGATCCAGAAGCCAGTGTACCTAGTGGTCAGAGTGAGACACCAGATTTCAACTCCTCACATCCATAAGTGACACATTCAAGAGGCAGACTCAGTGAGCACCAAAGCCCCACTGAAACAAGTCCTACCCTAGAAGTGTGTCTTCAGCGCAGCAATTCTTCCATTATAGACACAGTGAGTGCTCACAGCTAATTGGCCTGGAGGTCAATTCCTCCCAGTATACCAACAGCAATTAAGGCTTAACTACACCAAGTCTTTGCACTCAGCCCACAAAGGGGTATACCAAGAGCGTCCACATCAGGTGATTGGGGAGGCTGAGCTACTGCCCCCTATAGGTCACCTACCACACAAAGCTACTCCATCAACACAGGGAAGCAGCCAAAATGTGGAGACAAAGAAACATGTCACGAATGAAAGAAACGGAGGAAAGCAAACTACTGGATGACATAGAGTTCAGAACCACATTTATAAGGTTACTCAAGAAACTTCTTAAAACCGCTGAGAAACTTGATGAGACTTTCAGGGAGCTTAATGAGAATGCCCAAAAAATGGGAAAGGATCAGTCAGAAATGAAGCATACACTGTCTGAAATAAAGAATATACAGAAACTCAACTGTAGATCAACGTATCCCAAGAATCAAACCAAGGATCTGAAATATGTGGAAACAAAAACATCCAACCTGAAAAACAAAAAGAAAAAAGAATCCAAAAATATGAAGATAGTGTAAGGAGCTTCTGGGACAACTTTAAGCGAACCAACATCCGAATATTTGGGGTGCCAGAAGAAGGGAGAGAGCAAAATATTGAAAACCTATTAGAAGAAATAATGACAGAAAACTTTCCCTACCTGGTGAAAGAAATAGATGTACAAGTTCAGGAAGCGCACAGAACCCCATACAAGAGGAATCCAAAGAGGACCACACCAAGACACATCATAATTAAAATGCCAAGGGCAAAAGACAAAGAGAGAATATTAAAAGCAGCAAGAGAAAAACAGTTAATTACCTAGAAGGGAGTACCCATACGACTGTCAGCTGATTTCTCAACAGAAACTATGCAGGCCAGAAGGGAGTGGCAAGAAATATTCAAAGTGATGAACAGCAAGAACCTACAACCAAGATTACTCTACCCAGCAAAGCTATCATTCAGCGTTGAAGGTCAGATAAAGAGCTTCACAGACAAGAAAAAGCTAAAGGAGTTCATCACCACCAAACCAGGATTACATGAAATGCTGAAGGGTATTCTTTAAGAAGAGGAAGAAGAAGAAAAAGGTAAAGATAAAAATTATGAACAACAAAATGACATCAAATACATACCTACCAACAAGTGAATCTAAAAATCAAGTGAATAAAAAATCTGAAGAACAGAATGGACTGGTGAATATAATAGAATCAGGGACATAGAAAGGGAGTGGACTGACGACTCTCAGGGGAAGCAGGTGTGAGGGGTGCGGGAAGAGATTGGACAAAAATCTTACTACTATGGATGAAGACAGTGGCGGGGGGTAAGGGCATGGGGTGGGGTGGGGAATCAGGTGGAGGGGAGCTATGGGGGAAAAAATAGAGGAACACCTGTAATAATCTGAACAATAAAGATTTATTTAAAAAAAAGAAATAATGTAAATTGAATTAATCCATTCCAGACCACCAAATGATTCCATTTTAACCTTTCTTATATACAGTACATATTCAATGTACTGTTTGATCTAGAAGCAAACACTTTAAAACAAAAAGGACTGAAATGTAAATTTAACAACCAGGAAATGAAATGTACAGTAAAAAATGAAAATTTATGTACATAGTAGAACTTACCTTTAACATAGAGAGATATTGATGACTGAATATGTAGAGGAGGGATGGAAGGATGGAGTGATGGAGAGATGGAAGGATGGAGGGATGTTATTGTTTGGAAGAGGAGTCAGAAAGCTGTTCTTCTCGGCTTCCTTCTCTCTTTTGTCTCTACTCCACTAGAACTTGCTTCAGGCTGACTGGGTCTGTGTCTCACTAAAACCTATCCAATGCTGGCGGGTCATAAGGCAGTACCATTTTTATTTTTTTGAGTTAACTCCATATTGCTTTCCACACTGGCTGCACAAATCTTCATTCCCACCAATAGTACATTCCCTTTTCTCCACATCCTGCTAACACTTATTGTCTGTTGATTTATTGATAGCCGTTCTGACAGGTGTGATGTAATATCTCAATGTGGTTTTAATATGCATTTCTCTGATCATTACTGAAATTGAACATCTTTTCATGTGTATATTGGCCATCTGTATGTCCTCTTTGGTGAAGTATCTATTCAGATCCTTTGCCCATTTTGGGCATGCCACAGTGACTTATAATTGCAGACAGTCTAATTCATTATATGACTGTATTGATAGAGTCAGTTATTGTGCTTGATAAATTAAAAAAGCATTCATAAAAATATAAAAAGTTATTAAAATTTTAGTAAGATAGGAATGGAAGATAATAAAAAAAACAAACAGAGGAATTAAATAATAAAGATCAGAGCAGAGATAAACAACATTGAGACCAAAGAAACAATACAAAAGATCAACAAAACCAAGACCTGATTCTTTGAAAGGATAAAGAAGATTTATGAACCTCTAGCGAGGCTCAACAATAAGCAAAGATAGAGGACCCAAATAAACAAAATCAGAAATGAAAGAGTTGAAATAACAACAGATCCCACCAAAATACAAAAGATTGTCAAAAAATACTACAAACAACTCTATTCCAACAAACTGGACAACCTGGAGGAAATGGACATATTCCTAGAAAAATATAACCTTCCAAAACTCAATCTGGAAGAATCTATACAGCTCTATATGCCAATCACTATGGAAGAAATTAAAGCAGTCATCAAAAAGCTTCAAGCAAACAAAAGCCTGGGGACAGATGGCTTCACAGGAGAGTTTTACCAAACATTCAAGGAAGAACTAAAACCTATCCTCCTCAGACTATTCCAAAAAATTCAAGAGGAAGGAACACTTCCAAGCTCCTTCTATGTAGCCAGCATTGCCCTAATACCAAAACCAGATAAAGACAACACAATGAAAAAGAATTACAGGCCAATATCCCTCATGAACATAGATGCCAAAATCATCAACAAAATTCTAGCAAATAGGATCCAGCCGTACATAAGAAAAATCATACACCCTGACCAAGTAGGATTTATCCCAGGAATGCAAGGATGGTACAATTTCCGCAAATCAATAAACGTGATACATCACATAAAAAAAATTGGAGATAAAAAACACAGTCATATCAATTGATGCAGAAAAAGCATTTGACAAAATCCAACAAACTTTCTTGATAAAAACTCTCAACAAGGTGACAATAGAAGATCATACCTCAACATAATAAAAGCCATATATGACAAACCCACAGCTACCATCATCCTCAATGGGCAAAAACTAAAACCATTTCCCCTAAGAACAGGAACAAGACAGAGATGCCCACTCTCACCACTCCCTTTCGACATAGTACTGAAAGTATTAGCCATTTCAATTAGACAAGAAGAAGAAATAAAAGGCATCCAAATTGGAAAAGAAGAAGTAAAGCTGTCCTTATTTGCAGATGACATGATATTGTACATAAAAAATCCGAAAGACTCCATCAAAAAACTAACACACTTAATAAATGAATTTGGCAAAGTGGCAGGATACAAAATGAATGCCACGAAATCTATAGCATTTCTATACACCAATAGTGAACTTACAGAAAGAGAGACTAAAAAAGCAATCCCATTTACCATCACACCAAAAAAATGAAGATACCTAGGAATAAACTTAACCAAGGAGGTAAAAGACCTATAGGACACTGAAAAAAGAGTTAGAGGAAGACATAAACAGATGGAAGAACATACCATGTTCATGGATTGGTAGAATCAACATCATTAAAATGTCTTTACTACCCAAAGCAATCTACAGATTCAATGCACTCCCTGTTAAAATACCAACGGCATATTTCACAAACCTAGAAAGAACGCTTCAAAATTTCATCTGGAATAAAAAAAAATACCTCGAACAGCCACAACAATCCTGAGAAAGAAGAATATAGTAGGAGGGATCTCATTACCAGATTTCAAGCTGTATTACAAAGCCACTGTTCTCAAAACAGCCTAGTACTGGCAAAAGAACAGACATATAGATCAATGGAATAGAAGAGAGAATCCAGATATCGATCCAAACCACTATGCTCAATTAATATTTGACAATGGACGCATGAACATACAATGGAGTCAAGACAGTCTCTTCAATAAATGGTTTTGAGAAAATTGGACAGATACATGCAAAAAAATGAAACTAGATCACCATACACAAAAATAAACTCAAAATGGATAAAGGACTTAAACATAAGATGGGAAACCATTAAAAGTACTAGAGGAAACCACAGGCAGCAAAATCTCAGACATATGCCGAAGAACGTCTTCACTAATACTACTCCTAGGGCAATGGAAGATAAAAAGAAAATAAACAAATGGGACTACATCAAAATAAAAAGCTTTTTCACTGCAAAAGAAACCATCAACAAAACAAGAAACCCCACTGTATGGGAGAACATATTTGCAAATGTTATCACTGATAAAGGTTTAATCTCCAACATCTATAGGCAGCTTATACAACTTAATAAAAGGAAGATAAATGATCCAATAAAAAAATGGGCAACGGACCTAAATGGAATCTTTTCAAAAGAAGACAGAAGGAAAGCCAAGAGACACATGAAAACATGCTCAAAGTCACTAATTATCCGAGAGATGCAAATCAAAACAACAATGCGGTACCATCTCACACCTGTCAGAATGGCTATCATCAACAAATCGACAAATGACAAGTGCTGGCGAGGATGTGGAGAAAATGGAACCCTTGTGCACCACTAGTGGGAATGCAGACTGGTGCAGCCACTGTGGAGAACAGTATGGAGTTTCCTCAAAAAACTAATATAGAACTCCCATTTGACCCAGTAATCCCACTCCTAGGAATATAACCTAAGAAACTAGAAACACAATCAGAAAGGATATATGCACCCCTATGTTCATAGCAGCACAATTTACTATAGCTAAGATTTGTGAACAGCCTAGGTGCCTGTCAGCAGATGACTGAATCAGAAAAGTATGGTACATCTACACAATGGAATACTATGCTGCCATAAAAAAAGAAGGAATTCTTGCCATTTGTAGCAACCTGCCTGGAATTGGAGAACATTATATTAAGTGAAATAAGCCAGTCAATGAAAGGAAAATACCACATGATCTCACTCATTTGTGGATAATAAAAAACACATTATAAACTGATGAACAAAAAGATAGATAAAGAGGCAGTAAAGCATCAAACAGACTGTCAAATTACAGCGGGAAGGTTAGGGAGAGGTAGGGAAAATAAGAGATCAACTGAAGGACTTCTATGCATGCATATAAGAATAACCATCGGATGTAACATATGGGGGGTGATGGCATGTATGGGAGTGGGGGGGGAATGGTAAGATATATACACATATAATAGCTTAATAAAAAAATGGGGGAAAAAGAAAATTTGACTTTAAAATAATTATAATAATCTAAAACTTAATGTTTTCACAGAATTTAAGCACAGATACAAGATGTAATTCCCAGTGTCCTGTGATACTATTACAAAGCTTTCAACAGACATTAAAGCCTATAAATGACCTTATGGGTGACCTAATACAAAGCTCCCATTTCTCAGGTCAGAAAACCAAGGCCCAGAGACAATGAGTGACTTGCTGGATAATTAGAAACACAGACATAGGCCCTAGGTCTCCTGGATTCCAGAATGGAGAATCCCAACACTGTTATCAGCTAAGGTTTATGATTTTTTTCCTCACATGTAAAATACATATGCTGAAGTAGTTGGTAGTTTAAAGAAAAAGGAGTCTCCAACTGCTCACCTTCACAAAATCAAATTGTATCATATGAAAACGGTATGAATATCACCATCCTCTATCCCAACTTATCATGAGTAGTGAGTGTTATAGGAAAATTACTCTTTATTTTCATAAACTCATGAGATAAATAATGTAAGTATTAAAGAGTACTGAAATTGTTTAAGTGGTAAGTAACCTGGAATTTTTTAAGCATAGATAGGTAGTAGGAAGCCAGTAGGGGTAAAGGGGGGGGGGGATCTCAAGAAGTATGTAAGAAATATTTTCTGATACTAAAATTTGCTTTAGAGAGAATCCAAGATTGCGGCGTAGGTAAACACCTAAACTGCTGTCTCCTACAACAATTTAAACTGCAACTAAAAGACAAAACGTCTATCACCCAGAACCACGGGAAAGCTGGCTGAGTGGAAGTTCTACAACTAGAAGGAAAGAGAAAAGAGCATTGAGACGTGCACAAGTGCTGAAAAGCTGAGGTACGGAGGCGCGTGATCTGGGCTGGCTGCGGGCAACTGGGTGCGTTGCTTTTTTCAACCCCAACAGAGACAAGCCCCCGATTACTCTGAAATCCAGTCTCTGTGGAGATGCGGGGGACCCAAACTCCTACGGGGAGAAGCTGGACTGTCTGCCAGAGAGGGTGGCTTGCTTGCAGAGCTGCGCACAGGAATAATTGTTTACGGCACTGGGGCACGGGACTCAGGGATGCCATTGGAGACTCAGAGCCGGCTAACTAGCAGCCATTGCTGTTTGCCACACCCTAACCTAGTGACACCCTGAGACCCCGCCCTACAAACCCACCCAAGCTCCAAGCAGCTCAATTAGCATAAGAAAGGCCTGCCCTATCACAGCTTAACCTAGCAAACTTGCAGCCTGGGTCAGACAGCACCAAAACCTCCAAACCCCAAGCAAAGAGGAGAAAACTGCAGCTCTCACTGTAGCTCCTGCTGAGTGGCCTCAGACAGTAGCTGACCTGCACCCCATTGGAGATCCAGAAGCCAGTGTACCTAGTGGTCAGTGTGAAACACCAGATTTCAACTCCTCACATCCATAAGTGACACATTCAAGAGGCAGACTCAGTGAACACCAAAGCCTCACTGAAACAAGTCCTGCCCCATAAGCGTGTCTTCAGCGCAGCAGTTTTCCATTATAGACACAGGGAGTGCTCACAGCTAATTGGCCTGGAGGTCAATTCCTCCCGGCGTAACAACAGCAATTAAGGCTTAACTGCACCAAGACTTTGCACTCAGCCCACAAAGGGGTGTACCAAGAGCGTCCACATCAGGAGATTGGGGAGGCTGAGCTACTGCCCCCTATAGGTCACCTACCACACAAAGCCACTCCATCAACACAGGGAAGCAGCCAAAATGCAGAAACAAAGAAACATGTCACGAATGAAAGAAATGGAGGAAAGCAAACTACTGGACGACATAGAGTTCAGAACCACATTTATAAGGTTACTCAAGAATCTTCTAAAAACCGCTGAGAAACTTGATGACACTTCTGAGGAGCTTAGTGAGACCTTCGAGGACCTTAATGAGAATGCCAAAAAAATGGAAAAGGACCAGTCAGAAATGAAGCATACACTGTTTAAAATAAAGAATATACAGAAATTCAACTGTAGATCAACGTACCCCAAGAATCAAACCAAAGATCTGAAATATGAGGAAACAAAAAACACCCAACCAGAAAAGCAAAAAGAAAAAAGAATCCAAAAATATGAAGATAGTGTAAGGAGCCTCTGGGACAACTTCAAGTGAACCAACATCCGAATTTTTGGGGTGCCAGAAGAAGGGAGAGAGCAAAATATTGAAAACCTATTAGAAGAAATAATGACAGAAAACTTTCCCTACCTGGTGAAAGAAATAGACTTACAAGTTCAGGAAGCGCACAGAACTCCATACAAGAGGAATCCAAAGAGGACCACACCAAGACACATCATAATTAAAATGCCAAGGGCAAAAGACAAAGAGAGAATATTAAAAGCAGCAAGAGAAAAACAGTTAATTACCTACAAGGGAGTACCCATACGACTGTCAGCTGATTTCTCAAAAGAAACTATGCAGGCCAGAAGAGAGTGGCAAGAAATATTCAAAGTGATGAACAGCAAGAACCTACAACCAAGATTACTCTACCCAGCAAAGCTATCATTCAGAGTTGAAGGTCAGATAAAGAGCTTCACAGACAAGAAAAAGCTAAAGGAGTTCATCACCACCAAACGAGGATTACACGAAATGCTGAAGGGTATCCTTTAAGAAGAGGAAGAAGAAGAAAAAGATAAAGACAAAAATTATGAACAACAAAATGACATCAAACACATACCTACCAACAAGTGAATCTAAAAATCAAGTGAATGAAAAATCTGAAGAACAGAATGGACTGGTGAATATAATAGAATCAGGGACATAGAAAGGGAGTGGACTGACGATTCTCAGGGGAAGCAGGTGTGAGGGGTGTGGGAGGAGATTGGACAAAAATCTTACTCCTAAAGATGAAGACAGTGGTGGGGGGTAAGGGCATGGGGTGGGGTGCGGAATCAGGTGGAGGGGAGCTATGGGGAAAAATAAAAGAGGAACACCTGTAATAATCTGAACAATAAAGATTTATTTTTAAAAAATTTGCTTTAAATTTCTTAAATCACTGACAATTATGCTGCCTACATTAACATAAATGTGCCAAAAATAACTAAAGTCATACCTAAAAGTAATCATATATGTCCTATTATTCACACTTTTACTTCTGTACCTACAGGGTGAAACTGCAAAACATAGTAAAAAATTAGTCTTTGCAACTTATTCAAAACTGGTGGAGATGATTACAAAGTCATGAGATACCATTTCTCTGTTGAGTTGTTAATATGATTTTTGGTACAGTTTAATAATATAGTTTAATTTTAACTTAAAAGTACATTGTTTTTTATTTCAATTTTTTTTCTGCTTATACTTCACAATAGATAATTGCATGTATAATCATTATTGGTCATTGGCCATTAATTTGTTTCAGTATATGTACCTCAGTGGGCAGTAATTACTGCACATCCTTTAATAAGATATCATTAACAAAATGAGAAGACCAGAGAAAAGATGTTAATTACTGTAGGTGCTCCATTGGTTTCTCCCTGGAATAAACAAGTCTAACAATTAAGATCACACTTACTTTTTGCCAGACTATATTTTTCAGTGCAAAAAAAAAAAAAAAAAAAAAGGAGGGGAGGGGTTGCTACACAATTTGAGGAAAATATATTTTTGGGAATTAATATTGTTTTCCCTTTAAATTCAAATCAGCAAATCTAATGACCCAAAAATAGAAAAGCAGCTGTTACACCAAGCATCGGTTTCATAAAGGCTCATAAAGGTTTGTAATGAAGGAAAGGAAAAAAAATTATTAACTATGCTATTATAATTATGATTAGAAATATCTCAAAATACAGAAATGTTTTAATATTTTTAAACTACTATAGGACAAGTTAAATTTATTTCCAATTAGTCTAAGTAAAAACACACCAGGGAATTTTATAAATGCTCCAGTGAAGAACTTGCAACAGACTCACTAAGAACATAATAGGTTTTGGTAGCCAGTGTAGAGTTCCAAATATTTCTTAGCATAGTATTCAAAGTATGTTGCTAATCTGAAAGCATAATAAAAATATCTGTCTATTCAATTATTTCTGGCTTTTAATCTTTATTCCTCCAGTTCATCACTCAGAACTTTTAAAAGATGCTAGTTTGTCCTAAACATTTTGCTTTATGAATCTTCAGATATAAATACATCTGTATGCATTTCTCGTAGCTGTTCATTTAGGCTTTCTCTGCAACTGGGTTTGCATGCATCTCAGATCCAGATCCTGCAGCTGTTCCTGCCTTTCTTTTATTGTCCTGAACAGGCACATCTCATTCACCCCCATTCTTCTGCAGTTTCAGGCCTTTACAATCTCCCTTCCAGCTTCCAGCTGTACCTTTTACAATCCAGCTGGTGGGAGCTTTTTATAGCAACTCTGCCTCTTCCTAACTTCAGGCAATTCTCACCCTGTTTCTTTTTCTTCTTTTTTTTTTTTTTGGAATGGTTTATCTGTAATTATTTTTCTTTATTGATTAAGGTATTGCATACTAAGATGTCTCCATATCCCCCCATTGCCCACCCAACACCTCACTCATGCACTCACCCCCTTGTGTCTGTGTCCATTGGTTAGGCTTATAAGCATGCATACAAGTCCTTTGGTTGATCTCACATCCGTACCCCCACCACCCCTAACTTCCCTCTGAGGTATGACGGTCTTATCAATGCTTCTCTGTCTCTGGATCTGTTTTTCTTCATCAGTTTATGTTGTTCATTATATTCCACAAAGAAGTGAGATCATGTGATATTTATTTTTCTCTGATTTTTCTCTTTCTGTAAATTGATGTATAAAAATGCCATAGGTAAAAATGCCATACGCTTATTTTGCTTAGCATAATGCTTTCCAGGTCCACCCATGCTGTTGCAAATGGTAGAAATTCCATCCTTTTTACAGCAGCATAGTATTCCTTTTAAATTCATAAAGGCTCATAAAGGTTTGTAATGAAGGAAAGGAAAAAAATAATTAACTATGCTATAATAATTATGATGAGAAATATCTCAAAATACAGAAATATTTAATATTTTTAAACTATTGTAGGGCAAGTTACATTTATTTCCAATTTGTCTAAGTAAAAACAAGATGTACCACAGATTTTTAATCCACTCATCTGAAGATGGGCAATTAGGCCATTTCCAAATCTTACCTATTGTAAATTATGATGCTATGAGCATAGAGATGCATATATCCTTTTTGATTGGTGTCTGAATTCTTGGGATATATTCCTAGAAGTGGGATCACTGGGTCAAATGGGAGTTCCATTTTTAGTTTTTTGAGAAAACTCCATACTGTTCTCCACAGTGGCTGCACCAGTCTGCATTCCCACCAGCAGTGCACGAGGGTTCGTTTTTCACAACATCCTTGCCAACACTTGTCCTTTGTTGATTTGTTGATGATAGCCATTCTGACAGGTGTGAGATGGTACAGCATTGTCATTTTCCTTTGCATCTCTCTGATGATTAGTGACTTTGATCATATTTTCACATATCTCTTGGCCTTCCTTTTGTCCTCCTTTGAAAAGTATCTATTTAAGTCCGTTGCCCATTTTTTGATTGGATTGTTTATCTTCCTTTTGTTAAGTTGTATGAGTTCCCTGTAAATGTTGTTGGCAATTAAACCCTTATCAGTGATAACATTGGCAAATATGTTTTCCCATGCAGTGGACTTTCTTGTTGTTTTGTTGATGGTTTATTTTGCTGTACAGAAGCTTTTTATTTTGATGTAGTCTCATTTGTTTATTTTTTCTTTTGTTTCCATTGCCCTAGGAGCTGTATCGGTGAATATATTGCTTAGGCATATGCCTGAGATTTTGCTGCCTGTGGATTCCTCTAAGATTTTTATGGTTTCCCATCTTACATTTAAGTCCTTTATCCATATAGAATTTATTTTTGTGGCTGGTGTAAGTTGATGGTCTACTTTCATTTTTTCATGCATCGGTCCAATTTTCCCAACACGATTTATTGAAGAGACTGTCTTGACTCCATTGTATGTTCTTGCCTCTTTGTCAATATTAATTGAGCACAGTGGTTTGGGTCAATTTCTGTGTTCTCTATTCTATTCCATTGGTCTATATGTCTGTTCTTATGCCAGTACCAGGCAGTTTTGAGAACAGTGGCTTTGTAATACAGCTTGATATATTTTATTGATATCCCTCCTATTTTGTTCTTCTTTCTAAGGATTGCTGCACCTATTTGGGGTCTTTTTATTCCAGATGAATTTTTGGAGAGTTCATTCTTGGTCTGTGAAATATGCCCTTGGTATTTTAATGGGAGTGCATTGAATTTATAGATTGCTTTTGGTAGTATGGACATTTTAATGATGTTGATTCTACCAATCCATGAACACAATATATTCTTCCATCTGTTTATGTCTTCCTCTAGTTTTTTTTCAGTGTCCTGTAGTTTTCCAAGTCCAGGTCTTTTACCTCCATTGTTAAGTTCATTCCTAGGTATCTTAATTTTTTTAGTACGATGGTAAATGAGATTATTTTTAATCTCTCTTTCTGTAAATTGATGTATAAAAATGCCATAGATTTCTTGGCATTAATTTTGTATCCTGCTATATTTCCAAATTCATTTATTAAGTGTAATAATTTTTTGATGGAGTCCTTAGGGTTTTCTGTGAAAATTTACAGATTTATGTCTTCTTTTCCAATTTGGATACATTTTATTTCTTCTTCAGGTCAAATTGCTATGGCTAGCACTTCCAGTACTATGTTGAACAGGAGTGATTAAAGTGGGCATCCCTATCTTATACCTCTTCTTAGGGGAAATGGTTTTACTTTTTGCCCATTGAGTATGATGTTGGCTGTAGGCTGTCATGTAAGGCTTTCATTATCTTGAGGTATGATCCCTCTATTCCCATTTTGCTTAGGGTTTTTTACCAAGAAAGAGTGTTGGGTTTTGTCAAATGCTTTTTCTGCACCAATTGATATGACTGTGATTCTTATATCTCAATTTGCTTATGTGATGTATCACGTTTATTGATTTGTGGATATTGTACCATCCTTGCATCCCCAGGATAAATCTTACTTGATCATGGTGAATGATCTTTCTGATGTAATGCTAGATCCAATTTGTTACAATTTTGTTGAGGATTTTGGCATCTATGATCATGAAGGATTTTAGCCTGTAAATCTCTTTCATTCTGTTGTCTTTATCTGGATTTGGTATTAGGGTAATGCTGGCTTCATGGAATGAGCATGGAAGTGGTCCTTCCTAGTGAATTTTTTTGAATAGTCTGAGGAGGATAGGTTTTAGTTCTTCTTTGAACGTTAGGTAAAACTCTCCTGTGAAGCTGTCTGGCCCCAGGCTTTTGTTTGCTGGAAGCTTTTTGATGACTGCTTCAATTTCTTCCATCATTATTGGCCTATTGAGATTTTTAGATTCCTCCTGATTGTATTTTGGAAGGTTGTCTTTTTCTAGGAATATTTCCACTTCCTCTAGGTTGTCCACTTTGTTAAATAGAGTTGTTCACAGAATTTTTAAACAATCCCTTGTACTTATGTGGGGTCTGTTTTTATTTTGCCTCTTTCATTTCTGATTTTGTTTAATTGGGGCCTCTCTCTTTGCTTCTTGGTGAACTTGGCTAGAGGTTCATCAGTCTTGTTTATCCTTTCAAAGAACCAGCTCTAGGTTTCATTGATCTTTTGTATTGTTTTTAATTAGTCTCTATGTCATTTCTTAATATTCTCATCTTTATTATCTCCTTCCTTCTGTTCACTCTGGGCTTTTCTTGTTGCTCTCTTTCTAATTTTTAAGTTGTAGAGTTAGATGATTTATTACCATTTTTTCTTGTTTTTTGAGATAGGGTTGTAGAGCTATAAACTTCCCTGTCAGGACTGCTTTCACTGTGTACCACAGATTTTGTATTGTTTTCATTGTGATTCCTTTCCAGGATGTTTTTAATTTCTTCTTTGATCTCTTTGGTAATCCAATCATTGTTTAATACCATGTTATTCAGCTTCCAAATGTTTGAATTTTTTTATTGTTTTTATTGTAGTTTATTTCTACTTTTATGCCTTTGTGGTCTGAGAAGATGCTTGATTTGATTTCAATCTTCTGGAATCTGGAAGGACCTTGCCTGTGACACAATATGTGGTCTACCTTTGAAAATGTCCATTGTGACCCTAACTGGTTTGGCTCAGTGGATAAAGCATCAGCCTGCGGACCAAAGGGTCCCAGGTTTATTCCAATCAAGGGCGTGTACTTTGGTTGTGGGCCCATCCCCAGTAGGGGGTGTGCAGGAGACAGCTGATTGATGTTTCTCTCATCAATGTTTTTAACTCTTTCTCCCTCTCCTTTCCTCTTTGTAAAAAATCAATAAAATATATATTTTTTAAAAATGAAAGAAAATGCCCCATGTATACTTGAGAAGAATGTATATTCCATAGCTTTAGGGTGAAATATTCTGAAGATTTTAATTAAGTCGATCTGATCTAGTAAGTCACTTAGGATTGCTGATTTTTTGTCTAGAGGATATATCCAGTGCTGTCAGTGGCGTATTAAAGTCCCCTAGTATGTTTATATTGTTGTCATTCTCTACCTTGATATCTTCCAGGAGCTTTTTTATAAATTTGGCTGCTCCTGCATTGGGTGCATATATGTTTATCAGGATTATATCATCTTGTTGTATTAATCCTTTTAATATTATGAAGGGGTCTTTCTTATCTCTTGTTATGGCCTTCACTTTGAGGTCTATTCTGTCAGATATAAGCATTGCTGCCCCAGCTTTTTTTTTTCATTTACATTTGCCTGGAAGATATTTTTCCATTATTTCATTTTCAGTCAGTGTGAGTCCCTTGTTCTGTAGACAGCATATATATTATTCATGTTTTTATCCATTCAGCTATTTGGTGTCTTTTGATTGGAGCATTTTGTACATTTATATTTAAAGTTATTTTTGAGATAGAAGATGGATTCCTACGGGAAGGCAGACTGAAAGATAGTGTGTATGTGAGAAAACAAAGGGAGAGTGTGTGGTTGCACAGGGAGTGTTTATTGGTGAGTTGAGGGACAGATATACTTCAGAAGACTGTGAGGGAATGCTGGACAAGGCTCCCCTGACTGGAAAGCCCCACTGCTGCTGGGTTCCCTCCTGGAGCGATCTGCTCAAACGTGAAAACGACTCCATCTTTAGGGGAAAATGGATGTTATCGGATGCCTGAAAAGCCTGGGGAATCTACAACTATAGCACCCACCGAACAACTGAAAACCCAAGAACACCGTTCCCCAATTGGCGCGAGAACGCGGATTCAGAGGAGTGATACATCCCCCATGGAAAGGTCAGATGTTGCCTGGGATGGGGAGAGAGATGAATACATAACCAGACACCCAGAGAAGAGAAATCATGGAGAGACAAAGAAACAGCCCGCATATGAAAGAAAAGCAGGTATCACCAGAAAAGGAAGCAAACGAAATGGAGGCAAGCAATCTGCCAGAGAAAGCATTCAGATAAATGGTCATAAGGTGGCTGACAACAAATTCAACAATATGTGTAAGAACCAAAAGGAAATGAAGAACCAAGAAGAAATGAAAAATGACAACGCTGCTGTAAACAACTCAATAGAAAGCATCAAGAGTAGACTAGAAGAAGCAGGGGACTGAATCAGTGAGCTAGAAGACAAGGTAGGAAAAAAATACTCAAGTAGAGCAGCTTCTAGAAAATAAAAAAATTAAAAAGCAGGAGGAGAGCCTAAGGGAATTTTGGGACAACACGAAAGAAAACAACATCCACATAGTAAGGGTACCAGAAGGAGAGGAAACTGAGCAAGGACTGGAAAACAAGTTTGAAGAAATAATAACAGAAAACTTCCCTGATATAAGGAAGAAAACACCCACACAAATAAAAGAAGCTCACAGAGTCCCAAGCAAAATGAACCCCAAAATACTGACAACAAGGCACATTATAATTAAATTGGGAAACACCAAGCACAAATTAAGAATCATAAAGGGGCCAGAGAGAGACAGAAAGTTACCTACAAAGGATCCTCCATCAGATTAGTGACTGATTTCTCAACAGAAACACAACAGGCCAGAAAGGAATGGAATTAAATATACAAAGTCATGCAAAAGAAGGGTCTAAATCCAAGAATACAGCACCCAGCAAGGCTATCAATCAAAATTGAAGGTGAAATCAGGAGCTTCACAGACAAAAAAGGACTAAGGGAGTTTATTACCACCAAACCAGCAATGCAAGAAATGCTGAAGTGTCTGATGTATAAAGAAGAAATAGGAAGTGAAGAAGGAACACTGGGGTAAAGAATAAAAATGGCGACAAATGAGTACTTATCAATAATAACTTTAAACGTAAATGGATTAAGTGTCCCATTCAAAAGACATAGGGTAACAGACTGGATGAGAAAACATGACCCATATATCTGCTGTCTACAAAAAACCCCCCTCAGAAAAAAAGACCTCAGAACACAGACTGAGGGTGAAGGAATGGAAAAAACAGGTTTTTCAGGAAAATGGAAATGAAAACAAGCTGGGGAAGCAATATTTATATCTGACAAATTAGATCTCAAAGTAAAGGACAAAAAAAGAGATGAGGAAGGCCACTTCATAATACTAAAGGGAGCAATCCAACAAGAAGAAATACTCTGTCAAACATATACACACCCAATACAGGAGCACCCAAATACATAAGAAATCTCATGGAGGATATCAAGGGAGAGGTTGACAGCAATACAATCATAGTAGGGGATTTTAATACCCCACTATCACCATTGGACAAATCCTCTAAGCAAAAAATCAGCAAAGAAACATCAATCCTAAATGACTCACTAGAGCAGATGGAATTAATTGACATCGTCAGAACATTTAACCCAAAAGCCACAGAATATACATTCTTCTCAAGTTCACATGAGTCATTTTTCAAAGATAGACCATATATTGGGTCACAGGCAAAGTCTCTTCAAATTCAAGAAGATGGAAATCATACCAAGCATCTTCTCAGATCACAGTGGCATAAAACTGGAAATCAACTACAGTAAAAACAATCCAAAAAAGTCAAACACATGGAGACTAAACAGCATGCTATTAAACAATGACTGGGTTACCTGAGAGATCAAAGAAAAAATAAAAAACATCATGGCAACAAACGACAAAGAAAACACAATCCAAAATCTATGGGACACAGCTATAGCAGTCTTGAAAGGTAAGATCACAGCTCTACAAGCCTACTGAAAACAAAAGAAAAACAACAACAACAAAACAAAAATAAACACAATGGCAATATATTTCCTAACCCTACAACTCAAAGAGTTAGAGTGAGCAAGAAGAAATGCCCAGTGTAAGCAGAAAGAAGGAAATAATGAAGATTAGAATGGAGATAAATGACATACAAACCAAAAAAAATAAATACAAAAGATCTACCAAACCAAGAGGTGGTTCTTTGAAAGGATAAACAAGCTTGATGAACCCCTAGCCAGGCTCACCAAGAAGCAAAGAGAGAGGACCCAAATAAACAAATTCAGAAAGAAAGAGGTGAAATAAAAACAGACCCCACCAAAATACAAAGGATTGTTGAAAAATACTATGAACAACTCTACTCTAACAAACTGGACAACCTGGGGGAAATGGACATATTCCTAGAAAAATAAAACCTTCCAAAACTCAATCAGGAAGAATATAAACATCTCAATAGGGCAATAACTATGGAAGAAATTAAAACAGTCATCGAAAAGCTTCCACCAAACAAAAACCCATGCCAGAGGGCTTCACAGGGAGTTTTACCTAACATCAAGGAAGAATTAAAACCTATCCTCCTCAGACTATTCCAAAAAGTTCAAGAGAAAGGAACACTTCCAAGCTCCTTCTATGAAGCCAGCATCACCTTAATACCAAAACCAGATAAAGACTACACAATGAAAGAGAATTACAGGCCAATAGAGCATAGATGCCAAAATCCTCAACAAAATTCTAGCAAACAGGATCCAGCAGTATATCAGAAAGATCAAACATCATGATCAAGTAGGATTTATCCCGGGGATGCAAGGATGGGACAATATCTGCAAATCAATAAACGTGATACATCACATATACAAATTGAAAGATAAAAATCAAATAGTCATATCAATTGATGCAGAAAAAGCATTTGACAAAATCCAACACCCTTTCTTGATAAAAACTCTCAACAAGGTGGCAATGGAAGGATCATACCTCAACATAATAAAAGCCATGTATGATAAACCCACAGCTAACATCATACTCAATGGGCAAAAACTAAAACCATTTCCCCTAAGGACAGGAACAAGACAGGGATACCCTCTCTCACCACTCCTTTTTGACATAGTACTGGAAGTATTAGCCATTGCAATTAGACAAGAATAAATAAAAGGCATCCAAATTGGAAAAGAATAAGTAAAACTGTCCTTATTTGCAGATGACATGATATTGTACATAAAAAACCCAAAAGACTCCATCAAAAAACTAACAGACTTAATAAATGAATTCGGCAATGTAACAGGATACAAAATTAATGCCAAGAAATCTATGGCATTTCTGTATAGCAATAGTGAACTTACAGAAATAGAGACTAAAAAAGCAATCCCATTTACCTTCTCATCAAGGAAATTAAGATACCTAGGAATAAACTTAACCAAGGAGGTAAAAGGCCTATACACGGAAAACTACAGGACACTGAAAAAAGAGATAGAGGAAGACATAAACAGATGAAAGAACATACCATGTTCATGGATGGGTAGTATCAACATCATTAAAATGTCCATACTATCCAAAGCAATCTATAGATTCAATGCAATCACCATTAAAATACCAGTGGCATATTTCACAGACCTAGAAAGAACTCTCCAAAAATTCATCTGGAATAAAAAAAGACCCTGAATAGCCACAGAAATCCTGAAGAGGAACAAAGTAGGAGTGATTGCAATACCAGATTTCAAGCTGTATTACAAAGCCACTATTCTCAAAAACAGCTTTGTACTGGCTCAAGAACAGACATATAGACCAATGGAATAGAATAGAGAACCCAGATATCTACCCAAACCACTCGGCTCAATTAATATTAGACAAAGGAGTCATGAACATACAATGGAGTCCAGACAGTTTCTTCAATAAATGGTGTTCAGAAAATTGGACAGATACATGCAAAAAAAAAAAAGAGGAACTAGACCACCAACTTACATCATAAACAAAAACAAACTCAAAAAGGATAAAGTACTTAAATATACAATGGCAAACCATCAAAACACTAGAGGAATCTACAGGCAGAGAAATCTCAGACATATGCTGAAGCAATTTCTTCACCAATACCGCTCCTAGGGCAATGGAAAATAAAGAGAAAATAAACAAATGGGACTACATCAAAATAAAAAGCTTTTGTACAAGAAAAGAAATCAATAAAACAACAAGAAACCCCACTGTATGGGAGAACATATTTGCAAATGTTATCACTGATAAAGTTTTTATCTCCAGCATCTACAGGGAACTTATACAACTTAATAAAAGGAAGATGAATGATCCAATTTAAAAAAATGGGCAATGGACCTACATAGAATCTTTTTGAAAGAAGACAGAAGGAAGGCCAAAAGACATGTGAAAACATGCTCAAAGTCACTAATTATCCAAGAGATGCAAATCAAAACGACAATGCGGTACCATCTCACACCTGTCAGAATGGCTATCATCAACAAATCAACAAACGCCAAGTGCTGGCGAGGATGTGGAGAAAAAGGAACCCTCGTGCACTGCTGGTGGGAATGCAAACTGGTGCAGCCACTGTGGAGAACAGTATGGAGTGTCCTCAAAAAACTAAAAATGAAAATCCCATTTGACCCAATAATCCCACTTCTAGAAATATATTCCAAGAAAGTAGAAACACCAATCAGAAAGGATATATGCACCCTTATGTTCATAGCAGCACAATTCACCGTAGCTAAGATTTGGAAACAGCCTAAATGTTCATCAGCAGATGAGTGGATTAGAAAACTATGGTACATCTACACTATGGACTACTACGGTGCTATAAAGAATTCTTACCATTTGCAGCAGCATGGATAGACCTGGAGAGCATTATGTTAAGTGAAATAAGCCAGGCAATGAAAGAGAAATACCACATGATCTCACTTAATTATGGAAAATAAGGAATATTATAACCTGATGAGCAAAAAGATAGATACAGAGTCAGTAAAGCACCAAACAGACTGTTAAAGTACAGCAGGAACTCAGGGGAATGTTTATGAGGGGGGGAAGAGATCAACTGAAGGACTTGTGTGCTGCATACAAACACAACAAATGGAAACAAAACACTATGGGGGGGGGATGAGGGCATGCAACAGGAGGTAAGGGAGGCTGGGCGAAGGTGAATGTGGCAATAAAATACATATATGTACTATTACATGTAATCTATATGTAATACTTTAAAGAATAATAAAAAAAAAACAAAAATAAAGTTAATGTTGATAGGTTCTTGTTTGTAGCCATTTTTATTTTTTGTGCCTGTGTTCCTTCTTCCCTTTTTATTTCTTCTTCTTACATCAGTCCCTTCAGCATTTCTTGCATTGCTGACTTGGTAGTGATAAACTCCCTTAGCCTTTTTTTTTTTTTGGTCTGTGCAGCTCCTTATTTCCCCTTCAATTTTAAATGATAGCCCTGCTGGATTGAATATTCTTGGATTAATTCCCTTGCTTTGCATCACTTTGTAAATTTCCTTTCATTCCTGTCTGTCCTGGTGTGTTTCTGTTGATAAAACATTTGATAATCTATGTGGAGATCCTTTGTATGTAACTTTCTGTCTCTCTCTGGCAGATTCTCTTAAGATTCTCTCTTTGTCCTGAACATTTGCCATCATAATTACGATGTGTCTTGGTGTGGGTCTTTTTGGGTTCATATCATTTGGGACTCTGTACCTGTGTGACTCTTTTCTGCCCTACATCAGGGAAGTTTTCTGACATTATTTCTTAAAATAGGTTTTCTAACCCTTGTTCCTCTTCTTGTCATTCCGGGACTTGTATTATTCATATGTTGCTTCACTTAATGTTGTACCAAAGCTCGCTTAGGCTCTCCTCCTGTCTTTTAATTTTTTTCTCCAATTGCAGTTCAATTTGGGTGTGTTTTGATTCCCTTTCTTCTAATTCGCTAATTCATTCCTCTGTTTCGCCTAGTCTACTATTGAAACTTTCTATGGTGTTTTTAATTGCAGGTATGTCACTCTTTATTTCTTCTTGATTCTTACATAAGTTGTTGACTTTTTCATCCATCCCTGTATGACCCTTATACTAAATTCTTTTTCTGACATATTGCATGCCCCATTTCACTTAGCTGCATTCCTCCTTTTCTTCCATTTGGGGATTTCTTTGTCTCCCATTTTTGCTCTCACTGAAGGATCTAAGTGTTGATTTGTGCATGGACTGCGCCTTGGGTGGCAGAGGCTCCTCAGGTGACGGCTGCTCCTCAGGTGTGCTTTGCTCACAGCAGTGCTGGCTCATCAGCTGGCAGGGGCAGGCTGCTCGTGCAGCTGCTGCTCCTCAGTTGGGGATGGGCTGCTCATGAGGCTCCTGCTTCTCAATGGCAGCTGGCTGCTTGTGCAGATGTTGCTCCTTGGATGGCAGTGTGCTGCTCGCAGAGCTGCTCCTCCTCATGTGGAGGTGGACTGCTTTTGTGGCTGCTGCTCCAAAGATGGTGGTGGGTCGCCCACGAGGCTGCTCCTCCTCAGGCAGGGGCAGGCTGCTCACGGGGTTGCTGCTTCTCAGACCAGAGTGGGCTGTGCATGATGCTGCTCCTCCTCATATGGGGGTTGGGTCACTCATGCAGCTGCTGCTCCTCGGATGGGGATGAGCAGCTCACATAGCCGGTGCTCCTCTGATGGGGGCAGGTGTTAATACTGCTGCTGCTCCTTGGATGGGTGTGGGCTGTGTGTGGCTATTGCTCCTCAGACATGGGCAGGCTGCTCGTGCATCTGCTGCTCCTTGGAGGGGGTCAGGCTGCACTGGCTGCCACTGCTCAGACAGGGCATCACTGCTCACATGGCTGCTGCTTGCATGGTCATGTTGTCCTGGGTTAAAGCATTGGGCTGGCCAGAGGGGAGCATGCTTTGGAATTCACAGAAGCCCATGCCCTGTGTGGCTGGATTCTTGGTGACTGTGGGACCACAGTCAAGGCATCCAGTCCCTGGCTGGGGTGGCTGTAGAATCCACCTTGGTGGAGGTGAGGCTTGGCTCCCAGTCACAGAAACTCTGCCCTTCAAAAAAGCACAGCCTCTGTGGAAGAGCCAGCCACTCCAAGACTGTTTGCAATGGTAGCACAGGCTGCTTTGTTAGGTAAGCCCACTCAGCCTGCTCCCAAAGGTCCTACAAGATCTAACTGTGCCACACACACACACACACACACACACACACCCCACATCCACACACTCCTCTTTCACTCCCTCACTCCCTCACTCTCCTTCCCTCACTGCCATCTTCTGCCTGCCTCTGTAGTTGGGTCTGGAGTCTTATTGACCCGTTCATGGATGGAGTCTCCTCTCCAGGTTTCTGGTTATGTGGCTCACTCTCTACCACATTGGCCAAACAGGATAAAATGCAATTCAACAAGACACAATACAAAGGGAACAAAACACAAATGTACTCACTACACTGGTAACACCAATATAAGTGATCACCAGAGAAAAGAGAATTAGGGGAGATAAAAGAGAGCACAAATGATATCAAAGAGAGAAAAAAATGGTATGAGAGAAAAGAAGAAGGAAGAAAAAAGAAATTTATATATATATATATATATATATATATATATATATATATATAGATAGATATATATATATATATATATAGATAGATATAGATAGAGAGAGAGAGAGAGAGAGAGAGAGAGAGAGAGAGAGAGAGAGTTCTAGTGCATGAAATTCATGCACTGGGGGGGTAGGGGGTGCAGGAGGTGTCCCTCATCCCCATCTGCACCCTCTACAATCTGGGGCCCCTTGGGGGATGTCCGACTGCCGGTTTAGGCCCCTGGAATAGTCACCTCTCACAATCCAGGAATGCTAGCTCCTAACTGCTCACCTGCCTGCCTGCCTGATTGCCCCTAACCATTTCTGCCTGCCAGCCTGATCGCCCTTAACTGTTCCCCTGCTGGCTTGATCACCCCTAACCACCTCTGCTTTGGCCCCGCACCCGGGACTCAGGATTCCATTCTCTAGCCAGCCGCAGGCACCCGGGACCTGGGCTTTCCTCTGTCTGGCTGGCCACAGGCACCAGGACCCTGGCCAGCTTCACCTGGGCTGGCTGCAGCTGCAGGGGCAGTGGGCAAGTAGCTTTGCCCGTGCCACAGGCACTGGCACCTGGGACCTCAGGGCAGGTGGCTTCTTCAGCTGGCTGGTCCCAGGACCATGGGTTGGGAGGCTTCTCCGTCTCCTGGGCCACAGCCAGCAGCAGGCACTGGTGCCTGGGACGGCCGGCAGGTGGCTTTGCCCAGGTCCGGCTTTGTCCGGAAGGATGTGTGGATGGTCATCCGGAAGATGTCTGGTCTAATTAGAATATTACCCTTTTATTAGTATAGATCATAGTGTGTTTTTTCTCACCATCATTAACCATAGTAACTGTTGCTTATGTATTAAAGTTCTATTCCTGCTAGGTCTAGAAGCAGCCTCAGAATTCTTCTCACCGTTCATCTTAAATCTGATGCTTAGTTCATCAGAATTAATACCTGAGGTGTAGCCTCTTACTGCAGATGTATCCCAGAATATATGGCATCCTCTCTGCTTTATGATCCAGGTAATAATACATTGCCTCAATCGTGTTGATTGATGTCAATTTTCCTCTTTCAGTTTCTAGTAGTAGATTACCATCTACTGCCTAGGAAGCAAAATTGACTATCTCCACGTAGATCGCAAAATAAGATATTTTTCTCAGAAAATAAAATTTCATTTTTTCAGCATGAATAGAGTAATTTTGTCAACAATGTATTGAGGTAGTAACAGTTTATAACAAATTGAGTGAATTATTGTTTCAGGTACTGTGCTGTGCCATACACAGATTTCATTTTATCTTTGCAACAACTCTATACAATAGGTACTATAATTACACAGATGAGAACACTGAGGTATAGAGAGATCAGGTAACTTGACCAGTGAAATCTAAAAGTGGCTGAGTCTTGTTTCAAATCCATGAGCCATGCCCTTTAACCATTATACTCCACTCAGTATTGTGCTGGAGCTTGCTCTTACTGGCTCACAGATTTTCAGGAATTTTGCAAGCTTGTAGTTAAACATGGCCATTATAAAAATTAAATTATATAATCTTAAAAGTGAATACATTACATTAAAACCAAAGGTACTGCATACTCTAAATTCATCACTCTTCAATTATTTACTACACTTTACTGTTCTGACTCTTGACATTATTTTTATCTTTTGGGTCTTTCTGGTGGAATATAATAGTGTATTACTGCATGTTTCTCCTCAGCTCTGTATTTAGCTTCATCACTTTAGCTGCTGAAATCAGCCATGGATGGACAATTTATGCCACAGAAATTGGCCGATACTATAAGTCAGGGTTTTTTTTTTTTTTTTATTGAGAGCCAATTATTAAACATTTACCATCACAACACTGACCACATTGGTGGCTGTGCTCTTGTCAGATGTGTTGTATTATGCAGATGAAAATCTATTTAAACAAACTTGGTATAGATATTTTCAAAGATGGAAGAATTGTCCCTGTCAACTATTTTAGTTGATTCATATCTTCATTGATTGTCATCATTGCCAAGTTTTCAGTTTCCACATGGATTGCTGGATATAATATGTCTTGCCCTGTCCCTGTCCCCTCCATTTCTAGCCTTTGCTACCTTAAGGACTCTAGTTTTTCATTTATATATTTAAGTACAAACTTTACCTGCTTAAAAATGTAAGCTTTAAACACTGCTCTCTCTGTTCCCTATCCTACAGATTAAAAGTGGCATTGGGTTGGGGCAGCAGAGAGAAATTCAGAAGGGGAATATCAGAGCAATGACTGCAGTGGGAGAAGAGGGAACCTATCTCCCAGGCCACAGGCGCTGGCGCCCTGGACCACAGGGCTGGTGGCTTCTCCAGCTGGCTGTGGCCCAGGACCACAGGGTGGGCAGCTTCTTCATCTCCCAGGCCACAGCCAGCCATGGGCGCTGGCAACCAGGACAGTGGGGGTGGGCAGCTTCTCCAGCTGGCTGCAGCCTGGGACCTCGAGAAGGGTGGCTTCTTCATCCCCCAGGCCGCAGCCAGCCTCAGGCACTGGCACCCATACAACAGGTGGGCAGCTTCTACGTCTCTCCCAAGACCATGGGACAGGTGGCTTCTCTAGCTGGCTGCAGCCCGGGACCATTTCCAGACGGCTTCACCAGCTGGCTTTGTCAAGAAGGACGTCTGGATGTTCATCCAGAAGGCCTCCTGGTCTAATTAGCATACTACTCTTTTATTAGTATAGATGTTGGGAGAAAACTCCAGAGGATAAACAGATAAACCAAAACATACAAACACCAAATACCCAGTAAAGAGGGTTGGGGCAATATCTGTAAGGCCAAGCTTATACAGAAAATAAGGTTAAGAAATTGGATGAATATGGGGAGGACCTCAGTTCAGTAAAGAGGAAGTAGAAATAGGATGAGTGGATAAGAAGAAAGAGAAAGAAAAGAAAAAAATAATAGTGGAGGAATCCAAGATGGTAGCGTAGGTAAACACCTAAACTGCTGCCTCGCACAACAATTTCAAAACTGCAACTAAAAGACAAAATATCTATCACCCAGAACCACGGGAAAGCTGGCTGAGTGGAAGTTCTACAACTAGAAGGAAAGAGAAAAGAGCATTGAGACGTGCACAAGCACTGAAAAGCTGAGGTACAGAGGCGCGGGATCTGGGCTGGTGGCAGTTCTTATAGACACAGCGAGTCCTCACAGCTGATTGGACTAGAGGTCAATTCCTCCCAGCATACCAACAGCAATTAAGGCTTAACTACACCAAGACTTTGCACTCAGCCCACAAAGGGGTGTACCAAGAGCGTCCACATCAGGTGATTGGGGAGGCTGAGCTACTGCCCCCTATAGGTCACCTACCACACAAAGCCACTCCATCAACACAGGGAAGCAGCCAAAATGCGGAAACAAAGAAACATGTCAAGAATGAAAGAAACGGAGGAAAGCAAACTACTGGACGAAATAGAGTTCAGAACCACATTTATAAGGTTACTCAAGAATCTTCTAAAAACCGCTGAGAAACTTGATGACACTTCTGAGGAGCTTAGTGAGACCTTCAAGGACCTTAATGAGAATGCCAAAAAAATGGAAAAGGACCAGTCAGAAATGAAGCATACACTGTCTAAAATAAAGAATATACAGAAACTCAATTGTAGATCAATGTACCCCAAGAATCAAACCAAAGATCTGAAATATGAGGAAACAAAAAACACCCAATCAGAAAAACAAAAAGAAAAAAGAATCCAAAAATATGAAGATAGTGTAAGGAGCCTCTGGGACAACTTCAAGCGTACCAACATCTGAATTTTTGGGGTGCCAGAAGAAGAGAGAGAGCAAAATACTGAAAACCTATTAGAAGAAATAATGACAAAAAACTTTCCCTACCTGGTGAAAGAAATAGACTTACAAGTCCAGGAAGCGCACAGAACCCCAAACAAAAGGAATCCAAAGAGGACCACACCAAGACACATCATAATTAAAATGCCAAGGGCAAAAGACAAAGAGAGAATCTTGAAAGCATCAAGAGAAAAACGGTTAGTTACCTACAAGGGAGTACCCATACGACTGTCAGCTGATTTCTCAACAAAAACTATGCAGGCCAGAAGGGAGTGGCAAGAAATATTCAAAGTGATGAACAGCAAGAACCTACAACCAAGATTACTCTACCCAGCAAAACTATCATTCCGAGTTCAAGGTCAGATAAAGAGCTTCACAGAGAAGAAAAAGCTAAAGGAGTTCATCACCACCAAACCAGGATTACATGAAATGCTGAAGGGTATTCTTTAAGAAGAGGAAGAAGAAGAAAAAGGTAAAGATAAAAATTATGAACAACAAAATGACATCAAATACATACCTACCAACAAGTGAATCTAAAAATCAAGTAAATAAAAAATCTTAGGAACAGAATGGACTGGTGAATATAATAGAATCAGGGACATAGAAAGGGAGTGGACTGACAATTTTCAGGGGGAAGCGAGTGTGAGTGGTGCAGGAAGAGATAGGACAATAATCTTACTCCTATGGATGAAGACAGTGGCAGGGGGTAAGAGCATGGGGTAAGGTGGGGTGGGGAATCAGGTGGAGGGGAGCTATAGGGGGAAAACAAAAAGAGGAACACCTGTAAATCTGAACAATAAAGATTTATTTAAAAAATAATAGTAATTTTTAAAAAATAGTTTAGAAATAGAATAAAACAAAATAAAAATAGAATGATGAAAAATAATGTGGAAAGAAATAGAAAATAAACAAACAGAAAAGAAAATTAAAGAAAGAAAAGAGATAACAAAATAATAATAAACTAAAATAAAAATAAAAATGAGAAAGTAAAGTGTCATTCCTTTCCGCTGAGTTTTAATTCACCATGAGGGCTGGTTTTAGATCCCACTCTTCTGTAATGTCTGACACGTCTCAGTTTCCTGTTACTGGGACTGAATGATCTCTCCTTAGGCCAGTCTCTGAGGACTCTCAGGAACTATTCAGATTTTTTTTTTTTTATCCTTTGTACTACTCAGGTTATAGTCTGGTTGTGGTTGTATTGGTTGCCTGGAGACTGCAGGGAGGGGCTATCTCTTCAGGAGAAAATGGCTGCCTAGATACAGCACATCAGGCATGACTCAGTGCCAGTCTCGCGCCCACCTCTCCCCCCACGCTTTCCTCTCTGCAGCCTCTCCCCAGACTCCACAAGTCCACAATTCCACCTGCCCCTGAGCCACAGGTAAGCGTTTGTATTTGAAAGGTCCTATGTACTAGATTTAGCAAATAAAAGCAAAGACCAAAAAGGGGGGAAAGACCTGTGTCACTGCGAGCCCCTCTCCCCTGGCAATGTGCAGCTTGGGTAGCCATCCAGGCTGCTCCTGTAGGCTCAGTCTCTTGTGGCTCTGGGCTTAGATCTAGAATCCCCTGCCACCAGCAGAGCTTCATACCTCCTTTCCACAGTCAGACTATATGCCTGTCCCAAGGGACACAGCCTCAGTGCCATGCGGCTTCCTTCTGACACTTTGGGTTTGGAGGTCTTGCAGTTCTCTCTAGCCCAGACCCCTCATTTTACTGTTCTACAGGTGTCCTCTGCCATTCCATCTTTGAATTGTATCACCAGCTGTGTCTACTTTGCCAATTCAGAGTGGATGTTATTCGGTTTAGTTGCTTGTTCTATCTGCTCCAGAAAAATGCTCAGGCCAAGTCAGCCTATTCCGCTGCTATTTTTGGTTTATCCTGTTCCTTTGCACAGAGCAGAGCCTTGGAAAGACAAAAGCTTCAGGGTGGCCACTTTCTCCCACACCATGTGGCCCTCACCCTAAGTTTCTTATTCACTTTTAGGTTCTCTGGTCTTTTTTGACATGTTCTCAGGCTGATTCAAGTTCCAAATCCCCCTTGACCTAAGAAATTTCTAGTGAATTTGGACTTGATTGATTATTTGTAAAATTATAGGATTGCCTATAAATAGTTAAAACTTCTCACACATTAAGATAGTCATCAAGAGGAGGAAAAAAATGACAGCAGAATATACAGAAATGTTCCGAGCCTTGTCCTAGAGCAGAATGAAAGAACAGCTGAGGGTCGCACAAGGAGTGTTTGTTGGCAAGTTAAGAACAGCTAAACTCCAGGGGTAGGTGGGGGACTGCTAGACGGGGTTCCCTTGACCGTGCACCCCCACTGCAGCTGGGGCCTCTCCTGGAGCTACGGGCTCAGACTCGGAGAGTGTGTCATCTTGATAGGGAAAGTGGAGCTTATCGGAAGCCTGAAAATCCACAACTGCAGCAACCACCGAACAGCAGCGAGCCCCAGAACACCGGTCCCCAATTGAAACAAACTCGCGGATTCAAAAGAGCTCTTCATTCCACCATAGAAAGGTCAGATTTTGTCTTAAATAAGGTGAGGTCCCTGGTCCCAGCGGCAGAGAGAAACGTGCGTTTTGTGGGAGCTGGAAGACCAGGGAAGTCTATGCCTAGAAAAATCCGTGGCTGTTGGGGCTGGCATGATACATGAATGTGGAAGGGGGTCTTCAGAGCTGCTAACAGAAGGGATCCCTAAAAAGCAACACATTTTGATCTGATGTGCAGGGACAGCCTAAGAATTTCAAAGGTATGTCAGCTGCTTAGACTTGTGCTCAGACCCATTGTTCGCACACTTGGGCTTTTTCCTATTCAAATCCTTGCTTCTGATTACTAAGCCCAATGCATAGGATTACCCAGTTGGGGAAACCCTGGGAGACTGCAGGGGAAAGTTGTTTTTCTGGAACCTGGGGATCGGAGAGGGGAGTGACCATTGGAGAGCCAGCCCACACCCACAAACCGGTATTGAGTGCCACAGGGATTAACACAGGCTGGAGAGGCCATATATAGACCCAGAAGTCAATCCAGAAACACTGCCACCCAGGGGCTGATTCACAAATTGACTCTTGCATAATCAAAAATAAAGGAATATGAGAAATTAAGACACTGCCTGCTTAAAAATCAGGACTGGCTTACAACACTGAGGAACAGTAGAACACAAAGAACTGCAATACTGTCCAGACTGAGAAACAGGCGTGCCAACCAGAACAATAGAGGAAGTGAATGACCTTCACTACTGCACATTATATATTTTTTTTATTTTTTATCTTTTTATTTTCATTTTTAGCATCTTTTTTTCTTTTTTTTCCTCACTTGATTTTACCTTTTTAATTATTACATTTTTATTTTTAATCAGTATTACTACTACTACTATTTTACCTTATTTTTAAGTGTCATTTATTTTCTCTTTATTTTACTTTGGGATTAGTGTTCTTCATTCTATTTTCATCTTTCCTTTAGCACCGTTTTACTCTATCACAACTCTACCTTAATGGTCTTCCTAACTTTTCCCCTTTTGGTGTCCTGTTTATCTTACCCCTTTCCTGCTTTAGACTTTCCCTATTCTTTCTGTTTACCCCCTGTTAAAATTTCACTCTACATATATATCTAATTTCCAATCCCCTGCTCCAAGTCCATACACACCTCTCTTTGCTATCTTAATTACCCAAAAAATTGTTTTTCTCTCTGTCCTTTAGTTGTTGTTTGCTTGAATATTGATTATATCGAATTTTTATGCTTTTTTGTGAGATTTCATTGCTTATTCTTTTTTTTTGTTTCTTTGTTTTTGTTTGCTTTGTTTTTGTTTGTTATTCACTTCTGTTTTCCCTAGCCTTGCTTGATATTAGTTGGTGTTGTAGTTTGTATTAATCCCCAGGTACTTGTGGCTGGTATTTGCTGGGATTAGTGGTTGTTCTATTGGATTTTTCTCCCCATATATATAGTTTTTTCCCCTGTACTCTCTTAGTCTCTTTCTTGTCTCTCTTATGTTTTTTCTTTCTTTTCCCAATTTCATTTTGACACTTCTTTTTTCTTTCTTCCTTTTTCCTCTTCTTTGTCTCCTATTCCATAATTTTCCTTTCTCTGGTGTCACCTTTATTGGAGGTTCTTAATATTGTGAATACATTTCTGTTCAGTGCCTTGTTTGTTGTACCTGCTTGTGTTTTACTTTGTGCCTTTAAGTCAACACAGCAGAGAAAAAAACACATAACTAGACATCTGGAGAAGAGAGAACATGGGGATATGAAGAAACAGCCCACATATGAAAAAAAAGCAGGCATCACCAGAAAAGGAAGTAAACAAAATAGAGGCAAGCAACCTGCCAGAGAAAGAATTCAGAGAAATGGTCATAAGGTGGCTGAAAAGAATGGAAGACAAATTTGACAATATGAGTAAGAACCAAGAGGAAATGTAGAAGAACCAAGAAGAAATGAAAAATGACATTGCTGCTGTAAAGAACTCAATAGAAAGCATCAGGAGTAGACTAGAAGAAGCAGAGGACTTCATAAGTGAGCTAGAAGACAAGATGGGAAAAAATACCCAAGTAGAGCAGCTTCTAGAAAAAAAAAATTAAAAAGCAGGATGAGGGCCTAAGGGAACTTTGGGACAACCTGAAACAAAACTACATCTGCATAATAGTGATGCCAGAAGGAAAGGAAACTGAGCAAGGAATAGAAAACCTGTTTGAAGAAATAATGACAGAAAACTTCCCTGATATAGGGAAGAAAAAAACCATCCAAATCAAAGATGCTCACAGAGTCCCAAGCAAAACGAACCCCAAAAAAGCAATGCCAAGGGACATTATAATTGAATTGGCAAGCACCAACGACAAAGTAAGAATCTTAAAAGCAGCCAGAGAGAGACAGAAGGTTATATACAAAGGAAACCCCATCAGACTAGCAACTGATTTCTCAACAAAAACTCATCAGACCAGAAGGGAATGGAAGGAAATATACAAAGTCATGCAAAGGAAGGGTCTGAATCCAAGAATACTGTACCCAGCAAGGCTATCAATCAGAATTGAAGGTGAAATCAGGAGCTCCACAGACAAAAAAGGATGAAGGGAATTTATTACCACCAAAGTGCAATGCAAGAAATACTAAAGGGTCTGCTGTAAAAGAAAAGGAATAGGAAGCTAAGAAGAAACACAAGGGTAAAGAATAAAAATGGTGACAAGTAAGTACCTATCAGTAATAACTTTAAATGAAAACGGATGAAATGCCCCAATCAAAAGACATAGGGTAACAGACTGGATAAGAAAACATGACCCATATATATGCTGTCTACAAGAAACACACCTAAGAAAAAAAGATGCACACAGACTGAGGAAGAAGAGATGGAAAAAAGATTTTCCAGGTGAATGGAAATGAAAAAAATCTGGGGTAGCAATACTTATATCTGACAAATTAGTTCTCAAAGTGAAGGACATAAGAAGAGATAAGGAAGGCCACTTCATAATACTAAAGGGAGCAATCCAACAAGGAATAATATTTCTGGTAAACATATAAGCACCCAATACAGGAGCACCCAAATACAAAAAAAAAGAAAAACTCCAGGAGGATATCAAGGTAGAGATTAACAGCAATACAATCATAGTAGGAGATTTCAATACCCCACTATCACCATTGGACAAATCCTCTAAGCAAAAAATCAGCAAAGAAATACCAATCCTAAATGACTCAATAGAGCAGGTGGAATTAATTGACATTTTCAGAACATTACACCCCAAATCCACAGAATGTACATTCTTCTCAAGTGCAAATGGGTCATTTTCAAATTAGACCATATGTTGGAATATAGGCAAAGTCTCTTCAAATTCAAGAAGATAGAAATCATATCAAGCATCTTCTCAGATCACAGTGGCATAAAACTGGAAATCAAATACAATAAAAGTAATCCAAAAAAATCAAACACATTGAGACTAAACAGCATGCTATTAAATAATGACTGGGTTACCAGAGAGATCAAGGAAGAAATAAAAACATCATGGCAACAAATGACAATGAAAACACAACAATACAAATCTATGGAACACAGCAAAAGCAGTCTTGAGAGGGAAGTTCATAGTTCTACAAGCATACTGCAAAACACAAGAAACAATGGTAATAAATTACCTAACCCTACAATTCAAAGAGTTAGAAAAAGAGCAAGAAAAACCCAGTAAAAGCAGAAGGAAGGAAATAATAAAGATCACCAGAGATAAACAACATTGAGTCCAAAGAAACAATACAAAAGATCAACAAAACCAAGACGTGGTTCTTTGAAATGATAAACAAGATTTATGGACCTCTAGCCAGGCTTACCAAAAAGCAAAGAGAGAGGACCCAAATAAACAAAATCAGAAATGAAAGATGTGAAATAACAACAGGTCCCGCCGAAATTACAAGGGATTGTTAAAAAATACTACGAACAACTCTATTCCAACAAACTGGACAACCAGGAGGAAATGGACATATTCCTAGAAAAATATAACCTTCCAAAACTCAATCAGGAAGAATCTAAACAACTCAATATGCCACTCACCATGGAAGAAATTGAAGCAGTCATCAAAAAGCTTCAAGCAAACAAAAGTCCAGGGCCAGACGGCTTCACAAGAGAGTTTTACCAAACGGTCAAGGAAGAACTAAAACCATCCTACTCAGATTATTCCAAAAAATTCAAGAGGAAGGAACACTTCCAAGCTCCTTCTATGAAGCCAGCATCACCCTAATACCGAAACCAGATAAAGGTGATGCTTTTTCATAGTACAACACAATGAAAAAGAATTAAAAGTCAATATCCCTCATGAAGGTAGATGCCAAAATCCTCAACAAAATTCTAGCAAATCAGATCTAGCTATACATTAGAAAGATCATACATCATGACCAAGTAGGATTTATCCCAGGAATACAACGATGGTGCAATATCCTAAAATCAATAAATGTGATACATCACATAAACAAATAGAGAGGTAAAAACCACATAGTCATGTCAATTGATGCAGAAAAAGCAATTGACAAAATCCAATACCCTTTCTTGATAAAAACTCTCAACAAGGTGGGAATAGAAGGATCACACCTCAACATAATAAAAGCTATATACGATAAACCCACAGCTAACATCATACTCAATGGGCAAAACCTAAAACCATTTCCCCTAAGAACAGGAACAAGACAGGGATGCCCACTCTCACCACTCCTATACAACATAGTACTGGAAGTATTAGCCATTATAATTAGACAAGAAGAAGAAATAAAAGGCATCCAAATTGGAAAAGAAGAAGTAAAGCTGTCCTTATTTGCAGATGACATGACATTGTACATAAAAAACCCAAAAGACTCCATCAAAAAACTAACACACTTAATAAATGAATCCAGCAATGTAGCAGGATACAAAATTAATGCCAAGAAATCTATGGCATTTCTATACACCAATAGTGAACTTACAGAAAGAGAGACTAAAAAAGCCATCCCATTTACCATCACACCAAAAAAATTAAGATACCTAGGAATAAACTTAACCAAGGAGGTGAAAGACCTATACACGGAAAACTACAGGACACTGAAAAAAGAGATAGAGGAAGACATAAACAGATGGAAAAACATACCATGTTCATGGATTGGTAGAATCAACATCATTAAAATGTCCATACTACCCAAAGCAATCTATAGATTCAATGCACTCCCCATTAAAATACCAATAGCATATTTCACAGACCAAAAAGAACTCTCAAAAAATTCATCTGGAATAAAAAAAGACCCCAAATAGCCAGAACAATCCTGAGAAAGAAGAATATAGTAGGAGGGATCTCATTACCAGATTTCAAGCTGTATTACAAAGCCACTGTTCTCAAAACAGCCTGGTACTGGCACACGAACAGACATATAGATCAATGGAATAGAATAGAGAATCCAGATATTGACCCAAACCACTATGCTTAATTAATATTTGACAAAGGAGGCATGAACATACAATGGAGTCAAGAAAGTCTCTTCAATAAATGGTGTTGGAAAAATTGGACACATACATGCAAAAAAAATGAAACTAGATCACCAACTTACACCATACACAAAAATAAACTCTAAATGGATACAGGACTTAAACGTAAGATGGGAAACCATAAAAATACTAGAGGAATCCACAGGCAGCAAAATCTCAGACATATGCCGAAAGAACGTCTTCACTGATACTACTCCTAGGGCAATGGAAGCTAAAGAGAAAATAAACAAATGGGACTACATCAAAATAAAAAGCTTTTTCACTGCAAAAGAAACCATCAACAAAACAACAAGAAACCCCACTGTATGGGAGAACATATTTGCAAATGTTATCACTGATAAAATTTTAATCTCCAACATCTATAGGCAGCTTATACAACTTAATAAAAGGAAGATAAATGATCCAATAAAAAAATGGGCAACCTCAGCTGTTACCTGAGCTTTCTGTTCATGCTGAGCTTGAAGCCTTGTGGGGGCTGGTACCATGGATCTGTCTCACATCCAGTTGTGTGAGCTGGGCCCTCACTGGAGAAGAAACCTGAGTTCCCCGAGATATGTGATCAGCACCGGGACCCTGCCAGCAGGCCAGGGGTTCCCAAGGCAGGTGCTGGGTGTGGAGGCCATGGGGTCATAGGCTACCAAGGAGACAGAACTGAACCTCACAGCACCCTGCTTGGCCCCGGAGGATGGCTGGTTAGCCAGAGACTGGTAAGATTCCTCAAGGAAGGAACAACCTAAGACAGGCACAGTCGCAGAGGGGCCATCAGGAGAGAACTTGGGGGGCAACAGAAGTGGGGCACAGACCCTCACCCCCCCCAACATTGCAGGGGCTTGAACCCTCACCCTTCTGAAGGAGGTCTCCTGCCCCCATGGCTGCTTCGCGCTACCCACACCCAGCTCAGATCGGGACCCCGGCAACAGAAAGAGACCTGGCCCAGCTCACATCGAGATACAGGGGACAGACAGAGACTTGGCCCAGCTCAGATGGGGACCCAGGTAACAGACAAGAGACTTGGCCAACAGCAGTTGCCCTATATCTAAATTCAGCGAGCATTTGGAATGCTCAGGGCCCACTCAAGAATGCAAATAATCCTTCCCACTAATATTTACAGGGTAAACTAAGATTGTTGGTAGAGTATTAAATTTGACAGTAAAATAGTAATTGAGCTTTCAGATTAATTTAAATAGCCTACTTGAAATAAGTGAATATTCAAGTACTGGACAAAAAGCTGTTCTTAAAGTAATAACTAAAATTTCTATTGGTAGTTCATCTCATGGTAAAATTCCTGAATATGCAATGAACCTAAAGCAGTCATATGTGTGGGGGAAATTTTTTTTTTTAAATTTAAAGTTATCAAGACTGCATTATAAAATTTACAAAAACCTCCATTAATAAAAAAAAAGGGGGGGGGATAGTAGGGCAATATCATGTAAGGAAAAATATCCTATAAGTAAATTACATCTAGAAAATTTTTACTTTACCAAATTAAGTTTCATTTGCAATGCTAACAGCAAGACGGCCATTAAAAACACACATGGTGTCTAAATAAGACAAAGGAAAATCGTTTGAACAAAAATAAAAAGGATCCCAAATCAATTATATAGAAAAGATTCCTTTATTAACTTGTGGTCGAGAATATATTTGTATATTTTCAGAAAACAACCCCAAGACCAGATGGATTCCTGCAACAGAGAGGAATTGACAGGACTGCTCCAACCACGAAGACAAGAGGAAAAAACAGTCCAGAGATGGAAGATGCTGACAGCACGTTGCCATGGGAGCAGTCAGCAGCTGTGCACCGCTGCAGGTTGCCTAGGACCAAACCAGAGAGGGTCGGACCTGCATTGCCACCATGTGCCCACCATCCAGATATCAATGCTGACATGTACACATAAGGAACTGTTGGACATTGAAATTGGGACTCAAACATTTTTTTGTTTTGTCTTGTTTTGTTATTATATGTTTATTTCCAGTCTGCAAAGGCAAAACTTTTTAAAGGAAAGAAATGGTGGGAAAAAGATACAGAGGCAAAGAAGCATTGAACAGACTGTCAAACTACATTGGTAAGACAGGGGAGGTTGGGCGAGGAGGGCTGTAAGAGACCAACCGAAGGACTTGTACGCTTGCATATAAGCACAACCAAGGGGTATAAGACACTGGGGCGGGGGGGCAGAGGGGGCAGGTGAAGGCATGTCCTGGGGGGTAGGGGAGGTTGGGGGGAGATCAAGGGGGAAAAAAAAGGAGACATATGTACTACTATTCGTAATACTTAAAACAATAAAAATAAAATAAAATTTAAAAAGAAAAAATAGAAAAAAAAATGGGCAACCGACCTAAATAAAATCTTTTCAAAAGAAGACAGACGGAAGGCCAAGAGACACATGAAAACATGCTCAAAGTCACTAATTATCTGAGAGATGCAAATCAAAACGACAATGCGGTACCATCTCACACCTGTCAGAATGGCAATTGTCAACAAATCAACAAATGACAAGAGCTGGCGAGGATGTGGAGAAAAAGGAACCTTCGTTCACTGCTGGTGGGAATGCAGACTGGTGCAGCCACTGTGGAGAACAGTATGGAGTTTCCTCAAAAACTGAAAATGGAAATCCCATTTGACCCAGTATTCCCACTTCTAGGAATATATCCTAAGAAACTAGAAACACCAATCAGAAAGGATATATGCACCCCTATGTTCATAGTAGCAGAATTTACAATAGCTAAGATTTGGAAACAGCCTAGGTGCCCGTCAGCAGATGACTGGATCAGGAAAGGATGGTACATCTACACAATGGAATACTATGCTGCCATAAAAAAAGAAGGAATTCTTACCATTTGTAGCAACTGCCTGGAATTGGAGAACATTATGCTAAGTTAAATAAGCCAGTCAATGAAAGAAAAATACCACATTATCTCACTCATTTGTGGATAATAAAAAAACACATTATAAAATGATGAACAAAAAGATTTCTACAGAGGCAGTAAGGCATCAGACTGTCAAATTACAGCGGGAAGGTTAGGGAGAGGTGGGGGAAATAAGAGTCAACCGAAGGACTTATATGCATGCATATAAGAATAACCAATGGATGCAAAACATTGGGGGGTGAGGGCATGTATGGGAGTGAGGTGGGGGGAGACAATGGTAAGATATGTTCACATATAATACCTTAATTAAATAAATGGGGAAAAAAGATAATCATCAATATTTTGTAGTATAAATTTTCCTAAGTTAAGTATGTATACAGTAGTAAGATTTTATAATAGTATTAACTGGAATAGTAAGATCAATAATAATTGGTCCTGGCCAATTACCCTCATTGGTTAGAGCATCATCCTGATAAGCAAGGTTGCTGGTTCCATCCTGGGTGAGGACACATACAATAATTAACCAATAAATGTATAAATAAGTGGAACAACAAATTGATGTTTCTCTCTCTCTCTCTCTCTCTCTCTCTCTCTCTCTCTCTCTCTCTCTCTCTCCCCTCTCTCTCAAATCAATAAATAAAAATTTAAAAAAATAATATAATAGCCCTGTTTGGTGGGGCTCATTTGGTTGAGCATCAACCCATGGACCCAGAGGTTGCTGATTTGATTCTATTCCTGGTCAGGGCACATGAGTGGATTGTGAGCTTAATCCTTGGTAGGGGGCATGCAGTAAGCAGGTGATTATGTTATACTCTCACATTGATGTTTCTCTTTCTTTCACTCTCTCTTCCTCTCTCTCTCTCTCAAATCAATTAAATCATATTTAAAATTTTTAAATAATATAATAATAATAATAATAATAATTGAAGTCAAAAGATGATAAGCTAAATGGACCACTGTGATTCATTATTGACTGCATCCCAGTACTTTTTATTTTACTTTTTCTGAGACTTGAACACCTAGATCTGCTCCTCTTTAATGGTCAGAAATGTCCTTAGCAATGGTCATAAGTCACTTAAGACGTTTTCAAAACTAACATATTATCTAATGCTTCAAAACACAGTTTGTACCAATGAAATATAAAATAATCTCTGACCTTCATCTTTTCCTTCATGAAATCCTTCTCCAGAATTCTAGACTCTAGCTTTTTTTTTTATGTTACCAGAAAACCCAGGTGCATTGTTTCTTTTCATTTAGAATTGTGGTTCTTTGTTTGCTTGTTTGTCTCCCCAGCAGACTAGGAAGTCTTAAGGAAACTACTATGCATCTTACACACAGCATATGCTTCATAAATTAATTGAGTCAATGACCTCAGGTAAACATAACTTTTAAAAAAGTTTTTGAAATTAACAAGTAGTTCTGAGACACTTAGAGTTTTGTTAGACATTTTAAAAGGAATGTGAATTAATGGTTAATGTGATTTATTTGTTGTTGTTTGTGATTATTTTCTCAGCTCTAAGCATGCATACATATTAGGGTTTGAAACCTATTTTATTATTTTTTGAACTTCAACAGGGCTATTTTGAGTATTTAAAGGCTGAAGTAGCTATCAGAAAATTATCAGATTTTTACACAACATGCATTAATTTATCTGTTCATAGAAGTGCTTATATATCATAAAGGTGCCATATACACATATCTATAATTCATGAATCTACTAACAGAAACTATATTTCCATTTGGTGAAAATACCATTCTACAGACACTGTATCACAGGAAGCCACAAGGTCTTTCTTCACTAAAAATCTTCATATCTTACAATAGAAAACAAACAAGAATCTAATTAATAAACTTGTAATAATTTATTTCCATATGATATACAAGTAAAACAACAAATCTAAATCTGTGGAGCCCATAATTTCAAAATTTAAACCCAATATAATTTTAAATAATAGTAGAAAAGATAATAATTATCACTGAAATAAAATCAATCTATACAGTTTCAGAGTATATCCAAATAATGTATTTTTAAATGAGCATATAGTAATGATTGGCTATTTGAAAAATGACCATCAAAAATTATAAGAAAGAATTAGAAATTTCACAGAATACCTCAAATTTTACATCTCCTGAAAAATATTCTTTATTTTTAAAATTAAACTTAAAATTTAATCTTTGCCTATTACTGGCCATGGGAATTTATAACTAACAATTATAATAGTAATCTAGTTATATATCCTGTTTTTCAAAAGAAAGTCATGAGGCCAGAATGAGGTTCTTTCTTGTCATTCTCCAAATTTGTCTTGCCTCTACATAATTGGTGACTTGTAGCCATGTATATCTGAAAATCATGAACTTAGTATTACAACAATATACCTCCAAAATTCTCAACATAATCACCAAAATTCTCAACAAAATACTAGCAAATCAAATCCAGCATTACATTAGAAAGATCATACACTATGACCCAGTAGGATTTATTTTGGGGATGCAAGAATAGTACAATATCCATAAATCAATAAATGTGACACATCACATAAACAAACTGATAGACAAAAATCACATAATCCTATCAATCAGTGCAGAAAAAGCATTTGACAAAATCCAACACCCTTTCTTGATAAAGACTCTCATCAAATTGGAAAAAGAAGGATCATACCTAAACATAATAAAAGCCTTATATGACAAACCTGCAGCCAACATTATACTCAAAGGGCAAAAAGTAAAACCATTTCCCCTAAGACAGGAACAAGACAGGGATGCCCACTTTCACCACTCCTGTTTGATATAGTACTAAAATGCTAACCATAGTGATCAGACAAGATGAAGAAATAAAAGGCATCCAAATTGGAAAAGAAGTAAAACTGTCCTTATTCACAGATGAGATGATACTATACATAGAAAACCCCAAAGACTCCATCAAAAAACTACTAGACCTTGTAAATGAATTTGGCAATGTAGCAGGATACAAAATTAACACCCAGAAATCTATGGCCTTTTTATACACCAATAATGAACTCACAGAAAGAAAAGTGAAAAACAAAACAAAACAAAACAAAACAAAAAAACAATCCCATTTACCATTACAGCAAAAAAAAATTAAGATGCCTAGGAATAAACTAAGGATGTAAAAGACCTGTACTCAGAAAACTATAGGACATTGAAAAAAGAGATAGAGGAAGATATAAACAAATGGAAGAACATACCATATTCATGGATTGATAGAATCAACATCATTAAAATGTCCACACTACCCATAGCAATCTACAGATTAAATGCAATCCCCATTAAATACAACGGCATATTTCAAAGATCTAGAACAAATGTTCCAAAAATTCATCTGGAATTAAAAAAAAAAAAAAAAAAGACCATGATTAGCCACAGCAATCCTGAGAAAGAGGAACAAAGTTGGAGGGATCACAATACCAGATATCAAGTGTTATTATGAAGCTACGGTTCTCAAAACTGCCTGGTACTAGCACAAGAAACAGACATATGGACCAATGGAACAGAACAGAGAACTCGGACATTGACCCAAGCCATTTTTCTCAATTAATATTTAACAAAGGAAGCAAGAGCATATAGTGGAGTCAAGACAGTCTCTTCAATAAATGGTGCTGGGAAATTTGGTCAGATACATTCAAAAAATAAATAAAAAATGAAACTAGACCACCAACTTACACCATACAAAAAACAAACTCAAAATGGCTAAAGGACTTAAATGCATGACGGGAAACCATAAAAATCCTAGAAGACTCTATAGACAGCAAAATAGCAGACATGTGTCATAACAATATCTTTACCAATACAACTCCTAGGGCAATGGAAACTGAAGAGAAAATAAGCAAATGGGACTACATCAAAATTAAAACTTTCTGCACAGCAAAAGAAACCATCAACAAAACAACAAGAAAGCCCATTGAATGGGAGAACATAGTATTTGCCAATGATACTTCTGATAAGGGTTTAATCTCCAACATTTACAGAAAACTCATATAACTTAACAAAAAGAAGATAAATGATCCAATCAAAAAATGAGCAAAGGTTCTAAATAGGCACTTTTCAAAAGAGGACATACAGAAGGCCCAGAGACATATGAAAACATGTTCAAAGTCAATAATCACCAGAGACAAGCAAATCAAAACAACAATGAGATACCATTTTACACCTGTCAGAATGGCTATCATCAACAAATGACAAGTGCTGGTGAGGATGTGGAGAAAAAGGAACCCTTATACACTGCTGGTGGGCATGCAGACTGGTGCAGCCACTGTGGAAGACAGTATGGAGTTTCCTCCAAAAGTTATAAACGGAACTCCTAGTTGACCCATAATACCACTTCTAGGACTATATACCAAAAAACCAGAAACACCAATCACAAAGGATATATGCACCCCTATGTTCATTGCAGCACAATTTACAATAGCTAAGATTTGGAAACAGCTTAAGTGCCCATCAGCAGTTGAATGGATTAAAAAACTATAGTATATCTACACAATGGAATACTATGCCACTATAAAAAAGAAGGAACATTTACCATTTGCAACAACATGGATGGAACTGGAGAGTATTATACTAAGTGAAATAAGCCAGTCGGAGAAAAATAAATATCACATGATCTCACTCATATGTGGCATATAATGATCAACATAATTTGATGAATAAGAATAGATTGATCTAGAGACAAATGGTAGGGAAGGGGAGGGGGTTAGAGAGCAACTAAAGGATTTGTATGCATGCATATTAGCATGACCAATGGACACAGGCACTGGGGCGATGGGGCTTGCCCAGGGTGAGAATAGCTGGGGTAAGAGTAAATTGGGGAAGAAGACATATGTAAAACTTTAGACAATAAAAAGTAAATAAATAAAACAAAAAAAATTTAAACCATAATAAATTTAAATACCTTATTTTTTATTTGAATTTGTCATAGCGTAGGTGTCTCATCCTTGATAATTGTAAGAAACACCCTAACTTCTCCCTACTCTCTTCTATAGGCATAATAAAATCCATCACTGAATTGGGAAGAAGCAGAAAAACAGAAACTCTCTTTTGCTGTTAAGTATATAGAATAGAGTACTGTTCTCCAATAAAAATAACCTAATTACTTTTCTTGAATTCCATATAGCATAAGCCAGTCACTTGGTAGGTACTCAATGAATACTTGATGATTGACTTTTTAATTCACACTACAATAAAAAAAAAATACTGGAAGTGCAGCATTCAGCTTCCTCCTACAGACCCAAGAAAAAAGTGTCAACTGGTACCTTCATTGCTGATGAGACTATAAATTTCTGGAGTCAATTAGGTAATATGTCAAAAGTCCTTTTTTTTGCTTTTCACTACTTACCTTTTGACCCAACAATTCTACTTACAGGAATGTTTTAAGGAAGCAACCAGGCTAGTATGCAAAAGTATGAGAATGTTAGCAGACTGTTGCATACATTCATGAAAGCTGTCAATAACCAAAATGTTTAACCAGAAATTGACTGAAGTAAAAAGTTGTTATGCAATCAACTAATAATGATATGAATAAGGAAAGAAGTTTGAGATATATTGCTGAGTAAACAGACAATATTATACAGCAGAATGCATAATATAAGATCCTGTTTATGTGCATATTTACTATGGCAAAGAAGACAATGTGCACATCAAACCTGCTTTCTCTCCAGACTGGTCACATAATTAGACTCCATTTTCCAGTGTAAACAGTGATGTGGTTCACTATTTTGTGGTCTGAAATGCAAAAACATCTCTGTTGCCATTTTCTTTCTCTACCCCCTGCTGGAGGTAGATGATGACAAATCTCCAGGAGCAGGCATTAATAAGGGCCCTGAATGACTGCATGGAGCAGATCTTCACTGCACCGCCACCCCCACTGCTGGTAATCCTCTCTGGAGTTAGAAATAAACTACTGTGAACATCACTGATAATTTATAAGTTATTTGTTTCAGGAGTTATGATATCCTGACTAATATCATTCATAGAAAAGAATAAAAAATTATACATGTTGAAATACTAACAGTAGTAGCAATTGATCTTTTGTATGATATTTTTCTTACTTAAATATATATTTTGTAATAAAAAGCATTTTAGAAAAAGAAAATCTTTGCTAATAAAAACTTTACAAATGGGATTTTTTTACCCCTAAGTACATGATTTCCAAATATCTATCCTATATAATAAAGAGCTAATATGGTAATGGTCATGACACCCTCACGCCGTAATGACTATTCAGCAGGAGGCTGCATGTGCAGTAGGGTGGAGCCACTGCATTGCTCCAGAGATGGGGTTGAAGTGCGGAGGTGCCCGGAGGAGGCGGGACCATCCCATAGCAGGGTGGGTGGGGGGTGAGAGCCTGTAGCACCCCTCTCACCAGTCCTTCACCACCCACCACTCACACTCAGCCCGCCCGCTGCCCACTTGCCAGGGGAAGGAGCTCAGTGTGCATGCCACCAGGAAGCAGTACTCAAAACTCTGCAGCAGGCAGGAGGCTTCCATACTCTAAGCCAGAGTGGCTGGGGGCAGGGCCAGGCACACTCGAGCTCTGGGTGGAGAGGTTAGGGTGTCAAGGTGGGGCAGCAGGCAGGCAGGGCCATGCGATTTTGTGCACCTGGTCACTAGTCCTATCTAATAAAGAAGGAATATGCTAATTGACTGCCATGCTCTCACAAGATGGCAGCATGCATGGCCACAAGATGGAAGCACCCAGTCTTCTCAGCACTGCCTCATCCAGCCAGAGTCCCCCAGTCCCCTCAGCTCCACCTTATCCAGCCAGAGTCCCCAAGTCTCCTCAGTCCCAGAGAGGAAGGCAGTTGGGGGTGATCAGGATGGCAGGGGAGGGCAGTTGGAGGCAATCAGGCTGGCAGGGGAGGGCAGTTGGGGATGACCATGCTGGCAGGAGAGCAGTTAGGCATCAATCAGGCCAGCAGGGGAGTAATTAGAAGGCTATCAGGCTGTCAGGCAGAGTGGTTAGGGGCAATCAGGCAGGCAGGCAGGTGATTGGTTAGGAGCCAGAGGTCCAGGATTGTGAGAGGGATGTCTGACTGCAGTTTAGGCCCGGCAGTTGGACATCCCCCGAGGGTTCCCAGATTGGAGAGGGTGCAGGCTGGGCTGAGGGAAACCCCCCATGTGCATGAATTTTGTGCACTGGGCCTCTTGTCTATACTAATAAAAGAGAAACATGCAAATTGACCATCACTCCACTATGCCCACCAGACAATCAGGAGGGAATATGCAAATTAGAAGGACAAAGATGGCGGCCACCCAGCTGCTCCAGGTGCAGAGTGGCCAGGCAGGGCAGGATGCCTGCTATGAGAGGGAAGGCAGGGGGTGAAGGGATCTACAGGAGCGGCACTCCAGCGCAGCAAAGACGAAGACTGCAGACTCTGGAGTCTGCAGCGAAGACCAAGATGGCAGACTCCAGCTGGGGTCTGCAGCAAAGACAAAGACAGCAGACTCTGGCCAGAGTCTGCAGCAAAGATGAAAAAGGCAGACTCTGGCTGGAACGAGGGCCTGGGTCCCTGGTGCTGGAGGAAAACCGGTGCTGGAAGCCAAGGGAAGGAAGGCCTATTGCATGAATCTAGTATAAATATCAAAGCCCAGGGATTGAATGGTGGAACAACTTGAGCTTCTGGTCCACCAGGATGTTATGTTGCACATTGACCACCAGGGGGCAGACCCTCAATGCAGGAGCTTCCCCCTGGTGGTCAGTGTGCTACCATAGTGGAAGCACCACTCAATTGACTAGGATGAGCGGTGCTCCCACAGCAGGCTGATCCCCACAGGCCACGCCCCCACCAGTGCACGAATCCATGCACTGGGTCTCTAGTAATAAAATGACTGTCTATCTTCCATTACCATATTACATTTATGAAATATAAGGGAAGTACAGAATTTCACTAATGCTTCTTAAATTATGTGATATTCTGGTGAGATCAGCTTCTTCAGAAAATGATTTAAACATAATATGTAATTAATTGCTTTATAGCAGCATTTTTACCTTGGTTAATGTTATTAACAAAAGCCATAAATTATCCTCTCAATTGTAGCTAACATAGAGCAAAACTCTACTGTGAGTCCACTCCCATTCCTCAAATCCTGAACAAATGAAAAGCCATCCTGCCCCATCTCTCCAACATCTCCACATGTGTCTGGATTATCTTGACTAAACATGTCATACCTGAGAAATTCTTTAGCTCTTAGAATGACGTTAACTCAATTTTTAAGCCTTCTGATACACCAGTCAAAACTATGTTAATGTGATTTACAGTAAAATTAAACATTAAAACATCATTAAAATAATGATAAGTTTAAAGTCTTGAACTAGAAATGCAGAGAAGAGAAGGCCATGCTTTGCTCAGGAGCTCAGTGAGCCTGACTCAGCCAGCTCTGTTTTGGCTGGAGCCTCAGGGGATCTTCCGTCAGGGACACCTCAGCTAGAGCCAAACAATAGCCAATTGAGCATTTCAGAGCATTTATAGTCTGTGCATAAAAACAATCTAGAAATTGTTTTGATTTGCAAAAACAAGAAATAGCCCTTTTGTCTGTCTTATTTTGCTTTTGCACAAGAATTATATGCTTCGCTTATTTTTACACTAGACTCACTTTACAGGTGAGGAAACTGAAGTTTAGTTCATGTCAGTATTACAAGCTTGTAGGGAACAGAGGTGTAACCTTTCTACTTCCACCACCATAATCTAACTCAGGCAGCCTTTTTCACTGTTTCCTTCTCTTTCTTCCATGAAAGTCCTTTCCAGAAAAATACATCACATAAATCTGAGCTCCTGCCCACTTTGATGCTTCCTGAGAACTTCTGGCTCACTATCTTCTCCCACCTTGCTTCTCCCATTTGTGCCAGTTCAATCTACAGATTTGACTTAAATTGTCTGTTTCTCTTTGAAGATATTTCTGTATTTCCTAGGCTGGATTCTTATCACTCAAAATCTTTTATTTCCATACGATGGTCTGCAAGCCATAATATTAGCTTTGACCAGTTTGTGAGCCCTCAGAAACAAAACATGTACTGTATATGCAGCATTATTTCTCTGGAGTCTAACATAATGCTCTACTCATTAGAAGTTTTCAAAAATAAATATATTAGTGAATTATATAAACTACTTTACTTTTAAAGAAATAGTAAATTAAGTGGAATCCCCAATATCTGAAGGATTTCTTACAGAGGGTCACATTTCTGGTTCTGTTAGAATGGTCATTTCAATGTCTCCCTATCTACTAAGAACATCATTCTTACACTGGCTTAGCCTAGCCATCATCAAAGGATTTTAATTGAATCCCACTCTTATCTCAGAGCTGGAACTGAAAATATTTTTCTTTACAAAATGACCCAAGTCCATTTTTCTTAGGAGTAAATGCAGGCACTAAGTGAAGAAACCTCAGTCTTTCATTCTTTCTAACATTATTTACTGAGCATACGCTAAATCTCAGGAATGTGGGTTCTAATGATCCAAGAGTATTTCAATCTAGTTTAATCCAGTTTCTACAGTTAAACAACTCAGAGACTAATTAAGAAGAAAAGTATTTAAAATGCAATTATATAACAATGAAGAAGTGCAGTGGGCATTAAGGGAACACAGAGTATACTGAGTGGAGGTGAAGACATCAAGGAAGGCTTCCTAGAGGAGACAATCCTTGGTCTGAGACTTAATAACAAGTTTATGTTAGGTAGACCAAAAAGAGGTTGAAGTTCCAAGAATAGGAGAGATGATATGCAAAGCCATAGAGTTGAGGGAAAAAACACACACAAGTATGAGGGGAGAATAATAGGACCTTCATTGCTAATGAACCATAAAAATATGAGAGCAGAAAGACTTAAAAGAGACGATGAGTAAAGCAGGAAAGGAGGCAGCAGGCAAGGGATCACTGTATACCATGTTAGAGTTTAGTCTTTTATTTTGAGGAATTATTATGTACACAAAAATCTATTTTTGAGACAAAGACTTATCATTAAAATTTTATATACTGCCTAGTACTGCAGGATCTGATTATTTTATGCCTTATATTATAAAATCTTGGGAGGGAATATTGGTCTCATCATTTAGATCTTAAGTTCTTTTTTTTTTCTTTCTTTCTAGGAAAAAATAAGGTACTTAGATTCTTCAAGGTAACTTCTACATATAAATAATTATTTTCTCAATCATGTTGGTCCTATTAGTGTTCTCTCACTCTCTTGCATGCTTTCTCTCTCACTCTCGATATTGTTGTTTCTCTTTTTTTCTTTATCAACCATTTGCCTTCAATGTCAGTTCCACAAATAAGCTTAGTAACCATCTTTGTTTCTCCTGAAATTGTTTAGTAGGCCAACAACATGGAATGTCAGGTCAGAATACAGCTCTCTACTGCCCATCTCCATGTGTCATGCAGATCTTTCTCAGTTGTCGTGTTGGCATTCAGAAACACATCTGGGACGTCAGACCACCCTGAGTCCTGAAAGAGTGGGACATAAACCAAATTTTGGAATCATCTGTTAATAGTAATCCATTCAATATACACCTGGAGTTATTTTTTTATTAGTGTTGTGTTAAGGAACGGCGATGCAGTTTGATAGAGCTGCCCCTGAAATATAATAAAAAGCTGTGGACATGCTCCTCAGAGTGTGTTTCTGAATTAAAAGCCAATGGCTTCTGAGTTCCCTAGGAAATCCTGATAAGAGAGCTGCTTCCTCAATGGCTGCTATCAACACTGAGCATATCATTAATCTATGCTAATTAGCCATTTACTTCCATGTGCTACTCAAAGTGTACTGAAAAAAAATGCAAAATTTTATATTATGTTTGGTCCCAGCTAACATAGCACATTCAAGCCTGTGTATTTCTCCAGTAGTGAAAATGAAGTTTCACTGCTAATAGGTTCAAAACATAAAAACCATGCCACTGGAATCTGTGTGATTCATATCTCCCATTCTCCTTAGTTTACTCATTGGAGGTAAAGTATAAAATCCTGTCTTTTTTTTTATTTAAAAACACAGCATTTGGGGGGAGAAAAATCTGAAATATTAATTTTTATTACTTTACTTACATTATTATTAAAAGTATTCAAATATTCTTTTTTTAAAATATATTTTATTGATTTTTTTTACAGAGAGGAAGGGAGAGGGATAGAGAGCTAGAAACATCCATCAGCTGCCTCCTGCACACCTCCCAGTGGGGATGTGCCCGCAACCCAGGTACATGCCCTTGACCAGAATCGAACCTGGGACCTTTCAGTCCGCAGGCCGACACTCTATCCACTGAGCCAAACCGGTTAGGGCTCCAAATATTCTTAATTGTACATGAAATTAGTAGCTCTACTACTTACATTTTCAGAGTAAGAGAAAATCCAAGAGTATTTTAATCTAAACACTCAGGGGAAATTATTTGATTGTAATATTAAAGCCTAGCTTCAGATTATTTAATTCAATCATGCTTTATTTAAACAAGAAATATTATGAGTCACTTAACAGTTCCTTCAGTAACTTAAGGCTGAAACTTTCATTTTAAAATATACATTGATTTTATTATTTCTCCCACCCTTGGTGAAGAGTATCTTTGCAAATTCAAAAGACCTTTCCAAAAATATTCAACATTTACATTAAATAAATCATCATATAAAATGTGGTTCTATGTTTCAAAACATATTGGCTAATATTTTGCTACCATAGTCATAACCTTAATTTGAAAGTTTCTTAGTTATACGCATTACTGCTGACCTGTCTTCATTGAAAAACATCAAAATATATGTGAAATAAGCTTTTTAAATAATAATGTCAACTATTGGTATAAATTGTATTTATGATCAAAGAGCATAAGTTTAAAAAAATAATTAGATGTTTTCTTAAATAATAAAACCTCAACCCACACTTTTTAAAAGAATTAAATTATCTTGATACTTCTGAATCACCTAGACCACATAGTTCAGTTTCCACTAATGGCCCAAATCCTAAAACCTAATCATAGTCAAATCCTATTTCAATTTATTAGAACTAAGTGGATATTTTCATAGATTAAAAAGTATACAACAGAGAAACCAAGATGGTGGCATAGATAAACACCTGAAATTGCTGCCTCAAGCAACCTCTTCAAAACTACAACTAAAAAACAAAACAGACGTCATCCAGAACCACAGGAAGGCTGGCTGAGTGGAAATTCTACAACTAGAAGGAAAGAGAAAATCACACTGAGCCTCAGAGGAGCTGCGGAAGTGAAATGCAGAGGTATGGAGGTGCATGCAGAAAGGGCTGGCAGTGGAGTATGCAGCTGTCTTTTTCAATCAGGAAGGAGACACAAGCTCTGAACTCCACTTCCAGGTGAGCCTCTGGGGACTCATACTCATACGGGGAGAAACTAGACTGTCTGGCATCAGGCGGAACTCGAGGACGGCTTTCTTTCAGAGGTGCTTGCAGTGATTACCAAGGGACACTGAGATCCAGGGCCCTCTTAGGGCAGGGCCGACAGCCATTGCTGTTTGCTCCATCCTGAGACCCCGACCCACCCATGCTGTGCGCAAAGGTTTTTGCATATGAATGGCCTGGTCCCTTGAAATCTAAAATTACCTAACAAACTGCAGCTGACTCAGAGAGACCCAGAACATCCAAAAGAAGTCCCAAGGCCCCACAGAAGCTTGTGTTGCTTCACAGCTGAGCCTCATCTGGGCACCTCCAAACCCCAAACAAAGAAGAGGAATCTGCAGATCTCTCTGTAGCTCCTGCTGGGTGGCCCTAGGCAGAAGCTAAATTAGCACCTCCTTGGAGATCCTAGAACCAGTGTACCCAGGCGTCAAAGTGAAACCATCCAGATTACAACTCCTCAGATTCATAAGGGACACACTCAAAGGGCAGACTCAGGAATCACCAAAGCCCCACTGAAGCAAGTGTTGCCTCATAAGGATGTCTCCAGCACAGAAGTTCTCCCAGCATAGACACAGCTGATCCTCACAGCCAATTGGCCTGGAGGTCAATTCCTCCCAGTGATACCAACAACAATCAAGGCTTAACTAGAACAAGACTGTGCACACAGCCCACAAAGGGGTGCACCAAGAGTGTCCACCTCAGGTAACTGGAGAGATGAGCCACTGGGCCCTATAAGACACGTAGCACACAAAGCCACTCTAACAACATAGGGAAGCAGCCAAAATGTGGAGACAAAGAAACAGGTCACAAATGACAGAAATGGAGGAAAGCAACCTACTGGATGTAGAGTTCAAAATGATGGTTATAAGGTTTTTTAAGAGTTTTCTAGAAACAGCTGATAAATTTAGTGAGACCCTCGAGGATATGAAAAAAGACCAACTAGAAATTAATTGTACACTAACTGAAATAAAGAATAATATACAGAGATCCAACAGCAGACTAGAAGACTGAAAGCATCAAGTCAAAGATTTTAAATACAAAGAAGCAAAAAAACACCCAACTGGAAAAGCAAAAAGAAAAAAAAGTCCAAAAATATGAAGATAGTGTAAGGAGCCTCTGGGACAACTTCAAGCATACCAACATCCTAATTATGAGGGTGCCAGAAGAAGAAAGAGAGCAAGATATTGAAAACCTATTCGAAGAAATAATGATGGAAAACTTCCCCTACCTGGTGAAAGAAATAGACTTATAAGTCCAGGAAGTGCTGAGAACCCCAAACAAAAGGAACCCAAAGAGGACCACACCAAGACACATCATAATTAAAATGCCAAGAGCAAAAGACAAATATAGAATATTAAAAGCAGCAAGAGAAAAATAGTTAATTACCTACAAGGGAGCACCTATCCGATTGTCAGCTGATTTCTCAACAGAAACTATGCAGGCCAGATGGGAGGGGCAAGAAATATTCAAATTGATGAATAGCAAGAACCTACAACCAAGATTACTCTACCCAGCAAAGCTATAATTCAGAATTGAAGGTCAAATAAAGAGCTTCACAGATAAGAAAAAGCTAAAGGAGTTCATCGCTGCCAAACCAGTATTATATGAAATGTTGAAAGGTATTCTTTAAGAAGAGGATGAAGAACAAAAAGGTAAAGATAAAAATTATGAACAACAAAAACACATCTATCAAAAAGTGAATCTAAAAATCAAGTGAATAAAAAATCTGATGAACAGAATAAACTGGTGAATATAATAGAATCAGGGGCATAGAAAGGGAGTGGACTGACAATACTCGGGGGGAAAGGGGTGTGGGAAGAGACTGGACAAAAATCGTACACCTATGGAGGAGGACAATGGGGGGGGGGGTATAAGGGCAGAGGGTGGGGTGGGAACCAGATGGAGGGGAGCTATGGGGGTAAAAAGAGGAACAACTGTAATTATCTGAACAATAAAGATTTATTTTAATAAATAAATAAATAAAGTATACAACATCTGCATTATAGCTCCTATCTGTATTCCTTTTTAATGATGATAAGTGTTTACGATATGGCTAAATAATTCATTTGTCTGCACTATTAGGGAACTTCTATATTTTTTAGAAAACTTTTGCTTTTAACTAGCATATATTATATGACATCAGATTTTTCTTCTTTATTATGCCAAGGAAGCAGTTGGATCCTAGAGCTCTTTGCTCCCATGTAAACATTTCTGTGGACATGAACATAAACAGCTTTGTGTCCTAGAAAAGTCTGTTATTATAAATATCACTAGGGGCAGGATGCACAAAAATTTGTGCACTCGGTGGGTCCCTCTCACAGCCCAGGAGCCCTCAGGGGATGTCCAGCTGCTACTTTGGCTCACTCCCCTAAGCTGCAGGTGGACATCCTAGTGCTGCTGAGGAGGCAGGAGAGGCTCCCACCACCACCATTGTGCTCGCAGCTGTCAGCCCAGTTTGTGGCTGAGTGAAGCTCACCCTGTGGGAGCACACACACTGTGGGAGCGCACTGACCACCAGGGAGCAGGTCCTTTGTTGAGTGTCTCCCCCTGGTGGTCAGTGTGTGTCATAGCGACTGGTTATTCCCAGTAGTTCCGCCATTAGCATCAATTTGCATATTCCCCTTTTATTATATAGGATAAGGTTTTAACTCCTGAACCATCCTAATATATAAAAACCCTGGGTGCATCACGACCAGAGGCTCAACCAACCAGAAGTCAGTCCTGCAGTCAGCACTGGGTTGCCATCACAACCCAGCACTGACTGCTATGGCAGCAGGCATGGTAACCCAGCACTAACTGCTAAAGGGGCTATGAATCAGACCCAGCGAGAGGCCTGAAGAGAGAAGTAGGGTCTGATTTGTAGCCTCTGTGGCAGCCGTTGATCAGCACTTCCACTCTCTTTCTCTCTGGGCCTGGCCAGCAGCTGCACCTCCATTTCTCTCCAGGCCTCCACTGGGGCTGGTGATCAGCCCCACCTTTCTGATCAGGCCCTGTTGATAGGCCCAGAGAAACTGATTGGCATAGAAACTGACCAATCAGAACCAAATCTGGGTGAAGTATGAGGAGCCAATGGCTGCTTAGGAGGCGAAAGCTTTGACACTGACTGGCATAGAAACCAATCAATCAGAACCAAATTGGCTGGCAGAAGAGGGCAGTTGGGGGCAACCAGGCTGGTAGGGAAGGTCAGTTGGGGAGGACCAGGTTTGCAGGGGAGGGCAGTTGGGGGCAAGATCAGGCCAGCAGGCGTGGGCAATTGGAGGTGAAATCAGGCCATCAGGGGAGGGCAACTGTGGGCAATCAGGCCTGCAAGGGAGGGCAGTTGGGGGTGACCAGGCCAGCAGGGGACCATTTAGGTGTTAATCAGGCTGGCAGGGGAGCAGTTAGGGGGTGATCAGACTGGCAGGCAGAAGCAGTTGGGGCAATCACGTAGGTAGGCAGGCAAGCAGTTAGGAGCTAGCATTCCCAGGTTGTGAGAGGGATGTCCCAGAGAATGGGACTAAGCTGGCAGTTGGAAATCCCTTGAGGGGTCCCAGATTATAGAGGGTGCAGGCTGGGCTGAGGGACAACCCCCCCCCCCAGTGCACAATTTTCATGCACTGGGCCTCTAGTGAAGAAAATAAGAAAAAAAAAAACAGTTTGCCAAACATGTAATTATAAACATTTGGTATACCCCTAAATTAAGACAAAGATGATCACTGTATCTGGTTGTTGCCTTTTTAAGTAGCCAGCTCAGTTGTACTAATTTCATTGTTTCACATTCATTTTTTCAACAGCTGAGTTGAAGTCTCCCTGCAACCCCTTGATTCTAAGTACACAGATGTTTACTTCAAGGCAAATTGCAGATGCATTTCACACCAATGCTTGTGTTTTAGAGCATGTGCCTTTTTCATTCAACCTTTCATAATTTTAAAAATACACACTTTCACAAATAACATGAACGCTATCTTTTAGTTTATACTAAATAACACAAACCAAACTGATAATAAGTAGCACAGATAAGAAGTCATATTAAAGAAGGGCAAGGTATTGTATTTCTGCTTGATCCAAAATTAGCAATAAGGAGAGAACATTAATAATCTGTCACTTCAAAAAAGCATTTAATTTCAATACAAAACAATATGAGAAAGGAATAAGAGGTATAGGGTTACATAATGATTACCTTCCTAGAAAATACATGTAAGTTAATTTATAAAAAAACTATTGAAAGAAATAAGTTTATCAAAGAGGCTGGATAAGACAGTGTTCCTATAAACAATAAATAAACTTTTAACCATATATAAAATATTATTTAAAATTATATTCACAATAACTAAAAATACCTAAAATGAAACTAACAAAAATACATGATTGTATATGAAAATTTAGAAACTTAATTAAAGCCGTAAAAAGAACACCCATAGGAGAGGAATCCAAGATGGCGGCATAGGTAAACACCTAAACTGCTGCCTCCCACAACAATTTAAACTGCAAATAAAAGACAAAACGTCTACCACCCAGAACCACGGGAAAGCTGGCTGAGTGGAAGTTCTACAACCAGAAGGAAAGAGAAAAGAGCATTGAGACATGCAAGAGCGCTGAAAAGCTGAGGTACGGAGGCGCGTGATCCGGGCTGGCGGCGGGCGACTGGGTGCATTGCTTTTTTCAACCTGAACGGAGACAAGCCCCCGATTACTCTGAAATCCAGTCTCTGGGGAGACGCGGGGGACCCAAACTCCTACAGGGAGAAGGTGGACTGTTTGCCAGCGAGAGTGGCTTGCTTGCAGAGCTGCGCGCAGGAATAATTGTTTACGGCACTGGGGCACAGGACTCCAGGACGCAGTCGGGGACACAGAGCCGGCTTACTAGCAGCCATTGCTGTTTGCCACGCCCTAACCTAGTGATGCCCTGAGACCCCGCCCCACACAACCTACAAACCCACCCAAGCTCCAAGCAGCTCAATTAGCATAAGAAAGCCTGCCCTATCGGCAGCTTAACCTAGAAAACTTGCAGCCCGGGTCAGACAGCTCCAAAACCTCCAAACCCCAAGCAAAGAGGAGAAAACTGCAGCTCTCACTGTAGCTCCTGCTGAGTGGCCTCAGACAGTAGCTGACCTGCACCCCATTGGAGATCCAGAAGCCAGTGTACCTAGTGGTCAGTGTGAGACACCAGATTTCAACTCCTCACATCCATAAGTGACACATTCAAGAGGCAGACTCAGTGAGCACCAAAGCCCCACTGAAACAAGTCCTGCCCCATAAGTGTGTCTTCAGCGCAGCACTTCTTCCATTATAGACACAGGGAGTGCTCACAGCTAATTGGCCTGGAGGTCAATTCCTCCCAGTGTACCAACAGCAATTCAGGCTTAACTACACCAAGACTTTGCACTCAGCCCACAAAGGGGTGTACCAAGAGCATCCACATCAGGGGATTGGGGAGGCTGAGCTACTGCCCCCTATAGGTCACCTACCACACAAAGCCACTCCATCAACACAGGGAAGCAGCCAAAATGTGGAGACAAAGAAACATGTCACGAATGAAAGAAACGGAGGAAAACAAACTACTGGATGACATAGAGTTCAGAATCACATTTATAAGGTTACTCAAGAATCTTCTAAAAACCGCCGAGAAACTTGATGACACTTCTGAGGAGCTTAGTGAGACCTTCAAGGACCTTAATGAGAATGCCAAAAAAATGGAAAAGGATCAGTCAGAAATGAAGCATACACTGTCTGAAATAAAGAATATACAGAAACTCAACTGTAGATCAACATACCCCAAGAATCAAACCAAAGATCTGAAATATGTGGGAAAAAAAAACATCCAACCAGAAAAACAAAAAGAAAAAAGAATCCAAAAATATGAAGATAATGTAAGGAGTCTCTGGGACAACTTTAAGCGAAACAACATCCGAATTTTTGGGGTGCCAGAAGAAGGGAGAGAGCAAAATACTGAAAACCTATTAGAAGAAATAATGACAGAAAACTTTCCCTACCTGGTGAAAGAAATAGACTTACAAGTTCAGGAAGCGCACAGAACCCCATACAAGAGGAATTCAAAGAGGACCACACCAAGACACATCATAATTAAAATGCCAAGGGCAAAAGACAAAGAGAGAATATTAAAAGCAGCAAGAGAAAAACAGTTAATTACCTACAAGGGAGTACCCATACGACTGTCAGCTGATTTCTCGGCAGAAACTATGCAGGCCAGAAGGGAGTGGCAAGAAATATTCAAAGTGATGAACAGCAAGAACCTACAACCAAGATTACTCTACCCAGCAAAACTATCATTCAGAGTTGAAGGTCAGATAAAGAGCTTCACAGACAAGAAAAAGCTAAAGGAGTTTATCGCCACCAAACCAGGATTACATGAAATGCTGAAGGGTATTCTTTAAGAAGAAGAAGAAGAAGAAAAAGGTAAAGATAAAAATTATGAACAACAAAATGACATCAAATACATACCTACCAACAAGTGAATCTAAAAATCAAGTGGATAAAAAATCTGAAGAACAGAATGGACTGGTGAATATAATAGAATCAGGGACATAGAAAGGGAGTGGACTGACGATTCTCAGGGGAAGCAAGTGTGAGGGGTGCGGGAAGAGATTGGACAAAAATCTTACTCCTATGGATGAAGACAGTGGCGGGGGGTAAGGGCATGGGGTGGGGTGGGGAATCAGGTGGAGGGGAGCTATGGGGGGAAAAAAAGTGGAACACCTGTAATAATCTGAACAATAAAGATTTAATTAAGAAAAAAAAAAAAAGAACACCCATAAATAAAATTTCTTCTCTACCCCAGAGGTTGACATTTTAATTGGAAAACTCTGAAATATAAATGCTCATAACATCATCAAGTATTTCAAAAATGACAGCTATATAATGTACTCAAGTAAGGCTTTACCTTGTGACATTTTTTTTCCTAATATTACTCTAGTTTAAATATTGGGATCACCAAAATAAAGATTGTTTAATTTCTTAGTATATTTTTAAATAATTAATAGATAAAAATGGCTCAAATTATATCTTTCTACATGTAGAGGAGAATATGGAAAAATTGGAAATCTTGTGTACTACTGGTTGGACTGTAAAATGGTACAAAGTTGTTAGAGAGTTTGATGATTTCTTAAAAAGTTAAACACATTATAGTATGATCCAGCCATCCCCCTCCTAGGTATTTGCCTGAAAGAAAAAAATTTGTCCACATAGTAACTTGTACGTGAATATTCATAGCACCTTTATTTGTAACTAGTGGCCTGGTGCACAAAATTCGTACATAGGAGGAGGTGGTTCCCTCAGGCCAGCCTGCACCCTCTCCGATCAGAGACCCCTTGGGGGATGTCTGACCATCGTTTTAGGCCCAATCCCACAAGAATCAGGCCTAACCTGGTGGTCAGACATCCCTCTCACAATCTGGGACCCCTGGCTCCTAACTGCTCACCTGCCTGCCTGCCTGATTGACCCTAACTGCCTTTGCCTGCATAACTGATTGCCCCTAACCCTTCTGCCTGCCTGCCTGATCACCCTTAACTGCCTCTTCCAGCCTGCTTGATCACCCCACACTTCCCTCCTCTGCCAGCCAATTTGGTTCTAATTGGTCCGTTTCTATGCCAGTCAGCGTCAAAAGTTCCACCTCCTAGGCAGCCATTGGTTCCTCGCACTTCACCCAGATTTGATTCTGATTGCTCAGTTTCTATGCCAGTCAGTGTCTCTGGGCCTATCAACAGGCCTGATCAAAGAGGCAGGGCTGATCAGCAGCCCCAGCAGAGGCCTGAGAGAAAGAGAAGGGCAGCAGCTGGCTGGGTCCCGAGAGAGAGTGGAAATGCTGATCAACAGCTGCCATGGAGGCTACAGATCAGACCCTGCTTCTCCCTCCAGACCTCTCATCAGGCCTGATCCACAGCCCTGTCAGCAGTCAGTGCTGGGTCACAGTGCCCAGAGCAGTGGCCATCAGTGCTGGATCGCCACAGCAACCCAGCACTGACTTCCGGTCGGTTGAGCCTTCAGTCATTTTGGATGTTACGGACCTTGGGATTTTATATATTAAGATAGCCAAACATTAGAAGTAATCTAAATATCTACCAATGGGAATATTTGGGTAATAGTTGTGGTAGATACATACAATGGAATAGTAGTACTTAACAATAAAAATGAATGGACTTTTGATACAAAAAACAAAGGGTAATTGTTTTTTAAATTATGCTCTTTCCAAGATGGCAGTGGGATAGGGGCATGTTGTTTGCAATGCCTCCCAGAACCAAACTTGATGTTACAACTAAATTGGAGAACAATCACCCTGAAATACTAACTGGAGACTATCTAAAGAGGAGACTTTTAACCAAGGACTGCAGAAGCCACATCAAGACCACACCTGTACAACAATGTATATGATGTGGTTGGCCTAACAGTAAGCCAGCCTGAGAGTTGTTCCCAAACCCAAATGGGCCAACAGCAATCAAGATCCAATTATAACAGGGGGGCATATAATTAACACAAGGGACATTCCTAGAGCATCCATCTCAGGAGATCAAGGAGACTGCGACACCAGGTCCTATAAAACACTTAGCACATAAGGCGACCCTACAAAGACTCAGAGGCATAGCAGTTCTAATATATAGAAATAAACACAAAGAAACATCCTAAATGTGGAGACCATAAACCCCTCAAAGAATACAAATGGAGGAATCTCCAGAAAAATAGCTAAATGAAATGGAGGCAAGCAATTTATTAGATATAGAGTTCAAAGAAGTAATTATAAGGATGCTCAAGGAACTTAGAAAGAATTACAAGGAACTTAGTTTAAATTACATCAGCATGAGCAAGGAAATAGAACCCACAAACAATATCATCAGTCTGAAATTAAGAATACCATATTTGACATATTGAATACATGAGAAAGAATTAAAAGTAGATGAAATGAAGCAGAGAATCAAATTGGTGACATGGAAGACAAAGTAGGAACAAATATACAATTAGAGTAACAAAAAGAAAAAAGGACTAAAAATCAGGAGTATACATTAAAGGTACTTTGGAACAACATGAAACATAACATCCAAATAATAAGAGTAACAGAGGAGAAGAAAGTGAGCAACAAAGAGAGAACCTAGATAAGAAAATAGCAGAAAACGCCTCTAACCTGGTGAAGGAAAAAGTCTCACAAGTTCAGAAAGCATAGAGTCCCAATCAAGATGAACAAAAGGAGACCCACAACAAGGCACATAATAATTAAAGTGACAAATGTTGGGAGAATCCAAGATGGCGGCGTAGGTAAACACCTAAACTGCTGCCTCCCACAACAATTTAAACTGCAACTAAAAGACAAAACGTCTATCACCCAAAACCACGGGGAAGCTGGCTGAGTGGAAGTTCTACAACTAGAAGGAAAGAGAAAAGAGCATTGAGATGTGCACCAGCGCTGAAAAGCTGAGGTACGGAGGCGCGTGATCCGGGCTGACTGCGGGTGACTGGGTGCGTTGCTTTTTTCAACCCGAACGGAGACAAGCCCCCGATTACTCTGAAATCCAGTCTCTGGGGAGACGCGGGGGACCCAAACTCCTACAGGGAGAAGTTGGACTGTCTGCCAGTGAGGGTGGCTTGCTTGCAGAGCTGCGTGCAGGAATAATTGTTTACTGCACTGGGGCACGGGACTCGCGGATGCCGTTGGGGACACAGAACCGGCTAACTAGCAGCCATTGTTGTTTGCCACGCCCTAACCTAGTGACACCCTGAGGCCCCGCCCTGCACAACCTACAAACCCACCCAAGAACCAAGCAGCTGAGTTAGCATAAGAAAGGCCTGCCCTATCGCAGCTCAACCTAGCAAACTTGCAGCCTGGGTCAGACAGCTCCAAAACCTCCAAACCCCAAGCAAAGAGGAGAAAACTGCAGCTCTCACTGTAGCTCTTGCTGAGTGGCCTCAGACAGTAGCTGACCTGCACCCCATTGGAGACCCAGAAGCCAGTGTGCCTAGTGGTCAGTGTGAGACACCAGATTTCAACTCCTCACATCCATAAGTGACACATTCAAGAGGCAGACTCAGTGAGCACCAAAGCCCCACTGAAACAAGTCCTGCCCCATAAGCGTGTCTTCAGCACAGCAGTTCTTCCATTATAGACACAGGGAGTGCTCACAGCTAATTGGCCTGGAGGTCAATTCCTCCCAGCGTACCAACAGCAATTAAGGCTTAACTGCACCAAGACTTTGCACTCAGCCCACAAAGGGGTGTACCAAGAGCGTCCACATCAGGTGATTGGGGAGATTGAGCTACTGCCCCCTATAGGTCACCTACCACACAAAGCCACTCCATCAACACAGGGAAGAAGCCAAAATGCGGAAACAAAGAAACATGTCATGAATGAAAGAAACAGAGGAAAGCAAACTACTGGACGACATAGAGTTCAGAACCACATTTATAAGGTTACTCAAGAATCTTCTAAAAACCGCTGAGAAACTTGATGACACTTCTGAGGAGCTTAGTGAGACCTTCAAGGACCTTAATGAGAATGCCAAAAAAATGGAAAAGGACCAGTCAGAAATGAAGCATACACTGTCTAAAATAAAGAATATACAGAAACTCAATTGTAGATCAACGTACCCCAAGAATCAAACCAAAGATCTGAAGTATGTGGAAACAAAAAACATCCAACCAGAAAAACAAAAAGAAAAAAGAATCCAAAAATATGAAGATAGTGTAAGAAGCCTCTGGGACAACTTCAAGCGAACCAACATCCGAATTTTTGGGGTGCCAGAAGAAGGGAGAGAGCAAAATATTGAAAACCTATTAGAAGAAATAATGACAGAAAACTTTCCCTACCTGGTGAAAGAAATAGACTTACAAATTCAGGAAGCGAACAGAACCCCATACAAGAGGAATTCAAAGAGGACCACACCAAGACACATCATAATTAAAATGCCAAGGGCAAAAGACAAAGAGAGAATATTAAAAGCAGCAAGAGAAAAACAGTTAATTACCTACAAGGGAGTACCCATACGACTGTCAGCTGATTTCTCAACAGAAACTATGCAGGCCAGAAGGGAGTGGCAAGAAATATTCAAAGTGATGAACAGCAAGAACTTACAACCAAGATTACTCTACCCAGCAAAACTATCATTCAGAGTTGAAGGTCAGATAAAGAGCTTCACAGACAAGAAAAAGCTAAAGGAGTTCATCACCACCAAACCAGGATTACACGAAATGCTGAAGGGTATCCTTTAAGGAGAGGAAGAAGAAGAAAGAGGTAAAGATAAAAATTATGAACAACAAAATGACATCAAATACATACCTACCAACAAGTGAATCTAAAAATCAAGTGAATGAAAAATCTGAAGAACAGAATGGACTGGTGAATATAATAGAATCAGGGACATAGAAAGGGAGTGGACTGACGATTCTCAGGGGAAGCAGGTGTGAGGGGTGCGGGAAGAGATTGGACAAAAATCTTACTCCTATGGATGAAGACAGTGGCAGGGGGTAAGGGCATGGGGTGGGGTGGGGAATCAGGTGGAGGGGAGCTATGGGGAAAAATAAAAGAGGAACACCTGTAATAATCTGAACAATAAAGATTTATTTAAAAAAAATAAAGTGACAAATGTTAAAGACAGAGAATCTTACAGGCAGTAAGAGACAGACAGAAAGTTACATACCAGGTAGATCACATTAGACTGTCAGGTGATTTCTCAAAAGAAACACTTCAGGCCATAAGGGATTGGCACAAAGAATTCAAAGTAATGAAAAGAAAGGCCCTGAATCCAAGACTTCTCTATCCAGCAAAGCTATCATTTAAAATTGAAAGCAAAATAAAGAGCTTCCCAAACTAAATAAAGGTTTAAGGAGTTTGTTACAACCAAACTAGCAATGCAAGAAATGTTAAAGGGACTGCTTAAGGAGAAGAAGGAATTAAAAGAGAGAGAGGGACATAGATATAAAGAAAAATGGCAATACATATACCAACAAATAATAACTTTAAATATAAATGGATTAAATTCTCTAATCAAAACATATGTGTGTGTGTGTGTGTGTGTGTGTGTGTGTGTGTTTTGTTATCCATTCAGCTACCATGTCTACAAGAGACCCACCTCAACAAAAGACTCACACAGGATGAAAGTGAAGGGATGGAAAAAATGCCATGCAAATAGAAACAAATAAAAACAAACAGAGGTACCAATACTGTTTTCTGAAAAAATACACTTCAAAACAAAGGCCATAAAAAGAAACAAAGAAGCTCCCTCTATAATATTAAAGGATTGATCTGACAAGAAAATATAACTCTTGTAAATATGTAAGAGCATTTTAAATATTTTTTAAAAAAACTTATTAGTGGACTTTAAGGGTGAAATTGACAGCAACATAGTCATAGTATGAGGCTTTAACACCCCACTGAATCACTGGATAGATCTTCCAGACAAAAAATACACAAGGAAACAGTGGCCTTAAACACCACACTAGGTAAAATGGATTTAATTGTTATTTACAGAATATTTTATACCAAAGCTGCAAACTATACATTCTTCTCAATTGCTATGAAAAAAATATATGCCAACAAATTTGACGACCAGGGCAAAATGGACAAATACCTAAAAACATACTATCTTCCAAAACTTAAACAGGACAAATAAAAAAATGTGAATATGTCTTTAACAACTAATTAAATTGAAGCAGTAATAAAAAATATTAGGGGGGATAGGAAGATGGCAGCTGGCAGGATGGAGGTGAGGGAGAGGGTGTGAGTGAGGGGGTAAAAGGAAAGTGTGTGGAGTGTGTGTGAATGAATGAGGGACAGTTAAATCCGGAAGGAGTAGCAGGGGCTGGCAGACCAGGCTCTCCTGGTCAGGGAGCACCTACCACTGTTGTGGGTATGGCCTGGGCTGCGGGGCCTGGGAACAAAGCCCATGACATCTTGAAGTGGAGAGTGACCTCTTCTAGTAACTTATCAGCACCACCACCAAGAGAGACCTTGGGCACTGCCTGCAACCTGCAGCCACTCCAGCAAAATCCTGCTGCCCCACCCACAAACCTGCATATACTAGGACCTCCACCTCCAAGGGTGCATGACTTCCACAGCAATAAGTGCAACTTCTCCCCTCCCCAGCAGCCAACCACCAGACACCACAGTCACACTTTTCCAGCATGAAGGCCTCCTGAGCCCACCGCTTCACTCTTGGGTGTCTCTGTGTGCCCCTGCTGGATGTGCTTTTATCCAAACAAGGGTGCACTGACACATATATAGAAATTCTGAATTCCCCCTTCCCTGATTACCTGCCCACAGACACTCAGTCACACAGCTTCAGCACCAGGGCCCCACTGAGTATGTGAGTGCACAACCTGGGCAAATGGACCACAGGTGTCTCTGTGAGCTGCCACTGGGTGCACGCAAATCCAACCAAGGGCAAAAGGCCCCTGGCAGTAGAAACTCGGACTCCCCCAACTTCCACTGCCTGCTCACAAACACATCAGTCATGCAGCTTCAGGGCAAAGGCCTCTCTGAGTGCACTGCCCTGTCAAACAGTCCTAGGGTACCTCTGTGAGCCACCTTGGTGCATGCGAATCCAACCAAGGTTGCAGCAGCAAAAACTGAGTCTTCCTATCCCACAGCCACCAACCTCTGGACATCACAGTCACGTTTTTCCAGCGCGCAGGCCTCCTGAGCCCAAGGCCACAAAGGCAGATCTTGGGTGCCTCTCTGAGCCCCTGCTGGGTGTGCTCTTATCCAAACAAGGGCACAGTGCCCAGGTAATAGAAATTCTGAATTCCCCCTTCCTGGATACCTGCCCACAGACACCTCAGTCATGCAGCTTCAGCGACAAGGCCCTTCTGAGTGCACTGTCCTGGCAAATGGCCCAGGGATATGGGCAAACTAATATCCAAACAAGGGTGCACGGCCCCAGCAGTAGAATTCAGACTTTCTCCCACTCTTGGCTGCCTGCCCACAGACACCTCCATCACACAGCTTCAGTGCAAGGGCACCTCTGAGTGTTCCACCCTAGCAAACGGCCCCTGAGTGCCTCTGTGAACTGCCACTGAGTGTGCAAATCCAATCATGGGTGCAACACCAGCCAGCAATAACAGAGTCTTCCCACTGTACAACTGCCAATCTCTGGACACCACAGTTGCACCTTATAAGAGCACAGGCTTCCTGAGTCCCACCACTCTGACAGACAGCTCCTAGATGCCTCTGTGAGCCCCCACTGGCAAGCACAATTTCAACCAAGGGTACAAGGCAGCAAAAATTGGGACATCCCCCTCCCTGGCTGCTGACCTCAGGACAATGCAGTTGCAACTTTCCAGCACACAGGCCTACTGAGCCCGCTGCCCTATAGGTGGCTCCTGGGTGTGCCCTTGGGCCTGAGCTGGGTATGTTTGTATCCAAACAAGGGTGTATGGCCTCAGCATTAGCAATTTGGACTTCACCCTTCCTGGGTGCCAACCCACAGACACCATGGTCACATGGTTTCAGCATGCAGGCCCCTGAGGACATTGCCCCAGCAGATGACTCCTGGGTGCCTCTGTGAGATGCCACTAGGCGCACTCATTTCCAACTAAAGTCTCAAGGCCCTGGCAGAAGAAACTCGGACTTCCCCCTCCTCAGCTGCCAAGCTCTGGTCACTGCAGTCTCATTCATCCAGCGTGCAAACTTCCTGAGGCTGTTGCCTCAGCAGGCAGCCCCTGGGTGCTTCTCTGAGCCACTGCAAGGCACACACCTGACCGCTGGCATCCAGTCCCCATGTTAGTGCCATTCCAACACAAGGGCCCCTGAGCCTACTGCCCCAGCATATGGCTCCGGGTCACCTCTGTAAGCAGCCATTGGGTGTGCATATCCAACCAAGGCCACACATCCCCCGAAGCAGAAACTGAGACTTCTCCCTCCATAATTGCTCAGATCCAGTGTGTGGGCCCCCACAAGCACATACCCATTGCAGACCACTTCTGCATCCCTCTGAGTGCAGTCACTGGGCGTGTGCCTCTCCAATCAAGGGCACATGGCTCCCTCAGTAGGATCCATCCCCTTCCTGGCTATCTACCTTGGGAGAGCTTGGTGAATTACTGAGTACTTGCCTCCCTGGACAAAGTCACATTGTTTCAGCCACAGACCCCGAGATTCCCACATACCCAGCTGCTGGATCCTGAACCCATTCATGAGTCAGAGAGAGAAATTGCTTTGGCCAGAGTCCCACTGCCTCAAACACAGATTATGAGACACCCTCTCCCGCAACTGTCACAGGCTCCAGGGCCATCATAGTGAGTTGCTGAGTGACACTAATCCAACAGGGTCACAGCACACTGGCCAAAGTCACAGTACCTGAGCCTCAGGCCCTGAGATTCCTGCCTCCAAGGCCATGGACTCTGTGAACCCACAGTGAGCACATATCAGTGAGACCTCAGACAAGCTTTTCCACAAGAGCTGGAACCACAATCACATCCAAAACAGCTTGTAGAATGAAGCCAGAGGTGAGTAACATTGTCAATCCATGACAAAACTCCATCCATGAATAAGAAACTAACATTCAAGATCCCACTAAAACAAGAAAACCCAAATAGCTCAAGTAGGGAGCTCTATAAGAACACCAAGCCAAGGAGACCTGAGAGACCACACCTCTAGCACCACCTCCTAAAGAACCTGGATAACAAAGCAGTTGGATCTAAGACACAGAAATAATTGAAACAGAGCAAAAATGGAGAGACAAAAAAACAATCCCCAAAGGAAAGAAAAAGAGGAATCACCAGAAAGGAAATTGAATGAAATGGAGGCAAGTAACATGTCAGAGAAAGAATTCTGACTAATGGTTATAAGGATGCTCAAACAGCTGGATGACCAATACACAAAACTCAATAAGAATTACAAGGAGCTGAATGAGAATGTCAACAATATGAAAAGGAACCAAGAAGAAATGAAGAATGACATAGCTGCAATAAAGAACACAATGGAAAGCTTAAACAGTAGACTAAAGGAGGCTGAGGACCGCATCAGAGAACTAGAAGAAAAGGTAGGAAAAAACACACAAACAAAGCAGCAACTGTAAAGAAAACTTAAAAAGCAAGAGGGGAGCCAAAGGGAGCTTTGGGACAACACAAAAGGAAACAACATCCACATAATAGGGGTAACAGAAGGAGAGGAAGCAAAGCAAGGAATAGAAAACCTGTTTGAAGAAATAATAACCAAAAAAAAAAAAAAAAAAAACTTCCCTGATACTGGCAAGTAAAAAAGCATGCAAGTCCAAGAAGCACATAGAGTCCCAAACAAGATGAACCCAAAAAGACCAACACCAAGACACATGATGATTAAACTGGCAAATATCAATGGCAAAGTAAGAATCCTAAAGGCCACCAGAGAGAGACATAGAGTTACCACAAGGGATCTCCCATTAAAGTATCAACTGATTTCTCAACAGAAACAAACCAGGCTAGAAGGGAATGGAATGAAATATACAAAGAGATGCAAAGCAAGGTACTGAATCCAAGACTACTATACTGAACAAGGCTATCATTCAACATTGAAGGTAAAAATTGGAAGGTTCACAGACAAAAAAAGGCTAAGAGACTTTATTACCACCTAGCCAGCAATGCAAGAAATCCTAAAGAGACTTCTGTAAAAAGAAGAAACATAACATTAAGAATAAAAATGACAACAAACATGTAATTATCAATAATAGCATTAAATGTAAATGGATTAAATGCTCCAATCAAAAGACATAGAATAGCTGAATGGATAAGAAAACATGACCCACATATTTGCTGTCTGTAAGAAACCCACCTCAGAGCAAAGGTTTCACACAGACTGGATAGTGAAGGGATGAAAAAATTTTTTTCAGGCAAATAAAAATCAGAAAAAAGCTGAGGTTGCAATACTTATACCTGAAAAAATAAACCTCATAGTAAAGGCCATAAAAAGAGATAAGGAAGGACACTTCATAATACTAAAGAGAGCAATTCAACAGGAGGATATAACTCTGGTAAACATATATGCACCCAATACAGGAGCACCCAAATACATAAAATAACTTCTGGAAGATATCAAGGGAGAGATTGATAGTGATACAATCATAGCAGAGGAATTTAATATCCCACTGACATAACTGGATAAATCCTCTAAACAAAAAATCAGCAAAGAAACAGCAATCCCAAATTACTCACTAGATCAGATGGACTTAATTAACATCTTCAGAACATTTCACCCCAAAGCTGAAGAATATACATTATTCTCAAGTGCACATGGGACATTTTCAAAGATAGACCATATATTGGGTCACAGGAAAAGTCTCTTCAAATTCAAGAAGATAGAAATCATATCAAGGATCTTCTCAGGTCACAATGACATAAAATTAGAAATCAACTAAAATAAAAACAATGAAAAAAATCAGACACTTGGAGGCTAAATAACATGCTATTAAACAATAATTGGGTTACCAAAGAGATCAAAGAAGAAATAAAAAGCATCCTGGAAACAAATTACAATGAAAACACAACAATCCAAAATCTATGGGACACAATTGAAAGCAGTCCTGAGAGGAAAGTTCATTGCTCTACAAGCCTACCTCAGAAAACAAGAAAAAATGGTAATAAATTCTCTATTCTTGCAAACTAAAGAATTAGAAAGCAATAAGAAAAGCGGACAGTAATCAGAAGGAAGGAGATAATAAAGATCAGAGAAGAAATAAACAACATAGAAACCAAAAAAAAAAAAAAAAAAGTCAAGGGAACCAAAAGCTAGTTCTTAGAAAGGATAAACTGAATTGATGAACTTCTAGCCAGTCTCAACAAGAATCAAAGAGAGAGAAACCAAATAAACAAAATCAGAAATGAAAGAGGTGAAGTAACATCTGACCCCCAAGATACTGATATAAAAAGGATTGTAAAAAAATACTATGAACAACTCTACTCAAATAAACTGGACAACCTTGACAAAATGGACACATTCTTAGAAAAACACAAGCTTCCAAAACTCAATCAGGAAGAATAAAAAAGCCTGAATAGGCCAATAACTACCAAAGAAATTGAAACAGTAATCAAAAAGCTTCCAGCAAACAAAAGCCCTGAACCAGATGGCTTCACAAGGGAGTTTTTCTGAACAATAAAAGAACTAAAACCAATCCTTCTCAGACTATTCAAAAAAATTCAAGAGGAAGGCACACTTCCAAGCTCTTTCTATGAAGTCAGAATTACTGTTATTGCAAAACCAGATAAAGACACCCCAAAGAAAGAGAATTACAGGCCAATATTCCTAATGAACATAGATGATAAAATCCTCAACAAAATTCTAGAAAACAGGACCCAGTATTACATTAGAAAGATCATACACCATGACCAAGTGGGATTTATCCCAGGAATGCAAGGCTGGTACAATATCTGCAAATCAATAAACATGATACATAACATAAACAAATTGAGAGACAAAAATCACATAATCATATCAATTGATGAAGAAAAGGCATTTGACAAAGTCCAACACCCTTTTCTGATAAAAACACTCAGCAAAGTGGGAATAGAGGGATCATACCTCAACATAATAAAAATCCTTATATGACAAACCTACACCCAACATCATACTCAGTGGGCAAAAAGTAAAACCATTTCCCCTATGAACAGGAACAAGACAGGGATGCCCACTCTCTCCGCTCCTGTTCGGCATAGTACTGGAAGTGCTAGCCACAGCAATCAGACAAGAAGAAGAAATAAATGGCATCCAAATTGGAAAAGAAGAAGTAAAATTGTCATTATTCACAGATGGCATGATACTGTTCATAGAAAACCCTAAAGACTCTATCAAAAATTATTAGACTTAATAAATGACTTTGACAATGTAGCAGGATAAAAAATTAACACCAAGAAAGGTATGGCATTTTTATACACTGATAGTGAACTTACAGAAAAAGAGATTTTTAAAAATCGCATTTACCACTGCACCAAAAATATTAAAATACTTAGGAATAAACTTAACTAAGGAGGTAAAAGACTTCTACTCAGAAAACTACAGGATGTTGAAAAATGAGATAGAGGAAGACATAAATAGATGGAAGAACATACCATATTTATGGATTGGTATAATCAACATCATTAAAATGTCCATACTACCCAAAGCAATCTATAGATTCATTGCACTCCCATTAAAATACCAACAGCATATTTCACAGACCTAGAATGAACTCTCCAAAAATTCATCTGGAATTAAAAAAGACCCCAAATAGCTGCAGCCATCTTGAGAAAGAACAACAAACTAAGGAGGATCTCAATACCAGATATCAAACTGTATTACAATGCACTGTTCTCTAAACTGCCTGGTACTGGCACAAGGACAAATATATAGACCAATGGAATAGAATAGAGAACCCAGAAATCGACCCAAACCACTATGCTCAAATAATATTTGACAAAGGAGGCAAGAACATATAATGGAGTCAAGACAGTCTCTTCAATAAACAATGTTAGGAAAATTGGACAGAAACATGCAAAAAAATGAAACTAGACCACCAACTTACACCATACACAAAAATAAACTAAAAACGGATAAAGGTCTTAAATGTAAGATGGGAAACAATAAGAATATTAGAGGAATCCACCGTCAGAGAAATCTCACACATATGCTGATGCAATTTCTTCACTGATACAGCTCCTAGGGCAATGGAAACTAAAGAGAAAATAAACAAATGGGACTACATCAAAATAAAAAGCTTCTGTATAGCAAAACAAGCCATAAACAAAACAAGAAAGCCCACTGTATGGGAGAACATACTTGCCAATGTTATCACTGATAAGGGTTTAATCTTCAACATTTACAGGGAACTCATACAACTTAACAAAAGGAAGATAAACAACCCAATCAAGAAATGGGCAAGGGTCCTAAATAGATATTTTTTGAAAGAAGACATAAAGAAGGCTAAGAGACAAATGAAAACATGCTCAAAGTCACTAATCATCCAAGATATGCAAATCAAAATGACAGTGCAGTACCATCTCACTCTTGTCAGAATGGCTATCATCAATAAATCAGGAAATGACAAGTTCTGGAGAGCATGCAGAGTAAAAGGAACCCACATGCAATACTGGTGGGAATGCAGACTGGTACAGCCACTGTGGAGAACAGTATGGAGTTTCCTCAAAAAACCAAAAATGGAACTCCCATTTGACCCTGTCATCCTACTTCTAGGAATATATCCCAAGAAACTAGAAACACCAATTAGAAAGGATATATGCACCCTTATGTTCATAGCAGCACAATTTACAATAGCTAAGATTTGGAAACAGCCTAGGTGCCCATCAGCAGATGAGTGGATTAAATAACTATGGTACATATACACAATGGAAAATGGAAGGAACTCCTACCATTTGCTACAGCCTGGATGGAGCTGGATAACATTATGTTAAGTAAAATAAGTAAGTGAACGAAAGATAAATATCACACAATTTCACTCATTTGTGGATTATAATGAACAACATAAACAGTTGAACAAAAACAGATCCAGAGACAGAGAAGCATTGATCAGATGCTCAAACCTCAGTGGGAAGGTAGGGGAGAGTGGGGATAAGCAGGAGAGATCAACCAAAGGACATGTATGCATGCATATAAGCATAAGCAATTGACACAGATAATAGAGGATGAGGGTGAGGGCAGGATTGGGGGGGCTTGGGGGACAATGAGGGGATAAAGACACATTTGCAATAACTTCATCAATAAAGGGGCAAAAAGGAAGGCACTCCTACCATTTGCAACAGCATGGTAGGACCTGAAGAGCATTATGCTAAGCGAAATAAGACAGTCAGATAAAGATAAATACCACATGATTTCACTCATTTGTGGATTATAATGAACAACATAAACAGTTCCAGAGAAACATCAGTCAGATTCTTAAACCTCAGAGGGAAGGTAAGGGAAGGAGGGGGTATGGGGGAAAGTCAACCAAAGGATTTGTATGCATGCAGATAAGTATAACCAATGGACACAGACACCAAGGTGGTGAGGTCATGAATGGGAGTGGGGTGGGGAGCAACTGGGGGATAAGGACACATATGTAATATCTTAATCAATAAAGAAGAAAAAAAAAAACCTCCCAGCAAACAAAAACATTTGATCACATGACTTTACAGGTGAGTTTTATCTAACATTTAAAGAATGAACACCTATATTCTTCAAACCATTCCATAAAGTTCAAGGAGAAGGAACACTTCTAAGCACTTTTTTACGGGGCCTGCATTATCCTACTTTCAAAACCAAATATAAACACTACAAAGAAAGAAAATGACAAGTCAATATCTCTGGTGAACATACATGATAAAATTCTCAACAAAATAGTAGCGAATCAGCCCTGGATGGTTTAGATCAATGAACAGAGCTTTGGCCTGCTGACTGAAGGGTCCCAGGTTCTATTTCAGTCAAGGGCACATGCCTGGCTTGAGGGCTTAATCCCCATTATGGGGCATGTGGGAGGCAGCCAATCAATGATTCTCTCTCATCATTGATGTTTCTATATCTCTCTCCCTCTCCCTTCCTTTCTGAAATCAATAAAATTATTTTGAACATATATATTAGCAAATCAGATCCAGCAATACATTAAAAAATATCATACACCATAAGCAAGTGGAATTTATTCCAGAGGTGCAAGACCGGTGCAATATTCACAAATTAGTAAGTATGATACATCACATAAACAGAAAAATATTCAACAAAATCAAGCACCCCTTTATGATAATAACTCTTAGCAAAGTAGGAATAGAAGCATTGTTCCTTAACATAAAGGCCATATATGACAAACTTACAGCCAACATCATAGTCAATGGGCAAAAACTGAAAACTTTTCCCCTAAGATCAGGAACAAGAAAGAAATGTCTGCTTTCATCACTCTTATTCAATATAGTACTGGAATCCCTAGCTATAGCAATCAGTCAAGAAGATTTTTTAAAGGCATCTAAATTTGAAAAGAAGTAAAACTGCCATTATTTGCAGATGACATGATATTGTAAATAGAAAACCTTAAAGACTCCACCAAAACACTGCTAGATATAACAAATGAATTTGGCAAATTAGCAGGATACAACATTAATACCCAGAAATTGATGACAATGTTATATGAACTCTCAGAAAGAGAAACTAAATAAACAATCATATCTACCATTGCAATAACAAAAGAGATACCAGGGAACAAACTCAACCTTGGAGGGAGAAGACCTGTACTCAGAAAACTATAGGATATTGATAAAATAAACACAGATAGATTAAAAACAAATGAAATCATGTTGATGAATTGGAAGAATTAACATCATCAAAATGTCCATACTGCCCAAAGCAATCTGCAGATTCAACACAAGCCCTATCAAAATACCTACAGTATATTTCACAGATTTAGACCAAATACTTCAAAAATTCATGTGGAACCAAAAAAGACCATGAGTAGTCTCAGCAATCTTGAGAAAGATGAACAAAGTTGGAGGTATCACAAAACAGAATATAAAACTATACTATAAAGTCATTGTAATCAAAACAGCCTGTGACTGGTACAAGAATAGGCATATATAATAGATCAATGGAACAGAACAGGACCCCAGAAATTGGCCCACACCATTATGGACAATTAATATTTTACTAATGAAGCAAAACAGCATACAGCGGAGTAAAGATAATGTATTCAATAAATTGTGTTAGGTACAGGTACATGCAAAAAATGAAACTAGGCCACCAACTTACACCAAATACAAGGACAATATCAAAATGGATTAAAGACTGAAAATGTAAATTGCAAAACCATAAAAATCCTAGAAGAAAACATAGGCAGTAAAATCTCAGACATTTCTCATAGCAATATTTTTTTCTGATATATCGCTTCAGGAAAGGGAAACAAAGGAAAACATAAACAAATGGACTACATCAAACAAAAAGGCTTCTGCACAACAAAAGAAGCCATCTTCAGAATGAATAGAGAATGTACTATATTGGAGAACAAATTCACCAATGATACATCTAATGACGGGTTAATTTCCAAAGTATATAAAGAACTTGTGCAAGAACTCAACACTGGGAAGACAAACAATTCAATTTAAAAAATGTTCAAGGCACCTGAATAAACACTTCTCCAAAGAGAACATACAGATGGACAATAGACATATGAAAAAATGCTCAATGTCATTCATCAGGAAGATGCCAGTTAAAACTACAATGAAGTATCACCTCACACCGGTCAGAATAGCTACCATCAATAAATCAACAAGTGACAAGTACTGGTGAGGATGTGAAGAAAAGGGAATCCTAATTTACTGTTAGTGGGAATGCAGACTGGTGCAGCCACCCTGAAAAACAATATGAAGTTTCCTCAAAAGATTAAAAATGGTACTGCCTTTTGACCCAATGATCCTACTTTTGGAATATATCCTAAGAAACCTGAACAACCAATCAGAAAGAATGTATGCGCCCCTGTGTTCATAGCAATGCAATTTACAATAGCTAAGATCTGGAAACTGCCCTAGTGCCCATCAGTAGATAAGTAGATAAAAAAAAGCTGTGGTACATTTACACCATGGAATACTATGCAGCGATAACCAAGAAGGATCTCTTATCCTTTGAGAGCATGCATGGACATAGAGAATATTATGCTACGCAAAATAAGCCAGTCAGAGAAAGATAACTATCACATGAGCTCACTCATATGTGGAATCTAATGAACAACATGAACTGATAAACAACATAGATCCAGATATGTAGAACCGAAGAGCAGATTGTGGAATCTCAGAGGGAAGAGTGGGGGTGGGAGAGAAAAGATCAACCAAAGAACTTATATGCATATTTGCATAACCCATGGACACAGACAATAGTGTGGTGAAGGCCTGGGGTGGAGTGGGGCCTTGGTGTAAGAAAGCAAAGGTGGGAGACATGAGAACATCTATAATACTGAGAACAATAAATAACAAAAATTATGCTGAAAGAATCAAGTCAAAAAAATGATATACTATACAACTCCATTTATATAAAACTCTGAAAAATACAAATGTGACAGAAAATAGATCCATGGTTGCCTAGGAGAGAAGTGAAAGAGGGAAAATGGTGACAGGATGCATGATATATAGTAATAAAAACTATAGAGTGATGAACATGTTGCGATGGTTTTACATGAGTATATTTATGTCAGACTTACCAAACTGTATACTTTTAAAGTGTGTAGTTTATTGTATTTCAAGTACACTTCAGAATAGTTTAGTATACGGTAAATTTCCAACATACAATATTCAGAACACTACACTGTTATTTTATTGATAATTTACTAAAAAAAAAAATAATTTTTCTCTATAAAAGATATTTGTTTCATACATTAATAAAGAAATAAATATACATAAATTATGATAGGTCACTGAATTTGGCTAGTAAGAGACTTTAATTTTCCCCACTGCAGGCTTTTGATTGCATCTAATATTTTGTGAAACTCAACATTAAGAAACGGAAGTTTGTTATCATCATTGCACTATAAAATGTGAAAGGACTTTGAAATTAAGTCTGAATTGGCTCAAATTCAGCTACACACTACCTGTGTAAACTTGTACAACTCACTTTAATTCTATAAGCCTCCATTTCCTCATCTGTAAACGAGATAATTATGCAGCTCTTTTTTAGTTATTCCTATAAAGAGAATTTACATCTTTTGGGTACTGCATGCAACAATAAGTATTAGTAAATGGTTGATATTATTATTACACTGGAGGCCCAATGCACAGATTTGTGCACCTTTGGGGTCCCTCAGCCTGGCCTGCAGGTATTGGGCCAAAACTGGCCAGGTGCATGGATTCGTCCAGGGCGTGTCCAGCCCATCTTGCCCAGTCCTGATTGGCCGGACCCCAGCAGCAAGCTAACCTACCTGTTGGAGTGTCTGCCTCCTGCTGGTCAGTGCACACCATAGCGATTGGGCAAACAGTAGAATGAACAGTTGGACACTTAACATATCAGGCTTTTATTATGTAGGAGGATAACATTATGAAACAAAAAATCCCATTGAAGAATTTGGCATTTTTTCTGATCTCTTTCTAGCTAATTTGTTCAACACATATTTATTAAACCCCTATAGAACTACATATGTGGCAAATCATGATTTTTTTATATATTTTGTTTGTTTAATTTTAGAGTTGTAGCCAGTCCTTTAGAATTCTGATCGTCATGATGTGTGTTCACAAGAAAAAAATTAAGCAAAATGTTGTTGCTTTTTAATTTAGATGATTTGACAATTATTTCCAAATTGTTCTTTTTTTCTTTTAAATATATTTTTATTGATTTTAGAGAGGAAGGGAGAAGGAGAGAGAGATAGAAACATCAATGATAAAAGAGAATCATTGATTGGCTGCCTCCTGAATACCCCACACTGGAGATTGAGCCCACAACCCGGGCATGTGCCCTGACTGGGAATGGAACCGTGATCTCTTGTTTCATAGGCTGAAGCTCAACCATTGAGCCCCACCTGCTGGACCAACTTGTTCTTTTTTCTCACTTCACTATATTGACAATATTTTTGAAAATATATATTATCTTTAAAATGAAAATATAAATCTAAAGTAATAAATAAAATATTTATTACCTAAATTTGGCTATGTCCATGAACACTAGATTTAGAAATGTCACTTGGATTCTCACTCCCTCTCATTCCCCAGTCACACTATGCACCAACCTTCATAAGTAAATCTGTCTTTCAATCTAAAGAGAACCATGAAAAGGAAGGAAGGAAGGAAGGAAGGAAGGAAGGAAGGAAGGAAGGAAGGAAGGAAGGAAGGAAGGAAGGAAGGAAGAGAACCATGATTGAAGGCTGAATAGAGGAAAGATTCGATAACTAAGGAACAGACTGGAACTTCAGTGCTTGTGAATTTTATTCTAATTCTATCCCTAGTTTGTGGTCTGCCCTAAGGAATTTCTCTGCCGGTTTCTGCCTCTCTTATGTGACTTGTAAAATGATGGCATTCACAGTTTCTTTTCACCCCGACTCTGCCTGTTTAAGAACAGGCATTATGTACATAATTAAGCCCTGTTTGTTGTTCACAATGAGGCTAGGAAGAGATCATATTCTCCCACTCAGAGCTGGGCATACAAATATGTAAATAACTATAAAATAAATAATCTCTGAGATTGATAAGCAAGTTGATCTATATCACAAGATCATTTGGTTTTCAATGGAAAAAGAGTTCAATATTGGCTGACTCATCTCCACAACATTTTCTCTCTTCCACAGGGACCTGGCAGTAGTTATAAGCCACAAGAGCATTTCCATGAACAATTAGTATAAACTGGCCATATCTCCTATTCCCTAAACATGTAAAGTCTTGAAGAAAATAAAAAGTAACTCTTTCTCAAAAAAAAAAAAAAAAAAGAGAGAAATTCTACTTGGAGGGGGGAAGCTTTATTTCACGTGTTCAATCACTACCTAGCACAACATTTCTAACAAAATTCTATTTGAAAATTAAACAAATTAATGCAGTACAAACAAGAATATTTTTTTGTGTGTGGGGGTGTGTATTAATCCTCACCAGAGGGTATTTTTTTCATTGATTTTTAGGGAGAGTGGAAAAGAGAGAGAAAGAGAGAGAAACATCAATGTAAGAGAAACATATCGATTGGTTGCCTCCTGCACAAGCCCTGACCAGGGCCCATGACAGGAAGGAGTTTGCAACCAAGGTATATGCCCTTGACTGGAATCAAACCTGGGACCCTTTGGTCCGCAGGCCGATGCTCTATCCACTGAGCCAAACCAGCTAGGACCAAACTGAGGAATCTTAAATTAAAAATTTAGGATTATTCAACATGCTATCTCATCTCTTCAATCCTCATGCCAGGTTAAAATTTATATATACTTTTTATCACAGTAATAAATTTATACCAAACTTTCAAACTCTGATATTGAAGAATAAATATGCAAAGTTACAAAAAGTCACATAGGGCAACTATAGCTGCTGCCTGCCCATATATAAGTAAAAATGATAGTTAGAAATGAGAGCCTTCCTGTGGGTATGAGGCATATCATCTGAGTACTGGTTCAGGGCAAAGTGGAGTATGACTATGGCAGAGCTCAGGAATGACAGGGCCCTGGCAGTGGAACAGTTCTTTATTGCCTTGACCAAACTTAATCTAATTTAACTTAATGATCCATAGTCTATTTGTAGCAATAAAGCCACTGATGAAAAGATAACTGACTTTACAGGTGTTTGTTTAGAAAACATATCCTTAACTATAGATTCATTGGTTTTCTATTAGTAAAGTGATATAAACTGCCCCATATTTGCAGAGACCTTTTAGGAACCTTTGATAAAATGGTGTCATGTTAACATTTGGCCTATCTTTTATCCTTTATAATTTTCATTTATAGTCTAGCCCAGTGGTTGGCAAACTTATTAGTCAACAGAGCGGCACACTGAGGCTCATGAGCCGCATGTGGCTTGCAAGCTGTGGTTTGCCAACCACTGGTCTAGCCCATGACCCACATTTTAATTACTGAAAGCCTCCAGATTTATCATTGACCATAATTTGCAGATATTACCACATTTAGTCTGCAAATAAAGTTTGGAGGACTCTCTGAATTTACTATTCTTTCAGAAAGTACCCAGCTATCTGTTTAAAAACAATTTATTAATTTCTAATCTAGAATGACAGCTAGAAAGGAGGGTTTCCCTACTTCCCACTAAAATATACAGAGGAAAAAAGACCAAAACCTACATCAGAACTAAAAATCAAGACTGAATAGATAGTTCCAAAATGGCAGTGGAGTAAGTGGAAGCTACACTGAGACTCTCCCAGGACCAAATTGGAATTATAACTAAAATACAGAAAAAAACATCCTGAATAATCAATTAAAGTCTAACTGGAGAGAACCCTGATAACCAAAGATGGAAATGGAGACTTCATAGAGACAGGTAGAAAGGGTGAAAGCATGAGAGGGCTGGCTGGACTCCTCAAACTGAAGTTCCAGAGGGATATCTCAACTGTGGGGATTCCCACTGAGAACTCTGGGGTCTAAAGCCCAAGTTGGGCTATCTATCCAGAGCTCCAGAACTGAGAAAGTTGTCCATATGACATCTGGCTGTGAAAAACAGCAAGGTTGCTGTCTTCCAGGGAGAGACAGCTGAAAATGCAGGCACCCTTTTAAAGGGCCAATACACAAAATTCCATGTAAATCCTTGGGCTCTGGCAGAGGGAAGGCAGAGGGGACTAGAGCTGTGTGAAGAGAACCCAGGGTTGGAGGCTCTGTAATTAGAACATGGAGGGCGACCACCCCAGTTTCTTGTGCTGAGTCATTTCTTCATATAGCAGAGGACATCTCTCTTCAGCAGACCTTTACATCCAGGCAGCTTTTGCCAGGGGGGTGGGAGAAAGCGATTGCCCCACCATGTTGGAAAAACTCTCACCCCAACCTGTTGAGTCTACAAATTATATTGGACTATAGCCAGAGACTCATTAAGACTGAGAAGAATATCAGACTGCAGGAAAATGTGAACCCCTGGAGGGTTTGAATCTATGCCGGATCTACTTCTGGGCCCAGACTAGGAAAAGCAGACCTGGTGCACATCTTGGTCCTTTCCAAAGGCACCCAAACCCAGTAGAGGAAGCCATAGCTTTGGATCGGCAATAGCCTCAAAGAGGATACTCTGGGCCAGTCACAGTTTGTGACGTTGTCCAGCACTAGAAACTAGGAGTTGTAGCAGATCTATCTAATACATAGACACAAACCCAAACAGGCAGCTAATTAAAAGGTGAGACAAATCAAAACAAAACAAACAAACAAAACAAGCCCCAAAAGAAAGAACACAAGAGACTTCTCCAGAAGAAGAGCTAAATGAAATGGAGATAAGAAATTTAAAAGATATAGAGTTCAGAATAATGATTACAAAGATGCTCAAAAGCATGAGAAAAGATATAGGAATAATGAAAAAAGGGCAGCCAGAAATAAAGATTGAAATAACCCAAATAAAGAACACATTGGAAGGAATACACAGCAGATTAGGGGAAGCTGAGGATCAGAACAGTGAATTAGAAAACAATGTAGAAAAAAGTTACTCAATTAGAGAACAAAAGAAAAAAATTAAAAAGCAGAATAGCTTAAAGAAGCTGTGGGGCAATAGGAAATGTAACAGTATTCACATCATAAGAGTGCAAGAAGATGAAGAAAATAAGCAAGGGACAAAGAACCTGTTTGAAGAAATAATGGCATAAAACTCCCCTAGCCTGATGAAGGAAAAATGTCACACAAGTTCAGGAGGCACAAAGAATCCCAAACAAGAAGAACCCAAAGAGACTCATACCCGTACATATCTTAATTAAAATGCCAGAAACTAAAGGCAAAGAGAGAATCTTAAAGGCAGCAAGAGAAAAGTAATTTGTTACCTATAAAGGATCTCCCATAATGCCATCAGCTTATTTTTCATCATAAATTCTACAGGCCAGAAGGAAATGGCATGAAATATTCAATATAATTGAGAGCAAGGATCTGAAACCATGATTACTATATCCAGCAAAGCTATCATTCAAAATAGATAGTGAAATAAAGAGCTTTCCAGACATATAAAAAAAAAAAAAGCTAAAGGAGTTTATCACCACCAAATCAGCATAGCAAGAACTGCTAAAAGGACTGCCGAAATGAGAAGAAATAGAGAGAGAAACATAGGCAAACAGAATTAAAATGGCAATACATAAGTACCTATCAAAAATAACATTAAATGCAAATAGATTAAATTTTCCAATCAAAAGACATAGGGTAGATGAATGGATATGAAAACATGACTCAAATATATGCTGTCTATAAGAAACCCACCTCAGAACAAAAGACTCACACAGAATGAGAGTGAAAAGATGGATAATCTTTTTCCATGCAAATGGAAATGAAAAAAAAAATCTGGGGGAGCAATACCCATATATGACAAAATAGACTTCAAAATGTAGGTCATCACAAGAGACAATAAAGGTCACTGCATAATACTAAAGAGATCAATTCAATAAGAGGATATACCAGTAATCCTGGTGAACATATATCCACCCAATATTAGAGCAGCTAAATATATTAAAAAACTTCTAGAGAACTTTAAGGGAAAGATCAACAGCAAATACAGCCATAGTAGGGTGCTTTAACACCCAGTTGAGTTCACTGATAAATCTTCCAGACAAAATGTCAGAAAGGAACCAGTGACTCTAAATGGCACACTGGATCACATGGCTTTAATTGAGATTTAAAGATCATTTCACCCCCAAGATGCAGAATATACATTCTTCTCATGTACACATGAGTCATTCAAAAAGACAGACCACATATTAGGACACAAAACAAGTTTCTACAAGTTCAAGAAGATTGAAATCATATCAAGCATCTTCTCAGATCACAATGACAAGAAATTAGAAATCAACTAAAGTAAAAACATTCAAAAACATGAAGGCTAAATAACATGTTATTAAACAGTGAATGGTTAACCAATGAGATCAAGAAAGAAAGAAAAAAAATCCTGAAAACAAATGAAAATGAACACACAATAATCCAAAATTTATGGGATAAAACAAAAGCAGTGTTGAGAGGGAAGTTTATAGCACTATAGGCCTACCTCAAAAATAAATAAATAAATAAATAAATTATTTAACCCTACAACTTAAAGGATTAGAAAGAGGACAACAAGAAAAGCTCAGAGTAAGTAGAAGGAAGGAAATAATAATTATTAGAACAGAAATAAATGACAGAGATTTTTTAAAAAAATACAAAAGATCAATGAAACCAAGAGCTAGTTCTTTGAAAAGATAAACAATTGATGAACCTTTAGCAGACTCATCAAGAAACAAAGAGATATGCACCCCTATGTTCATAGCAGCACAATTTACAATAGCTAAGATTTGGAAACAGCTGATGTGCCCAACAGCAGATGAGTGGATTAAAAAATTCTGGTACACCTACACAATGGAATACTATGCTGCTGTAAAAAAGAAAGAACTCTTACCATTCACAACAGCATGGATGGATCTGGAAAGCAATATGCTAAGCGAAATAAGCCAGTCAGAAAAATATAAACATCATATGATCTCACTCATTTGTGGAATATAATGAACAACATAAACTGATGCACAAAAATAGATCCAGAGACATACAAACATCGAACAGACCGTCAAACATCAGAGGGAAGGCTGGGGAGAATGGGAGAAGTGGTAAGAGATCCACCAAAAGACTTATATGCATGCATGTAAACATAACCAATAGACACAGACAGTAGAGGGGTGAGGGCATGTACTGGGGGGAGGGGGTGGCTGGGGAGAGGTCAATGGGGAAAAAAAGAAGACATATGTAACATTTTAAACAATAAAGAATTTTAAAAAAAGAAACAGAGAGAGGAACCAAATAAATAAAATCAGAAATGAAAGCAGTGAAGTAACAACTGACACCACAGAAATACAAAGGATTGTAAGAAAATACTATAAGGAGCTATATGCCAAAATCTGGAAAATGTAGATGTAATAAACAAACTCCTAGAAGTATACAATCTTTCAAAACTAAATCAGGATGAATTAGAAAACCTGAATAGGCCAGTAACAACTGATGAAACTGAAGCAGCAATAAAATAAAATAAAATAAAATAAAATAAAATAAAATAAAATAAAATAAAATAAAATCCCAGCAAGCAAAAGCCCTGGTCAGGATGGCATCACAGGGGAGTTTCACCAAACATTCAAAGAAGAACTAACACCTATCCTCCTCATACTATTCCAAAAAAATTCAAGAGGAAGGAACACTTCCAAGTTCTTTTTATGAGGACAGCATTAGCCTAATTCCAAAACCAGATAAAGATGCTACAAAGACAGAGAATTATAGGCCATGCTCCTGATGAGAATAGATGCTAAAATCCTCAAAAAAATATTAGCAAAGGGAGAACCAAGATGGCGTCATAAGTAAATGCCTATACTTGCTGCCTCCCACAACCACATCAAAATTACAACTAAAATACAGAACAACTATCATCCAGAGCTGTGGGAAAGCTGGCTAAGTGGAAGTACTACAACTAGAGAGGTAAAGAAGAAAGCATACTGAGACTGGTAGGAGGTGCGGAGGCGCAAAATGGGTTGGTCTGCACCCAGGTGTGTCACTTTTTTAATCGGGAGGGGGATTGCATCTGTGGAGGCCACCTGGAGGAGCAAGGAGTCCAAGCCTCACACCAGACACCCAGCCCAGGGTCCTAGAGCTGGGAAAAGAAGTTCCTACGGGCCATAAGAACTACGGACTGTAAAAACCAGTGCTGATTGGGGCTGAGTGACACACAGGCTGCTAGAGACCCAACTGCTCCTTTTAAAAGGCCAACACTGAGAAATGAATTTTCAAGCTTCCTCTGAGTTCCAGTGCCAGGCAAGGCTCTGGGGGACCCAGACACATATGGGGAGAAACTGGCTTGTCTGGCACTGGGGCAGGAATTTGGGGGAGGCTTTCTTCTAGACTGAGGTGCTCACAGCAGACATTGTTCCCATGCTGGGACCTCCCCAGTGCAGGGCTGATTGGCAGCCATTTCTGTTTGCTTCCCTCTGGTGATTTCCTGAGACCCCACCCTACACAATTTACAACTCCACCCAAGCTGTGTGCAGCAGCTTTTGCATATAAATGGTCTGTCCTTTCTCAGGCTAAAACCCTGTCAAACAAGCTTCAGCTTGGTCAGGGAGCCCCAAACCTGTCAATAAAAGGCCCAAAATCCTGCACCAGCACCAGCCTGCCTTGCTTCACAGCTGGGCCTAGTCTGGGGACTTCCAAACCTGATACAAAGAGGAGGAATCTGCAGATCTCTCTGTAGCTGCTACTGGATGGCTCCAGGCAGTGGCTGATTTTACACCTCCCTGTAGACCCAAGAGACAGTGTACCAGTGGTCATAGTCAGACTATATCAGATTACAACTCTTCACATCCATAAGAGACACACTCAAGGGGCAGACTCAGTGAGCACAAAAACCTCACTGAAGCAAGTCCTGCACCAAGCAAGTCCTACACAACAGCTCTCCCACTATAGTTGCAGCTGATCCCCACAGCCAATTGGCGTGGAGGTCAATTCCTCCCAGTGATATCAACAGCAATCAAGGCTCAACTACATAAAAGGGTGCACTGAGAGTATCCACCTCAGGTGAATGGGGAAACTGAGCCACTGGGCCCTATAGGACACCTACTACACAAGGCCACTCTATCAACTCAAGGAAACTTAGCAGCTACCCAATACATAGAAACAAACACAGGGAAGCATCCAAATTGTGGAGACAATGAAACATCACAAATGGAAGAAAGTAAACTACTGGATATAGATTTCAAAACCTTGGTTATAAGATTACTCAAGAATCTTCTAGAAACTTCCATGGAACTTAGTGAGATTTTCAAGGATCTTAGTGAGAATGCCAAAAAATGGAAAAGGACCAGTAGGAAATTAAGCATACACTGACTGAAATAAAGAATAATATACAGGAATTCAACAGTAGATTAGAGGATCCCAAGAATCAAATCAATGATTTGAAATACAAGGAAGCAAAAAACAACCAGAAGAGTAGAAAGAAAAAAGAATCCAAAAATATGAAGATAGTGTAAGGAGCCTCTGGGACTACTTCAAGTGTACCAACATCCAAATTATGGGGGTGTCAGAAGAAGAGAGAGAACAAGATACTGAAAACATATTTGAAGAAATAATGACTGAAAACTTCCCCTACTTGGTGAAAGAAATAGACTTGCAAGTCCAGGAAGTACAGAGACCCCAAACAAGAGGAACCCAAAGAGAACCATACCAAGACACTGCATAATTAAAATGCCAAGGGCAAAAGACAAAGAAAGAATCTTAAAAGCAGCAAGAGAAAAACAGTTACCCATAAGGGAGTGCTGAGACGACTGTCAGCTGATTTCTCAACAGAAGCTATGCAGGTCAGATGGGAGTGGCAATAAATATTCAAAATGATGAATAGCAAGAACCTACAACCAAAAATACTCTACCCAGGAAAGCTATCATTTAGAATTGAAGGTCAGATAAAGAGCTTCACAGACAACAAAAAGCTAAAGGAGTTCATCACCATCAAACCAGTATTATATGAAATACTGAAGGGTATTCTTTAAGAAGAGGAAGAAGAAGAAAAAGGTAAAGATAAAAACATATGAACAACAAAGTGACCACAAATACATATCTATCAACAAGTGAATCTAAAAATCAAATGAAAAAATCTGATGAACAGAATAAACTGGCAAATGGAATAGAATCAGGGGCATGGAAATGGAACAGACTGATGATCCTCAGAGGGAATGTAGTGTGGGGGAGTGGTGAGGGGGGAAGAGATTAGACAAGGATCTTATATGCATATATGCATTACCTATGGACACAGACAATAGGGTGGGGAGGGCCTGGAGTGGGGTGGAAACCAGGTGGAGGGGAACTATGGGAGGACAAAAGAGGGACATCTGTAATAATCTCAACAATAAAGACTAACTTTAAAACAAGAATCTAAATGGTAACTGAAGAAAGAAAAAGCCAATTGATAAATAGAACCATTAACTTAGAGAATGGAAAGGAACCAGGCATACAAAGAGCATATGCAAGAACTCCTCATTAGAAGAAAGCACGCTGATTAATATGGCCTTATAGTATCAGGTGTAATTTCTCCAACTTTGTTATTTCTCAAGATTCTTATGGCTACTTTGGGTTTTGTGCTTCCATAGAATTTTTGAATTATTTGTTCTAGTTCTATAAAATGCACCATAATCAAAACAGCATGCTACCGTCATAATAACAGACATAAAAATCAATGGAATTTAAAAGTGAGCCCACAAATGAACCCATGACTATATAATCAATTAATATTTGACAAAGGAGGCAAGAACATACAATAGGGTAAAGATAATCTATTCAATAAATGGTGTGGGAGAAATTGGACATATGCATGCAAAAAAACAGAAACCACACAACCTTCTCACACCATACACAAGAATAAACTCAAAATGAATTACATATTTAAATGTTAGAATTGAAACCATGAAAATTTTAGAAGAAAACATGGACAGTGAAATCTCAGATATTTCTCATAGCAATATTTTTTATATATTGCCTTGAGCAAGGGAAACAAAAGAATAAATAATAAAATGGGACTATGCCAAACTGAAAAGCTTTTGCACAGCAAAGGAAACCATCAACAAAATGAAAAGACAACCCACTGAATTTGAGAATCTATTCATCAATAATACATCTGACAAGGGGTTAATATCCAAAATTTATAAAGAACTGTTACAACTCAACACACATACACACACACACACAAACACACACACAATTCAATTTAAAAAATAAGGACTGACTAGACAATTAATTCTTCAAAAAAATGTTCCCAGAGGATTTGGTTGGTGGGATTCCTCTGTTGTTAATGGGAGTGGGTTTCTTATAATATCTTCAGAAAATGAATTTTCTAAGACTCAAAAAAAATTAGCAAATAGGGTCCAGCAGTATATTTAAAAGATCATACACCATGACAAAGTAGGATTTATTCCAGCAATGCAAGACTGGCATAATATCCTCAAATCCATAAATGTGATAAATAACATAAATAAACTGAATATCAATAAACAGAAAAAGCATTTGACAAAATTCAATACCCATTTTTGATTAAAAAAACAAACAAAACAAAACAACAACAACACTCAGGAAAGTGGGAATAGAAGGATCCTACCTCAACATAATAAAAGCCATATATGATAAACCTACAGCTAACATTAAACTCAATCGGCAAAAACTAAAAACATTTTCCCCAAGAACAAGAACAAGACAGGGATGTCTGCTTTCTCAACTCTTATTCAACATAGTACTAGAAGTCATAGCCACAGCAATCAGACAAGAAGAAGGAATTTCCTGACCAAATTGTAAAGGAGTAAGTAAAACTATCATTATTCACAGATGACATGATATTGTACATAGAAAACCCTAAAGATTCCACCAAAAAACTACTAGACTAAAAATGCAATTTAATAAGCGCAATAGACCTAAATAGGCACTTCTCCAAAATGGAAATACAGATGGCCAAAAAGCATGAAAAATGCTCAATGTCACTAATCATCAAAGAGATGTAAATTAAAATGACAATGAGGTATCACCTCTTACCTGTCAGAATGGCTACCATCAACAAATCAATGAATGACAAGTGCTGGCCAGGATGTGGAGAAAATGGAAACCTAGTACACTGCTGGCGGGAATGCAGTCTGGTAAAGCCACTGTGGAAAATACTATGGAGATTCCTCAAAAAATTAAATATGGAATTGCCATTTGACCCAGTGATCCCACTTTCGAAATATATCCTAGGAAACCCAAAACACCTATCAGAAAGAATGCATTCACCCTTATGTTTATAGCAGCACAATTTATAATAGCTAAGATCTAGAAACTGCCCAAGTGCCCATCAGTACATGAGTGGGGGCAACCAGGCCAGCAGGGGGTCCAGTTGGGGGCAAGCAGGCCGGTGGGGGGGGGGCAGTTAGGGGTGATCAGGCCAGAAGGATCAGGCCTAAACCGGCAGTTGGACATCCCCCAAGGGGTCCCAGATTGGAGAGGGTGCAGGCCAGGCTGAGGGACACCCCCCATGCACAAATTTCATGCACCAGGCCACTAGTCTATATATATAAAACCCTAATATGCAAATAGACCAAACAGTGAAACAACCAATGCTATGACGTGCACTGACCACCAGGGGGCACGCACAGAGCATAGCGAGCGTCAGCAGCAGGCAGCAGAGCACGGAACATGGAGGGCATTGACCATGGTGGGATGGTGGAGCAGGTGAACAGGGACGCCAGACGAAAGTGGGGCATCAGTTGCTGTAATTGGGGTGAGCCTCTGGTGGTTACTGAAAATTCTTTGCTTGGCGCTGTCAGCGGGTGCAAGCAGGACCATTGCCAGCAGTGGGTGCAAGAGGTGGCTGCCAGCCCCAGTCGCCCCTGAGGGCTTCTCCACCTCCCCCTGATCCTGAGGGCCCATTGGGGCTGCAGTCACCGCTCACATCTGCTGATAGCACTGGCCCCAATTGTTCCACGCCATCAGTGGGTGTGAGCGGGACCACCATTGTCAGCATGTGGGAGCAGTGGTGGTGGCAGGAGCGGGGTGCCAGCAGAAAGGAGACCAGGATTCATAGTGAGAGGGGCTTAGGAGGGGCATGGAGGATGAGCTCAGACTCGCCCCTGTGGCCACCACAGCCTCATGGCCCACACATAGTTCCTTTCAAGGTGCACAAATTCATGCACTGTGCCCCTAGTTGGTAAATAAAAGCATGAAAAAATGCTCAACATGATTAGTCAGTAGAGAAATGCAAATCAAAACCACAATGACATCCTATTTCACACTTGTCAAAAATATCCCTTATAGACTCAATTTGCCTTCTAAAGGGCCTTTCACTCCCTTGCCTAGCTTTTCACTTGGCTGGAATTGTAATATATGCCTTCTTTTTCTTTGTTCTCCATCTCTGCTTCAAAATCATTCTTCTTTCTTTACTCCTATGTAAATTCCCACAGCTTGCTGTGGGTCATCTGTCAAATTACACTATTCTTCATTTTCCTATTATAATTCCTGAGTCATGGCCACTCTCTACCATACAACCATCATAATCCTTGGCACTTTCCCTGTCTAATTAAATGAACCTTCTCACACCTTGGACTCTCTGTTTCTTGACCTCATCTTCTCTAATGATTATGACATTTACCTTATTTAAGCTACTAACTTCAGAGATCACACCTAGACCTGTACCATACAATATGATAGGCACTGCCTATGTGTACTATTGAGCATTTGAAATGTGGCCAGTGTAACTGAGCAATTTAAAACTTATTTAATTTTAATTAATTTAAACATATTTTTAAATATGTTTTTCTCATCTTATTTTTTTTTAGAGAGAGAGGAAGTGAGAGGAAGATATAGAAGCAACAATGAGAGGGAAAGATCAACATCGATCTGCTGCCTCCTGCACAACCCCCACCAGGGATCCAGCCCACAATCTGAGCATATGCCCTGACAAGAAATCCAACTGGTAACTTCTTGGTCAATGATCAACCACTAAGCTATAATGGCCAGGTTTAAACATATTTTTTATGATGATTTTTGATTTAGCTATTAAAAACTTTTAAGAATTTTGAATCAACTTGGGTATGTAAATTTACTTTTAATTGTAAATGTTCTGAAATCTAAATATGTATCAAGTATTTCTGATAAAATTTTAACTTTCTACTTGAGATGTCCTATAAATATAAAATATATACCAGATTCCAAAAACTTATGAAAAAGAAAATACAATATATTTTATTAATAATTAGAAGCCCAGTGGATAAAATTCATGCATGGGGGGTTCCCTCAGCCCAGCCTGCACCCTCTCCAATCTGGGACTCCTCAGGGGATGTCCAACTGCCAGTTTAGGTCCAATCCCGGGGATCAGGCCTAAACTGGCAGTCAGACATCCCTCTCACAATCCTGGACTGCTGACTCCTAATCACTCACCTACCTTCCTGCCTGGTCGCCCCTAAATGCCCCCCTGCCAGCCTGGTCACCCCATGTAGCCTTCTGTTCAGTTGTTTGGTCATCCCTCACTAACCCCCCTGCCAGCCTGGTCATAGGCAGCCATCTTGTGAGGATGTGGTGGTCAATTTGCATATTACCTCTTTACTATATAGGATTCTCATTGATTACATGTTAAATAAAACATTATTAATTTTTTTTTTTTGCTTTTTATGTAGCAACTAGAACACTTAACATTACATATGTGGCTTGCATTGTATTTCTGTTGGACAGTGTTGCCCTAGACCTTGTCCTTACCAATAATTTCACTCAATATTAATCTCAACATTCCCACTCCTTGATCACAAGCTATCTTTCCAACTGGCACCCAATCATTCCCTAATGCCAATCATTCCCTAACCTACCAGGACAATCAAACCATTGATCTTATCACCTTAGAGTATCCATCTTCCATGTTATCAGTTCCCTTTACTCAACTTAGACTCCATGCTCCATTATTATAATTAGTGAATGAGGAAATAAAAAATGTAATAAAAGACATGTAAAGCAATAAAACATTTATAGCTAGTTTTAATTTTGTTCTCTGTGCTTTCCATTATTTTCATTTGAATCTCTCAATACCAGGAGATAGTTACTAGTTTTACTCTAATTTAACTGATGAAGAAACAGAGACTTTGAGAGCTTACTTTGCCCAATATTCTACAGCTGATAGTGGCAGAGCTGAGACTCTAATTAGGGTCTGTCTGACTGTAAGAAGATGTTCTTACTCACTACTTTCTACTTGATTTCATGTGCTACTACACCATGATATAAAAGGGAAATCTATAATAATAAAAGTGTAATATGCTAATTAGACTGGACAGCCCAAAGACTTTCCAGACGACCTTCCAGATGAAGTCAGGGCTGTGATGGCCGAGGTAAGCTTCCATGGCTATGAGGGCTGAGCCCCTTGCACGAATTTCATGCATCAGGCCTATAGTAAGTGATAAACTTGCTTCTCTGAGCTGGGAAATCTCTAGGTCTTTCATCTTCTGCCTAAATTTGGCCCACTCTTTTGATCCCCTTCTCCTGTCTCTGAATCTGACAGCTGATCTTATATATGATTCAAAACTATGCTTGAATCTCTTCACAGACCATTCTCCATAAGCTATTACTTTCAAGAGCCCCAGCACTAATTCATTTATTTATTCATTTAACAAATTTTTTGAGGACCTTCCTTATAAGAGGTTCTGCTGTAGGTATTGGTAATACAGCTCTGAAATTATCCAGAGGTCAGTAAATTATATGTAGAAGGTCAGATAATAAATATTCCAGGTTTTGTGAGCCATGGAGCAAAATCCAGGATGTAAGTACTTACACAAGAAGAGAAAATAAATTTCCACAAATTTTATTGATGAAATTAAAAGTATAATAATAAATATGAGCAAAATTTTTGTAATATAGGTATACTAATGCAAATGAAGTTATTTTCTGGAAAGAATAACATTTTGCTTTATTTAAGTTCAAAATTAGCATTCTATAATCAAATTGATTACAAATGTTCATCTGCACATTCTGAGCTTGCTGGCCGTACAAAAATGGCAATCCAGACATGATTCTTGGGCTACAGTGAAATAACCACAGAATTAAACAGAAAAATTTTGTTCACTTGAGGCTTATGTTCTGGTGAAGGCATGGGGGATTGAGGCAATGAACAAATATAATATGACAGATGGTCATAAAACTACAAAGAAAAATAATTTAGGGAGCAAGGAATAGATAATGACTAATAAGAGATGGTAAAAGCAATGATTTTTAAATAGAATTGTCAGATAAGCCTTCTCTAACTGAAACAGACCTGAAGAAAACTAGTAAAGCAAGATGGAATATGGGACAAGAGTGTTCCAAGCTGAAGGAACCTGGTGATGGTTCCTGAGTAAATGTGGGTATGAGTAGCAGATCTGAGTGAAGAAGGGAGTGCTGGTGGAAACAAAGAGAGGTAATGCTTTTGATTATAGAGGTCCTTGCCCACAGAGAGTGAAGTGTAAAATCACTGAAGGAAGAGTAGGGAAAGGTGGATGAAAACTGAAGATTGAAGTCATAAGTGAGACAGGCCACCAGTTAATCACTTAATCTCTAATATTAATAACTGTGATTTTGCATAGAAGACATTTAGCAGTTCTGAATTCATTCTTCTGCCACCCTTTTACAGTATTTATTTCCTGACACTGAATGAACCAGTAAATATTTGGTGAGCATAAGCTCTAAGAAACTTAAGAATAAAATCTTATTTTTTTAATTAATTCAACGAATGTACAGACAACTGTAATATGTCTAAAATTTTTCTAATTATTGTAGAAGAAATGAGAAAAATACAAAGTAAAGCCTTGTAATCATATTAGAGAGTTAGGAGATGCATGAATAAGTGGGCAAAACCCCCTTCTGGGGAATCTCCTATTGTGCATAGTCTTTAAAGTAGTGCCCCCCCTCCCCCGCCTTAGCTGGTTTGGCTCAGTGGATAGAGTGTAGGACTGGGGACTGAAGGGTCCCAAGTTCAATTCCTGTCAAGGGCACATGCCCAGGTTATGGGATCAATCCCCAGTAGGGGGAGTGCAGGAGGCAGCCAATCAATGATGTTTCTATCTCCTTTCCCTCTCCCTTCCTCTCTAAAAATCAATAAAAACATTATTTAAAAATAGAGAGAGTGATTATTGGAGTTAAAATTTTCCTGTGCATTGGAAGGATCATGGTAAGAACTGTTCTTTCAGTTTCATATTTGCTGTAGTGTAACCTGTCTAACCCTTGTGTTTTGTTCATTTTTCAGCCTGGTCTTCAGTGTTTTTATGATTTTACTAAAGGCCCAGCATGCAAAATCGCTTGGCCCCACCTACCCATGTGCATTCCACCGCACTTGCAGCCCCACCCACCAGCCACCAGCTTTGCTGTGCTTGGAGCCTGTGGCCTATGGGGGAGAAACCGAGAGGTGCTCCATGCACTTCATGGTGACCAGTTGTTTGGTTGTTTTGGTCGTGATGCCTCTGGCCTTTTATTATTATGATGAAATCCCTGACATTCATCCTTGAAAGCTAGATAGAAATTAAATGAGTTTAGAAAAGAAAAGAAGAGAAAAGAAAAGAAAAGAAAAAGAGAGAATTCCAAAGAGAATATTACCAGCTGTGGCTCAGGTAGTTGAGTGTCGTCCCATCAAAAGGTCACTGGTTCAATTCCCAATTGGGGCACATACCCAGGTTTTGGGTTCAACCAATGTTTCTTTCTCACATTGATGTTACTCTATCCCTCTCACTTTGTCTCATTCAATATTGTTTTATATTAGCTTCAAGTGTATATAGCACAGAGGTTAGACATTTATATAACTTACTAGAGGCCCCAGTGCATGAAATTTGTGCAAGAGTAGGCCTTTCTTCCGCCCTGGCTGCTGGAGCCTTCTTCCCTCTGGCACATGGGACCCAGGCTTCCCTCACAGCCCAGCTTCATCTGGAAGAATGTCCAGTCTAATTAGCATATTATGCTTTTGTTATGATAGATGAAGTGAACCCTCCTATAATTCTAGTACCCACCTCACACCATACATAGTTATTACAATACTACAGGCCTGTTGCATGAAATTCATGCACTCCGGGGGTCCCTCAGTCTGGCTTCCACCCTCTCGCAATCCAGGAGCCCTTGGAGGATGTCCAACTGCCGGCTTAGGCGGGGAGTGGGCCTAAGCCAGCAGTCAGACATCCTTAGCACTGCCGCGGCGGTGGGAGAGGCTTCTGCCACCACTGCTGCACCCAACAGCCATGAGCCTGGCTTCTGGCTGAGTGGCACTCCCCCTGTGGGAGTGCACTGATCAACAGGAGGCAGCTCCTGCATTGAGTGTCTCCTCCCAGTTGGTCAGTGAGTGTTATAGTGACTGGTCATTCCACTGTTGGGCTGAAACTGGCTCTGAGGGGTCCCAGATTGTGAGAGGGTGCAGGCCAGGCTGAGGGACCTCACTGGTGCACGATCAGGGCTGGGGAGGGACCAAAGAAGGGGTCCAGGGTGTGTCCAGCCCATCTCGCTCAGTCTCAATCAGCCAGATCCCAGCAGCAAGCGAATCTACCAGTTAGAGTGTCTGCCCCCTGGTGGTCAGTGCACGTGATAGCAAGTGGTTGAGCAGCCTTAGCATATCATTAGCATATTACTCTTTAATTGGTTGAATGGCCAACCGGTCAACCAGACACTTAGCATATTAGGCTTTTATTATATAAGATTATTGTCTATATTCCATCTGCTGTACTTTACATCCTGTGACTATTTTGTAACTACCAATTTATACTTCTTAAACCTCTCACCTTTTCACACAATCCCCCAATCTCCTCCCCATCTGATAATCCTCAGTTTGTTCTTTGTATCTATGAATCTATATGTGTCTATGAATCTATTTATTTATTTATTTACTTATTTATATTGTTCTTTAGATTCCACATATAAGTTAAATCCTATAGTATTTTTCTTTGTCTGTTTGATTTATTTCACTTAGCATCATTCCCTTAGCATTATTTCATTTTGCAAATGGTAAGATTTTATTCTTTTCTTTTTGTTTTCTTGTGTGTTTTTTTTGTTTTGTTTTGTGTTTTTTTTTGCTGAGTATTATTTCATTGTATACATGTACATCTTCTTTATCTACTTACCTATTGATGGTCATTTAAGTTACTTCCATATCTTGTCTATTGTAAATAATAATGCAATGAACATACAATGCATATATCTTTTTAAATTAGTGATTTGAATTTCTTCAGATAAATACCCAGAAGTGGAATTTGCTGGGTCATAAGGTAGAGCTATTTTAATTTTTTGAGATATATCTATGCTGTCTTCTATCGGGCTACATCAATTTATGTTTTAAAGCTTATTTAATTTGTGCATTCTATGTATTATTCTTTCTATGGCATATCATATATATTGCTTTGTTAAATATCTTTTCTACTGTGTGTGTGCTACAAAGGCAAGAAAGTTAAAAGATAAACTTCTCAGTCTCATTTCTGCCATCAGATGTGTTCATGCAAGACTAGAATTTGGCCCTGAAGTAAATGGGAGTGAAGTGACATGAGACATCCACTCTGCTGGTGGAAACTAGTGCAGAGGTAGCATGGAGCTGGGAGCTCTCAAGCAGCTTCCCAGGTAAACATGGTCATGGGAGCCCTTTGGCAGCCCATTTTGAGAGTGTGGCTCTTATAGGTGTCACTGGGAGCTCATCCTAGAGTCTGCCTTAGGCCTCCTCAATTTTCAGCAAGACATTTCACACCCTCTACTAAATCTGGTTCAGCTGGCACTATTCACTTTGTTCTGTTCTCTGAAACTAACCCTGACAAATATCTGTCTTTACTGCACCAGTTTGAGAAAATGTATCATGTATCATGTAATAGTTTGTTAATGAATAACATGTTAACTACAAAAACACAGTAAGATACTATTTTCTTTCAAATTTGTGGAATATTAAAATTTACCACATTATCATCATATCTAGTGTCTGTTTCTCTGTACTCTTCATGAAATAAATATTCTATTTATCTAAATCATATTTGGTTTAGAATACCAGTGTTAAAAGAACAAGTATAATGTATATGTTTTCTGCTATTTCTAAAATACTTTTCCTGATTAATTAGGAAAGTATGAAATAATTAATTCTGATTATAAAATATTTATGTGGCAGGAGTAAGACAGAATTTTATTCAAGATGCTCTGTAATGTATTATACTATGATTCACTGTTGTAATGACAATAAAATTTACCAAAAATAATTCTATGATGCTACTAATACTATGAAGGTTTTTGTTATGTTTCCTATTTGAAGAGTTCACTCATGGATTTAAAGTTCTTTTTCTTATGGTTCTCATAGATCAGTTACAGGGGCAAAAATATATTAGTTGTGTTATAAAAAAAAACATTTTTTTAAACAAGCAAAACATTACAGTGGTTGACAATTGACATTGTAAAGCTACCTGGTTATTTCCACTGTTTTTAAAAGGAGAAGAATTTTGTGCATAGGTGTGTGTATCAAGTATCTGAAAACTACTGGCTTCTCCTCGAATGTATGGTAAGTACTAGCTATGTGGATATGTTGGTTTGAATCCCACAACTAGGAAACCATAGAAAACTGACTTTATTATGGTTTTGCCTTTAGCAGCAAGCCATAATATTTTTAATTATGAAATTGAACATTAGCAAACTGTACAGTTCAGAATGACAAGAGTACATAGTATGTCATGTGTACGTTTCTTGTGGATGCATTAGAAAATCTTTACTACCACATGTCCCTATTTTTGCTAGTTTAAAAAAATAACTAAAAAAATTTAATCTGGTCATGCTAATATTGCTCTATATATTTTCATGTTGGTCAAGTATTGAACACATATTTCTATTGACTTAAATATTAAGTATCTCATTTGTCTTGAAATGTTAAGCTTTTCATAACTGTTTTTCAGCAAATACACTAACAGATGTTGAAGATATAAAGCCTTAAAAATAGAAACTTATAAGCAGAAATAAGTGAAAAAAGTGAATTTGATAAAGTATTTATGAGTCACCTGCTATGTACATTGCATTGACTTAAATTTTGTGGCTATGAAAGGTCCACCTAGCCAGCACTATAAAGAATAATAGAGGAAGAGATAAAATATTGCTTCTAAATCTGAGATACACTCCAAGCCCATTTGATCATAGTCGAGATTTTCATGCAATGAGCTATGCACCTGGTTTTCTGGACCATTTGCAAATACCTTCAGGGAATGGGGACAAAATGCACTCAGTGTGACCCTAGATACACATAACTGCATGACCCTCTTTTTATAAAATTCTTTTTTATTTTTATGGTGAATTTGCTTCCTGGAATTTATGTTCCAATGCAATCCGGAGGTCTTATAAACAGAATCTCCTTAACATAAACATTTTGCATCTGCATGAGACACTAGGGAATATGTAATGATGCACTAATTGAAACATGACTTAATAAGCATTCCATGAAACAAGGTGAGCCCCTGAACTGTAAACCTAGCTTGGATACCACTTGCTATGGGTTTTTTTGTTTGTTTGTTTAATTGAATGTTACACCAGAATATTAGCTCTCATTTAGTTGGAAGAAATAAACTATGAAGGTATTAGTCACTGAAAAATTGAATAGTCAAACGTTTGCAATTTTGTGAGAAAAAACTATATATGCTTGCTGAAAACAGGGCTCACTGTCAGGAAACGGAAAAATCTTCCAAAAACTATAGATCATATCTTGGTGTGTGTGTGTGTATGAGAGAAAGAGGGGGAGAGAAGGAGAGAGAAAGAAAAAGAAAGAGAGAGAGAGAAAGAGAGAGAGAGAGAGAGACTCACTTTATTTTGGTATTTCTTAACTTATGATGTGGAATTGAACCTGGAATATTTTAATGTATGCCTGCATAAGGGTTACAGTTTCTCCACATGCCAACCAGCACTTTCTTTTACATACTAGAGGCCTGGTGCACAAAATTTGTGCACTTGGGAGGGGTCCCCTAGCCTGGCCTGTGCCCTTTCACAGTTTAGCTATTGTAAATTGTGCTGCTATGAACATAGGGGTGCATATATCCTTTGTGATTGGTGTTTCTGGTTTCTTGGGATATAGTCCTAGAAGTGGTATTACTGGGTCAAATAGGAGTTCCATTTTTAACTTTTTGAGGAAACACCATACTGTTCTCCACAGTGGCTGCACCAGTCTGCATTCCCACCAGCAGTGCACGATGGTTCCTTTTTCACCATATCCTTGCCAGCACTTGTCATTTGTTGCTTTGTTGATGATAGCCATTCTGACAGGTGTGAGACAGAACTTCATTGTTGTTTTGATTTGCATCTCTCAGATAATTAGTGACTTTGAGCATGTTTTCTTATGTCTCTGGGCCTTCTGTATGTTCTCTTTTGAAAAATATCTATTTAGATCCTTTGACCATTTTTTGATGGGATCGTTTATCTTTCTTTTGTTAAGGTGTATGAGTTCTCTGTAAATTTTGGAGATTAAACCCTTATCAGAAATAGCATTGGCAAATATGTTCTCAAAAGCAGCGGGCTTTCTTGATGTTTTGTTGATGGTTTCTTTTGCTGTGCAGAAGCTTTTTATATTGATGTAGTCCCATTTGTTTATTTTCTCCTTAGTCTCCATTGCCCTAGAAGTTGTGTCAGTAAAGATATTGCTGTGACATATGTCTGCTACTTTGCTGTCTATGGAGTCTTGTAGCATTTTTATGGTTTCCCATTTACATTCAAGTCCTTTAGCTATTTTGAGTTTCTTTTTGTGTATGGTGTAAGTTGGTGATCTAGTTTCATTTTTTTGCATGTATCTGTTCAAATTTCCCAGCACCATTTATTAAAGAGACTGGTTTGACTCCATTGTATGCTCTTGTCTCCTTTGTCAAATATTAATTGAGCATAATGCCTTGGGTCGATTTCTGGGTTCGCTGTTCTGTTCCATTGGTCTATATGTCTGTTCTTGTGCCAGTACCAGACAGTTTTGAGAACAGTGATTTTGTAATAAAGCTTGATATCTGATATTGAGATCCCTCCTACTTCGTTCTTCTTCCTCAGGATTGCTGCAGCTATTCAGGGTCTGGTCGTTTTTTATTCTAGATGAATTTTTGGAGAGTTTGTTCTAGATCTTTGAAATATGCTATTGGTATTTTAATGATTGCATTGAATGTGTAGATTGCTTTGGGTGGTGGACATTTTAATGATGTTGACTATACCAATCCACAAGTATGGTATGTTTTTCCATTTGTTTATGTCTTCCTCTGTCTCTTTTTTCAATGCCCTGAAGTTTTCTGAGTACAGGTCTTTTACATCCTTAGTTAAGTTTATTCTTAGATATCTTAATATTTTTGGTGCAATGGTAAATGGGACCGGTTTTTGTTTGTTTGTTTGTTTCTCTTTCTGTGAGTTCATTACTGGTGTATAAACAGGCCATAGATTTCAGGTGTTGATTTTGTATCCCCTTACATTTCCAAATTCATTTATTTGGTCTAGTAGTTTTTTGATGGAGTCCTTGGGGTGTTCTATATATAGTATCATGTCATCTGCAGATAAGGACAGTTTTACTTCTTCTTTTCCAATTTGGATGTCTTTTATTTCTTGTTCTTGTCTGATCGCTATGGCTAGCACTTCCAGTACTGTATCGAACAGGAGTGGTGAAAGTGGGCATCCTTGTCTTGTTCCTGTTCTTAGGGGAAATGAGTTTAGTTTTTGCCCATTGAGTATGATGTTGGCTGTACGTTTGTCATACAAGGCTTTTATTATGTTGAGGTATGATCCCTCTATTCCCATTCTGTTGAGAGTTTTATCAAGAAAGGGTGTTGGATTTTGGCAAATGCTTTTTTGGCATCAATTGAATGATTATGTGATTTTTGTCTCTCACTTGTTTATATGATGTATCACATTTATTGATTTGCAAATATTGTACCATCCTTGCAACCCTGGAATAAATCCCACTTGGTCATGGTGTATGATCTTTCTAATGTAATGCTGAATTCAATTTGCTAGAATTTTGTTGAGGATTTTAGCATCTATGTTCATTAAGGATATTGGCCTGTTCTCTTTTTTGTGGTATCTTTATCTGGATTTGGGATTGGGGTAATGCTGGCTTCATAGAAAGAGCTTGGAAGTGTGCCTTCCTCTTGATTTTTTGGAATAGTCTGAGGAGGGTAGTTTTTAGTTCTTCTTTGAATGCTTGGTAGAACTCCCGTGTAAAGCTGTCCAGACCAGGTTTTTTGTTTGCTGGAAGATTTTTGATCACTGCTTCAATTTCTTTGATAGTTATTGGCCTATTCAGGTTTTTTTATTCTTCTTGATTGGGTTTTGGGAGCTTTTATTTTTCTAAGAATATGTCTATTTCATCTAGGGTGTCCATTTTGTTGGAATAGAGTTGTTCATAGTATTTTTTCATAATCGTTTGTATTTCTGTGGGATCTGTTGTTAACTTCACCTCTTTCATTTCTGATTTTATTTGGGTCCTCTCTGCTTCTTGGTGAGCCGGACTAGAGGTTTATCAATCTTCTTTATCCTTTCAGAGAACCAGCTCTTGGTTTTGTTGATCTTTTCTGTGTGTTTTTTGTTTTGTTTTGTTTAGTTTTTTGTTTGTTTGTTTTTTTGTCTTTATATCATTTATCTCTGCTCTGATCTTTATTATTTCCTTCCTTCTGCTTACACTGGGCTTTTCTTGTTGCTCTCTTTCTAACTCTTTGAGTTGTAGGGTTAGATAATTTATTACCATTGTGGTTTTGTTTGTTTTTTGTTTTTTGAGATAGGCCTGTGGAGCTATGAACTTCCCTCTCAAGATTGCCTTCATTGTGTCCCATAGATTTTGGATTGTTGTTTTTTCATTGTTATTTGTGCCATAATGCTTTATATTTATTCTTTGATCTCTTTGATAACCAATTGGACCCTTCCCATCAATGGCATTACCCAGGGCATCTATTCTACAACCCATCAGGTCCTTGCCAACAGGAACATTCACAATGGCTCCTTTTCATTTCACAACATTCTTTTCTTAAGTAGTTCATCATTTTCAAACATGACAACTCCAACATTGTCAGGTTCCAAGTTCAGAGACATACCCTTTAAGCCTGAAGAAAACTCTACCATTTCTCCTGTTTAAACATTCCTCAGCCCATGTACTTGGGCAGCCCATGTACTTGGGCAATACCATCACCCTTCAAGGTCAAGAGAGGTATCAGCTCCAAGAATTCTCTCTTTAAGAATAGAGGACATCTCGGCAGTGTCAGTCTTCTGAAGATGAGTGTTAGAGGCATGGAGATTCCTTGTAGCAATGAAGGATGATCCCAAAGCATTTTTAGAGACCAGCCCAGCCCACCAAGGGAGGGCATGGGCCACTGCCACGGCAACGCACACAGACAGCATCTTTTCAGCTCCTCAGAAGTTTTTCTGCTACCCCAGCCTGGGACTGACTGGGCGATTGGCCTGTTCTTGTGCATAGATGACCTTCAGCCTGGCTTACTGTGAGGGTTTGGGTGTATGAACTGTACCACAGGTGCTGAACACATGAAGTGGAATTCTTTTTGTTTTCACCTTCACTTTTTCATCTTTAATTAAGGTGGAAGAATTATGAGATGTTTTCAGCATTCAGTTTTTAGATACGCTTTTCTCAGACATTACTGTACAGTGGTTATTTAGTCGTTTTGTTTGTTTGGGAGGAGAGGTTGCAAATTTTTTGTTGTTGATAATATTAGAGATGTCTCCCATTTACTTCCTTTCTTCCCAGCCCCTACCCACACACCTACAGATCTTTACCACCCTATTGCCCATGCCCATGGGCTATGCATATCCTATATAATAAAAGGCTACTATGCAAATTGACTGAATGGCAAAACAACCAGTCGCTATGATGCACACTGACCACCTGGAGGCAGATGCTCAATGCAGGAGCTGCCTGCTGGTGGTCAGTGAGCCAGAAGCCAGGCTCACAGTTGGCAAGTGCAGTGGCAGTGGCAGGAGCCTCTCCTGCCTCCATGGCAGCACTAAGGATGTCTGACTGCCAAGGGCTCTGGGACTGCAAGAAGGCACAGGCTGGGCTGAGGGATACTCACCACCACTCTCGAGTGCACAAATTTTGTGCACTGGGCTTCCAGTAAGTATTTAAGTTCTTTGGTATATCTCTTATCACCCCCCATACACATATCAAGTTATGTAAATCTGTTCAATTCCCCCATGCTTTGGGTCTTATTTTATTGATCAATTCATTTTGTTCATTAGATTCCACAAATAAGTGAGATTATGTGATAATTGTCTTACTCTGATTGGCTTATTTCACTTAGAGCATAATATTCTCCAAGTCCATCTATGATGTCCCAAAAGGTAAGCGATCCTTCTTTTTTAGACCTGCCTAGTATTCCATTGTATAAATGTCACACAGATTTTTTTTTTTTTATCAGTTCATCTCCTGATGGGCACTTGGGCTGTTTCCAAATCTTAGCTATTGTAAATAATGCAGCTATGAATATAGGGGTGCATATATTATTTCTAATTGGTGTTTCAGGATTTTTAGAATATATTCCCAGAAGTAGAATTGCTGGGTCAAACGGAAGTTCCATTTATAATTTTGTCAGGAAACTCCATACTGTTTTCCACAGTGGTTGCACCAATCTGCATTCCCACCAGCAGTGCACAAGGATTCCTATTTCTCTGCATCCTCACCAACATTTGTCATTTATTGATTTGTTAATGATAGCCATTCTGACAGGTGTGAGATGGTACCACATTGTTTTTTTGATTTGCATCTCTTGGATGATTAATGAATTTGAACAGGTTTTCATATGTCTCTTGGCCTTCCATCTGTCTTCTTTCAAAAAGTGTCTATTTAGATCAGTTGCCCATTTTTTTATTGGGTTGTTTATCTTATTTTTGTTAAGTTATATGAGTTCTCTGTAAATGTTGGAGATTAAACCCTTATCGTTGATATCATTGGCAAATACGTTCTCCCATGAAGTGGGCTTTCTTGTTGTTTTATTGATGGTTTCCTTTCTTGTGCAAAAGCTTTTTATTTTGATATAGTCCCATTTGTTTATTTTCTCTTTAGTTTCCAACTTGGCATTCTAATTATGCTGTATCTTGGTGTGGTCCTCTTTGGGTTCCTCTTGTTTGGGACTCTCTGTGCATCCTAAACTTATAAGTCTATTTCTTTCACCAAGTAAGGGAAGTTTTCTGCTATTATTTCTTAAATTAGGTTTTCAATATCTTGCTCTCTCTCTTTTTTCTGACACCCCCATAATGAGAATGTTGTTATGCTTAAAATTGTCCCAGAGGTTCCTTACACCATCTTCATATTTTTGAATTATTTTTTCTTTTTGCACTTTTGGTTGGGTGTTTTTTACTTCCTCATATTTAAAATTGTTGATTTGATTATCAGAATCCTCTACTCTTCTGTTGACTCTCGTATATTATTCATTATTTCAGTCAGTGTATACCTAATTTCTGACTGGTTCTTTTCTTTTCCATTTTGGGAGGTTTCTAAAAGATTCTTGAGTAACCTTATCACCACGGTATGGAATTCTATATCCAGAGTTTGTTTCTTCCATTCCTTTCACTTGTGACATGTTTTTATCTCTGCATTTTGGCTGCTTCCTGTGTTTGTTTTTATGTATTGAGATGTTATGTCCCTTGAGTTGGCAGAGTGACATTGTGTAGTTCTATGGGGCCCAGTAGCTCAGCCTCCCAGTCACCTGAGCTGGGAGCTCTAGGTGCACTCCTTTGGTGCTGTGAGCACAGTCTTATAGTAGTTGAGACTTGATTGTTGTTGGTGTCACTAGGAGAAATTGACATCCATGCCAATTGGCTGTGAGGATAAGTCTCAACTACAGTGGGAGAACTGCTGTGCGGGAAACACCCCTGTGGAGCAGGACTTGCTTCAGTGGGGCTTTGGTGCTAACTGAGTCTGCCCCTTGATTGTGTCACTTATGGATGTGTAGAGTTGTGATCTGGTATGTTCTGATACTAACCACTGGGTACACTGGCTCTTGGGTCTCCAGGGAGGTGCAAAGTTAACCACTGCCTGGTGCCACCCAGCAGAAACTACAGAGACATCTGCCAATTCCTCCTCTTTGTATTGGGTTTGGAATTGCCCAGATAAGGCTCAGCAATTAAGGTAGGCAGGTCAGTGCTGTTGTTGGGTCTTGGGCCTTTCATTGATAGGTTTGGGGCTCCCTGACCCAGCTGCAGCTCACTTGATAGATGTTAGCCTGAGAAAGAACAGGTCATTTATATGCAAAAACCACTGCACACAGCTTGGGTGGGGTCATAAATTGGATGAGGCAGGATCTTAGGGAATTTCCAGGCTGGAGCAAACAGAAATGGCTGCCAGTCAGTCCTGCAACCTGGGAGGTCCCAGAATAGGAATAATGATCCCTATGAGCCCCTCCATCTGGGAGAAAGCCACTTCTGAGTTCTTGCCTCATTGCCAGACAATCCAGTTCCTCGTCATAGGTGTCTGTGTTCCCTAGGGCCTCACCCTGGTGCTAGAGCTCAGAGGAAGCAGGACCTTGTAAGTTCAGTTCATGGCTCTGGCCTTTGAAGAGGAACATCTGGGTCTCCAGCAGCCTCTGTGTCACTGAGCTCTGATTAGCACTGTTTTTTACAGCCTGTAGTTATGGGGACTATTTTTCCCAGTTCTGGGAGCCTGGACTGGAGGTCTGGTGTGGGGCTGAGCCCCCTTTTTCCTCACAGGCAGCCTCTGCAGAGAGGATCTCCCTCCCTATTAAAAAAGTGGCACACGTGGGTGTTGGACCAGCCCATTCCATGCCTCTGCACCTCCTACCAGTCTCAGTGTGCTTTCTTCTTTACTTTATTTATAGGACTTCCATTCAGCCAGCTCTCCAACAGTCCTGGATGATGGTTATTCTGTATTTCAGATGTAATTTTGGTGTGGTTGTGGGAGGCAGAGAATACAGGTGTTTACCTATGCCATCATCTTCCTAAGTTCTGTTATTTTCTTTATGCCTATGATTCTTTCTATCATTTTCTTCTTCTTCTTAAAGTGGTCCATTTAACACTTCTTGCATTGAATGTTTGGTGAAAATATACTCCTTTAACCTTTTCTTTTGTCTGGAAAGCTTTTTAAATCACCTTCAATTGTAATGATAGCTTTGCTAGATACAGTAGTTTTGAGTGTATGTCCTTGCCTTTCATTACTTTGATTACTTCATGTCACTCCCTTCTGGCCTGAAATGTTTATATTGAAAAGTCAGCTGACATTTTAATGGGAACTTCTTTGTAGTTAATTTTCTGACTCTCTCTTGCTGTCTTTAATATTCTTTCTTTGTCTTTAACATTTGCCATTTTGATTTTGATGTGTCTAGATGTGGCTCTTTTTGAGTTCATCTTGATTGGGATTCTTTGTGCCTCCTGAACTTGTGTGACATTTTTCTTCACATGCTTGGGGAAGTTTTCTGTCATTATTTCACTAAACAGGCTTCAGTTCTTTGCTCACCTTCTTCCCCTCTTGATATTCCTATAATGTGTAATTTTGTTATGTTTCATGTTGTCCCAGAGCTGCCTTAAGCTATGTTCCTGTTTTTTTTTGTTTTTGTTTTTGTTTTTGCTCTTTTTATCTACTTGCTGCTCTAATTGGGTATTTATTTCTACATTTTCTTCCAAATCTCTGATTCAATCCTCTGTTTCATCCTATCTTTTTATATATTTTTTAATTTATTTCAGAGAGGAAGGAGAAGGAGAGGTAGAAACATCAATAATGATAATAATTGATCAGCCACCTCCTGCATGCCCCACACTGGGGATCAAGCCCACAACACAGGCATGTGCCCTGACCATGAATAGAGCTGTGACCTCCTGGTTCATAGATTGATGCTCAACTACTGACCCACTCTGGCAATGCCAATCTACTTTTAATACCTTCCAGTGTGTTCTTGATGTCAAATATATCATTCTTCATATTTTTCTAATTATTGTTCATGGCCTCTATTTCCTTTTACATGCTATTGTAATTTGCACTAATTTCCTTAAGCATCCTTACAACCATTGCTTTGAACTCTATGTCTGATAGCTTGCTTGCCTCCATATCATTTAGTTCTTTTTCTGGAGATTACTTATTTTCATTAATTTGGGGATTGTTTCTCTCTCTCCCCATTTTAGTTGTCTCTCTGTGTTTGCTTCTGTGTTTTAGAAGAACTGTTAAGCCTCCGAGTCTTTGTGGGATGGCCTTATGTAGAAAGTGTCTTGAAGGGTCCAGTGGTACAGTCTCTTTGTTCACCTGAGCTGAATGCTCTAAGAATACCCCTTGTGTGTATTGTTTGGGCTCTCCTATAGTAATCAGGCTTGATTGTTGATGTCCCATTCATGAGAGGTATCCCCCCTTTGACTTGCTGGCAGTGAAATTCAACACCAACATCGTCATTCCAGCTATTCTACAGGTGCTGACTGAACAGAATAAGATACAACAGGACCCCCAAAACAGCACAAAAATCAAGCTACTCATACAACAACAACAGGAAAATCTAGAAGGAAAATGAAGAGAAAGCAATCAAATAAAAATAAAATACTAAAAGACACATGAAAAAAGATTTAGAGGAGATATAAGAAAAAGAAAGAAAGAGGAAGATGAAAAATGGCTATATGGAAGTAAGAATGAAGCTAAAAGAACAAGTATAGGAGGGAAAAAAGAAAAGAAAACAGAAAATAAGTGAAATAAAAATAATGAATTTAAAATCTAGTGATAATGGATATAAGGTATAGATAGAAAATGTGATGTGGAAAAAAATAAGAAAAAAGAGAAAAACAAAACGAAATAAGGAAATTAATAATAAGAATAGACAAAAGTAGAATAGAATCAAATGAAAAGGAGTAATTAGAGAGAAGAAAGAAAAAAACAAACAAAACAATAACAAAAATACACACATACACATCAAAAAATAAAACTGCATATAATCGCACACTCAAAAACCTTTGAGTCCACTATTTGTGGAGCTCACTGGATTTTGCTATGATGTTGTTGAATCTGGTCTATCCTTGGCCCCCTGGAAGCTTCTCTGCAGGTCAATGTGAATTACTGTCCCTTTCTAGCCCTGAGCTACCTGATTGAGGTCCAAGGAGTTGAAGCCCTTAGTAGTTCAGTGGGTGGGGACTCCTTCGCCTAGAGGCTGGGACTGCCTCGAATCTCATGCCTTGATTGTCTCTGTTCTAAGGTGTACTCCCTTTCCCCATAGAGGTGGGCTTTGTGGGAGTTTCCTGGTCTTGACTGAGATGGTTTGATCAAACATGTGTTGGGAGTGGTGCCAGTGGCTTATAGGAGGGGTTTTCAGGCCTTACCTCTCCTTCTAATGCCTTAGCTCTGTCTGGTTTGCTGGCACTTCCTCTCTGTCACCTGCAGGGGCTCAGATTTCCTACCCCAGGGTGTTTCCCCTTGTTTCAGGTCACTTCAGGTTGGGTCAAAAGCGGGTGTTTTGCTGGCAGGAAAGAGGAGACCTCCCCTGAATTCCAGGTGGACAGGGCTGATCTACTTCCTAAACGTACTGTCCTGTCCCTTCAGACCCCTTTAGTATAGGCTGACCCTGAGCTCCACTGTGTGGCCATTCCCCCTGGTCAGAGGAGCATCCCAGGCTGCACAATGGTGGTTTGCTAGCACTACTCTATCCAGGGATTTCAGCCTCAGACTTCCACTGCTATACTTATCCCACAGTCTCCACAGCCAGTACCCTAGAGGCCTCTTCTCTCAATACCAGGCCCTCCGTCTCACTTACATATCTAACACATCTTCAGTCTCCGCAGATCCTCAGTTCAATAGGTCCAGGATAGGAGAGGCTACATCAGCACAGTTCCTTTCCCCAAGCCCTGGCGGTGGAGCCGAGCAGCTGGGCTCTAGGGCTACAGGGGCAGCACAGTAGCAGTGGCAGTGGTTGAGTACACAGCAGGGACAAGAGCTCTGCCAGGTCAATGGTGGTCACATGGTGGTGCCACAGTGTCTAAGCTGGGTCCCATTGGTGCACAGCTTCAGGCTAGATGCATGCCAGGTAGAGGCCCTGCCAATATTTGTTTCAGACATGTGCATCTGGGTTGTGACCTTTGTGGGCACAGCCTCCTCCCAAGAATGATTTTGTAAACCTTTCAAGTTGGCACACTCTCCAAGCTGGAGCTGTGCCCAGGGAATGCGTGTAGCATGGGGTTCTACTGCTGTTCCCTTAGGTGCATGGTCGGGTGTTATCTGTTTCAGTCGAGCATAGGCTCTCTCTGCTGCTGCTGCTGTTTACTAGGTGTGTGGACCACAGTGTGCCATTGGGGTGCACAGGATCTGGGGTGGGGGTGCCCATGGGTTCAGGCCCCTACAGTGGTTAGTCTGAATGGTGGCAAGGCTGGGTGCCTAGCTGCTGCTGTTCCCCACAGCCTCCTCCCAAGGAGGACATTGTAAACCCTTCAAGATGGCCTGGTCTCTGAACCAGAGCTGAGCCTTTGGAGTGCCTGTGGCCATAGCAGGGGCATTTTGGCCAGGAGAACCCAAACTCCCTGTCCCTAAGGTTCCTGCTCAATCGTACTGTCCCTGACACACACACACACACACACACACACACACACACACACACACACACACTTGCCCTCTGAATCCTTTACTTACTCACTCCTTTCATCATTCTAATCCTGCTGTTCCAATCCCTGGAAGTGGAATTTTCTTCAGCATGTTCTGGTTTCTGCCAAGATCTGCCTTTGTGAGGCTAATTGGATCCTGCTTTGATGTTGTCTGAAACTGGCCACTGAGTGTGTTTTTTCTGGGCCTCTGCGGGGGACTGTGGTTCAGGTCAATGTCAGATGCTGCCTGTAACTGACCCTGGGCAACCTGTTTGGAGTTACAAAGCAATCCAGTTTCTGGCTACCTCTGCTGGGCTTGAGTGTGCATTGTAAAGACCAAGCTGAGCACCAAGGTTATCTTTTATCAGCACCAGACTCTGGAGCAGGTCAGCAAAAGTCCCAAGGCACCCCAAGATCCACCCAATATCAGCCTCTGTCTGCTTCTAACTGTTGGCTTCTTGTTAGGATCATTCACTGAAAGTGCCTCTGGTGGTACTTAAATTGCATGAGGTAGGTTCTCAGTGAGTCAACTGGTAGGGACCAGCTGTGTTCACCAGGTTAATACAGGTTTAAACTAGGTAACAGTGCTCAGTCTGATGTCACTCAGCAGATGTCCCAGGGTGTACTAAGTCTAGCTGCCATCCACTGGGCACTTGCAAGGCCTCAGGTATCATCAGGCTGAGGCAAGCTGAGTTTATCAGGCCCAAAGAGACTGCAATTTGGCCATGTGAAAGGAAGGCTCTGTTCTGGTCAAGCATGCTAGGGAAAAATGGCTCCCATCCTAGAGTTACACAACTTAGTTCAGATTCTGCCAGGAGCCCAATATCAGCAGGGTGGGATTGCTGGAAATCAGGAGGACAGGATTAATGGACTTCCTGTGAGAGGGAGGTGCCAGTCAGGCTCTGGGGAAGGTTGAGGGGAGTGACCCTTGCCCTCAAGCCACACAACTCAGTCACTGACACCCCCTGAGTCTTCTCAGAACTCTACACCTTAGCCCAGGAAGCTGACTCCTTAGCAAGGCACAAGTTCCACAGGGTTGGGCTCTAGGGTGGAGTAATTGCATTCCCTCAGGGTGATGCTCTATGGATTGGGGTGCTCCACCCAAGATGGCATCTCTGGTGAGTGAGAGGAACTAAGCACAGGTTTCCTGTCTGAGTCTCTTCAGCTCTCTCCTCAAAACCACAAACCTCAGTCTCTCCTCACATGACTCTAGTCCCCTTTGTCCTCCTTCTATGGGAGCCCAGAGTGAGTTGCTGCTTATGTGATTTTGTGTGTTGGCCCTTTAAGAAGGCACCTGTGTCTCTAGTGGACTTTGGTCTACTCTGATGGACAGAATCCCCATTAATTTTCACAGCCAGATCTTATGTGAGCACCTCTTTTCAGCTATGGTGCTATGAGCTTGGCAACCCAGTTTTGGGTAGCGACCCCACACTCTCAAGGGAACCTTTACAGCAAAATTATCCCTCCAGAATCTCAACCATCACCCTGGGTGCTGGGAAAGCCCTGTTCCTGTCTTCACTTTCCTCTGTCTCAATGGGACTTCCTGTGTAAATCCTTGGTTGTAAGACTTCTCTTCCGCTAGTTTTCAGTTGGTTATTCAGTTAGATTGCTCTGTATTTTAGTTGTAATTCCAGTTTAGTTCTGAGAAGAGGTGAGTGTAACACCCACCTACTTTGCCACCATCTTGGATCTTATAGATCATTGATTGTTGTTTATTGAATTATAAAACTTGGTTGTTGGGATAATTATTTAATTGAATAATATGCTAATTGGTAATTCAACAAATTAAAATAGATGAGCCATTAAGAAGATTGAGGTAGATGGGTATATACCGATAGAAAAAAAAATCTTCAAAGGTATTGCTAAATGAAAAATATCAAATCACAATGCAATTGTAGATTATTCTAAGATTTGTGCTTAAAAGGAGGTGTGTGAGAAATTGATTACCAGCTACAGGTAAAAAGTTATTTTAATCACTTAAGATCATGTTTATTTCAACTTCATAAATATAGTCCCTTCTCAATGACTGGTTCAAATTAGATGGTAAGTAAGTGCTTATGTGTGCTATCATCTCTAGGATGTCACTTAGGCATTTCATAACTAAAAATAGTTATACACAAAATTAATAAATATTTTTACAAATTCTTTTTTTAATTAGTTATGAAATTTTAAGCCAGCAAAGTACTGAAACAGTAAGAAAAAGATTTAATTAACTGCATCAGACCCCCTTACTAAAATATTGTGTAACTATTAAAAATTAGTTTTAAAGACTACATAGTAATAAACAAAATACTAATGGTAGGAAATTAAATGAAAAATGAAGTATCTAAAAATGTGTACATATATTGACTAGAATATAGTGACAAGAATTTTCATAGCAACATTATTTGTAATCACCAAAACCTACTATGTGTTCATTCTACTACTGATAGAAAAGAGAAATGTCCTATGGCACCATCACATTTTTATTGTAATAATTTTCATAAGAAATAATTAATTGACAACATTTAAAGCACAAAATAATTAGAAATTGTTTCAATTGGGATTCATATGGAATAATAATAACAGCCATTTAAAAAGTCTTAAAACTGTCACAATACTTAATAATTGAAATTCAAATACACAACACAGTTTGAGCACACATCTGTTGTCTGCAGTGGAGGAAGGGACATTCCAGCACATAATATAGGTGTGTCTTTTCCCAGTAATTCATACATAGATCTTTGCTACACTCTGGAAAACAGTACTTCAACTAGAGAGCAGCCTTTAGCATCAGACATGAGTTGAGCCACCAACTGCCAGAACCTATCTGAAATAGCAGAGAAAGTGAAATAGAAAGCCCTGGTTAGAGACAATGCCAGCAAACAACAGGGAATATGTCTACAGAATAGCAGAATGCAGAGATGGCACTCAGAGCCACAGGAAAAGAGGCTGAGAGCTGCTCAATTGGTATAATGGCTGCACCAAGGCAAATGCATAAAAGTAACAAATCATGACATCTCATTATAGTGTCAGCCCTCAGTCAGCATGACTGACTGACACAAGCTAAAAATGAAACCAATTTAAAAAGTCACCATTGCCTTGATCCCTGACATTCAGAGTGGTAGCTGCTTATGGAAGGGACAGTCATGGCCTTTCCCAGTCTAAATTACTTCAAATAATAAAGTGTAACTTAATAAGTAGTTAAAATAGTTTGGAGAGATTCCCAAATTTTGTTGGAGTAAATGGAAGCTACACTGACACCCTCCCAAGACTAAACTGGAAATACAATTAAAATACAGAAAAATGACCCTGAAAAATCAATAGAAGACTAACTGGAAAGAATGCTGATAACAAATGACAGAAAGCAGTGATTGCATAGAGACTGGTAGGAAGTATGGAGACACAAAAGGGCTGGCTGAGTTACCACAGACAGCAGCTGAAGTTTCAGAGGGATATCTCAGCTGTGGGGAATTCCCACTGAGAGCTCTGGGGTATAAACCCAAAGCTGAGCTCCCCAGCCAAGAGTACCAGAACTGAGAAAAGTGCCCACAAAACATCTGGCTGTGAAAAGCAGCAGGGTTGCTATCTGTCAGCAAGAGATACCTGCAAATGCAGGCACCACCTTAAAGGGCCAATGCACAAAATTTTGTGTGCAGCCTTGGACTCTGGCAGAGTGGATTGGAGCTGTGTGAGGAGCCCCAGGGTTGGGGGCTCTGGAGTTGGAGCTCAGAGGACAACCACCCAGTTTCCTGTCCTGAAACATTTCTTCACACTACTGAGGACATCTTTCTCTGGTCCAACTTTGCTATCCAGGCAGTTTTTGCATGGGGGAAAGGCAGTTGCCCCACCCTATTGGAAGAACTCTCACCACACCTTGTGGTGAATAGCCTGAGGCTTATCAAGTGTAAGTGTCAACTGAACTGAGGGTCTCTGGAAGATGTGAGTCTTTGCCTGATCTACTGGGTCCAGGGCTAAGAAAAGCAGACCTTGGTGCATATCTTATTCCTTTTCAAAGGAACCCAGACCCAGTAGAGGGAGCCACAAGATGGTACTCAGGGTCAGTTACAAAGAGCATCTAACATTGTCCTAGAGATTGGGAGTCATACCAGATGTACCTAATACATAGACACAAACTAAAACAGGCAGCCAAAATGGGGAGACAAGAAAAAAACAAGCCCCAAAGGAAAAAACACAAAAGAATTCCCCAGAAGAAGGGAATGAAATGGAAATGATCAGATATAGAGCTCAAAATAATGATGGCAAAGGTGCTCAACAGAAAATAAATAGCAACTATGAAAAAAGACTAGTCAGAAATAATGACATAGTACATATAAAGAACACAGTGGAAGGAATGCACAACAGATTAGGGGAAGCCTAGGAACAGATCAGTGAATTAGAAGACAGGGTAGAAAAAAAATCACTCCATCAAAGAACCAAAAAAAAAAGGAAGAATATAGCTTAAGGAAGCTCTGGGGCAACATAAAACATAACAATATTCACATCATAGGAGTGTCAGAAGATGAAAAAAGTGAACAAGGAATAGAGAACCTGCTTGAAGAAATGATGGCAGAAAACTCCCCTAACCTGGTGAAGGAAAAAGTCACACAAGTTCAGGAGGCACAGAGAGTACCAAACAAGAAGAAACCAAACAGACCCATGCACAGAACACATCTTAAATAAAATGCCAAAAACTTAAGACAAAAACAGAATCTTAAAGGCACAAGAGAAATGCAAACTATTACCTAAAAGGAGCTCCCATAATGTTGACACCTGATTTCTCATCAGAAACTCTACAGGGCAGAAGGGAATGGCATGAAGTATTCAAGGTTATGAAAAGCAAGGGTCTGTAACCAAGCCTACTCTATCCAGCAAGGCTTTCCTTCAAAATGAAATGTAAAAAAAAAAAAAAGAGCTTCCCAGACACACACACACAAAAAAGGCTAAAGGAGTTTATCACCAGCAAACTAACATTGCAGAAAATGCTAATGAGAAAGAGAAATAGAAACATAGGCATAAAGAATTTAAATGGCAATAAATAAGTACCTACCAATAATAATGTTAAATGTAAATGGATTAAATTTCCCAATCAAAATACATAGGGTAGTTGAATAGATAAAAAAACATGACCCAATTATATGCTATCTGCAGGAAACCCACCTCAGAACAAAAGACTCACATAAGATGAGAGTGAAGGGATAGAAATATTTTTCCATGCAAATATATTTTTTTAAAAGCTGGGGTAGCAATGCTCATATCTGAAAAAATAGACTTCAAAATGAAGAATATAAGAAGAGACAATAAAGCTCAGTTTATAATGCTAAAGGGATCGATCCAGGAAAAGGATATAACCCTGGTTAACATATATGCACCCAATATAGGAACACCTAAATATATTTAAAAACATCTAGAGAACTTTAAGGGAGAGATGATCAAAAATGCAATCATAGTAGGGGACTTTAACATCCTGCAGTCATCACTGGATAGATCTTCCAGACAAAAAAATTAAAAAAAGGAAACTGACTAAAAGACACACTGGATCAGATTAATTTAATTCAAATGTATGAGACATTTCACCCATAAGATACAAGATAGCAGACCCAAAGTTTTTGAGTGTGTGATTATGTGTGGGTTTGTTTTTTAGTGTGCATGTGTATATGAGTGGATTTTTTGTTCTTATTTTTTTGTTGTTTGTTTTTCTCCATTTTTTCTTTCATCTCTTTTTTCTTGCATATCTCTAATTTCTCTCTTCCCTTTGATTATATTCCACTTGGTCTGTTCTTACTGATATTGTTAATTTTTCTTATTTTATTTTGTCTTTCTATTTTTTTCATTTTATTTTTCCTATGTATACCTTAATATACCCGTTATTACTACGTTTTAAATTCATTATTACTTTATTTGTTTTCTGTTTCCTTTTCTTTTCTCATACTATACTCATTCTTTTAACTTCCTCCTTTCTTCCATACAGCCATTTTATCATCTTACTCTTTCTACCTTTTTCTTATATCCCCTCTAAGTCTTTGCTCATGTGTCTTTATTATTCTTTTAATTTTTTTTTTTTGCTTTGCTTTCTCTTCTTTGTCCTTCTTAATCATTTCTGTTGTTGTTGTATTGAGTAGCTTCATTTTTGTTTTATCCAGTTGTGTCTTATTCTGTTCAGTCAGCCCCACAACAACATTGGGGTTGAACCTCACTGACAGTAAGTCAGAGGGGAGATCCCTCCCTCACATGGGACATCAACAATCAAGTTCCAATTAAAACAGGAGAACCCAAATAAAGCACACAAGGGACATTCCTAGAGCATCCAGCTTAGGTGAACACAGAAACTGCACCACTCAACCCCTCAAGACACTTTTCACATAAGGCTATACCACAAAGACTGGAAGGAATAGCAATTCTATGTAATACAAAGAAGCAAATGCAAAAGAAATTTAAAATGGGGAGAGAAAGAAACAATCCCCAAATGAATGAAAAGAAAGAATCTCCAGAAAAAAAGAACTAAGTGGAGGCAAGCAACTGATCAGAAATAGAGTTAAAGTAATGGTTATAAACGGGTTTAAGTAGCTTAATGAAAAATACAATGGAACTCAGTGGGAACTATAGCAGCATGAAAAAATATATACAAATCATTAACCACAACAAGACAGAAATGAAGAATAACATATCTGACATCAAGAACACACTGGACAGAATTAAAAGTAGATTGCATGATGCAGAGGATTGAATCTGTGATGTGGAAGACAAGGTAGAAAAAATAAATACCCATTTAGAGCAGCAAAAAGAAAAAAGAATTAAAATGGAGGAAGATAGTTTAAGGGAGCTCTGGGACAACATGAAAAATAACAATATTCGCATCATACAAGTGCCAGAAGATGAAAAAAGTGAGTAAGAAACAGCAAACCTGTTTAAAAAAATGACAGAAAATTTCCCTAACAAGGTGAATAAAAATACCACAAAAGTGAAGACCCACAGAGAGTCCTGATCAAGATGGGCCCAATGAGAGCCACACCTAGACACATACTTTAAATAGCAAATGTTAAAGATAAAGAATCTTAAAAGAAAAGCCCAGAGGAAGTAGAAGGAAGGAAATAATAAAGATCAGAGAGGAAATAAATGACAAAGGTGGGGAGTACAAAACATCAATGATTCTAAGAGCTGGTTAGTTAAAAAGATAGATGAGGTTGATGAACCTCTAGCCAGTCTCATCAAGAAACAAACGAACAAAAAAGGCCTGTATAACCCGCTTGGCCCGGGAAAGTCCATGACAAGGCCTCCTGCTAGTGTTAGAAGACACCAGGATGAGGATGGTGTGGAGGGTGCTGAGTTCCATTTGGACCCAGGGCCTAGAACTTGGGCTACTGGTTGGAGATGCACTGGCTTCCATCTGACACCCATGACCTCCCTTCCCCTCCCCACAGTCTCGTCCTCCATGCTACCTGTGGATGTGACATCCATAAACCAGTTCAGCCCAGGCAAGAAGTTGATTCGCCCCCTTCCACGCTCCTCAAAAATTACCAGAATGTCCCTAGAACTGAGAAAGTTTATGATGTTGTGAAAAGGAACACATCTGCATCAATTGATATGATCATGTGGATTTTATCCATATGCATGAGAAAATGGCTAATTGAGCCAGTCAGGGATATCAGAGGGGATTGGTTACCTCTGGCATTTGGCAATTAAATTGAGTTTGGAAAAATGGGTAGAATTTTGCAGGGGAGAAAATGAGTTTGATAACAAAGAGGGTATTCTAAGAAAAATAAAGAGTATAAGCTGGACCAGCATGGATCCGTGGTTGAGTGTTGACCTGTGAACCAGGAGGAGGTCATCACAGTTTAATTCCTGGTCAGGGCATATGCCTGGCTTGCGGGCTTGATCCTCATTGGGGGGGGCATGCAGAAGGCAGTCAATCAATGATTCTCTCTCATCATTGATGTTTTTATCTTTCTCTTCCTTTCCTTTCTTCTCTGAAATCAATAAAAATATTTTTAAAAGAGTATATCAGAAACTGGGGAGATGATAGACACTGGGATCTAATATCTGTCTGTTGCCCTGAAATAATTATTTACTAACATCCCACTTTCACTCTTGAAAATGTTGTCTTTTAAATGATATAGGACATGGTCAACCTATTGAAAGAAAATACCATAGTTCAGAATAACTTATACCTTAGGCATATTAGACAATATGAATGAGAATGAAGAAGCATGTTTAGGCCTGGGCCAGTGTTGCTCAGCTGTTTGAGTGCTGGTCTGTGCACAGAAAGATCTCCGGTTTGATTCTTGGTCAAGGCCATCAGGTTTGATCCCCGGGCCCAGTCAAGATGCTTTCAGGAGGCAACAACCAATCTCAATATCTCTCTCTCTCTCTCTCTCTCTCTCTCTCTCTCTCTCTCTCTCTCTCTCTCTCTCTCTCTCTCTCCCCCCCCTTCTCCTCCTCCTCCCTCTTCCACTCTCTCTAAAAAGTCAATGAAAAAATACCCTTGGGTGAGGATTAACAACAAAAAAAGAGAAGCATGTTTAGGAATCAAGATTTTTTTGTAGGCAATGGGAATATATCAGAAATGTTTAACTGGGGATGTATCAGAATATGTGCATTTTAAAGATAAGAATAGTCAGCTATTTAGAGACTAAATAGGATGTAGGACATGTGAGGTTCGCGGTGCAGGGAACAAAGACAGAGAGTCCAGGCCAGTCAAAAGGAGGTTTAATCTTACACTCCCAGGCAAGGCTCACCGGTCCGAGGGTAGGGCCAGAGAAGTCGCATTGGGCGGGAGCTGAGGCACTTTTTTATACAGCTGTTCAGTGAGGGCGGGTGGAATTTCTGCCCCGGGCAGGGGTTCCAGGAATGGAGCCAATATCTGCATCACCATTTGCCTGGAGCACTGGTCTGTCATGGGTTCCAGGAAGGGACCAGCATTTGTGTCACCATCTGTGTGGTGCTCTAGTCTGTTATCTGCATCACCATCAGTTGCATGCATCAGCTTCTAGAATTCCTCTGACATAACATCCCAGCCTTTTGGTGATAGGAGGTTCTGAAACTGTCCTGGCTACTTCCTGCTGACCAGGGGTGAAGAGGGAGGGGGTTTTTAAAGGCCAGGGTCAGGCAGAGGCAGGTCAGAGGGCAGCCCAGTGTAGGAATGGAGCAGGAGGTGATTTACAGTCATCAGTGACATCTCCGCGATCCGGTGAGAGGATGAATTTGAGGATGCAGGGGGCTAGGAGAAAAAAAAGACACAGATGAGAATTAGGGGCCCTACCATGAGTAGGATCCAGGTAGCTAAGGGGCTTTGGAACCAGTTGAAAAGAGAGTTGTCCCGGGAGTGTCTTGCACATAGCTCTTCGCTCAGTTTGGTCAGGGTCTGCACATTCTGTTCTACCACTCCAGATTCGATGATGTAGTAGCAGCAGTCTTCCTGAAGGAATACGCAAGTTCCCCCCTTTTCTGCAGTAAGAAGGTCTAGGGCCCATCAGTTCTATAAGGTTACTTGGGCTACCGATGTTACATGCTGCTGCAGGGAGGCTAAGGAGGCAGTAGTAGACTCCAGAGCTATCTAGAGTTTGTGAATGAAATCCTGAGCAGAGATTATGCTGTTCCTGAGGGCCCCTCTGGTGAGGCCTACCGAGGCAGTGATACTTACCCTAACATGACAAAGAGGAAGGCAGCCCAGTGGGCCCAGGGGTAGGATGAAGGGAGCAACCAGGCGAGCTCCGACTCTCTATACACTGTTAGTTGGGGAACTACTGTGACCACAAAGCAAGGTCTGGGATCAGAGGAGTTTATGCAGTTGCTTAAGATGCCATTGCACCAAAAGAAGGTACCTGGGCTGGCCATGGTGGGACCGGCTGCAGTGTGGTATTGATTTTAGTTTCAAGTGACTCATCCCCCAATTACTGGATTATTGGTCTGGTAGCATATCCACAGGAACAAGGTGGGCTGTGGAGTTTTGGGTTTCCAGAAGGGAAAGCCGAGCAAGGGAAGCTGACATTCACCTTGTCCCTGGGTTTCTGGACAGGTAGGCTACGTGGGTTAAGGACGGCCCTAGGGGCTGGGTGAGGACCCCCATAGCTATTCCCTGTCTTTCATCAGTAAATAGTTGGAAAGGCTTAGAGATGTCCAAGGGGGGAGATGCCAGAAGGATATCCCAGAACTTAGAAAAAGCCTGGAGAACAAAGGAGGGTGAGGAGAATGAGACCTACTGGTGTTTTTTTTTAGTGGCCTGGTATAGGGGCTTAGCTAGGAGAGCAAAGTTTGGGACCCAATGGTGGAAGAATCCTACTAGCCCTAGAAAAGACAAGATCAGTTCAGCAGAAGTGGGAGACTGTAGGCCTCGTATTGCCTGCGCTCAGTCAACTGTCAGTCCTCAGGAATTGGGCGTCAGACAGATTCCCCAAATAAGTGACGGTAGGGGCTGACAGTTGCACCTTGGCAGGGGACACATGGTATCCTTTGTCCCTGAGAAAATTGAGGAGGGCGGCTGTCTGTCTCTGAGAATTGTCTAAAGAGGAGCTGCAGAGAAGGAGATCATCTACATACTGGAGAAGAGTGCTGGGTTCTAACGAGCATTGTTGGAGGTCTCTAGCTAAGGCCTGGCCAAACATATGAGGATTGTCTCTGAACCCCTGGGGCAGGACCATCCAGCTGAGTTGGTGGGATATCTGCTCGTCTGGGTCCTCCCAAGTAAATGCAAACAGATGGTAAGAGTCTGGATCCAGAGGGATAGTAAAGAAGGGGTCCTTGAGGTCGAGGACAGAAAAGAGGGTGGTACAGGACAGAATATGTGAAAGGAGAGTGTAAGGATTAGGGACCACTGGGTGGATGGGGACCACCACCTCATTGATTAGTCAGAGGTCCGGAACCAGTCAGTAGTTCCCATCTGCTTTCCTAACTGGGAGGTTGGGGGTGTTGCAGGTATGAGGAGTCCCTGCCCCAGAAGCTGAGTAATGAAGGGTTTGAGGCCTCGGTGATGAGTTAGGGAGATAGGAAATTGGGGACAGGAGGGAAATGAGGTAGGGTCCTTAAGTCTGCTCTTGACCGGGGTATGGTGCCTAGTAACCACTGGGGTAGTGGTATCCCATACTTTTGGGTCAACAAGGGCCACAGGCAGTGGAGGATCAGTGTTCCCGTGAAGGGAGGGGGACAGGAGTGGAAGAAGCAGGGAGGCTGAAAGGCTCCAAGTGAGCTGCAGAGTGGCCTCTAGTTTGGTGAGGATATCCCGTCCTAAAAGGGGCAGATGGCATGAAGGTATGACTAGGAATGAGTGGGTTATAGGGCTATCATCAAGGAGACAGGGAAGGGGCCCAGTGACCAGCGGGCAGGTGGATTTGGCATCAATACCCGTGACCAAGACCGTGGAAGGGAAAAGGGGCCCTGAAAAGGAGGGCAGGACAGAGAAGGTACCCCCCATGTTGACCAGGACTGAGACCGGCTTATCCGCTACCTTAAGCGTTGCCCTGGGCTCGGCGAGGGTGATGGGGTCTGGACATCTTCAGTCTTCGGCCAGTCCCAGCATGGCCAGGGGCGGGTCATGACCTGGAAGGGCAGCCCTCTATGCTGAGACTCAGAGGGCCCATCACTTTTCCAGGGACAGTCACTTTTCCAGTGGCCACTTTGACAGCACACTGGGCAGGGCTTGGTTGGAGCCAGGGGCTGGGGGCACTGCCTTGCCCAGTGGCTTTCATTTCCGCACTTGAAGCATCCTCCAGGTGGTGTTAGTCCTCTCGTTGCACCCCCACCACGCACAGCCCTCTTGGGACCATGCACGGCTACCATTGGCCGCAGGGCCACAACCAGGGCTTGGGTTTGCAGGTTTACCTTCTGTCAAAGGCGGGCTTCCCAATCTGACTCTGACTACTCCTCATGGGCATTAAAAACCTTAAAGGCCATGTTCACTAGATCTCGGACTGGGGTCTGAGGGCCATCTTCAGCCTTTTTTAACTTTTTCCAAATATCTGGGGCCGACTGCAAGATGAAGTGGGTGGCTAAAACTGTTGCTCTGGCCAGGGCGGGAAAAGCTGTGGGGAGAGGGCCTGGGTAGGAAGGCGGATGAGTCGGAGGGGAGGAAAGATTTTTGGGGGGTTTAGATAAGGTGGAAAGTGGAGGGGTGTTGGTATGTAGAGGTTTCTCGTGAGTAAGAAGAACCTGGGCTGTGGAATAGAAGGAGCAGAGGGAGGGACAGGAGTGCAGATAGAAAAAGGCCTGGACATATGGGACCTCAGGCCACTTCCTGGTTTGCCCGTAGAAATTATTGAGGTCAGTAAGGATGTTAAAATCAAAAGTCCTATTCTCGGGCCATTTTGACCCATTGTCCAATTCATACTGAGGCCATGTCTCATTACAGAAGTAAATGAGGCATTTAGAATGCAGATTCTGGGACAGGCCAGGCTTAACCAGATTGGTGAGCAGGCACGCTACAGGTGTGCTCGGATTTTAGAATTTTGATTACCCATGCTCGATACCTGAGGTCAGTAGCCGAGGCTAAAGGACCAGCGTCCCAGTCATTCAAACAAGGCTATGGACGGGGGACCCAAGGGATGGCAGGGATGTCTCCACTACCTCCCGGGGTCCAGATGGAGGCCAAAAAGGCCAGAGAATCGAGGGACGGCAGGGACATCTCCTCTACCTTCCAAGGTTTGGGACCTCTCCTGGAGGGGTCCGGAGGGCTATGCCCAGAAGGCAATCTCTGACGCGGGATGGGGTTTACAGACAGAGATGCCAGACAACCATCAGGGATCAGCACGGGCTGGGACTTACCACTGGCGCTGCAGAGCCAGGGTAGAAGCCAGAGGATCCTAGAGAGAGAGGAGAGGGGCCACCCCAGACCATGAAAAGTCAGATGGAGTGCTCGTCCCCTCCCAGGTTTCAGCACCAAATGTGAGGTTCGTGCACAGAGAACAAAGACAGAGAGTCCAGGCCAGTCAAAAGGAGGTTTAATCTTACACTCCCAGGCAAGGTTCACTGGTCCGAGGGTAGGGCCAGAGAAGTCACGTTGGGCGGGAGCTGAGGCACTTTTTTTATACAGCTGTTCAGTGAGGGTGGAGGAACATGAGCTGTTCAGTGAGGCGGGTGAAATTTCTGCCACGGCCAGGGGTTCCCAATATCTGCATCACCATTTGCCTGGAGCACTGGTCTATCATGGGTTCTAGGAAGGGACCAGCATTTGTGTCACCATCTGTCTGGTGCACTAGTATGTTATCTGCGTCACCATCGGTTGCATGCATTGGCTTCTGGAATTCCTCTGACCTAACAGGACATGATAGAAAGTATAATATTAAAGGACATAACTAAGATATTAATGGAGAAGAAAATCTAGGTTCTGGTAAAAATCAATAGGACCGTAAAGACTGATCAACAGGAGAGAGAGAAAATGGCAGCTGAATAGGCAGATGTGTCATACCCCTCGTCCTGGGGCCAGACTGGAAAAGCAACTAAATCAGAGAACATCCACCCAGAATTAACAAATTATACATAGCTGAGGAGACAATTTACAAAAAGGAAGGGCAGAGGATGCCTGAAGAACAGTAGTAAAAGAGTCTGGGCTTGAAAGGAAGAGCCAGCCAGTGGGCCGAGCATGCGAGGAGGAAGCAACATTGCACCAAATCCACATCCCTTGGCTACATGCATAACATCCGGCTGTAGAAAATAAAAACCACAGGGCTGCTGGCGACCTGGGAATCTGGACCTACGACCCCAGCTGAGAAAGGCTGCACTGCATGTGAAAGGCAGCCTGAAAGGCAGCCCAAGCAGCTCGCTGCTTGTCAGAGAGAAACCCAGTTTCATGGTTGTTTGTCTTTGCTTTGATTCGATAAACCCATAACATAGGACTTTTCAATTACAAACACTCACCCGAGGCTTCAGCACAGGGAGAGAAGCACAGACTTGAGGTGCCTGAGGAAAGGCTGGGGAGGAAAGCAGGGGAGGGAGACTGGCCATGGCTTCTGCCTTGGGACATTTTAAGTTTCCAAACTTTAGCAGTCATTTCTCCCTGGAAGAGCTAGCCCCACCCCAACTCTCCCAATAGCTTCAAGACAGGTAATACAGCCTCCCATACCCTACCTGCATTTTTAGCTATACAAAGGAAACAAAGACAGAGGTCAAGTTTATTTATGCATCTGAATAGGCCCAAAGAGCCCTCAGTGACTGGGTTTGAGGAGTAGCTGGTACACCCCACTATTCTGGGAACCAGGCTGATAAAACCCAGGTTGCCAGACAACCCCATTGGTCTCCATACAAGGATCTTTGAGCAACCAAGGCCAGAGTAATATTTTGGGACACTCACAGAGGAGTAGCTCAGAGTCAGGAAAGAAACATCCATCTTACTCCCTGAAAGCAAAACAGCACCAATCCCACCAAAATCCATCAGAAGAAGACATTTGAGTGATTAAGACTGACAGCTGGCAGACAGACAAAGAGGGCAGATTGGCCCTGTCTACTTGAGGCCAAGGCTTTTGAAGACAGACACAAGCAGAGCACCTGTGGATCGCTTGGATCTTCAAGCAGGGTGCTAAAAGCCAAAAGACAGTGCCTGACAGTGGCAAGCACCTAAGTATCAAACAGGAAGTCCAGAATTAGTAGACAAAAAAGAGGAGTGGGATATTAAAGCAACTGCCACAGGGCATTAAAAAGTTGAAGCAAATGACACTTAATTATTTTGTTTATTTTAAATGTTTTATTATTTTATTATTTTCCATTTTATCTTATTTTATATTTTATGCTTCATTTTTTCCCCTCACTTCTTTTTTTCTCCAGTTTTTCTTATCCTTCCCCCATTTTAGGTTCTATTTCCTACTTCTTCACCCTTTTTATTTATTTTTTATTTTTTTTGTTTTTGTTTTTATAGTTCTGGATTATTGTTTTTATTTTTTTTATTTTTTATTTTTTTTAAATAAATCTTTATTGTTCAGATTACAGGTGTTTTTCTGGTTGGGTGTTTTTTGTTTCCTCATATTTCAGATCTTTGGTTTGATTCTTGGGGTACGTTGATCTACAGTTGAGTTTCTGTATATTCTTTATTTTAGACAGTGTATGCTTCATTTCTGACTGGTCCTTTTCCATTTTTTTGGCATTCTCATTAAGGTCCTTGAAGGTCTCACTAACCTCCTCAGAAGTGTCATCAAGTTTCTCGGCGGTTTTAGAAGATTCTTGAGTAACCTTATAAATGTGGTTCTGAACTCTATGTCCTCCAGTAGTTTGCTTTCCTCCGTTTCTTTCATTTGTGACATGTTTCTTTGTTTCCGCATTTTGGCTGCTTCCCTGTGTTGATGGAGGGGCTTTGTGTGGTAGGTGACCTATAGGGGGCAGTAGCTCAGCCTCCCCAATCACCTGATGTGGACGCTCTTGGTACACCCCTTTGTGGGCTGAGTGCAAAGTCTTGGTGTAGTTAAGCCTTAATTGCTGTTGGTATGCTGGGAGGAATTGACCTCCAGGCCAATTGGCTGTGAGGACTCGCTGTGTCTATAAGAACTGCTGTGCTGGAGACACGCTTATGGTGCAGGACTTGTTTCAGTGGGGCTTTGGTGCTTGCTGAGTCTGCCTCTTGAATGTGTCACTTATGGATGTGAGGAATTGAAATCTGGTTTCTCACACTGACCACTAGGTATACTGGCTTCTGGATCTCCAATGGGGTGCAGGTCAGCTATTGTGTGAGTCCACCCAGCAGGAGCTACAGCGAGAACTACAGTTTTCTCCTCTTTGCTTGGGGTTTGGAGGTTTTGAAGCTGTCTGATCCGGGCTGCAAGTTTGTTAGGTTAAGCTGCAGTCCATTCATATGCAAAAGCCACTGCTTGGAGCTTGGGTGGGTTTGTAGGTTGTGTGGGGCGGGGTCTCAGGGCGTCACTAGGCTAGGGCATGGCAAACAGCAATGGCTGCTAGTTAGCCGGCTCTGTGTCTCCTACTGTGTCCAGTCCCGTGCCCCAGCGCAGATAAACAATTATTTCTGTGTGCAGCTCTACAAGCAAGCCCCCCTCACTTTCCAACCTGGTAGCAGACAATCCAGCTTCTCCCCGTAGGAGTTTGGGTCCCCTGCGTCTCCCCAGAAACTGTATTTCAGAGTAATCGGGGGCTTGTCTCCCCTTTGGGTTGAAAAAAGCAACGCCTGCCGCCAGCCCAGATCCCGCGCCTCCGTACCTCAGCTTTTCAGCATGTCTCAGTGCTCTTTTCTCTTTCCTTCTAGTTGTAGAACTTCCACTCAGCCAGCTTTCCTGTGGTTCTGGGTGATATACGTTCTGTCTTTTAGTTGCAGTTTAAATTGTTGTGCGAGGCAGCAGTTTAGGTGTTTACCTACGCCACCATCTTGGATCCAGCTCCTCATTTGTTTATTTTTGTATTATTTTTTCATCATTCCATTTTTCTTTTTCTTTATTTTTATCCTATTCTTTAATTAATTTTTAATTTTTTTCTTCATTCTCTTTCTTCTTATCGACTCAGCCTCTTTCTACTTCCTCAAAAGGACTAAATGCTCCAATCAAAAGACAATGAGTGGCTGAAAGGATAAGAAAACATGACCTATATATATGCTGTGTACAATAGAGACACCTCAGAACAAGGCATTCACACAGACTGAAAGCAAACAGATGGAAAAATATCTTCAATTAAAATGGAAATGAAGAAAAATCTCAGGTAGCAATACTTAATATCTGTCAAAATAGACCCAGAAGTGAAGGCCATAACTAGATATAAGAAAGGCCACTTCATAATACAAAGGGATCAATACAACAAGAAGATATAACCTTGATAAACAAATATGCACCCAATGAAGGAGCCTGCAAATTCATAAAAAAAAAAATCATGGAAGATGACAGGGGAGAGATCAAAAGCAACACAATCATAGTAGGGGACTTTATTATTTTTTAATTAAATCTTTATTGTTCAGATTATTACACTTGTTCCTCTTTTTTTTCCCCATAGTTCCCTTCCACCCGGAGCTTACTCCCCCCATTGTCATCATCCATAGGTGTACGATATTTGTCCAGTCTCCTCCCTCAGACCCCGCACTTCTTTCCCCCTGAGAATTGTAAGTCCACTCCCTTTCTATGCCCCCGATTCCATTATATTCACCATTTTATTCTGTTCATCAGATTTTTTATTCACTTGATTTTTAGATTCACTTGTTGATAGATGTGTATTTGTTGTTCGTAATTTTTATCTTTACCTTTATGTTCTTCATCCTCTTCTTAAAGAATACCTGTCAGCATTTCATATGATACTGGTTTTGGCAGCGATTAACTCCTTTAGCTTTTTCTTATCTGTGAAACTATTTGAACTTCAATTCTGAATGATAGGTTTGCTGGGTAGAGTAATCTTGGTTGTAGGTTATTGCTGTTCATCACTTGGAATATTTCTTGCACTCATGTATGGCCTGCATAGTTTCTGTTGAGAAATCAGCTGACAATTGTATGGATGCTCCCTTGTAGGTAACTGTTTTTCTCTTGCTGCTTTTAAGATTCTCTCTTTGTATTTTGCTTTTGGCATTTTACTTATGATGTGTCTTGGTGTGGTCCTCTTTGGATTCCTTTTGTTTGGGGTTCTCTGCACTTCCTGGACTTTTAAGTCTATTTCTTTCACCAGGTGGGGGAAGTTTTCTATCATCATTTCTTCAAATAGGTTTTCAATATCTTGCTCTCTCTCTTCTTCTGGCACCCCCATAATTCTGATGTTGGTATGCTTGAAGTTGTCCCAGAGGCTCCTTACACTATCTTCATATTTTTGGATTATTTTTTTCTTTTTTCTTTTCCAATTGGGTGTTTTTTGCTTCTTTGTATTTCAAATCTTTGACTTCATTCTTGCAATCCTCTATTCTGCTATTGGATCTCTGTATATTGCTTCTTATTTCAGTCAGTGAACACTTAATTTCTAGTTGACCCTGTTTCATATCCTCAAGGGTATCACTAAATTTATCGGCCTTTTCAATAAAGTTCTTGAAAAACCTTGTAACTGTGGTTTTGAACTCTATATCCAGTCATTTGCTTTCCTCCATTTCTTTCATTTGTGACCAGTTTCTTTGTCTCCGCATTTTGGCTGCTTCCCTTGGTTGATACACTGACTTTGTGTGCTAGGTGTCCTACAGGGCACAGTGGATCAGCCTCCCCAGTTACCTGAGGTAGACACTCTTGGTGCACCCCTTTGTGGGCTGTGTGCACAGTCTTGTTGTAGTTAAGCCTTAATTGTTGTTAGTATCACTGGGAGGGATTGACCTCCAGGCCAATTGGCTGTGAGGATCAGCTGTGTCTATGCTGGGAGAACTTCTGTGCTTGAGACACCCTTATGAGGCAAGACTTCCTTCAGTGCAGCTTTGGTGCTCACTTAGTCTGCCCCTGAGTGCATACCTTATGGATCTGAGGAGTTGTAATCTGGATGGTTCCACTCTGACCTCTGGGTGCACTGGCTCTTGGATCTCCGAGGAGGTGCTAATTTAGCCTCTGCCTGAGGCCAGCAAGCAGGAGCTACAGAGAGATCTGCAGATTCCTCTTTTTTGTTTGGGGTTTGGAGGTGCCCAGATGAGGCCCAGCTGTGAAGCAATGCAAGCTGCTGTGGGGCCTTGGACCTTCTTTGGATGTTCTGGGTCTCTATGACTCAGCTGCAGTTTGTTAGGTAAGTTTAGATTTCAAAGGACCAGGCCATTCATATGTAAAAGCCTCTGCACATAGCTTGGGTGGGGCGGAGTCTCAGGGCAGAGCAATCAGCAATGGTTGACCACCGGCCCTGCCCTAAGAGGGCCCCAGGTCTCAGTGTCCCTTGGTATTCACTGCAAGCACCACTGAGAGAAAGCCGCCATCGAGTTCTGCCCAATGCCAGACAGTCCAGTTTCTCCCTGTATGAGTCTGGGTCCTCAGTGTCTCACCCAGAACTGGAGTTCAGAGCAGTCGGGAGGTTGTGTCTCCCTGGGGATTGAAAAAGACAAGCGTGTACTCAGTTGCCAGCCCTCTCCACGCTTCCATAAATTTGCACTTTACTTCCACAGCTCCTGTGAGTCTCAGTGTGCTTTTCTCTTCCCTTCTAGTTGTAGAATTTCCACTTAGCCAGCCTTCCTGTGGTTCTGGATTATGTCCGTTTTGTCTTTTGGTTGTAGTTTTGAAGTGCTTGTGGGAGGCAGCAAGTTCAGGTGTTTACCTATGCCACCATCTTGGATTCTTTCTCAAATAGTCCATAGTAGAGGACTTTAATACCCCACTGACATAACTGGATAAAACCTCTAATCAAAATATTAGCAAAGAAACAGCAATCCTAAATGACTCATTAGATCCGATGGTCTTAATTGATATCTTCAGAACATTTCACCCCAAAGCCACGGAATATACATTTTTCTCAATGCACATGAGACATTTTCAAAAATAGACCACAAATTGGGTCACAGACAAAGTCTCTCCAAATTCAAGAAGATTGAAATGATATCAAGCATCTTCTCAGACCACAATAGCATAAAATTAGAAATAAACTACAATAAAAACAATCTAAAAAATTCAAACACTTTGAAGCTGAATAGCATGCTATTAAACAATGATTGGGTTACCAAATGAATCAAAGAAGAAATAAAAAAGAATCCTGGAAATGAATGACAATGAAAACATAACAATCCAAAATCTATGGGACACAATGAAAGCAGTCCTGTGAGGGAAGCTTATAGCTCTACAGGACTACCTAAAAAAAAATAATAATAATAGTAATAAATAATCTAACTCGACAACATAAAGAAATAGAAAGAGAGGAACAAGAAAAGCCCAGAGTGAGCAGAAGGAAGGAAATAATGAAGATCAGTACACAAATAAATGACATATAGAAAAAAAAACAATATAAATGATCAAAAAAAAAAAAAAAACAAGAGCTGGTTCTTTGAAAGGATAAACAAAATCAATGAACCTCTAGACAGGTTCACCAAGAAGCAAAGAGATAGGACCCAAATAAACAAAATCAGCAATGGAAGAGGTGAAATAACATCAGACCCCATAGGAGGAGAAAAATGGCGGCAGAATAGACAGAAGTGTTCCAAGCCTTGTCCTGGATCAGAAAGAAAGAACAGCTGAGGGTCGCACAAGGAATGTTTCTTGGCAAGTTAAGGGACAGCTAACCTCCAGGAGAAGGTGGGGGACTGCTAGACAGGGTTCCCCTGACCGGGCAGCCCACACTGTGGCTGGGTCCCCTCCCAGAGCCATGGGCTCGGACGTGGAGACTGCACCATCTTGGTAGGGAAAGTGGAGTTATTGGAAGCCTGAAAATCCACAACTGCAGCAACCACCAAACAGCTGCGAGCCCCAGAACACCGGTCCCCAATTGGCACAAACACGTGGATTCAAAGGAGCTCTTCATTCCACCACAGAAAGATCAGATTTTGCCTGGGATAAGGTGAGGTCTCTGGTTCCAGCGGAGAGAGAAACGCTCATTTTGCGGGAGCTGGAGGAGCAGGAAAGTCTGTGCCTAGAAAAATCCGTGGCTGTTGGGGCTGGCGTGATCCATGAATGTAGAAGGGGGTCCTCAGAGCTGCTAACAGAAGGGATCCCTAAAAAGCAACCCATTTTTATCTCATGTGCAGGGACAGCCTAAGAATTTCAAAGGTGTGTCGGCTGCTTAGACTTGTGTGCAGACCCATTGTTCGCGCACTTGAGCTTTTTCCTATTCAAATCCTTGCTTCTGATTACTAAGACCAATACATAGGATCACCCAGTTGGGGACACCCTGGGAGACTGCAGGGGAAAGTTGTTTTTCTGGAACCTGGGGGTCGGAGCGGGAGTAACCATTGGAGAGCCAGCTCTGAGGCAGCCCACTCCCACAAACCCGTATTGAGTGCCACAGGGAAAGAAGGCTCTAAACACAGGATAGAGCAGCCATATATAGACCTGGAAGTCAATCCAGAAACACTGCTACCCAGGGGCTGATTCACAAATTGACTCTTGTGTAAACAAAAATAAAGGAATACAAGAAATTAAGACACCATCTGCTTAAAAAATCAGGACTGGCTTACAACACTGAGGAACAGTGGAATCCAGGGAACTGCAATACTGTCTGGACTGAGAAACAGGCATGCCAAACAGAACAATAGAGGAAGTGAATGACCTTCACTACTGCACATTATATATTTTTTTTATTTTCACTTTTTGCATCTTTTCCTTAAGAAACTAATTTTTTTCTTTTTTCCTCACTTGATTTTACCTTTATAATTATTACATTTTTATTTTCAATCAGTATTATTACCACTACTATTTTACCTTTTTTTTTTTAAGAGTCATTTTATTTTCTCTTTATTTTATTTTGGGATTAGTGTTCTACATTCTATTTTCATCTTTCCTTTAGCATCATTTTCTCTATATCAACTCTACCTTTATGCCATCACTGTCTTCCTAATCTTTCTCCTTTTGGTGTCCTGTATATGTTAGCCATTTCCTGCTTTAGATTTTCCCTGTTCTTTCTGTTTACTCCCTGTTAAAATTTAACCCTACTTATATATCTAATTTCTAATCCCCTGCTCCAAATCCATACACACCTCTTTCTTCACTGTCTTAACTATCCAAAAAACTGTTTTTCTCTGTCCTTTTGTTGTTGTTTGCTTGAATGGTTATTATATCAAATTTTTATGCTTTTTTGTGAGATTGTTTTGCTTATTCCTTTGTTTTTGTTTCTTTGTTTGTTTTGTTTGCTTTGCTTTTGTTTGTTTTTTGCTTCTGTTTTCCCTTGCCTTGCTTGATATTAGTTGGTGTTGTAGTTTGTATTAATCCCCAGGTACTTGTTGCTGGCATTTGCTGGAATTAGCGGTTGTTCTATTGGAGTTTTCTCCCCATATATGCAGTTTCTTCCCCTTTTCTCTCTTAGTCTACTTCTTGTCTCTCTTATTTTTTTTTCTTTTCCCAATTTCATTTTGACACTCCTTTTTTTCTTTCTTTTTCCTCTTCTTCGTTCTCTCCTATCCCGTAATTTGCCATTCTCTGGTGGTCACCTTTATTGAAGTTATTAATATTGTGAATACATTTCTGTTCAGTACCTTGTGTGTTGTACCTGGTTGTGTTGTATTTGGTGTTTTTAAGTCAATGCAGGAGAGAGAGAACTACATAACCACACATCTGGAGAAGAGAAAACATGGGAAGACAAAGAAACAGACCACATATGAAAGAAAAGCAGGCATCACCTGAAAAGGGAGTAAATAAAATAGAGGCAAGCAACCTGCCAAAGAAAGAATTCAGAGAAATGGTCATAAGGTGGCTGAAAAGAATGGAAGACAAATTTGACAATATGAGTAAGAACCAAGAGGAAATGAAGAAGAACCAAGAAGAAATGAAAAATGACATTGCCTCTGTAAAGAACTCAATAGAAAGCATCGAGAGTAGACTAGAAGAAGCAGAGGACTGCATCAGTGAGCTAGAGGACAAGATGGAAAAAAATGCCCAAGTAGAGAGGCTTTTGGGGAAAAAAATTAAAAAGCAGGAGGAGAGCCTATGGGAACTTTGGGACAACACGAAACAAAACAACATCCACATAATAGTGGTGCCAGAAGGAAAGGAAACTGAGCAAGGAATAGAAAACCTGTTTGAAGAAATAATGACAGAAAACTTCCCTGATATAGGAAAGAAAAAACCCATACATATCCAAGAAGCTCACAGAATCCCAAGCAAAATGAACCCCAAAAGACTGACACCAAAGCACATTATAATTAAATTGGCAAACACCCACGAAAAAGTAAGAGTCTTAAAAGCGGCCAGAGAGAGACAGAAATTTACATACAAAGGAACCCCCATCAGACTAGCAAATGATTTCTCAACAAAAACTCATCAGGCCAGAAGGGAATGGAATGAAATAAACAAAGTCATGCAAAGGAATTGTCTGAATCCAAGAATACTATACCCAGCAAGGCTATCAATCAAAATTGAAGATGAAATCAGGGGCTTCAGAGAAAAAAAGGACTAAGGGAATTTATTACCACCAAACCAGCAATTCAAGAAATGCTAAAGGGTCTGCTGTAAAAAAAAGAAATAGGAAGCAAAGAAGGAACACAGGGGAAAAGAGTAAAAATAGTGACAAATAAGTACCTATCAAAAATAACTTAAATGTAAATGGATTAAATATCCCAATCAAAAGACTTAGGGTAATGGAATGGATAAGAAAACAAGACCCATATATCTGCTGTCTACAAAAAACCCACCTCAGAATAAAAGACGCACACAGACTGAGGGTGAAGGGATGGAAAAAGTTTTTCCAGGTGAATGGAAATGAAAAAAAAGCTGGGGTAGCAATACTCACATCTGACCAATTAGATCTCAAAGTGAAGGACATGACAAGAGATAAGGAAGGCCACTTCATAAAACTAAAGGGAGCAATCCAACAAGAAGAAATAACTCTGGTAAACATATATACACCCAATACAGGAGCACCCAAATACATAAAAAAAAACCTCCTGGAGGATAACAAGGGAGAGATTGACAGCAATACAATCATAGTAGGAGACTTTAATACCCCACTATCACCATTGGACAAATCCTCTAAACAAAAAATGAGCAAAGAAACATCAATCAATCCTAAATGACTCACTAGATCAGACGGAACTAATTGACAGCTTCAGAACATTTCACCCCAAAGCCACAGAATATACATTCTTCTCAAGTGCACATGGGTCATTTTCAAAGATAGACCAATGCTGGGACATAGGCAAAGTCTCTTCCAATTCAAGAAGATAGAAATTATATCAACCATCTTCTCAGACCACAGTGGCATAAAACTGAAAATCAACTACAATAAAAGCAATCCAAAGATATCAAACACATGCAGACTAAACAGCATGCTATTAAACAATGAGATCAAGTAAGAAATAAAAAACATCATGGCAATGAATGACAATGAAAACACAACAATCCAAAATCTATGGGACACAGCAAAAGCAGTCTTGAGAGGGAAGTTCATAGCTCTATAAGCATAGTGCAAAAAACAGGAAACAATGGTAATAAATTACCTAACCCTACAACTAAAAAAGTTAGAGAAAGAGCAACAAGAAAAGCCTAGCCTAAGCAGAAGGAAGGAAATAATAATTATCAGAGCAGAGATAAACGAGATTGAGTCCAAAGAAACAATACAAAAGATCAACAAAACCAAGACGTGGTTCTTTGAAAGGATAAACAAGATTGATGAACCTCTAGTCAGGCTCACCAAGAAGCAAAGAGAGAGGACCCAAATAAAAAATCAGAAATGAAAAAGGTGAAATAACAACAGATCCAGCAGAAATACAAAGTATGGTTAAAAAATACTACGAACAACACTATTCCAAAAAACTGGACAGCCTGGAGGCAATGGACATATTCCTAAAAAAATATAACCTTCCAAAACTCAACCAGGAAGAATCTAAACAGCTCAATATGCCAGTAACTATGGAAGAAATTGAAGCAGTCATCAAAAAGCTTCCAGCAAACAAAAGCCCGGGGCCAGACGGCTTCACAGGAGAGTTTTTCCAAACATTCAAGGAAGAACTAAAACCTATCCTCCTCAGACTATTCCAAAAAATTCAAGAGGAAGGAACACTTCCAAGCTCCTTCTATTAAGCCAGCATTGCCCTAATACCAAAACCAGATAAAGACAACACAATGAAAGAGAATTACAGGCCAATATCCCTCATGAATGTAGATGCCAAGATCCTCAACAAAATCCTAGCAAATTGGATCCAGCAGTACACCAGAAAGATCATACACCATGACCAAGTAGGATTTATCCCAGGAATGCAAGGATGGTACAATATCCACAAATAAATAAATGTGATACATCACTTAAACAAATTGAGAGATAAAAATCACATGGTCATATCAATTGATGCAGAACAAGTGTTTGACATAATCCAACAACCTTTCTTGGTAAAAACTCTCAACCAATTTGGGAATAGATGAATCATACCTCAACATCATAAAAGCTATATATGATAAACCCATAGTTCACATCATACTCAATGGGCAAAAGCTAAAACCATTTCCCCTAAGAACAGGAAAGACAGGGATGACCACTCTCACCACTCCTGTTTGACATAGTACTGTAAGTATTAGCCATTGTAATTAGACAAGAAGAAGAAATAAAAGGCATCCAAATTGGAAAAGAAGAAGTAAAGTTGTCCTTATTTGCAGATGACATGATATTGTACATAAAAAACCTAAAAGATTCCATCAAAAAACTAACAGAATTAATAAATTAATTCAGCAATGTAGCAGGATACAAAATTAACACCAAGAAATCTATGGCATTTCTATACACCAATAGTGAACTTACAGAAAGAGAGACTAAAAGAGCAATCCCATTTACCATTGTACCAAAAAAATTAAGATACTTAGGAATAAACTTAACCAAGAAGGTAAAACACCTATACACGGAAAACTACAGGACACTGAAAAAATAGATAGAGGAAGACGTAAACAGATGGAAGAACATACCATGTTCATGAATTGGTAGAATCAACATCATTAAAATGTCCATACTACCCAAAGCAATCTATAGATTCAATGCATTCCCAGTTAAAATACCAATGACATATTTCACAGACCTAGAAAGAACTCTTCAAAAATTCATCTGGAATAAAAAAAGACCCCGAATAGCCACAGCAATCCTGAGAAAGAAGAATAAAGTAGGAGGGAGATCAATACCAGATTTCAAGCTGTAATACAAAGTCATTGTTCTCAAAAGAGCCTGGTATTGGCACAAGAACACACAAAGAGATCAATGAAAAAGAATAGAGAATCCAGATATCGACCCAAACCACTATGCTCAATTAATATTTGACAAAGGAGATATGAACATCCAATGGAGTCAAGACAGTCTCTTCAATAAATGGTGTTGGGAAAATTGGACAGATACATGCAAAAAAATTAAACTAGATCACCAACTTACACCATACACAAAAATAAACCCAAAATGGATAAAGGACTTAAAAATAAAATGGGAAACCATAAAAATATTAGAGGAATCCACAGGCAGCAAAATCTCAGACATATGCCGAAAGAACTTCTTCACTGATACTACCCCTAGGGCAATGGAAGCTAAAGAGAAAATAAACAAATGGGACTACATCAAAATAAAAAGCTTTTCACAGCAAAAGAAACCATCAACAAAGCAACAAGAAATCCCACTGTATGGGAGAACATATTTGCAAATGTTATCACTGATAAAGGTTTAATCTCCAACATCTACAGGTAGCTTATACAACTTAATAAATGGAATATAAATGCTCCAATAAAAAAATGGGCAACGGACCTAAATAGAATCTTTTCGAAAGAAGACAGAAGGAAGGCCAAGAGACACATGAAAACATGCTCAGTCACTAATTATCTGAGAGATGCAAATCAAAACGACAATGCGGTACCATCTCACACCTGTCAGAATGGCTATCATCAACAAAGCAACAAATGACAAGTGCTGGTGAGGATGTGGAGAAAAAGGAACCCTCATGCACTGCTGGTGGGAATTCAGACTGGTGCAGCCACTGTGGAGAACAGTATGGAGTTTCCTCAAAAAACTGAAAATGGAAATCCCTTTTGACCCAGTAATCCCACTCCTAAGAATATATCTTAAGAAACTAGAAACACCAATCAGAAAGGATATATGCACCCCTATGTTCATAGCAGCACAATTTACAATAGCTAAGATTTAGAAACAGCCTAGGTGCCCGTCAGCAGACGACTGGATCAGAAAACTATGGTACATCTATAGGATGGAATACTATGCTGCCATAAAAAAGAAGGAATTCTTACCATTTGTAGCAACCTGCATGGAATTGGAGAACATTATGCTAAGTGAAATAAGCCAGTCAATGAAAGAAAAGTGCCACATGATCTCACTCATTTATGGACTATAAAAAACACATTATAAACTGATGAACAAAAAGATAGATACAGAGGCAGTACAGCATCATACGGACTGTCAAATTACAGTGGGAAGGTTAGGGACAGGTGGAGGAATTAAGAGATCAACCAAAGGACTTATATGCATGCATATAAGAATAACCAATGGATGTAAAACATTGGGGGGTGAGGGCCTGTATGGGAGTGGGTTGAGGGGGGCAATGGTAAGATATGTACATATATAATACCTTCAGACCCCTCAGAAATACAAAGGATTGTAAAAAATTATTATGAATAACTCTTTTCTAACACACTGAACAACCTAGACAAAATGGACATATTCCTAGAAAAATACAACCTTCCAAAACTCAATCAGGAAGAATCTAAAAATCTCAATAAGCCAATAACTATGGAGGAAATTGAAGCAGTCATCAAAAAGCTTCCAGCAAAAAAGAAGTCCAGGGCCAAATGGCTTCACATATGAATTTTACCAAACATCCAAAGAAGAACTACAACCTATCATCCTCGGATTATTCCATAAAATTCAAGAGGAAGGAATACTTCCAAACTCATTCTATGGAGCCAGCATTTCCCTAACTCCAAAATCAGATAAAGACATCACAAAGAAGGAGAATTACAGGCCAATATCCCTCATGAACATAAATGCCAAAATCCTCAACAAAATCCTAGCAAATCGGATCCAGAAGTACATCAGAAAGATCTTACACCATAACCAAGTAGGATTTATCATAAGGATGCAATGATGACACAATATGTGCAAATCAGTAAATGTGACTCATCACATAAAAATACTGAGAGATAAAAATCACATAAACCTATCAATTGATGCAGAAAAGCATTCAACAACATCCAACTTTTCTTGATAAAAGCACTCAGCAAAATGGGAATAGAGGGATCATACCTCAACATAATAAAAGCCTTAGATGACAAATCCACAGCCAACATCATACTTAATGGGCAAAAACTAAAACCATTTCACCCAAGAACAGGACCCAGACAGGGATGCCAACTTTAACCACTCCCGTTTGACATGGTACTAGAAGTGCCAGCCATAGCTATTAGACAAGAAGGAGAAAAAACAGATATCCAAATTGGAAAAGAAGATGTAAAACTGTCATTATGTCATTATTATCAGATAACATAATACTGTACATAGAATACCCTAAAGACTCCATCAAAAAATTATTAGACTTAATAAATGAATTTGTTAATGGAGCAGGATACAAAGTTAACACCCAGAAATCTATGGCATTTTTATACACCAATAGTGAACTTACTGAAAGAAAGATTACCAAAAAAAATCCCATTTTCCATTGCACCAAAAAAATTAAGATACCTAGGAATAAACTTAGCTAAGGAGGTAAAAGACTCGTACAAGGAAAACTACAGGACACTTAAAAATAATTAGGAAGACATAAAGAGATGGAAAAACAGGTATAATCAACATCATTAAAATGTGTTACTATCCAAAACAATTTATAGATTCAATGCACTCCCCATTAAAATACCAATGGCATATTTCACAGACCTAGTAGGAACTCTCCAAAAATTCATCTGGCATAAAACTAGACCCAGAATAGCTTCAGCCATTCTGATAAAGAAGAAGAAAATAGGAGGGATCTCAATACCAGATATTAAGCTGTATTACAAAGTCACTATTCTCAAAACTACCTGGTACTGGCACAAGAACAGACATATAGACCAATGGAATAGAATAGAGAACCCAGAAATCAACCCACACCACTAAGCTCAATTAATATTTGACAAAGGAGGCAAGAGCATACAATGGAGTCAAGACAGTCTCTTCAATAAATGGTGTTGGGAAAATTGGACCGATACATGCAAAAAAATGAAACTATATCACCAACTTACACCATACACAAAAATAAACTCAAAATGGATAAAGGACTTAAACATAAGACGGGAAACCATAAAAATACTAGAGGAATCCACAGGCAGTAAAATCTCAGACATAAGCCCAAGCAATAGCTTCACTGATGCAGCTCCTAGGGCAAAGGAAAGTAAAGAGAAAGTAAACAAATGGAACTGCCTCAAAATAAAAACCTTCTGCACAGCAAAAAAAAAAAAAAAAGCATCAACAAAACAACAAGAAAGCCCACTGCATGGGCGAACATATTTGCCAATGTAATCTCCAATAAGGGTTTCATCGCCAACATTTAGAGGGACCTCATACAACTTAACAAAAGGAAGATAAACAACCCAATCAAATAATGGGCAATGGACCTAAATAGATACTTTTTGAAAGAGGACATAAGCAAGGCCAAGAGACATATGAAAACATGCTCAAAATCACTAATCATCCAAGAGATGCAAATCAAAACAACAATGAGGTCCCATTTCACACCTGTCAGAATGGCTATCAACAATGGCCAGGGTGCAGAGAAAAAGGAACCCTCATGCATTGCTAGTGAGAATGTAGACTGGTGCAGCCACTGTGGAGAACAGTATGGAGTTCCCTCAAAAACTAAAAATGGAACTCCCTCCCTAGCTGGTTTGGCTCAGTGGATAGAACATCGGTCTGTGGACTGAAGGGTCCCAAGTTTGATTCAGGCCAAGGGCACATGCCTGGGTGTGGGCTCCATCCCCAGTGGAGGGGTGTGCAGGAGATAGCAGATCAGTGATTCTCTCTCATCATTGATGTTTCTATATCTCTCTCCCTCTTCCTTCCTCTCTAAAATCAACAAAATTATATTTAAAAAGTAAAATAAAAGTGGAACTCCCATTTTACCCAGTGATCCCACTTCTAGGAATATATCCCAAGAAACTAGAAATCAAAAGGATATATGCACCCCTATGTTCATAGTACCACAATTTACAATAGCTAAGATTTGCAAACAGCCTAAGTGCCCATCAGCAGATGAGTGGATTAAAAACCTGTGGTACATCTACACAATGGAATTCTATGCTGTTGTAAAAAGAAAGGAACTCCTACCATTTGCAACAGCATGGATGGAGCTGGAGAGCATTATGCTAAGCGAATTAAGTCAGTCAGAGAAAGATAAATATCACATGATCTCACTCATTTGTGCAATATAATGAACAACATAAACTGATGAACCAATATAGATCCAGAGACAGTGAAGCAACAAACAGATTGTCAAACCTCGGAGGGAAGGCAGGGGAAGGTGGGGTAAGGGGGAGAGATCAACCAAAGGACTTGTATGCATGCATATAAGCATAATCAATGGACACAGACACCAGGAGGGTGAGAGTATGCGTGAGTGGGGGTGAGGGAGGGCAATATGGAATACCTTAATCAATAAAGAAAAAAATAATAATAAACTAAAAAAAGAAGATATAAAGTAAAAAAAAAAAAAGTCACAACAAACAAAAGTCCTGGACCAAATGGATTTACAGGAGATTTTTTACCAAACATTTAAAGAACTAATACCTATTCTCCTCAATCTTTTCCAAAAAGTTCAAGAGGAAGAACACTTACAAGCTCTTTCTATGAAGCCAGCATTACCCTAATCCCCAAACCAGATAAAGACACTACAAAGAAAGAGAATTACAGGCCCATATCCATGAGGAACATAGATGCTAAAATACTCATCAAAATATTTGCAAATCACATTCAGCAATACATTAAAAAGTTCATGCAATATGACCAAGTGAGATTTATTCCAGGGATGTAAGGCAGGTACAATATCCATAAATCAATAATTGTGATATATTACATGAACAAATTGAAAGACAAGAACCACATGATCATATCAATTGTTGCAGAAAGAGTATTTGACAAAAATCCAATACCCTTTTTGATAAAAACTCTCAACAAAGTGGAATTAGAGGGATCATACCTCAACTTAACAAAAGCCTTATATGACAAACTTACAGCCAATGTGCAAAAAATAAAACCATTTCCTTAAGAACAGTAACAAGACAGGGATTCCCACTTTCATCACTCCTGTTTGACATAATACTGGAAGTGCTAGCCATAGCAATTAGATAAGAAGAAATAAAAGGCATCCAAACTGAAAAGACAGAAGTAAAACTGTCATTATTCTCTGATGACATGCTACTGTACAAAGAAAACCCTAAAGACTCCATCAAGAAAACTACTAGATTTAAAAAAATGAATCCAGCAATGTAGCAGAATAGAAAATCAACACCCAGAAATCTATGGCATTTTTTATACACAAATAATGAACTCACAGAAAGAGAAACAAAACAAAACAAAACAAAAATCCTATTTATCATTACAACAAAAAAAGTTAAGATACCTAGGAATAAATTTAACTAAGGAGGTAAAAGAACTGTACTTGCAAAACTACAGAATGTTGCAAAAAGAGATACCAGAAGATATAAACAAGTAGGAGAACATACCATGTTCATGGGTTGGTAGAATCAACATCATTAACATGTCTATTCAGTCTAAAGCAATGTATAAATTAAATGCAATCACCATTAAAATATTAAGGACATATTTTTTATAGATCTAAAACCAACTCTCCAAAAATTCATATGGAATAAAATAGACCCCCAATACTCGCAGCAATCCTGAGAAAGAAGAACAAAGTTGGAGCGACCACAATACCAGATGTCAAATTATACTACAAAGCCACTGTTCTCAAAACTGCCTGGTACTGGCAAAAGCTCAGACATATAAACCAATGAACAGAACAGAGAATCCAGACCCAAAGCATTATGCTCAACTGATATTTGACAAAGGAGGAAAGAGCATACAATGGAGTCAAGACAGTCTCTTCCATAAATGGTGTTGGGAAAAGTGGACAGATATATGCAAAAATATGAATATAGATCACCAACTTACAGCATAAATAAAAATAAACTCAAAATCAATAAAAGAGTTGCACATAAAACAGGAGATCATAAAATCTAGAAGAATCCAAAGGCAGCAAAATACCAGACATCTCTGATAGCAATATGTTTACAGATACATCTCCTAGGACAATGAAACTAAGGATAAAATAAACTAATGGGACTACATCGCAATAAAAAGCTTCTGCACAGCAAAAGAAACCATCAACAAAACAACAAGAAAGCCCACTGCATGGGAGAACATATTTGCCAATATTATATCTGATAAGGGTTTAATCTCCAAAATTTATAGGAAACTCATACAACTTAACAAAAGGGAGATAAAACCCCAATTTAAAAAATAGGCACAAAACCTAAATAGACACTTTTCAAAAGTTGAGATACAGAAGGCCAAGAGGTATATGAAAAAATGCTCAAAGTCACTAATCATCTGAAATATGCAAATCAAAACCACAATGAGGTACCACCTCACACCTATCAGAATCAACAAACGACAAGTGCTGGTGAGGTTACTGTGAAAAAGGAACCCTCGTGCACTGCTGGTGGGAATGCAGACTGGTGCAGCCACTTGGAAAATAGTATGGAGTTTCCTCAAAGAATTAAAAATGGAACTCCCATTTGACCCATGAATCCCACTTCTAGGATTATATCCCAAGAAATCAGAAACACAATCAGAAAGGATATATGCACTCCTCTCTTCATAGCAGTACAATTTATAATAAGATTTTGAAACAGCCTAAGTGCCCATCAGAAGATGAGTGCACTGAAAAACTGGTACATCTACAAGATGGAAAACTATAATGCCATAAAAAAGAAAAAGCTCTTACCATTAGCAACAGCATGGATGGATCTGAAGAGCATTAAGCTAAGTGAAATAAGCCAGTCTAAGAAAGATATGTATCACATGATCTCCCTCATATGTGGAATATAGTGAACAACATAAACTGATGAACAAAAATAGAAGCAGAGACAGAAACATGGAACAGACAGTCAAACCTCAGAAGGAAGGCATGGGGGAGTGTGGGGGTGGAGGTAAGAGATCAACCAAAGGACTTGTATGCATGCATATTAGCCTAACCAATGGACACAGACAGTAGGGTTGTGAGGGGCAGGAGTCAGTGAGAAGAGGTCAATGGAGGAAAAAGGAGACATATGTAATACTTTCAACCATAAAGAATTTTTTAAATGTACAGTTTAAAAAATGAAATCTCAAAATAAAATAAAAGACTGATCAACGAAGAAAGACACTGAGGACAGGCCCTGTTCTCATTCCCCACTGGAGTTCCTTCTAAATTTTCACTGTGCCCTTCATTCCCCCAATCATGTGTGCCAGACCCACATGAGAGTCTAGGAACATGTCCACTAACCTTCCTGGCCTTAGTTCCAGGATTTTTTTCATCTCTCTCTTATATATTCAACTTATAAACTTTCCATTTTTCCATATATTAAAAATCAGTGTTTCCTTTTAGTCTTTCTCATTTCTTTCCTGCTTGTCATCTCTATATGTCTTTTAGGAGTGGTTTAACTCAACATCACCAGCCCTCTACTATCTTTGCTCTTAAGCAAATAAAAACAACAACCACAATGTTAGTTAACATCATTGAGCACTTTCTAGGTTCCAGGCACAATGCTTTATATGCTCTGTCTCATTAACCTTATCACCCCAAACCCACAGAGTAAATGCTATTGCTATTCCTTTTTTTTTTTTACTGATAAGAAGCAGATTTATTAAAGATGATTAACTGAGCCTCAGAAAAGGAGAGGTAATCAAGAAAGAGCTACTCACCAAGCCAGCATGGCTCAGTATTTGAGCCTCACACCTATGAACCAGGAGGTCACTAATTTGATTCCCGATGCGTGGGTTGTGGTCTTGATCCCCAGTGTGGGGCATACAGGAGGAGCCAATAGGTGATTCTCTCTCATCATTGATGTTTCTATCTCTCTTTCCCTCTCCCTTCCTCTCTGAAATCAATAAAAATATATTTAAAAAAAAAGAAAGAGCTACTCTGGGGATCATCAATTAAAGATGCCTCAGCCATAACCTACATATATACTGATGACTCCTAATATAAATAATTTCAGAACTAGTTCTTTCCTCCTGAGCTCCAGACCCATACTTTGAACCTCCTATACAACATTTCCACTTGACTGGGACCCACTATTTTTTCCCTTAAGAGAAAAAACCTGGTTAAAAAAACCATGAGGTACTTGAGAGTAAAATTCCTTCTTCTCCACCTTCCTTTCATCCTCAACCTCCATTATCAACTGATCATCATGTCCCATGAAATATACCTCCAAAATCTCTCTTCTTTTCATGCTTTCCTTCCCCTACACTGCCCAAATCTCTCAACTATAACATTATCATAGCCACACACTTCAATGTGTCAACAGTGCCATTCCTCCTCAATACACCAATAGCCATCTCTCCTACATAGAGGACTCCACCTGTGGATATCCTACACAGATCTGGTCATTGCCATGCTATACAGGCTTAAAGCTAAGCTCTTTTTTGAAATCTGATTGTGCTCCCTGCCTTGAAGAAAATTAGTCATCACTGCCTTCAGAGTTTTCCCATCTTAGTTCCTATGCCAGGACAGTATTTATAGTGTATGTTGTGTTTCTTTCCCCCTCAGCCAGATGTACAGCCCTTAATGATAAGGATCTAGACTTATTCACCCTTGCCTACCCTGCATGAAGCATAGTGCTTAGCATCATGTTAAATAAATGTTCATCTAAGTAATCAATATGGAAATGAGATGATAATCAAACAGTATCACATCTGTGTGCTGAAACAAGCTCTAATTACATGTATTTTCAAATATAAGGACATTCTTGAGGCATTTTACTATAAAAATCTCATAGAAGGAAAATAATAGTGAGACACAGTGCTAGTATTTCTAGACTGAAGCACAAGATGCCAAATCTCAAAGAAACTTTGCTATAAAGTGATTTTTTTCAGACCAGGCTTGTATTCTACAAAAATTAGAGGTTAGATAACTAGCAGACTAACTTCTCTATATACTCCCATTTTGAAGACTTATCTGAGCATCTCTAAGGTTTCTCCTCCCTGTCTCTCTTTGCTTTATTCTTCACAATCCATCATTGAGAATGTTAAAGGCTTTTAAATAAATCAATATTCTGCCATTGGGCTCTCACATGGAATGCAGCACTGGTCTAGCAGCTGAGTCAGTTGGTGTGCAAAAGGGCAGAATGTGACCTTAAGATGAAACTGAATGCAAAGTCAAAATTAATTTAAGTTATATTTTATTTATAAGTCAATAAACTAATAATAAAGGATATTTGCATAGGCAAGTTTTTTAAGAATATCCTTTGATTGAATTAGTATTTACCTTCCTAAGATATTTAAAATATTATATAATTAGCGTATATTAGAGTGAAGTAAAAAAATTCATTTGTGAAAATCATTCATGCCTTAGGCAGGTAATGTTAATCCAAATTAGTGAGTGGGTAAGCAAGTAAAGCTACAATACTTTATAGAGGTTAAAACCTGTCCATGACAAGTTTTGGTTTGATGGAATTTTATTGTAGTAAAATTATATGAAAAATATAGGATTTATTGGTCTAATAGTTTCTTGTAGGGAACAGCTATAGGGTTAAGCCTCAGACTTATCTGTTGGCAAAGCTACAAACAAGTCCCAGCTTAGAGGGCACAGCCCTCTTAGCATAATTAAGTTTGACCTTATGAAGCTCCTTAGATCATATCAGGGGAGCTAATGGACTGTGGGAGATGCAGCAAGTGCTGGGGGGAGGAGCCAGCCAGGGGGAGGGCCTGCCAGGGGTTTGCAGGCCGGTCACCCCCCTGATTGGGGTGGGGGTTCCCACTGGGGAGCAGGGCAGGGCTGGCCTGAGCAAGGGGCCACTGGGGGTTTGCAGAATGGCCATATCCCTGATCAGGGTGGAGGTCCCCACTAGGGGGTGTGGTCGGCCTGGGTGTGGGACTGCAGTCGTTCTGGACTCTGGTTGTTCTGGGCATTCCACCATTTCAGTCATTGGGTTTTTATTATATAGGATTATATCCTACATATTACATATTGTTGAATGCCTACATTGTACAAATATTTGTAAATTATAGGTTTAACCCTCGTATAATAATAGTTTATTCTTTTAAAATTAAAGTCAAGCCCTGGCCTGGGTGGCTTAGTTGGTTGTCCCACACTCTGAAGTGTTGCTGGATGGATCCAAGTCAGGGCACATGCCTGGGTTGAGGCCTTAAACCACAGTAGGGGGGCATGCAGAACTCAGCATTTTGATATCTTGATTGATGGTTCTCTCTCTCCCTTTCCCTTCCTCTCTTTCTCTCTAAAAAGTCACTTAAAAATCTTTTTTTTTAATTATATCAAATTAAAGCCAGTTAAGTAAAAACATTCTTTCTGGCAAAATATATTATTCACCAAAAGACATAACTATGTAACTGAATTAAAACTTTGCTTTATTTGTTAATGTTCAAGTATATGATGCACGTCTATATATATATATAAGCCTAAGCGACTGAATACCATTCAACTATTGGACCATTTGACCAGTAGCTATGAAGTGCACTGACCACCAGGGGGCAGGCACTCAATGCACAGGCATGGAAACATGGAACAGACTGATATTGATGAATCTCAGAGAGAAGGGGGTGGGGGAGGGCAGGAAGAGATTACCAAAGATCTTATACGCATACTAGAGACCCTGTGCAAAGATTCATGCACCAGTGGGGTCCCTCAGCCTGGCCTGGAGTGATCAGGCCAAATCTATGCACTGGGCTTCTGACATCCTGGGGTCCTGGATTGCGAGAGGTTGCAGGCCAGGCTGAGGGACCTCAGGGTGCATGAATAGGGCCTCTAGTATACAATATTTTGTTCAGTAAAGGTAATTGTTATTTAAGGTTTGAGAAAATATGTAAGTATATTTATTGCCACATATAAAGGCTTGTACTTCATTTAGAAGTAATGGGGGTGATTCAAAATGTTGGCCGAATAGGCAGACATGTCCTGCACCTTGTCACAGCGCAGTTAGAAGGAACAACTAAATCGAATAACATCCAACCAGAATTAGTAAATTGGACACAGCTGGTGAGACAATCCACAGCTGGAAAGGGCAGAAGACACCTGGAGAATGGTAGGATTGATGATCTGGGCTGGAGAGAGACACATGACCACTGGGACAAGAGGGTCAGAGGAACCTGCACTGCACCAAGCCTGTGTCCCTTGGGAACACACATAACACCCGACTGTGGAAAGGAGGTTCACAGGGCTGCTGGTGGCCCAGGAATCTAGATCTAAGTCCACAGCCATAAGAGGCTACACACAGAAAGGCAGCCTGAAGAGTTGCACGAGCAGCTAGCTATCCAATTTTGGCAGAATAGAGGTAGAAGCCTATTTCCTTGATACTGACTGGACTCTGATTCACTAAAGAGTAATCTAGTAACAGTGATAGAAACAAGTGTAAAGCCTAAAGGGTGGCCAGAGGACTTTGGAGCTCATAAGATAATGCAGTGTCAATAGGGATGTGTTTTTTTTCTGAGTATTGATAATTCAGATGGTAAGGCACATCAGGCCATTGGAATTGGTTTTCAAATGGTAATAGTGGTTCCCCTGACACCTGAATAGCATTTTTAAATAAATCTTTATTGTTCAGATTATTGCAACTGTTCCTCTTTTTCCCCCCATAGCTCCCCTCCACCCAGTTCCCACTTCACCCTCTGCCCTTATCCCCCATTGTCCTCATCCATAGGTGTATGATTTTTGTCCAGTCTCTTCCTGCACCCCCCACAACCCTTTCCCCCAGAGAAATGTCAGTCCACTCCCTTTCTATGTCCCTGATTCTATTATATTCACCAGTTTATTTTATTCATCATATTTTTTATTCACCTGATTTTTAGATTCACTTGTTGATAGATATGTATTTGTTGTTCATAATTTTTATCTTTACATTTTCTTCTTCTTCCTCTTCTTAAAGAATACCTCTCAGCATTTCATATAACACTGGTTTGGTAGTGATGAACTCCTTTAGCTTTTTCTTATCTGTGAAGCTCTTTATCTGACCTTCAATTCTGAATGATACCTTTGCTGGGTAATCTTGGTTGTAGGTTCTTGCTATTCATCATTTTGAATATTTCTTGCCACTCCCATCTGGCCTGCATAGTTTCTGTTGAGAAATCAGCTGACAATCGTATGGGCGCTCCCTTGTAGGTAACTAACTGTTTTTCTCTTGCTGCTTTTAAGATTCTCTCTTTGTATTTTGCTCTTGGCATTTTAATTATGATGTGTCTTGGGGTGGTCCTCTTTGGATTCCTTTTATTTGGGGTTCTCTGCACTTCCTGGACTTGTAAGTCTTTCTTTCACCAGGTTGGGGAAGTTGTCGGTCATTATTTCTTCAAAAAGGTTTTCAATATCTTGCTCTCTCCCTTCTTCTGGGACCCCCATAATTCAGATGTTGGTATGCTTGAAGTTGTCCCAGAGGCTCCTTACACTATCTTCATAATTTTGGATTCTTTTTTTATTTTTGCATTTCCAGCTGAGTATTTTTTGCTTCTTTGTATTTCAAATCTTTGACTTCATTCTTGCAATCCTCTAATCTGCTGTTGGATCTTTGTATAGCATTTTTTATTTCAGTCAGTTGGTCCTTTTTCATATCCTAGAAGGTCTCACTAAATTTATCGGCAGTTTCTAGAAAATTCTCCAAAAACCTTATAACTGTGGTTTTGAACTCTGTATCCAGTCCATTTCTTTCATTTGTGATCTGTTTCTTTGTCTCCGCATTTTGGCTGCTTCCCTGAGTTCATAGTGTGGCTTTGTGTGCTAGGTGTCCTACAGGGCCCAGTGGCTCAGCCTCCCCAGTTACCTGAGTGGATACTCTTGGTGCACCCCTTTGTGAGCTGTGTGCACAGTCTTGTTGTAGTTAAGCCTTGATTGTTGTTAGTATCACTGGGAGGGATTGACCTCCAGGCCAATTGGCTGTGAGAATCAGCTGTGTCTATGCTGGGAGAACTTCTGTGCTGGAGACACCCTTAAGAGGCAAGACTTCCTTCAGTGCGGCTTTGGTGCTCACTGAGTCCGCCCCTCAGTGTGTCCCTTATGGATCTAAGGGGTTTTAATCTGGATGGTCCCACTCTGACCCCTGGGAGAACTGGCTCTTAGATCTCCAAGAAGGTGTTAATTTAGCCTCTGCCTGAGGCCACCCAGCAGGAGCTACAGAGAGATGTGCCCAGATGAGGTCCAGCTGTGAAGCAATGCAAGCTGCTGCGGGGCCTTAGGCCTTCTTTTGGATATTCTGGGTCTCACTGACTCAACTGCAGTTTGTTAGGTGATTTTAGAATTCAAAGGACCAGGCCACTCATATGCAAAAGCCTCTGCACATAGCTTGGATGGGGTGGAGTCTTAGGGTAGAGCAGACAGCAATCACTTCATGGGGTGGGATCTCAGGGCAGAGCAAACAGCAATGGCTTCCCATCAGCCCTGCCCTAAGAGGCCCCTGGGTCTCAGTGTCCCACAGCAGTTGCTGCAAGCACCTCTGAAAGAAAGCTGCCATCAAGTTTTGCCCACTACCAGACAGTCCAGTTTCTCCCAGTATGAGTCTGGGTCCCCAGGGTCTCGCCCGGAACTGGAGTTCAGTCCAGTCAGGAGCTTTTGTCTCCCTCCCGATTAAGAAAGCCAGCCGCATACTCAGTTGCCAGCCCTCTCTGCACACGCCTCTGTACCTCTGCTTTCTGCAGCTCCTGTGAGTCTCAGTGTGCTTTTTTCTCTTTTTTGAAAAAATATATTTTATTGATGTTTTTACAGAGAGGAAGGTTGAGGGAGAGAGAGTTAGAAACATTGATGAGAGAGAAACATGAATCAGCTGCCTCCTGCACACCCCCCACTGGGGATGTGCCCACAACCAAGGTACATGCCCTTAACTGGAATCAAACCTGGGACCCTTGAGTCTGCAGGCCGACTGAGCCAAACCGGTCAGGGCACTTTTTTCTCTTTCCTTCTAGTTGTAGAATTTCCACTCAGCCAGCTTTCCTGTGGTTCTGGATGATGTCCTTTTTGTCTTTTAGTTGTAGTTTTGAAATTGTTGTCCACGGCAGCAATTTAGGTGTTTACCTATGCCACCATCTTGGTTTCTCCTGAGGAGCATTTTTAGAGAAAGCATGTTATAATGCATTTTCTTGAGTTTTTACCGTTGGCATTTGTAAATGCTGGCTCATACTTGATCTACTTTGGTCAGAAATTTGGTTAGAAATAAGTATAAGATTTTAAAAGATTATATCCCCTTCTCATAGTACTCAGACACTTCTTAAATCCCTACTTACCAGTCAACAAATATTCACTGAAAATCTTGCTATGTGCCAGATAGTGATAATTAAAGTTTGTTTCTCCTTTGTCACATTAAACTCTAGGCCTTGGTCCTTGTTTACTCCTGACTTTTTGTGTGGGTGGGGATGTCTTAGATTTAAAATCTTTTACGATTCCTCTCAATCCTCAGGTGTTTATTAAAGAGCCCACAGGTGCCGTGAGTCACTCTTATTCAGGGAGCATATTGCTTGGGTGTTCAGCCTGGTTCTGGGTTCTGACCAGCAGAAATGTCACCTGTCACCAAAGTGAGACCACCAGCACACTCATCTAGCCTTCTTACTGTAAGATGTTTCTTTCTTTGGATTAACATGAAAATTGTCTTTTGTCCCAAGTGTCCAGGTCCCATTAATCATCATCTTGATCTGCTGGACTTAAATTTGAGGCAAACGCAGGTTAAGATCCTTCTACCCCAGACACCTGGTTTTGAAATTTAGCACGTAACTCTTTGTGCTGACCTTGTTTTCAGAACTGTCCAACCTCAGAAGGATGTTAGGGGATGGGGGTGGTAACTAAATCAACCAAAGAACTTATATGCATGCATATAAGAATAACCCATGGAGACAGACAGTAATGAGGTAAGGGCATGTTCTGGGGGGTGGGAACAGCTGGGGAAAGATCAATGGAGGGGAAAAAGAACATATGTAATACTTTGAACAATAAATAAGTTCTTAAAAAAGAAGAAGTAATGGAATAATGGCAGAGGTAAACACCTGTACTCACTCCCTCCCACAATCACATCAAAATTACAACTAAAATGCAGAACAACCATCATTCACAATTGCCTGAAAGCTAACTGAATGGAAGTCCTACAACTAGGGAAGTTAGGAAGAAAGCACATTGAAACTTAAAGGAGGGATGGAACAGGCTGGACTGGCACCCATGTGTGCCACCTCTTTAATTGGGGGGGATATCTCCAAGTCTTTGCATGAGAAGCAGGGGTCTCATCCCCATACCAGAATTCCAGTCCAGGATTCCAGAGATTTAAGGAGAACCAGGAACTGTGGGCTATAAAACATAGCAGAAATTGTGGTTGAGTGACACATAGGCTGTTGGAGTCCTTGGTGCTCCTCTTAAATGGCTCATACATGAATGTACATTTCCCCCCTCCTCTGAGCTCCAGCAATGGATGACAGCTTTGGGGCAATCCAGGGACTTAGGGAGAGAAATTGAACTGCCTGGCATCAGGGCAGGAACTTGGAGGAAACTTTCTCCCAGACATGGGTACTCACAAGGCTCATTGTTCCTGTGCTAGGACCTCCCCCATCACAGAGCTGACTGGCAGCCATCTCAGTTTTCATCAGCTTAGCTCACACTATTCCCTCTACTCTGGTGATTCCCTGACACCCCACCCATCCAATATGTAAGCCCCACCCAAGCTGCTTGCAGCTGTTTTCCATATGAATGGCCTGTCCTGGCTCAGGCTTCAGACTTTGCTAAAATCTCTCAAACAAGCTGCAGCTGGGTCAGCATGCCCCAAACATATCAATAAAAGGCTTAAGACCCAGCACTAGGACCAGCCTGCCTTGCTTCACAGCTGGGCCTGGCCTGGGCATCTCCAAGCCCAATAAAAATAGCTCCTGCAGAGTGGCCCCAGGAAGTGGCTGACTTTGGACCTTCTGAGATGTTTCAGAGCCAGTGCACCTAGTGGATTTCTTCAGAACATACCAGATCACAACTCTACACATCTACAACCACCACATTCAAGGGACAGATTCAGTGAGTACCGAAGCCACACAGAAGCAAGTTCTATTCCATAGGGGTATCTCCTGCACAGCAACTTTTCCACTGCAGATGCAGTTGATCCTCACAGGGAATTTTCCTGGAGTTCAATTTCTCCCAGTGATGCCAACAACAATCAAGGCTCAACTACAACAAGACCGTTCACACAGCCCACACAGCGATATACCTAGAGTGCCCAGCTAAGGTAACTGGGGAGACTGAGCCACTGGATACCTAATACACAGAAACAAGCACATGGACACCTAATACACAGAAACAAACAGGACACTTAATACACAAGGCCACTCTACCAATTCCAGGAGACATAACAACTCTACCTAATACATAGAAACAAGCATATGGAAGCAGCCAAAATGTGGAGACAAAAAAAACATGTTATAAATGAAATAAATGAAAGCAAGAAAATTACTGGATACATAGTTCAAAACATTGGTTATAAGAATGTTAATGAGACCTGCAAAGTATTTAATAAGAGTGTCAAGGGACTTAGTGAGATTTTAAAAAATCTTAGTGAGAATCTCAAAGACATGAAAAAGGGCAAGTCATAAATTAAGCATACACTAGCTGAAATAAAAATATTTTACAGGGACTTAACAGTAGAATAGAGGATTCCAAGAATCAAATCAATGATTTGGAATATGAAGAAGCAAAAACTCCCAATCAGAAGAGCAAAAAGAATCCAAAGATATAAAGAGAGTGTAGGGAGCCTTTGGGACAACTTCAAGTATACCAACATTTGCATTATGGGTGTGCCAGAAGGAGAAGAAAGAGAGCAAGATATAGAACACCTATTTGAAGAAATAATGACAGAAAACTTGCCCTACCTGGTGAAAGAAATGGACTTAAAAGTCCAGGAAGCACAGAGAGTCCCAAACCAAAGGAACCCAAGGAGGCCCACACCAAGACATATTATAATTTAAATGCCAACGGCTAAAGACAAAGAGAGAATCTTAAAAGCAGCAAGAGAAAAGCAGTTAGTTACATACAATGGAGCACCCGTAACACTGCCATTTAATTTCTGAACAGAAACTATGCAAGCCAGAAGGGAGTGGCAAGAAATATTCAAGGTGATGAATATTTACAATCACAATTACTCTACCCAGCAAAGCTATCATTTAGAATTAAAGATCAGATAAAGAGCTTCACAGACAAGAAAAAGGTAAAGGAGTTCCTCATCACCAAAGCTGTATTACATGAAATGTTGAAGGGTATTTTTTGAGGAGGAGAAGAAGGAGGAGGAGGAGGAGCAGGAGGAGGAAGAGGATGAGAGGAGGAGGAGGAGGAGGAGGAAGAAGAAGAAGAGACAATAAAATGGCAATAAATAAATAAATAAATAAATAAATATATATATATATATATATAAACAATTGAATCTAAAATCAAAATAAATGAACAAGAAATCTAATGAACAAAATAAACTGATGAATAAAATAGAATCAGAGGCATGGAAACATGAAACAGACTGAGGAACCTCAGAGGCAAGAGGGTAGGGGAGCAGGGAGAGATTAACCAAAGACTTTATATGCATATATGCATTACCTATGGACCCAGACAATAGGGTGGTGAAGGCCTGGGGTGGGGCAGGATCCCAGTGGAGGGGGTAAATGTAGGGGGGAATGGAGAACATCTGTAATACTCTCAAAGATAATTTTTTAAAAAAAGAAGAAGTAATGACTATAGTGTCCTGTAACTTTGGAAAACTGAAGTATTTAAGATTAATTTTCTGAAAGATAATAAATAGTCTTGAATTGAATCAAGAAAATAATATTTAATTACTAATCAATTGCTTGGAATTTATAAACTGCAAATGTCCCCAAAAGTGTCTTAGTGTCTTATTTAATACAAAACACATGAAACAGTCATCAAAAATTTCATCTTTGCACTTTCCAATTATTTAAACTTCTATACTTTCTTATGAAAAAGCATTTCAAAAAAGAGTAAACTTTTCATATTATTAGTTACTGTTAATTAGAGATTACTTTTATCCCCTATCTCAAAATATTTTGAAAAAGGATGAAAGCTATTTCAAGACTTAGTTCATTTATATTATCTCACTTTATTTTTCATGCTATCAATGTTCTTACACTTAACTTTCTACTTTTAAAATAAATTAACTTCATATTTAAACATTAGATTGCTTTGTAAACAGCAAATTTCTTGGTCGTCATTTTAGAGGATAAATGGGGGATCAAAGTAAAATTTTTATATTTATTTTCTGTAAGACCCAAAATTACATTTCAGTGACTTATATTCAAACTCACCACAGCTGAATTGCAAATTTTTTCTTGGTTCTTATGACCATGACAGAGAAGTTTATCTGCATTCAAATTGCCTACTGGTTTGTTGTACTTCAATAATAAAACAGCAGGATTGAAGGCTCATGATGAGAAATCTGAATAATTACCTGCTAGATGATAGATGGTGTAACTCAGGCAGAGGCAGTCACTGAAAAGAAAATACTTTGAGATATCAATCAGCTTCCTGACAAATCAAATTTCCCTCACTTTTAGTGGACAATAAATGGGAATTTTACATCTATATAGTGGAAAGTTTTAACTTTAAAATATGCATAATTTTATTTCAATAAAGTACAGATTTAAAAAAATGAATTAAAATTTATATACCTGACATATTTCTATTTCAATCTTACAACTTTTAAGTAGATAAATGGTGAAAATAATTAACATTATAAATCTGTATTTTATTCCATTGAGGAGGGCAAAGTATACTTAATAGTAGTTTTCCTATTTTCTTTCTGCATTTACATTTAACTCAAATTATTCACAACAACATTAATAGCTGTGTTCATGCTCTTTATTTTTTTCTAATTTTGTGGTAAATTAGTTGGATGTACATTCTACATGAGATTCAAAAAGCGGAATGCCCAATCATCACTGCCACACACTCGCATGTAAGCAAAGTAAAAGCAAAGGGTGAGTGAAACATGCAAATTGAATGAAAGCCCAGAAGGCACCTTTCTCCCTTATGATCACTACTAGTGGCCCAGTGTGTGAAAGTCGTGCACATTAAAAGAGAATTAATTAGAGGAAATATTTTAATATTGCTATTTGCCCTTTCTCTATAATAAAATGGCAGAGATGAAAGAAAATTAGTAAAATGTATATGAAAATCTTCCTCTTGTCAGAATCTGGGGTGCACTGCAGGACCCAGAGTCAAGTCCCCGCACCTGCATGCACCTCAAAATTGCACAAGACCCAGAGTTACTGGTCCCACCCCCATTGGGCAAGATCCAGATCTGGCCGCCCCATCCCCGTCAAGCCCCGCCAGGTGAGGGACACAGCCTCAGGTCTCCTGGCCTGGTGCCAGGCAGGGGGTACAGCCTCAGGTCCCCCATCAAGCCCTGCCAGATGGGGGGGTGCAGCCTCAGGGGCCCCGTCAAACCCCGCCGGGTGGGGGATGCAGGCTCAGGTCCACTGGGGCACCCTCAGGTCCCCCAGCCTGGTGTTGTGGTGGGGGGCACAGCCTCAGGTCCCACGTCAAGCCCCGCTGGGCAGGGGGTATGGCCTGAGGTCCCCCAGCCCAGCGCTGGGGTGGGGGTTGTGGCCTGAGGTACCTTTGCCTTGGCCGGTGCAGGGAGTGCACTTTGAGGTCCCCTGTCAAGCCCTGCTGGGCGGGGAACATGGCCTGAGTTCCCCTGGCCTAGTACAGGGCTGGGGGCATCCTTTGAGGTCCCCCATCAAGCCCCACAAGTCCCCCACCCTGCCCAGTGTCATGCAACCTCAGGTCCCTGCTAATCACTTCTTACACCTGGTTACAGGAACCCTGCCTCCACTGTGGGCACAGCCATCTTATGTTACAGGAACCCTGCCTCTGCTGTGGGTACAGTCATCTTGTGATGGCATGAGGGTTAATTTGCATATTACCTCTTTATTAAATAAGGTGTAGTTATTTGACTACATAGTCAATATTTGGAGTTTATGGTTATATATATATAGAGAGAGAGAGGTAATATGCAAATTAGCCAGGAAGCCATAACATCATGACTTCTCAGGAAGAGGCAGTGCACACAGGTGGGTAGGAGAGAACTGCATTCATGGTGAGGCAAGCCACCAATGGTGCAGGCCCAGAGAGAACAGGGCCTGCCAGCTGCACACGCCAGCAGTCCTGCCTCTGCCCATGAGCTGCAGAGGAAACACCTTTTCTGACCACTCATTGGCTAAGCTCTCTATATGCCACTCATAGTGTTCTTGGTAACTTGGGTAATAAGAATCCAAAAAGGTGGTATAGGGTTTTCCCACCACACTCCTGGAGGTAAAAAGTGAAGGTTCACTGCTGGAGAGACTAAGAAATGTCATATCCTGGCCAAGCTGGTTTGCTCAGTGGATAGAGCTTCGGCCTGCCAACCACAGTGTCCAGAATTGATTCTGATCAAGGGAATGTACCTAGGATGCAGTCTCTTCCCTGGCCAGGGCCCAGGTCATGGCTCATGTAGGAGGCAACCAATCGAAGTGTCCCTCTCACATTGATGTTTCTTTATGTCTTTCCCTTCCTCTTCCATGCCCTCTAAAAATCAATGGAAAAATATCCTCAGGTGAGAAAGAGAGAAAGAAGGAAGGAAGGAAGGAAGGAAGGAAGGAAGGAAGGAAGGAAGGAAGGAAGGAAGGAAGGTTATATCCTATGAAAGAGACATCTTGAAAATGCCTGAAGAAAGTTATTTTTTTGTGGTGAAGGGACTGGAGTCCATGTTAATGAAAACACCTTGGTGGCTACAGCAGCCAGCAGTGGCAGCAGCAGCGGGGTGATGGGGGTGGAACATTCCCCTGATCAACCTGGTTGCCTCCTGCAGAGGGAGGCCAGACTGCAGTCTAGGCCCACTCCCCTGAGGGCTCCCAGATAGGAGAGGGTGCAGGTCGAGCTGAGAGACCACCCTCGTGCACAAATTTCATACACTAGGCATCTAGTCCTATGTAATAAAAGCCTAGGTGGCATCACGCCCTTGTGCAATGCCCTCATGTCATCACAAGATGGCTACCACAAGATGGCTGTCACAAGATGGCCACAACAAGATGGCCAGCAGGAGAGGACAGTTGGGGGCGATCAGGCAGCGGGGGAGCAGTTAGGCATCAATCAGGCCAGCAGGGGAGTGATTAGGGGATGATCAGGCTGTCAGGCAGAAGTGGTTAGGGGCAATGAGGCAGGCAGGCAGGGATTGGGCCTAAACCAGCAGTCAGACATCCCCCAAGGGGTCCCAGATTGGAGAGGGTGCAGGCTGGACTGAGGAACACACCCCCAGTGCACGAATTTTGTGCACGGGGTCTCTAGTCCCTTATAAATTATAACCTTCAATATATTTTTCTATGATTAAAAAGAAAAAGAAAATTAAAAGTGGTAGAGAAATGGAGAAAGGAAAAGAGATTATTTACATCTTATTAACTGAAGAAAAACTAATTTTTAGGCAAAGATAGAAAATTTTGATAGCGCATAGGCTGAAACAAGGCACTTTCAAGGTGCGTGCTGTAGTGAGAGGTAAGTGGATTCAACTTCACTGAAGGGCAATTTTGCAATAACTATCAAAAGTTAAATTCTTATATACAGCAATTTACTTTAGGAATATCTCCAGTAACTAGCCTCACAAATCTTTATGAATGCTTGCTGTAATATTGTTACTAGAGAAGTTAGTGGTTTTCCCCAACACTAGTGTGTGTGTGTGGGGTGGGGGGGGCTCTTGCAATATTTTTAGAAAATGAATTTTCTAAAATTCACATGGGAATATGAATGTTTTTTATTGCAGTGGAGTTGCATTCCTCAGGTTGTAAAGTCCCATGCTCCTTACCGTAGTTGTAAAAAGGGGGCAACTGTGGATTCAGCCAAAAGCAAAGCCAGTGTTTAGAGCTTGCATTCTATGTTGCTTATTGGGTCAGGAGAGCATCCGGCTAATTAAAATCCATTAATCCATGTGTGGGTTTCATATTAACCTGGACCATGTGGACCAGTGCAAAGGGAGTGTGCCCCCTGAAACAAGAGAGGCAAGAAAGCAAATTCCCTTTGTTCAGAAATTTAAAAATTCAAGTTTTGCATCCTTGCAGTTGTGATGCCTATCCTTCCCAATTACCTGTTCCCAGATATGACTGACAGACAGTTAAGCACTTTCTCATACCATTCAGACCTTTTTGGGCATTCATCCAAAATGCCTTTGTCCAGTCCTTTCCCCCATCAATTAGCAAGGAAGAGAGTTGGAGAATATTAAATTAGCAAAGCTGTGTAAATGGCATGTGCATAATATCTAGTCTTCCCTTTATTCCATTTCTGTTAATAAGATTATTACAATAGTATCATATTTTCTTTAATAATAAAAATTATTTTTAACTGGAAATAACGTAAGGTCCCTCTGTAGGAGGTTGGTATCCTATCGATAAAGAGGTAATATGCAAATTGACCATCACTCCAACACACAAGATAGCCATCCCCATGTGGTCAAATATGGCCGCCACAAGATGGCCTGCAGGGGAGGGCAGTTGGGGGTGATCAGGCTGGCAGGGGAGGGCAGTTAAGGGTGACCAGGCTGGCAAGGGAGGGCAATTAGGGGTGACCAGGTCAGCAGGGGAGGGCAGTTAGGGGCAATCGGGCAAGCAGGGGAGCAGTTAGGCATCAATCAGGCTGGCAGGGGAATGGTTTGGGAGTGATCAGGCTGGCAGGCAGGTGAGCAGTTGGGAGCCAGCAGTCCTGAATTGTGAGAGGGATATCTGACTGCCCATTTAGGCCCGATCCTCGAGGGCTCCCAGATTGGAGAGGGTGCAGGCTGGGCTGAGGGACACACACCCCTGTGCATGAATTTCATGCATGGGCCTCTAGTAATAAAATATTTACAGTCATACAATAACACACTATGCAGAACTACCCTGTTCAAAAAGAAAGAGATGGATCTGTATGTGATGTTTTGGAACAATACTTAAGTCACATTTAAGTGAACATAAAATAAATACATCTGAATGTTTTCAAAGGATATAAATTAAAATATATAAATATGTGTTTGATCATTAATAAAAATTTATGGAAAAATATTTAAGGCAATTACTAGCTGTGGTTGCCTTTGGGAAAGGAGTTTAAGAGACCTGACATAGAGAAACTGCTTACTTTCTTTCCATTACATATTCTATTAAAGTGTTTAAATTTTTATCATGTTTTTATCTTCTTTTAATAACAAATAAACAAATGGAGAAAGGAAGGAAGGAAAGAAGGAAGGAAGGAAGGAAGGAAAGAAGGAAGGAAGGAAGGAAGGGAGGGAGGGAGGGAGGGAGGGAGGGAGGGAGGGAGGGAGGGAGGGAGGGAGGGAGGGAGGGAGGGAGGGAGGGAAGGAAAAGGAAATACAGATACAAAGATAAATCTGTATGAATCCAAAGTTTATCTCTCTCTAGCTATTCCACAGTCAAAAAAAAAAACAAAAACAAAACCTTGGGGAGCCTAAATCCTGCACTGTCTTAACATAACATTGATAACAAAAACAAAAGACCTAGACTGGGTTGGTACTAATGAACTGAACTTGAACATGACCATCCCCTGAGGCTGACTGCTTGTGTTTTTTTTGTTTTTTTTTTATGTTATTGTTACTTTTATTTTTTTATCTTTCTTTTTTTTACCATTTTTTTTATTGTTTTAAGTATTACAAACAGTAGTACATATGTCTCCTTTTTTCCCCCATTGATCTCCCCCCGACCTCCCCTACCCCCCAGTACATGCCTTCACCTGCCCGCCCTCCCCCCCGCCCCAGTGTCTTATGGATATAAGATGACTGCTTGTTTTTGACATAGCCTGTGATTAAGAATTAGGGTTGAAAATGACAAGTGCTGATGAGGATGTAGAGAAAAAGGAACCTTCATACACTGCTGGTGGAAATGCAGACTGGTGCAGCTACTGTGGCAAACAGTATGGAGTTTGCTCAAAAAATTAAAAATGGGACTCCCATTTGACCCAGTAATCCTACTTCTAAGAATATATCCCAAGACATCAGAAACACCAATCAGAAAGAATATATGCACCCTTATGTTCATAGCATCACAATTTGCAATAGCTAAGATTTGGAAACAGCCTAAGTAACCATCAGCAGATGAGTGCATTAAAAATGGTGGTACATCTACACAGTGGACTATTACACTGTTGTAAAAATGAAAGAACTCTTACCACTTGCAACAGCATGGATGGACCAGGAGAGCATTATGCTAAGCGAAATAACTCAGTCAGAGAAATATACTAAATATCACATGATTTCACACATTTGTGGGATATAATGAACAACATAAAGTGATGAACAAAAATAAATACAGAGGCAAAGAAGCATCAAACAGACCATCAAACCTCAGAGGGAAGGCAGGGGAGGATGGGAAAAGGGGTAAGAGATCAACCAAAGGACTTGTATGCATGCATATAAGCATAATCAATGGACACAGAGAGTCCATAAAAAGAAGACATGTAATGCTTTCAACAATAAAGAATTTTTTAAAAAGAATTAAGATTGAGTGTTTAAGGACTGCTGTATCTAATTCAAGCCCCTTGGAAAAATGAAAGGTCACTCTGGCAGGGGAGCACTTCAAGCTTACACTTCATCCCCATACAGGAAAAGAAGGGAAAATACAAGGACTAGAAAATTTCAAAAAGTAGTAAACTCTTCCCTAATTCATCCTACACAAGAATACTTCAAAGATGCTGGAGAGAGATACCCCTTCTTTCCAGATCAATAAAATACAAGTTGGTAAACACACAAACACACATACACACTGCTTTGTAATTTTTTTTACATTTTTATTGTTTAAAGTGTTACATGTGGTAGTGCATATATCTCCTTTTATTTTCCCTATTGACCATCCCCCAGTCTCCCCTACCACCTATCGCATGCCCTCATCCCACCCCCGCAGTGTCTTGTGTCCATTGGCTGTGTTTATATGCATGGATACAAGTACTTTGGTTGATCTTTCCCCCACCCCCAACACTCTCCAGCCTTCCTGCTGTACTTTGACAGTCTGTTCAGTGCTTTACTGCCTCTGTATCTATCTTTTTATTCATCAGGTTATAACGTTCTTTATTTTCCATAAATGAGTGAGATCATGTGGTATTTTTCTTTCATTGCCTGACTTAATTCACTTAACATAATGCTCTCCAGGTCAATCCATGCTGCTGCAAATGATAAGAATTCCTTCTTTTTTATAGCAGCATAGCATTCCATTGTGTAGATGTACCATAGTTTTCTAATCCACTCATCTGCTGATGGGCATTTAGGCTGTTTCCAAATCTTAGCTATGGTGAATTATGTCCCTATGAACATAGCGGTGCATATATCCTTTCTGATCGGTGCTGCTACTTTCTTGGGATATATTCCTAGAAATGGGAAAACTGGGTCAAATGGGAGTTCCATTTTTAGTGTTTTGAGGAAACTCCATACTGTTCTCCACAGTGGCTGCACCAGTCTGCATTCCCACTAGCAGGGCACGAGGGTTTCCTATTTCTCCACATCCTTGCAAGCATTTGTCATTCATTGATTTGTTGATAATTGCCATTCTGACAGGTGTGAGATGGTACTGCATTGTCATTTTGATTTGCATGTCTTGGATAATAAGTGATTTTGAGCATGTTTTCATATGTCTCTTGGCCAACCTTCTGTCTTCTTTCAAAAAGATTCTGTGTAAGTCCGTTGCCCACTTTTTTATTGGATCATTTATCTTCCTTTTATTAAGTTGTTTAAGTTCCCTGTAGATGTTGGAGATTAAACCTTTATCAGTGATAACATTTGCAAATACCTTCTCCCATACAGTGGGCTTTCCTATTGTTTTGTTAATGGTATCTTTTGCAGTGCAAAAGTTTTTTATTTTGATGTAGTCCCATTTGTTTATTTTCTGTTCAGTTTCCATTACCCTAGGAGCGATATTGGTGAAGAAATTGCTTCAGCATATGTCTGAGATTTCTCTGCCTATGGATTTCTCTAGTATTTTTATGGTTTTCTGTTTTTATGTTTAAGTCCATTATCCACTTTGTGTTTATTTTTGTGTATGGTGTAAGTTGGTGATCTAGTTTCATATTTTTTTGCATGTACCTGTCCAATTTTCCCAACACCATTTGTTGAAGAGACTTTCTTGAATGCATTGTATATTCATGACTCCTTTGTCAATTATTAATTGAGCATAGTACTTTGGGTCGATACCTGGGTTCTCTATTCTATTCCATTGGTCTATATGTGTGTTCTTGTGCCAGTACCAGGCAGTTTTGAAAACAGTGGCTTTGTAATACAGCTTGAAATCTGGTATTGAGATCTCACCTACTTTGTTCTTCTTTCTCAGGATTGCTGTGGCTATTTGGGGTCTTTTTTTATTCCAGATGAATTTTTGGAGAGTTCTTTCTAGATCTGTGAAATATGCCATTGGTATTTAAAAGGGGCGTGAATTGAATCTATAGATTGCTATGGGTAATATGGACATTTTAATGATGTTGATTCTACCAATCCATGAACATGGTATGTTTTTCCATCTGTTTACGTCTTCCTCTATCTCTTTTTTCAGTGTCCTGTAGTTATCCGCATATCGGTGTTTTACCTCCTTAGTTAAGTTCATTCCTAGGTATCTTAATTTTTTTGGTGCAATTGCAAATGGGATTGCTTTTTTAGTCTCTCTTTCTGTAAGTTCACTATTTGTGTATAGAAATGCCATAGATTTCATGCCATTAATTTTGTGTTCTGCTACATTGCCGAATTCATTTATTAAGTCTATTAGTTTTTTTATGGAGTCTTTCGGGTTTTTTATGTACAATATCATGTCATCTGCAAATAAGGATAGCTTTACTTCTTCTTTTCCAATTTGGATGCCTTTTATTTCTTCTTCTTGTCTAATAGCAATGGCTAATACTTCCAGTACTATGACAAACAGAGGTGGTGAGAGTGGGCATCTCTGTTTTGTTCCTGTCCTTAGGGAAAATGGTTTTAGTTTTTGCCCATTGAGTATGATGTTGGCTGTGGGTTTGTCATATATGGGTTTTATTATGTTAAGGTATGATCCTTCTATTCTCACCTTGCTGAGAGTTTTTCTTTTTTTCAAGAAAGGGTGTTGGATATTGTCAAATGCTTTTTCTGCATCCATTCATATGACTATGTGATCTTTATCTCTCAATTTGTTTATGTGATATATCAGGTTTGTTAATTTGCGGATATTGTACCATCCTTTCATTCCTCAGATAAATCCTACTTGGTCATGGTGTATGATCTTTCTGACGTACTGCTGAATCTGATTTGCTAGAAGTTTGTTGAGGATTTTGGCATCTATGTTCATGAAAGATATTGGCCTGTAATTCTCTTTCATTGTGTTGTCTTTGTCTGGTTTTGGTATTAGGGTGATGCTGGCTTCATAGAAGGAGCTTGGAAGTTTTCCTTCCTCTTGAATTTTTTGGAATAGTCTGAGGAAGATAGGTTTTAGATCTTCCTTGAATGTTTGGTAAAACTCCTCTGTGATGATGTCTGTCCCCGGGCTTTGGTTTGCTGGAAGCTTTTGATGACTGCTTCAATTTCTTCCACCGTTATTGGCCTATTGAGATGTTTAGATTCTTCCTGATTGAGTTTTGGAAGGTTGTATTTTTCTAGGAATATGTCCATTTCCTCCATATTGTCCAGTTTGTTGGAATAGAGTTGTTCATAATATTTTTAAACAATCCTTTGTATTTCGGTGGGCTTTGTAAGAAATATCTGGCAGGTTATTTCTTCTCTTTCATTTCTGATCTTGTTTATTTGAGTCTTGTCTCTTTGATTCTTGGTGAGCCTGGCTAGAGGTTCATCAATCTTGTTTATCCTTTCAAAGAACCAGCTCTTGGTTTTGTTGACCTTTTGGATTTTTTTTTTTTTTTGGACTCTATGTCGTTTATCTCTGCTCTGATCTTTATTATTTCCTTACTTCTGTTTACACTGGGTTTTTCTTGTTGCTCTCTTTCTAGCTCTTTGAGTTGTAGGGTTAGGTAATTTATTTCCATTGTTTCTTGTTTTTTGCAGTAAGCTTGTAGAGCTATGAACTTCCCTCTCAAGACTGCTTTCCCTGTGTCCAATAGATTTTGGATTGTTGTGTTTTCATTCTCCTTTGTTGCCATGATGTTTTTTATTTCTTCCTTGATCTCTCTGGTAACCCAGTCATTGTTTAAAGCATGCAATTTAGTCTCCATTTGTTTGATTTTTTTTGCATTATTTTTATTGTAGTTGATTTCCAGTTTTATGCCACTTTGACCTGAGAAGATGCTTGGTATGATTTCCATCTATTTGAATTTAAAGAAACTTTGCCTGTGACCCTATATATGGTCTATCTTTGAAAATGACCCATGTGCACTTGAGAAGAATGCATCTTTTGTGGCTTTGGGGTGAAATGTTCTGAAGATGTCAATTAAATCCATCAGGTCTAGTGAGTCATTTAGGATTGGTATTTCTTTGCTGATTTTTTGTTTAGAGGATTTGTCCAATGGTGATAGTGGGGTATTAAAAACTCCTACTATGATTGTATTGTCAATCTCTCCCTTGATGTCCTCCAGGAGTTTTTTATGTATTTGGGTGTTCCTGTATTGGGTGCATATATGTTTACCAGAGTTATTTCTTCTTGTTGGATTGCTCCCTTTAGTATTATGAAGTGGCCTTCTTTATCTTTTGTTATGTCCTTCAGTTTGAGATCTCATTTGTCAGATATAAGTATTGCTACCCCAGATTTTTTTTTATTTTCATTGGCCTGAAAAACCTTTTTTCCATCTCTTCACCCTCAGTCTGTGTGCACCTTTTTTTCTGCGGTGAGTTTCTTATAGACAGCATATATATGGGTCATGTTTTCTTATCCAATCCATGGATAAATCTATGTCTTTTGATTTGGGGCATTTAATCCATTTACATTTAAAGTTATTATTGATAGGTACTAACTTGTCGCCATTTTTATTCTTTACCCCTATATTCTTTCTTCACTTCCTATTTATTTATTTTATTTTTACAGCAGACCCTTTAGCATTTCTTGCATCGCTGGTTTGGTGATAATAAACTCCCTTTGTCCTTTTTTTTCTGAGAAGCTCCTGATTTCACCTTCAATTTTGATTGATAGCCTTGCTGGGTATAGTATTCTTGGATTCAGACCCTTCTTTTGCATGACTTTATATATTTCTTTCTATTCCCTTCTGGCCTCATGTGTATCTGTTGAGAAATCTGTCGCTAGTCTGATGGGGGATCCTTTGTAGGTAACTTTCTGTCTCTGGCCACTTTTAAGATTCTCACTTTGTTGTTGGTGTTTGCCAATTTAATTATAATGTGCTTTGATTTCAGTCTTTTGGGGTTCATTTTGCTGGGGACTCTGTGAGCTTCTTGGATTTGTGTGGGTTTTTTCTTCCCTGTATCAGGGAAGTTTTCTGTCTTTATTTCTTCAAACCAGTTTCCTATTCCTTGCTCAGTTTTCTTTCTTTCTGGAACCCCTATTATGTAGATGTTGTTTTGTTTCATGTTGTTCCAAAGTTCCCTTATGCTCTTCTCCTGCTTTTTAATATTGTTTTCTAGAAGCTGCTCTACTTGGGTATTTTTTCCTAGCTTGTCTTCTACCTCACTGATGCGGTCCTCTGCTTCTTCTAGTCTACTGTTGATGCTTTCTATTGAATTCTTCCTAGCAGCAATGTCATTTTTCATTTCTTCTTGGTTTTTCTTCATTTCCTCTTACTTCTTACACATATTGTCGAATTTGTCTTCCATTCTTTTCAGCCACCTAATGACCATTTCTCTGAATTCTTTCTCTGGCAGGTTGCTTGCCTCCATTTTGTTTACTTCCTTTTCTGGTGATGCCTACTTTTCTTTCATATGCAGGCTGTTCCTTTGTTTCCCCATGATCTCTCTTCTCTGGGTGTCTGTTTATGTAGTTCTCTCTCTCCTGCATTGATTTAAGGGCACAAAATACAAAACAACAAGGTACAACACACAAGGCACTGAGCACAAATATATTCACGATATTTATAGCCCCAAATAAAGGTGACCACAAATATATTCACGATATTTATAGCCCCAAAGAAAGGCGAATTAGAGAATAGGAAAGAAAGGAGAAGAGAAAAAAAAGGAAAGCAAAAATGAAATTGGTAAAAGGAAAATAAAGTAAGAGAGAAAATATAGAGAATAAAAAATAAGAGGGTAAAAAATCTTTATACATGGGGAGAAAACTCCAATAGAACAGCCACTAACCCCAACACATGCCAGCATCAGGTACCTGGAGATGAATGCAAATTACAAACAACAACTAATATCAAGTGAGATGAAGGAAAACAGAAGCAAAAAAAAAAAGGCAAAACAATCTCAAAAACAAGCATAAAAATCAATATAATCAACAATCAAGCAAACAACAACAAAAGGACAGAGAGAAAAAAGTTTTGGATAGAGAAGAGAGAGATGTGTATGGATTTGAAGCAGAAGATTGGAAATTAGATATATAAGTAGGGTGAAATTTTAACATGGGTAAAAAGAAGGAATAGTTGAAATCTAAAGCAGGAATAGAGTAAGAGAAACAGGACAACAAAAGAGGGAAAGTGAAGAAGAGAGTGATGGCATAAATGTAAAGTTGAGATAGAGTAAAATGATGCTAAAGGAAAGATGAAAATAGAATGTAGAACACTAATCCCAAAGTAAAATAAAGAGAAAGTAAAATGACACTTTTAAAAAAGTAAAATAGTAGTAGTAATAATACTGGTTGAAAATAAAAATGTAATAAAAAGGTAAAATCAAGTGAGCAAAAAATAAAAATAAAAGTTTCTTAAGTAAAAGATGAAAAAAATAAAAATAAAAATGTGCAGTAGTGAAGGTCATTCACTTCCTCTAACTGTTCTGTTTGGCACACCTGTTTCCTAGTCAGGACTGTATTAAAGTTCCCTGCATTCCACTGCTCCCCAGTGTTGTAAGCCAGTCCTGATTTTTAAGCAGGCAGTGTGTCTTACTTTCTTATATTCCTTTATTTGTGTTTACACAAGGGTCAAATTGTGATTCAACACCTGGGTGGCAGTGTTTCTGGATTGACCTCCTGGTCTATAGGTCTTCTCTAGCTAGTGTTTAGATTTTGTTTTCCCTGTGGCACTTAACACAGGTTTGGGGGAGTGGGTTGCCCCAGAGCAGGTTCTCTGATGGTTATTCCCCACTCTGATCCCCAGGTTGCTGAAAAACAACTTTCCCCTGCAGTCTCTTAGAATGTCCCCAATTGGGCGATCCTATGTATTGGGCTTAGTAATCAGAAGCAAGGATTTAAAGAGGAAAAATAAAATAAAGAATAAAAAAATAAAAAAAGAACCAGAGTAAGTGTGCGAACTCCAGGGCTGCACACAAGTCTGTGCAGTCTTTTTTTCTCCTTGGGTCTAAGCAGCCAGCACACTTTTAAAATTTTTAGGCTGTCCTTTTGTACCCAGATCAAAATGGGCTGCTTTTTAGAGTTCCCTTCTGTTAGCAGCTCTGAGGACCCCCTTCTACATCCACAGGTCACACCTGCCCCAACATCCAGGGATTTTTCTAAGCGCAGACTTCCCCAGGTTCTTCAGCTCCCATAGTGCACGCATTTCTCTCTCCTGCTGGGACCTCAGATCTCACCTTATCCCAGGTGAAATCTGACCTTTCCATGAGGGAGTGTAGAGCTCCTCTGAATCCATGTGCTTGCACCACTTGGTGTTCTCAGGTTCGCAGCTGTTTGGTGGGTGCTGTAGCTGTAGATTCCCCAGGCTTTCTAGGCGTCCAATAACATCCACTTTCCCCTTCAAGATGGCGTGGTCTCCATGTCCAAGCCAGTTGCTCCAGGAGGGAACCCAGCAGCAGTGAGGGCTGCCTGGTCAGGTGAACCCTGTCCAGCAGTCCCCCACAGTCTTCTGGAGCATAGCTGTCCCTCAACTCACCAACAAACACTCCCCGTGCGACCACACACTCTCCCTTTGTTTTCTCACTCACACACTATCTTGCAGTCTGCCTTCCCATCGGCCACCATCTTCTCTCAAAGATGACTGCTTTGCAATTTTATGTACTCTGTAGAATAAGAATTAGACACCTGCAAAAGTCAGAGCAAACCTAGAATTGACCAAATGCCTTTTCAGAGCTAATTTATCAATAGGAGGGATGTCTTCAAACAACACACAATTAAGTAGTATTTATATATTTCCCTGAAAATCACTGCCACTAAAGCCATTAATTAGCACATAAAACACAAAATAAGAAGTCCAAATTGTGAAAAACTTTGTCCCAAAAGTGATGAAAAACTGAGGTGGACATACGGCTTATCAATGACAGACCAACATGGAATGATGAGGTACAAAATGCAGAGATAGACTTCAAAAGAAAAGGGCAAATTTAAAGCAAAATGTGCACTTGTTTCCAAATTTTACTTAGGGCTAGTCCTGGTCATAAAATTTGTAGATACAGTAAAGCTATGGATACCTGCAGCAATAACAAGAAAAAGAATAATTCTTTTACCTTTTAATACCTTTTCAATTACATACATTTTTCCAAAATATAAGGATGAACAATGAAGGCCAAAAAGCATTAAAAAATTATATTAAAAAGAAAATAAAAATAATTATGTTACACATGAGGATATAGAGCAACTAGCACTCTCTTACATTTCTGGTAGGAAATTAAAATGGTATGTACTTTTTTTAGTTTATGCAAAACAAACCCTATACTTACCATATCAACCAATAGTTCCACTCATAAGTATTTACTGACAGGAAATGAAAAGACATATCCAAAAAGGACTTGTTATACCAGAATGGTCATAGCAGCTTTATTTATAAAATCCTAAAACTGGAAACAACCCAAATATCTATCAAGAGGAATATGTATACAAATTGTTGTATATTCACACAATAGAATATTGTACAGCAATAGAAAGGAATTAATTACTGATATAAGCAGCAATATTATGCTGAGCAAATAAAGCCACATACAAAAGAATACATATCATATCTGTGCAATGATATGAAACTCTAGAAAAGGCAAAGTTATTAATCTATACTAACACAAAATTTATCAGTTTTTGCCTATATTTGGGGCTGTAGGAAATTGATTGAGATGGAGTGATGAAATGTCTTTTATATTTGGTTGTAGATGTTATATAGGTATATAGTCAGAATTTTTGAAAAAATTTTCAACATGTACACCAAAAATAGGTTCACTTTGTTGCATGTAATTCATACTTTAATAACATTGATTTTAAGATCAATCAAAGGACTTGTATGCATGCATATAAACATAACCAATGGACAGACACTAGGGGAGTGAGGACATGTGCTGGGAGTTGGGGGTGGACGGGGAGAGGTCAATGGGAAGAAAAGGAGACATATGTAATATTATAGGTAATACTTTAAACAATAAAGAATTAAAAATATATTATGAAATAAAGGCATTTGTGTTTTTGAAACTTAAAATCAATTAATTAATTAATTGGATAAAGTTGCTTTTAAAAATAATATATGTGAGTAAGAGTATCTATGTAGAAATTATGTGCCCTTATATTAAGTACCAATTTGGAAGGGAAATGGATTAATGAAAGAATTTTGATATATTAAATCAGTGGTCGGCAAACTCATTAGTCAACAGTTGTGAACCGCATGTGGCTTGCGAGCTGCAGTTTGCCCACCACTGTACTAAATGGTGGAATTGTGGGCTAACACTTCCAATGCTTTATTTAAAATTCCATTAATGTTGCTAATGTTTTAGGACCACAACATGAACATATTATGGTTAGCAAGTGCATAAAACATGTAATAAACATGATTTTTTCCTCTCTAGATTTTAAATCAACAAATATTTGAAGAATTTACCATTTTCAAACTCTATATTGATACACTGATACAAAAATATAAAAGATTGAAATTCTGGTCTCCAGGAGCTTCAATCTAGTATGATAAATATATGTTCATTAAGAATATATTGATTGGGGGAAGAAGGACATATATGTAACACCTCAATCAATAAAGAATTTAAAAAAAAAAGAATATATTGAATCACCCTGGCCAGTGTGGCTCAGTTGGTTAGATATCAACCCATGAACCAAGAGGTTGCTGGTTCCACTCCTGGTCAAGGGCACATACCTTGGTTTGTAGACCTTATCTCTGGTAGAGGGGGAGCAGGAAGCAACCAAATGATGTTGTGCCATCACACTGATGTTTCTCTCTCCCTCTTCCTCTCCCTTCCTCTCTCTAAAAATCAATAAACTCCTTAAAAGAAAGAATCCATTGAATCAATATCCCAATAAGTAGATTGATTAATTAATTAAGATAAACAAAAGAGCACATTGAATCATTTAGTTTGGTTTAATATGGGTAAAGTCCATTCTTCAGTTTTAATCTATAAATAAGTGTATGTATTTAGAAAATGTTGAAGTTGGATCTGAATGAAGACTGAATAACTGGAGGGGAAATGCATAGGGGGATTACCAACATATACAAAAGAGGGGAAATGTAAGACTCAATTGAAGAGAAAATCATACTATGTTATTGAAAATAAATCATAGAAAAAAATATATATATAAAATAGAGAAATATGCTAATTAACCAGGACATCATAATGGGTCAACTGGACAGGAGGAGGTTGCACACGCAGTGTCAGGGGCAGGGAGTCAGGGCACCTGGGCTGGGAGAGGGCCTGGTCAGCAGCCACCGAGTCTGCTTCAAGGGCTGGAGGGAGGCAAGAC